>JAHLMK010000006.1:1473953-2947907 GCA_019915135.1 Strobilurus pachycystidiatus | reverse complement strand
CCCTAACCCTAACCCCCTAACCCTAACCCCCTAACCCTAACCCCTAACCCTAACCCCCTAACCCTAACCCCCTAACCCTAACCCCTAACCCTAACCCCTAACCCTAACCCCTACATGAGGCAACAACTAGAGAGCGGTGTAAGAGGTAGTGTATTGAATCCCAAGGGGTAGACAACAGTTCTCTGAAAGAACTACTTCTACTAACTACTGATCCTTTTATACAATTCCTGACGCCCAACGCCCAATGGGTGCGGGTGCGCTTCTCTGACTAGTCAGAGCGGTGTAAGAGGTAGTGTATTGAATCCCAAGGGTTAGACAACAGTTCTCTGAAGAACTACTTCTAAGGTAGAGGACACGCATATCCCGCCAACGCCATGTGGCAGAGCGTGACAGCCGAATCGGGCAAGCACTGCCACATCATTTAGCGCGAAAGCACATTCATCTCTTCCGTATTCGACAACAAAGCTGTGTGAAATCAAACGGTTCCATGATTTTGTGTATATTAGACATAAAATCATTTCTGTGTATTCCGATTGGCAAAAAATCGTCTGGCAACCACGTAATCTTTCCGGCCAACCGTCATCATGGGGGACCGGAAATCATGGAAGAAAAAGCGCGCTGAAAACTTCGCGGGGGCGCGCTCTTTTGTGCAGAAATCTGTCAGAAGGGCCATCGACGTCCTTTCGCCGCGTAAATCACCGAGTAAAAAGCCCCGGTCATCTGCATCGCATGATGGACAGCTCAATCAAGTGTGTCGCTTGTTCATCTTACTCCGTTCTATCAACTCAATTCCTTCTAGACTTCTGGAATTACCTCTTTGCCCAACGATAGCGTGTTCTTCACCACGCCGGCAACTTCTGGTCATGTGCGCGGGTTCAATGACATTCCCATCCCGTCTCGTGGCCTTTTCAGCAACTTCGCGTCTGGTGTCGCGACTCCTGCTGCCCCAGTCAATCCCTCAACGCGTCACATCTTTCCCATCCAAGATCTTGTCGCCCCTGGTGTTCCTGAAATCTTCAATGGCTCATTTGATCCATCTACCTTCCGATCCCCGTCATGTGAATCTTTACGGATAGAGGATGTCCTCGAGGATGACGATGGCTCAGTCAGGCGTCTAGCTTTCCTTCCCAACGATGCTCCGTACTTAATCGAGACATCAAGTGTCCTTGGTCTTCATCTTGACGATGAGACACGTTCAATCGCGTCGGATATCTCTGACGATTATCACGCGGATTTGCGTGCTGATCCTCCCACTACCCCATTACCCGCCTCTCCATCATCTGCATCACTCGCACCTGACTCTCCATTGCCCCCTTCCAGGGAAGAGGTACGACAGCGCAGTGGCCGTCTGCGGGAGGCACCTACTATTGCGCTTGCCAACACTGCTCTGACAGATGTGCAACACCTAATCAGACCATCGCGGCAACGAAACGGGAAGGATGCACATGGCCATGTAAACCTCGACATTGATCCCTTTCGACGTGCGCGCCTTGATGGCATGCGCGCCATGCTGTCTTTCTATACGGACCCGCGCTCTGTCACGTATGGGCACTGGGGCGCTTCTTCACTCCAGGCCGCTGTCTCTCTATGCAAGGGTCGTCACTGTGCTCGCGTCCTTCGCAGCCTAGTTCGAGCATTCATCAGTGACCGGACTGTCCTTCCTCTCAATCCGTACGGCTATTGGACGGTGACAATGCTTGAGAACGAGGATCTCACTCAGGAGATCAAACTACATCTTCAAGAGCTCGGAAAGGATATCACAGCCGACAAACTTGTCCTCTTCCTTTCCTCTGACGATGTAAAGACCCGTCACGGAATTACCAAGACGATCTCCCGTAAAACGGCTGAACGTTATCTGAAGTCCTTGGGCTTTCGCTGGCAAGAGCCCATCAAAGGGCAATATGTTGACGGACACGAGCGGAAGGATGTTGTCGAGCATCGCGACAAGATTTACATTCCCGCTTTGAAGAAGGTATGTCCCCATTCCGTTTGCAGAGAATCATGCGTTGATGTATCACAGCTCAAGGAACGCATCCAAACTTACGACCGTGATGGCAAGGAAGTCTCCCTGCCCCTACCTTCTCCTGCATCCTCCACTTCACCCCCTCCGAGCTCCATCCCCGCATTCATGAATGGAAAACGCGTCATCATCTGGTACCACGACGAATCCATTTTCTACGCTCATGATCGTCGGCGCAAAATGTGGATTCATAAGGATGCTCCTGCCAAGCCATATCGCAAAGGCGAAGGAGTATCTCTCATGGTTGCAGACTTTGTCTCAGGCGAGTTTGGGTGGCTGGTCTCTCGGGATGGGACTCGCAATGCACGTCGTGTCTTTCGTCCTGGCAAGAATCGTGACGGGTACTTCACCTGCGAGGATGTAATCTCACAGGCTGAAGACGCTGCCGACATTCTTGCCGAGTCATATCCCGAGTTTGAGCATGTCTTTGTTTTTGACAATGCGACAACTCATCGGAAGCGCCCTGACGATTCTCTCTCAGCTCGCCACATGCCGAAGAATGAGTCAAACCCTGCGCAAAACTGGCTGCCCGTTCCCAAGAACAAGCTCAACGCTGACGGAAACCCGGTCTACGATCAGGACACGGGGAAGCCTGTGAAGGAAAAGGCTGCAATGGCAGACACCATCAATCCAATGACTGGCGAGCCACAGTCGTTATATTGGCCTGCAGATGATCCTGAATGTCCAGGGGTCTTCAAGGGTATGGTTCAGATTCTGGCGGAACGCGGGTACGAGCGCGAACCAATGGAACGGCGGGGTGGGTTGCTTGCCGAGTGCAAGTCATTCAAGTGCGAGCCAGGTGCTACATCCTGCTGTGTGCGTCGCATACTGTTCAACGAGCCGGACTTTGCTGGTGTCAAGTCTCTCCTTGAGCTCGCAATGGAGAAACGCGGCATTGAGATCATTTTTCTGCCCAAGTTCCACTGTGAGCTAAATCCGATTGAACAGTGCTGGGGCTACGCCAAGCGTCTATATCGTCTTAATCCGGAGTCATCACGCGAGGATATGCTCGAGAAGTATACCCTTGCGGCACTTGACAGTGTGCCTCTCCTTTGTATTCGCCGGTAAGGCTTGTTTCTTGAGCATGACTTGATGAATTGATGATGATCTTGATTAGCTTCTTCAACCGCGCGTTCCGCTTTGTTGACGCATACGAGCGTGGGCTAAATGGACGCCAGGCTGCCTGGGCGTCACGCAAGTACCGGGGCCACCGTGTTCTGCCTGATAGTATACTTGATGAACTCGAGAAGGAGGGTATTGCTTAGATTGCACTGTTAATTGATGGATTTCGCAAGATTGACTGTGTCAAAAAGGAATCCATGAATTATTTGAGTGACTATACATATTTAGATCAATCTCATGGAGACAGTATTCTGCAGTACGTCGCTAAACACATTAACGAGTGGAAGTACGACTCAAGATGTGAACGACCAGCCCGATTTGGATTTGATTGTCACGCGTGACCACTGCCACATGGCGTTGGCGGGATATGCGTGTCCTCTACCTTACTAACTACTGATCCTTTTATACGATTGCTGACGCCCAACGCCCAATGGGTGTGGGTGCTCACCACCGTTCCTCGCGCATCAGCTCAGACGGGATACCAATATCCATGCGATGAGCCGTGCTGGTCTTCCCAATGACAGCATTGTGCACAGATTCAATTGTGTCTGTCCACTGCTTCAAGGCCGTTGATGTGCACGTTATTTTAGAGGCGTAGAATCACACCTAACAAACAACACAACTCTTAATACTCTGAATGAGAGTAAGGTTTCTGCGGTTTTGGAATATTGGGTTTTTGCAATAGAAAATTGACCTTGATTTACTACAACACTACACTTGACAAACAAGGTTCTTGCGTAACAGAAACGTAAGTGTGCACAAAGTGCGAGTTTGAAGGGGGTGATAGGGATTTTGACCGATTGACAAATCATCTGGTTGTCAGGGAACAATACACAAGCCTCTGACTGAACTTAAACTATGTGACTTTCACAATCCTCGCGCTGGAGGGGTTGTATCAAGAACACAATAGTCTATTGCCACACTTGGTATATTTCTTATAACCTCGGTAGGAGCTTATTCTTTGAGTTTTAGTGTTTGCGTGGGTTTTAGACCAAATCGTGCTCGAATTGCACTTGAACTCGCAAGAGGTTATGCTGGTTAACGCTTTTTGGCACTGAACGGTCCTCTCTAGGGAAAGGCTGGCTCAGACTGCAAAGTCTCTGTAGTGTCTCTAGGAAGATACTATGCTCAGAAACACCGCCTCTAGTACGTTGAATTCAAGGAACTTTGCTCTTCGATTAAGTTCACTTTTGTTCTAAACCCTTGCTCTTAGTGCGTTAGGTTTGTTCTTTGGTTCTTAGGTTTGACTCGAATTTGAGTTTCTTTGGGTGCGTACAAATCGAATTCGATTTTGTACAGAGTTAGATTACTACAGTAGAGCTTTGTGGGCTCGTGGCTGCGGGTCACTAAACTAAACTACTATACTGTATCGACACTTCTTTTATACAAACTGGTCCCTACTGTACACTAATCTTAACTTACTAACTAATAGCCACTTGGAGTTAATTTCCACGCTGTAGACACCAGTCTAGGCGCTTCCATTTCCTTATTATGCCAGTTTATTCATGACAAACCCTCTAGAGTTGATCCACGTTGATTAATTCCAAGCTCGGATTGCAACATCCTTACGTGCTATCGGTCGAATCTATCACATGGGGTTCATCTTCTCTTGGCTCTTAATTGTTCTTAATGCTTCTCTGTGACTTGGATTCTTCAGATTGCGTCACCAATTCAGTCTCAATTATCTGATTGAGTCTAGAGCTTCATTTCGCTTAAGAATCCACTCTAAGATCCATGATAGATCATTGACTTGTTGTTCGCAATCTGTCTTCTTGTTCCAATCTCTACTGATTTCAGGTCAGATTTAATCACCTGAGATCTGAAGAAGCTTGGCTTCTTGATTCTTAACGCTCTTGGCGTACTGCGGATTATTCATGAAGAACACTTGATCATCTTTATCTTTATTGGCTTCTTCGAATAGCTCGGCTGTTACTCGATTTTGTGCTATCGTGGGTTCTAGGCTTAGAATTCCAAGGGGATAGTTGTATCTTGTGATAGCATTACTGGGCTTTCATCCCCATTGATGCTGACCTAGACCATTCTGTAGCTTAAACCCATTCTACTTATCGTCAGGAAGTGAGCTAATCGAACTCTAATCGTCTATGAACAATACTGACAAAGTCGAGTCCGAATTACTTGGAACTCGAGTTCGTTTCTTAGACGAGTCTTCTTTAAGAATGCGTACGTGATGTTGACTTGATAAATCAAGTGGGCACTTTGGATGGTGATATTCAAAGATGAATTTCTCCTGGAGGCTCATTCTTGCCCTAATGAGGTCTCCGTATTATCACTGGCAATCTTAGGGTCTCTCGTTAGATGTATCGTGCATTTTGGCTTCGAGTCTTATCTAGAAATCGCAAAATTCTCGGTTTCTAGGCTCAGGCGCGCATAAAGCGTGTCATCTCCCTTTAACTTTCGATATGTTATTCGCAACATCCAGATCTTCACCCTGAACCATAATTCATTTTGCTTATTTTTCTGGTTCTCTCTTCGGGTTTTGTCTGCACGGATGCAATCCCAACTCCAGTTGGCGCGAACAAAGCACTCGCTGGGTCTTCATGTTATCTTTCCAACTTGGTTGAATAGTCAGCGGTTTCTGGTCGATTTGCCCCAGCACCTGCTAACCATTTCACCCTCGAAATTCTTCTACACCTCTCACAATGCCTTCTCTTGTTTCCAAGAAATCGTGGACCGGAATCGTCAACCTTATCCCTGATGAGGCTCCCGACACCGTCCCCGAGCTAGTTGAACGCCGTCTCGCTGATGGCAAAGCACTCTTCATCCATATTAAATATTGGGATCCGCCCGCTACGGGTTTGGTTCCCGCCGTCTTGACGCTTTACAACAGTCTCTGTCCGTTGGTCCTTAAATCGGTCGAGTACATGGACCGCGCCAAGGCTTCCGCCAAGGATAAGGCCGCGTCTTTGGACATGGTCATCATCAAGGTTCTTGTGAGTCGATTTTCTCTTCTTATGAATTCGTGCTCGATTTTCTAAAATCTTTATAAGGGAGCGAACCTTTCCAAGGACAATGTTTCCGGTTGCATCTATCCCGAGAAGCTCGCCACTTTTTCTTGCAATCTGCGGTCGTTCTTAGGTTTGGCGGTTTCCGAGTTGGGTGTCAGCCCTCACTTGCATACCGTTAACCTGGCCAACACTTTGAATGCTTTCGTCATGACTTGCACCAAGAAGGGTACTATCGCGGCGGAAGCTGCCAGTCTCCCTTTGATTCATCCCCTCCATCCCAAATGGAAGAAACTCATCAAGGCTTCCTCTTCCAAGGGTAAGGAGAAAGCTAAATCTCCCGAACCCAAGGGTAAGAACAAGCTCAAGGTTCTGGTTCGTATTTCGATTTTCTATATTTCAAGTTCGAATTTCTTATATCTTATGTTATAGAAGGCTTCTTCTTCTTCCACCATTCTGGACGATCCTATTCGATTTGCCTCTGGCGACATTAGTAAATCTTCTTTTACTAATGGCTTCCAGTGGGCTGACAATCATTCAGAAATGGGTGAAGTAAACTCTTCTGACTCCGAAGTAAGCTTCTGATGCCTTTTTGGTCTAGACTACGAGGCTGATCTGGCTGCTTTTCTTAAACAGCTCTCTGTGGAGTCTTCCGACAAAGAGGACAGTGATGAAGAAGTGGTCGAGGTTGCCACACCTCCCGCTTCTACAGCCTCTGAAGCCGTGAGTTATTGGTTCTTTAGCTTTTCGAGCTCGATTTTGACTTTTATATAGTCTGCTCGCTCGGTAAAATATCTTTACTATTGTGAAGTACCCGGCCTGGATACTAATTCTTCCTTGTATCACAAGGCTGTGGCGACGTCGGGATCCACTCCTACTGCTCAGTTGGAGACGGCTCCCAAGCGCAAGGCCACTGTTGCTCTCCCTGAATCCAAGAGGATGGCCAAGGCTCTTAAACCCGCTGGGTTTAACATCGAACCCGTCCTCATTGATCAGTTGTCTTCTAGTGAGTAACAAATTCAATTTCGATTTTGAGTTAATCTAACTCGAATTTGTTTTCTTGACAGCCGCTCAGCTGGTCAACGCGTACCAAGGTGCCAGTTCTGCCATTGTTCGTCGCATGCAGATCTTAGCTGCGCTTCCCGCGGACTTGGCTCTTTCCGCGTCGATGGTAGCCGCGGAACACGGCTATCGTCACGAGCTGTCCTTGACCATGAACAGGGCTCACGGGGAGGTTCAAACCTTCCTGCGCACGAGGGACCTGTACCTGGCCGCGACTGATTCTTTGGTCCCTTAGATCATTGGGAGCCAAGTCATCATTGATACTTCTTAGCATAAGTAATTGATGACTTATTCTTTACAAAGTAACTAGTTGGAAATCTTGGCTTGAACTGTGACTAGTGTACCGGAGGCTTGGGGCTTACGCGACGGACCTTTATCTTTTTAGTCTACTCGCGCATATATTATTATCTGTCGGTCTGCATATAGACATTCTTACTCTTGATCTTGGATTCGATAATCGGACCCGAGAAATTTGGTTTCTTTACTTAGGTCTTGGTTCTTTTCTTAATTGGTTTGGTGCCTTTCTTCTCGATTCTTATAAATTTGATCTTTTCGAGTGGTGGAAATTCATCACCATGGCTCAGATGAATTTCCCTTTTCTCTGCGAACTTAGGTTCCGCAATCTTCACTCCAGCTTCACCATTATTCCCGACGATGTTGCAGTGTTTCTCGAGGCTGAATTGGCGGTTGCGTCCGCTTTTGATCTTTATAGTGTACACCGTGACTTTGTGATGGTGGAACGAGAGCCCGATGGTAGCTGGGGCGACGTGGATCATCGAGAGACGGCTTTCCATACGGATCGTCATCTTTTCTTTGGTGGACACCACGGTAACTTGGACGTTCCTACCTTGCGGTATATGGTGTATGTGCTGGTGAGAAAATCGAGCTAGCAATCCATGTTCGAATTTCTCTGACTATCCTCCTAGCGACGCTATAGTAACTTATGGCGACATGTTGCCCTCGTTACTGCTCGTGGTGTGGAAAATAGCTTCTTGTCCATTTACATTCTCTGTTGGCATCTTGTGATGGCCTTCTTTCACGAGGAACCGCTTCGTGGATTGGATGGGGTTACTCTTCCCCATATCTTGCCCGAGTCGATTATTCACTTGTCATTTGGTGAATTTCGAGATAAGTTCCTAGCGATTACCATGCGATCTTTGGTATGTTATTGAGATCGATTTTCTTATTACTTCATAGGGAAACCGCGTTCTTTTCTACCGAACAATCATTGCCTCGGTACTTGAACACCATAATGTCACCCGAGGACGTCGAATGGATGCGCAGCATCCCTCCCTCCACGCGAGGCATTCCAGTGTATATTCGCGAGCTGATTACTTGGATTCCACGGTTCTATGAAGACCGGGTTCTTGACCCTATGCCTGGTAGTCAAGGACTATTTTGTGATTGCGAGTTCAGTTTCTCTACTTTTTGCCAAGGTCTTAATGCTGCAGGCCCTATATATCCCACGTAAGCATTTGTTAGAAACTCGAATTCGAATTTCTGACTTATGCTTCTTTCTTAACAGGCTTATCGATCAGGATTTTCCCAATATACCTAAACGTTTTTGGGAAATTACTTGGTCAACTGCCTCTGCTGCGGACATTCGCCTCTTACAACACGTTGTAGCTTCCTTGTTGCCTGAACAACTTTATACTTTTTATACTAGGCTGTATAATAGAGGTAACAGTCCTTTGTTTCGACACTTTTGTATAGAGCCGCATTGGAGGGAGTAGTTACAGTTCTTACATGTCTCCCTTTAACTTTGAATTGCTTGTACCGGATCGTTGAAAATCAACATGTATTTTATCCACATCAAATTTCTACAATTCGATCTTGAATTTCTTATTTGAATCTTATATCTTTTTGTTCTTCAAAGCGTTAGAAGCGTCAAGTAACATTTTAGAGTCTACAAGAAATGCGTGTTTGTACAAGAAGAAGTTAAAGTCCAGTAAGTAAAACTAGTCCGATTGTCTATTTTAGAAAATCGAGCTCGAATCACTCCTTCGCTTTCTTCGCCTTCTTCAACTTCTTCTTCAGCTTGTCGATCTCTTCCTTGGTTTTCGTCAACTCTTCTGCCGCCTTGTCCAATTCGACATCCTTCTTGGATTTGTGCTTGAAGTAATCGTAGCGGCGTTTGGGCGGTGAACAAGTGTACCGTTGGACCCGGCAACGGTCGCAAGATACACAAGTCTTGGTCTTGACGGTATCTGGGTGGTTCCGCTGATTCAGCATATACTCCCAGGTACACTCTTGCCCTCGCTGCTTGCAGGTGAGACACTTGCGATCCACGTTGATCTTCTTCTGCATCGCCTTGTTGTCCAACACTTTGCCGTGCTTATCAGCTTTGGATGGGCGGCTAGTGGAGGATTTTGGCTTTGAATTGGTCTTCGGTTTCTTGGGCTCTGGCGCTTCCTCTTCCTCCTCCATTGGGGTCGCGGCACGTTTTCGTTTTCGAATTCATTTTGGCGCTGGCTGAGGGGAATGGGAAAGGGCCTTGGGCGTTGGCAGGGAATTTGAAGGCAAATTTCCTGGTTCGGGTTCCAACGTTTGCTTGGAGGTGGAAGCTATTGGGGTGCGCTGGATAGGGCATAAGAAAATCTCGTTCGAATTTAAGACATTCAAAGTCAATTCTCTTACCGGTGTCTCAGCTCTAGCTGGCTTCCCTTTTTCTTTTTCCATCCTTGCCTTCGCTTCGGCAGACTTCAACGGAGTGGGTCGAGGTCTAGGCTTGGGCGTGGTAAAGGGTGTGGAGGATTTTGGGGTCAAATTTCTGGTTGTCGACTCCGACTCTTGATCTTCGCTGTCCGTTTCTAAGACGGACTCGTTGTCTTCATCATCAAAGAAAATCTTATCTTTGTTAAGTAGAGACCTTCACGAGTCTTGACTCGAGTCGACTCGGACTCGCAGTCACGAGTACTCATGGGCCAAATCAGTGCCCGCGACTCGTGTCAAGACTCGCACTGGTAAAGACTCGAGTCCCGCGAGTCGAGTACTCACGGGTCCGGCGAGTACTCATGTTGATTTGAGTTGTTATGAGTACTCACGGGTACTCAGGCGAGTACTCGTGCAGTACTCCCAGTGTTCATCTGTCATGCACGACGAATCCCCCCGAGCAATTGCGCGGGGGGCCTCAGCCGGGCATGAGTACATGATTAGCGAGGGCGGCGGCGGGGCGGCGAGGGAGTTGACATTATAGGAAGAACCACAACGAGGTGACGAGGAGGTGTGTGCCGTGCGGTAGTGACGTTGAGTGTGGTTGGGTGGCGGAGATGCGAGTGTGTGCGGCATGCTGCATGCTGCATGAATAAATAGATCAATGGCCAGAGACATCAAATGAATGAAATTTGAGACACGCACCTAGGTGTGCGCGTCATTCGCAAACGCACCGCGCACCGGTCATCCCGCCCAATCCAGTCCCCAGGCCTGCCGAGCAGCACTTCAGAGGTCCTTCCAAAGTGCCGAGGCCTCTGGATGGCCGCTATTGTCGCCGTTCAGCGTCTGCTGCCCATGTATGGGGGCTTACGCGTCCTGGTTGGCCCGTTGCCAAGGCCGCGGCGCCCTAGCAACGGACCTCAGAAGTCGTCCGCGCCCTATTGTGGGGCATGAGGGTGTCGTCCAAAGCCAGATGACAATTGTCAGACTGGCAGGGTTGACGAATCGTCAACCCCATGGTGGTGGAGGCAGGAGAAGAGCAAGAGATTGATCGCGATCAATCTTGCTCGCTCGCTTGGGATCCGGGATATTGATCCCGAGTGATCAGATCAAATTTCATTAAGAACGAGCGTACAACACGCTTGCTGCACGCTCGGCTCACAGTTTGTCTGAGGTCTTTAACCGTCAGAGAACTGCGCGAGTCCGTGTGAGTACTCGCCATGAGTACTCACACGACCGAAGCCCTGCTCGCGACTCGTGTTCGGACTCGCCCCGGCAAGATCCGCGAGTCTCGGGGATCGAGTCCTGCGAGTGCCCGAGGCGAGTCGAGTCTCGAGTACTCACTGGATCCTCGAGACTCGTGAAGGTCTCTATTGTTAAGTAAGAAATTCGAGTTCGAATTTCTTTACTTACCTCTTCATCGAATTCTGTAGGCCGTTCCAAAGGCCAATCTTTTTCTTCAGCGATTTCTCGCATCTTCTTCAAGACAAGCTGCGGCTAGAAGGCTTTATTAGCTTCTATCCGAATTTTGTCTGTTCTTGGGTCTTTACCGAGCTCAGCAAAACCTTGTATTCTTGAGCCATCTCCTCCATGTCTATTTCATCTTCCCGCTCCGGTTCTCCTTGTGCAAGAGTCCAAACGAACCACAGCAAGTAGGCTTCGAAAAGCATAGCATCGAGCTTTTCGATCTCGAATTCCAGTTGGAAGTCAAGCGGGTTGATGGAGCTAGCATATCGAGCCGCGAATTCGTAGAAATGGTGTTTGGGCGCTAGCTTGCGCAACAAATCCGGGAAGTACCACAACTGAGCTGCAGTGGCCTGTTTGGAGAAGACGGGGACATAGATGAGGGGGTCCACACGTTTCCGGCCCAAGAACAAGAAGTTGTGGCCCTTCGTAATGTTGACTCCGCCAACCCTAAGCTGTCCCTTGTTTTGCGTCTGGTCCATAACGGCTATGATGTCTTTCATGGGCATGGTAGTGGAAAGAAATTTGAGGTCGAAAAGGTGGAAATCGAAATCGAGGGTCGTAGTGCGAGTGGTGGGGAAAGAGTTTTTCAGACTCGAAGACCCAGCTTTTATACGACACTGATTATCGCTTTCCGAGTAACCGACGGTGACAACTTCTTCTGACTCGAATTTCTAAGTCTGACATGCGCAGTTGCACACGTTTATGGATCAGCGCCTTCAAACAATCTAGATTCTTTCCTATTTAGGTCATAGATCTCATCTCCAGCTAGACATGATCATGAGTGTCTATTCGGATGTATCCGACATCCGAACCACAAATATGTGCACCTCAAACCCAGATATTTGTATTCGGATGGATATCCGACATTGCATCCGAGATAATTGTCCAATATCCGAATATTTGTGAATATTCATCCGAATATATTCAAATATATCTGAATATCCATGAGTATTGGCATAATATTGCATCAAGAGCAGCCTTTGAAACTATACCTACTATGAAGTTATGATATTACACTGTGTGTAAATGTCAATTAGAGTCACATAGCTAACACAGAACACTCATATACTACAGCCCACACTATCATGTCGCGGATGTCTGCTCAGAAAGTGGACATCCGACATCCGAGAGGTATCCGACATCCGAAAGGTATCCGACATCCGACATCCGAATATCTTCGGATGTCGGATACGAATATAATTGAAATATCCGACATTCGTGCTCATGTCTATCTCCAGCGCTTCCTGACTCTTGTTAAACACTTGATTTTGCCCCTTTATTTCTAGGCTGATTATCTTGATATTTGAGCTCAAATATCTCTTCTTTGTCTTGGTATATTTCTCTAGTGATAGCTGAGAAAATCGAATATGATTTTCTTCAGTTCTCTAATTAGTGCTTTACTAGGCTCTGAAGCTTTTCTTTACTATGACAATTATGTTTCTTACTTGTCCAAATGTACCCAAGTCAAATCAAACTCAAATTGGCCCCCATCGATTTTAAACTTTCCTTACCCATTAGGCACAGTAAGGAATAGACCGTTTTTCACTTTGAAAAGTGATTCTGGTAGATATCGATGCCAGGATTCCAAATCTGAAATCCGATTGTCGATTGGATCATTTGCCGCGCCAGAAAAGGCAAAATACTCCGTTTGGCCCCAAATTGACCGATTGGCTCCGTCTCACTTCCTAGATCATTATAGGAAGATACGGACTGTTTCATTTGAAGCTCCCAACGGACTATTTCATTTGAAGCTCCCAACAGTCCGTATCTTGGCAGGAAACCTTCTATGGGCCTTTTAAGGTCACTTCTCTAATATCTCTGCGTACGGCGCTCCCCAAGCTTTGTGCGGAAAAACTCAGTGGCTTATTTTTGATTTCGAACAACTTTCCAACTAAGCGCAAGTCCAACCGACCACACAATAAAGCGCTACAGTATTTCTTGATTTTTGACTTTGTTTGTACTTGTTTTTCGAAATTTCTTTGATTTTCTATCCTTTCATAACTATATGAACCTTTCTTTCTTATAGTGCAAAGCAAACCGAGAACGATTTTGTTTTTGGCTTATTTGAGGCTTACTGCACCCTAAGTCTGTCTAGTTCAAAAAAATCGTATATGAATTTCAACTAGAGGTAAGAAAAAGTTCAAGTCCCAATAGTAAGTCAAAGTAATCCGACTGTTAATGTCAAATCGAGTTTGATTTACTCTCTTGCTCTCTTCTTCTTATCTTTAGCTAACTTCTTCTCTAACTTCCTCTTGGCCTCTTTCTCCTTCTGCAGCTCTTCTTCCAAGTCCTTGATACGTCTTTCAGCGTCCCTCAGCTCGGTACCCTTGCTTTCCAACGTATCCTTCATCTTTTCAAAGGCGGGTATCTTCTTGGCTTGGTGATAGAAGAAACCACCATCGACATCGGGTGGTTGGCACATTACTCGACGGTCATGGCAAGTGTCGCAAGAAATTTGAATCTTGACTTTTGCCGCCTGGGGTTCCCAAAGTTGCTCGTTAACCGCAACCCAAGTACATTCCCTGTGACCCTTCGAGCAATTCGAGCACAAATTGAGGGTGTCAATCCGTTCTTGAACCTCCTTGTTGGTGTACACTGCCCCCGTACTGTCAATTTTCGTGGCCTTGGGTTCGTTCACCTTCGACTTCTTTGGACTCTTCTTCTTAGGTGGATCCTGAGGTCGATGGGAGTCGTCGTCAGTCTCCATACCCAATACTGGTCCCAAGTCGAGCTTCGCAGGGATTTGGACTCTGGACGATGAGGCTACTGGTGGAGGTGTTGGAGGGCGCGCGGGCGGAACAGATTTTGAGCTCGATTTGCTCTTGTACTGTCGCTTGACCTTCTTTGGTGGTGGCGGCCCACGGTCTTCTTCCTCTTCTTCTAACGTTCTGGGTTCAGTAATGAACGACAGTTCGTTATATTTCTTTGAGTGTAAGTTAGTTTATAGAAATTCGAAATCGAATTTCTACTTACTCTCTTCTTGTGGTAGTGGGCAATTCTCGGATCGGCCATGAGCGATTAGTCAGCCGGTCAGTTTGAGTTACCGGAGATTCGATGGCAAGTATCACTTCGACTACAACCACCACGACGCCTTGCATTCTGGCTCTTGATTATATATCTACGTGCATTATACCGGCCCTCTATGATAATATAACGACTGAAAACATCAAAACTCGCCGTCCTCAGCCATCTCATCGTCCTCCTCCGTGTACCAGTCATCAATAATCCTGGGACTACACTCCTCGACATCCTCGGCAGCTGGAATAGGCTCAGAAGTGGTCTCCATGTCCTGGGTAGGGGTCCTTTCTTGTGGCTGAGGTCCTGTTCCCTTCTGAAGAAGCATAACATGGGCTGTGAATGCCTTTTCCAGGGCGTCTTGCTTCGGCCCCAGATTCTTGATGTGGCTCTTGCAAGGGATGTCAATCTGGCCCTTCCATCGACGGCGAAGAATCTCCAGCTGGTCGTTGAGGCGGTCGCGTGTCATTCCCTTGACTCGGATTTGGTCAACCGATGTGATCAAATCAATCGCGGCCAACCGATCTGCTGTATCCTTGATTTTCTTAGCCTTGATAGCTAACTTCTTCTCCGTCTCTTCAGCTAGCATGTGATCAAAATCAGCCTGCTCCTGCTTCCGCGCCTGCTCCATCCCCGACGCGTCAATCTCCCGAGCGCGCGCCATCACGAACCGATGATCTTCAGCCGCAAAGAACGCATTCACGAATTGCTGAGTATGATTGCGAGTAAAGCAGGCCAGGGTGTTGTGGGTCTGAAGGGTCGTGGATGGATTGTTGCGTGCAAAGACAATGTAGGAACCGAGTGCACCCTCGTTCCTGTCATTTGTTGCCGGAAGGTAAGCCTGCTCCTTCTCAGCATCAGTCATCCCGTCAATCAGTCCCCCAGGTGCGTATTCTGACGAGAATCGTATCCAAGTGACCAGTGCCCCTTCCAGGAACGCTACCAGCATCTCGCAAAGATGGGGAAGCTCGTCTTTCGCATCCAGCTCTCGGACAGCGTCAACAAGACCTGGACGGACCCACGGCTTTCCGTCAAAGCTGGCGAGTACATGACAATCCTTGTCAAAGTCGAGAAGGAGCTCGGGCTTATCAATAAGCTTCTGACAATGCTCTCGGATCTGGACGTGGAGCGGCCCAAGGTCCAACACATTCAACGCCTTGCCCTCTGGTCGACGCACCATGCGCATATATGGGTGTGTGATGGCTTGCTGATATAAGGCAAGGACAGCAAGCTCGGTGAGTGTTGCCGGATCTTTGAGGGCATTGTAGACATTGAGCTCGATGTTTGTCCAGGCAGGGGTCGTCTTCTTGAGCCGGATATGCTTGAGAAACTTGAGATACAGCGGGAGCCTCTCCAGTAGCTCACCGGCCGCCTCTCCATAGCTTCCAAAGCGTGTGTTATTCGTTTGAGGGAACCTCTTGATGAATGCGTCAAGCTGATCCTCCATAAAGGCGATGTGCGTATCTCCTTGACCTTTCTTGTCATAACAATTGTTGAAAATCGCTCCCGCAAGCGCCGCTACCTTGGCGCCACCGAATGCGGATGCCTCAAGGGTAGCAATCTCCTCCTCTGTAGCCGGCTTTCCGCCTTTCTCAGGTGAGAGAGCGTTGCGGACGGCGTTGACGTTCCACTTGTTCGCCATAGGAATAGGCTGAGTAAGCCCCAAGAGCTTACAGTTTGCCTGCATCCTGGCATTTCCGCCTTTGAAGCTGTTTTGATCCTTATGCATGCAGCACCCCGTCCAGACATAGAGCGTAAGTGCTCGTTGATCTGCAGCATCCAGATTGTTGAATGACTCCTCTCCCAGCGCCCGAACCATGGCATTCACGGTGGCAAGATCTCGTGCCGCCCAATCTTCAGCGGGCAGGGCATCCCACGCCTCCCATCCTCCGGCGTCTTCGATCTTTCGAAGGTTCCACTCTCGTAACATATCCTGGACCGCGGTGAGATCCTTGTCCAGGAGCGCCGTCTCACCGAGGTCCTGTAGACTCTCTTCTCGCTTCAGACTTTCCATCATGTCCGAAGTACTCTTCTTGCCAGCCGCATGGTCACTACACATGCCGCGTAGCTTTTGACAGACAGTGCGTAGGTTGAATGCCTTCTTTTCTGTCCGCTTGGCAAGAGGACTGGCAGAGTAGGTCGCCTCGCATTCCAGAAAAGTTTGGACCCACATGTTAGCGTCCGTCCTAGGATCCTAAGTAGGTCGGGCTGTCTGTCGAGGTCGAGGGTGTTCCGCTGGCAGGAATCAACACGAATGAGAGTCGAGATGTCAATCAGACGGACTCCCCGAGTCGTCTATTGGCCTGTTCTCACGAGAGGGCGTTCACTTCGAGATCGACCCGGTCGATATCTAAGAGGATGGTCTGTTGGATGGGGAGACGGGGGCGAGGACAAAGAACGGGATGGTTAAACGTAAAGTCCACTCTAAGGTTTTACAAGTATGATAGCGCTGTATTTATACGTTGGGCGGCGGGACCGCGCTGTCCCGCCCTTTACCCAAAAGGGCGCTCCTGACTCATTCTCCAAACATTGAGAACCTTCTTCGAGGTCCCAACTAAAAGCGTAAACGACCCAGGCCTGTCCGGCGATGGCGGGTTGTCAGCCGACGCGGCGGGAGTCGATGCCGATCAGCGGCGGGATTCACCCACGCGGTTGTGAGGCGGAATTGATGGCGATGGGCGCGATAGGGCGGGCGGTATCATGGGAGCGCATGCTGCTTCTTCTCAAGAAGCGCCAGCCAGCTCTACCAGAGGAGAGAGCCCTCGTGAACATAGTTGTGCGAGGGGCGGGCAATCGGGAAAGGTCCTCGGCCGAGCGGAGACGGTCGAACGCGTCTTTCTCCTACGGCGGTCGGCCGCCCTGCTGAGTCTAGATTTGTACGAGCGAGTTCGATAGTTGATGTGGCGAGAGTGTTCCCTCGAACTTCCCTGTAGTCGGACCGAGTGATCCGGATGTGGGCGCGTATGTTACTTAGTTCGCTAGGATTTCCCTGAGGTGTCGAAATGACAGAGAGAGTCCACAACTCGGTTACGCTGGCTTCTCGTAAGGTTGTATCCAATGGTATGTTGCAGGGGAAGGGAGGAAGACGATGCTTCCGCGGAGGCAATATCCGTGAGCGGGGTTCGTGGTGGAACAAGATATAGACTTCGCCCGCGGATGCGCTCCTCGAGCGCCCCGAGGGGTTCCAGACGACTTTCCGGGAATCAGGGAGGACGGCGAGGCCTTGTGCCTGTCGGACCTCTGGGCCAAGATCATAACACCACGCATCCTTCGATAACTCACTCGAATGATCAACAGTGGAGCGGATCCCGAGAAATCAAGTGACTGGCTTGTCTGACAGCTTTACAGAACCGTCTGGTTGCTGCTCAGGGACTCGAAAGGTCGCGTGGTGGCCCTGGTAGTTCTGGTGACGACGGGAAGTACTGTCTCCACTCAAAGTGAGGTCTATCAAATGGTGAGTAAGTGGCAGATCAAAAAAGAGGATTCTGACCTTCAGTAGCCTGCATCTCATATGCAAGCTGCATCTGCGCCATGACAAGACCCTCCTTGACTGTTCTCGCGACCGTGCGACGACCCATGACTTTGTCAACCTTGACACCGAACAAGCCCGCAATGTCCTTGATAAGTGCTCCAACCTTTCCACCTCCACATCCTGTTGAGACCAGCATGTGAGAGAGCGCACGGATCTCTCGCCGGTAAGATCCTTTCTTCTTCATCTTTCCCAGGAGATGTGCCTTGTGAGCATGGTTGCGCACGGAAACTTGTAGACGCTGATATCGTATTGCTTTCGCCTCTAGGTTCCGAACAAGCCGCCACATAGCTATAAGCTCATTCTTCTGCTCAAGACTGAGTGCTTGGAAGTGTACAGCATCGTTGTGGTGCGTGTCCAGGAGTGCATTTGCTTTGCGCAGCTGTCTGACCAGTATTTTCTTGCTAGCAGCCGCGGTCTCGATAGTGGCTGTGACAAGCCGTTCCGCCTCTTCCTGGGCAGCAAGAACTTCAGCCTCTGCAGCTACAATAGCATTACCGAGGCTGGTGATCTCCGTTTGTGCGCGTTGCTCACGCCTAGTGGCATTGCGCAATTTCCGCTCAAACTCATTAGCACGAAGTCTCTCCTTAGCAGCAGCAGCCTGGGCACTGCAAAGGGCAGCAGCGGTAGGAGGTCGATGTGATGTCTTCCTCAGAGGTGGTAGATAGTTCTCCTTGTTGTATCCCGTAGAGTTCTGGTTCAAAGACTTAGTGTGAGCCTTTTGCGCTTCAGACTGGCGTTTCTTCTTGGCAATTTGGCCCATAACCTATATACAAGTTAGATACAATTTTTTAGAAAGTAATGCAAGTTAATTTGGCTCCATACCGTGTGTATACGCGACGCAAATTGCGAGATGCTGCGTAAATTTGTTGATGTTTGGGAGTAGGCCCGGTTTCCAAGACGTGTTCAGTCACTGATTGTCATGATCAATTGACGCGTTCAGACGCGTTCACCGTGGTGCATTTCTAATGAGATTGGCTAGACCTCGCACCACAAAAACTTGGGAAAGCAATGAGGGCACATACAGCTTGGATTTGCTGGCAGGATGTGACCTGGAAAGCAGTATGTTCCGATATCACCTCTAGTGCTGCTGACAATTTTGGGACTCTGACGTTGGTTTTCAATTTCCCGCCAGCAGAAAGATGATATAGTCAATAGAAAAATATCTGTCTCCTAGAAATGCTGCCAGTCTACGTGTGTGAGCTAAAAAATGCACCGGCCATGATCATCGAGAAATTGGTGGAGTATGATGGCCTAGCCAAATAGTGCCAAATCTCACGCCCGAACCGGGGATTGCCCACCACCACTTCTTGGTCTTTTCCAACTCGCTCTTGCTAGCGTTGGCTTTCTTCGTGGCCTTCTAAATCGACCAATTAAATCTAGCTCAAATAGAACTTCGAATTCGATTTTCTTACCTCTTCTATCTCCCTTGTTGGAGCTTCTACCATTGCCTTCGCCTGGTCCTTTTACAAGGTTTTGGGCACGGGCGCAGGTTCTTCTCTTTTTTGCATCTTTGGGACTTTATACGTTTCTCCCCGGTAAGAGAGTGATTCAATTACCAGGTGCCAATCCTGGTCTTCGGGTCGACGTGCAAAAGGTTCTATGTTAAGATCCTGTCTTGCGTCGAAGTCGAAGAACTCTCTAAGTCCCGAGGTTGTCGGTTCTCTATTGAACATTTTCTTCAAGCCTTTGAATATCGCCTTATCCAGCACGTAGTAAAACAAATTTTCGATTTCGATTTTGTTGAATTTTACCGCCTGCTGTAGCGATGTCCAAAAGAATATGTCGAAGTGGTTATGCGGGGGGATCTGCTGGTTGAAGTGCTCCATGGCTACTTTGTAAATCTGCCGTTTTCCAAGCACAATGTCCCCACATATGTCATGTGAAGGTCGAATGCAGTACTTGCTGGGAAGATTTGTATTGCCAAAGTACAGGAACGTTGTTGGCGGTGTTTCGACGGCGGGGATAGGTTGATTGGAACCCTTCCCTTTCTCCAAGGCACCATTGACAGCTTTGGCCATCAACAAATCTAGACCAGCTAGGCGCCACCAACGGCTCTTCGGGTCTGCTTTCTGGAATGCCGGGTCGACTATCACTGCCGTTACTAGGTAACACCAAGACTTAGCCACATGTAGATCGCGGTTATTGATACCTTTTCGAATAAGGATTTCCTTGATCTTGTCCATGTCGCCTAGTATGAATTCCTGTCGTTCTAGTAGACTCAGGTTGAGTTTCCACCGATAGTCAACTTGGCTCGAGAACACATAGGCATGTAGCTCTCCATTGTTCTTTGGGTTGGTAAAGAACTTTTCGATTGGCATTAGAGCCATAAGCGGGGTCTTAGTTCAAAATGTTAACTAAGTAGAAAATCAAACTTCGATTTTCTACCTACCTCGTTTTCCTTTGAACTGTCCCTTGCTTCTGGTTCCATCGCTGCGTCAACTGTCTATTGTCACAGTGATTAGCCTGATGAAAAGTCATGCTCGAATTTCTTACTCGAGCCTTTTCTTTTCCTTTTCTCGACTCTTTGTGCAGACCAGCTGGTTGCGACTAAAATCGAGTCAAGTCTTGTTTGTATCTTCTCGATTTGACTTACTTCTTCAACACTCAATCTTCCCATTCGTTTGCCCAGATCCTTTATTCTTTCAGCTCTATCTTGCCCACTTGACTGTGTAGGAATAGTTCGCTGCGAATCATAGGTCGACGTGGATGCGATAGGTTGAGGCATTGAGCAAAATCGAGTTCGAAGTGGTGCAAGCTAACCCAGGTAATCGTAAATATGGGGACGGAAAAGAAGCAAATTGAGCTCGGTGTCCTTTCCTATATACCCCTCTGAACGATAAATCCGAGCACCCGACGATCACAACTTCTTATGAGTCGATTTTCGACTCCGATTTTTCTTTTACTCTGGAAAACGCTAATCTTTGCTGTGCGCCCTGCGCCAACGTTCCTGAATCTTTCCCAATTTGGTAATCAGGTCCGCCACGCACGTTTGTCTTCGCGCTTCTTACTTATTCTGGTACCAGTATCAGTTCCTAAGCCGATCTGAGGTCCAGATTTATTCATTTTGGGGTTTTTGGCGCATCAGATCTAGTAGATCCGAAAAATTTATTGTAATTTTCCTGTTTAATACACCATATATATTCCCTCTATTTTCTTTTGATGGTGTCCGCACCATCTGGTCTTACTCTTTAATCAAATCTCACCAAATCATGTTCGATTAGGTCGTCTGATTACCCATTGAATTTTTGTCTTATAACAACATGAATTTAATCTATGTTGATTTTCTTTCTTGTCTGGGACCCACAAACGTCCATATACCACTTTTTGTTTTTCTTCACAATTCCATGGGACTCTGGGGCTTTATGATCTTCCACAGGCTATATTGTGTAGTGGTAACACATCTATCTCTTGTGATAGATTTCAGTTGGTTCGAATCCACTTATCACTGGGTGAAGATATTAGATTTTTAAGGTGAAAAACACAGTGAAAGAACCCACATCTTTTTCATTGAACTTCCGGTCTGGAAAATCTTTTGGATTTTTGGCTAAAATTTTGGATTTCTTTGGTATTTCCCGGCAAAAGGGTGAAAACTACAAAATATTTCCACATGAACAATTTCTGAAAAAGACAAAGGTTTCTTTATTATCTTTCTCAGGTGAAGAATCTGTAGGGTTTAAAAGTCCGGTCCGGTCCGGTCTTTTGACCTCTGAGGTTATGGACTGGGGACTGGACCGGTCCAGAAAATTTCCAAATCTGGCTGGACCTGAGACTGCAAAAACCGGTCCTAATCAGTCCGGTCTGCGGTCCCAAACCGGTCCAGGACCGGTCCAAAGGATCACAAGCCTAAATTTATATTTCTGCACATTTTCGAGTAAGTTTACCATCATATAAGTTTACCAGATAGATCATATAGTCAATGACAGTGAAATGAATGACTAGTGAAGCTTGTATAATATGTTTTAGCCACAACAAGATGACATTTCCAAATGTAAGAGAATATGTGCAGCTAAATGTACTATATGAGTATATAAGTCATGGAAAGTTTACCATAGGAACGCCTCAATGAGGGTAAGTTTACCATTGAACCGGTTAAGTTAAGGTAAGTTTACCATGAACTCATATATAACGACCCTTTTGAGGGATATTTGACTGGTCTTAACTGAACCCTGAATAGACCGGTCCAAACCGGTCCTAGACCAGTCTTTACCAGTCCTAATAAATCTGGGTTGAGCTCTGGACCTAGGACCGGGACTGGTAGGACTGGTAGAACCGGTCCATGTTGGACTGGTCATGTGACCGGTCCAGTCCGGTCCAGTTCACCGGTCTTACCGGTCCACATGGACTGGACTTTAAAACCCTAAGAATCTGTGATCCTCATGCAGTGTATGTCCCTATAAATTGACTGTGTCTTTGCCTTTTTAATTGTAATTCAGCACCACCTATTCTAGTTCGAATATCTCCAGGACCTTATGATTTTATGTAATATCTGAAGCACTGTGGTCTCGGATATTTCATAAATTCTTAAGGCATCATGGTGTAATGGTAATATCCTCCTCGATTATCCCAGGCTTCAGTGTTACCAGGAGGGATCTTGGTTCAAATCCAAGTGACGCCACTTTAGTTTGCGGCTTTGACAGATGATCTTTTTCTTTTTCGATGGAATTTTGGCTCAGGGGATTCACCAATCCTTCTTGTACTTTAAGGTTATATGGTGTAATGGTCGCATCACCCTATTCTCTTAGAATTCTAAGGGGGACTTGGGTTCGATTCCCAATATGACCATTGCGCCCCCGACTTAAAGTCGTCTTTTTATCTTAGTGGCATACGGTATCACTGTTTTGTAGAGTTATTCAATCCCGAATTGGTTCTTATATTCGAGCCCGAATTTCTCAATCAGTGACCAATTACACTACTCTTGACTTTTCAGCAATATCGAATTCGAATTGCTTTCTTAATCTTTTCTACCCATCTTTGACAAGTCCTCTACTATTTTCTTTGCGCCTTCCTTGATTCTCTTAAGTGCTTCAAAGAATTTATGCCCCAAGAAAATAGATTCTTTTCTTGAATAGAACGGTATGACCCTAAATTGAGCGATTTTGTCTTTCAATACAGTGCCATCTAGTTCGCACAAGATGTAATTGTTGGCAGTAGTTCTTGCCACTACAGCATATGGTCCCATGAACCTTTCTTTGAACTTTGCATTCATTTCCTTCTCAATTCTAGTGTTTCTTACCAATACCAAATCTCCAGTATCGAATTGATAACGAGAAATGCTATTGACAAAATCATCCATGAATTTCAAAGCTGCTTTCTTCTTGTTGAGGGTAACTCGTTTTTTCATTTCTTTTACATCTTCCTTGTGCTTGATGAGCTGTTTTGCCCAATAAGCTAGTAAATCGGAGGTCGATACGATTTTATCTGGTGTATCCACTAACCAAGTTACTTCTTCCAAATCTAATGGTAGAATGGGATCGCAACCCGTTACAGCGTAAAAGGGGGAAGTTCCTATGGATCTTTTGACTGTGATTCTTTCAGCCCAAAGAATTTCATGGAGGAATTGCGGCCATTGTTCAGGATTGCCTTTGCAAACTTTGAATAGTGACTGTTTGATATCCCAATGTCCTCTTTCTACTTTTCCGTTAGCCGTCTTGTTGTACGGCGTGATTGCAATGCCCTTTATACCATACTTGTCTTCAATAGAACGTATAGCCGTTAGGATTGCTGGACCATTATCGGTTACGATTTCCTTAAGACAACCCCATCTGCATAGTATGTCTTTGAATATCCATTCACCTAGCGTTTCTGAGTTTTCTACCTTCAACGCTTGAGCTTCTGGCCATCCAGTGAGTCCACACCTTGCAACGGTTACTGCGTTATAGTCTTTATATTTATCAACCTTTGAGGAATTCGAACCCAATTTTGGCATTCGAAACGTATCAATATAGGCTCGCTCGAATATACCAGGTGTTGAAGTAATCACAGGTTCTGTCCTTATAAGGGTCTTTTGTCTCCTCTGGCATAGTATGCAAGTCTTCGTATACCATTTGATATCAGTGTCCAATCCAGGCCACCAAAATCTCTTCTTGACTAACTGAAGCACTGAGTATTGGCCCTTATGTCCATTCGAGTCAAGCAGTCGTTTGACAATAGCAAATCGACTCGATTTTTGTATTACTCTCTTATGTGCTCCATCCTTATCTTTCTTATATAGCTTTTCATGTCGAATAAAGAAATCTTTGCTCTACTGTTGTAATTGGGCTGCTTCGGATTCCGTTAGCGACACAAATTCCTTCTCAGGATCAAGTATATAATCTTGCATATAAGGCAAAAGAAGCTCCCAGTTAGTTTCTCGTTTACTGCGAGGTAACACTGGGAATTCAGCCATTGCTAGCCATCCTTCTAGTTCTTCAATCGAAACTGCTCCACTAAGAGCTAAGTCTCGTTGTTCTTTATATTTGCCAGGCCAGAAAACTGAGCTCGAATTAACAATTGTCTGAGCAAAACCTTTTCGATTATCAATCAAATCTTTGAATGAATCAAACGGTTCCGGTTTATCTTTCAGTTCTATGTCTTCAGGTTCTTCGTACTCAAACATGTGAAGAACATCTTCTTCTTCATCAATATCTGGTCTAGGAACTTGTATATCTAGTTCTGAACTGGGTCTTCTACTTAAACCGTCGGGACCATGTACTTTACCTGGCACATGTACTAAGGTAAAGTGATACATCAAAATTTCTTCTGCCCAACGTTGTAAATTAGCATTCGCCAACGAGTCAACGTTCGACAACATTCCTTTAATGTACTTGGCATCCACTTCGATTTTCAGCTTTTGACATCCTAGCAAGTAATATTTGCAGTGCATCAAAGCCCGATACAAGCCAAACAATTCTTTTTTCGCTTGCAAATCGACATGAATTTCGCAAAGTACTGCTTCTTAGGTTCTTTGGGATCGAATTGCGACAGATAAAACCCTACTGCTTGATATGAAGTATCCACAGATAGAATGATTGGAGTATCCCAGTCATATCTTAAATGTTTTAACATGGGGCAAGTCTCTATTGCTCTTTTTAACTCGTCCATACTTGCTTGTTCTTCATCTCCCCACTTAAAGGGTATGATCTTCTTAGTCAAATAAGTCAACGGTCGAGCTTTCTTAGAGTAGTCTTTAACAAATGCCCTAAAGATTCCAGCCGTTCCCAAGAATGATCGTACTTCAGTAAGCGATTGACAAGCGGGCCAGTCTGAAATGACCTTTACTCTTTCTTCCGCTGGTTTTCTTCCATAGTATGTACATACATGTCCAACTACAGTGATTTCTTCAGCACAGATAACCGCTTTCAAATCTGAAAAAATACCTCCTGCATATTTCATACGCTGGACAATACGATTCATGTTACAAAAGTGTTCCCAAATGAACCGACGGATTTTCAGGTTCGATTTGAGGGTTTTGTAAGTACCATCTGCTTGTTGATACCTGCTACTTGGTCCTTTTACTGGCACATCGTCAATATAAGGTCTTGTAAAAGCTGGTATCTCATCTCTTAAGATGTATGTTACATTGTCATGGAAAATCGGAGCCGAATTTGTCCATCCCATAGGCAAGGTTCTTAGTCTTAATGCTCTATACGGTGTGGAGAATGTAGTCATATCGCGACTGCTAGTGGCCAACATTCTTTCATCGTATCCTACATACAAATCTAATGTTCCTCCGCAACACAAACCCGCAAAAGCCTCTGCTAATTCTTCAGTGGCTGGAGGTAGACCTGAATGAGCAATGGTAACTGCGTTCAACGGTTCCAGACTATGGACTAGTCTCAGTTTCTTTCCATCTTTCTTGACAACACAAAACCATCAACTTCTATACGACGAGTTCGAAGGCTCGTATACTCCCGAATCGGTTTTGTGTTTTATGATCTTGCATACTTCTTCAGAGATTCCTGGTGGTATAGGTATGTTCTTTAACACCCAAGGAGTATGAGGTATTACTGGCATATCAACAGGCGGGAAGAAATCCTCTCTGAATTTCCCCTTTTCTGTTTCATCCCAAGCAAATCCTTCATTAATGGTCCAACAGTTTCCGTTCTTCCGGCCATAGGAAATCTCCAGTATGGTCATCTTGAATTTGTTCCCTGCGTTCCGCTGTATAGCGTCCAGTTGGTACAAATTCGGGCGGATTTTCCGATAACTGAGGCATATCTTTCAAGGGATCTCCTACAATATGTCGTTGAATCCGAAATTCTTCTGGTAAGGTTCCTAAGTGAGCCTTGGTCTTCATGTGTACGGGTTTATATTTCTTTGTAGCAAATACTCCCCGACTACTTCTTTCTTCTTTAATATTCGAAAGAAATTCCTTTCTTGCTTGTCCAACGTAATCTATAGGCATTGATACCTTGAAATTACTGAACACTTCTTCTAGTCTATTAGGTACGCCATAAAACATGTCCATAGTAGACATGGCTTTGATTTCTGGCAAGTCCAAATCGATTTTCTCTTTTCGAATATCAAATAACTTTTTAAAACCAAATACTTCTTTAGTAGGGAAAATCAAATTCAATTTACTAGGTGGTGTTACCATAAACGGTTCCACTCCTTGTTTCATAAATCGATACTGATTTCGAATTGGTTTTACTAGTTGATTCACTCTATCAGAGGATTTTCGAAGGTATAGACTAGTTATTGCGTCTGGGTCAAACGTGTCCTGCCCACCATTTGGAACATACGTTTGCTTAATCTCGATTTCACCATTCAGACCCTTCTCAATCACCAATGCCAACTCTCCTTGATATTTGTTCAAGTCCTCGAGTTTGGGTGAAAACCCACGGGTTCAGCCTTAGTTTGATGACTTGGTATCTGACCCCTTGCATAAGTGGGTAAAGTCATTCTTTGGCCATTCCCTGGGTCTACAACAGTTACTGTGGTTAGACCTGCAGCCGACGTTTGTAGGCTTGCTTGAGACACAGTCTCAAACGGTCTACCCAGTAGAATGTCATAGGCAGGATCTTGTAGAATGTGAAACTGAAGGTAATACACGATTCCTTCACAGTTTACCGGTACATTTTGCGCTAAGCCTAATGTTACCGTTCTTCCTTTATCTGCACTTTCCATAGTGATCTTAAAACTTGGGTCGTACGCTAAACCGAGCTCGAATGCTGTCTTGAGAGACATCGAGGCAATCTGTGATCCACCGTCTAGGAGACACTCTTTTCGATTTCCATGGTTGATTCTTAACCATAGGGTTCTGAGGTCTACACTTTCTGGTGCCATGTACAACTTAGAGACATGGTATGGTCCTTGGAATTGCGTCGTGTTGAAAAATTGTTCTATAGGATCTTGTACGACTATTGACCCTTTAGGGACCTCTTCAGACTCGATTTGCAAAATCGAATAAACATGTTTAGAGGTAGTCTTAACATTCCTTGTCTTTAACAATTTCTCTAGGTTCTTTCGCCACTCAATGTTAGTTGCAAGTAACTTCTCTGGTAAAAGTTCCTTCCAAGCTTCTTTCCATTGAGGATTTTCTTCAAGAAGCAAATCGATTTCCGAGTTTCTCTTGTACAATTTGAACTTTTCTATTTTAGGTAGAGTTGAATCTACCGTGGAAGACTTAGGTAAATCGAGTTTGATTTTTGGTTCTGGTTGATTAGCAGCGTCTTTTACTTGCTTTTCAACTTCCCCATCCTCTGACTCTTCGTCAGTCAAACTGTCTTCTTCACCTTTATCTTCAAAGCTTACTTGCTTAGGTTGAACTGTTGTAGTAGGTCGCTTTGGTATTTCTACCGTGACCTTCTGTCTTGGCCATACCGTCTTAGTTGGTACTGTAGTCTTAGGCATTTTGGTTTCGAATTGTAAACCGTTCTGATTCTTATTCTGACTTCGAGTATTAACAGTGTATGAGCTTTCCGGTAAAGATACTGTATCTTCTTCCTTCATCAAGCTCAGTTGAAACCCCCTTGAGTGTGAGGTACCATAGTCTTTGCATACGAGGTATCCAAACGCATGTCTTCTGGTGCGAAGTCATCCGTTTGTCCAATAGTGGTTTGCGCTTTAACTTCTCGAAGACTATCTTCTTTGTACTTAAGAACCTGTTGCAAAGGTGACTTTCCACCAGCCCTTTCCTTTCTTAAAATTGGAAGGCCATTGTTGAAAAAGTCCCAGTTGGCTTCCATAATCACTAGCCAACCTTCCGTTTGCAAGTCAAATCTTTTCTTACACTGATCACGCATATGACCAGGTTCTTCACAGAAAAAGCAACGCCCAGGTTGTGAATACGACGTAGTTTGACCAGCCGGTACCAGACGATTAGGGTTCTGCAAGATTCGAGTCGGATTTGCAGTGTTCCCTCCCGTGTAGGGTATCTGGTTGGGTCTGTTCGTACCCATAGGCGGTTGAACAGTGATAGGTGCCGATTGAACAAAATTCGAGATCAAATTGGTATCTTGGTAATTCATTGCTCTCGCATTCAATAAGGAAGCGTTGATTGTATCAAGGAATTGTTGATGATTCTTTTGATTTTCTTCCTTTTCGCGCGCCATCTCTGCTCGATCTTTTTCTCTAGCTTTTTCTGATTGTATCAGGATATCCCTTAGTGCATTGAGTGCACTATTGGTATCCGTCAAATCTTCAGTCTTGACTCTTGAAGTACCGGTTTCTGTCTTGTGGGAACCTTTGGTCCTATAGACTGCCGTTTCTTCCAACACACTGGTAATAGCATCTACAACATTGGTGATATTGTTGTACCAATCTGACACCGTTGTTGCTGCCGGTTTGTTGGTTCTTAAATGACCAGTAGTACTGGCCCAGACTGCATTTGTTACACAGTCTTGTATTCTTTCCACGGCTTTCTTGTCCGTGATTTCACCTTTCTTAACTAAGTACCGCAATATGTGCAGTACTTCTCTTTGAAAAACATTCCACCTGTCTTTGTGGTCAACAGGCCGTTTTTCGAATTTGACAATGGCATCCTCTAGATCGTCTAGAGAATACTTGGTGTCATCTTTGCCTCTGTTATAGCTAGACAACAAAGCCGACTTGAATTCTTTCCACTCTCCTCTAATGAAAGTAGGCATATTTAACCATTGGTCTCGAATGGTTTCTGGCACAAAGTTACACGCGATTTCAATCATCGTGCCTTCATCCATAATACCAGACTCGCCAATGATTTGTTCAATCACCCTTAGAAAATGGGCTATGTTTTCCGATTTTCCATTAAAGTTTGGCGCATTGCTGATGCCATACTTGGGTATCTTTTTGTCTTTTATGTCTTCTCTCCACTTCAGCGAAGGAAATTCATCGATGACTAGCGCTCGAACAGTAGTCATTCTTGGAGGTATAAACGTAGGAATGTTTAAAAGATCTTGGTAGTTTTCTAAGGCTCGGCTTAAAAGTAGAAATTCGAGTTCGGATTGTTCAAGATCGGAATAACTCTTTCTAGGAGCTAATCTTCTTCGAATTGGCGGGGGATGTTCAGCTAGTCTGCGAACTTTTTCCCGTACGTTTTCTGGTTGATCGTTGAATAGGGCTCCTACTCGTGGTCTGTTCTTTGTTAAACTTCTGGTTCCTACTTGGACACTTTGTAGTTCAGATTCTTCAGGAGCAATTCGAGATCCACTAACAACCGGTGGTGTTTCCGGGTTTGCGTCTAGTTGACTTCGGGTGTATTTAGCAGACTGTCTGCCTTTCTTAGACGTTTTTGGATATAAAGACCACCGATTTGGTTGATCAAAATATAGGACCCCCTCGCGGTGGGCTCCAAAAAGTTGATGTGCACGTTATTTTAGAGGCGTAGAATCACACCTAACAAACAACACAACTCTTAATACTCTGAATGAGAGTATGGTTTCTGCGGTTTTGGAATATTGGGTTTTGCAATAGAAAATCGAGCTTAATTTACTACAACACTACACTTGAAAAACAAGGTTCTTGCGTAACAGAAACGTAGGTGTGCACAAAGTGCGAGTTTGAAGGGGGTGGTAGGGATTTTGACCAATTGACAAATTGTCTGGTTTTCAGGGAACAATACACAAGCCTCTGACTGAACTTGAACTATGCGACTTTCTCAATCCTCGCGCTGGAGGGGTTGTATCAAGAACACAATAGTCTATTGCCACACTTGGTATATTTCTTATAACCTCGGTAGGAGCTTATTCTTTGAGTTTTAGTGTTTGCGTGGGTTTTAGACCAAATCGTGCTCGAATTGCACTTGAACTCGCAAGAGGTTATGCTGGTTAACGCTTTTTGGCACTGAACGGTCCTCTCTAGGGAAAGGCTGGCTCAGACTGCAAAGTCTCTGTAGTGTCTCTAGGAAGATACTATGCTCAGAAACACCGCCTCTAGTACGTTGAATTCAAGGCACTTTGCTCTTCGATTAAGTTCACTTTTGTTCTAAACCCTTGCTCTTAGTGTGTTAGGTTTGTTCTTTGGTTCTTAGGTTTGACTCGAATTCGAGTTTCTTTGGGTGCGTGCAAATCGAATTCGATTTTGTACAGAGTTAGATTACTACAGTAAAGCTTTGTGGGCTCGTGGCTGCAGGTCACTAAACTAAACTACTATACTGTATCGATGCTTCTTTTATACATACTGGTCCCTACCGTACACTAATCTTAACTTACTAACTAATAGCCACTTGGAGTTAATTTCCACGCTGTAGACACCAGTCTAAGCGCTTCCATTTCCTTATTATGCCAGTTTATTCCATGACAAACCCTCTAGTTGATCCACGTTGACTAATTCCAAGCTTGGATTGCAACATCCTTGCGTGCTATTGGTCGAATCTATCACATGGGGTTCATCTTCTCTTGGCTCTTAATTGTTCTTAATGCTTCTCTGCAACTCGGATTCTTCAGATTGCGTCACCAATTCAGTCTCGATTATCTGATTGAGTCTAGAGCTTCATTTCGCTTAAGAATCCACTCTAAGATCCATGATAGATCGTTGACTTGTTGTTCGCAATCTGTCTTCTTGTTCCAATCTCTACTGATTTCAGGTCAGATTTAATCACCTGAGATCTGAAGAAGCTTGGCTTCTTGATTCTTAACGCTCTTGGCGTACTGCGGATTATTCATGAAGAACACTTGATCATCTTTATCTTTATTGGCTTCTTCGAATAGCTCGGCTGTTACTCGATTTTGTGCTATCGTGGGTTCTAGGCCTAGAATTCCAAGGGGATAGTTGTATCTTGTGATAGCATTACTGGGCTTTCATCCCCATTGATGCTGACCTAGACCATTCTGTAGCTTAAACTCATTCTACTTATCGTCAGGAAGTGAGCTAATCGAACTCTAATCGTCTATGAACAATACTGACAAAGTCAAGTCCAAATTACTTGGAACTCGAGTTCGTTTCTTAGACGAGTCTTCTTTAAGAATGCGTACGTGATGTTGACTTGATAAATCAAGTGGGCACTTTGGATGGTGATATTCAAAGATGAATTTCTCCTGGAGGCTCATTCTTGCCCTAATGAGGTCTCCGTATTATCACTGGCAATCTTAGGGTCTCTCGTTAGATGTATCGTGCATTTCGGCTTCGAGTCTTATCTAGAAATCGCAAAATTCTCGGTTTCAAGGCTCAGGCGCGCATAAAGCGTGTCACCGTGTACCGCTTCTTCTCCAAGCTTTGTCTATGACAACAGTAAGGGCCTGAATATAAGAACATAGTAGTAGACTATCTGAGGTCTTTAATCGTTAGAGAACTGCGTAAATCCGTGTGAGTATTTACTCCTATGCACACTCGATAGCGACACCTATACATTGTTTACATATTAGCTTATTACCAACATGTCAACGCATTAGCTACGCCAATCCCAACGCTTTTTATGTTTGCTCTATGTAACTCGTCATTTTGTCTCTTCTCTCTCCCTTGCCTTTAGTGTTTTCCGCTCGCCTTTTCTGGCAGCAAGTTTCCAATTTCCAGAATGTTTTGATAGATGGTGCATAGATGTTCTAAGATATTATGTGAATATTCCAGATATCAGATAGATATTCAAGAATGATGTACAGATATTGCATAGCTGTCTCAAGATCTTACAAAATATCCTGCAGATATTACATAAATTGCATAGATGTTCTAAAATATTGTGCAGATGTTCCAGAATGTCATGCGGATGTTCCAGGATGTCACGCGGATGTTCCAGGATGTCACGCGGATGTTCAAGAATATTATACAGACGTTGCGTAAATGTTCTAAGATATCATGTGGATGTTTCAACATATCATGTAAATATTCTAAAACATTGCATAAATATTTTAGAATATCATGTAAATGTATTAAAATATTGTACAGATGCTCTAGAATATTGTACAAGCACTCCAAGATATCCTTAAAGTAATAATACTTTTCATGATTTCTTGATTTATTAAGTATTGTTAATTTTCAGCAGATTATGTTATAGAGAATATTTGAGGAATTTTGCCTTTGATATATATATGCTTTATACAAGTAACATTTGAACTAATTCATCATTCTTGCTTTTGAAGTTTTCATCACAATTATTACGATGAAAAAATTTATGCCTCTTTATAGTATTTCAGTCATTAATATTTTTGAAGAAACATGTAAAAAATTAGGTGAAGAAACCAGAATTGAATGTGACCATGTCACAGCAAAACTTCACTGGAATATGTTCTAAGAATACTCTGATTATTCTTTGAAGCTTTTGAAATATCTAAATTTTACATGTTTCATTGAAATTTTGAGGGCATAAAGTAGGTAGAAATATTTCAATTCCTATCTTGGATATTTCATCAGATATAATGAATAAATTTCACTATCTTTTTCACTGTTATTCTCACTGAAAAACATTTAAATTTGTTGATTAAAATTTTTGGTGAAAAAGTTGCTATAGAATCATGAAGTTTTCTAACCGGATTTTTTGCTCAAAAATGCGGGAATCCTCACCCAGTGTGACCTCATTGTAGAAGTCGTGGAAGAGGCTTTCCGCCTGGGGACGACCAAATTGTGGCAAGAAAACGGGTGGGGAACCAGGCTTGACAAACGGCCCACCAATGGGCATAGGCTCTGCAGGCTTTGATTCAGTCTGGAGTGGCATGACAGTTGATTGGATTGGCTGACCGTTGCACGCGAGCATCATATTTAAGGAACATAACTCTTGACACTGTGTGACACCGAATTCTATGGTCAAATCTCTCGAGGGGAGCCACCCTCTCTTTGTATATAGACGAGGGAGTGCATCTCTTGTATATAGCCGCGACAAGACTGATGATCAAGCATACAATTTTCATGACTGACACATCGAAGACAATGTTGATAGATAGCATGTCCGGGCAAATGGGGGGGAGGGGAGGGGCCGGCAGTGACCACATATACATGTAGATATAAGTCAATGAAGCATGATACTCACCAAGCAGCAAAGAGATCAGCTATCGAAATTCAACCCAAAATAGAATCCTATCGTATCACTAGGTGCCTGCGCCAGGATTGTCGCATATTTGCCGGAGTTTCAGGGCTCCAGTGTCTATAGACACGTGCTTTGACTCTGCAGAGTGGGAGGCTCTGGAAGCTGGCACTGGAAAGACAGTGCAGGGAGCAGAGGCCCCTGGAAACGCTTTCTCACGGACCCCAAACGCAGCGCTGATCAGGGTAGGTAATAAACTTGATCAAGCGCTTAGCGTGCGCTTACTATTAGTGCTGACAGCTCCCGGCTATTCCCGGTGGGACCATGCTGCGACTAATGAGGACTACATAGCACAGATGACTAACAGAGGGCTACCCGGTTTCTTGCAGCCCTGCGCCCTGTGTTTGTGACGTAAATCATGCACCATAGTGGTAGTAGTTGCCAGTCCCACTCCGGAGGTTGACATGTTCATTCCCACTTGGAGGTCTGTCCTCAGGTCAAGTGTTAGAGAAGCAAGACTTTGAAAAACATATTAAGTATCTTACATTTACAATGGAGTATTTACATGACATATTTGATTATGTACCTCAGGACACCTGGACAAGAACATGCAAGCTATTTGTCTGTAGCAAGGGCACATGAGGCAACAACTAGAGAGCGGTGTAAGAGGTAGTGTATTGAATCCCAAGGGGTAGACAACAGTTCTCTGAAAGAACTACTTCTACTAACTACTGATCCTTTTATACAATTCCTGACGCCCAACGCCCAATGGGTGCGGGTGCGCTTCTCTGACTAGTCAGAGCGGTGTAAGAGGTAGTGTATTGAATCCCAAGGGTTAGACAACAGTTCTCTGAAGAACTACTTCTACTAACTACTGATCCTTTTATACGATTCCTGACGCCCAACGCCCAATGGGTGTGGGTGCTCACCACCGTTCCTCGCGCATCAGCTCAGACGGGATACCAATATCCATGCGATGAGCCGTGCTGGTCTTCCCAATGACAGCATTGTGCACAGATTCAATTGTGTCTGTCCACTGCTTCAAGGCCGTTGATGTGCACGTTATTTTAGAGGCGTAGAATCACACCTAACAAACAACACAACTCTTAATACTCTGAATGAGAGTAAGGTTTCTGCGGTTTTGGAATATTGGGTTTTTGCAATAGAAAATTGACCTTGATTTACTACAACACTACACTTGACAAACAAGGTTCTTGCGTAACAGAAACGTAAGTGTGCACAAAGTGCGAGTTTGAAGGGGGTGATAGGGATTTTGACCGATTGACAAATCATCTGGTTGTCAGGGAACAATACACAAGCCTCTGACTGAACTTAAACTATGTGACTTTCACAATCCTCGCGCTGGAGGGGTTGTATCAAGAACACAATAGTCTATTGCCACACTTGGTATATTTCTTATAACCTCGGTAGGAGCTTATTCTTTGAGTTTTAGTGTTTGCGTGGGTTTTAGACCAAATCGTGCTCGAATTGCACTTGAACTCGCAAGAGGTTATGCTGGTTAACGCTTTTTGGCACTGAACGGTCCTCTCTAGGGAAAGGCTGGCTCAGACTGCAAAGTCTCTGTAGTGTCTCTAGGAAGATACTATGCTCAGAAACACCGCCTCTAGTACGTTGAATTCAAGGCACTTTGCTCTTCGATTAAGTTCACTTTTGTTCTAAACCCTTGCTCTTAGTGCGTTAGGTTTGTTCTTTGGTTCTTAGGTTTGACTCGAATTTGAGTTTCTTTGGGTGCGTACAAATCAAATTCGATTTTGTACAGAGTTAGATTACTACAGTAGAGCTTTGTGGGCTCGTGGCTGCGGGTCACTAAACTAAACTACTATACTGTATCGATGCTTCTTTTATACATACTGGTCCCTACCGTACACTAATCTTAACTTACTAACTAATAGCCACTTGGAGTTAATTTCCACGCTGTAGACACCAGTCTAAGCGCTTCCATTTCCTTATTATGCCAGTTTATTCATGACAAACCCTCTAGAGTTGATCCACGTTGACTAATTCCAAGCTCGGATTGCAACATCCTTACGTGCTATCGGTCGAATCTATCACATGGGGTTCATCTTCTCTTGGCTCTTAATTGTTCTTAATGCTTCTCTGCGACTTGGATTCTTCAGATTGCGTCACCAATTCAGTCTCAATTATCTGATTGAGTCTAGAGCTTCATTTCGCTTAAGAATCCACTCTAAGATCCATGATAGATCATTGACTTGTTGTTCGCAATCTGTCTTCTTGTTCCAATCTCTACTGATTTCAGGTCAGATTTAATCACCTGAGATCTGAAGAAGCTTGGCTTCTTGATTCTTAACGCTCTTGGCGTACTGCGGATTATTCATGAAGAACACTTGATCATCTTTATCTCCATTGGCTTCTTCGAATAGCTCGGCTGTTACTCGATTTGTCCAATTCGACATCCTTCTTGGATTTGTGCTTGAAGTAATCGTAGCGGCGCTTGGGCGGTGAACAAGTGTACCGTTGGACCCGGCAACGGTCGCAAGATACACAAGTCTTGGTCTTGACGGTATCTGGGTGGTTCCGCTGATTCAGCATATACTCCCAGGTACACTCTTGCCCTCGCTGCTTGCAGGTGAGACACTTGCGATCCACGTTGATCTTCTTCTGCATCGCCTTGTTGTCCAACACTTTGCCGTGCTTATCAGCTTTGGATGGGCGGCTAGTGGAGGATTTTGGCTTTGAATTGGTCTTCGGTTTCTTGGGCTCTGGCGCTTCCTCTTCCTCCTCCATTGGGGTCGCGGCACGTTTTCGTTTTCGAATTCATTTTGGCGCTGGCTGAGGGGAATGGGAAAGGGCCTTGGGCGTTGGCAGGGAATTTGAAGGCAAATTTCCTGGTTCGGGTTCCAACGCTTGCTTGGAGGTGGAAGCTATTGGGGTGCGCTGGATAGGGCATAAGAAAATCTCGTTCGAATTTAAGACATTCAAAGTCAATTCTCTTACCGGTGTCTCAGCTCTAGCTGGCTTCCCTTTTTCTTTTTCCAGCCTTGCCTTTGCTTCGGCAGACTTCAACGGAGTGGGTCGAGGTCTAGGCTTGGGCGTGGTAAAGGGTGTGGAGGATTTTGGGGTCGAATTTCTGGTTGTCGACTCCGACTCTTGATCTTCGCTGTCCGTTTCTAAGACGGACTCGTTGTCTTCATCATCAAAGAAAATCTTATCTTTGTTAAGTAAGAAATTCGAGTTCGAATTTCTTTACTTACCTCTTCATCGAATTCTGTAGGCCGTTCCAAAGGCCAATCTTTTTCTTCAGCGATTTCTCGCATCTTCTTCAAGACAAGCTGCGGCTAGAAGGCTTTATTAGCTTCTATCCGAATTTTGTCTGTTCTTGGGTCTTTACCGAGCTCAGCAAAACCTTGTATTCTTGAGCCATCTCCTCCATGTCTATTTCATCTTCCCGCTCCGGTTCTCCTTGTGCAAGAGTCCAAACGAACCACAGCAAGTAGGCTTCGAAAAGCATAGCATCGAGCTTTTCGATCTCGAATTCCAGTTGGAAGTCAAGCGGGTTGATGGAGCTAGCATATCGAGCCGCGAATTCGTAGAAATGGTGTTTGGGCGCTAGCTTGCGCAACAAATCCGGGAAGTATCACAACTGAGCTGCAGTGGCCTGTTTGGAGAAGACGGGGACATAGATGAGGGGGTCCACATGTTTCCGGCCCAAGAACAAGAAGTTGTGGCCCTTCGTAATGTTGACTCCGCCAACCCTAAGCTGTCCCTTGTTTTGCGTCTGGTCCATAACGGCTATGATGTCTTTCATGGGCATGGTAGTGGAAAGAAATTTGAGGTCGAAAAGGTGGAAATCGAAATCGAGGGTCGTAGTGCGAGTGGTAGGCGTCGTGGGGGGAAAGAGTTTTTCAGACTCGAAGACCCAGCTTTTATACGACACTGATTATCGCTTTCCGAGTAACCGACGGTGACAACTTCTTCTGACTCGAATTTCTAAGTCCGACATGTGCAGTTGCACACGTTTATGGATCAGCGCCTTCGAACAATCTAGATTCTTTCCTATTTAGGTCATAGATCTCATCTCCAGCTAGACATGATCATGAGTGTCTATTCGGATGTATCCGACATCCGAACCACGAATATGTGCACCTCAAACCCAGATATTTGTATTCGGATGGATATCCGACATTGCATCCGAGATAATTGTCCAATATCCGAATATTTGTGAATATTCATCCGAATATATTCAAATATATCTGAATATCCATGAGTATTGGCATAATATTGCATCAAGAGCAGCCTTTGAAACTATACCTACTATGAAGTTATGATATTACACTGTGTGTAAATGTCAATTAGAGTCACATAGCTAACACAGAACACTCATATACTATAGCCCACACTATCATGTCGCGGATGTCTGCTCAGAAAGTGGACATCCGACATCCGAGAGGTATCCGACATCCGAAAGGTATCCGACATCCGACATCCGAATATCTTCGGATGTCGGATACGAATATAATTGAAATATCTGACATTCGTGCTCATGTCTATCTCCAGCGCTTCCTGACTCTTGTTAAACACTTGATTTTGCCCCTTTATTTCTAGGCTGATTATCTTGATATTTGAGCTCGAATATCTCTTCTTTGTCTTGGTATATTTCTCTAGTGATAGCTGAGAAAATCGAATATGATTTTCTTCAGTTCTCTAATTAGTGCTTTACTACTCTTGAGTAAATGACAAGATGATTGGACACTAATGTTGCCTCTCAGCCATCACTCCGACGCTCACTGTCGCTTTAGCGAAGACATTGCTATGCGCAAAGGACAAGCTCCACACGACGAGGCGCCTGTAGGGCAAAACTTGGTGTCTTGTCTTCCCCAAATGATTGGCTTTTCCCGCTTTCTGCATTATGTGCTACGCGGTCTAGTTGGCCTCTGAAAAAAAAAAATCCATGATCGCGCTCGTGGTGTAGAATTTTTGTACTACCTAGGCTGATCTGTGCAGTTGTGAGAGGATCGCTCGCATTAGCTGGCTATGGCTTCAACACATTGGTCCGGCTTCCGCTATGTTCAAGGCAGCAACTTGGTTTCATGGATTTCACAGGCGGTTTGCCTTCGAAGACTTCCACCGGCAAGTAAGCCTGCGCAACCGGCTTCATGTTCAGTCCACGTTGTGAACCGGTCTCGCTCAGGATGTCGCCGCTGTCTGCATATTTCTCGCCACAAAGACAGAGGGTTGTGGTCGCAATGTCCGCGAGGTGTCCCGTACGTGCCAATCAAAGATAGACGGCCGAGACGTAGGCGACATTTCGGGGGAGGGCAAGGTTAGTGCCAACAATGGCTACTCATACAATCGTGCTGACAAGTGGCCATGGGCGTAAAGATGACCACATAAAGTGTGAAAGCGACTGTTGATGACCTGGGTGTGGTGGTGGGCAAAATGTGTACGTATGTAATACAGCCACTCCCACCAGTGAGGAAGGTTCGGTGCAAAGAACGCCTTACTGCCCACAGAATATTATATATGAACGGCCATGAATGAGAACGCCAGCATGATGTCGACCGAGTGATTGACCCTGATAAAACATATGCTTGTTTGCGACGATCAATGTCTGCGAATTAGGAGTTGTGGCCATTGCAAAAGCTGACGGTGGGAGCGGGGCTGCTCACGCAACCCCTTCCGGTATAGACAGTACTGAGGTGTGACGTAGTGACTGAATGAAACTGCTTGTTCACGACTACCAATGTGTGCGAATTAGAAGTTGTCGCCATTGCAAAAGCCGATGGTGGGAGCGGGGCTGCTCACGCAACCCCTTCCGATATAGACAGTACCGAGGTGTGACGTAGTGACTGAATGAAACAGACAGCCGTACCTGACACGGCCAGAGAAAAAGGGAACTGTGACAGGATCATGGTGACAGTCAGCAAGCAGGCACACATGAAGTTAAAAGATGCTTGCTCATTTGGGTAGTAGAGCTTCGAACATATCAACATACGGACGTAGTGACGTGTGTCTCCAAACTGACGACGGTAGTGAGTGCTTGTTGGTGAGGATGGTGGTTGTGCTTACGCTGCCCCTCTTGTACAACAGAGGTCCTTGGCAATTCCTCGAGCTCATTGAGAAGCTGGGCTAGCGTCGGCACAGTCATTGGGTCGAAGTCATCGATCTTGTTGGCATCAATGGGAACACAGATTCGACCGGTTTTGGGGTGGATGCAGAAAGGTGCTTTGAGAAGGTGGTTTTTGAATTTTGAGACATTACCGTCAAGGCGTGGGTATGTGTGACTCAAAATGATGGCTTCTATTGCGGCCTTGAGGAGGGCCTAAGAAAAGATTACATTGCCGTATCTGGTTGGAATTGCCACCCACTCGATCCTGAAGAGACACTTTGCTGATGCAGGTGTGGAGATCCCCCCATTTCTCCACGGAGCTGCGATTGGGGCCTTGCAACCATAGTTTGCGCAGGGTTGATACAATTTCTGGGTGCGGGATGAGCTCCAGGAGAACCTCAGCACCGGCCCGCGAACCAAAGGTGTTTTGGTCCACAAGGATGACACGAGTGAAGGTTTCGGTGAGCACCTCCATCACGGCCCTGTGTGCAGGATGAGTCCACATCGCACACGAGCTACATATTACTTACTGGACGGAGGGATGGAGGGAACGAGAAGGCGGCGGGACCTTCTTGTCGACTCGTGGGTGCAAGGTGGGCATTTTAAAGGTGAGCCAACCAACGATGGCCTTGCGTTGGTCATCTCTTAGGTTTAACGCCTCACTGTCGGAAACCCATAAGTGAATGCCCCGGCGACCAGAGTAAATCCAAAGGAGTCGTTGATATCCAAAGGAGTCTCGAATTTCCTTGTCTATAACGCGCACTGCTACGGAGATGAACGCCCAACAGCGTCGACAGATGGAGGCATGTGAGCAACATGTCCTTACGGAGTCATAATCCGTCAAGTCAATGTCGAACACAAGCTCCCTGCGCAAAGCCTGAAAGTCTTCTGGTGGAACGTCCCTTCTGAGACGGGGCTGGAAGAAATAGATTAGGCATTGCTTCGGGTGTTTCGATCGACCGACCTCGTGCGTGTATACAGCCCCAATATCAATACGGCTAGGATTGAGCTCAAGAACCTTCCGTTGGAGCGCTTCGTGCGTGCCAAAGGATTGGTAGCGGAGGAAGACATCTCCAGGAAGCGAAAAGGCGAATTCTCTGTGCGAGAATTCTTCGCGCCGCTCAGACTGCTGGTTGAGCCATGTGCATACAGCTGGGAAGGGATAGAGGGATCGGTAAAAGGCTCCCATTTGAGTATCCATTGGGGTGAGGATTCGGGAAAGTATGGAGCACGTGATGTCATCCCTAAACCTCGGTTCCCACGGTAAGTTTTTTACTCTTGGACAAATGATTGATCCAGACAAGGACACAAGGAGTGAGTAGATCTCTCGATCAATGGAATCAATCGCTCAAGCATTGACGGAACAGAGAAGGGCGATCATGATTCGCTCTATGAGGCGGGTGAGCGATGGTCCCTTCCGTGGAATAGTGAGAATACACCCATAATTGCTTTGAGAGAGTCCCCTAAGCTTCCGAATTGCAGGCTTGTCGTTTAGCTTGACAGAGGAGGAGAAACGTACGTGGACGCTGAGTTACTGGAATTGACACTAATTTTTTTAAATTTATGTTTGATTTTTTTTCCATGGCATGCAGGCCAAGTCCCAAAGAACTACAAGTATGAGGCGGCGGACCCCGCGTTGGATCCAAAGGTCGTCAATTTCGAGATGGAGTGGAAGGAGGAAGACATTTGTCTGATCCCCTGGGCAGCCGACTTGCCGCAAACTTTGTCACCAAAGCAAATCGACCAGCCAGATGATGTTTTCCCGCGTTTACCCCAAGCTCCGAGTGCCCACTTGGCGAGGAACAATCGCTGGTTGTGTGGGTGGGGGTATGTGCTGGACAGGGAATACCCGACTAGGGAGATGGAGAAGTCCCGTCTGGTGAGGACAGTCATCCCCCCGCTGAGGCGAACCTTGGGTACGGATGGATCCCTGACACCCCAGCCGCTGGCTTCCATGATTGCGGTCGAAGTCGGCGTACCATACGTCGTTCCGGCAGCGGGGACCCCGGAGTTGTTGATCACCGTTGTCTGTGTGCACGACAGAGGCTCTATGTTGAGTATCCTACCGCCCAGGTTTCACAAGGACATAAATAGGAATTTGGACAGGCTGCTCCAGCTGACATGGGGTTGGAAGGACGGAGATGGCGTCTACCATCGGGGCCTGGCGGATGCTTCTCTTCGGGGTAATGATCGCCACACGCGGGGAGCTCGGCAGGCGGCCAAGGAGAAGAAGAAGGATCGCGGCTCGAAATCGACATTGGTGACAGTGAAAGGCTTGGCGCAGGAAGGCGGGGAGGTTGGGAGAGCTGAGGAGGACGAAGATACGGATTGGAGCGCGGATGAGGCCGGATATGAGGCGCCACTGCCCGCTGGAATGGCTGATGACGAAGCCCGTTATGTCGCGAACGTCAGCAGTTCCTTGGCGGCTACCGTCCTGAACTTGAGGGACGGATTCCTGCATATGCCGAAGAACGTGCGGGACAGCGACATACTCGACGTGGAGTGGGAGGCAGGAATCATCCTAAACTACTTCTGGTCCTTGTTGATGCCTGTTTCCTTGACACGCTTCGAATGGGAGAATATCCGATTCCAGATGAGCAGGAACAATGTGTTCTGCATCGGTGGGTTTGGGCTAGGCGCCGTCATGATACAGGCAAACCGATCTATGGTCCTCGCTCTGGAGATGCCTGCTGAAGGGACGGACTTTGTGGAAGCGCTGACGTCCTTGGTTGTCGCCATTGGGGGTCACCACGGTCGAGAGCACGGGGACAACAAAGACGCGCCAACGGCTTTCACAAAGTGTACATTCCTCTTCCGTCTGCCCAAGCAGCCAAACGCATTCGCTGGGTCCTTCCACTTTCTCCGCCATGGCTTGTACATCCCCGAATTGAACGCTGCCGCCTGCTTCGCAATCTTTAACGGCCGTGACCTCCATGGGGGGGAGAGTCCCGGGGTGATTGGGGAGAAACTCAGCACATTGTGCGAGCCAGACGCACCTTTGGCCGAAATCTGCACAATATGGGAGACAGTAGGCAAGGCGAACAGGATGGTGCTGGTAGAGTACATCAGTGCCGCGGCGATGGACCACACCGTCCCCATTGCTGTCCAGCAACCGACGGGACGGGGAAACGATTTGCACAAGCAGGACCTCCCGTACGTGCACTCGTATGATGAGTATGGAAGGCATCATATGGGAGACGCCTACGATTACTACCTGAGGAAGGAGACTGAAATCGGGCAGATGATGGCAGGAATGGGTTGTTTGGATGAGAATCCATTGCGGGACAGGCAGGCCGTTGTCCACAAGCTGTTCGGATGCACGAGACAGAATGATTCGTATCCTACGGTGGCGAGCATGGGTTGGGAGGAAATCTGGGTGCGGCGACGCGTTTACAAGTGGTATTGGCTGGCCTGCCGGCAACACTACATTGCCATAACGATGAAGGAGTTGGGACAGTTGAGGAAACCCAAACAATTGGCCCGTGCGACGCAGGCGGATGCACAGGTGGACGAATGCCCCAAGAAGGACAGTGCCGTCGCGGTCCAGAATGGCCCTCGGGCACGCGTCATTCAGCGCCCTGTTCGCCAAGGTCCTGCGATCGCCGAGGATATTGTGATGGCAGACGGGACGGTTGTCAACAACAATCCTCAATTCACCGAGGACGTCGTGATGGCAGATGGAACGATAGATGCCGACGACGCACCGGGGGGGGGACACCTTCACGATGAGGAGGAGGAGGAGGAGGAGGAACCAGTCCCGGGTTGGCGTTTCACTTGCCAAAGCGCTGATCAGCAGGGGAGAAGCGTGAATGAGGGATCGCCAGCGGAGGGAGACAAAGGCGTGCCCCGCAGTACCAAGCGCTCAAAGGATTTGAAGCCGACGAAAATTTTGAGTACCAGAGTGATTCAGCAAAAGGTAAGTCGCAGGTTCTGGCATGTGTGATGCTCCTCACCCTTGACGCTCGGTAGCGGCACTATCAAGTGAAGTGGGAGGACGACTCAGTGACAGACGTACGAGACACTTCACTGGCGTGAGTATTTCTCCATGTACTGATGAGAATCAACTTACGCTGGGTGTAGAAGTCGCACAGGAGCGCGACTGCTGTTGTTGTTCTGTCAGGACCATAATCTCCCCATCCCCAAAATCTGCGAGTGCGCGTATCCGCGTGAGGGTCTCACTACGGATGTGGGGGGCAAACAGACAAAGTGGAACACAGTAAAGCTTTCGACGCTGGTCGCGAGGCTGGAGCTGACCAAGCATTACGAGGACGCAGTGGCCAGGCGGGCCTATATCCAAACTAGCGTCGACCTGCGTGCTCTGTCGTCAACGAAAAACTCAGCGGGCAGGCTGTTAACCGAAGCGACCGCCATGAGCGATTACGAGGCCAACGTTGGGCAAGGGGACGAGAATTGGACGGTGGACAGCTTGTTGAAGGTCATCCAATGGAACGTCGGGGCGGCGAAGACCATTCGTGCCACCAGCGTCACCTCTGCTGTCTCCCATGTTCTGATGTTGAGCGCCGACGCCCACCTGTGTCGCGTGACAATTTATCTCGGCGAATGGCTCACGACGATTGGCCCAAAGGTCATCAAAGGCCTGGTTGACCACTGGCCAAGGGGTGTCACAGATGATGCACGCTTCAGCGTCGCGAGCAAGACCATCACCATCCCGGGTCTGGTCTTGCTCCTTAGACATCTGGAATTCATATGGGATTGGTGTCAGGCGGAGCAATTGCGGAAAGACGGCATCGAGGAGAGGCGCGGAGAGAAAAAGAAGAAGAACTCCCGGAAGAGAGACCGTCCGGAGCTCACGGAATGGGACTTTGACACGCCAAAGCGCGATTTCGCGGAGTGGCAAAAAATCGCCGGACCGGAGGTTGACGAGAACATCTTGTCTCTGCCAGGAAATCTTTACGGGGTTTTGAGGAAAGATGAGTCGGGTGCCGCCAGAGTCATCCTGAGACTGGACGGCTTGTTGAAGAGGGGCATATCGACGATTAGCGGACGAGCCGACGCATTGAGGGCCCTGTTGGCGTATGTCCTGGAGGTTCACTTTCTCTTGCCCGCCTTTGCGACGTTGGAGTGTTTCAGCGTGGGTTCTAGAGACACCTCAGGTGGCGAGGACATGCGATTAAGCGTGATTCTCAGGGCATATGTCCTCAAGTCGCTGAAACATGCCTTTGGGGGCGACGGCATCTTCTACTTCCCGTCGATGGGCCTTGTCTTGCGAGACCCAATGAGCTTGGTGTCGACGGATTTCCTGTCCAGCAAAAAGACCGTCAAGGGTCTGTTGACGGGAACCCTCGACATGGACTTGTTCAAGACCCCGGCAGGCGATCTCCGGCTCATGGTCGGGGACATGAAACGTGTCATCGAGTGTCAACTGGCGGCAGTGGGGTCCTCGGAGAGAGCTTTCATGGCACCAACGAGGGCTGTGAGGGAAGGAATTGAGGACACAGAGACTGTTTTGGAACCAAGAAAGAAGGGAGGGCGTGTGCAGCCCACAAAGGATTTAGTGCCGCAGGACGTTGTGCCCGGTGGTGTTGAGTCCCTGCAATGGGCCAAACTGCAATTGGTTCTGGAGGAGGGGGTACGCTACGTGAACGACACCGCCCCACTCGATGAACGGCACAGGCGGTTCATGCAGGGCCAGCATTTGATATGGGGTACGACAGAGAAAGTACCCGCGGAGCAACTTGAGCCGATCCGTCACCACAACCAGAGTGCTGCCCTCGTGCGAAAGTACTATGGCGGAGGAGTTCTGACTACGAGGTCAGGCCTGTCAGAACTGATGGTCTACGTCGGCACCGGCCAGGGTGGCGTCACCTCTCAAAGTCTTGCCGACCTGAAACCGCCTTTTGGAAACCTCGAGACCACGATACGCCGCTTCAGCGTGTTGGAAGAGTTGCGGAGCGAGCCTGGAGGAGGCCTGCAACCCCCCTTGGCTAATATGAGCGTATATGGCCAGCCCAATCACTGGCTCGCACTACACCCAGTTGTAGATGGAGTGCCGTGGACATTGTGGGAAAAGTTTGCGCCGTATTGGGATGACGCTGTGGCAGAAGGGTGGCAGAAGTTGCTCACGGAGTTTGGGATGTTTGGGGTGGATCCGGTCACGGTCCCTGATGAGAGGAAGATTCCCTTTGCGCGGTACATGCGCTTGATGGATAGTCTCGCGTTGGTCGGCATGAAGTCGGGCATCACCGTGTTACAGATGGGCAACAATCTTCATATCACTGGTATCCTTCAGGCCGCCACGGTGAAGGACATGGTCAAGTGGCTCATGAGCGAAGACCACGGAGCGAGTTCTGGCCTCCGAGGTCTTGGGTTCAACGTTGAATCCGTTGATGCGCGGATTACGGCCTTTGTGGTGACATATGACTATCTGGGACGCGTCTTGGACGAGGACACCCGCCGCCGCATCGTCTTCTCCACAAACTTCCTCGAACATTTCTTATGCAAGACGCACCGTTGGGAAAGGATCAGTACAGAGCAAAGCTACAACATCCTCAGCCAGGAGCATCTGTCCCAATATAAAGACAAACTCCCGTCTTGGCCTGCATTGTCAAATAGTCAACTGGAGGAGTCCATACAGAGAGCAAATGTACGTACCACAAGTTGTATGATTTCCGCAGACTGACCGGATGGGTAGACTACATTAAGGGAAGTTCGTCAGGAGGAGACCTAGCCTGTGAATTGAGCTTTTAAAATATATCTGTCAATGATGACCGGTGGAATTTGCAGTCGGATGCGAGGGGGACCCAGTGGTGGTGTGGTACCCCGGGTGAGGTTGTGACAATTTCGGACAGAGGTTGCGAGGTTGTGAGGTTTGGGGTTTTCGGCCAGGCGACAACCTCCTGACAACCTCGGCAACCGATCGGGACGAGTTGCTGATGCGGTTCTATCCAATGTACATATTGTCATTTTACTGCTTACCTTTACGAGTGAAATGAAACTCACGAACCGCGCTACATTATGTCCAGGGAGACTGGCGGATGAGCATTTGCCGATTGTGGCGCCTTCGCCGAGAATACCTCAGCTTGAACTATAGGCTCCATGCTCAAACTCCACTCAACAAAAAATAAAAAACAAAAAAACTCTGTGATTGCTGGTGAGAGAGGGCAAGCGTACAAAGGTGCACATCTGAGGAAGCCCATTGGGAAAATGAAGACAAGGTAAACAAGGGTAAAATTTTGCGGAATCAATACGAAGATGTTTTCATAGCGTAGAAGGAGGGCTTCCTTCCATCGCATACCATCATGTGAGGGACTGGGCATGTGGCGCAGAACTAAAACACCCACATGCCTTCGGGTAGTGGAAGGCGAGTGTCAATCGTTTTTGGACCTAGTTTGTACGAGAAGCCGAGCTTGGGCTTTGTTTTCCCAAGTGCGGCAGTGAAAGACAACTCTACGCAGCCTCGCCGAATGTCACAATGAGCAATCAGGTCTATTTCGGTCACACCGTCAGGATGGCCACGGAAGGCCAAATACGACGTTCCCGGTTCACCGACAGCGGGGAATCCGGCGTCAAGTCGCTGTTCGGTAACCAGCTCAAGGATGTCATCTGTGACGAGGTCGACCTCGCGAAAGAGATTGCGAAACATATAAGTGGTCCCACGCCCATCTGCCGAAGTGTTGAGTGAGGTGTCTGAATATCGAAGTCCTCGTACCGTGCTCAGTACAAGTCTCTCGGTGGGAGGCGTACCAGTGCCGCCTTTGGCAGGTCTTGTCGCAATAGCTCTGCGCGTAACACCCAGTGCACGGCTTAAATAGGTCAGTTCCAGTGTTGGAACACTGGGCAGGGCAGGGTAATTATCAGTATGTTGTCGTCAGAGAGAAAAGGAAGACCCAAAAAAAAAAAAAAAAAAAAAAGGAACTCACTTGGTTGTTGTCGCATTGGGAGTACATTTCCTTGAAGGCATGCTCCCTGTCACGTACATCGCTGAAGAGGAGCTTCCAGTACGGACCTAGGGGCGAGGTGTTGCCATTTCGTACAATAAGGTTGGGCTGGCGAGTGACACGTCGCATGCATTTGGCAAGGCGATGAGTCACATTGGGATGGATGCTGAGAGGAAATAAATACGCCAAGGCCAATTTCGCCATCTGTCCCAATGCTTCGGACTCCCATGAAATGGTAAAAAGTGCCTCCAAGAGACCTTCGCAAAGTAGGTCCAAGACCGTGGCGTGGTCGCTGTCGATGATGGTGGTGATGGATTTCAGGCAGATTGTACGAATGTCGAGGGCGAGGCCAGATTTGCTCACGCTTGTGGCGCGGATGTAGTGCAGGTAGGGGAGGCCTATACGGGCTAGCAGTTCCGGGAGGGCTTTTGAATTGACCGCAAAAGCCTTTCCAGTATGGAAGAGAAAGCACAAACAGTGCCAGAGATCCGGGTCACTCCTGCGGTGGGTAAGTGCCCCAATGGCCAGATGGACAGGAAAGGAGAGGTCGCAGTCGAGGACGTGGGTAACGTCGGATAGAAAACCTTCCTCGGCTGGCCAACTGTAACGGTCAAAGATATCCGAGGCGAGTTGCCTAGCGCATGGCCCAGCGTCCTCACTGCAGAAGCAGTGCATCCAAACACGCAAAAAACCGAGGTGGAACTGTCGGCTTTGTCGAGCGTTTTGCAAGACACCTTCGCATTCAAGGGCGTCACTGATGCACATCATGAGTTGGGCGAAAGGTCGACTTGCGCGGGGACTAAGTGCGAGTACGACTGGCATTGCCTTGGTGAGGCCTTGGACAAAGACAGCAACCACCGGTCCGCCACAGATGTCGCAAAAGAGACCAGCTGTCTCCAAATCGGTGCAGGAGGGCAGCCACTTGGCTACTAATTCCGCGTCGCTGGGGGTGCATGACCTGGTCATGAGCTCAGCCTCAATCGTGGAAAAGACTTCACGAAACGACTGAACCCGCTCCGGTTGGTGGGAGCGAAGGCAACGGCTTCCCATGGTGGTGGTAACAAAATGTGACACCTTTGATTATATAACCAGTGGATGGGTTCAGTTGCTGTGGCTTATAGCCTGCGACGATCGGGATTCGCCGAGACAATCCCTGGGTGTGGCGGTCCGCGGTCTAGGGTGGAGGCTCGAGTTCGACTGAATCTCCCAAAACGCTACTTCCATCTGTGTGGCTCCCCTACAATGAAATTCGCTCTCTACTTCATCTGTTTCTTGTTTTCCTCTTTGAGCAAGGGCCTAATCACCGAGACTTCCACAACAAGCAAATTCGTAAGTACCGTCAACCTGGACCAATCGTTATATACACTGAGTATCCTTATATTTTCACCCTGAGCCACATGACTAATCTATCTGCGCTCATCGTAATGCCCTTGACCGCCTTTGAACGCTGCCACTGGCACGCCGGAGTTCTACACAAACGTCTTGATGGTTTCCAGGCAACGGAAATTCCTCCCATCTTCCGTCTTGTCTTGTCTTATGACCTCGTTTTGACATTGACATTGCTCCGAGGCGTCGTAGTAGCGTCCGGCGCCTCTTTGAGATTGTGAAATGGATTGCAGTGGCAAGAGGTTCCTGTTCAGGCGACAATTTCTCTTCTCTGTGCGCAGAACAAATTCTCGGGTCCAAACAGGTTCTAGCTGGTTCTGCCAATGACAGTGTGTATGATGTCTGGTGCACAACTTCGTGGACACCGAACCTCGCCGTGCCCTTTTCTGCCCGACACATCATAGGCAATAGCTCTTGTTGACTGTCATCGCTGACCCTTCCAAAGTTCGATTGGATCCTATACGTAGCCAAGGGGCCCGAGGTCCCCTTTCTTCGCATACAGAGGAATGGACAGTTCCTGAGTCTTTCCTTCCCAGATACGCCTCTCAGGCCCTAAATTCAGCTTCGCTAATTGTATGCCTTCGTTGGGACACCAGAACGCACCCTATCCTCCGACGGCGATACTTGGACTTCCATTCGAAAGAAGTTTTGAGAATCTCTCCGCGATCTGTCCCCAGTCTGATGGGCATGCTCATCTTTTCCCCAAACATCCGATTCCGAAGGAATCCCAACCTGACCTGTCCCTTTCGTGGCCTTCCGCATCACGAGAGCCGCACAGAGAAGACGTGACCCATTATGCAACTCAATACGGCACTCAGCGAAGTAGTGGCGGCCAGAGTGGCAGATGAGCCTTTGACATGCCGTAAATACTCACGCAGGCTGCTGGTACGCTCGGACACTGCTGGCACGAGCCCCACACACTTGATTGTCGCGTCAGGTATTCATTTGTCGAATCATGTCCAAATTTCGCAGGCTCTTCTCCGTGGGCTAAGGTAAGTGTTTACCAGCAAATCACTGATCCCGGAGTCTCCTCTGACTCGTGTTGCTCCTAGGAAAGGTTCAGAATACTTTACATAACCGCGAGCGTTGCGTACAGCCTCGGCTACGAAGGCTTGAAATAAGCTCGAGATGAATGCCCCTGATACCCATTCAATAACTCGATCATGATCTAATTAGGCAGCAGTAGCAAATCATACGAACAGCAATAATTGAAAGCAAAGGACCACGGAGCTCTGATGTACATACACTATAGATGATACGATGGAAAGATAAATGCCAATAATATAAGACGACTAGCGGTACTACTAATAGTGTAGAGGTGGATGCCAACGACAATAGCACAGATGATAATGTACAAGAGTTGGCTTTTGGAGAGGGGTCCTTTCGTGGTCAGTCCGAGCCCTAATGATAGTAGCCGCTCGCGTCTTCGCCAGGTCAATTCCTTCCGCCTATGACAAGGTAGCTGGGCCCGTTGAAGCAAAGTCCATGAAGCCGTTGCTGACAGTGCGCGCAGAGTGCGGTCAATGATGGTACCCAACCATCACGTTGACATCAGCACCCACCACAGCTGGTCCCGTCCCCGGAGGACTGAGGTTGAACGACTCCATCACAGCCGGGTGGTGCCCATACAACACTCCCTCGCTCTTGATGCCGGAAGCAGGCACGGAAACAAGACTCGAGAAGACAGGAGAACGCATCCCAGTACCTGTCGTACTCGTCCCTGAGGTAGATGTAGAGGTTCCCGGTGGCGTGGAAAACGGCCGGCCGTGAGCACCCGCAGAGCTATCAGTGCTGTAAGCCGTCAGCGGGCCAGAATGAGAAGTAGCGACGTTGGTGACATTCAGCGGCGGAAGATGCTGAAGGGATGCGGTCCCCATTTTGCCGACCGGGCCGTAGGCGTCGACGAACGATGAGGTGTACTGCTGTTCAGCCCCAGGTTTCGAGAAACGCATCTGATTCTCCATCTTCTGCATGTTATGCTGCTTGGAAATGGGGGTGTGAGGCTGGCTGAATGCCTGCACTGTTCGCCGCGCATTTTACCATCCTCCCACACTAAGTGAAGAGTCTCTCGTAATTCTTCACTTGTGCGGGAAGGCCCAGCGCATCTCACTGAGAGCCGCCAATGATAAACAAACCCCCTCCTCGGAATCGTAGGCGGGCATGTAAGCGGAGTGAGCCGGCTCTGGGCCATCCATACGAGCGTCTGCTTCCTGTTTCAGGTACGGGTGGCTGTTCTCCAGAATGGAGGAGGTGTCCATGTTCGCACACGGAAAGCCGGCGTAGTAGCATCCATCTCGTACAAGGCTAGCGTCCCACGTGAACAGACCCGCGCTGTCAGAGATGTCACAGTAAAGATGGTGTTTGATAATGCCGAGGACATTGGGAAGGAGTCGCAAGCACTTCCGCGCAGCCAAACTGTGCCATTGTTGAAGCGTGTAATATGGGGAGGACTCCGCCCTGGGATGAGCTGTGCGGAGACGATTGGGCTGAGAACATAGGCTGCGGCGACGAAACAGACGTTGCGGGGCGCGAGCGGTTGAGAAGACCCTTGGGTGCGTCACGAGTGACATTATCTATGCGGAGTTCAGAAATCAGCACGACCTCGTTGCAGTCAGTACTCACAGCTCTCGAATATGGATATCTAGTTAACGACTTTCAGCATGAGGGCCAACGAAGGCGTGGGCGTACGTACCTACCATGCGCTAGCGAATCTTTCGACCTGCCCGTCATCTTCGTTGTCTATCCCCCCCCCCCCCCCCCGGGCCGCTTGACACTTTCGAACTCTTGCCAACAACGATGGAGGCCATCCCAGATGGCTCTGATGCATTCTCCATCAACACCACCCCCTTCTTCTACTTTCCTAGATGCCTTCCCGCCCGTCAGAACGGTATGCATCTTGCGTTAACGGCACTGAAATGCAGAGGGAGCGAGAAGAGATGCGTCACCTGCAGATAGGGATTGGACGTCGTCAAGTATGGGGGGCCAGGCGAAGGGATCAAGTTGATATTGAAATTGTACGGCGGTAAAGTGCCTTGGAAAGAGTCAAGGTCATCCTCCGTTCTGGCGTCGAAGAAAGTTAGGATTGGACAGGGGAAATAAACTCTCAGACTCACTGGATCAGACGGCCACCGCGCATTCCGGTACTTATTCCTTCCTGAAGATGGGCGTACCAAAAAAAGCGGGCCCGGGCAAGGGCTTCATCAGAACCAGCTGGTAGTGGCGTTGTATTAATTGACGACGAAAGCATGCACAACGATCGTGCCTGCAAAAGCGTGGTTTCACGGACTGAAAGTTTGTCCAGAGTGCTGGAGTCTAGAAGGCGCCTTCAATGAAAATTCCAGAAGGCCGAAGTTCAGGCAAACCTTCCAAAAGAGGTAGCAGAAGTAGCAGGATGCGCACGCCGTCCCAAGTAGGTTTCCGCATCATGCTGTGGTCTTCGACAAGCTCGAGGAGCTCTCTGAGCATAGTATCGGTGGTATCTTCAGCACGGGCTTTTGAGCCTTTGGGCATCCGCGTCAAACTGGAGCTGGCGCTACGGGTGCTTCTGCTGTGTGAGCCGTCGTAGGAGTGCTCATCGTGCTCCATGGGATTGCCATGCTCGCCGACGCCGAAGGATGCAGCCCAGACGACCAGGAACAGAGAGAGCACCCTGCCTTCGTGGCCGAGAGGATGAGTGCCCTTCGAGTGCGCTATGAACCGGGCTGCGAACTCAGAGGAGTCAAGGATGGGCCCTGATGATGGATGCCAGTGTCAAGCTATGCGAGACAGGTTGAAAGAGGGTACTGACGTTGCAGGCTGAACCAGCGCCAAAAAGGGGAGGAAAAGAATCCGGGTTTCAATTGGGGTATCACGCTGGGGAGATGCGTAGCGGGCGACGCGAGATTAGGAGAGCTCTGGCCGTCGGTAGCTTTGCCGTATATCGCCCTAGAAAGGAGTTTCGTGTGAGCGGTCGATCGACCTGGAGATGTCTGGAGCTCCAACTTAGTCGACTTGCTGCAGCCGTCGTCCGCGTCGAAGCTGTTTGACCGCCTTGACATCCGCAAATTCGTCTCTGTAAAGCTCCGGTATTAAGGTGTGAGGTGCCCCAACGAGAGGGCCTGGGTCATAGACGGAGCAGAAGGGATTGCGCTACTTTTAAAAAAGGGAGGATAAGCGAATGGACCGGATCTGCCATGGAGATCTATGCTTGAGAATCAATTAAATAATACGTTCACTGCCGTAACGCGTTACAGAAAACAGCTTGGAAGAGGGTACTGACGTTGCAGGCTGAACCAGCGCCAAAAAGGGGAGGAAAAGAATCCGGGTTTCAATTGGGGTATCACGCTGGGGAGATGCGTAGCGGGCGACGCGAGATTAGGAGAGCTCTGGCCGTCGGTAGCTTTGCCGTATATCGCCCTAGAAAGGAGTTTCGTGTGAGCGGTCGATCGACCTGGAGATGTCTGGAGCTCCAACTTAGTCGACTTGCTGCAGCGGTCGTCAAGTAATACGTTCACTGCCGTAACGCGTTACAGACAGGGTCGGGGAGCTCAAGAAATTGCGCCGAGATGCCTGTACTGCATGGCGAATTAATCACCGGTGGGTCACTCACCGACCGCCGTGTATAGAACGTTGCTTCGCAGCACGCCGGCTACAGTGCGAATCATCGTCAATGCGCAAGGCCAGCGTACCACTGCCCTGAACCAATTTTGGAAGAATGCATGAGTGGGTGACTTGAACCCACCCTTCTTGGCAGTCACTCCTCCTTCCGGCGTTGGAATCTCACTCTGCGTATATGGCATATTCCTCCCGGTCAAGGGAATTTCCGTTGCCCATCAAGCGGGCTTCACATCTTGAACCTGATGGCAGCTCCCACACAACTTTCTGGGTAGATATCCCCATTCAATGACACTCTTTTCCACACCATGTTCATAGCGCACGACACTTACGAGACCCATCACAACAAGGAGGTACTTAAACGCTCAGCTGACCCCCTGCTGCTAATACCTTCAGCCATTCCCATCCGTGGTGCATTAAGGCGTATTAGGTCGAGCAATATGAATGGTCCCATACACTTCTTTGTCGGTAGGAAAATTCCGTCCATCCAGAGACCGTCTTTCCGACAGCAAGAATGCGACTATGAAAAAAATGGACAACCACTTGAAATCGCCTATGGATCAGTGGTACCCTATTGTACAGACATGACTCAACCAAATGACATCGTTGTGGGATTTCGTCCATTGCACAACTAAGTACATCCTGAAGTAACCGTAATGATCCACGAAAACCACGAGTCTCGCGCGTCAAATACGGGCTCATGCTGTCTGTGTGCGGCCTCTCGATCCACGTATCGTCCGTCACCTCTTGTCATTCTATCACTCAAGGTTAATGGTGAATGTGACAGTTGATCCACACCAAAGCTGTATGCAAGTTGAGGGACTATACACTGTCTGATACATGTGTATACATTCTTGCTCGAGTTGTAGTCGCACATTCTACGACGTGGAGCTGTCTATGCCATAGCGGCCCGCCTCAACGCCCGACGCAACTCCCCCGATGTCCTCTGCTCTGGGTTAACTTTACGATCTCGCGCCATTCTCTCCACGTCCTCTCTAAACTTATCGACTAGCCGCCGGAGGTAGCCCATTTCCCCATGGGCTGCATGTCGTGGCCCAACTCCCGTTAGCGCAGCAGATATCGTGGTTCCCGTTCCATCAATTGTGACAGATATTTGGACCAAGGCTATAACGAAACGACATTCGGTCAGATATCGAATCCCCGAAGATGATGAAAAAGAGATTACAATGGAAGAGAGGAAAATCCAGCCACTCAACAATTTCCTCCGCGCCGGGTCGGGAATTAACTGACGGGGGAAAGTCAGCCAGGGTCAAGGAAGAGAAGCGTAGCGCCTCCGCCTGAACCGTGTGAAAACGGCCCCGTCGTGCCAAGAAACGTGAAGAGAAAGCGTTCGAGATAGACGCATCCGTTGCCTATGAAAATTTAAAACATATAGGACAACGGGTAACCCAGGAAAAGCATACTGTGTTCCCAAAAGAGCGGTATGTGTGGTGCAATGACGGGGAAAATAGAGATGGAAAATGGGCACGAGAAAGGATGCGCTAGAATCGAAGAGGGAACCGCCAGAGTGGTGTGCGTCATTTGATTCGGGTGGTGGCGTGCATAGAGGAAGGAACAGCGAGTCACCCGCCGGCAACCTCTTAAACCACGTCTAATGGAACGCATAACAATTAAATCCGCTTTTCCCGAATCCCGACGCCGCTTGGTGCGTAAATTTGTAGAAAAATTGCGGCAAACGTCAGAGGAATACAGGTAAGTCACGTGACTTCCTTGCGCCAGGGATGAAGTCAGGTGACTGCGGGGTGCTACTCAAGGTAAAGATACATGGTTCTGTATTTACCAGAGCAACAATCCTGGAGGCACTTGTATTTTTGCCGTCAAGACCCTCATATCACAGGGGTACCGGATCTGGATCTTGGGATAGTCGGTGTGTGAGGCGTTGGGCGGACCGTATTGAAACGAAAATTGGAAATCCCCAGTGCGCAAATCGCATGTGGGCAGAATGTCCATCTCCGTCAGAGCGTCGGGGTGGCCTCTGGCAATGAGATAGCACCCGTGGTGGTACTGTTAATCCAATATAGGTCGATGAGCTTCGGAGCCCGTATTGCAATATTGGTGGAGATGTATCGAGAGGCCTTCTGGCAGAGAACGGGATCTCGGCACACTGCTGAGGGTATTGATGCCGTTGCAGGTATGCGCGGCACGCGGAAATAACGGCGATAGGTGGCATCTCATCCGAGCTGATGAATCCAGGGCCTCATCCGATCAGGCCCGAGATAGCCGTACGCAGGGGGCGCGCTGCCCGCTGTACATATTAGGGTTGGAAGTGAATGTAATACTACTCAAAGCGCGATCCGAGCCTGGTTGACTCAAAGGAGAAGGGGTGGTCACACGGTGGGGGGCACGGGAAGGGGGGCACGGGGCGGGGGGAGCGGGGCGGAAAGGGGGGGACCCGTTATTTCATTGGGGGCGCGGAACGCTCAAGAGAGCGAGCCACATACCCACAATGAATGGGCGGTGGTGAGGGGGCATGAGGGGGTGAGGGTGAGACCACGAGGGGGAGGGGGTGTGCGTACGGGGGGAGGGGGTGCGAGTACGGGGGTGGGGCGGGGGTTTTGCGGTTGAGGGGGTGGGGGCAGTACGGTGCGGTGCGCGGTGCGGTGAGGGTGAGGGTGCGGTGAGGGTGAGGGTGCGGTGCGGATGAAGATAAGGATGTGGGTGTGGGTCGGTGCGGGGTCGGTGCGGTGACGGTGACGGTGCGGGTGCCGGGTCGGTGACGGTGCGGGTGCGGGTGCGAGTGTGAGGGGGTAGGGCCGGATCGCTCATCCAATACCTGCCGCTGCTACTGGCTTTGTGCCCTCCGGGGTCGTTAGCGTACTCGCCAGCAGCAGCGGGGAAGGATGTGGGGCGACGGGGCGACTGCGGGGGAAGTGAACCCGTCAGTGAATGCAGAAAATGATAGGAATAGCGAACAGAAACATACCAGGCTGGCTGGAACGTCCTCAGACGTCCAGCCAGTCCCCAAATCCAACCCACAGCGCGCGCCGCAGGCAATCGCATCTGCGGGGCTGGGGCTCTTGTAGCCCCGATCCAGATCTTCGTGGAATCGACGGCCTGCGTTGGCAGGGCTTACGCGGCTTCCGGGTCGTCGATGTGACGGTTGGCGCGCGTCGTTGCACGCCAACGTCATCCACGGCTCTCGGGAGCCGTGGAGAGCCAATCCGGGGCCGGCGAGCACCGGATATCGAAGAAAATAGAGATAGAAATCCCCAGGCAAAAGCCTGGGTCTGGATGGCACGGCGTTGCCGCCGTGCTGTCGTGGTAAGAGTAGAAGGACGACGTCAAACGTCGTCCGATCACGTTCCGGCAACTGCCGGATCGCGTTCAGACGTCTCTCGGCGTCGTATTTGGCGACGACGACGGGGTCGGGAGTCAATATAAAGCTTCGGAAATTGTAGATACAGTGTAGTAAACATAATTAAATAGGAATCCTGTTGATTTATTGAGGTAGCACATCGCTAGACCATCCGCTCCCTTACAAGGTGAGTAGCCCATCACCTATCTATGGTGTTGGGCTTCCCACAAGCTTTGGAACACGGTTATGAAGCCGTCAAGCTGTTTGTATCCTGTCTACCAATGATTTTAAGCCCCCCTTCCTTGAGGCATGTTGAACAAACCTTCCAGAATATCGGACTGAACGTCCAGAATGTAAGGCAATGCACCCTCAATATTGTGCACACTTGAGTTGTATAGATTCTTTTGGGACTTCGTGGATTCAATACATATGGTCAGATATATGCACAGCAAGCATTTGTAGCGCGCCTACTGTGGATGGCCGCTCGCTGTCGCGTTCGACGACGTCGCGATTAGGCCGCGGCGATTCGGACCGGCGATCCGAATAGATGTTCGGATCGCTTCTCTCGCTCGTACCACCACGAGCGCAAGCTCTATCCAGCCTCGGGCACCTGCCTGAGGCTGCACATGGATTATATATCGCGACCAACGACGTCGCCGCCGTCATCTCGCGTCCCCGCGGCTACCAGCAGTCGCGGATGACGTTCCAGCACCCCGCGTCCGCGTAAGCTGTCAACTCGACGACGCGGCTGGACGACTAAGCCCTGCCAAGGCAGGAAATGGATCTGGATCGGGTCTTTAAGCCCCCGCCAGCCATCTGGAACGGCGTAAGCCCTCGGGACGAGCTGCCAACATCAATAATGGACCCGCCGACGGGCAGCAATGACGACGGGCACTAGGACAACAGCGACGACACTGCTGCTACTGTGACGTCCTCGTCGTCGTCGTCGTCGCAGCAACGGATCGGTGACGGGGTGTGGGACGGGGGGTCGGATTGCGCAGCCGCCGCGGACGCGACTACCCGCGCGCAGAGGGGACGGATAAGGACTGGATCGTCATTGGAGACGATGCCAGTGAGTGGTATGTTCAATTCCCTTCACACAGCATCACATCCCCATCCCCATCCCCATCCCTATCCTCACCCACATTTTCATGTTCTCTTCTCCACCCCTGCATATCTCACTACCTCCACCACCTCCATCAATTCGTCGTGGGCATGTGGCTCGCTCCGTTGAGCGTTCCGCGCCTCCGACGAAAAAAAATGGATCCCTGCCTGTCCCGTATCCGCTGCTTCTCGCATGCGCAGCCGCATCCTCTATCCCCTCCAGCCCTAGCTGCGCTATACTTTATTCATGCTCGATAATCACTAATAACACACATTTCCAATGTATTCTAATACTGACAGCTGGGTACCACCACCTGGGGTGCGCTGTTACCCACCCCCATCAATCAATTTGCCCGCCCCCGCCCAGAGTGACATCATTCATTGACGATCTCGGAACGGGTGAGACGCATCCCCGTTATATCCGAATGCCGCACCTGCCCGCGACGGCATCAGTAACCCTCTGATGCTGCCGAGAACCCGTGCTTTCCCAAGAGGAGCCCGTAATGCATTACAGGGGCCTCCCGACACATGTCCACCAATATTGCAATGGGGGCTCCGAGCCTCTTCGGGCCTTTATTGCATTTTTAGTACAGCTAAGGCTGGAGATAGGATGTTCCAGCCGGTCCACGAGGGTTAAAACCCGCAAGGGTGCGTGCCCTAGTGACCACTTGTAGGATGGTCTGCACGTTGTCTTCAATGGCTCGAACCACCAGCTGCCACATGTAGAGGCAGCCCTCCCTTCCTGGTATACTGGTAAGCAATAAATGGTGCGAAAGGGTCAGAGTCGTACCATCCTTGAAACAATACTTCCTGTGTTCTTCGTCCCAGTGTTCTTTTTGGCATCCGGGGCCACAGTAGCTGGCTGTGTAGCAGCCTGTGCAGGGCTTGAAACACTTTGCGCGACTGTTAAAACACTGCACGGCATCAGGTCCGCCTCAATTGGCACACTGGAACAGGGACCCACGTGTGGATTGTCACATCGAGCGAACATTTCCTTGAACGCGTGCTCCCTGTCATACACAACGGCAAAAAAACGATCCCATAAAGCTGTCAACGGCGAGGTCTTGCCATTGCGGGTGAGAAGAGATGGGTGGGCCCCTGCTCGCCTTGTGCATTTTCCCAGGCGATTGATAACTTCGGGATAGATACTGAGGGAGAATATGGATTGCAAGACTGCCTCCGCCGTGGAGGGTAGATCATGAGGAGCCCATGAGATGGCTTGGAGGACCTCCAAAAGACCCTCAGACAGCAAGTCCGAAAGGGTGGCATGATGCGCTGATGTGCACGTTATTTTAGAGGCGTAGAATCACACCTAACAAACAACACAACTCTTAATACTCTGAATGAGAGTAAGGTTTCTGCGGTTTTTGGAATATTGGGTTTTGCAATAGAAAATCGAGCTTGATTTACTACAACACTACACTTGAAAAACAAGGTTCTTGCGTAACAGAAACGTGGGTGTGCACAAAGTGCGAGTTTGAAGGGGGTGGTAGGGATTTTGACCGATTGACAAATCGTCCGGTTTTCAGGGAACAATACACAAGCCTCTGACTGAACTTAAACTATGCGACTTTCACAATCCTCGCGCTGGAGGGGTTGTATCAAGAACACAATAGTCTACTGCCACACTTGGTATGTTTCTTATAACCTCGGTAGGAGCTTATTCTTTGAGTTTTAGTGTTTGCGTGGGTTTTAGACCAAATCGTGCTCAAATTGCACTTGAACTCTCAAGAGGTTATGCTGGTTAACGCTTTTCGCGACTGAACGGTCCTCTCTAGGGAAAGGCTGGCTCAGACTGCAAAGTCTCTGTAGTGTCTCTAGGGAGATACTATGCTCAGAAACACCGCCTCTATTACGTTGAATTCAAGGAACTTTGCTCTTCGATTAAGTTCACTTTTGTTCTAAACCCTTGCTCTTAGTGCTTTAGGTTTGTTCTTTGGTTCTTAGGTTTGACTCGAATTCGAGTTTCTTTGGGTGCGTGCAAATCGAATTCGATTTTGTACAGAGATAGATTACTACAGTAGAGCTTTGTAGGCTCGTGGCTGCGGGTCACTAAACTAAACTACTATACTGTATCGACGCTTCTTTTATACAAACTGGTCCCTACTGTACACTAATCTTAACTTACTAACTAATAGCCACTTGGAGTTAATTTCCGCGCTGTAGACACCAGTCTAGGCGCTTCCATTTCCTTATTATGCCAGTTTATTCATGACGAACCCTCTAGAGTTGATCCACGTTGACTAATTTCAAGCTCGGATTGCAACATCCTTGCGTGCTATCGGTCGAATCTATCACATGGGGTTCATCTTCTCTTGGCTCTTAATTGTTCTGAATGCTTCTTTGCGACTCGGATTCTTCAGATTGCGTCACCAATTCAGTCTCGATTATCTGATTGAGTCTAGAGCTTCATTTCGCTTAAGAATCCACTCTAAGATCCATGATAGATCGTTGACTTGTTGTTCGCAATCTGTCTTCTTGTTCCAATCTCTACTGATTTCAGGTCAGATTTAATCACCTGAGATCTGAAGAAGCTTGGCTTCTTGATTCTTAACACTCTTGGCATACTGCGGATTATTCATGAAGAACACTTGATCATCTTTATCTTTATTGGCTTCTTCGAATAGCTCGGCTGTTACTCGATTTTGTGCTATCGTGGGTTCTAGACTTAGAATTCCAAGGGGATAGTTGTATCTTGTGATAACATTACTGGGCTTTCATCCCCATTTATGCTGACCTAGACCGTTCTGTAGCTTAACCCCATTCTACTCATCAGCAGGAAGTGAGCTAATCGAACTCTAATCGTCTATGAACAACACTGACAAAGTCGAGTCCGAATTACTTGGAACTCGAGTTCGTTTCTTAGACGAGTCCTCTTTAAGAATGTGTACGTGATGTTGACTTGATAAATCAAGTGGGCACTTTGGATGGTGATATTCGAAGATGAATTTCTCCTGGAGGCTCATTCTTGCCCTAATGAGGTCTCCGTATTATCACTGGCAATCTTATGGTCTCTCGTTAGATGTATCGTGCATTTCGGCTTCGAGTCTTATCTAGAAATCGCAAAATTCTCGGTTTCTAGGCTCAGGCGCGCATAAAGCGTGTCATCTCCCTTTAACTTTCGATATGTTGTCCGCAACATCAAGATCTTCACCCTGAACCATAATTCATTTCGCTTATTTTTCTGGTTCTCTCTTCGGGTTTTGTCTGCACGGATGCAATCCCAACTCCAGTTGGCGCGAACAAAGCGCTCGCTGGGTCTTCGTGTTATCTTTGCAACTTGGTTAAATAGTCGGCGGTTTCTGGTCGATTTGCCCCAGCACCTGCTAACCATTTCTCCCTCGAAATTCTTCTACACCTCTCACAATGCCTTCTCTTGTTTCCAAGAAATCGTGGACCGGAATCGTCAACCTTATCCCTGATGAGGCTCCCGACACCGTCCCCGAGCTAGTTGAACGTCGCCTCGCTGATGGCAAAGCGCTCTTCATCCATATTAAATATTGGGATCCGCCTGCTACGGGTTTGGTTCCCGCCGTCTTGACGCTTTACAACAGCCTCTGTCCCTTGGTCCTTAAATCGGTCGAGTACATGGACCGCTTCTTTGGACATGGTCATCATCAAGGTTCTTGTGAGTCGATTTTCTCTTCTTATGAATTCGTGCTCGATTTTCTAAAATCTTTATAAGGGAGCGAACCTTCCCAAGGACAACGTCTCCGGTTGCATCTATCCCGAGAAGCTCGCCACGTTTTCCTGCAATCTTCGCTCGTTCTTAGGTTTGGCGGTTTCCGAGTTGGGTGTCAGCCCTCACTTGCATACCGTTAACCTGGCCAACGTGCTTAACGCGTTCGTCATGACTTGCACCAAGAAGGGTACTATCGCGGCGGAAGCTGCCAGCCTTCCTTCGATCCATCCCCTCCATCCCAAATGGAAGAAACTCATCGAGGCTTCCTCTTCCAAGGGTAAGGAGAAGGCTAAATCTCCCGAACCCAAGGGTAAGAACAAGCTCAAGGTTCTGGTTCGTATTTCGATTTTCTGTGTTTCGAGTTCAAATTTCTTATGTCTTATGTTATAGAAGGCTTCTTCTTCTTCCACCGTTCTGGACGATCCTATTCGATTTGCCTCTGGCGACATTAGTAAATCTTCTTTTACTAATGGCTTCCAATGGGCTGATGATCATTCAGAAATGGGTGAAGTAAACTCTTCCGACTCCGAAGTAAGCTTCTGATGCCTTTTCGGTCTAGATTACGAGGCTGATCTGGCTGCTTTTCTTAAACAGCTCTCCGTGGAGTCTTCCGACGAAGAGGATAGCGATGAAGAAGTGGTCGAGGTTGCTACACCTCCCGCTTCTACAGCCTCTGAAGCCGTGAGTTATTGGCTCTTTAGCTTTTCGAGCTCGATTTTTGACTTCTATATAGTCTGCTCGCTCGGTAAAATATCTTTACTATTGTGAAGTACCCGGCCTGGATACTAATTCTTCCTTGTATCACAAGGCTGTGGCGACGTCGGGATCCATTCCTACTGCTCAGTTGGAGACGGCTCCCAAGCGCAAGGCCACTGTTGCTCTTCCTGAATCCAAGAGGATGGCCAAGGCTCTTAAACCCGCTGGGTTTAACATCGAACCCGTCCTCATTGATCAGTTGTCTTCTAGTGAGTAACAAATTCGATTTCGATTTTGGGTGTATCTAACTCGAATTTGTTTTCTTGACAGCCGCTCAGTTGGTCAACGCTTACCAAGGTGCCAGTTCTGCCATTGTTCGCAGAATGCAGATCTTGGCTGCGCTTCCCGCGGACTTGGCTCTTTCCGCGTCGATGGTAGCCGCGGAACACGGCTATCGCCACGAGTTGTCCTTGACCATGAACAGGGCTCACGGGGAGGTTCAAACCTTCCTGCGCACGAGGGACCTGTACCTGGCCGCGACTGATTCTTTGGTCCCTTAGATCATCGGGAGCCAAGTCATCATTGATACTTCTTAGCATAAGTAATTGATGACTTGTTCTTTACAAAGTAACTAGTCGGAAATCTTGGCTTGAACTGTGACTAGTGTACCGGAGGCTTGGGGCTTACGCGACGGACCTTTATCTTTTTAGTCTACTCGCGCATGTATTATTATCTGTCGGTCTGCATATAGACATTCTTACTCTTGATCTTGGATTCGATAATCGGACCCGAGAAATTCGGGTTCGATTATCTCCTATTGGTTTCTTTACTTAGGTCTTGGTTCTTTTCTTAATCGGTTTGGTACCTTTCTTCTCGATTCTTATAAATTTGATCTTTTCGAGTGGTGGACATCCATCACCATGACTCAGATGAATTTCCCTTTTCTCTGCAAACTTAGGTTCCGCAATCTTCACTCCAGCTTCGCCATTATTCCCGACGATGTTGCAGTGTTTCTCGAGGCTGAATTAGCGGTTGCGTCCGCTCTTGATCTTTATAGCGTACACCGCAACTTTGTGATGGTGGAACGAGAGCCCGACGGTAGCTTGGGCGACGTGGATCATCGAGAGACGGCTTTCCATACGGATCGTCATCTTTTCTTTGGTGGACACCACGGTAACTTGGACGTTCCTACCTTGCGGTATATGGTGTATGTGCTGGTGAGAAAATCGAGCTAGCATTCCTTGTTCGAATTTCTCTGACTATCCGCCTAGCGACGCTACAGTAACTTATGGCGACATGTTGCCCCCGTTACTGCTCGTGGTGTGGAAAATAGCTTTTTGTCTATGTACATTCTCTGTTGGCATCTTGTGATGTCCTTCTTTCACGAGGAACCGCTTCGAGGATTGGACGGGGTTACTCTTCCCCATATCTTACCCGAGTCGATTATTCACTTGTCATTTGGTGAATTTCGAGAGAAGTTCCTAGCGGTTACCATGCGATCTTTAGTATGTTATTTTTCTTGGCTTAGAGATTCGAGATCGATTTTCTTATCACTTCATAGGAAACCGCGTTCTTTTCTACCGAACAATCATTGCCTCGGTACTTGAACACCATAATGTCACCCGAGGACGTCGAATGGATGCGCAGCATCCCTCCCTCCACGCGAGGCATTCCAGTGTACATTCGCGAGCTGATTACTTGGATTCCACGGTTCTATGAAGACCGGGTTCTTGACCCTATGCCTGGTAGTCAAGGACTATTTCGGGATCGCGAGTTCAGTTTCTCTACTCTTCGCCAAGGTCTTAATGCTGCAGGCCCTATATATCCCACGTAAGCATTTGTTAGAAACTCGAATTCGAATTTCTGACTTCTTTCTTAACAGGCTTATCGACCAGGATTTTCCCAATATACCTAAACGTTTTTGGGAAATTACTTGGTCAACTGCCTCTGCTGCGGACATTCGCCTCTTACAACACGTCGTAGCTTCCTTGTTGCCTGAACAACTTTATACTTTTTATACTAGGCTGTATAATAGAGGTAACAGTCCTTTGTTTCGACACTTTTGTATAGAGCCACATTGGAGGGAGTAGTTACATTTCTTATATGTCTCCCTTTAACTTTGAATTGTTCGTACCGAATCGTTGAAATTCAACATGTCTTTTATCCACATCAAGTTTCTACAATTCGATCTTGAATTTCTTATTTGCATCTTAATCTTTTTCGTTCTTCAAAGCGTTAGAAGCGTCAAGTAAAAATTTTAAAGTCTACAAGAAATGCGTGTTTGTAAAAGAAAAAGTTAAAGTTCAGTAAGTAAAACTAGTCCGATTGTCTATTTTAGAAAATCGAGCTCGAATCACTCCTTCGCTTTCTTCGCCTTCTTCAACTTCTTCTTCAGCTTGTCGATCTCTTCCTTTGCCTTCGTCAACTCTTCAGCCGCCTTGTCCAATTCGACATCCTTCTTGGATTTGTGCTTGAAGTAATCGTAGCGGCGCTTGGGCGGTGAACAAGTGTACCTTTTGACCCGGCAACGGTCGCAAGATACACAAGTCTTCGTCTTGACGGTGTCTGGGTGGTCCCGCTGATTCAGCATATACTCCCAAGTGCACTCTTGCCCTCGCTGCTCGCAGGTGAGACACTTGCGATCCACGTTGATCTTCTTCTGCATCGCCTTGTTGTCCAACACTTTGCCGTGCTTGTCCGCTTTGGACGGGCGGCTAGTGGAGGATTTCGGCTTCGAATTGGTCTTCGGTTTCTTGGGCTCTGGCGCTTCCTCTTCCTCCTCCACTGGGGTCGCGGCACGTTTTCGCTTTCGAATTCGTTCAGGCGCTGGCTGAGGAGAATGAGAAAGGGCCTTGGGCGTTGGCAGGGAATTCGAAGGCGAATTTCCTGGTTCGGGTTCCAACGCTTGCTTGGAAGTAGAAGCTATGGGGGTGCGCTGGATAGGGCATAAGAAAATCTCATTCAAATTGAAGATATTCAAAGTCGATTTTCTTACCGGTGTCTCAGCTCTAGCTGGCTTCCCTTTTTCTTTCTCCATCCTTGCCTTCGCTTCGGCAGACTTCAACGGAGTGGGTCGAGGTCTAGGCTTGGGCGTGGAAAGGGGTGTGGAGGATTTCGGGGTCGAGTTTCTGGTTGTCAACTCCGATTCTTGATCTTCACTGTCCGTTTCTGAGGCGGACTCGTCGTCTTCATCGTCAAAGAAAATCTTATCTTTGTTAAGTAAGGAATTCGCGTTCGAATTTCTTTGCTTACCTCTTCATTGAACACTGTAGGCCGTTCCAGAGGCCACTCTTTTTCTTCTGCGATTTCTCGCATCTGTTTCAAGACAAGTTGCGGCTAGAAGGTTTTATTAGCTTCAGTCCGAATCTTGTCTATACTTGAATCTTTACCGAGCTCAGCAAAACCTCGTATTCTTGAACCATCCACTCAATGTCGATTTCATCTTCCCGCTCCGGTTCTCCTTGTGCAAGCGTCCAAACGAACCATAGCACGTAGGCTTCAAAAAGCAGGGCATCGACCTTTTCGATCTCGAATTCCAGTTGGAAGTCGAGCGGATTGATGGTGCTAGCATATCGAGCCGCGAATTCGTAGAAATGGTGTTTGGGCGCTAGCTTGCGCAACGAATCCGGGAAGTACCACAACTGAGCTGCAGTGGCTTGTGTGGAGAAGACGGGACATAAATGAGGGGGTCCACATGTTTCCGGCCCAAAAACAAGAAGTTGTGGCCCTTCGTGATGTTGACGCCGCCAACCCTAAGCTGTCCCTTGTTTTGAGTCTGGTCCATAGCGGCTACGATGTCTTTCATGGGCATGGTGGTGGGAAGAAATTCGAGGTCGAAAAGGTGGAAATCGAAATCGAGGGTCGTAGTGCGAGTGGTAAGCGTCGTGGGGGGGGGGAAAAGAGTTTTTCAGACTCGAAGACCCAGCTTTTATACGACACCGATTATCGCTTTCCGAGTACCCGACGGTGACAACTTCTTCTGACTCGAATTTCTAAGTCCGACATGCGCAGTTGCACACGTTTATGGATCAGCGCCTTCGAACGATCTAGATTCTTGCCTATTTAGGTCATAGATCTCATCTCCAGCGCTTCCTGACCCTTCTTAAGCACTTGATTTTGCCCCTTTATTTCTAGGCTGATTATCTTGATATTCGAGCTTGAATATCTCTTCTTTTTCTTGGTAACTTTCTCTGGTGATAGCTAAGAAAATCGAGTATGATTTTCTTCAATTCTCTAATCTTACAGCGTATTTTGCCAATTCCTTAGTGCTTTACTAGGCTCTGAAGCTTTTCTTTTCTATGACCCTTATGTTTCTTACTTGTCCAAATGTACCCAGGTCAAATCAAACTCGAATTGGCCCCCATCGATTTTAAACTTTCTTTACCCCATTAGACCGACAGTAAGGAATAGACCGTTTTTCACTTTGAAAAGTGATCCTGGTAGATATCGATGCCAGGATTCCAAATCTGAAGTCCGATCGTCGATTGGATCATTTTCCGCGCCAGAAAAGGCAAAATACTCCGTTTGGCCCCAAATTGACCGATTGGCTCCATCTCACTTCCTAGATCATTATAGGAGGATACGGACTGTTTCGAAGGAGTGTTGTGAGCTTCAAATGAAACAGTCCGTATCTTGGCAGGAAACCTTCTATGGGCCTTTTAAGGTCACTTCTTTAATATCTCTGCGTACGGCGCTCCCCAGGCTTCGTGCGAAAAAACTGAGGGGCTTATTTTTGATTTCGAACAACTTTCCAACTAAGCTCAAGTCAAACCGACCACACAATAAAGCGTTACAGTATTTCTTGATTTTTGACTTTGTTTGTACTCGTTTTTCGAAATTTCTTCGATTTTCTATCTTTTCATAGCTATTCGAACCCTTCTTTCTTATAGTGCTAAGCAAACCGAGAACGTTTTGTTTTTGGCTTATTCGAGGCTTACTGCACCCTAAGTCTGTCTAGTTCAAGAAAATCGTATATGAATTTCAACTAGAGGTAAGAAAAAGTTCAAGTCCCAATAGTAAGTCAAAGTAATTCGACTGGTAAGGTCAAATCGAATCCGATTTACTCTCTTGCTCTCTTCTTCTTATCCTTCTTTTCTAACTTCTTCTTGGCCTCTTTCTCCTTCTGCAGCTCTTCTTCCAAATCCTTGATGCGTCTTTCAGCATCCCTCAGCTCGGTACCCTTGCTTTCCAACGTATCCTTCATCTTTTCGAAGGCGGGTATCTTCTTGGCTTGGTGATAGAAGAAACCACCATCGACATCGGGTGGTTGGCACATTACTCGACGGTCATGGCAAGTGTCGCAAGAAATTCGAATCTTGACTTTGGCCGCCTGGGGTTCCCAAAGTTGCTCGTTAACCGCAACCCAAGTACATTCCCTGTGACCCTTCAAGCAATTCGAGCACGAATTGAGGGTGTCAATTCGTTCTTGAACCTCCTTGTTAGTGTACACTGCCCCAGTACTGTCGATTTTCGTGGCCTTGGGTTCGTTCACCTTCGATTTCTTTGGACTCTTCTTCTTGGGTGGATCCTGAGTTCGATGAGAGTCGTCGTCAGTCTCCATACCCAATACTGGTCCCAAGTCGAGCTTCGCAGGGAGTTGGACTCTGGATGATGAGGCTACTGGTGGAGGGGTTGGAGGACGCGCGGGCGGAACAGTTTTCGAGCTCGATTTGCTCTTGTACTGTCGCTTGACCTTCTTTGGTGGTGGCGGCCCACGGTCTTCTTCCTCTTCTTCTAACGTTCTGGGTTCAGTAATGAACGACAGTTCGTTATATTTCTTCGAGTGTAAGTTAGTTTATAGAAATTCGAAATCGAATTTCTACTTACTCTCTTCTTGGTCTTTTCCAACTCGCTCTTTCTAGCGTTGGCTTTCTTTGTGGTCTTCTAAATCGACCAATTAAATCTAGCTCGAATAGAACTTCGAATTCGATTTTCTTACCTCTTTCATCTCCCTTGTTGGAGCTTCTACCATTGCCTTCGCCTGGTCCTTTTGCAAGGTTTTGGGCACGGGCGCAGGTTCTTCTCTTTTTCGCATCTTCGGGACTTTATACATTTCTCTCCGGTACGAGATTGATTCAATTACCAGGTGCCAATCCTGGTCTTCGGGTCGACGTGTGAAAGGTTCTATGTTAAGATCCTGTCTTGCGTCGAAGTCGAAGAACTCTCTAAGTCCCGAGGTTGTCGGTTCTCTGTTGAACATCTTCTTCAGACCTTCGGATATCGCCTTGTCCAGCACGTAGTAAAACGAATTTTCGATTTCGATTTTCTCGAATGTTACCGCCTGCTGTAGCGATGTCCAAAAGAATACGTCGAAGTGGTTATGCGGGGGAATCTGCTGGTTGAAGTGCTCCATGGCTACTTCGTAAATCCGCCGCTTTCCAAGCACAATGTCCCCACACACATCATGTGAAGGTCGAATGCGGTACTTGCTGGGAAGATTTGTATTGCCGAAGTACAGGAACTTTGTTGGCGGTGTTTCGACGGCGGGGATAGGTCGATTGGAACCCTTCCCTTTCTCCAAGGCACCATTGACAGCTTTGGCCATCAACGAATCTAGACCGGCTAGGCGCCACCAACGGCTATTCGGGTCTGCTTTCTGGAACACTGGGTCGACTATCACTGCCGTTACTAGGTAACACCAAGACTTAGCCACATGTAGATCGCGGTTATCGATACCTTTTCGAATAAGGATTTCCTTGATCTTGTCATGTTGCCTCGTATGAATTCCTGTCGTTCTAGTAGACTTAGGTTGAGTTTCCACCGATAGTCGACTTGGCTCGAGAACGCATAGGCATGAAGCTCTCCATTGTTCTTTGGGTTGGTCCAGAACTTTTCGATTGGCATTAGAGCCATAAGCGGGGTCTTAGTTCGAAATGTTAACTAAGTAGAAAATCGAACTTCGATTTTCTACCTACCTCGTTTTCCTTCGAACTGTCCCTTGCCTCTGGTTCCATCGCTGCGTCAACTGTCTATTGTCACAGTGATTAGCCTGATGAAAAGTCATGCTCGAATTTCTTACTCGAGCCTTTTCTTTTCCTTTTCTCGACTCTTTGTGCTGACCAGCTGGTTGCGACTAAAATCGAGTCAAGTCTTATTCGTATCTTCTCGATTTGACTTACTTCTTCAACGCTCAATCTTCCCATTCGTTTGCCCAGATCCTTTATTCTTTCAGCTCTACCTTGCCCACTTGACTGTGTAGGAATAGTTCGCTGCGAATCATAGGTCGACATGGATGCGATAGGTTGAGGCATTGAGGAAAATCGAGTTCGAAGTGGTGCAAGCTAACCCGGGTAATCGTAAATATGGGGACGGAAAGGAAGCAAATCGAGCTCGGTGTCCTCTCCTATATACCCCTCTGAACGATAAATCCGAGCACCCGACGAGCACAACTTCTTATGAGTCGATTTTCGACTCCGATTTTTCTTTTACTCTGGAAAACGCTGATCTTTGCTGTGCGCCCTGCGCCAACGTTCCTGAATCTTTCCCAATTTGGTAATCAGGTCCGCCACGCACGTTTGTCTTCGCGCTTCTTACTTACTCTGGTACCAGTATCGGTTCCTAAGCCGATCTGAGGTCCAGATTTATTCATTTTGGGGTTTTTGGCGCATCAGATCTAGTAGATCCGAAAAATTTATTGTAATTTTCCTGTTTAATACACCATATATATCCCCTCTATTTTCTTTTGATGGTGTCCGCACCATCTAGTCTTACTCTTTAATCAAAATTCACCAAATCAACTTCGATTTGGTCGTCTGATTTCCTCTCGAATTCAACATGAATTTAATCTATGTTGATTTTCTTTCTTATCTGGGACCCACAAACGTCCATATACCACTTTTTGTTTTTCTTCACAATTCCATGGGACTCTGTGGTTTTATGATCTTCCACCGGCCATATTGTGTAGTGGTAACACATCTATCTATTGTGATAGATTTCAGTTGGTTCGAATCCACTTATGTCCCTATAAATTGACTGTGTCTTCGCCTTTTTAATCGAAATTCAGCACCACCTATTCGAGTTCGAATATCTTCAGGACCTTATGATTTCATGTAATATCTGGAGCATTGTGGTCTCGGACATTTCATAAATTCTTAAGGCATCATGGTGTAATGGTAACATCCTCCTCGATTATTCCGGGCTTCAGTGTTGCCAGGAGGGATCTTGGTTCAAATCCAAGTGACGCCACTTTAGTTTGCGGCTTCGGCATCTGATCTTTTTCTTTTTCGATGGAATTTTGGCTCAGGGGATTCACCAACCCTTCTTGTACTTTAAGGTCATATGGTGTAATGGTCGCATCACCCTATTCTCTTAGAATTCTAGGGGGGACTTGGGTTCGATTCCCAATATGACCATTGGGCCCCCGACTTAAAGTCGTCTTTTTATCTTAGTAGCATACGGTACTACTGTTTGTAGAGTTATTCGATCTCGAATTGATTTTCATATTCGAGCTCGAATTTCTCAAGCACTGACCGATTACACTACTCTTGACTTCTTAGCAATATCGAATTCGAATTGCTTTCTTAATCTTTTCTACCCATCTTTGACAAGTCCTCTACTATTTTCTTAGCGCCTTCCTTGATTCTCTTAAGTGCTTCAAAGAATTTATGCCCCAAGAAAATAGGTTCTTTTCTTGAGTAGAACGGTATGACCCTAAATTGAGCGATTTTGTCTTTCAATACAGTGCCATCTAGTTCGCACAAGATGTAATTATTTGCAGTAGTTCTTGCCACTACAGCATATGGTCCCATGAACCTTTCTTTGAACTTTGCGTTCATTTCCTTCTCAATTCTAGTGTTTCTTACCAATACCAAATCTCCAGTATCGAATTGATAACGAGGAATGCTATTGACAAAATCATCCATGAATTTCGAAGCTGCTTTCTTCTTGTTGAGGGTAACTCGCTTCTTCATTTCTTTTACATCTTCCTTGTGCTTGATGAGCTGTTTTGCTCGATAAGCTAGTAAATCGGATGTCGATACGATTTTATCTGGTGTATCCACTAACCAAGTTACTTCTTCCAAATCTAATGGTAGAATGGGATCGCAACCTGTTACAGCGTAAAAGGGGGAAGTTCCTATGGATCTTTTGACTGTGATTCTTTCAGCCCAAAGAATTTCATGGAGGAATTGCGGCCATTGTTCAGGATTGCCTTTGCAAACTTTGAATAGCGACTGTCTGATATCCCAATGTCCTCTTTCTACTTTTCCGTTAGCCGTCTTGTTGTACGGCGTAATTGCAATACCCTTTATACCATACTTGTCTTCAATATAACGTATAGCCGTTAGGATTGCTGGACCATTATCGGTTACGATTTCCTTAAGACATCCCCATCTGCATAGTATGTCTTCGAATATCCATTCACCTAGCGTTTCTGAGTTTTCTACCTTCAACGCTCGAGCTTCCGGCCATCCAGTGAGTCCACACCTTGCAACGGTTACTGCGTTATAGTCTTTATATTTATCAACCTTTGAGGAATTCGAACCCGATTTTGGCATTCGAAACGTGTCAATATAGGCTCGCTCGAATATACCAGGTGTTGAAGTAATCACAGGTTCGGTTCTTATAAGGGTCTTTTGTCTCTTCTGGCATAGTATGCAAGTCTTCGTATACCATTTGATATCAGTGTCCAAACCAGGCCACCAAAATCTCTTCTTGACTAGCTGAAGCACTGAGTATTGGCCCTTATGTCCATTCGAGTCATGCAGTCGTTTTACAATAGCAAATCGACTCGATTTTTGTATTACTCTCTTATGTGCTCCATCCTTATCTTTCTTATATAGCTTCTCATGTCTGATAAAGAAATCTTTGCTCCACTCTTGTAATTGGGTTACTTCTGATTCCGTTAGCGACACAAATTCCTTCTCAGGATCAAGTATATAATCTTGCATATAAGGCAAAAGAAGCTCCCAGTTAGTTTCTCGTTTACTGCGAGGTAACGCTGGGAATTCATCCATTGCTAGCCATCCTTCTAGTTCTTCAATCGAAACTGCTCCGCTAAGAGCTAAGTCTCTTTGTTCTTTATACTTGCCAGGCCAGAAAACCGAGCTCGAATTGACAATTGTCTGAGCAAAACCTTTTCGATTATCAATCAAATCCTTGAATGAATCGAACGGTTCCGGTTTATCTTTTAGTTCTATGTCTTCAGGTTCTTCGTACTCAAACATATGAAGAACATCTTCTTCTTCATCAATATCTGGTCTAGGAACTTGTATATCTAGTTCTGAACTGGGTCTTCTGCTTAAACCGTCTGGACCATGTACTTTACCTGGCACATGTACTAAGGTAAAGTGATACATCAAAATTTCTTCTGCCCAACGTTGTAAATTAGCATTCGCCAATGAGTCAACGTTCGACAACATTCCTTTAATGTATTTGGCATCTACTTCGATTTTCAGCTTTCGACATCCTAGCAAGTAATATTTGCAGTGCATCAAAGCCCGATACAAGCCAAACAATTCTCTTTTCGCTTGCGAATATCTAGCTTCTCGCTCATTCAAGGTAATCGACATGAATTTCGCAAAGTACTGCTTCTTAGGTTCTTCGGGATCGAATTGCGACAGATAAAACCCTACTGCTTGATATGAAGTATCCACAGATAGAATGATTGGAGTATCCCAGTCATATCTTAAAGGTTTTAACATGGGGCAAGTCTCTATTGCTCTTTTTAACTCGTCCATACTTGCTTGTTCTTCATCTCCCCACTTAAAGGGTATGATCTTCTTAGTCAAATAAGTCAACGGTCGAGCTTTCTTAGAGTAATCCTTAACAAACGCCCTAAAGATTCCAGCCGTTCCTAAGAACGATCGTACTTCAGTAAGCGATTGACAAGCGGGCCAGTCTGAAATGACCTTTACTCTTTCTTCCGCTGGTTTTCTTCCATAGTATGTACATACATGTCCAACTACAGTGATTTCTTCAGCACAGATAACCGCTTTCAAACCTGAAAAAGTACCTCCAGCATATTTCATACGCTGGACAATACGATTCATGTTACAAAAGTGTTCCCAAATGAACCGGCGGATTTTCGGGTTCGATTTGAGGGTTTCGTAAGTACCATCTGCTTGTTGATACCTGCTACTTGGTCCTTTTACTGGCACATCGTCAATATAAGGTCGTGTAAAAGCTGGTATCTCGTCTCTTAAGATGTAAGTTACATCGTCATGGAAAATCGGAACCGAATTGGTCCATCCCATAGGCAAGGTTCTTAGTCTTAATGCTCCATACGGTGTAGAAAATGTAGTCATATCGCGACTGCTAGTGGCCAACATTCTTTCATCGTATCCTACATACAAATCTAATGTCCCTCCGCAAGACAAACCCGCAAAAGCCTCTGCTAATTCTTCAGTGGCTGGAGGTAGACCTGAGTGAGCAATGGTAACCGCGTTCAACGGTTTCAGACTATGGACTAATCTCAGTTTCTTTCCATCTTTCTTGACAACACAAAACCATCGACTTCTATACGACGAGTTCGAAGGCTCGTATACTCCCGAATCGATTTTGTGTTTTATGATCTTGCATACTTCTTCATAGATTCCTGGCGGTATAGGTATGTTCTTTAACACCCAAGGAGTATGAGGTATTACTGGCATATCAACAGGCGGGAAGAAATCCTCTCTGAATTTCCCCTTTTCTGTTTCATCCCAAGCAAATCCTTCATTCTGTAGACACATAAAATGGTCCAACAGTTTCCGTTCTTCCGGCCATAGGAAATCTCCAGTATGGTCATCTTGAATCTGTTCCCTACGTTCCGCTGTATAGCGTCCAGTTGGTACAAATTCGGGCGGATTTTCCGATAACTGAGGCATATCTTTTAAGGGATCTCCTACAATATGTCGTTGAATCCGAAATTCTTCTGGTAAGGTTCCTAAGTGAGCCTTGGTCTTCAAGTGTACGGGTTTATATTTCTTCGTAGCAAATACTCCCCGACTACTTCTTTCTTCCTTGATATTCGAAAGGAATTCCTTTCTTGCTTGTCCAACATAATCTATAGGCATTGATACCTTGAAATTACTGAACACTTCTTCTAGTCCATTAGGTACGCCATAAAACATGTCCATGGTAGACATGGCTTTGATTTCTGGCAAATCCAAGTCGATTTTCTCTTTTCGAATATCGAACAACTTCTTAAAACCAAATACTTCTTTAGTAGGGAAAATCGAATTCGATTTACTAGGTGGTGTTACCATGAACGGTTCCACTCCTTGTTTCATAAATCGATACTGATTTCAAATTGGTTTTACTAGTTGATTCACTCTATCCGAGGATTTTCGAAGGTACAGACTAGTTATTGCTTCTGGGTCAAACGTGTCCTGCCCACCATTTGGAACATACGTTTGCTTAATCTTGATTTCACCATTCAGACCCTTCTCAATCACCAATGCCAACTCTCCTTGATATTCGTTCAAGTCCTCGAGTTTGGGTGAAAACCCACGGGTTCAGCCTTAGTTTGATGACTTGGTATCTGACCCCTTGCATAAGTGGGTAAAGTCATTCTTTGGCCATTCCCTGGGTCTACAACAGTTACTGTGGTTAGACCGGCCGCCGACGTTTGTAGGCTTGCTTGAGACACAGTCTCAAACGGTCTACCCAGTAGAATGTCATAGGCAGGATCTTGTAGAATGTGAAACTGAAGGTAATACACGATTCCTTCACAGTTTACCGGTACATTTCGCGCTAAGCCTAATGTTACCGTTCTTCCTTTATCTGCACTTTCTATAGTGATCTTAAAACTTGGGTCGTACGCTAAACCGAGCTCAAATGCTGTCTTGAGAGACATCGAGGCAATCTGTGATCCCCCGTCTAGGAGACACTCTTTTCGATTTCCATGGTTGATTCTTAACCATAGGGTTCTGAGGTCTACACTTTCTGGTGCCATGTACAACTTAGAGACATGGTATGGTCCTTGAAATTGCGTCGTGTTGAAAAATTGTTCTATAGGATCTTGTACGACTATTGACCCTTTAGGGACCTCTTCAGACTCGATTTGCGAAATCGAATAGACATGCTTAGAGGTAGTCTTAACATTCCTTGTCTTTAACAATTTCTCTAGGTTCTTTCGCCACTCAATGTTAGTTGCAAGTAACTTCTCTGGTAAAAGTTCCTTCCAAGCTTCTTTCCATTGAGGATTTTCTTCAAGAAGCAAATCGATTTCCGATTTTCTTTTGTACGACTTGAACTTTTCTATTTTAGGTAGAGTTGAATCTACCGTGGAAGATTTAGGTAAATCGAGTTCGATTTTCGGTTCTGGTTGATTAGCAGCGTCTTTTACTCTTCTGACTCTTCGTCAGATGAACTGTCTTCTTCACCTTTATCTTCAAAGCTAACTTGCTTAGGTTGAACTGTTGTAGTAGGTCGCTTTGGTATTTCTACCGTGACCCTCTGTCTTGGCCATACCGTCTTAGTCGGTACTGTAGTCTTAGGCATTTCGGTTTCGAATTGTAAACCGTTCTGATTCTTATTCTGACTTCGAGTATTAACAGCGTATGAGCTTTCCGGTAAAGATACTGTATCTTCTTCCTTCATCAAGCTCAGTTGAAACCCCCTTGATTGTGAGGTACCATAGTATTTGCATACGAGGTATCCAAACGCATGTCTTCTGGTGCGAAGTCATCCGTTTGCCCAATAGTGGTTTGCGCTTTAACTTCTCGAAGACTATCTTCTTTGTACTTAAGAACCTGTTGCAAAGGTGACTTTCCACCAGCCCTTTCCTTTCTTAAAATCGGAAGGCCATTGTTGAAAAAGTCCCAGTTGGCTTCCGTAATCACTAGCCAACCTTCCGTTTGCAAGTCAAATCTTTTCTTACACTGATCACGCATATGACCAGGTTCTTCACAGAAAAAGCAGCGCCCGGGTTGTGAATACGACGTAGTTTGACCAGCTGGTACCAGACGGTTAGGGTTCTGCAAAATTCGAGTCGGATTTGCAGTGTTCCCTCCCGTATAGGGTATCTGGTTGGATCTGTTCGTACCCATAGGCGGTTGAACAGTGATAGGTGCCGATTGAACAAAATTCGAGATCGAATTGGTATCTTGGTAATTCATTGTTCTCGCATTCAACAAGGAAGCGTTGATTGTATCAAGGAATCGTTGATGATTCTTTTGATTTTCTTCCTTCTCGCGCGCCATCTCTACTCGATCTTTTTCTCTAGCTTTTTCTGATTGTATCAGGATATCCCTTAGTGCATTGAGTGCACTATTGGTATCCGTCAAATCTTCAGTCTTGACTCTTGAAGTACCGGTTTCTGTCTTGTGGGACCCTTTGGTCCTATAGACTGCCGTTTCTTCCAACACGCTGGTAATAGCGCCTACAACATTGGTGATGTTGTTGTACCAATCCAACACCGTTGTTGCTGCCGGTTTGTTGGTTCTTAAATGACCAGTAGTACTGGCCCAAACTGCATTTGTTACACAGTCTTGGATTCTTTCCACGGCTTTCTTGTCCGTGATTTCACCCTTCTTAACTAAGTACCGCAATATGTGCAGTACTTCTCTTTGAAAAACATTCCACCTGTCTTTGTGGTCAACAGGCCGTTTTTCGAATTTGACAATAGCATCCTCTAGATCGTCTAGAGAATACTTGGTGTCATCTTTGCCTCTGTTATAGCTAGACAACAAAGCCGACTTGAATTCTTTCCACTCTCCTCTAATGAAAGTAGGCATATTTAACCATTGGTCTCGAATGGTTTCTGGCACAAAGTTACACGCGATTTCAATCATCGTGCCTTCATCCGTAATACCAGACTCGCCAATGATTTGTTCAATCACCCTTAGAAAATCGGCTATGTTTTCCGACTTTCCATTGAAGTTTGACGCATTGCTGGTGCCATACTTGGGTATCTTTTTGTCTTTTATGTCTTCTCTCCACTTCAGAGAAGGAAATTCATCGATGACTAGCGCTCGAACAGTAGTCATTCTTGGAGGTATAAACGTAGGAATGTTTAAAAGATCTTGGTAGTTTTCTAAGGCTCGGCTTAAAAGTAGAAATTCGAGTTCGGATTGTTCAAGATCAGAATAACTCTTTCTAGGAGCTAATCTTCTTCGAATTGGCGGGGGATGTTCAGCTAATCTGCGAACTTTTTCCCGTACTTTTTCTGGTTGATCGTTGAATAGGGCTCCTACTCGTGGTCTGTTCTTTCTTAAACTTCTAGTTCCTACTTGGACACTTTGTAGTTCAGATTCTTCAGGAGCAATTCGAGATCCACTAGCAACCGGTGGTGTTTCCGGGTTTGCGTCTAGTTGACTTCGGGTGTATTTAGCAGACTGTCTGCCTTTCTTAGACGTTTTTGGATATAAAGACCACCGATTTGGTTGATCAAAATATAGGACCCCCTCGCGGTGGGCTCCAAAAAGTTGATGTGCACGTTATTTTAGAGGCGTAGAATCACACCTAACAAACAACACAACTCTTAATACTCTGAATGAGAGTAAGGTTTCTGCGGTTTTTGGAATATTGGGTTTTGCAATAGAAAATCGAGCTTGATTTACTACAACACTACACTTGAAAAACAAGGTTCTTGCGTAACAGAAACGTGGGTGTGCACAAAGTGCGAGTTTGAAGGGGGTGGTAGGGATTTTGACCGATTGACAAATCGTCCGGTTTTCAGGGAACAATACACAAGCCTCTGACTGAACTTAAACTATGCGACTTTCACAATCCTCGCGCTGGAGGGGTTGTATCAAGAACACAATAGTCTACTGCCACACTTGGTATGTTTCTTATAACCTCGGTAGGAGCTTATTCTTTGAGTTTTAGTGTTTGCGTGGGTTTTAGACCAAATCGTGCTCGAATTGCACTTGAACTCTCAAGAGGTTATGCTGGTTAACGCTTTTCGCGACTGAACGGTCCTCTCTAGGGAAAGGCTGGCTCAGACTGCAAAGTCTCTGTAGTGTCTCTAGGGAGATACTATGCTCAGAAACACCGCCTCTATTACGTTGAATTCAAGGAACTTTGCTCTTCGATTAAGTTCACTTTTGTTCTAAACCCTTGCTCTTAGTGCTTTAGGTTTGTTCTTTGGTTCTTAGGTTTGACTCGAATTCGAGTTTCTTTGGGTGCGTGCAAATCGAATTCGATTTTGTACAGAGATAGATTACTACAGTAGAGCTTTGTAGGCTCGTGGCTGCGGGTCACTAAACTAAACTACTATACTGTATCGACGCTTCTTTTATACAAACTGGTCCCTACTGTACACTAATCTTAACTTACTAACTAATAGCCACTTGGAGTTAATTTCCGCGCTGTAGACACCAGTCTAGGCGCTTCCATTTCCTTATTATGCCAGTTTATTCATGACGAACCCTCTAGAGTTGATCCACGTTGACTAATTTCAAGCTCGGATTGCAACATCCTTGCGTGCTATCGGTCGAATCTATCACATGGGGTTCATCTTCTCTTGGCTCTTAATTGTTCTGAATGCTTCTTTGCGACTCGGATTCTTCAGATTGCGTCACCAATTCAGTCTCGATTATCTGATTGAGTCTAGAGCTTCATTTCGCTTAAGAATCCACTCTAAGATCCATGGTAGATCGTTGACTTGTTGTTCGCAATCTGTCTGCTTGTTCCAATCTCTACTGATTTCAGGTCAGATTTAATCACCTGAGATCTGAAGAAGCTTGGCTTCTTGATTCTTAACACTCTTGGCATACTGCGGATTATTCATGAAGAACACTTGATCATCTTTATCTTTATTGGCTTCTTCGAATAGCTCGGCTGTTACTCGATTTTGTGCTATCGTGGGTTCTAGACTTAGAATTCCAAGGGGATAGTTGTATCTTGTGATAACATTACTGGGCTTTCATCCCCATTTATGCTGACCTAGACCGTTCTGTAGCTTAACCCCATTCTACTCATCAGCAGGAAGTGAGCTAATCGAACTCTAATCGTCTATGAACAACACTGACAAAGTCGAGTCCGAATTACTTGGAACTCGAGTTCGTTTCTTAGACGAGTCCTCTTTAAGAATGTGTACGTGATGTTGACTTGATAAATCAAGTGGGCACTTTGGATGGTGATATTCGAAGATGAATTTCTCCTGGAGGCTCATTCTTGCCCTAATGAGGTCTCCGTATTATCACTGGCAATCTTATGGTCTCTCGTTAGATGTATCGTGCATTTCGGCTTCGAGTCTTATCTAGAAATCGCAAAATTCTCGGTTTCTAGGCTCAGGCGCGCATAAAGCGTGTCAGCGCTGTGGCTATATCAGCGATGGTCAGGAGGCATGCTTTATGAATTTTCAGGGCGAGGGGTGACTCGTCTCTCATCGTGCACTGGAGATAGTGCAAGAGAGGAACGCCCAGACGCATAAACCCGGCGGACAATGGTTTGCCTTGCACGGCAAAGACGTGGATGGCGTGATACACAAAGTCCACCGAGTGCCACAATTCGGGGCAAGTGGTACGCCGGTTGAGGTGGTTGATGGTGTGGTCAGCGGCGGAGGGGAGTTCGCTCTCCGACGCCCGCAAAACGCTGACTAGGTATTCATGATGTTCGGGATGAATGAATTGGTGGAAGACGTCCGAGGCCAGTTCCCGCGTGCGTGCGTCGTAGACGTCGGCGGCGCAGAAAACAAGCAGCCACAGGTCCAAAAAACGACGACGAATTTCCGCGTTCTTGCGCGCAACGGCCAGGGCCGGGGGACAGCGAAGGGCAGAACCGAGGCACTGCAAGAGAGGAACCGCAGCTGCGTCGACGAGGACACAAAAAGCGCTGTTGAGTCCGTGCACCAGGGCAGCAACGATGGGTCCACCACATCTATCGCACAGGACACCCGCCGCGACCAGGTCGCGCGCCGACGGCAGCGTCTCGACGGCAAGCAGACCGTCTCCATCAGAGCTCCGTGGGGTCCGAGCCTCCAGCTTGGCAAAGGCCTGCACGAAGGTGTAGATCCGTTCGGTGCGGTGTATGTGACGGCAAGGGTCACTCATAGTGGTGGCGAGGAAAGAGGTCGTGAGATGGTGTCAGTGATTATATAACGACCAGGGTTTTTAGTTGTAGGCGTAAATACACAGCTTGGACCTGCCGGAGGCCACCGAGATTGCGGATGAGGTCAGCTTATTTCGGAAACACGGCTCAGCAAACACCATCGTCAAAGCTGCCAAGAACGGTCGAGTTCTTCCCCTCTTTGAAAGCCACCCAAGGGAGGCTTGGGGGGTGTCATTTACTCAAGATAAGTCTAATTCAAGACGCACGGCGGGGAAAATCACGCGCGACCCATAACATATATTTTGCCAGCCACAAAACATGTAATACAACAATCTGTAGGGCGCGTTAGCTAGGACAGCCCGGGAGGGGGTGAATGTGAGCCACCATAGGTTTCCGCGCTTATGACCGGAAATAACATGGGTCTTCCTTGACCGAGAGGTCGAGGGCCGAGCGCCCTTGAGCCGGTTCTTGGAGCCTTTTGGCCGGCCCCGAGGACGCTTGGCGGGCGGTGGTTCACATGAACCCTCCTCGATCGGCATGGGCGATGGAGTGCTGCGGGGGACATGCTGCTCACCCAAATCTAGGGCTTTTAATTGCGCATTCAAGGTTTGGTCGAGGGGGTGCCTCGCGAGCTTCTCTGTGTATGCCTGGCCGCGAAGGCCTGTGCGGTCGTTGACGATATCTCGGGTGCCCCAAAGCTCAATGTCAGCGCTCTGATCCGCGAGCCTATTTCGGTGCTGTTGCTGCCGCTCTTCGAACTCCTGGAAGGGAAACGAGGTGGTGCGAGCGTCGCACCAAATGTTGGATGCACCATCGACGGGGGAGGTCCAATCCTTCCACGTCACCTGCTTCCGCCTTAGACGACGCCTTTGTGAGAATGTGAGGGCTCACGGAATATTTTATCTGATCCTCATGACCGACTTCCTCACTGTCAATGAAGTATTCTCCACCCTCTGGTCCCTCACCAACAGTCAAGGGAGTGGACGGCGGTGGGTAGTCAATAGTGCAGTCGTCAGAGTCCATGATTGATAACGGCATGTGGGAAAAGGACGGACACAAAAGCCGTGCTTGACCGGTGGACGTGCAGTCATCACGTGGTGTCTGGTGTCTTACTGGCTTGTATGTCCGGTTTCTCGTAACGGTCTGCCGGCTACCTTGGACGATGTCAGTTTAACGAGACCAGGGAGCAGTTTTGTGATGAGAAGGTACGATTGTGGCTTTGGTTGGGCTGCGTTTTCGAAGTATCACATCTTTTCAAATTTCCGTTTTCTATCTAACCTACTGTCTGCAAAGTCCACCAATGTCGGCGATATCACACCTGGAGGTATGATAGTGGTCTAGCCCTAGATGGTACTCGTCGACGGTGACTCTCTCAAAGAGCTACGCATTTGCTCGCTGAGAAAATAAAGTTGGTAAACGTCCGGTGACGTTTAAGTCGGAACAAGGAGTTGCAGAGCCGTCGGATGGCTGCCCGGATGCTCAATGGGCCCAGAATTCATAAGAGTACCCTGCACCAATTCCGGGTACTCTCGGGTTTATCGATAGATTGATCGAACAAACACGGCCACGTGCGTCTCGCATTCCAACCACTCCCCAACATGAAGAGGCGTTATGTGGGGACAGTCCAAGAGGTCTTGCTGTCGCCCCATGCCGAATGACCGATAACTGACCAGGTTTAATTCCAGCGACCTTGGCGTCGGCGAAAAAACAACACATCCGCAACACCGGCAGGACAAGGCGGTGGCGCGGAGGGGACGGAGCGAGACGGTGACCAGTTGGAGGGAGAAAAAGACAACCCAGTGAGTGTGCGAGTACGCTCGTGCGTACGATCCTGACTCTGTTCAGCCGAGCACGACTCTGCTTGCCAAAGAGCGAACACCAGGTTTGGATATCACATCCTCACGCCCGGCCGCACCTCCTGCGGCGACATTGGGGGTCCAACCTGATGCCACGGAGGTAAACAGATGACTTGCGTATCAAGCTCTTTACTCACGAACGCTGTCAGGGCACCATGACACGGGAGGTTGGATTGAGACTCCTCGGCGAGCACGGGCTTACGTTGAGTGAGGACCTTCCGGGTATAATTTGCCCAGAATGTGAAAGGTGGCTGAAACCGGACAACATCGTCGGACATCTGAGGACCGCGCACATGCTGAGATCCACAGCGATCAGGTCCAAAATAACCGAAGCCGTGACTGCCATTGGCCTGCAAGCCGAATGGCCCCGCCCAACGAGAGCGATTAGGGAGGTGTCCGGATTGCCAGTGTTTTCCGCTTGGAAGTGCATGCGCTGTCCCGAGATGGAGCCCTTCATCTGCCTGGAGGAGTCACGGAAGGGGCACAAGACGCACAGAGGCACGGTTCTGCGAGACGAGGACTGGACGGGTTGTACTGCACAGCGACTGGACCAGGGGAGCGCCAGAAGGTTCTTCGAGGTCTTGCCAGCAACTGCACCGGCTTCGGACAAGGTTCGAGAAATGGCCGCCAAACTAGCGAGCCGCGCGGACCGGACTATGTTGCGCGAGACGAAGATTCGGGATGAAAGCACAGTGACGATCAACCCGTGGTTGAAAAGCACTGGGTGGCTGCCGATGACCGAGGGCAAAACTCCAGATGAAGTATCAAGAGCCATCGGGAAAATACCGGATTTGCCTTACTTGAAGGACGACCTCATTAGTTTGTTACAGGCCTGTCTTGGATACATTCCGCAGACCCCTGGGGTGGTCCTACGGATGGTAAACACGGAGAATGAACAGCGAACGTGAGTAAACGGCATAATGAGACAACACCTGGCTCACGTTGACTTCGTGGAAGCGGTGTCAACCACACGCCCCTCAAAGACCATGACTGGAAGGACACAATGCGCAAATATGCGATCCCGATAGAAAAGCTGCTGGCGATGCTTTTCAACGAAAGGGGCCGCTTCGAGGAGGACGCGATACTTCAAGACACCCTCAGGCGGTACATTTCCACCGCTAAGCTCCGTGGCCCGCGCGCGGAGGAGCGAGAGGTGCTGGGTGACTTGCTCACTCACATTTGGACGAAGGAGTGGATACCAACGGAGTCAAAGCCATATCAGGATCCAACCCTCATTGCCGTCGCGTACATGAAAATGAAGCGGGATGGGACGTTTGCCGATGCGAAGGATACGACGAATACCCTGGCAGCCATCACGTGGGCAATGCGGGTGATGTTCTTGCGCGAGATACACCAGCGAGCCTCCGCGCCTGAATTTCTCAAAGTCGAGTGCGACAAGCTCAAAGGCTGGTGGACGGAAAACATCCACGCAGGAACGTTTACAGAGATTCGGGCACTGCAACACTATGCTACGGCGAACGCCCTGAGGACGCCGGCGCCCCCGCAGGTGACATTCTTCCAAGACGGGAACAATCGACTGCTGGATTACTGCGGGGATCGGGTTAACCTGGATGATCTAGCCAAAATGTTGGGGAGTGATGGTATTGAAAGATCATTAGTGGACGGCTTTCACACCAATCTCCTGTTCGGTTTGACCAGCCTAGAGATCATTTTCCAGGACGTCGCGGACGACTTGTCCAACAAGGCCCAGGGCCATTCCTTTCTGGATGACGGTCGCAACGCTTTCCATACTCACAAGACGACACTGTTGGAGGCAGTCTTGGCTGATGCAGAGTGGTGCCGCCAATACGTTGTCAAATGGGATGACGAGGAGGGGCCCATCTTCAACACAGGAGCCGCCCGTCGTTGGTTGGGCAGGGTTGCTGAGTGGGAGCTGACGCTGCTGGTGAGAACCATGACCACGTCGGGCGCGCCTGCACGTGGAACGGAGACCTGCGCGGTGTCCTTCCGGAATACGACGACTCGAGAACGTAACCTGGTATGGGCTGCCAATTTCTTCAACATGATCACGATGTATACCAAAACATCTGGGCCCTCTGGACACGACCACTACATACCTCATGCCTTGGATGCGCTGAGTTCGACCTTGTTGACCCAACACTTGGCGCTGATTCGACCGTTGATGTATGTGTTGGCGCAGGCCTGCTTCAAAGGCCAACCGGAACGATACATGCATTACGGCGAGTCCGTTTTCGTCAACTGTGGGGATCTCTTTGAGACGAGTGACATAACTGCGAAACTGGAAGAGTTGACATACGAACATTTAGGCGTGGCACTGGGAGTCAACGCCATGAGGCATGTGACGACGGCCTTCAGACGACAGCTCTTGGACAAGAAGTATCAACATCTGGATACCGACCACGAGTTCGATAGTGCGGCAGCAGAGCTGGCCGGACACAGCGTCAATGTCGACAAGAGGGTATACGGAAGGAACTCGCAGGAGAGTTGGGGCATAGCTCAGAGGGACTTGGCTCTCTTCCGTGCTGTGTCGCGTGAATGGCAGATGTTGCTGAAACTGGTTCCCTGCGGCTTGATACTGCCTGTGAGGCGGGCGACTTCTGACAACTACGACACGCTGGTCTCTGAAGGAATAATCAAGAACATTGCCCCCGCCATGTCAGACGCTGCCCAGCAGGTCGCGAAAATGGTAACAGGTCACATAGAGACGGCATGGCAGCCAATCCTCAACTCTTTGTCCGGTGCGTCGTTGATTGTGATTGTCTTGTAGACGAATAACGATCCAGGATGCTAGGATGCGTAGAGAGGTTGAAAGTATCGAATTTGGTCGGTACGTCGGACCTACATGCGACCGAACATCGATGTGCTGAAAACAAGTACTTAGCCACGGGTTCCCAGTGGGGCCAGCCGTCTTCAAGAAATGAAACTGGTCATGGCGAAAGTTCACTGCCCGAAGGTGAGCAGTTCCAATCAGGACCACGAGGGAAAGGCTGACGAGGCATGAAGTCAGCAGCAAGAACAACTGCGCAGTCGACGAAGACGGCCAGCGGTCAACAATTTCCCCAGTGATTGGGTCGACGAGTCACATCGATGGGACAACAGTCACGATGCCACGGGCGCCTGTACCACCACCAACCACCTTGGCGGAAATGGCCAAGTTACTGCGCACGGAAAGCATACAGTCACCCTATGCAGTAGGGATAACTAGTTACGGACTCTAGTTAGAGGGCATCGATACGCGTTATGGACTCTAATTACAGTCTGCTCAATTAGACTGCTGTAACTAGTTATAGCCCGCCTACCGCCTGCTGCCTATATATGGGTAGGGTACTGGGGGCGGGGTGGTGGCTCGCCGCTGCCTACAGGGTACCGGGGGCGGCTCCGCTCTCGATCAGCTAATCGGGATGATCGTGAACCGATTGCAATCCCCGATTTAATTGCTCTTGATCCGGGACCTGGATTTACATCAACCAGGTGCTCGGATGCATGCCCCGGGGTAGCGATCCGGAATACTCCCGCTCAGAATACGCCACATGCGCGTTGCTGCCGGTCGGCATCCTGCGAGAGCCCGGAAAGGGAGACAGCAAGATAGCCGAGGCCCAAATTCCAGACACATTACCGAAAAATGGCAGTAATCAGGGTGGAGAAAGCGGATGCCCCGCTTTTTTCACGCCACATTCTGACGGTTTGTCAGGTTGATCTCACCATCACAGAGAGATGCAGTGGCATCTTCTCCTGGCTGTCGTAGTATTCAGCATATGATTGTGGAGCTTGAAAGAATTTTGAAGAGTGCGCACCGCGTGGGGTGCCGGCCTTTTCTGAGCATGTGATGTCTCGATGGTGGTGGTTGACGGCGCCAGTATTTCTGACGAGGGCGCTGGCAACGGCATTTCTGGCAATGAGTTCCCGCCAGATATGAGACTCATTTTGAGCTAGTCCGCTGTGCAACACCCAACTTCACAAGACCTGTGACGTAGCTTCCTAATATGGCAGTTGCGCGGGCTTGGGCCGTATCTGACGCAGGGCGGTTATGGGTGTGGACATCAAAACAATATATGTGGAGGCGTAGAATAGCTCTGTAGAAATACGGCTGAAGGTAGTCGAGACCCCATGAGTGCAGGGAATCTGGCGTAACCAGATTTAACGAGACCCGTACAATTGTATCCCAATACGGCAGTTGCGCGGCCTTGAGCCGGATCTTCACGTGCAATCATCTAGGTTGAGGTGATCAAAACGAGCGCAGAGTACGGATATCTCTTCGTTGCTGTGCTTCCTCGTCACTGTGCTCGAGTCTTTTCACGGAAATCAAAACATTGCTTACATGCTCGGTGCTGTAAATGCCAACTACTCGGATGTCTAAGTTGCTATCCTGTTCCATACAACCCCTTCCGATTGCTGCAAGTCCATTGCATTCTACCATTACCTAACACAAGAAACCCTAACGACAGACAGATTGTATCAAAATGTATTGTAAAAAAGATCAGGCACGATGTTTCTGTTCGACTTGTTAGTGATATGATAACTGGAGAAGATCAAGACTTTACCTTGGAGGAGCCAACATCACCAACTTCGGAGGCGCGTTTGCGAGTAACCCTTGCAGTTGAGGAGATTGATGTTGATGGCATATGCGCGCCACCAGCAGGGCGTTTGAACGCGACCGTACGCACCATGTGCTCAATAGCCCAAGCTACATCTGCCACGGCCAACCCCCAATCCACGCGAGCACGACTCGACTCTGCCTTGGCAACGTCATCGTCGGAGACTCCATCCTCGGCAGCATGCACTGCTTCGCCCCACCAGAGAAGGGATCCGATGACCAGGGCGATTCCGTTACGTCCGGAGAAGGTTTCCAGTCCGTCCCAAACGACATTGTCGACCTTGATCAGGGTGTCATCAACCAAGCGTGCAGTTGGCTGCATACCTTTCCACCACAGCCACCAATTGCATCCATACGAATCAATTGGCCCAACCGTCCACGACTTCTTCCAATTCCTTCGGCCCTTCATGAATATTGCGATAACTGGCGGGCGATTGGCCGAGCTGGAGATGATATGCTTCGGGTCGTCCTGGAAATACGATCTCGTCTCGAAAAGAATGAACGCATCGATAAGCCGAGCCCAATCATGACCGCCCCACTCGCGAACGCGCTTGACAGCGTCGAACAGCTCCAGGAGCTCGGGCCACCAGCGCGAGGAGTCGACGTTGTCCCAATCGAGACTGAGAAGCTCATCCTCCTCAACCTCGCTTTCGGTAGGCTCCTGGACGTCATTGCCGGTGTCCAATCCAATTTCGGAGTTCATGCGGCCGTCCTGTGGACAAGTGTAGTCAATGAAACAACAGCATACTGAAAAGGAACACTCACGGTCATCTCTATGTCCACGTGTGAGGCGCCCTGACGTCCATTATCCGGATCAGAGTCACTGGCAGTCGTCGCACGATTGGCGTCGCCAGCGTCGTCGAGAGAGGCCTAAATTATACAGTCAGTACTTGGAATGTAAAGATCATACAAGCGATAAGAAAAACTTACCGAGATCCGCGCCTCCTGCGCCACTCGCGTTCTCCTCTCCTCCTCGTCACTGTCACCACTCTCGTCACTCTCTTCATCGCTGCTATCGCCTTCACTGGCGCTTCCGTCGTCACTCTCACTCTGTGCCCCCACACTATCTCCATCCTCCATCTCACGGCGCATTGCCTCTGCAATCATCTCATGCTCCGCCTCCAAATCCCGCAATTTCCGACGCTTGCCCACAAGAACGGATGTGGGCATGCCGATGTTGAGACCGAGATCCTTCGCAGTCTTGTAATTGCGGATGATGTTGCTCTGGCGCTCGACCTCGCCGATAGACATGTTCCGGAGGGCGTGCATGCAAGCGCGACGGTCCTCGTCGACGAGCATGGAGAGCTCGAATGCGAGGTCCGGACCCAGTTTCGCACCACGTTTCAATTTTGGTGTGGGAGGCGGTGTTGGTGAGGAATATGGGGGTGGGGCGCCTTCCGCTTCTAGGCTTTCTCGATTGTTTGCGGTCGCGATCGCGGTTGCGGTCGTCTTCGTTGCCGCTGTAGAGCGGGTCTCCTTTGCTGTCGTAGTGAGAGTCGGCGTCTCAGACGCGGTTGTCGAAACTGGCTCGAGGTTGCCAGTCAAAGAGCGGGCGGCACATTCGGAATCCGCTAGCAAAATGTTAAGTTGAGCTACAATGGATGAGATAAATAGGGTTGACATACTGTAGCACTTTGTTGCGTGAGCAATGAGACTCGCCTCCGCGAGAGTGTAGCCGTCAGGATCCGAGCGCGGCCAGGTAACGCCAGTCTTGAGAGTCGTGCCCTTGTGGATTGCTGTCGTAGTGAGAGTCGGCGTCTCAGACGCGGTTGTCGAAACTGGCTCGAGGTTGCCAGTCAAAGAGCGGGCGGCACATTCGGAATCCGCTAGCAAAATGTTAAGTTGAGCTACAATGGATGAGATAAATAGGGTTGACATACTGTAGCACTTTGTTGCGTGAGCAATGAGACTCGCCTCCGCGAGAGTGTAGCCGTCAGGATCCGAGCGCGGCCAGGTAACGCCAGTCTTGAGAGTCGTGCCCTTGTGGATGCTTCGTACGCCGATTCTTCCTCCCTTCTCGGCGAGTGGGACTGCCATCAGAATCGACGACGTGATTCCGTATTCCCTGTACAGCATTGACGCGGCATCATCCAGGCACTTTGCTGCGCGCTCGAGATCACTGATGAGGGTGTAAGTAAGAAACAGAGAGAGTGAAAGGTAGCGCATGGACTTACAGCTGGTACTCCAACGCCGTCTTGGTGGTCTTGGGCGGTGCGATACCTGTGCTCGTGGTAGAATCGTCTGGACCCGACGGAGTCGCGTTTGCAGAGGCGTTGTTTCGGGATGATCGGGAAGACGATTTGGCTGCCTCCCAAGCCTCGAGGTCGCTTCGGTGTTGCTCCTCGACGAGTGCCTCGACGTGCTTCTTGACGGTGTCGGGCTCCGTTTGGTACGCGAGTAGCGGGACCTGCCGGAGGGCGACCATGTACGCCTTCTTTCCGTCAAAGGGAGGAGGAGCTTCGGGCCTGGGATTGCCAGCGGCCTCCGCCACTTTGCAGGCCTCCATCCAAATTTGCTTTGCTTGCTTGTGCTCAGCCTCCACGCGTGCGAGCTCCGCGTTAACAGCCTTCTCGAATCGCGTGTCCCAGTAGATGTTGGTGTAGACCTGGATCTTTTGGGGCTTGCGTGGCCGCTTGCTTGTCTCGAGAGCGTTGGCGAGGGCTTGATTAAGAGGGTTGGAATCGACTTGGTGCACATTTTTGTACTTGTCGCGGAATGCTTTAGCAATTTTCTAGACGGCATGAGATGTTTCAAAGGAACATATAAACACTCGACACTCACCTTGACGAATTTCGCCAGCTCCTGTTGACGCTCCTCCGCGTCTGCCGTAGTCAGCTGCCCCAATGCAACAGCCTCATCTTCCTCCCATTTCTGCACCTGGTCGTCTGAAGGGTCCTCCGGCGTCTCTTCCAGGTCGTCGGTCAACGGCAAGTCACCGTAAGCAATGCGGTACTTGATAGCAACAACTCGCGACCAATAGGGAATGGTCTTCGCGTCGGTGGCCTCCTTCCAGCCGTCAGCGTACCGCCCAAAAAATTCGACCTTTGTCCCATGAATCCAGCTCTGAGGGCCACGCTTCTTCGCTGATTTTCCTTTCTTCTTGGCCATAAGTTTGATGTGTTATAAGGACTGTTGTATAGGGAAGAGACCAAAGAGCTCACACAGCCACAACCGTAAGCGCCTTCCTTCCCAATCGAGGAAAGATTAGATGTTGCCCGCTCTTATCATCACTTCACTGCGACGCTTTCGTCGACTGTGAGAACTTGGCAGTTAGTCGATCACCCACTGTACTGCCCAAGCTCTCAGAGTATTGAATGAGTTCATATTATGACCAACAACAACATACTGGGTATGTAACATCCACATCAGTATGCAGTATTACACGGATGTTCGCATGATAGAAGAATCAATCCATATCGTATGACGCACTCCGTTGAACATCCGAGATGCTGACGCAGACGACGTTCGAGCCTACATCGACGACGACATGAATTAAAAATTCGGCTATGACTCGGATAAGACGCACCATGTACTTGCTGTCCACATCACAAATCTGCCGGCGTTTGAGCGTGAACCTGTTCCTGTCCGCGGTCCACATCGATGCACAATCAAGCGAAGAGGTAGATTGGGCCAAGACCTGAGCCATAATCGGAGGTGTCGACGGAGTTTTGGCGATGGTGGTGGTGGGAGACAAAGAGCGCAAGCATCGATAAACAGATCAATCAAGCCCATGATTGCTTCATCTGACCACGGCATTCGGCCTAACCCTCATGATTCTCCTGAACACACACGCGACACATGGACAATGCGTCGAACACTCACACGGTGTTGGTCGGTAATCTCGGGAAATCTAGCTTGCTATATCTCGGAAGTGACTTTGCACAGTTAGAGTCTCCCTTATAAAAGTTCAGTCAGGTAAGTCTCATTTCATTGCTTCACTCCTCCATTATATCTAATGTGTCCTACAGACAATACCAACCCTCCTTTCGAGCTCCCTGGTCTCCAGCCCAAGCGCAAGAAGACGGGCCGGGGTACCAGTGTTCTGTTTGAGCATCGACCGCATGAGGTTGCCGAAGACCAGATATCAGAAGATGGTCGACGTCGCGTTCGCAGCCGCACTGCTCACTACGTGGATGACCCAACTGGTGACTTTTGCGAGGACACTGCTTCAATGGCGCGCGCTGACCAAGTGGATGGGTTTTCCTATCTCAACGAGGACGACATCTTGCCTGAACTTCTGGATGTTCCCGAATCCGATGACGAAGGACACGGGGCATTGGACGGTATTGTTTTCACCGTGAAGAAACGTTATGTTAGTTCGGTGCGTCTTCCTCTTGGTCGCGTCGCGTCAGTCGAGTCACATCATGTCGATCTAATCACTCTCCATACATAGGAGAATCCGATGCAAGTCTGGCGTCCTTTCAGGGACGATTTCCTGCAGTGCCTTTTGCGGCTTGATGGTGCTGCTGGAGCAACCGGGAAGGCATGCTCTCGATGCCCTAGTGATCGCGCGGCTCAGATTGCGGAATACCGCTGCTGCGAAAATGAATGCTTCGGTCTCGGACTCGTGTGTCAGGACTGCTGTGTCGAATTTCACCGCACGCAGCCGCTTCACTTCATTGAGGTACACATTACTCCAGAATCTCTCATCTCCAGTACTCACAAAGCATACTAGGTCTGGAACGGCACCTACTTCACGTCTACCACGCTCCAACACATTGGTCTCTGTGTGCAACTCGGCCATCTCGGTGGCACGCTCTGCCCCGTCCCGTACCAAACGACCTCGGACTTTGTTGTCGTTCATTCCAACGGCATTCATACTGTCAATCTGGCCTTTTGCAGATGCTCTAACGCCGAACGGAATCACGCGCAATTGCTGCAATCATCCTGGTACCCGAGCACGCCTCTACAGCCGCACACGGCGGTAACATTCAGTCTTCTCAATCTAATGCACAATCTGAACTGTACCGGCAAGCTGCCGACCTGGGATCTTTGGAAGTCGCTGGAAAATATGACCGAAGAGCGCATCGGTCACCCTCCGCCTAATCGTTACAAGGTTCTCCTCAGGGCTATCCGCCAGTGGCGACATCTTCTGATGTGCAAACGCGCGGGCCGCGGACACGATACTACTGGCATTCGAGGAACGGGACCAGGTGAATTAGCTGAAGTGTGTCCGGCGTGCCCACACCCTGGACAGAATATTCCCGAAAAGTGGAATCTTGCCAAGAATAAGTAAGTAGTTGCTCCTCGCCTCACGTATCTAGATTGACTTGCTTTTTATAGGTATATTTATCGCCTCTTTCTGGCGACCGATGCAAACTTTCGCCTGCGCAATGCTATCGTATCAACTCATGAGCGTGACCCTCCCCTGGGCAATGGTCTAGCCTATTTCGTCGAACGCAACGCGTATCTTGGTCACATACGGAACTATGTCAATCAGGAAGGTGAGATCTCATCATCTGTGCACCTGGGTTGGTTGGTTTTGACTGTGTACCCAGAGATGACCTCATGTTCAGGCTTTTCTGCAGTTTTCCTTGCCGATCTGAAGAAAGCGAAGGGTCTGCGCACAACTGGTGTTACCGGTGTGACGTGCTCGAGACATAGTGTATGGCGTCCCACCGGAATGGGGGACCTGCAGCGAGGAGAGCGGTAAGTTCATGGCATCAATCCGTTCTCAATCTCATCTGGTCCCTGGATTAGGTATTGTAACGTTGATATGGCCGTGGCAAGCGCCATCGGGACGGACGATGAGCTGGAGCTTGTGATCTCCTATGACATTGTGTGTCAATGGAGTGTTCGCTATTTTGAACGGCTAGCTGAACTCCCGCCTACCTACCGTGTTCGCCTCACCAAGGATGGTGTCATTTTTTGCATCCCGAAATTCCACCTTTGGGCTCATCAGGCACCATGTCATGCGCCGTATTCTTTCAATTTTGCGCTGGGTGTTGGTCGAACTCACGGGGAAACTATAGAGGAGAATTGGTCTCAAAGTAATCGTGCTGCTGCACAGACCAAAATGATGGGTCCGGGCGCTCGCCAAGACACACTTGATGACATCTTTGCTTTCCACAATCGCCGTACCGTTGCAGCATTTGGTGTGTAGTATGACATATTTCACAAATGAAGCGTTATATTGTGATTCAGGTCGTGTCTTTGCATCCCGTCTTGCTGATGCCATCAAAGAGGCCCGACAACATAGGAAAGACTTCGAGAGCTTCCAATCGGGCCTGAAAGGACTGTATGGACAGGAGAAACTTGTCGCATGGTTAACGGAGGTCCAGACTTGGGAACGGGATCACGCGCAACCCTGTCCATATGAGCCGAAGCTCCAGCAGAAGGAGACCATGAAAGATGTACAGCTTCAATTGGCAAAGGAAGAGCACGACGCCGTTTTGCGAGGCATTGGCAAAGCTCAAGAGTCGAGTATGAGCTTATTCTTGATGACCGGCTTAGAGATTGAACACACTCAGTGAGCTCTTACACTAACATGATCGCATTCACTGTACCCTACTGACAATGTCCCTGAACATCTCAGACGGTCGCTTGCGTGGGAGGTGGCCGCCCGAAGACACGGAACCACCTACCAGGAACTCAACATACAGAAACAGCGCAACTCGATTCGTCGTCGCATCAAGAAGTTCCGCGACTTGCAGGCAATATTCATGCCCAAGTTACGCGAATTTCTATCCGCGGACCAGCTCCGACACTTGGACGAGGCGGCAAAAATCAATTCAGAGGAGATCAAGCTGTTCTTGCCCTCCGAGTTGAAGTCCGGTGATCGTGCATTGCCGCGTGCGTGCTTACCAGGGGTTGCAGATGCGGAGAAACGTCTCAGATTGGCTGAATGCAGGGACTCACTCGAGGGTCTGCGACGTGGGCTGCGATCACGTTCGTCAGGCGTTCTTTTCACGGTCCGGAATGTAACTGGCCAGAACCCGACCACGCGAGCCGAGGGTATTCAACGGAAGATACAAATAGGTATCAACTTGCATAAACTACAGTATAGATGGGCACGTAATGCGCTGTTTCGATTGGAGGGACACGGTCCTTGGGAGACGGAGTTGCGGATTCTTGAGGATACTGACGTCGCCGGTATGAATGAGCGACTGCTTTCTGCTGAAGAAGCTCGAGAAGCGGAGCAGGTTCGTGATAAAGGAATGATTTACGAGTTGGTTGCCGTTCCATCAACGTCGGATGCGGTAGTGGCCCAAGGTGAAGGCCGCCGGCGTGTGTCCTGGATTTGGAGCAGCTACCCTGGTGGATCATCCAGAATTGAGGAAGGAGACGAGCACAGTGAGGAGGGTGAGTGCAACGATCTGTTCACATTCTAGCCTAGACACTCACATCTCAATCAATAGCACTCAAGATCGAGTGGTGCAAAGCTCGAGCACGAATGCTTCGCTTTGAGGAGGAGGTCGAGCTCCTTCTGGAAGAAATGCGCAGGGTCGCCGCGTATTACCGTTGGAAGGCCGGCTGGTGGCGCAAACGGCAAGATGTGGCCGCCATCGCAGGTGAGGCAGATCTGATGGAGGGTGTCAAAGCATACGCATGCGCACGCGCTGACAGGCTGGAATCAAGGGCAACGGCGCTAGAGGAGGAATGGCGCCCATTACAAGCCGTCGGGAGAGAGCTGGTAGCCGGCTTGCCGGTCACTCAAGTAGCCCAGGTAGAAATTGTGGAACTTGAAGATGAAGAAGGCGATCTCGAAGATGACGTAGAGTAAATATGAACGGACCTTTGTAAAAGTTTCTCATTAAGACAATCCGTGCTCTGCGCTCGTTTCATCACTGCCGACGCATTTGCTTGACGATAGAGTACTGTGCTCTGCGCTCGTTTCAACACTGAAAAAAACGCATTTGCTTGAGGATGGATTACCCATGCTCTGCGCTCGTTTCATCACTACCGGCGTATTCACTACATGATTGCAAGGCACACGGCAACTACCGCGCGAGGGTTCGATTCCGATTGATGACCATACTACAAATCTATACAAGTACTGCTGATGACTTCTACTGCTTGTAGTGTGGTTTTTGCGACCATCTCTGCTGATTAGATATGTCTCGTCCTTCTCGGCACCCACAACGACGCCAGACGCTGTTTGCGCATCAGATTCGGCCCAAGGCCGCACAACTGCCAAAACGGGACGCAATCATCACTGGTGCCGGTGCTTGCACCGCTCGCGAGTCTCACAAGATAATGATGCCGGGGTTGGAGTAGAGTGGGAACATAGTAAGCTGTTGCCACCACAGTGGTGCAGATGCAGAGTGGTCTACTTCTATTGGGTCTCGCAGGATGCTGACCGGCAGCAACGCGCATGTGGCGTATTCTGAGCGGGAGTATTCCGGATCGCTACCCCGGGGCATGCATCCGAGCACCTGGTTGATGTAAATCCAGGTCCCGGATCAAGAGCAATTAAATCGGGGATTGCAATCGGTTCACGATCATCCCGATTAGCTGATCGAGAGCGGAGCCGCCCCCGGTACCCTGTAGGCAGCGGCGAGCCACCACCCCGCCCCCAGTACCCTACCCATATATAGGCAGCAGGCGGTAGGCGGGCTATAACTAGTTACAGCAGTCTAATTGAGCAGACTGTAATTAGAGTCCATAACGCGTATCGATGCCCTCTAACTAGAGTCCGTAACTAGTTATCCCTACTGCATAGGGTGATACAGTGGCGAAGCACCGGACAGGAGTGGTTGGTTGGTGCTGTCTTGCATGGGAGGACAGATGTCATCGCGGTGCTGAAAACCGGCGGCGGGAAGAGTATGGCGGTATTCTTGACCGCGGTCATGACTGGCAGGCCAGCCCTGCTGATTGTGCCGCTGAAGTCCCTTTTTGACAATTGGAGGCGCAAGATGGACGAGATGGGCGTCAAGTACCTTTCAATGAAGGACATGGTGTACCGCACGGTCGGTGCGGACACGCGAGTGCTCTTGGCCACAGTGGAAATGACGAAGCTGGCCACATACCAAAAATCAATAAAGGCCATAAACGCTGGCCAGGGATTCTGCGCCACTTTTATCGACGAGTGCCACTACGGCGGCCAGGCGAATGAAGGGTTCCGCGAAGTCTTGGAGGAGCCATATTGTTTTCGGACCGGTGACAGGCCGATGGTTCTGCTCAGTGCCACCATCCCACCTACAGGCGAGGGTCGCTTGGCAGAGGATTACGGCTTGGCCTGCGACTACGTTACCGTCCGTGAATGCACCGACCGTCCCGAGCTGGCATATGTCCTAAAGTCACGCTCGCAAGACGAGGAGATCCTTTATTCCCGCGTGGCGAGCTTCGTGGAGCGGACTGTCCTGACGCTGAGCGCAGGGGAGCGGATGCTTGTCTTTGTGCAGACGAAGACAATGGGCGAACGTTTGGGTGCGCGTCTGAAGGCCGGGTTCTATCATGCGGGGAGCGACTTGGCGGCAAAGGATAGAAAACGACAACTCAGCGAGTGGCGCGAGGGCATTTGCAAGGTTTTGATCAGCACGAATGCTTTGAGTGCAGGCAATGACAACCCTTCTATACGCTACTTGGTCCACGCTGGTACTCCGAAGCAACTTCTCGCTTGCATCCAGGAACTTGGTCGGGCGGGGCGGGACGGGGTGCCTTCCTTCTGTGTCATGTTCCCATGCGCGGAATACAAAAGGATACAGGGTCCGGACCCTTGTGGAAAGTCGGCCATGCATGACTATTGCTTCGGCTCCCGGAGGTGCTTGCGCCTGAAGATATGCGAGTGGAACGACGGCAGCGGAAAGACATGTCTGGTACGAGCCGTCTCACCTGGCGATGAAATGGTATTGACCCTCTAATAGGAGCTTCATGGAGCGCAACTGTGTAGTCATTGCCGGCCGGAACTACTAAGCATTGGCGAGGAGGGGGAGGACGATGGTATCCAAACTGTGACAGTTCCCAAAGACCAAGGTGCTCCATCCCCCGCATTGAGGGAGGCCATCAGCCGGGGAAGAAGCGCATGTGGGAGCGTGGGCGTAGAAGATACCACTGGGTGGGACCCCTTCAAAAGTCCCTTCGCGCCCTCAAGGGCCACTGTGTTATCTGCAGCACGCCTGCATGCCTGACGCCATACCACGACATCGTAAAGTGCCCAAAGCTGGTCACCACCAGGGCACGAAACGCTTTTCTCGACGGCTTCAGAAGCAGACTGCAGTACAACAGTCGCTGGCACCGTCGCATCTGCTTCAAATGTCACGTTCCCAATGGGCCGAGTGATGTCCTTCACAAGACATTCGAGAGAAACATGGGTTGTGTACATGCTGACATGATGGCGGCCATTGGCTTCAGAGTAATGACGGAGCCGGGAAGGATGCAGGAAGCGGGGTTGAACTTTGGCGTGCGGTTGGAGAGTACGGATGAATATGTCGCTTGGATCCAAGACCGCCCAGTCGCGAACTACCCGAGTAACCTAGTGGCTGTTTTCATATGGTACATACAACAGTGCTGGAAGTAGCAGCGTGTCATGGAATGTATTTGTGTAGCTCACTTCCGAATCGGCACCACAACCGGGCTTGTCATGTCGAGACACTAATTCTGTCCTTGCTGCGTGTGAGCCACCTGGCATTGGTGATCTATCGGAATTTGGAGACGATGATGTTTTCTTCTGTAGACAGTATCACTGGCGGCTGGCAGACACCTTCAATCAGACCTGCACGGTGCACTTCCAATGCTCCGTGTGCTTTCTGGATAGCCACCTGGTGAGGCATGGCCTCAGAGGCCTCCTCGTTGTCCCTGTCCACATCGAGGGTTGGGCCCCTGTTTCCGCTGTCAATGTTGGACATGGTGAGTTCTTGGACACATCGACGCAGTTTCGAAGACTCATAAAGAAACGGAGGGGATGTATCTGATCTTAACAGGGTGGCAATGAGACAGTTAGAATTGCCATGCCGTTCCTGACGCGGCATGCTGATGTTGGCTGACATCACACGTAATGTTACGGCCCGAGGTCACGCAGCCATGTAGAAGCCCAATGTGCCTCTGTGGACGCAATTTGTGTCCGGGGGAGTACGCCAAGACGCAGTCCGCACAGCTAAAATAGATTATTCTGGGGCGCAAGTCATAGCGACTGGTAACCATAAGCCGCACTATAGTCTGACGATCCGGATCACGTGGGAGTTTCTCCTTTTGCTTCGCACCGCCAGGTGTAGGAGTGACCACTCACTGGGTGAGCAAATTAGCCCTGTCTACCAGTCTTGTCCATTTCCTGACATTTCCGTCTCCCATCGGAAAAGCCTTTTTGGCTCATCTGTCATGAGAATGGCTAAGAGTTCGAGGGCAGCACCTGTTCCATGCAAGCCCACAGCAGCGAAACGAAGAAAGCGGTCACCCAGTCCGTTGAACGCCTCCGGCGACGAGAAGAATCCTATAGTCATCGATGGAGAGGATGAAGAGATGTCGACGACGACAGGGCGCCGCACGACCAAATCAGCCAAGGGTGGCAAGGTTCCTGCTGTGAACGGCAAAGGCAAGGCCAAAGACGGGCGGAAGAGCTCTCGAGTTGCAAGGAAGACGTCTGGCGTACATGTGGTCATACATTCTGACGGGGATGAGCCATACAATAGGCCACAGTCGCGCCGTGCACGGCAGGAGTTGGAGGACGTGTGTTACTTTGTGCGCCTTGTGTTCGAGGTTTTCTCACGAATTGTTGATTAGGCCTATATGCGCGAGGACGAACTGTCGGGCCAAGTAGGGGAGCTCATCCGCGCAAGACACACGGAACCGGAAGAGTTATTGCGCCAATATCAGGAGGGTGCTGAAAAAACCATAGAAGGTATACGTCCCTACCTTGCCGTCTTTACTTTGTTAAACCACGACTTCAGACCAGAAGAAGTTAATTGACACATTGACGCGCCAGGTGGTCGCTAACGAACCGCTGCTGAGGGATGGTAAAAGCAGCGTCTTGCAGCTCATTACACGTGAGGCCGCCAACGAGGAGAAGGTCATACTGGAGCGCGAGAAGGACAAGTATAAACGTCAACTCGAGGATCAAAGCGTGGGTATTCAAGAGAGAGAGAATAGAATTCTCGAATTGAATAGGGAACGTGAGTTGTACAATCTCTTTCCATCTCGTCTTCTCAGGGTTTTAGTTCGCCTGGTGAACGTCGAACTCGCGGCGGTGACGAGGAGATCCAACAGCCTTGCTGGAACCTCGTCGCGACGGCCAGACTCTGCCCAGAAGGGAAAGCACACCACCTCTGCGTACTCAGACGACGCCAAAACGGTCCAGTTGATCAGGTTATACGAAGATGTCACAGGCCTGCTCGTTACGGCCGTGAGTTTTGACAAATCCAAGTTTGAGGCGAACCCGGTGGACGACTGTACCATGACCTGTATATACACCTATACAAAGGGGCATGATCCGGGAGAGAAACGAAGTAGCTGTGGTTCAGTGATGGATCTGATGCATAACTCATCAATATCTTTTTCGCCAGGTCTCAATTTCACTCTTCGACTATGTCATGACGAAGATGCAGGATCGAAGGAACTCGTCCCTACTGTCATATACTTGCCTAACGAACTGTGGAAAGAGACACCAGAGTTTGTTACGGCACTGGACTTTTGGAACGCCCCATTCTCCTTTCGAAAGGAGCAACTCAACTTATTCCTCAAAGCTCTCTCAGAGCGGATTACGAAAGCAATCGACTGTGAAGCCGAGGAGGGGGAGGAAGGAGAGGAGGAGGTGGGGATTCTCGACGTCCATATGATCGAAGACTAAGTGAGGCGAACGAGAGGATACTAACACTCAGTTTTTCTTTCCTTCTTCTGGTCTAATGTTGTGTGTAGGTCTTGGGGTGGGTGCGTTTAATGAAGCTACTTTTTGGGTCGTCTCTTTTCTGAGTAGGCCCGGTCTTCATTTGGGCTTCGGCGGCTCTTTCTTATCCTCGGGAATCTCGATGCCTGCTATGGATCACGAATGGAGTGTCTTCAGGTGGTGCGTACGTATGGAGGTTTTGACTTCCGTACGTGCAAAGGTTTCTTCGGAGCCACCGACCTGGGCGCCTGTCGGCACAACGACCTCAATGTCATGACAGCGCCCTTGCCGCGCCGCCTGGGTCCAATCCAATGTCAAAGCACTCTTGGAAAGCAAAGGTACACTCACATAGCATACCGCCGTCTGCCCAAGGCCGACACGTAGATGAACAAGCGCGCTACAGCGTAGGAGGAGGTTGACAATATCCATAAGTGAATATAACCCGTTGTTGGGCTAGGAGTGGGTGTCGATGCGCACAGGGATCATCCGAGTCTATCCCGTCCCAGAATGCCAAAAAAACTCCTTCTCTCCGGAATGGGCATGGTGAGACGGCATCCAACTTGAAGACCTGATTGTGTCATAGTCTGTCTCTGGACTATCCAGCAAGCCTAGCAACATGTCGGATGGTATATCGATGGTTTGCACTGCCATCCCAGAACGCCAAAAAGACACCTTGTCTCCGGAATGGGTTTCCTCGAGGTCTGCCTCTGGGTCATGGTGACGCGGTGTCCAACTTGAAGACCTGATTGTGTCATAGTCTGTCTCTGGACTATCCAGCAAGCCTAGCAACATGTCGGATGGTATGTCGATGGTTAGCACTGCCATCCCAGAACGCCCAAAAGACTCCTTGTCGGGTTTCCTCAAGGTCTGCCTCTGGGCCATGGTGACACGGTATCCAACTTGAAGACCTGATTGTGTCATAGTCTGTCTCTGGACTATCCAGCAAGCCTAGCAACATGTCGGATGGTATGTCGATGGTTTGCACTGCCATCCCAGAACGCCCAAAAGACTCCTTCTCGGGGTTTCCTCAAGGTCTGCCTCTGGGCCATGGTGACGGGGCATCCAAATTGAACACCTGATTGTGCCATAGTCTGTCCCTGAACTAGAAACGTACGGCAGTGACTCCGATTCTGATGCGGACTATATCCCTTGAATTCATTCTCATTTATGCTCTCACCAACTCGACAACTGTCTGATTCTATTCGAATCTCACACCAGTAGTCTGCGTACATGGGCGACCAACTCTAGGTCGGTCTCGGGGCCAAATGCCCTTGACTCTCACCGAGAGACGTCGGTTGAACTTCTTAAAAGTGGAGATATCCTGGTGTTGAGGTGGGAGCCTCGAGCTCGCCCGATGGAAGGGCTTCACAAGCGGCCGTTCCTCAATGGGACCGCATGCCGTCACCTACCTACCGATGGTATGTCAATGGTTTGCACTTCCATGGGTTCACGACTGTCTGATAGCACAATGCTTGGGTTGCACTCTGCGAGAGTGGACTGACCGGTTGGTTCAGTAGTGTCCTTTTCGGTTGTGGCATCAGTGCAGCAAAATAGCCTTGCTCATGTGGCCTGACAGCTAGAATGTGCAAATGCCAGTGTGTCAACTTAGTTGATAAAGGAATGACGGAACTAGGATAACTCATAGTTGTGTGAAATGGCACGCTTATTCCTCAATTGGGGAATAACTACGATGAGTATGAAGCCCCAGGAAGACCAGGCTACCGTCAGAGGCTTGCGATTCTTCCCAGTGATACTGCCTCCAGAGAAAACCCTGATCCCAACGACGACCGCAATATTCAATGGCTGGTCCCCAGGCCTCAGGCATAAGACGACTACTCATCCATGCCCGCAGTGTCCTGCTGTCCGGATACTCTGCCAGGGATCCGCTGATTCTGAGCTCAAAGCGGTCGACATGCACGCTGGCCCTCTGCAGCAGGGCTGGTAACCGTAGCCATTGCTCATGAGGGGCATCTCCAACGACGGTAATCATGTCGCAGCCCAGAAGAAGCTGTAATCGGAACATACTGTCGATGTTGTGCATGACGAGGTGCAGTGTGAGGTCAGTGACACTCGGCGGCATGGTCTCCAAAAAAGAGAGAGGACGGAAGAGTGATGCGAAGTTGAGCCTGACGTGCAATTTCTCGAGTACATCACAAAACCGCATTGTGGGAGTGTGTTCCAAAGGCCGTTTGGACAGGTGAGCTGTGGAGTGGTTATTGGTGGCTCGATTCATGAGGCAGAAACTCCTTACTATCAGCATAAACAGTCAGCTGGCGAATGGAATGGCGATTACCAAGCAAGACTTGACGTAGCAGGAAGAATGAGTGGCGAGCATCATGAATGTCTATCTCGAATTGCTCGAGAGCTTCAAGTGCATCTGAATAGCCAAGACCGATCGGATCCAGGTCAAGGACCATGAGCCCAAAGACGCTGGCATTGACCACGCGCAAGATCTTCAGCTTGGTCCAGGCTACGGGAAGTGGGGAGATGGGAGTCATATCATTGCTCGGGAAGCTGAGGCCGGTTATAGCGACAGTGGTGAGATTGAGGAGTTCATCCTCTATGATCAATTCCTCCAAGTGCAAGATCAAGTTGAGGAGGACCAACAAGGGGGGGAAGTTCAAAACGCATCTCAGAACATGTAACTTCCTGACGTGGACGAGTTGGCAAGAGAGGGAGAACCATGAAGCAAGGGTCGTATATTCGGAATGATCGAACTCCATGGCAATGCCATCGAGCACAATGACCTGCACTGTGGGGCAGCGCGAGAGGAGTTGGACGACATCCTCCAAGCTGATGGCAGAGCCTTTGAACGTGACGGTTTTGATGAAGTGTTCATGTTTCTTCAGCAGGTTCTCGTACCAGTGCGTGGGCTAATGAGAGGGTGTGAGAGAGAAAACATTGGCACGACCGAAGAACGCACATCCCGCTGTGCCATGGTCACCTCAATAGGAAAGATGATTGCAACGGAGGCGTGGACGAAAGGGAGCAACTGAAAGTGGGTGCGCCGGTCCACTTGCGCAAATGATGCTATGCTCCGGCCATCTGAAATGTGCGTGCCAATCTCCCTGACCATGTTGAGTGGCAAGTCTGAAGGAGTTGTCGATGCATGAGCGTAGGCACTAGCGGAGAGACGTACGTGCATAGCCTGTCTTGCCTGTTGGCTCGCCTGATGAAGCCCTTGTTCGGTGAGTGCGACGGATACACAGCTTTTTCATGGTGGCGACAGTCGGTGCAAAGGAGGGTGACACGATAAAGTCACCTGTAGGGGTCACAGTGACTTGAAACCACGGGAATTAGTACTAGCGAGATTTGTACACGCATGTGTGGGAATACCTTTTTGCCTTTGGCCCATGCGACGGCCGCTCACTGGCATCGCCACCTCTCGCTAAGTCATGGAGGTCAGAATGGCTGTACTCCCTGGATATACGGGGTCCCGACGCGACCGTCACGACGTACATGTGGATGCAAGAGTGCTGAAACAGGTGCTGTACGAACTTCGGGACTGATGCCAGGATGATGTGAGGGCAAACACAAGCTCACAGCCGCTCGGGGAGTGCAAGACTCCAACCCGCATCTGTTGAACAAGAAACGTCCTATTGTCAGCGCTAGATCGCGGACAGGTCAGCGGGTCAAGAGGGCATTTAAGACTGCGGGCGTGGTATTCCGGAGAGATGTCGAGGGAGCCGGGCTAGTTCTATTGCCATTGGAAACGGGTATACGATGAACGTGAGCAGTCAAAGGTGTGACACAATTTAGGGATATTTCAAGTGGAATGTGATGTCTGCTTTCTTCCTGCGTCCACGATGGGAAACAAGGGGTCCAAATTCATGCCTGGGGAAATGTGGGACGAATGCGTGCAGTGGCTGAGGGAGGACCAGGCCTCCCTGCGCTCATTGGCCCTTGTCTCCAAAGTACACCAGGCGGTGGCCCAGCGCCTACTGTTTAGGGAGTGCGCCTGGAGGCTCACAGGCCAGGACTTGTGTGGTAAGGCCCACTGCTGCTGCCAACGCCAACAAATGACTCAACGGTGGTTGTAGAGCTCAGCGACATCCTGGCGAAAAATCCGGCTTTGCCCACTTATATGCGGAAACTCAAAATCATCGTCCTGACGCCTGAGGGGAACCGACTTGTGCGGGCACATTTGTGCATATTGGAGTGCAACCTGGAGAAGTGCGTCAACACGTCGGCACTACACTTTGTCGGGATAGACTTCGAAAGGGGTGAGATGGCAAGGAGGGTGAAGAGGGCACGTCAGCATTGGAAGGCGGACTTTCAACATCTTTGGTTCGAAGGATGCAGGTACCGAGCGGGAGATCTAAGCCTCCTGTTCGACGGCATATCAGTCTTGAAAAGCTTCATGGCAGTGGGGGATACCTTCAGCCATGAAAAGCATGTCGAACCACCGGCTCTCAATCCATTCAAAGCCGCGGACGTGCACATCGCAGAACTCAAGGGTTCCTGCTATGAGCTCTGTGGCACGCGCCTAATCACAGAGTGGCAACTCTTTCTGGAGAATTATGTGCTGCCATGGGCGGTAAGGTTGTCTGTCGATTGGATCCCTGAGAGTGGGCAGTTGAATGGTGCGATCCTGCGAACATTGACCCTTCAAGTGGCCGAAACAGGTGAGCGAAGCCGGCTGTGAGTAAACGGCCCAGAAGATCTGACAGTTCGCGTTGCAGAGGAAGTCGTGGACCTAAAATGTTTGCCCTTGGTGTTGCGCCGTGTACGTTTTCTCTCGGTAACCTTGTCGACGAACGGCTGGGGTTGGCTGCAAGCAGCATTGGCGTCAGTGCGGTGTGAGAGTGCACTGGAGGGAGTGACTATCATAACCAAAGGGCGCTTGCAGGCTATGGAATCGATCAAAGCGGCAGAAACTCTCTTTGGCGGCGACCATCGCCACTACTATTCGCACCTGAAAAGGCTTGCCGTCCACACACGCGGCAGGTCAAGAGAAGAGTGGTCGGGTTTCGTTTATCATTGGGGTGAAAAAGAACGATGCACGATAGAGGTATTGGAGGACGGCGAGCCATGGTGTTGGGGATTGTCTACGAGTGGCTACGGAATGGACGTGTAAAAATGACCTAACGGGATCTCCTCGCTTGAATTCAATCTTCCTCCTCTTCTTCTTGACTGAAAACAAGTGGTGGCTTGCGACGAGTGGGTGCACTCTCATCGGATGAATGCCCTGTGGAGTCATCCGATGGCTCCTCAAGACGTTCCATACGACGAAGACGCTTCCTGGATGGAAGGCGACGTCGCTCTCTCGGCCGTTTGGCTTGAGAGACAGCCTGATGGGGTGGGAGGAAGGATGCGTCGGTGCGTGGGTCAGAGTCTAGGATCGGGCTTAGAGGTCGTGTTTGTGGCTCCAGATCGCTGATACTGGCAGACTGTGAGGGTTGGGACCGCACAGCGGAAACAGTCCCGTGAAGAGCTGGGAAAAGGGTCTGCGCCCCCCCGCGCGGGACGAGGTCGACGGGACTCATTGGATTGCGAATGGAGAAGATAGGCATAAATGTCTCTTGCCACAATGAGCGAATGGTGTCTGCTACGGCTGGCTCCGAAAGGTGTGCACAGCTCGCCGACGGGGCTTGCACATTCCTGACGGAGGAGATGAATACCATAAGACCGGAGAGAAACGCGGTGGGAACATCGACGAAGAGGTCGCATTGGTCAGACCCTTCGAAGCAGTCGACGGAGTAGTGCTCGCGGTGAAAGATGAGAAACTGCTCAAACAATTTCGATGCCGCATGGCATTCCGCGAGGACCATGTCATGAGCACTTGGTCCGAGTAAGAGAGGGCCCGACAGGATCACTAAACCGAGGAAAACAATGTCGACCAGCCCTTGGAATTCATGATGGGACGGGTGACGATACGCGTCGGACTTGCCTAAGTGGGTGTCGGGATTGGGAGATCGAGATATATAAGTGCGATCTTACCGACGAGGGCTCCATGGCACCAGCACATGAGGAATCGAGCGTAAAGGGCCCACGTGTGCGTGTAGTCTGTCTGTGTATCCAAAGCAGTCATTTGAATGAGCCCAGGCAGTGCGTCGCGGAGGACGAAACGGTTTAAGAGAGTGCCGCGGCGAACTACAGAGTTTTGGAGGTTGAGAGAGTACGTCTCGGCCCAAGCGGGAATGATACTGTGGGGATTGGTAAGGGATCGGGCTGGGCAAATGAGACTTACACAATATCACCAGCCTTCATGTAAATCACATTTGTGACGATATCCTTGTATTTCAGGCTGTCATTATCCCAGCAACGTAGAAAATCTGCAAAGTCATTGGCGCGAAAGGCGCGCTCGACGCAGATGACGATACATTCTCCTTGGACGACCTCGACAGTCGTTGGGAGACCGGTGTTATCGCAAGATTGGGGGTGGTCTGCCGTGGCGCTGCCGATGGCATGCCAAAACCGACCGCAGTGCATGTCCAAGGGTTGGGAATCATCGGGAAGAAGAGGTTCCGTCGCACTAAGGACATAGGGTATATGGTCGAGGTGACTGAGAGAACTGCTCAACGGTTGTTTCGTATGTTACAGGGGAGGAACGCACTTTATGGACGAGGGCAAGAACTCGACGTCCCGCCCTTCGTGCGGTATGTCATTGAGGGAGACAACGTCCCCACGGTCGCCGAGGGTGAACTCGGCGAGAAGTTGAAGAACACTGAGACGTCTGTCATGTCCTGGCATTGACAAATGTGGAAAGTCCCGAAAAAGCGGATCTGTGTGAAAGGGTTGAACGCTTGACGGGGAAACAGAAAAATTGACGCTGACAAGTGGCATCGAACGGTTGTTGGATATCAAGAACGGAATTGAAAAGGGACGGAGAGATGGAGGGTGAGGATGGCCGTTGAATGGACGACACATGCACAAAGTGTCTGGAAGGGTAGCTGTATTGCTTGAGGGTAGACTGCTGCTCCCACTGGGAGAGGGAGAAACGTTTGACGATTAGACCGTCATGTTCCAGTGGCAGTAGGTCGGCGCCGTGTAGAGGCTTGGATACGTGGGCGGTGAACAGCTTGCTGAGCCGGAAGGTGCACAGGTCCAACTGGAGGGGTAGTTTGGTCACGTGGTCGAGAAAGAGGGATGACACTGACGAGATGCTGTAGTGGCTTCACTGTCACCTGCACCCAGCCGTTGGAGCGGGAATCATAAACTTTGAATGCGATCGGTACCGCGCGCTGGGGTGATAATGAGAGGTAAACGATGTTCAAGATTGGGCAACCTACATCAGTGCGTTCGCCGCTTCTGTCACCAACAATAGACTGTGAAGCAGGCGTCGTCGTGGCCTTGAGGGTATTGGCCAACAGCATTGCAATATGGGCGTCGGTAGATTCCAACACCTGTTGGCGAATGGCCGCTCGTACTGGGGTGGCGGCGTGGCGAAGGTCATCTGGCGGTGGCGGAGTTTCGTCGTCCACAACGGAGGGGGAAATGGGACCCTCTTTGGTCCGCGGCTGTCTCTCTTGACGATCCGAAGTGCGCTTGCGACGGGTTTTTTGGTTGGGCGGTTCCGCCTGACCTTCCTCGCCTCCATTGCTGTTCACAGATGGCTGGCGGAGTTGCCTGGGTCCGTTGACAGGGAGGGGTGCAGCTGTGACAACCTCTTCGAGCATGGTCCTGTACCAGGCGGATTGATCTATATTGCATGGGAGAGAGAGGATCTTTTTGACCTCATCGGCAAGCGTGAGGAGGGAGTTTACGACGGAGACACCTCCTTGAATGATGCGAAAAAGGCATTCCACGGCGGCTTTCTCCAGCGCAAGGAGCGTCGGGGGGAGCGGTCCCCTCTTGAAGAGGTAACGGTTGGCCAACTGTACACAGTTAACGGGTAAGACAGGCGTCTGAAATGGGGACGCACGTGGAGAAGGCCTATGAGGCTGGGTTTCGACGCGCTGGGGGGCGCTTCGCAAAACAAGAAGATGGGTGATATGGCCAAGAAGAGGTAGAAATCGGGGTGCGCGAAATCATATTCTGATTGGTTCTCGACCAAGGCATAAGAAACCGTGGAATGGTACGTCTGTTCGGATAGCCTGTTGCGTGTGAGGTGGGACGGCCGGAAGCAGTCGAAAGTGCTCACGATTGGATGGTCTTGAGGAGAGGCCTCTCTGAAAACTATCAGGCGCGTTGAGTATGGAGAGGTCGCGTTGTGTGCTTCCTATGCGTACCACAGTTGTTCTGAGATTGTCGGCAAAGTGGCTGGCACGAAGAATCCAGAGGCCGGAATTGACATTGCTGAGGCCGAGGGCGTACCCTTCAGATATGGCTTGGGAGCCAGGATCATCACCTTGCGAAACATGTGGAGCAGCGGAGCGGGCCGCGGCCAGGAGGGATGCTTCAGAGGAAAGGAAAGACTTCGCGCCCTTGGAAAGGTTCTCGAGGGTAGATAGAAGAAGGTTAGCCACATTCATGGTGCTTTGGTGGAGGGCAGGGTCAATGGCATCCACGCGCACATTGGGAGGGAGGTCGAAGAGGTACAAGTCAACGAGGCGCAACGCGTGGAGCCGGTAGAGGAATCCCTTCATGTCCATGGAAAGCTCGTGCTTGGCAAGGGTCGAAAGTTGGTCGAGCCTTTGGTTATAAAAGTAGCCGTCCACTTGGACGAGTTGCCGGTGACGGGAGAGCAGTTGTACGCCGTCGAGTACGGTTTTCTTGGCAGCCTAAAGGCGGACCGGATTATCGAGCCGAATAAAGTCACGGAAGAGGGGAACTGACGTTGCGGAAGGCCTGCTTGGAAGCTGGGGCCCTTTCACGATCCCAAGGGTAGGTTTCCCCTTGTTCGGGGAGGTGGTGCCAAAATATGCTCCGAATGAAAGGGGTGGCAACAAAGTCGAATGTGGTTTCGAGGTAATCACAGAGGCTGTCTTGCGAGAAAGGTTGCTGCGACATGACGAGGGAGGAAAGAGAGAGACGAGAGCCACGTGATGTCCGCGGCCGTTCTAGTATGTTTCTCGCAGGGGATGATCGCGCTTGCATCATGCCCAGATCAACGAAACGGAGCGAGCCGCCCAAGCGTACTATCCGCGACTTTTTTTCGGCGCCTGTTCCGGTGGTGGCGGTGTCGAAAGACTCGGGCGCTTTGGAAGTCAGCGAGGTGTGTTTGAGTGGCGAGCAAGCACGTGTTATGAAGATGGTGGTGGAGGAGGGGAAGAGTATCTTCTTCACAGGCGCGGCTGGTATGTTTCACCGGACGTGGGGAACTCCTGGAATGGTCTGACTTGAGATAGGTACGGGGAAATCACTGCTCCTGAGGGCCATCATCATTGCCCTCAAGAAGAAGTTCAATGGTCCGGCAGTGGCGGTCACCGCCAGCACAGGCAAGGCAGCAGCAAACATTGGAGGTGGGGGGAAGCGGTTTTCAGTTTGGCAGCCCACAGCTAATCAGCCACAGGACAAACAGTGAATTCCTGGGGCTGCCTGAAGACCAACGGTGAAAAGCTGGAGGACGTTGTAGCGTGGATTAGGAAGTGCAAGGGGGCGAAGAAAAGATGGCTGGAGGCCAAGGTGCTCATCATAGACGAAAGTGAGCTGCAAAACATGTGCGTTTCGCAAGCTGACGGAGGGCAGTTTCAATGATAGACTCACCGACGTTCAACATGATGGGTAAGATTGCACAGACGATCAGGAAAAACTTCGATAAGCCGTTCGGGGGCCTGCAAGTGGTGGTTACGGGAGATTTCCTGCAGCTCCCACCGGTGACTACCGGTTCTCGGGAGCCTCTCTTCGCTTTCGAGTCAGCGGCATGGAGGGACACGCTGGACCGCGAGGTGCAGCTGGTGAAAGTGTTTCGACAAACAGACAACAGTAGGCCCTGCGTGTCTTCATCTCTGTTCAGGTCTGACTAGGCAGGAAAGGTTTGGTAAACGCTTTAAACTCTGTACGTATGGGGACGCCGACGGAGGACGCGGTCACGCTGTTCAAGTCGCTATCCAGAGAGTTGCCCGTCGAGCATATCATGACGGGTAAACAGGGCTCAGGTGTTCCGGTGTCGAAGATGAACGAGTTGCTGCCAACAGAGCTGTTCTCGACGCGGAAGGCGGTGAAGGAAGCTAACGACAGACATCTCAACGGCCTCCACGCTGAAACGTTCCTGTACGAGGCGACGGACACAGGGTCGAAAAACTTTCTTGATTCGACCTTGATGGTGGAGGAGGAACTGGTTTTGAAAGTTGGAGCACAGGTAATGCTGGTCAAGAACATAGACGACGTCTTGGTCAACGGTCTCGTCGGGAAGGTGATAGGATTCTACGAGTCGGGGCAACTGGAGGGAGGAGCGCAAGGGAAAAAGAAAGGCGGCCCATTGAGGAACGTGGTGTTGGGAGAGGACGGAAGGGCTATTATGGGTGAAAGCCGGGCAAAGAGGAGAAGGGAGCGCGCAACGCGCCTGCCGCTTGTGCTCTTTCAATACGCCAAACCGGGCGCAGTGGGCGAGGTTGTGACGGAGGCTGTGCTGATGAAGACAGAGGTCTTTCATGCAGACAATTCGGACGGCAAGTCAAGCGCGAAAAGGACTCAAATGTGGGTAGTGGTTGTGTTCACCGCCAGCGACGGTGGACTGACCAGTATTGCTGCACAGTCCGTTGATACTCGCTTGGGCGATGTCGATTCACAAAAGTCAAGGTCAAACGATCCACCGCGTAAAGGTCAATCTTTCCAGAATATTTGAGAAAGGTCAGCGGTACTCTGACCCTCAGGCTGGCGTTGGCTGAATGCGTATACACTACAGGCCAAACATATGTCGCACTGTCTCGCGCGTCCTCCACGGAAGGCCTCCAAGTGGTTGGTTTTACGCGGTCAAAGGTCAGTGACACGTGTGAGGGGCAAAGTGTGCAACTGACGGTTAAAAAGGTCATGGTGTATCCAAAGGTGGTAGAATGGAACGGGAAGCTTGAAGCGTTGTAGAGTGCCACGTGACTTGTTGCTAAAGACAAGTAAGTCACGTGGATGTATTCCCCTGTGTTTCCCAAGTAAATACAAGTTTCGTTTTCCTGCTTCTCGCCGTCATGGAAGACGATCCCATTGAAAGTGACCATCATGAGCCAGTCGGGACATGGGTTGGGGTAAGTCTCCATATACAAGGATTGTCGATGACCCCTCACTGAATGGGTGTCTCAGACCGTCCCGCTGGGTGTGGTATGCCCGGTAAGTGGCGAAAATGTTTGGAAGGGAAAGGGAGTTTGCGGGCTGACATGTAGGGTAGGACTTTGTCGCTGTTACGGCTGGTGTCCCTGCAATGGAACCTGTCGAGGGGAGCGCGAATATATGGTATAGGACGCAGGTATACATGTTGCAGCCAGGCGATAGCGTTAAGCCGCCATTGGCTAGTGGTGTTGACGTGTGTATGGCGTGGCGTATGAAGAGACCACTGGCTGATGACCGTCATGTAGCGACAACTCAAAAGAACACGGGAAAAGAGCAAAGACGTGGACGAAGGGTTCATGAAAAGACCGCGAGTGGAAAATGGTGTGGCAGACACGGTGAGCGTAGGTGGCCAGGAAGCAGAGGATGCCGGTGCTGAGGGCCACACTCGTGCGTCCGACGTGGACATAAAGGTGCGTTAGTTGCTTTTCTGTTTCTGTTCTGATACGTGACATTTGTGTATCAGGATTATACTGGTGGCCAGGAAGCAGAGGATGCCGGTGCTGAGGCTCACACTCTTGCGGCAGACGTGGACATAAAGGTGCGTTAGTTTCTGACTCTGTTCTGATACGTGACATTTCCGTATCAGGATTATACTGGCGGGTCGGAGGAGCGTCTTAAAAATGGATTGGACTTGGACGCACAGGTGGCACCAGTGAGCTGCGACAAAAGCTCCCATCCACGTAGATTGATGTTTGACCGCAGGATGTTGGTGCCATAGCTCATTTGGCGACCTTGGAGTGTGAAGTCTTGAAGGACGTGCTCCGGGTGTTGTACAAGGTTCCTTATTGGCGTGCCGCGCTGAGGGAGGGCAAGCTTGAGTGGTTGGTCCGAAAGCTGCAGTGGGCCCACGGGTACCATGATGTGCTGGCGTGCGTTCTTTCAATGATCTTGGGTATGACACGTACGTTCCGGGCGGCGCACGATGAATCCTCAACCAAGGCGTGGATGGCGATGGACCGCGTACTAGAGGCCGAGGCAGGAGGGGATGTGGGGGGGGCAATGGGTCGTCCCAACGTCCACTTTGATGAGGATTGGAGACAGATGGTCGGCCCGATGTACGAAAAGGCCGCATTGCAGGGCGATGTTATGGCAGACGATACGTTGGCGAGTCTGGTGAAAGAGGCTATGTGGACGTGTTGGCCGAAGCTGAGCGCCACTTGCCTGCCGCCCGTCCCACACCTGCTTCACCTTTTACTGTCGCATACACCTCTCAAGAGTGACGGTACGCATGGATTGTGGCCAGCATTGGTGCGTGACACGTAAAGTGGGAACATCCGGCACTGATCGATGAGAAGGTATTCGCTCATGTGGACTGGCGTGCGTTGGACTTCGTGCCATCTAACCGCCTGGCAGGGGTGTTGCATCGATGTGGGGGTGCGGAGTCAAGCGTCGGCGCCGTGCTGGAGGAGTTGGGATGCCTTGTCTTCAATAACCTCAGAGGCGCGTATGACTGGGGCCAAAAGTACGTCTATACTCGTGTGTCGAGTGGCAGAGTGGTGTTAGGCGGGACATGTAGCAATACCGCTTTGGCCGGAGTGCTAGGGCTCGACGTTGCAGTGGTGGAGGAGATGGTGCAAGTAATAGTCAGGGAACATGGTGAGTTATGTGCAGGCGTTTGGTCTATTGTTATGACTTTGGAGTCAGGAAGCATCCAAGAGGATGCACCGTCCGCCAAGGATGTCCATCTGGTGCGGTTGGCATTGGCTATATACAGGGATGCACCCATGGGCACAGGCGAAACATTGTCGATGGTGATGGTTCGCAAGCTTCTTCTCCTTGCCCACCTGCATCAAAAATTGGTTGTGCCGATGTGCGAGGAATTGCCATCCTTGAAACGCTTCTTTGTCGAGGTCCGGGGGACAGGGCCCGGCCGGCCAACCACGGGATGGTACAAGTTCGGGATGCCCTCGATTGGTTCACGTAAGGCTTGGCTGAGGGAAGCCCTAAACATGCAATGTGATGCCGATGTCGCGGGCCTTGGCCGGCGACTGGCGGACGGCCTTCGACACTGGGATCGGGGAATGGTAGAGCATGATTTCAAGGGGGGCGAATACACTGACAGGAGGAGCTTGGTGCCCGAGGACATCTTGCGTGTAGCAAAGGACATGTTTCTGGTGCGCATGTGAGGTTTGTTGGCCGTGTCCCGCTAACTTATGCTTTCAGCGGACCAGTATACCTTATATGATAACGGCCGCAGTCAGCGCGGGGGCCGACGCGAACGTCAGGAGCATATCTCTGACTGACGTGGAAACTTGGGTATCAGGCAGGTGTATCCGCATTGAATGGCCTGAGGCTGCCAGCAGCAATGAGGTGCGATGTTTCCTAAAGGCATGGGGCGAGCATTGGGCGGTATTTCCGCGGAATACCGATGTATTTGGCCGATTACCACCCCCTGCAGAACTGTTTGACAACCAGGAAATCCAACGGGAGCTGCCAAACGCCCCAGAGGATGACTCTGACTCAGAGTCGGACGTAGATGAAGAAGATAAAGGTTGGGATTCTCTCCGTGAGGAACACAACTAATGAGGTTGTAGGAGCGGTCAGTATATTTGAGCAGGAGGACCGCAAGGACGCCGGAGGTCAGGTGCAAGCTTTGCAGTCCCAAGACTTGAGACGATTCTTCCAGGCACCATTGGAGGGGAAATCTTTACAACGTGAGTGACCGGACATGCGCATTGAGGGCCGACGCAAGTTAGTTGCAGGGGCTATTGCGAAAATGAAGGCAAACGCGGTTAGATGGGAACAAACGGTCTTAAAGACTGTGCCGGCAAAGTCGGTGAGTTGGGGGGGTTCACGGCCAGTCATTCAGAAGCAATGACACTGCAACAGATTATGCAGAGGGTGGCGGGAGACCTGCGATGGATGCGCAGCGGCTTGGAAGAGCACACAAAATCAATGATAGTAGATTCAAACATCATGGAAGTCGCGCAAAGGGTGATGGAGAAGGAGGGGTTGGGGGAGGTGATGGGGGAAGAAGCGCTCTCTCAATTCAAGGAAGAACTCACTGCCTGTCTCAAAAGATGGGAAGAGATTGTGGGTGAGGCGAGTCCGTCGCCTGGGCTTCTGTACTGCATGGAGCCTTGTTCTAGTCCCGTTTGACAAATTGCCATACTGCCAGGGAGGCTGCCCAAAGAGGTCTTTTAACTGTGCCGTTCTGCTCGGATAAGGATGGGCCGGGGTGGGGTTGTTCTTATAGGGTAATCAGGGTTGCTGGCTTCTGGGACGGAGCGTCTGATTGGCGAACGTTCAGAATAGAGCATATTGGGCAGCGAGACACAGGCCGCATGCTGCACATTCGCTTTGCTGCGCAACAGCGGATCTTTTCTACAGTTCCAGAGGGAGGCGTGTGCGCGAGGGCCTCGCATGGCATTTTCCGACCGTTTGCCAATGTCCTCAGCAGCCCCTGGCGGAGCTCCTTTACCGTAGTGACCATCTCCGTTGCGCTGCAAGATGCCAGCCTTTGGCCCGTTGGTTTCCCTGCTCCATTTGGTACAAGCCCTGGGCCTGCGACCGTCCGTACACAATGAGGGTTTTCAAGTTGCTGTGTGTATTTGGTATGTCGCTCGTAGTTAGGGTTTCCTCACTTGGGGAGTTGCAATTTCGGCGCACAGTTTGGGCTGTGCTTTGTGAAGGTTTTTCTTTTTTTCTTGTTGTCCGCGACGAGTATGCCTGTAACTTCCGTGATGAAGGCAGATGTGTCATGCCTTTAATGGACTCTTTGGCGCTCGCTGATACACTTGACAGATTCAGGAAGACGGAACAACATTGACGTGGACCTTGCGCGTGTGGTCGAAACCCGTTGTGAAAGAGGCTTCTCACGCCTTCTCAGGGGGCCTGGTGTCGGTTGCAAGGGAGGGAAGCGCACAATCACCGTGGGCATAGCCCGAGAATGAAGAATCTCGCATTTCTGCTTACAAGACGCGCATGCTTCGAGATGGGAAGCTGGAGCGCTTTCAATGAAAGAGCACAGCATAATGATGCACAGCTTTTGGAAAGCAAACGCGTGTTTCTCACATGACCCGAACCGAGAGTCGTTTGGTGGACAGAATCTTGAAGGACGAGTATGCTGCTTGGTGGGCATCAGCATTGTGTCCCGAGGGCCCACCGCCCCAGTGGCCCATCACAGTGGCAGACGCCGACGATGTATGCTCTGTAAGTGTACTTATTCAGAGGGTTTGGAGCACTTTGGGATGCGAGAGAGGTACTGGGGAAATAATTAAATGGAGGGCCAGGCCCCTTTCCCAACCGGTTTCGCCCTGGGCCTTACCCGTTTATGAGGGTTGGACGCCTCGGTCCTCTTAACGATGACCTCGTCTGTGGGATTATCCGCACCGTCATCTGATTCATAAGGGAACATGGCGACACCGTATGCGCTGCTGTCACGAAGGATTTGGATAGCGTCGAGGTCACTGACAATGTCTTGATCCTCCTTGATGAGCCGCATGGCAAGCTCCGGCAAAAGTACTCGCTCGAGAAATTGTTGGCGGGCCATGGGCTCAGGCGGAGGGCGACTGGAGGGTAGAAGTGCCGAGAGGGCTTTCCACATGACGACAAATCCTTGTTCCCCGTAACTACATCGATGACTGGTCAGCGGATCAGAACCTGTGGGTAGGCACTCACTATCCCGCCTGCATCTTCTCAAGGTTGGCAAGCTGATTGTGTATGGACGCCATGCCCGCTTTGCCCTTCTCACGGACTTCGCGGGTGGCTTCTTGCCAGAAGAAGTTTCCATCCCTTTGGCCTGGGTCGGCGATAAGTAGGGCCAGTTGCGGGAGTTTCTCCTGCACACGCCGATGGAGGCTGGCAAAATCAATATGCTCGGGCCAACCGTGCCTCTTCGCTTCCGGCAGGAGCTTTGTTTCGAAGCGATGGCGGGTACATACTGAGATAAACAACTGCATGGGCGCATTCCTGCCCAATGGGTTTGTCGGGCGGGGGTGAGGGGAGGACTGACGGCGGACATGGTCGAACATTTGACCTAATCGAGGTGAACATAGGGTGGGGAGGAGCTCGTCGCAATAAGGACACAAGTCCTTTGGATCAACGTCGGGGTCAAGGAAGCCTGCCGCAGTTCAGACAAGTTAGGGGAAAGTGTGGATGAGACGAACAGGCATCTAGATCCCCATCAGAGTCTGGTTTGGGACTGCGACGGTGGAGCTGTCAGATAGTAAAAAGGCTGAGTTTGGATAGTTTCACCTCGCACCGTACGTCGTAGGGGGGTTTGTGTTCAAGGGTTCAAAGCCCTCTTCAGAGGAGGACTCGTCCGAGGACACGACGCGTAACCCGATATTACCGCGAACAACGGTAGACGACTGTTTGGCCAAACGAGCCTTTGACTTGGACGGTGATTTCTTGGGTGAACGCGCGACGGGAAACGGTTGAGGTTGTCGGCGCGAGATAGGAAGAGGGTGAAGATTGGCAGGAGTTTCCTTGCCCGAATCAGCATCGTTCTGCAATGGTTCGCGGTCAGATGGCGGATGGGTCGAGTTCGGGTGGAACGCACCGCAAGGGGGGCTGTTAACTGGTTTTCTTTAGTGGTGACTATGGGTCCGGGCGTTGGTGCCGGTTCTTTGGGTTTGCTTGAGGTAAGGCGCATAGCCATGCGCCGGCCAAAGGCTGTTGGTCGATGTTGGTTGTGCATGGGAAGAAATAATCGGTACACTAATCATGATTTCATAGCACGTGTGAGGATAGGTTACAGATAGTTGGCTGCCTAATTAATGTCGCCCCCGTTTCTGGGTCTGATCGGATGCTGCGTCGGGGTTCCGACGCTTTCTCGTCGAGCGACGGGAGCCTTCCGCGGGTGCCTTTTCCGTTTGCTGGGAAGACAAGGCGAGGCGGCTGAGAGCGGCGGACCCATCCTGATCGAGATCCCGTCCCACATCTGTTTCTCCTGTGTGGCCTACATTGTGGACGGTCGCTTTGGGTCCTGCCTGTGCGAGGATGGCCTTTTCAGCCGTATGCGCTTCCATAGGATCAATGGGGAGCAGGGTGACCACGTCTTCGAGGGTGGCAGAGGGCGAGGGGGTGGGGGAGGGCGAGCGGGCTGCCGGAGGCTGCGCGACCGCAGTAACTTTGCCTTCGAGGTACGGAAAGAGGAGTTCGGGTGGAACGGGGTCGGACGGAAGGTCGATGGGTTCGTCGAAGGAGAATGTGACCTGGAAAACTGTAGCCCAAAGATCGTTCATTGCCTTGCGAAGTGCCACTGGTTCAATGCGCTGCGGAGTATCTTCAATGTCGCTGAAATTGTTAAAGTTACGGCGGACGATGGCGAAGTATCCCCAAATGTTTTGATAAAACATGCGGGGAACATCGGAGAAGACGTTGTGGATGCATGTCACGGTGTAGCGCGCACGGTGCCATTGGACGAAGTCTTTGAAAACTGTCGTCGCAATGTGACACTCAACAAAAACACTACTGTGTTTATCTGGACCAAGGAAGAGGACAGCGGTAAGAACGGTCAGCCCGAGATATAGGATGTCGACAAGGCCAGAGAACTGGTCGGGTGGCGGCACATATTCTTCGTCGACTTCACCTGAAAGTTTTTTAGTGGTAGCCGGATTAATAGGTGGGGCGATAGTACCGATCAAACAACGCTTGCACCAACAAACGAGGAAGCGGGCATATATAGCCCATGTCTCAGTGTGGGTGATGTTGGTCACCGAATAATCGATGACCGTTGTGTGAATGAGTGAGGGCAGTGCCCGCCGCATGACGAATCGGTTGAGGAACTGCGCCCCCCGCATGGCACAGTCTGTGAGGTTGAGAACGTAATGCTCGGTACCGGGGGGCATGACACTGACACAAAGTTTAGCGAAAAGACAAAAAAAAAAAATAGGGTTCCGTGTGTGGTTTGAGCTTACACTACATCCCCTGGCTTCATGTAGATGGCCGTCGTGACCATGTCGCTGTATTTCGTGCGAGCCTGTTCTCCAGACCACAGTTGACAGAAAGGGACTGGTTGATTCGGGTCAAAGGCTCTTTTGACGGGGAGCCAGAGCTTCTTCCCTTTGACGAGTAAGACGGCGGTTGCAAGGCCGCTGGCATCATGGTGCAGGTCAGTGTCAGATCCCTCACCACCGAGTAACTGCCAGTATAATCCCTGCGTCACATCAATGCGACAAGATGCGGCCGGGAAGATAGTGGCGGTATCTCTCAAGACAAACTTTATCTGACACAGGGACCTATGAAAGAGAAGAGTTAAGATGTGAGAGAGGAGAGGTAGTGACATCCTACTTGGTGAGGGGGGGCATGGTGCTCGGGGCCGTCTCGTCCTGTGGGATGTCAATGAGATTGACAACATTGCCCTTGTCGCCGAGGGCCATCTCCGCCAGTACCTGCATGATCGTCAGATCACGGTGGTACCCAGGTAGGTCTGCGTCCTGTAGGTCGACAAAGTCTCTGAGGAGCGGGTCTGGGAGAGAAAAGGTTAAGAAGTGGAGCAGACGGCAATCGGAAAAGGGACAAACAAGTAGCGGAGTGTGGGGCATTGACATCGACCCAGTGAGTGAAGAGTGCGGCAGAGATGGGTCCAGAGGCTGAATGCGGCCTTTTAGTGGAACAGTGGATGTGGAGGACGGTCTGGGATGCAAGGTCTAATTTCTGGAGGCGGGTGAGGTTTAACCAGTCATCGCTTGACCGACGAGAGATGACAGGGCCATCTGCTGACGGCGCGGACTGAGGCAACGTTGCGAGGGGGCACATATGGTGAGCGGAAAGCAATCCGCGGATACGTAAGGAGAAAAGCGGAGCCTGGAGCTGGGTGAGCGGCGAGGCGATATGGGAGGAGGAATGACCGACATAGTGTTGCAGTACGCGGACTTGTTCGATGACCCACTGTTGGCGTTCGGCGTCGAACAAGGGCAGTCCAAACGGCGCTGATCGCTGTGTGTCAGGGTGTGAGAGGGAGGAATAGGAGGGATTACAAGTGGCAAACTGAACCCTACCTGCGTGCGCTTTGTTGTTCGAACGCCGACCACCTCTTCGGAGGCTGGAGGAGGGAGGGCTGGCACGATGATGGCGCAGTGCATGAGCGACTCGGAGATGCGTTCGGCCCGGAGGCAAATGGTTTTGCGCTCAACGAGCGACGCATGTTCAAATGCGACGCGAGGAGGTAGCAAAAAAGTGAGGGTGTCAGGTGCCTTTCTCTTGCTTTTCGTCTTCACCTTAGTGGAAGGTGGCATGACATGGCCGGCAGATTGAGGTTTGGCAACCCTGCGTTCTGCAGCTCGGGGTGGCGGAACGGCGGTAACCGTGAGAACGGTGCTGGCTCTGGCTGTGGGAGCTCTGTCACTGTTGGGCGATGGGTGGCGGTCCTCCGAGGCATCGGGTTGAGGGCGTGGGGAAGGTGTTTGGGAGACGCGGTGAGCCTCAATTGACGAAGTCGAGGGGAGGTGGGTTTGGGACGAAGATGGAAGGATAGCCAGAGGAGCTTTGGCTCCGTGAGGTTCAGAGGCTGCAGGATGCGCCGTGCCGTCTTCGGGCATTGGACCCCGCGGGGATTTGAGCGGAGGGGCGGAGGCGGCTTCATCGGTAATGGCGGAGAGGAGCCCGGCATACCAGAGTTCGTGTTGTGCGTCCGGCAGAAAGGGTAGGTGTTCTTCAACAGCAATCAAGAGCTGAGCGACGGCTGTTCTGAGGTCAGTGCCGTTGTAGGCAATGGTGTAGACGCATGTAAAGGCAGCGCGCTCGAGCGCATGAAGGAGGTCTGAGCCTGGGTTTTTGTAGTGATGGAACAAGTCGGCCAACTGAGGGGGTCAGAATGTCCTGGTATATGGATGGCAGTGGAACATACCTGCAGCATGGCCAGTGACGACATTTGCCTCAGCTTCTTGACGACAGGTGTGAAGAGGAAGATGGGGGAAATGGCGAGGAAATGGTAAAAGTCGGGAAAGTGGCCATAAGAGCTGGCGTGTTCACTTTCGAGGTCCCCTAGAACTGGGTGCGCGCCCTTTTCACCCAACCTACGATGGTTGATTCAACGGTGGGACGGTCATGAATTATTGATGGGACGTACGACGCCAAACTCTCAACAGGAATCAAATCGGGTGTCTGAGAGATTGCCATGAGTGGGTGGTAGAAGCGCAACATGAGAATCAATTTACGAGTTGTGCTCTCAGTAGGTCAGCAAAAATGGTTACTCGAAGGAGGAATGTGGAGGAATGCAAAGCAGAGAGGGAGATCTGATAGGCGTTAGTAATAGCAGCGAGACCGAGATCTGAACAGGAATCAGGTGCTTCCGCGAACGGGGCCGGTTCGCTTGCAACAAAGTGCTTGAGGGAGGCAGAGTGCTGTCGGAATGCTTTGAGGGTTTTAGGAATGTCTCCGAGCGCACCAAACATGTCGCGCGCGTGTTTCAGTGTCGGGATTTGGAAGGTCGGTTTGTTCCGTTCCGCTGAAAGGAAAGGTGGGCGGGTTAAGACACACTGCTCTGCGAGACGAACAACGTGGGCACGGTACAAGGTCGACTGTAGAGACCTTCACGAGTCTCAAGGGTCCCGTGAGTACTCGGGACTCGACTCGCCTCGGGGACCCGCGGGACTCGATCCCCGAGACTCGCGGATCTTGTCCATACGAGTCCTGGCACGGGTCACAAGCAGCAGCAGGGCGACGTGAGTACTCGCCATGAGTACTCACCAAGACTCGCACCAAATCTCACAAGATTTCAGCTCAAATTGCACAAGAAATCATAGTATGTAGATGTACAGTATAGGTCCAAAATCCTGAGTAAATCAGTAAATATAAGCTACATGTTCTTGAACCACATCTGACCACGAATCTCTGAATGAGGGCGCCAACGACCGCCAGGCCCAGGCGTCATCTGAGGATGGACCGGGGGCACCCAAGTTGTCGAGCGTGGAGTGGAAAGATGACGCGGAATACATGGTGCGCGTCCGAATGTTGTGAAGAAAGTGTCCACGTAAACCCCAATCAAAGCTTTCTCCAAGTCTAACATCTGCTCCTGCGTATATCCGGTCGTGAAGTCCTTATCCTCCACCCAAATCTCCTTTGGCAGTGGCACGCGCCAATTCCGAATCACACCCCACAAGGCGTAGATGTAGCGCGCCCGTTTCCACCAGTCCAGATCCGCTAACCCTTGATTTGCCTGTCCCAGATCGATTATGTGAAGAGGGGAGGCGCCGATGGGAAAACAAGCACGAACGGAATCGTATTGCTCATGCTGATCCACGATACGAGAGTGGCGACTGTTGAGGGTGGCCATTTCCATTCGAAACCCGATCTCATTCACCTCCCAGATGATCTCCCGGCCCATCGCAAACCCCGTCTCCAGCGTCTCCTCTCCCCACGTCTGACCGTACCAAGTTGGATGCTCGTTGATGGTAGCTGGGACATCCCTCGAAGCACAATCTATCAGCGCCCGAACTTCGTCCCCTTGCTTCTGGTGCCGATGTCCGTGGATGCCTTTTCCGTCACCTGCAGGATTCAGTGAACAAGCTCCGATCATAGTGCGCCATGCTTGATGGCTGATGGCTAAGGGAGAGTCGGATTGAATCGCCGTGAATGCCACGCCTCGCAGGCAGAGCCAATTCTTCAAATACGTAAGAATTTTCTCGTTGCTCTGGAGTGCGCTGAAAAGTTCGGGGCGAGGCACGAAGTAGCGTTCATGCTTGTCTTGACAGCGCGAGGGAGATGCGTCGACGCGCTTGGCGCCCTCCAACCAGACAGAAGCATGAGGAGGGAGGAGAGTATGTGTAGCGTATTCCAATTTTCCCCGAATGTCTGTCATTGCAAATTAGTCTGAGACGACGCTGTCCAGTCTGAAGCACTAACCTTGCTGTGACCGAGATCGGGAAGCGGCGCTTGACGTTCGTAGAGTGGATGAGGAAGGAGCAGGCGGAGCTAGGACGGGACGATCAACACCGCGAGCGTCATACTCAAAAGGTGAAGTGAAGTGTCCTTGGCGTCCTCTGACGCCGTCCCGAATCGCGTTGTATTTCGTCCCACTAGCAGTCGGCCCCTCCCAAAGGAAACCTTCGGTGCGAGCGGGGAGTTGAGTGACAATGCCAATTGGCTCGGTGATTACAGCGAGCGAGTCGACAGGGAAAGAACCTGCAAAATCCATCGGACGAACAACCCAGACTGGAACTCTCATCAGCTGGAGACGGAGCGCTACGGCGGTGTCGGAGGTGAAGCAGCCAATGAAGAATTTATCGAGACCATGGTGTTGAACGTCCTTCTGCTCCCAATGCCCCTGGAGGAAGGGGCGTATGAGGGAAGTATACTGGAGAGTCGCAAACATCTCAAGCACTATCCACTGAAAATCCCGAAGTGCGGTGAGGAATCGCGAGAAGGGCATAGATTGGTGGGCGAGGCCTGAGGCCAGCGACTTCAGAATTAAGAGGTTGGCGCGCCAGTTTCGCCGGATGTCGTTGAGTTCGGCGGGTGAAGTGTCCGGGTTGTAAAGCACATCCAACTTCTCCATCGCACAGCGCAGTCCATCTGTGAGATATCGTGAGGCGCGCCCAAAACCACGGCGGAACCCCGTATCCTCAACCCATTCGGCGTTGGGACGAGCGTCCGTCCAGGCGACCCATAAGTCTTCGCCAATGCGCGAGTCCGGCTGCTTGGAGAGGAGGAACGGAAGATGCGGGGCATCTTTTGTATACCACTGCGGCCATAAGCGTGGATCCTCTAGACCAAATCGCCCGTCTATGCGCGAGCGCACAATCTGCGTTTTATGGACGTCCGGGCGGGGAAGATACGATGCGTTGGGGGTGGAGATAATGGCGGGGGCATCATCAAGGACGGCGGCAAGCTTGGCATGGAAAGGGTTGACAATGTCTGTAGAAAGATGTGAGTTCATGAATCAGAATTGTGATGCAACAAGTACATACCAGAAACAGAGTCGTTGAACCCCAAGAGCCGCTCTGGACGGTCTAGAAGCTCCTGGTGAGCGGCGCTGCGAGAGAACGTGCATGATTCGGCCATCGAGGAAGATCTAGCAAGCGTTAGAGTGTGGCGTTCAATCATGCTAGGCAAAGACAAACCCGGTGCGGAGAGATGAACGTGGATGCTGGATGAAATCAGCACCCAGGTCCACAAAGCGTGAGACGGTGGAGAAAGGGAGAGCCACCCAGCAGTAGCCGTCCAGACCGCCCGACAAATTGTCAGGACGGCGCGACCTGACGAAATCGTCAAGCCGCCAACCAGCTGGGAGCAACTCGGGCAGCGATCCGCGCAGCGATCCGGGCAGCGATCCGCAATGTCCGTCGTCCTCCTCTCATCTGGAATCCGAACGCCAAAAAAAAGCTGCCGACGAAATCGTCAAGCAGCGCGGCCGACATAATTGTCAGGCCGCGAGGAAAGGGGACGAGAGGGGAAAGAAACAGATAGAGAAATGACTTACAATGATACACGGGCGGGCCACTTGATGACGCGGACTCGGCAGTTGGACGTGGTCGCGAATTCGCTGCATTGTCCGAGATCAAGGACTTGACGGATGGCGATAAGGCTTTGGGTCGTGCAGCTGTCACGAAGGTTCGTCTCTTTCCCAATGATACTCATGAGTATGCTGATCGCTCTTCTAGATCATGAAGATTGGTCGCCGTGTCTTCAACACGCAGCGGATGCAGGAGGAACTTCAAGCACAGTGCGTCAAGTGCGATATCAAACCGCCCAAGAAGATGATTCGGGCCGTCGCTACTCGCTGGAACTCTCTCCATCCCGTCCTCCAGCGTGCCCTTGAACTTCGTCGTCCTCTTGACCGCCTTGTTGTCGAGCCGGAGTTCAATCGAGTGAGCAAACGGGCGATGTCCAAATTCAAGTTGACTACGGCCGAGTGGACGGTGATTGAGCAACTTGAAAAGGTCTTGAATGTACGCCTGTCTCGGCATGCTATGTAGTTGTACACGATCTAATATAGTTCCTTAGATTTTTGTGGATGCATCTAAAGCCTTATCGCGATCCGGGACGCCTCTCATTCATCAAGTCATTCCAATCTTCGACGCTCTCGTCGACGAGCTCGATGCCATCATCAAGGATAAGTCTTTCAGTCCCATTGTCCGAGCCGGCGCTGCTCGCGGTCGTACAGTGATGCTCAAGTACTACGGGCGGACAGACAACAATCGAATGATTCGTATCGCTATGGGTACGACTTTCTCCTTACGTTGATTATATTCTCATCAGCTGTTCTCAACAGTTCTCCATCCAAAGTTCAAGACCAAATACTTCGAGAGTCAAGGCTGGGAGCGCGAATGGATCAATGTTGCGCTTGAGCACGTCCGTGAGGAATGGGTCCGCTACAAGCCTGCGGAGTCTGCTCCTACTCCTGCTGCAACAACTTCATCCGTGAGTTATCAGTTAACCTGTCTCTATTCTGCCTCGCTGACTCAGGTTTAGGCCAACCGCTTTGCCGACGTCGAGAATTACACTCGAAACCAGAACGATGACCCTCTCGAAGAGTATCTTAGTACTCCGCCCGTCCTTTCGTGCTCAAACGCCTTGGCGTACTGGGCTTCACAGCTTGATCCCATTGACGCCAAGGGCAATATCAAGATGACAGCTAGCGGAGCATTATCTTAGTATGCCCGGTACGTCTTTCTTCCTTGTTTCTAGGAGCTCCGCTCATGATTTTTAGCTACCTCCGTTGACATCGAACGGCTCTTTTCGCATGCGGGCTTAACCGTTACCAAGCATCGTCACAACTTGTCTGACGAATCGACGCGTGCGGCGGTGATTCTTTGGGGCTGGTTCAAGGCCGGCTTGGTTCCGGAGGCCGAGATGATCAAGATCCTGAACGATAAGTCTTCACGCAAGAAGGGTAAGGCTGTTGATGTTGAATCTGACGTCGAACTTGTAAAGTAGCTGCAATTTACTTGAATGTATCACAATTGCCCGAGTCTTAGATGAGTACTCTTGTGAGTACTCGTGAGTACTCGAGTACACTCGAGTCAACGTGAGTACTCGCAGGAACCTTGAGTACTCGACTCGTGGGATCCGAGTCTTTACAGGACTCGGTTCTTCCAAGGGTTATGATTTCCTTTTATAGGCATGAGTACTCGTACTCTCGAGTCCGAGTCTACTCGAGTCGGGACTCGTGAAGGTCCTTAGGACTCGACTGCATAGCTTTGGCGACAGGATGCTTTGCGCGGGAGCTTATGGCGTGGAGGGTCAACTCGCGATGTTCGCCCGTATCTGAGGTGAGCTGTGGGAAGGTGGCAAGGTAGCGCGCGCTATGGGAAAACGCTGACACCGCGGCCTGTGGCTGTTGAGGTATCGGACGAAGATGTTGCTTACGGGGCGACGCACCTCGCGAAACGCTTCCTCTTTGGTGGCAGCATCGGTGATTTCACTGTGAATGCGATGGAGATTCAGCGCAACGAAGAAGGGGGTGTTATCGAGACGGGCGCGGACAATGAGTTGGTCAGTCATGGCTGCAGGATGGAATGTGCATTGGTGACGTAATATTGATTTGTAAAACTAACCAGCCTACGTCTACCGGTGCTCCAGCTCCAATTGAATCAGCCTCCCCTGCTTGTCCTTTCCTTCTCCGGGCACCACGAAGAAACGATGTGAACCTGCGTTGCGCGACTTGCGATCGCATTGATTGAGGGTGGGCGGGGGGTTGGGCTGCAGGTCCAGGGCGGGAGCGATGGTTCCTGCCCAGTACTGGGACAGGAGCTGGCGTAATGCGGGTTGTTGTTCCCGGGACGCTTTGTGCGAGAGATAACATGCAAAGGCCTCCCAGTAGTGTCTCGCAAATGTGTCCAAAAATGACCTGACATGTTTCGGCGGCTGGAGCTGATCCTTGAGGGGGGTAGGGGATAGCATGCCGGTTGTTTCATCGTACGTTTGCGACACTACGTGGTAAAATCGATGAAGTTTTGCGACGTACAGTCGGAAATGAGCGAGGGCGACGTCGCGCTCAACCTTGAAGGAATCGCACGATTCCTTATCCAGCAGGAAGGGAGTGGAGAGGAGGCCAAGAGCGGCTATGCTGGCGTTCTGGAGTGTCACGAAATCAGGCGTGCAGGGCGGTTGTTCTGGCAGATGGCTTCAGTTGGTGAACGATGATTGGGTTGATCGAGGACGAACCAGTCATGTATTGCCAACAACTGTGCAAGATTCCACGGGCATGCAATGCCCATGCGAATTTTTCTTCCTGTCTCCATATGCATGCCAAATGGATGAGGGCGGGAACGGTAATGGGATAGATCATCTCGTGATGGGCATGGGTCTTGCGGATGATGGTGTGTTTGAGGGCCACGATGTGAGTGCTGCTGAAGGGATGAATGACACTGTGAGGGTATGGTGAGGGATTGGAGGGAGGGAGGTTGGAAGCACGTACAGTTCGTCACCAGCAGTCATGCGAAATAATACTGTCTCGTTGACTTCTCGGCCATCGTCAAACAAACAGCAGTAGTCGAGGGTTGTGTTGTTTGTCCAAGAGACACGGATGATGATTTCCCCTTGGAGAATTTGAAGTATGAGAGGCGAAGCATAATCGACATGGAACTTGTCATAGACCATGCCGCGCGACAACATGGCATACGAGTAGCCTCGGTGCCAATCAACGAGGGTGGATTGACATTCCGGCGGAAGCTGGTCGGTGGTACGATTGATGTAGTCGTCGCCGGCGCAAAGCAAGCTATTCAATGATCAGATCTGGCGGCGGCGGGGGGTGGGTGTGGTTACCTTGTGAGCGGCGTGGCTTCAACTTGCTGATGGTGGATAACAGGTATGGAATCCAAGTGGAAGAACACGGTGAGCGGTTTGGGCTGCCGAATGGCAGCGCATGCTTGCTGGGGTGTGAGGTCGGGGTGTGGGTTTCGAGGGGTGTCTGGGAAGGACGTGTGAGTCGTGAACCAAATGCAAACAGTAAATGGTCAGACATTTGGTGGGAGTCGGTTCGTCGGGTCGTACATGATTGAGGAATGTCAATGGGCTGAACGACGGTTGCTCGCGGGCTTTCAAGTGAAGTACAGGTTTGGTGTATAACAAATCAAATTGCGCGGGTGATTTCCACTTTGCCCACGCCCGCGTTGATATAGTGAGGGTGTCAGTGGGCTGTTTTACCGCGGCATAGGATTTGCACACGGAGAGGAGGTTCCTTGACTGCGTGCAACGTGAGAAATAGGGATTCAAGGAGGGGGGGAGGCCGTGACTCTCACCGTGGAGTGATGGACTGTGAGCTTCACGGTTTCAGGACGCTTGGGTTTCTCTGGGGACGGGGTTGTGGGGGGTAGTGGAATGTTGATCACGCAGTTCGGCGGCTGCGCAATTATTGAATGGGTCAGTGCGGAGTATGTCAAGAGAGAGAAGAGGCGTGCGTACATTGCCTGTTAAAAGAAACTGAGGGGTATCAGATCCAACTTTCATCACCAAAGTTGTCCTGACGCGGTCGAGAGGAGCGGCAGGTTGGATGATGCGCATCGGGAAAAAAGGGGCTGAATCAACCCGTGCAGCCTTTGCGACGCGCGGGTCAGATTGCGATGGCGAGTTTTCTGCGAGTCTTGGTCTCTTTTTTGTTGCCGTGTTGGATGAGGGGCGGTCCGTGGGCTGGACCGTGCGATTCCCGCCTTCTTGCTGGTCGACGGCCGCGGGGATGTTGCTGTTGGACGGATTGGGGGTAGGGGGAAGCTGGCGCGGGATGCGCCCTTGTGCTTTGGCTCGAGGCAGGACACCTGCAGATGCCCGATTATCGTGACTGCGGGTTGCTCTGCAAGTAGGAGGATCGATTGGTGTTGTAGCTGCCGGGATCGATCGCGTGCTGCTAAGTGTCGTGGGCGAGGTCGAGGAAATTGGCGGAGGAGGAGGGGAGTGTTCACGGGGACTCAAACGACCCGGAAGGCGATCGGAATTTTGAGTCGCACCTGGCACTTCCCTGACCGATAGTGTCTTGTTCGGAGTCTGGGGTGGGGTAATGGGCTGTGGAGGGGCGGTAGCAGTGGCGCTTACAAGACGGATGTCGGGTCTGGTGAGTGTAGGACTGGACGAATGTGCCGGTGTGCGTGCGGGTAGCCCGGACGCTAGCTGCGCAGGCCCACGCCCACCACTTGGTGGTGTAGGGGCCTGTTCGGAGAGGGGCGTCGGTGGTGGTGTGCGAGGCTGTGGGGCCATCTGTGCGTGGGTGGGCGAGTTCTGGGGAGGGAGCGCCACCCCACGATCATTTCCCGTCTCGCTGGGCGGTGGTGGGGGGAAGATATCGGAAATGACGGTCGCAAACCACTTTTTCCACGCTGATGTATCCTCACGCTTGAGCGCGTTTTCAATTTCCAGGGTGAGCTGGGTGATGGCATCCATGACGGGCGCGTGTTCCACGGCAATGCTGTTGATGCACGACCAACATGCCAACTCCAATGACTGGAAAGTTGCGCAGGAAGGAGACGACTTTTTCCGGCGATATCTGTTGCCAGCCTGGCGGTGCTTGGTTGAGAGACTACGTGTTATGCACCCGGATGAAACGCACCTGCAGAACAGCAGTTTGACCGCAGTCGCGCAACTTTTGAGGCGTTCAATGAAGGAAGAAGATGGGGGACATCGTCGTGAACAATAGCCAGTCGATGTTGTTTTTGCCGAAGGTGTGTTCGTGGTATTCCTTGGCCGCCTCACTACGGACCAAACGGGAGATCAGCGATGTTGTCAATGCAGTGGAGATTGCCTACTCAAGCTGATTCAGAGACATGACTTCGTCGGTCTGGGGGGGGGGGGGGAAGTCAATGGGAGGAATGAAATAGGGGCCTTTGTCGACATACGGTGATGTGGCGAAGGTGGTCCGCCAGTAGCGTGGCTTTAAAAATGAAATATCCTTGTTCGGTGCTGCGCCGGCCTTGCAGATACCCGTCCAAAATTGTTCCCAAATTGGTAGAAGGCGAGGAGTGAAGGGTCGTTTTGGCAGCGGTGAACATGACCGTAAACTTGGTCGCGAAGGCAGGTAAGTCCTTGAGTTTCTGCCACAGTAATGCGATCTGCGTGCTAGTGGGTCCGCTCACTGCGAGGTCTTCCGTACAGGGTTGGGAACAAGTATCCGGGGCCATCTCCTGCTGGTAAAGGTACATGATGAGGGATCCGCGCACGACGAGTTCCGCGAGAGCGTCCCGCAAGGGCCCCTTGTAGTTTTGTCGTTGGTGGAGGCTTTCGGTTTCCAGCTTGAGCATTGGATTCTGGCGGAGGTGGCGAACAAAGGACGCAAATTGCGCTTCGTGATTCTGTGACGGATGAGGGTACACTTATCCAGCGTGGGGCACACAGTACCTTGTGCGCTTCCAATAGTAGCAGATGTTGTGCCGGCGCGGCTTGCTGCAACGCAAGGGTGTGCGCGAGGCCTTGGAAAAATGGGAGCGTGTACAAGTCTTGCAATTGGGCGGAGGCCATTGGGTTGTGGATGGATGGAGGAGGTTCCAGAAGCTGATAGGTGGTGCTTACTTATGTTTGGCGCATTGCCGCCACAGGACACGTGATGAAGAGGGGTACTGTTTGAAAAGCTCACATTATGCACGAGTAAAACAACATGTCTGCGTGATATAAAAACAGGGTGGGTGGCGCGGCGACTGTGGCACGTCTTTCATGCGGCTTCGCCGTGACGTTGTGACGGAGACGATGTAGCCGCCGTACCTCAGACGGCCTGAAAAGTGAGTGGGTGTGACATTGTGACTTGCCTCGTCGTGGGGGAGTGTGGGGTGTTGCTTGCCCGGCCGATAGAGTGTGGAAGTGTGACGGTGTGACTTGCTTTTCCCTGTCTGACCGCCATTGATGGGGGAGGAGATGAATTCCGCTGTGTGGTGAGTTGAAATCCCTGGCTCCCCGCCTCAAAGCCGAAATAATGGTCGCAGTATGCCAAAAGAGACCCTGGATGAAATCTTGGAGCTCGCGTGCAAAGGGGGTGCCAGAAGGGATAATTTGGCAACCAGCTATGCATGCTCGCAAGTTTGTTGGGCCTTTGTTCCAAAAGCGAGGGAGGGGTTGTTCGAGACAACTTGTCTTGCTCTGGCAGACAAAAAAAGGGAGGCCGCAAGTTGCGGAGAGAAGGCGATTCCGGTCAAAAAGCTGAGGGCGTTGTGGGAGAGTGACTTGTCAGTCCGGGGTGCACTGAGGCACTTGGTGGTTGGGAGTCCCGCAGTGATGGACAGTGTGCATATGGACTGGGTTTGGGCGAACATGGACAAATGTCCGAAGCTTGTCCAACTGACGTTCTGGAAGGTGACAGTTGCCCAATTGGAGAGGGTGCGCGATCCGGTAGGAGGGGTCGAGCGAGTGACGTGGTTTGGACGGGGGTTTCCATGTCTTGTGTTGGAGGAGCTGCTGCGCTTGGCCCCAGCATGCAGGGTGCTTCGCATGGTCGGCGGGTCTACCTTTGAGTACGGGCGGGGCGCCGAACCTCTACGGGTGCCTGCCTTGGAATTTTCGAGTTGTTCGGGCTTGGTTGGTGCTGACGGCGGCTTCACTGCAGAGAGACTAGAGGTGAAATGTGGAGATTGGGACCTGGAAGACGTTCACAATGCGATAGGGTGTGTGAGCGGGGTTACTTGCCTCAAGCTGGATCTATCAGGTAGGACTAAACCCGTTACCCGTCATGTTGAATCTTACTCCGTACAGCCCCTTATGCGTCTGTTCAACGAGGATTTTTGGACTTCGGCGGCTTGCATAGGTCTTTGAGCGCTTTGTTCATCCGGTTCAGGATGGATGAGAGTGGGGATACTGTGGGCGCATGTCTTCTTTCGGCAGCAGAATACTCGCCCTTGACGGAACTGCATTTGGATGTGTTTGGCCCGAGCTTCTCCTGCACGAGTGGCCGGCAGTCTAACACGTTTGGTGAAAGGGACATTGTTACGGGGGTGGGGAGTGCGTTACGCAATGGGTGTTTGGCATATATCCGGGCGCATTTGTATGCTTGGCCGATGCCTCTGGATGCGAGGGGCAGAGAGCTGGAGGTAAAGTGCTATGAGTCGAGGGAGATATGGTGGAGATCTGTTTGGGATGCCAGTGGAGTCTACGATCTGACCACACACCAGTGTAACAACGACGTAGAGTGTATTTCGCACTGGGAGTGGCCGTAATAGATTGGACGTGGTCGTCGTTGGTTCGAATGCGAAGCGGTCATGTGACTTTGTAGGAATCAAAGGATGTCACGTGATGGGGTCACCTCCCCCCCTCCTCTTGCTAGAAGAAGAAAGATTAGGTTTCTTCGCAAGTACTCATGGGTGTGGCCCCGTGGCGTAGTAAAATGCCTTGTCATTGCAGAAAAAGCTCTCAGCACCTGAGAGCTTATGATGCCGTGTGAGAGGTCGATCGGATATGCGTATGTAGCGTGTATTGGCTGCTCAGGCGGCTCGTGTGCCCTTATGGGGTGCATTACAGGGTATTCCCATCCTTGTGTGTGCGTATCTGAGGCCTCATGGACCTTGTATAAGCATGTGTGACATGATTCAACTTATGACGGACCAACCTTTGTGCGGATGGTGGCGATAGTGTTTGAAGCGGAGGTAAATAAGTGGCCGTTGTCAATGCATGGGGTATATAAATTCTTCGCTGCCTAGATGTGACTCATGCATCGCGGGGTCAGAGAGTCTCGCGCGATTGTGACGCCTTGGCCAGTAGCATCGTCTTGATCAGTGACATTGCACTTCTGTATTTGGTTTTCCGCACCGTCATCAGGCCATGCCAATTGAAAAAGACTACGGAGACAGTGGAGCAATATGGGAAGGGACAGTTCCAGTGGTCAGTCAGGTATGCGGTTGGCCTGAACCATGTAAAAAAACTGACTGAGCGTGGTACAGAGCGTGTTACAGACAAAACATATCCTCCCCCCGGCGAGGCGATCAGAGCAAATAGTGGTGTATCCGGGTGGGGAAGGCAAGGAAACGTATGCTCCGTCGGGAGAGGGCAATGAGGCTAAGGTTATTGCGCCAGAGGTCAGTCTATCTCATTGAGGACAGGAACCGCTGTGATGGATCCAACAAGGTCCCACCCGACGAGGACATGGGGTTGAGGAATGACCGCAAAATTGCATCGGAGGGCAAAAGTAAAGTGGGTGTCGACGCGGATAACGAACCATAATGTTTGACGCTTTCTTGGCAGAGTGTATGGCACAATCTGGGACTTATGGCAAGGACGTCGAAAAACTTGCATCACTGGAAGGCCGCCCTCAGAGATCACCCAGACTGGAACGACATGATATCGAAAAGCTGCACGCTCCAAAACTTCGCTGTGATGAAGGCATTAGCTGAATTGGGGGACTACGAAGTCTGGGCGGAAACCCTCGCCCGAGAAGAGGAAGCTTGGCTGGTAAGACTGGACGGCGCAGAATCTGTTCATGGGTTGCTCGTGGACATCTTGTCGTTGATGCGCCAAATGCTGGCGGACGTATGGGGGAAAGTCGACAACGGGAACTATCATGATTGCTCAAAGGTGCGGGCATGGCGCGCCTTGCAGAGCTTTATGGAAGGAGAAATACGGTTGGAGGCGGGAACGAGAGTGGGCCAACCGAACAGCGTCTTTGGCAATGAATGGAGGCTGAGGATGAAACCAGTCTACGAAAGGGCCTGTATGTTACCTGACATACAGGCTGACAAGCGTTTGACTCAGTGGTTGAAAAGGTACGCTGAAGAGGACTGGGTGCCTGTGATAAACGGGGTGCCGCTTGACGCCTCGTGTTTTGTGCCCGTGCCTCATCTCTTCCGGGTTCTACTCGGATGGTCACCTTTGGCGAAGACGGATGGTGCCAATGTCTGGACAACATTGGTACGTCACGCTGCCAACAGACAGAGCGTAAAACTAACGATTCGAAACGAAAAAAAAAAAAGATCGCCGGCCACATGCACTGGCAGGGTATGGGCGAAGTTGACTTGCCCGCTAGTTGGTTCCGCGCGCGTAGCTCCAAGAGGCGTGCAAGCGAAGTTGGAGGGGGCTTGGGACTGGTGTTGGTGAAGCATCTGCATGGTGCCTACGAGCTGGGCCAACAGTACGTTCAAAGTTGCGTACACGATACAGCGGAGCTCCTAGGCGCCTGGAGGAGTAGACAGCGCCTTGCGGCTTTGCTCGACGTGGACACGGAGACATTAGAGGCCATGTGTGAAGCAATGTTGCCGTCAATGGAGCACCGCGGTGAGTGTGGGGTTGCCCGTCATGTGGTAGCCACTGACATGAACACAGATGGGGACGAGCCAAGCGAGCGCCCGGATGATATCGGACCCGCTGCTTGGCAGGTGGTGCAACTGGCTTTGGCGGTGTACAGGGAGTGCCCGCGGTATGGCAAGCAGCGCGCGGAAACTGGGATGGTTTTGAAGCTGTTATTCTTGGCGCACTTGCACACCACATTGGTCGTGCCCATGTGTCAAATGTTTCCGATGGTAGGCCATATGGTGCGAGACATCCACAGAGTCGCCACGTTGGGGGAAGGGGTCGAATGTAACGCCTGGTACGAGATGAAGTGGCAAACGGACAAGCCCACGTCCCCACTAAGCTGGTGGAGGCAGTGGCAGGACATAAGCAGGGATATAGCGGCTGTTTCGATTGCGAAACATCATGTTGACTATCTCGTTTGGTTGCAGCAACGTCTGGGTAACGGCGTGTTGCACGATTGGAATGGAAGCGGGTTCATCATAGATGATTGGACGTTGGAAAGGACGAAGGAGCTCTGTCTGGTAAGCGGTTGGCTGCCCGCAACAAAGGGCTAACTGTTCTTCTAGTTGCAACTAGTTACGTGTGTAAGGCATGCGGCGATGAAGGAGGGAATCACGGGTGATGTCGCCGCATATGGTGTGAAAGAGGTGGAGGGGTGGCTGGAGTCTCGAAGGTTAAGTGTCAGATGGCCTCGTGTTGGAACAGAGGAAGCGTGGTTACAGTACTTGGACGGCGTCAAAGCGAGGGCAAGTAGTGGGCAGGAGTTGGATGGAGTGTAATTGGTACCATCACGTGTCTAGTGATTTGCCTGGCAACTGTGTGTTCCCACGTTATACGGCACTGCTTGTCCCCAGTACCACTTGCAGGCCCCAAACCAAAAATGGACGATTGCCCTAGTGCGCCCGGGGCCACGGGAAGCCCGGCGGGGAGGGTACAGGGGGAGAACGAGGGGTCAAGAAAGGAAAGCGTTACCGTCTCGCCTGGTGATGGGCGGAATGACAGCCCAGAGGCCAGCGAGTCTTATGAGGCGAGTGCGTTGGACTTACTCCGGGACGTACTGACGAAGGGTCAGGGAAACCGCGAAAAGAGGACGCGGGGTGAAGAAACCACGGTATCCCAAGGGGCGTATAAGAAAAGGCGCGGTGAGCAGTGCGCGGTGGGTGAAACGGTGCGGCCCGTTGTCAAGTTGTTAATTTCATGCATAGGACGCGCTCCCTTGTGATAAAAAGGTGAACGTGCTAGAAGACCAGGCAGGCAAGCGTCGAGACTGACTTTTTCGCACAAAGACAGATTTTGATGCCCTTTTCTTGCTTTTGGAGTCGTCGGGTGATCAAGTTTCTCTGAATGAGAGGTTATCAGACGACCCCATTTGGGCCAGTTCCCTGAGGAAGTCTTCCCCAATGAGGAGTTACTCTTTATTGAGGTCACTGAAAAACCTCTTGGCCTGCAGACCTTGGCGGGAGACATTGCGATACAGCATGTCCTCTTTGGTCCGTCTGTTGGAAGGATGCCATCTGGGTGTGGATGTGTTGATCGGGATGTTCAGCGTTTTGGAGTGGTTCATGACGACGATGTGGCGCGGGGGTCCGGCCAGTGGATCGGGCGGTTTGGTAGAAAGCGAGAGGGACGACACGGTGCAGACGGCAGCATGGGCAGCCTGCGGAGCGATTTTTCACGACCGGTTATCTGGAACGCAGGATGAACGGCGGTGCTTGAGGGTCGCCGGCGACGCCGAGTGGGACAGGAAGCTCGGTGACATTTATTCCGCCGTGGTGAACGACGAGGACGTCCAAAAGGACTTTGACCTGCAAAGCTGGTTGTCTCTCCTCAAAGACGACAAGGACGGGCAGTGGCTGCCAGCAAAGTTCCCTCTTGCAATGGGCCAGCTATCCATGTTACCCATACCGTACACATTAGTGGCGTGGACTTTGAGTGCGCCAGCGGTAAGCACAGCGTGTGCGACTGTGTGGGTGCGATTAGTGAGTGGCATAACCCTCGCAGAGGAGTGAAGCTGATGTCTGCTACTAGGTATTTGGTCTAGTCGATTGGAGGGCACTGCGACCCATAGGCGGTGGGATTGATGTGGTCAACGGGCTGTCTGGAGGGGACGAGGACGCGGCCGTTGCGTTGCGGGTATGCTTTGGGGCTTGCTTGATCAAGAACCTCACCGGCGCCTATGAGGTCGGCCTGAGATACCTGGCGGCCCGCGGGGTTCTAAAATGGAATAACGTCGGCAGCCATTGGAACCGACGGGATGTCGCAGACCTTTTGGGAATGAGCGAGGAGGTGTTGGAGAATGTGACAAACACGGCCTTGACGGCAATTAAGGGACACGGTGCGCTACATTTGTTCGGACTTTTGGGTGTGTTGTTCTGAGTTCACCTTAGGGGGTGAGTGGGCAACGGCTGACTCTTACGATCCAAACGTGAGTCACGTCCTTGGGTTGGCTTTGGCTGCGTATAGAGAACGGCCGGAACGCAACGGGGAGACCATCTCTGTGCAAGACGTCCACACACTACTGGTGTTAGCCAATCTTCACGATGAGGTTTGGGTACCGATGATGCGAATGTGCCCTGAGGCGGCAGGTTTGCTGCAAGATATGAGGCATACTTTGGATGTGATGGTGGGCCCGCCCGAGGGCAACCGGTGGGTGGATGGAGGCACCACCGGCAATTCGGTGACCCTCGCGGCCAGGATTGCTCAGTTGAGGTTGGACAGGGTGGTCGCACAGCGCGTGGACTGTGTGTCGAGGCTGTTGGAGGCGTGCAGGAGGGAAATGTACACGGAAATGACGGAGGAAGAAGGAAGAAAAGAGACACGCGAGGGCTTTTTGACCAAGGATTCCATCTTGGCTACAAAGACATTGCTCCTGGTGTGTGTAATGAGGCCTGCCGTCGAGTGAATACTGATTGATATTAGAACTTGTGCTTGCCGGCGATGAAAAAGTCGGTTTTGTTAAGTGATTCGTCCCAGGAAGTTATGGATGTAACACTGGCGGATGTTGAGAGATGGATGAAGGAACGAGGGCTGTGGCCTGATTGGCCAGGTGGGAAAGAGGAGATTTGGGCAGACAGATACTTTGAGGAAGTCGGAAATTTGTTGAAGAGTGACCGACCAGGTAGGTTCAATGAGTTGTTGCTCAAAGTTGCCGTGCCGTCTGTTCCAGGCTTTTAGATCGACGGCAGCTGGTCGTTATACATAAATGTAGGAGTGTTACGGCACCCCAACGGTGCGGCTGCGTACATGGCAGCACAGTGTGAAACGCCTTGGATATTATGGATTTTCCCTACGGGGTGGGTAATGTAACTCATGCCGTACATGATAACTGTTCCTCCAGTGACACGAACTGATTGAGGTCAACATAGAGGTCTTGGAAGTATTATGTTAGAGTAAGGGGTAGGTGATTGTCAACTCGTTGGGCGGTATGTCCCCCGAGGCTGTCTGCACAGCCAAGAGCGCATTGGCAGCATCAACCTCTTGGACCAGGGGCACCATAGGGTCCTAAACCTTCTGCTGTGAGCTCCTCCCTCTCTTCGATATAAGCTGGGCAAGGACTAGCCGGGGAAGTTGCCACACGTCGAGTTCCCGTAGCCTAAGCGTAATTTACCGAGCATGAAGCTGGGGAGCGTTATACTCTAGTCCCTCGGCAACTTGATGAGGGCCCGGTCGGGCGTAAGACTCGCGGAGAATATTGGGTAAGTACAACCCTGGGCACAGCCTTCTGTGCGGGCCAATGCGGGAAAAAAGGCAGTGGCTGCTTCAAAGTCGATTAGCCATACTCGTGGATGTGCGGCCAAAAGAGGTAGCGCCTAGCAAAATCTCTCGGCATACGAAGTTGTACGAGGACGCGTCCTAAGGAGATGGTGGGTATATTGAGCGTGGTCACTGGGCCAGGGGACACGATGACTGGCACTCTTAGTGGGCAAAGAGACAGGTGCCTGGGACAACATCAATATGAAGTGGTCGAAATTACCAGACTAGCCTCTGCGGTATCAAATCCAGTTGATCACCTAGGGACCAGGACGACGGATCCTATGTTGGGGCCATAGAGCACCCCTCATGGAAAATGTACTCCGCATTGGAACGTCACCCATTATGGTATTGTCGATGCGAATTTCCTTTGTAATGGGGAGAACATGGCTCTCCTCTTGGAGAAGGACAGCCCGAATAGAGCTTGTTGTGAGGCTTGGAGGCCTGTCTTGCAATCTTTGCAACGGCATGGACTTTGCACACAAAGTCCACATCGCTCGTGTGCCGGGCGGCGCGGAGGAGCAAACTGTTGAGACGTATTGAGATGAAATAACGGGAAGAAAACGAAGGGCTCATACTTTGTAGTGCCAAATTGGTGTGTGGGCATCTCGCCCAGGTATGGGCGCGTACAGGCTCCCTGTATGCATGTAGCCGTTATCAAGTGGGCCGTTGGGGCGCCGAAATTCCATGTTTCCGAGGTTAGCCAAGATTCGAGGCCGTGTTCACGGGGCGCACCGCTGAGTTGAACCCACAGCACTTGCCCCATCAAGAGGCGCAGACGCCGGTCCTTAGGCGTGAAGGGCTTCTGGGTGTTGCGTGGATTTCATGGTCGTCGCAATTGGGAGTCTTTACCTTGGTTTCTCGTCGCCAGCATGTGGTCTGAGAACATGCCTTCCTATCAATGGCATCACGAGAGCGAACGTGGTAATTATGGTTTGGGTGTCGCTGCTTGGCAAACCTGGCGATGGAGTGACACTGTGTGCAAGAGCGCCAATATGTGAGTTGGAAGTGAATTGGCGGTTTTCTGAGGCGGAAAACATAGACATGAAGCTTGCGGTTGCGGGAAGAATGGCGCTTGCGGAGTGTGAGTCCATGCAATGAGTGAAGGCGCCATCCGCTGTGTTGCGAGTGAGAGGGCAGTTGGGGACGCTGATTGTGAAAGCACCAGTCGGTGCGTTGCGGGTGAATGAGCGCTTAGTTCCGTGTGTGAATCCTGGCCGTGAGTGGGAGCGGCAGAATGTGTGTTGCGAATGTTATAGCCGTTTGTGGGGCTGAGTGGAAAAGCGCCAACTTGTGTGTTGTGTATTGCGTGGGTAAGGAAGCGCCAAGCTCTATGTTGCGGAAGGAAGGGCACTTTGCAGGTGTCATGTCGGCCATAAGTGAAAGCGCCATTTTCTGTACATGTTGCGGAGAAAATGGCGGTGTTATGAGGCCGAGTGCGAGAGCGCCAATCTATCTATGCATTGCGTGTGATTTGGCGGTTGTGTGGGGCTGAGAGAAAGAGCACCGATCTTTGTGTTGCGAGTGGATTGGCCAGTGTCATGTGAGGCTAAGGCAAAAGACCAGTCTGTGTGTTACGGATAAAAAGTTTGTGAAGCTGAGAGCACAAGCACCAAGCTGTGTGTCGCGGATGGAATAGCTAGGAAGTCTATGCCATTAGTGTAAGCTCTGTGCCGTGTGGCGAGTGGAATGGTGGTTTGTGGGGCTGGTTAGGGAAGCTGCGATCGCCATGTTGCGGATGGAGTGGCGCTGTCTGATTGTGAGTCCTTGCATTGAGTGAGAGCGCAGTCCGCGGTGTGGCTTGTGAAGTGCAGTGTTGTGAGCCTAATAACAAGAGCGCCAAAGTCTGTGTTGCTAATGGAATGGCGTTTTCCTATTGGAAGTCCATGCCATGAGGGAAGCCGCCATCCAATGTGTTGCGAGTGACCCGGCGGTTGTGTGATGCTGGGTGCAAGAGCGCCAAGCTGTGTGTTGCGAGTGACTTAGCAGTTCTTGGGGCCGTACTGCATATGCGCCAATCCCTGTGTTGCCGATGACTTGGCGCTTTGTGAGGCTGAGGGCGGTAACGCCATTCCCTGTGTTGCGCGTGAAATGGCCCTCTTGTGAAGCAGAGGGCAAAAGCCCCTATGTGTGTGTTGCGTGTGAGATGGCGGTTTTGTGGGGCGGTCTTCATAAACGCAATTCCCTACCTTGCGAGTGAGGTGGAGGTTTTGTGAAGCTGAGTGGAAAAGCACCAATGGTTGTGTTGGGGATGGATTGGCGCCATCCGCTGTGTTGCGAGCAGTATGGCGGTTTTGTGAGGCAGGAGGTGGGTCCATGCCATTAGTGAGAGCACCATCCTCTCTGTCGCGAGGGAAATGGCCGTTGGTGGAACTGAGTGAGCCACCACTCTTATGTTGCGGAAGGAATGGTGCTTTCCGAGTGTGAGTCCAGGCCATATGTGAAAGCGCCATCCCCTGTGTTGCAAGTAAAATGGGGGTTGTGTGAGGCTGAGAGCAAAGCGCCATTCTCTGTGTTGCGAATGAAATGGCGGATGTGTGACGCTGAGAGGAAAACCGCCATCCTCTGTGTTGCGAGTGAAATGGCGGTTCTGTGAAGCTGGGAGCAAAACCACCATTGTTGGTGTTGCGGATGGTATGGTGCTTTCCGAGTGTGAGTCCAGGCCATATGTGAAAGCGCCATCCTCTGTGTTGCGAGTGAAATGGCGGTTGTGTGAGGCTGAGAGCAAAGCGCCATTCTCTGTGTTGCGAATGAAATGGCGGATGTGTGACGCTGAGAGGAAAACCGCCATCCTCTGTGTTGCGAGTGAAATGGCGGTTCTGTGAAGCTGGGAGCAAAACCACCATTCTTGGTGTTGCGGATGGTATGGTGCTTTCCGAGTGTGAGTCCAGGCCATATGTGAAAGCGCCATCCTCTGTGTTGCGAGTGAAATGGCGGTTGTGTGAGGCTGAGAGCAAAGCGCCATTCTCTGTGTTGCGAATGAAATGGCGGATGTGTGACGCTGAGAGGAAAACCGCCATCCTCTGTGTTGCGAGTGAAATGGCGGTTCTGTGAAGCTGGGAGCAAAACCACCATTCTTGGTGTTGCGGATGGTATGGTGCTTTCCGAGTGTGAGTCCAGGCCATATGTGAAAGCGCCATCCTCTGTGTTGCGAGTGAAATGGCGGTTGTGTGAGGCTGAGAGCAAAAGTGCCATTCTCTGTGTTGCGAATGAAATGGCGGTTGTGTGAGGCTGAGGGCAAAAGCGCCATTCTCTGTATTGCGAGTGAAATGGCGGTTCTGTGAAGCTGGGAGCAAAACCACCATCCTCTGTGTTGCGGGGGAAATGGCGGTTCTGTGTGGCTGAGAGGAAAACCGCCATCCTCTGTGTTGCGTGTGAAATGGCGGTTTTGTGGGCTGAGTGGGAAAGCACCATTCTGTGTGTTGCGGATGTAATGGTGCTTTCCGAGTGTGAGTCCAGGCCATATGTGAAAGCGCCATCCTCTGTATTGCGAGTGAAATGGCGGTTGTGTGAGGCTGAGGGCAAAAGCGCCATTCTCTGTATTGCGAGTGAAATGGCGGTTCTGTGAAGCTGGGAGCAAAACCACCATCCTCTGTGTTGCGGGGGAAATGGCGGTTCTGTGTGGCTGAGAGGAAAACCGCCATCCTCTGTGTTGCGTGTGAAATGGCGGTTTTGTGGGCTGAGTGGGAAAGCACCATTCTGTGTGTTGCGGATGTAATGGTGCTTTCCGAGTGTGAGTCCAGGCCATATGTGAAAGCGCCATCCTCTGTATTGCGAGTGAAATGGCGGTTGTGTGAGGCTGAGGGCAAAAGCGCCATTCTCTGTATTGCGAGTGAAATGGCGGTTCTGTGAAGCTGGGAGCAAAACCACCATCCTCTGTGTTGCGGGGGAAATGGCGGTTCTGTGTGGCTGAGAGGAAAACCGCCATCCTCTGTGTTGCGTGTGAAATGGCGGTTTTGTGGGCTGAGTGGGAAAGCACCATTCTGTGTGTTGCGGATGTAATGGTGCTTTCCGAGTGTGAGTCCAGGCCATATGTGAAAGCGCCATCCTCTGTATTGCGAGTGAAATGGCGGTTGTGTGAGGCTGAGGGCAAAAGCGCCATTCTCTGTATTGCGAGTGAAATGGCGGTTCTGTGAAGCTGGGAGCAAAATCACCATCCTCTGTGTTGCGGGGGAAATGGCGGTTCTGTGTGGCTGAGAGGAAAACCGCCATCCTCTGTGTTGCGTGTGAAATGGCGGTTTTGTGGGCTGAGTGGGAAAGCACCATTCTGTGTGTTGCGGATGTAATGGTGCTTTCCGAGTGTGAGTCCAGGCCATATGTGAAAGCGCCATCCTCTGTATTGCGAGTGAAATGGTGGTTGTGTGAGGCTGAGGGCAAAAGCACCATTCTCTGTATTGCGAGTGAAATGGCGGTTCTGTGAAGCTGGGAGCAAAACCACCATCCTCTGTGTTGCGGGGGAAATGGCGGTTCTGTGTGGCTGAGAGGAAAACCGCCATCCTCTGTGTTGCGTGTGAAATGGCGGTTTTGTGGGCTGAGTGGGAAAGCACCATTCTGTGTGTTGCGGATGTAATGGTGCTTTCCGAGTGTGAGTCCAGGCCATATGTGAAAGCGCCATCCTCTGTATTGCGAGTGAAATGGCGGTTGTGTGAGGCTGAGGGCAAAAGCGCCATTCTCTGTATTGCGAGTGAAATGGCGGTTCTGTGAAGCTGGGAGCAAAATCACCATCCTCTGTGTTGCGGGGGAAATGGCGGTTCTGTGTGGCTGAGAGGAAAACCGCCATCCTCTGTGTTGCGTGTGAAATGGCGGTTTTGTGGGCTGAGTGGGAAAGCACCATTCTGTGTGTTGCGGATGTAATGGTGCTTTCCGAGTGTGAGTCCAGGCCATATGTGAAAGCGCCATCCTCTGTATTGCGAGTGAAATGGCGGTTGTGTGAGGCTGAGGGCAAAAGCGCCATTCTCTGTATTGCGAGTGAAATGGCGGTTCTGTGAAGCTGGGAGCAAAACCACCATCCTCTGTGTTGCGGGGGAAATGGCGGTTCTGTGTGGCTGAGAGGAAAACCGCCATCCTCTGTGTTGCGTGTGAAATGGCGGTTTTGTGGGCTGAGTGGGAAAGCACCATTCTGTGTGTTGCGGATGTAATGGTGCTTTCCGAGTGTGAGTCCAGGCCATATGTGAAAGCGCCATCCTCTGTATTGCGAGTGAAATGGCGGTTGTGTGAGGCTGAGGGCAAAAGCGCCATTCTCTGTATTGCGAGTGAAATGGCGGTTCTGTGAAGCTGGGAGCAAAACCACCATCCTCTGTGTTGCGGGGGAAATGGCGGTTCTGTGTGGCTGAGAGGAAAACCGCCATCCTCTGTGTTGCGTGTGAAATGGCGGTTTTGTGGGCTGAGTGGGAAAGCACCATTCTGTGTGTTGCGGATGTAATGGTGCTTTCCGAGTGTGAGTCCAGGCCATATGTGAAAGCGCCATCCTCTGTATTGCGAGTGAAATGGCGGTTGTGTGAGGCTGAGGGCAAAAGCGCCATTCTCTGTATTGCGAGTGAAATGGCGGTTCTGTGAAGCTGGGAGCAAAACCACCATCCTCTGTGTTGCGGGGGAAATGGCGGTTCTGTGTGGCTGAGAGGAAAACCGCCATCCTCTGTGTTGCGAGTGAAATGGCGGTTTTGTGGGCTGAGTGGGAAAGCACCATTCTGTGTGTTGCGGATGTAATGGTGCTTTCTGTGTGTGAGTCCAGGCCATATGTGAACGCGCCATCCGCTGTGTTGCGAGTGGAATGGCGGTTGTGTGAGGCTGAGAGGAAAAGCACCATTCTCTGTGTTGTAGATGAAATGGCGGTTTCCAAAATCCTTCCAAAACAAAATTTTGGTTTGAATTGGAGCCCTCCACTTCCGTTTCAAGAGGGATAGCCCGTATAAGGTGCACAATCTGTTCACACTATACGTGTTGTCCGTATCTTTGTGCTCTTCTCGAATACGGCAGTATCAACTCCCCATCTAATCTCATTGCCGCACTACGGCCAAAGACATTATTTCCACAGGCAAACAAGAGGCCATAGTCAAAATGCAAGTCGCACAGCCCGTGTGGGCCATCATCACACTCGAAATGTCAATACGATTCCAAATTGCCCATCTTTGACTGACTACGACATTTCTGAACTTGACTGCGACCATTCCCGGTATTTAGCATGAACGTGTGTTGTTTACGGCTCCTGCGGCACTCGCCGTCAGACCTGACTTGACTCTGCCCTTCATATGTCACATGTGCTCAGATCTATAACAGTTTAAACAACCGAGCACGAGCGAATAGATTGCTTCCTTTGACCGACTAGTCTTCCGAATAAACGACGCATTAACAGGCCATATCTGACAAGTTAGAAAAAAAGTGAACGGTTCAAAAGCAACTCAGGACATCTTTGAACTCGTCTAGTGATACACATCTTACTTTGAACTGCGATACGCACCGAGACAGAGGCCTCGTACGCGCGCCCTTTCTTGAACTGAGTTTGAACTTCTTGTGGCACGTCACCTATGTGCCCTCACCTCCTAACCTACTAAAAGTGAAAGGATAGGCCTTCCAAAGACACATCCGAGGCCGGGTGGGCTTTTTACGTTAGGCTGAATCCCTCGATCTGCGTTACCAACCTCTAACCGTCCGCAAGCGCAAGACAGCTGTTTTTGAATGAATATTATGCATCATTGGATGTGTATCCTCATGCTCTTCACTGATTCAGAAGTATCAACTGGCTACCTAATATCGTTTCCTCTTTACGGCCAAATACATTAGTTCCGCATACACATTATAGACTGAAAGACACATGAAGAGACTGAGTTCAAAGTCATTGTGAGTTGACTTCGTACTGTTTGTTAGCTGTCTTGTCACATTTTGTTGACGGTTCTGTCACACTTTGTTGACGGTTTTGTGACATTTTGTTGATGGTTTCTTGTCCATAAAAGGAAATTTTGTTGACGCAACAACAAAGCTATTAGATAGTTAGGTTTCCGATTAAGAAGCGTAACGTGAAGTCATTGTTGACACCTAACAAAATAAATTGAACATCTGCGTTAGTTCAAAGATAATCCAAGACATCTTTGAACCCATCACTTGAACGCACGTCTGATACTTACTATCCGAATCAAATCACAACGCGGCCGGAACGCACGTTTAGCATAATATCACATATCTTGGTGCGTCTCCAATACACACCGAGAACCCCAAACCTTCTAACCCGAACCTAACCTTCTAACCGAGTGAGCCCGTATAAGGTGCACAATCTGTTCACACTATACGTGTTGTCCGTATCTTTGTGCTCTTCTCGAATACGGCAGTATCAACTCCCCATCTAATCTCATTGCCGCACTACGGCCAAAGACATTATTTCCACAGGCAAACAAGAGGCCATAGTCAAAATGCAAGTCGCACAGCCCGTGTGGGCCATCATCACACTCGAAATGTCAATACGATTCCGAATTGCCCATCTTTGACTGACTACGACATTTCTGAACTTGACTGCGACCATTCCCGGTATTTAGCATGAACGTGTGTTGTTTACGGCTCCTGCGGCACTCGCCGTCAGACCTGACTTGACTCTGCCCTTCATATGTCACATGTGCTCAGATCTATAACAGTTTAAACAACCGAGCACGAGCGAATAGATTGCTTCCTTTGACCGACTAGTCTTCCGAATAAACGACGCATTAACAGGCCATATCTGACAAGTTAGAAAAAAAGTGAACGGTTCAAAAGCAACTCAGGACATCTTTGAACTCGTCTAGTGATACACATCTTACTTTGAACTGCGATACGCACCGAGACAGAGGCCTCGTACGCGCGCCCTTTCTTGAACTGAGTTTGAACTTCTTGTGGCACGTCACCTATGTGCCCTCACCTCCTAACCTACTAAAAGTGAAAGGATAGGCCTTCCAAAGACACATCCGAGGCCGGGTGGGCTTTTTACGTTAGGCTGAATCCCTCGATCTGCGTTACCAACCTCTAACCGTCCGCAAGCGCAAGACAGCTGTTTTTGAATGAATATTATGCATCATTGGATGTGTATCCTCATGCTCTTCACTGATTCAGAAGTATCAACTGGCTACCTAATATCGTTTCCTCTTTACGGCCAAATACATTAGTTCCGCATACACATTATAGACTGAAAGACACATGAAGAGACTGAGTTCAAAGTCATTGTGAGTTGACTTCGTACTGTTTGTTAGCTGTCTTGTCACATTTTGTTGACGGTTCTGTCACACTTTGTTGACGGTTTTGTGACATTTTGTTGATGGTTTCTTGTCCATAAAAGGAAATTTTGTTGACGCAACAACAAAGCTATTAGATAGTTAGGTTTCCGATTAAGAAGCGTAACGTGAAGTCATTGTTGACACCTAACAAAATAAATTGAACATCTGCGTTAGTTCAAAGATAATCCAAGACATCTTTGAACCCATCACTTGAACGCACATCTGATACTTACTATCCGAATCAAATCACAACGCGGCCGGAACGCACGTTTAGCATAATATCACATATCTTGGTGCGTCTCCAATACACACCGAGAACCCCAAACCTTCTAACCCGAACCTAACCTTCTAACCGAGTGAGCCCGTATAAGGTGCACAATCTGTTCACACTATACGTGTTGTCCGTATCTTTGTGCTCTTCTCGAATAAGGCAGTATCAACTCCCCATCTAATCTCATTGCCGCACTACGGCCAAAGACATTATTTCCACAGGCAAACAAGAGGCCATAGTCAAAATGCAAGTCGCACAGCCCGTGTGGGCCATCATCACACTCGAAATGTCAATACGATTCCAAATTGCCCATCTTTGACTGACTACGACATTTCTGAACTTGACTGCGACCATTCCCGGTATTTAGCATGAACGTGTGTTGTTTACGGCTCCTGCGGCACTCGCCGTCAGACCTGACTTGACTCTGCCCTTCATATGTCACATGTGCTCAGATCTATAACAGTTTAAACAACCGAGCACAAGCGAATAGATTGCTTCCTTTGACCGACTAGTCTTCCGAATAAACGACGCATTAACAGGCCATATCTGACAAGTTAGAAAAAAAGTGAACGGTTCAAAAGCAACTCAGGACATCTTTGAACTCGTCTAGTGATACACATCTTACTTTGAACTGCGATACGCACCGAGACAGAGGCCTCGTACGCGCGCCCTTTCTTGAACTGAGTTTGAACTTCTTGTGGCACGTCACCTATGTGCCCTCACCTCCTAACCTACTAAAAGTGAAAGGATAGGCCTTCCAAAGACACATCCGAGGCCGGGTGGGCTTTTTACGTTAGGCTGAATCCCTCGATCTGCGTTACCAACCTCTAACCGTCCGCAAGCGCAAGACAGCTGTTTTTGAATGAATATTATGCATCATTGGATGTGTATCCTCATGCTCTTCACTGATTCAGAAGTATCAACTGGCTACCTAATATCGTTTCCTCTTTACGGCCAAATACATTAGTTCCGCATACACATTATAGACTGAAAGACACATGAAGAGACTGAGTTCAAAGTCATTGTGAGTTGACTTTGTACTGTTTGTTAGCTGTCTTGTCACATTTTGTTGACGGTTCTGTCACACTTTGTTGACGGTTTTGTGACATTTTGTTGATGGTTTCTTGTCCATAAAAGAAAATTTTGTTGACGCAACAACAAAGCTATTAGATAGTTAGTCATTGTTGACACCTAACGAAATAAATTGAACATCTGCGTTAGTTCAAAGATAATCCAAGACATCTTTGAACCCATCACTTGAACGCACGTCTGATACTTACTATCCGAATCAAATCACAACGCGGCCGGAACGCACGTTTAGCATAATATCACATATCTTGGTGCGTCTCCAATACACACCGAGACAGAGGCCCCGCACGCGGGCCCTTTCTTAAACGTTCTCTTCCGCTGCGCGGGCGAGAACACCGAGAACCCCAAACCTTCTAACCCGAACCTAACCTTCTAACCGAGTGAGCCCGTATAAGGTGCACAATCTGTTCACACTATACGTGTTGTCCGTATCTTTGTGCTCTTCTCGAATACGGCAGTATCAACTCCCCATCTAATCTCATTGCCGCACTACGGCCAAAGACATTATTTCCACAGGCAAACAAGAGGCCATAGTCAAAATGCAAGTCGCACAGCCCGTGTGGGCCATCATCACACTCGAAATGTCAATACGATTCCGAATTGCCCATCTTTGACTGACTACGACATTTCTGAACTTGACTGCGACCATTCCCGGTATTTAGCATGAACGTGTGTTGTTTACGGCTCCTGCGGCACTCGCCGTCAGACCTGACTTGACTCTGCCCTTCATATGTCACATGTGCTCAGATCTATAACAGTTTAAACAACCGAGCACGAGCGAATAGATTGCTTCCTTTGACCGACTAGTCTTCCAAATAAACGACGCATTAACAGGCCATATCTGACAAGTTAGAAAAAAAGTGAACGGTTCAAAAGCAACTCAGGACATCTTTGAACTCGTCTAGTGATACACATCTTACTTTGAACTGCGATACGCACCGAGACAGAGGCCTCGTACGCGCGCCCTTTCTTGAACTGAGTTTGAACTTCTTGTGGCACGTCACCTATGTGCCCTCACCTCCTAACCTACTAAAAGTGAAAGGATAGGCCTTCCAAAGACACATCCGAGGCCGGGTGGGCTTTTTACGTTAGGCTGAATCCCTCGATCTGCGTTACCAACCTCTAACCGTCCGCAAGCGCAAGACAGCTGTTTTTGAATGAATATTATGCATCATTGGATGTGTATCCTCATGCTCTTCACTGATTCAGAAGTATCAACTGGCTACCTAATATCGTTTCCTCTTTACGGCCAAATACATTAGTTCCGCATACACATTATAGACTGAAAGACACATGAAGAGACTGAGTTCAAAGTCATTGTGAGTTGACTTCGTACTGTTTGTTAGCTGTCTTGTCACATTTTGTTGACGGTTCTGTCACACTTTGTTGACGGTTTTGTGACATTTTGTTGATGGTTTCTTGTCCATAAAAGGAAATTTTGTTGACGCAACAACAAAGCTATTAGATAGTTAGGCACTTCCCTGACCGATAGTGTCTTGTTCGGAGTCTGGGGTGGGGTAATGGGCTGTGGAGGGGCGGTAGCAGTGGCGCTTACAAGACGGATGTCGGGTCTGGTGAGTGTAGGACTGGACGAATGTGCCGGTGTGCGTGCGGGTAGCCCGGACGCTAGCTGCGCAGGCCCACGCCCACCACTTGGTGGTGTAGGGGCCTGTTCGGAGAGGGGCGTCGGTGGTGGTGTGCGAGGCTGTGGGGCCATCTGTGCGTGGGTGGGCGAGTTCTGGGGAGGGAGCGCCACCCCACGGTCATTTCCCGTCTCGCTGGGCGGTGGTGGGGGGAAGATATCGGAAATGACGGTCGCAAACCACTTTTTCCACGCTGATGTATCCTCACGCTTGAGCGCGTTTTCAATTTCCAGGGTGAGCTGGGTGATGGCATCCATGACGGGCGCGTGTTCCACGGCAATGCTGTTGATGCACGACCAACATGCCAACTCCAATGACTGGAAAGTTGCGCAGGAAGGAGACGACTTTTTCCGGCGATATCTGTTGCCAGCCTGGCGGTGCTTGGTTGAGAGACTACGTGTTATGCACCCGGATGAAACGCACCTGCAGAACAGCAGTTTGACCGCAGTCGCGCAACTTTTGAGGCGTTCGATGAAGGAAGAAGATGGGGGACATCGTCGTGAACAATAGCCAGTCGATGTTGTTTTTGCCGAAGGTGTGTTCGTGGTATTCCTTGGCCGCCTCACTACGGACCAAACGGGAGATCAGCGATGTTGTCAATGCAGTGGAGATTGCCTACTCAAGCTGATTCAGAGACATGACTTTGTCGGTCTGGGGGGGGGGGGGGGGGAGTCAATGGGAGGAATGAAATAGGGGCCTTTGTCGACATACGGTGATGTGGCGAAGGTGGTCCGCCAGTAGCGTGGCTTTAAAAATGAAATATCCTTATTCGGTGCTGCGCCGGCCTTGCAGATACCCGTCCAAAATTGTTCCCGAATTGGTAGAAGGCGAGGAGTGAAGGGTCGTTTTGGCAGCGGTGAACATGACCGTAAACTTGGTCGCGAAGGCAGGTAAGTCCTTGAGTTTCTGCCACAGTAATGCGATCTGCGTGCTAGTGGGTCCGCTCACTGCGAGTTCTTCCGTACAGGGTTGGGAACAAGTATCCGGGGCCATCTCCTGCTGGTAAAGGTACATGATGAGGGATCCGCGCACGACGAGTTCCGCGAGAGCGTCCCGCAAGGGCCCCTTGTAGTTTTGTCGTTGGTGGAGGCTTTCGGTTTCCAGCTTGAGCATTGGATTCTGGCGGAGGTGGCGAACAAAGGACGCAAATTGCGCTTCGTGATTCTGTGACGGATGAGGGTACACTTATCCAGCGTGGGGCACACAGTACCTTGTGCGCTTCCAATAGTAGCAGATGTTGTGCCGGCGCGGCTTGCTGCAACGCAAGGGTGTGCGCGAGGCCTTGGAAAAATGGGAGCGTGTACAAGTCTTGCAATTGGGCGGAGGCCATTGGGTTGTGGATGGATGGAGGAGGTTCCAGAAGCTGATAGGTGGTGCTTACTTATGTTTGGCGCATTGCCGCCACAGGACACGTGATGAAGAGGGGTACTGTTTGAAAAGCTCACATTATGCACGAGTAAAACAACATGTCTGCGTGATATAAAAACAGGGTGGGTGGCGCGGCGACTGTGGCACGTCTTTCATGCGGCTTCGCCGTGACGTTGTGACGGAGACGATGTAGCCGCCGTACCTCAGACGGCCTGAAAAGTGAGTGGGTGTGACATTGTGACTTGCCTCGTCGTGGGGGAGTGTGGGGTGTTGCTTGCCCGGCCGATAGAGTGTGGAAGTGTGACGGTGTGACTTGCTTTTCCCTGTCTGACCGCCATTGATGGGGGAGGAGATGAATTCCGCTGTGTGGTGAGTCGAAATCCCTGGCTCCCCGCCTCAAAGCCGAAATAATGGTCGCAGTATGCCAAAAGAGACCCTGGATGAAATCTTGGAGCTCGCGTGCAAAGGGGGTGCCAGAAGGGATAATTTGGCAACCAGCTATGCATGCTCGCAAGTTTGTTGGGCCTTTGTTCCAAAAGCGAGGGAGGGGTTGTTCGAGACAACTTGTCTTGCTCTGGCGGACAAAAAAAGGGAGGCCGTGAGTTGCGGAGAGAAAGCGATTCCGGTCAAAAAGCTGAGGGCGTTGTGGGAGAGTGACTTGTCAGTCCGGGGTGCACTGAGGCACTTGGTGGTTGGGAGTCCCGCAGTGATGGACAGTGAGCATATGGACTGGGTTTGGGCGAACATGGACAAATGTCCGAAGCTTGTCCAACTCACGTTCTGGAAGGTGACAGTTGCCCAATTGGAGAGGGTGCGCGATCCGGTAGGAGGGGTCGAGCAAGTGACGTGGTTTGGACGGGGGTTTCCATGTCTTGTGTTGGAGGAGCTGCTGCGCTTGGCCCCAGCATGCAGGGTGCTTCGCATGGTCGGCGGGTCTACCTTTGAGTACGGGCGGGGCGCCGAACCTCTACGGGTGCCTGCCTTGGAATTTTCGAGTTGTTCGGGCTTGGTTGGTGCTGACGGCGGCTTCACTGCAGAGAGACTAGAGGTGAAATGTGGAGATTGGGACCTGGAAGACGTTCACAATGCGATAGGGTGTGTGAGCGGGGTTACTTGCCTCAAGCTGGATCTATCAGGTAGGACTAAACCCGTTACTCGTCATGTTGAATCTTACTCCGTACAGCCCCTTATGCGTCTGTTCAACGAGGATTTTTGGACTTCGGCGGCTTGCATAGATCTTTGAGCGCTTTGTTCATCCGGTTCAGGATGGATGAGAGTGGGGATACTGTGGGCGCATGTCTTCTTTCGGCAGCAGAATACTCGCCCTTAACGGAACTGCATTTGGATGTGTTTGGCCCGAGCTTCTCCTGCACGAGTGGCCGGCAGTCTAACACGTTTGGTGAAAGGGACATTGTTACGGGGGTGGGGAGTGCGTTACGCAATGGATGTTTGGCATATATCCGGGCGCATTTGTATGCTTGGCCGATGCCTCTGGATGCGAGGGGCAGAGAGCTGGAGGTAAAGTGCTATGAGTCGAGGGAGATATGGTGGAGATCTGTTTGGGATGCCAGTGGAGTCTACGATCTGACCACACACCAGTGTAACAACGACGTAGAGTGTATTTCGCACTGGGAGTGGCCGTAATAGATTGGACGTGGTCGTGGTTGGTTCGAATGCGAAGCGGTCATGTGACTTTGTAGGAATCAAAGGATGTCACGTGATGGGGTCACCTCGCCCCTCCTCTTGCTAGAAGAAGAAAGATTAGGTTTCTTCGCAAGTACTCATGGGTGTGACCCCGTGGCGTAGTAAAGTGCCTTGTCATTGCAGAAAAAGCTCTCAGGACCTGAGAGCTTATGATGCCGTGTGAGAGGTCGATCGGATATGCGGATGTAGCGTGTATTGGCTGCTCAGCCAACTAGTGTGCCCTTATGGGGTGCATTACAGGGTATTCCCATCCTTGTGTGTGCGCATCTAAGGCCTCATGGACCTTGTGTAAGCATGTGCGACATGATTCAACTTATGACGGACCAACCTTTTTGCGGATGGTGGCGATAGTGTTTGAAGCGGAGGTAAATAAGTGGCCGTTGTCAATGCAGGGGGTATATAAATTCTTCGCTGCCTAGATGTGACTCATGCATCGCGGGGTCAGAAATTCTCGCGCGATTGTGACGCCTTCGCCAGTAGCATTGTCTTGATCAGTGACATTGCACTTTTGTATTTGGTTTTCCGCACCGTCATCAGGCCATGCCAATTGAAAAAGACTACGCAGACAGTGGAGCAATATGGGAAGGGACAGTTCCAGTGGTCAGTCAGGTATGCGGTTGGCCTGAACCATGTAAAAAAACTGACTGAGCGTGGTACAGGGCGTGTTGCAGACAAAACATATCCTCCCCCCGGCGAGGCGATCAGAGCAAATAGTGGTGTATCCGGGTGGGGAAGGCAAGGAAACGTATGCTCCGTCGGAAGAGGGCAATGAGGCTAAGGTTATTGCGCCAGAGGTCAGTCTATCTCATTGAGGACAGGAACCGCTGTGATGGATCCAACAAGGTCCCACCCGACGAAGACATGGGGTTGAGGAATGACCGCAAAATTGCATCGGAGGGCAAAAGTAAAGTGGGTGTCGACGCGGATAACGAACCATAATGTTTGACGCTTTCTTGGCAGAGTGTATGGCACAATCTGGGACTTATGGCAAGGACGTCGAAAAACTTGCATGACTGGAAGGCCGCCCTCAGAGATCACCCAGACTGGAACGACATGATATCGAAAAGCTGCACGCTCCAAAACTTCGCTGTGATGAAGGCATTAGCTGAATTGGGGGACTACGAAGTCTGGGCGGAAACCCTCGCCCGAGAAGAGGAAGCTTGGCTGGTAAGACTGGACGGCGCAGAATCTGTTCATGGGTTGCTCGTGGACATCTTGTCGTTGATGCGCCAAATGCTGGCGGACGTATGGGGGAAGGTCGACAACGGGAACTATCATGATTGCTCAAAGGTGCGGGCATGGCGCGCCTTGCAGAGCTTTATGGAAGGAGAAATACGGTTGGAGGCGGGAACGAGAGTGGGCCGACCGAACAGCGTCTTTGGCAATGAATGGAGGCTGAGGATGAAACCAGTCTACGAAAGGGCCTGTATGTTACCTGACATACAGGCTGACAAGCGTTTGACTCAGTGGTTGAAAAGGTACGCTGAAGAGGACTGGGTGCCTGTGATAAGCGGGGTGCCGCTTGACGCCTCGTGTTTTGTGCCCGTGCCTCATCTCTTCCGGGTTCTACTCGGATGGTCACCTTTGGCGAAGACGGATGGTGCCAATGTCTGGACAACATTGGTACGTGACGCTGCCAACAGACAGAGCGTAAAACTAACGATTCGAAACAAAAAAAAAAAAAAAAGATCGCCGGCCACATGCACTGGCAGGGTATGGGCGAAGTTGACTTGCCCGCTAGTTGGTTCCGCGCGCGTAGCTCCAAGAGGCGTGCAAGCGAAGTTGGAGGGGGCTTGGGACTGGTGTTGGTGAAGCATCTGCATGGTGCCTACGAGCTGGGCCAACAGTACGTTCAAAGTCGCGTACACGATACAGCGGAGCTCCTAGGCGCCTGGAGGAGTAGACAGCGCCTTGCGGCTTTGCTCGACGTGGACACGGAGACATTAGAGGCCATGTGTGAAGCAATGTTGCCGTCAATGGAGCACCGCGGTGAGTGTGGGGTTGCCCGTCATGTGGTGGCCACTGACATGAACACAGATGGGGACGAGCCAAGCGAGCGCCCGGATGACATCGGACCCGCTGCTTGGCAGGTGGTGCAACTGGCTTTGGCGGCGTACAGGGAGTGCCCGCGGTATGGCAAGCAGCGCGCGGAAACTGGGATGGTTTTGAAGCTGTTATTCTTGGCGCACTTGCACACCACATTGGTCGTGCCCATGTGTCAAATGTTTCCAATGGTAGGCCATATGGTGCGAGACATCCACAGAGTCGCCACGTTGGGGGAAGGGGTCGAATGTAACGCCTGGTACGAGATAAAGTGGCAAACGGACAAGCCCACGTCCCCACTAAGCTGGTGGAGGCAGTGGCAGGACATAGAGAGGGATATAGCGGCTGTTTCGATTGCGAAACATCATGTTGACTATATCGTTTGGTTGCAGCGACGTCTGGGTAACGGCGTGTTGCACGATTGGAATGGAAGCGGGTTCATCATAGATGATTGGACGTTGGAAAGGACGAAGGAGCTCTGTCTGGTAAGCGGTTGGCTGCCCGCAACAAAGGGCTAACTGTTCTTCTAGTTGCAACTGGTTACGTGTGTAAGGCATGCGGCGATGAAGGAGGGAATCACGGGTGATGTCGCCGCGTATGGTGTGAAAGAGGTGGAGGGGTGGCTGGAGTCTCGAAGGTTAAGTGTCAGATGGCCTCGTGTTGGAACAGAGGAAGCGTGGTTACAGTACTTGGACGGCGTCAAAGCGAGGGCAAGTAGTGGGCAGGAGTTGGATGGAGTGTAATTGGTACCATCACGTGTCTAGTGATTTGCCTGGCAACTGTGTGTTCCCACGTTATACGGCACTGCTTGTCCCCAGTACCACTTGCAGGCCCCAAACCAAAAATGGACGATTGCACTAGTGCGCCCGGGGCCACGGGAAGCCCTGCGGGGAGGGTACAGGGGGAGAACGAGGGGTCAAGAGAGGAAAGCGTTACCGTCTCGCCTGGTGATGGGCGGAATGAGAGCCCAGAGGCCAGCGAGTCTTATGAGGCGAGTGCGTTGGACTTACTCCGGGACGTACTGACGAAGGGTCAGGGAAATCGCGAAAAGAGGACGCGGGGTGAAGAAACCACGGTATCCCAAGGGGCGTATAAGAAAAGGCGCGGTGAGCAGTGCGCGGTGGGTGAAACGGTGCGGCCCGTTGTCAAGTTGTTAATTTCATGCATAGGACGCGCTCCCTTGTGATAAAAAGGTGAACGTGCTAGAAGACCAGGCAGGCAAGCGTCGAGACTGACTTTTTCGCACAAAGACAGATTTTGATGCCCTTTTCTTGCTTTTGGAGTCGTCGGGTGATCAAGTTTCTCTGAATGAGAGGTTGTCAGACGACCCCATTTGGGCCAGTTCCCTGAGGAAGTCTTCCCCAATGAGGAGTTACTCTTTATTGAGGTCTCTGAAAAACCTCTTGGCCTGCAGACCTTGGCGGGAGACATTGCGATACAGCATGTCCTCTTTGGTCCGGCTGTTGGAAGGATGCCATCTGGGTGTGGATGTGTTGATCGCGATGTTCAGCGTTTTGGAGTGGTTCATGACGACGATGTGGCGCGGGGGTCCGGCCAGTGGAGCGGGCGGTTTGGTAGAAAGCGAGAGGGACGACACGGTGCAGACGGCAGCATGGGCAGCCTGCGGAGCGATTTTTCACGACCGGTTATCTGGAACGCAGGATGAACGGCGGTGCTTGAGGGTCGCCGGCGACGCCGAGTGGGACAGGAAGCTCGGTGAGATTTATTCCGCCGTGGTGAACGACGAGGACGTCCAAAAGGACTTTGACCTGCAAAGCTGGTTGTCTCTCCTCAAAGACGACAAGGACGGGCAGTGGCTGCCAGCAAAGTTCCCTCTTGCAATGGGCCAGCTATCCATGTTACCCATACCGTACACATTAGTGGCGTGGACTTTGAGTGCGCCAGCGGTAAGCACAGCGTGTGCGACTGTGTGGGTGCGATTAGTGAGTGGCATAACCCTCGCAGAGGAGTGAAGCTGATGTCTGCTACTAGGTATTTGGTCTAGTCGATTGGAGGGCACTGCGACCCATAGGCGGTGGGATTGATGTGGTCAACGGGCTGTCTGGAGGGGACGAGGACGCGGCCGTTGCGTTGCGGGTATGCTTTGGGGCTTGCTTGATCAAGAACCTCACCGGCGCCTATGAGGTCGGCCTGAGATACCTGGCGGCCCGCGGGGTTCTAAAATGGAATAACGTCGGCAGCCATTGGAACCGACGGGATGTCGCAGACCTTTTGGGAATGAGCGAGGAGGTGTTGGAGGAGGTGACAAACACGGCCTTGACGGCAATTAAGGGACACGGTGCGCTACATTTGTGCGGACTTTTGGGTGTGTTGTGCTGAGTTCATCTTAGGGGGTGAGTGGGCAACGGCTGACTCTTACGATCCAAACGTGAGTCACGTCCTTGGGTTGGCTTTGGCTGCGTATAGAGAACGGCCGGAACGCAACGGGGAGAGCATCTGTGTGCAAGACGTCCACACACTACTGGTGTTAGCCAATCTTCACGATGAGGTTTGGGTACCGATGATGCGAATGTGCCCTGAGGCGGCAGGTTTGCTGCAAGATATGAGGCGTACTTTGGATGTGATGGTGGGCCCGCCCGAGGGCAACCGGTGGGTGGATGGAGGCACCACCGGCAATTCGGTGACCCTCGCGGCCAGGATTGCTCAGTTGAGGTTGGACAGGGTGGTCGCACAGCGCGTGGACTGTGTGTCGAGGCTGTTGGAGGCGTGCAGGAGGGAAATGTACACGGAAATGATGGAGGAAGAAGGAAGAAAAGTGACACGCGAGGGCTTTTTGACCAAGGATTCCATCTTGGCTACAAAGACATTGCTCCTGGTGTGTGTAATGAGGCCTGCCGTCGAGTGAATACTGATTGATATTAGAACTTGTGCTTGCCGGCGATGAAAAAGTCGGTTTTGTTAAGTGATTCGTCCCAGGAAGTTATGGATGTAACACTGGTGGATGTTGAGAGATGGATGAAGGTCCGAGGGCTGTGGCCTGATTGGCCAGGTGGGAAAGAGGAGATTTGGGCAGACAGATACTTTGAGGAAGTCGGAAATTTGTTGAAGAGTGACCGACCAGGTAGGTTCAATGAGTTGTTGCTCAAAGTTGCCGTGCCGTCTGTTCCAGGCTTTTAGATCGACGGCAGCTGGTCGTTATACATAAATGTAGGAGTGTTACGGCACCCCAACGGTGCGGCTGCGTACATGGCAGCACAGTGTGAAACGCCTTGGATATTATGGATTTTCCCTACGGGGTGGGTAATGTAACGCATGCCGTACATGATAACTGTTCCTCCAGTGACACGAACTGATTGAGGTCAACATAGAGGTCTTGGAAATATTATGTTAGAGTAAGGGGTAGGTGATTGTCAACTCGTTGGGCGGTATGTCCCCCGAGGCTGTCTGCACAGCCAAGAGCGCATTGGCAGCATCAACCTCTTGGACCAGGGGCACCATAGGGTCCTGAACCTTCTGCTGTGAGCTCCTCCCTCTCTTCGATATAAGCTGGGCAAGGACTAGCCGGGGAAGTTGCCATACGTCGAGTTCCCGTAGCCTAAGCGTAATTTACCGAGCATGAAGCTGGGGAGCGTTATACTCTAGTCCCTCGGCAACTTGATGAGGGCCCGGTCGGGCGTAAGACTCGCGGAGAATATTGGGTAAGTACAACCCTGGGCACAGCCTTCTGTGCGGGCCAATGCGGGAAAAAAGGCAGTGGCTGCTTCAAAGTCGATTAGCCATACTCGTGGATGTGCGGCCAAAAGAGGTAGCGCCTAGCAAAATCTCTCGGCATACGAAGTTGTACGAGGACGCGTCCTAAGGAGATGGTGGGTATATTGAGCGTGGTCACTGGGCCAGGGGACACGATGACTGGCACTCTTAGTGGGCAAAGAGACAGGTGCCTGGGACAACATCAATATGAAGTGGTCGAAATTACCAGACTAGCCTCTGCGGTATCAAATCCAGTTGATCACCTAGGGACCAGGACGACGGATCCTATGTTGGGGCCATAGAGCACCCCTCATGGAAAATGTACTCCGCATTGGAACGTCACCCATTATGGTATTGTCAATGCGAATTTCCTTTCCAATGGGGAGAACATGGCTCTCCTCTTGGAGAAGGACAGCCCGAATAGAGCTTGTTGTGAGGCTTGGAGGCCTGTCTTGCAATCTTTGCAACGGCATGGACTTTGCACACAAAGTCCACATCGCTCGTGTGCCGGGCGGCGCGGAGGAGCAAACTGTTGAGACGTATTGAGATGAAATAACGGGAAGAAAACGAAGGGCTCATACTTTGTAGTGCCAAATTGGTGTGTGGGCATCTCGCCCAGGTATTGGCGCGTACAGGCTCCCTGTATGCATGTAGCCGTTATCAAGTGGGCCGTTGGGGCGCCGAAATTCCATGTTTCCGAAGTTAGCCAAGATTCGAGGCCGTGTTCACGGGGCGCACCGCTGGGTTGAACCCACAGCACTTGGCCCATCAAGAGGCGCAGACGCCGGTCCTTAGGCGTGAAGGGCTTCTGGGTGTTGCGTGGATTTCATGGTCGTCGCAATTGGGAGTCTTTACCTTGGTTTCTCGTCGCCAGCATGTGGTCTGAGAACATGCCTTCCTATCAATGGCATCACGAGAGCGAACGTGGTAATTATGGTTTGGGTGTCGCTGCTTGGCAAACCTGGCAATTGAGTGACACTGTGTGCAAGAGCGCCAATATGTGAGTTGGAAGTGAATTGGCGGTTTTCTGAGGCGGAAAACATAGACATCAAGCTTGCGGTTGCGGGAAGAATGGCGCTTGCCGAGTGTGAGTCCATGCAATGAGTGAAGGCGCCATCCGCTGTGTTGCGAGTGAGAGGGCAGTTTGGGACGCTGATTATGAAAGCACCAGTCGGTGCGTTGCAGGTGAATGAGCGCTTAGTTCCGTGTGTGAATCCTGGCCGTGAGTGGGAGCGGCAGAATGTGTGTTGCGAATGTTATAGCCGTTTGTGGGGCTGAGTGGAAAAGCGCCAACTTGTGTGTTGTGTATTGCGTGGGTAAGGAAGCGCCAAGCTCTATGTTGCGGAAGGAAGGGCACTTTGCAGGTGTCATGTCGGCCATAAGTGAAAGCGCCATTTTCTGTACATGTTGCGGAGAAAATGGCGGTGTTATGAGGCCGAGTGCGAGAGCGCCAATCTATCTATGCATTGCGTGTGATTTGGCGGTTGTGTGGGGCTGAGAGAAAGAGCACCGATCTTTGTGTTGCGAGTGGATTGGCCAGTGTCATGTGAGGCTAAGGCAAAAGACCAGTCTGTGTGTTACGGATAAAAAGTTTGTGAAGCTGAGAGCACAAGCACCAAGCTGTGTGTCGCGGATGGAATAGCTAGGAAGTCTATGCCATTAGTGTAAGCTCTGTGCCGTGTGGCGAGTGGAATGGTGGTTTGTGGGGCTGGTTAGGGAAGCTGCGATCGCCATGTTGCGGATGGAATGGCGCTGTCTGATTGTGAGTCCTTGCATTGAGTGAGAGCGCAGTCCGCGGTGTGGCTTGTGAAGTGCAGTGTTGTGAGCCTAATAACAAGAGCGCCAAAGTCTGTGTTGCTAATGGAATGGCGCTTTCCTATTGGAAGTCCATGCCATGAGGGAAGCCGCCATCCAATGTGTTGCGAGTGACCCGGCGGTTGTGTGATGCTGGGTGCAAGAGCGCCAAGCTGTGTGTTGCGAGTGACTTAGCAGGTCTTGGGGCCGTACTGCATATGCGCCAATCCCTGTGTTGCCGATGACTTGGCGCTTTGTGAGGCTGAGGGCGGTAACGCCATTCCCTGTGTTGCGCGTGAAATGGCCCTCTTGTGAAGCAGAGGGCAAAAGCCACTATGTGTGTGTTGCGTGTGAGATGGCGGTTTTGTGGGGCGGTCTTCATAAACGCAATTCCCTACCTTGCGAGTGAGGTGGAGGTTTTGTGAAGCTAAGTGGAAAAGCACCAATGGTTGTGTTAGGGATGGATTGGCGCCATCCGCTGTGTTGCGAGCAGTATGGCGGTTTTGGGAGGCAGGAGGTGGGTCCATGCCATTAGTGAGAGCACCATCCTCTCTGTCGCGAGGGAAATGGCCGTTGGTGGAACTGAGTGAGCCACCACTCTTATGTTGCGGAAGGAATGGTGCTTTCCGAGTGTGAGTCCAGGCCATATGTGAAAGCGCCATCCTCTGTGTTGCGAGGGAATTGGCGGTTCTGTGAGGCTGAGAGGAAAACCGCCATCCGCTGTGTTGCGAGTGAAATGACGGTTGTGTGAGGCTGAGAGCAAGAGCGCCATCCCCTGTGTTCCGAGTGAAATGGCGGTTGTGTGAGGCTGACGGCAAAAGCGCCATCCAGGGGATTGCGCGTGGAATGGCGGTTCTGTGAGGCTGAGGGCAAAAGCGCCATCCTCTGTGTTGCGAGTGAAATGGCGGTTGTGTGAGGCTGACGGCAAAAGCGCCATCCAGGGGATTGCGCGTGGAATGGCGGTTCTGTGAGGCTGAGGGCAAAAGCGCCATCCTCTGTGTTGCGGGGGAAATGGCGGTTCTGTGTGGCTGAGAGGAAAACCGCCATCCTCTGTGTTGCGAGTGAAATGGCGGTTGTGTGAGGCTGAGAGCAAGAGCGCCATCCCCTGTGTTCCGAGTGAAATGGCGGTTGTGTGAGGCTGACGGCAAAAGCGCCATCCAGGGGATTGCGCGTGGAATGGCGGTTCTGTGAGGCTGAGGGCAAAAGCGCCATCCTCTGTGTTGCGGGGGAAATGGCGGTTCTGTGTGGCTGAGAGGAAAACCGCCATCCTCTGTGTTGCGTGTGAAATGGCGGTTTTGTGGGCTGAGTGGGAAAGCACCATTCTGTGTGTTGCGGATGTAATGGTGCTTTCCGTGTGTGAGTCCAGGCCATATGTGAAAGCGCCATCCTCTGTGTTGCGAGGGAATTGGCGGTTCTGTGAGGCTGAGAGGAAAACCGCCATCCGCTGTGTTGCGAGTGAAATGACGGTTGTGTGAGGCTGAGAGCAAGAGCGCCATCCCCTGTGTTCCGAGTGAAATGGCGGTTGTGTGAGGCTGACGGCAAAAGCGCCATCCAGGGGATTGCGCGTGGAATGGCGGTTCTGTGTGGCTGAGAGGAAAACCGCCATCCTCTGTGTTGCGTGTGAAATGGCGGTTTTGTGGGCTGAGTGGGAAAGCACCATTCTGTGTGTTGCGGATGTAATGGTGCTTTCCGTGTGTGAGTCCAGGCCATATGTGAAAGCGCCATCCTCTGTGTTGCGAGGGAATTGGCGGTTCTGTGAGGCTGAGAGGAAAACCGCCATCCGCTGTGTTGCGAGTGAAATGACGGTTGTGTGAGGCTGAGAGCAAGAGCGCCATCCCCTGTGTTCCGAGTGAAATGGCGGTTGTGTGAGGCTGACGGCAAAAGCGCCATCCAGGGGATTGCGCGTGGAATGGCGGTTCTGTGAGGCTGAGGGCAAAAGCGCCATCCTCTGTGTTGCGAGTGAAATGGCGGTTGTGTGAGGCTGACGGCAAAAGCGCCATCCAGGGGATTGCGCGTGGAATGGCGGTTCTGTGAGGCTGAGGGCAAAAGCGCCATCCTCTGTGTTGCGGGGGAAATGGCGGTTCTGTGTGGCTGAGAGGAAAACCGCCATCCTCTGTGTTGCGTGTGAAATGGCGGTTGTGTGAGGCTGAGAGCAAGAGCGCCATCCCCTGTGTTCCGAGTGAAATGGCGGTTGTGTGAGGCTGACGGCAAAAGCGCCATCCAGGGGATTGCGCGTGGAATGGCGGTTCTGTGAGGCTGAGGGCAAAAGCGCCATCCTCTGTGTTGCGGGGGAAATGGCGGTTCTGTGTGGCTGAGAGGAAAACCGCCATCCTCTGTGTTGCGTGTGAAATGGCGGTTTTGTGGGCTGAGTGGGAAAGCACCATTCTGTGTGTTGCGGATGTAATGGTGCTTTCCGTGTGTGAGTCCAGGCCATATGTGAAAGCGCCATCCTCTGTGTTGCGAGGGAATTGGCGGTTCTGTGAGGCTGAGAGGAAAACCGCCATCCGCTGTGTTGCGAGTGAAATGACGGTTGTGTGAGGCTGAGAGCAAGAGCGCCATCCCCTGTGTTCCGAGTGAAATGGCGGTTGTGTGAGGCTGACGGCAAAAGCGCCATCCAGGGGATTGCGCGTGGAATGGCGGTTCTGTGTGGCTGAGAGGAAAACCGCCATCCTCTGTGTTGCGTGTGAAATGGCGGTTTTGTGGGCTGAGTGGGAAAGCACCATTCTGTGTGTTGCGGATGTAATGGTGCTTTCCGTGTGTGAGTCCAGGCCATATGTGAAAGCGCCATCCTCTGTGTTGCGAGGGAATTGGCGGTTCTGTGAGGCTGAGAGGAAAACCGCCATCCGCTGTGTTGCGAGTGAAATGACGGTTGTGTGAGGCTGAGAGCAAGAGCGCCATCCCCTGTGTTCCGAGTGAAATGGCGGTTGTGTGAGGCTGACGGCAAAAGCGCCATCCAGGGGATTGCGCGTGGAATGGCGGTTCTGTGAGGCTGAGGGCAAAAGCGCCATCCTCTGTGTTGCGAGTGAAATGGCGGTTGTGTGAGGCTGACGGCAAAAGCGCCATCCAGGGGATTGCGCGTGGAATGGCGGTTCTGTGAGGCTGAGGGCAAAAGAGCCATCCTCTGTGTTGCGGGGGAAATGGCGGTTCTGTGTGGCTGAGAGGAAAACCGCCATCCTCTGTGTTGCGTGTGAAATGGCGGTTGTGTGAGGCTGAGAGCAAGAGCGCCATCCCCTGTGTTCCGAGTGAAATGGCGGTTGTGTGAGGCTGACGGCAAAAGCGCCATCCAGGGGATTGCGCGTGGAATGGCGGTTCTGTGAGGCTGAGGGCAAAAGCGCCATCCTCTGTGTTGCGGGGGAAATGGCGGTTCTGTGTGGCTGAGAGGAAAACCGCCATCCTCTGTGTTGCGTGTGAAATGGCGGTTTTGTGGGCTGAGTGGGAAAGCACCATTCTGTGTGTTGCGGATGTAATGGTGCTTTCCGTGTGTGAGTCCAGGCCATATGTGAAAGCGCCATCCTCTGTGTTGCGAGGGAATTGGCGGTTCTGTGAGGCTGAGAGGAAAACCGCCATCCGCTGTGTTGCGAGTGAAATGACGGTTGTGTGAGGCTGAGAGCAAGAGCGCCATCCCCTGTGTTCCGAGTGAAATGGCGGTTGTGTGAGGCTGACGGCAAAAGCGCCATCCAGGGGATTGCGCGTGGAATGGCGGTTCTGTGTGGCTGAGAGGAAAACCGCCATCCTCTGTGTTGCGTGTGAAATGGCGGTTTTGTGGGCTGAGTGGGAAAGCACCATTCTGTGTGTTGCGGATGTAATGGTGCTTTCCGTGTGTGAGTCCAGGCCATATGTGAAAGCGCCATCCTCTGTGTTGCGAGGGAATTGGCGGTTCTGTGAGGCTGAGAGGAAAACCGCCATCCGCTGTGTTGCGAGTGAAATGACGGTTGTGTGAGGCTGAGAGCAAGAGCGCCATCCCCTGTGTTCCGAGTGAAATGGCGGTTGTGTGAGGCTGACGGCAAAAGCGCCATCCAGGGGATTGCGCGTGGAATGGCGGTTCTGTGAGGCTGAGGGCAAAAGCGCCATCCTCTGTGTTGCGAGTGAAATGGCGGTTGTGTGAGGCTGACGGCAAAAGCGCCATCCAGGGGATTGCGCGTGGAATGGCGGTTCTGTGAGGCTGAGGGCAAAAGCGCCATCCTCTGTGTTGCGGGGGAAATGGCGGTTCTGTGTGGCTGAGAGGAAAACCGCCATCCTCTGTGTTGCGTGTGAAATGGCGGTTTTGTGGGCTGAGTGGGAAAACACCATTCTGTGTGTTGCAGATATAATGGTGCTTTCCGTGTGTGAGTCCAGGCCATATGTGAAAGCGCCATCCTCTGTGTTGCGAGGGAATTGGCGGTTCTGTGAGGCTGAGAGGAAAACCGCCATCCGCTGTGTTGCGAGTGGAATGGCGGTTGTGTGAGGCTGAGAGGAAAAGCACCATTCTCTGTGTTGTAGATGAAATGGCGGTTTCCAAAATGCTTCCAAAACAAAATTTTGGTTTGAATTGGAGCCCTCCACTTCCGTTTCAAGAGGGATAGGTATCATTCTGTGTCCAGACCGACTCGCGAGTCCCCAGGACAAGAGGTGCCCGCACTGTACCAGCAGCCATCCCAGGTGCGCACTCTGGCGCATTTTTGATCGTTCGACCCCTTGCTGAGCCGCGGGGGCCTAGCCACGCCATATGTGAGCTCGATGGACGTTTGTACGTGTCCAGACCAGCCTACAAGTCCCCTGGACAAGAGGTGCCCGCACTGCACCAGCAGCCATCCCAGGTGCGCACTCTGGCGCACTTTTGATCGTTCGACGCATTGCTGCGATCCGATGCTCTAGCCACGCCGTATATGAGCTCTGTGAACGTTCTTCTGTGTCCAGACCGACCCGCGAGTCCCCAGGACAAGAGGTGCCCGCACTGCACCAGCAGCCATGCCAGGTGCGCACTTTGGCGCACTTTTGATCGTTCGACGCATTGCTGCGATCCGGGGCCTTAGCCACGCCGTATATGAGCTCTATGGACGTTGTTCTGTGTTTAGACCAGCTCACGAGTCCTCAGGACAAGGCGTTCCCACACTGCACCAGGATCTGTGCCAGGTGCGATCGTGGCGCAATTCTGATCGCTCGACGCATTGCTGCGATCCGGGCCACTCGCCACGCCGTATACGATCTCTTTAGGTATCAATCTGTGTTCAGACCGACTCGCGAGTCCCCAGGACAAGAGGTGCCCGCACTGTACCAGCAGCCATCCCAGGTGCGCACTCTGGCGCACTTTTGATCGTTCGACGCCCTGCTGCGATCCGGGGCCTTAGCCAGGCCGTATATTAGCTCTGTGGACGTTCTTCTGTGTTCAGACCAACCCACGAGTCCCCAGGACAAGAGGTGCCCGCACTGCACCAGCAGCCATCCCAGGTTCGCACTGTGGCGCATTTTTGATCGTTTGACGCCCTGCTGCAATGCGGGGGTTCTATAAGCGTGACTGGCAGGTGTGGAGAATGTCCATTGCCTGCATCCGATCTCACAAGACCCCATGGTAAGATCTCCTTGACCTGAACGACTCACAGTTCTAGGTTCCGAGCGGGGCCCAACTACGGAAGTTTGACGCCTTCTAGGACAGCAAAAGCCCTGCATGTGCATCCACGAGTAGAATAGCAATGACTCGCCTCAAAGGGGCATGGGTCACAACAAGATCTGGCACTCATGCTCCATGATGCCGTCCCGGTACTGCACAATGTCATCCCGGTACCTCACCAAACGCCCTACGTGGAAGGGGCCATGTTCCTACGGCCTGTACACCTTCTTAGAGCTAATAGAAGCATATGTTTCCTACATTTCGAGTTCCGGGGAGCTGTCCTGCAACGGCACCAGCTGCCCGTATCAGTGTGGCACCATTGACAGCAACGGTGCGACCCCCCCAGACATTGTATGACCATGGAATCTTTTGCCCCACTCTTCCCCGACCCTAGAGCCATGGAATCAACAGGAATTAGGTCATAAAAGCGTGTATTTGCTGTACCGAAACATGGGCTCGCGGTACCTCAACCAAAGAATCGGCTGGTGCCGTCCAACGAGCAAAGGGGCCGCTCTGTGCTTTTGGGACAGTGACCCGGACCCTAACAGCTAGCGGCACCGGCAAGTGCAAGAAAAACGAGGGGGGTCGACTGATTTCGAAACGAAATGAGATGACTTATAGGTATAGGACTCTGACGCTGCCGAAGCAGGTATACGGGAATTTGCGGCCAAGGTCTACGAGCGCCTGGTCAACATTGAAGCAACGGTTATCGGACCCCTGCACCGGACATATCGTTTCTTCTGTCGCGTGGACGTTGCTCTTGTACGACTGGCAGACGGCGCACTGCGTTTCACATTGAATGAGGTTCAACCCGGGGAGTGCGGGCTTTGGAGTGACGAGCCGGACCTTTCAGACACTGTAGTCAACGGGCTTATCAGTGCTCTGGAAGATGGTTGTTGGATGGACCCGCGTCAGATGTAGGCCGCCGTGTCTTGGTAGTTTGTTCTGTATATGAAAGATTCTGGCCTGGTCATACCTACTGGGTGAAATAAAAATGTCAATGCCCACCGAACCTGAAGAAACGCAGAGTTCGAGAGCGGCCTCACAAAAATTCACGAGGTCGCAGGGTATACTGCTTTTTGGTTGTTTCTCAAACTCATGTATTTAGACATAGGCGGGCGGCGATGGTATGATACAAGTACAAAAAAAAAAACGCATGGTATGTAGTACAAAGAAAGAAACAGATAAAAAGCTAGAAGGCGCCCGCCGAGAGTGGGGGAGGTCGGCGGTGCGATGGGGATGGATGGTTGTGGGCGGCTAACGTAGGACCCTTGGAGTGAATGTAAGTCAATGAAATTACTAGCAAGGAGTGGGTGCTTACGTCGGTAGACCCTCCTCGCCTCCATCCTCGTCTGCTTGCGTCATCGCGGACGCACCCTGCTGGACCTGTGGAAGTCTGAGCGAAGGAGAGGCCAAAAGGTGAGTAGTACCCACGTAGGCTGAACTAGTTGAGCATGTCATCGACCCTACGTAGGCTGAACTAGTTGAGCATGTCGCGGACCCGCAGTCTCGTATTATGACACGGTTCCCTCGGATCGTTCGCCAATCGCACACTGATGGTATGGGTTAGGCCGAGCGCTGGACGCTGGTGAGCGTACTGACTGGTAGGAACTTGGGTGAACAGGACCTGGAGGAAGGAAGGCGGTGCGTACACGGCGCAGTCTTATACGCTCAACGCACCGCCAAAAATAGATCGGGCCGGGCCGGGTTGTCCGTCTCTGACAGTCTGTGCGAAGATTCTACAAGGCCGCCTTGTCCGCCTTGTCAGCTCCCGTCACTATGACTGATCGCAGGGTGATTCTTGCGTATGCGTCGTTTGACGCCAACTGGGACCGCTCCACCACAGTTCTCTGGAAGGACGACCAGGACTACTTTGGCGGCGAAACCAAAGAACCCGCCCCTTTCCCGCTGGTGGTTGCTGAGAGCGCTCAACTGATCCCGAGATCGTACTATCTCGCCCGTGCGGATGGTCTCACTAATTTCGAACCACGCCAAGGTCAGCAGGTATGCCACAAGACCAGACGCTTTAATGCTGAGCCCCAGCACAGGTCAGGAGGTATACCTCAAGACCTTTGAGGGACTCATCACTGGGACAAGCGAGGGAGGCACTTGGGCAGCTGACGTGTTCTTGCGCGAGGCACTGATCGCCGAGCGTCTTGCAACTCGGGATCATCCAAATGTCTGTCGATACCTTGGGGCAAAGGCGGCGAACGGATACTTGGTTGGGTTGGCGTGGGATTTGCATGGGAAGACCCTGTACGAGGCGGTCCTTCAGCACGACGTCCTCGATGTGCCTGCTATTCTCAACGACGTCCGCCAAGGCCTACTTCATATCCACGCTCTTGGTGTCGTCCACGGCGACATCAGGCCAGGTAATATCGTCCTTGCTGCCGACCGACGGGCTGTCATCATCGACTTTGATACGAGTCTACCTATTGGTGCCTCTCGTGACGTCAAAGCCAAGTGGGGTAGTGAACCTTGGTACCGGACGGACACCTCTCAGGCTCAAGAGAAGGATGACATCCGAGCATTGAATGTCCTTGCTCAATGGCTGGTGAATGGTACGGTTCGCGGAATGACTGGATTCCCAGATGATTACCTTGTCACGGAGACTGGGTACGAGGCGGAAATGGTTCAGTTTTGGGGAGCATATGACAATGTTTTGACGTAGGGTGTTGGGCTCATGACTGTAACCACATTTATTCGTAAATGACCATTGCCTACTCGTCCTACGCATTCTCCTCCCATAACCCTTCGTAGTCGGCGTATCCTCCCCAACGGCAGCTCTCGCATCCCTCAACATCCTCGTTAAACCTTTCCTCTGGATCCGCGTACGCTTCCTCCATCTGGATGTAGTATTCGTTAAAGTGGTAGAAGAGCGCTTCACGCCCGATGTTCACCCATTCCGGCGCTGCGGGATCGTGTGCAACCGCCTGAGAGAAATCATGAGTCATAAAAGTCTACGTATAAGACGAGAACGTACATCTCCAACTATGAGTTGGAAGTGGTCGACATGCGTCGTCTGGTATTCGAGATAAAACCATGGCCGAGGTTGGCGTCCGGTTGTGGAGCGGACGACGACGCTGTTGTTGACCAAGTCGGTTCCGTTGTCGCCTTCGAACGCGACGCGGAACTCTACATTTCCTCGCGGAACGGGTTGTCCGGTGCGGCAAAGAGGAATGCGTCGGACGCGGGGTGGCATTGCAAATGTTCGAGAACAATAAGGGCAGCGGGGTTGAGCAGCAGCTGGACAGCACCAGTAGTGGCATCAGTCTTGCATGGCATGCGATAGTCCGCGTCCTGGAAACATTGGATAAGGGCGAGGATGTCACCCAGGGCATTGTCAAGAAGATGTACGTCTGGATGGACCTGTTGTCCAGTTTCACCGGTCTCCAACGACGGAATCTTGCTGAGACGTGTAACAGCAGAGCGATATTTCGTCAAGTAACTGGAGAGAAACCACGCCCACTTGCCCTGGAGCTTGTGCGGGTCATCGGCAGGTCTGAACCACATGTGAAGCCGGTCTCAAAAGCCATCATCTCGACCGCGTTGCAGTGGCCGTACATGCACAAGATCAATAGTATCCCATAGCCAACTGACAGAGTTACTGAGAACGACCCAGTCCACAAGGATTCTTTGTTATTGGTTACTTGTTCATGCTCGTTGGTCCTCGTTCGCATCCGTTGGTTCTCGTCCGTACTCGTTGGCTCCCGTACGTGACCGTTAGTTCTTGTCAGTCATGTTCCACAATGTTAGGTTTGCTCTCTTTGTGAACTCTGTTTTGCTGTTGGTTGCATTTATTGATTTTTGTTCACGTTTCTTAGTCCTGATTGTTACTCATCAATACTGAATGAGCCTTATCCGTTCTTGTTGATTCCCGTCTCTTCTTGGTGGCTCTCATCTGTGCTCGTTCATACTTGTTGGTCCTCGTTAGCACTCGTTGGTTCTCGTTAGCACTCGTTGGTTGGTTCTCGTTAGCACTCGTTGGTTCTTGTTAGCCCTTGTCGGTTCTCATCTGCACGTTTTACTTGGTATTGGCTTTGACTCTGCAGCTTAAATAGAGCAGCAAGTGGTAGGTTCACATGTGAGCCCTCACACTGTTCACACAGACCTGCATTTGGCCAATCTTGTTGATATTTGTAGGGTCCCGCTTGCATTTGTCCGGCCTCGTTCGCTCTCGTCAGGTCTCGTCTGCTCTCGTCAGGTCTCGTCAGGTCTCGTTCACTCTCGTCAGGTCTCGTTACGTCTCCTTCACTCTCGTCAGGTCTCGTTCGCCCTCGTTAGGCTCGTTGGGTCTCGTCCGCTCTCGTCAGGTCTCGTCAGGTCTCGTTCGCTCTTGTCAGGTCTTGCTGGGTCCTGTTCGCTCTCGTTGGGTCTCGTTCACTTTCGTCAGTTCTCGTTAGGACTCGTCAGGTCCTGCTTACCGTTCTCAGCCGGCATCGCACGGCATCATTCACCACAGTCTGACCCTTTCACTCTTATTTGTTTGCGTCAGAGGATTTGTTTTGTACTACAAGTTTTCCCATACAAATGACCCCACCCCGTGGCGGTGGTAAAGGAAGATGGGTGATCAAGCCATCTTCTTTCACCGCCGCCACACCCGACACCCAACACCGCCACACCCAACGCCACATCCATCCGCCAATGACATCCCGAAATACAGTACTAAGCTGTAGACAGAGTAAAGTGTTAGCACAAGCATGAAAAAGTAAAAGAACAAACTGACTTACACAAAAAAAGAGCTGCACCTGCAATTCGCGAATGGGCGCGAGACCGGAAACCGGAGGCGAAGGTTGACGCCCCGCGATGGCTTCCAAAGCTGGGCGCCGCCACCACAGAGTAAGCAACGGCACCCGGGAATGAGCGCCGGTGCCTGCCAGTTGGCCTGCACCAGCGCCCGCCCACTGCCTATGCTAAAAAAAGAGTGACAAACAGCAGAAAACACTAAATAAAAGAACACGTACCTCTGCCATGAAGACGGATCCAGACGTAGCAGAGGAAAAAGACGAGGCCGCCAACTCTGTGCACCCTGAAAAAAGAGTGAGGAACAGCAAACATGAATAATAAAAAAAAGAACGCGCACCTCGGCCATGAAGACGGACACGGACATACCAGAGCAAAAAAAGGGACTCCCAGCCACACGCTTACCAGACGACTTGCAACTAGGTGGTCGTCAAGGCAGGACAATGGTCCCTAGACCCCTAGAGCCCCGCCCAAAGGATGTATGTTCTAAGGCTGACGCGGTGTGCACCCCGCGCCAACCGTTCCCACACAGAGCCGAAGGGCAGTACATTGTGCAACCCCACCCACAGTGCCGTCACACTGGGGTGGACACAAGGACCGTCGGGCGTACGTGGTGGTGGGAAGTCAAGAGAAAAAAAAGCGATCGCCCGCTTTATAAGCGGGCCGCAGTTTGATTCTCCGCCGTCAATCCCGAACGATCCCGGACGAGCGCGGACGGGGCGCGCGGCTTTGCTCATGAGCGGGGCGGGTGGCAGGGAGAGGGACCCTTTACTTTCTGGGAGGGCGCGGAACGCTCAATTGAGCGAACCACATACCCTCCAGAGAAGGTGCGGGTCGGGAGTATGGTGCTGAGAGGGAGGGAGCCTGGCGGCGGGGCGCGGGAGCGTGTTGGTCACGTTGGCGAAGGCGGGAGCGTCGTTGTGGGTGGTCATACCCAGGCGTGTTGGCGGGGATAGCGGCGCAGAGACGCCTGCGCGGATCCGGGACAATGTGGGTGGTTGCCTCAATGGAGGGCTTATCCCGCGCGTAGATCTGGATCTACGGACGAATCAGTGATAGAAACGGATACGCCAGTGGAAAACTGGCGTATCCAAGCAAAAAGCAATAGAAAAACACGTACCTGGCATGGACGCCCGCCTCCAGGCGGCGCGCCCAGCTCAAACCGAAGACCCCGCACGCTCCCATCCACCAGTGCGGCGGGGCGTCGATCCGCCGTGGGCGATGTCGTCCAGGAGCCCGTGGAGGGCGTCGTCGTCGTCCTGCATGCCCAAGACCGGCTTGGGATGCAAGCTGCCCATTTTGTATGGGGCTTACGCGTCATGTTGAGATTGGTTGCTACGGCAACCAATCCCAACATTGCAGTGCTGGCGTGAGCACCGCACCGAGCGGCAGCGGCGGCGTAGAAGAAAGGAGGAACGCACGACCTGCATAAAGCAGGTCGTGGTCGAGTGTCAAGTGCTGTCAGGCACCGACAGCACTTGTCTAATCTTGCCGGATCTGTCGGATCGGGAGCCGTTGCCAAGCCCGGCCCAAAGCTGTGCCTGGCAAGCTCGGTCCGTTTCTCTCACCACTCTCCACCAGCTGTACGCGCGCGTGGACGATGTCGACCGCGGTGTCGATAGGGCACTGACCTCTGGCGTCGCCCAAACCAAGCCCCGACGCCCTTCTTGGCGCTGGACCGCCGAACGCCCCGCCAGTGCCGGGATCGCGCCCTACAACTGCGGCGAGTGCGCACAACGATGGATTTCGATGCCGGACATCAACGGAATGTGGTGTAGGAGGGCGATGGATGGTGCAGGCAGAAGTGAGCGGGGCTGGCTTGAGCACAGCAGCGGGAATGCCGTCTGATGGCTGGTGAGTGATATCCTTCACTTTTTCAGATGTTCCGGAGGGTGGCGGCCGACTTCCGCCCCCGTTCTGACCGAATCGTGGCTTAGGCCACTGTTACATACGACTACGACGCGGCCGTCACGCCCAGACCGCCCTACACGCCACACCTTCCCGGATCCCGCTTACAACCACGGCGAGCGCGGACGGCGTTGGACTTCGACGCCGGACATCGACTGGATGTGGTGTAGGAGGCTGAGGGAGGGTTCTGGTTGATTTGAGAGACGCCGTCGTGCGCACAGCGCGCCATGACATTTGGTGCGTGTTCCTTAACCTTTTTATATTATTCAACGGTGCTAAGCACCGCACGTCGCCGACTTTCAGGACAACCGGTTGCGCATCCCGACGCTCATCTCGGCGTTTCCGTTCCCCTTGCCGCCGTTATCATCCTCCCATTCGCATCACGGTCTCAACTCCACCAACCTCCACCACAACAACAACAATGTCCTGCGCCGTCAACAATGCCGGAAAGGACCCGCGCCCTCTCTTCCGCCCTCTCGACTCGGAACTCGCATTTCCTACTGGTGACTGACGGCACCGAACGATCGCCAACGAGAACGAACGACCGCGTACAAGAACAAACGACTGCGAACGAGAACGAACACGGACACCTCGACGGAATACTGCGAACGAGAACGAACACGGACACCTCGACGGAATACTGACCCCAGCAACGCGACATTGTGGGCTAGTAAGACGCGTATAGCGGCAATATGCGCCGCCACATCTGGTGCGTGCTTTCTGACTGTTGTTTCATTTTTCAACGGTGCTCATACCACAGGCTGCTTAGGACAACTCCTTGCATGTCTGACAACACATTCCGAAGCCCCTCTTGCCGACTCTCCGCCGCCGCTGCCGCCAGCCCCAAGTCCAAGTCCACTTATGCAAAGCGAGGCAACCCTTGTCAATTGACGTGGGACTGCTCGCTTGCATAATGGAACAGGATGCTGGAGGCTGGTTAAGCCGGAGAGAGCATGACCGCGACCAAGATTAGACGAACGCCAACAAGGGCGAACGAGCTCGAACGGATGCGAACGAGGTACGACGACAGCAAACAAGACCCGACGACTGCAAACGAGACCTTACAACGGCGAACGAGGGCGTGCAAACAAAAACCAGGGCTAACGAACGTGAACGGCGTCGAACGAAACCCAACGAGGGCGAGCGAAACCCAACGAGAGCGAGCGAGGTCCAACGGGGGTGAGCAAACATGAACAGGTATTCCTCTCCTTCCACCTTCACTCCCCCGCTTCCGTCCTCAATCTGCTATGCGTCATGAATGCAGCCCTTCTCAATTGAGGTGACTCCAAGGACGGCCGGCGTGAACGCATACAAACAAGTGGGAACCAGGACGAACGAGAGCTAACGAAGGCGAACGAGAGCCAACGGACGCGAACGGGAGTTAACGAACACAAACGAGACCCAACGACGGCCAACGAGGGCGGGCAACTCCCTCCACCTGCGCTTCTGGTCCTGAGTCTGCTATGTCCTATGACTGCAGCGCTCCTCAATTGAGGTGACTGCAAGAATGGCTGGCATGGATGCGAACAAACAAGTTTGAACCCTAAGTTTGAACCAGGACAAACGAGAGCCAACGAGAACGGACGACTGCTAACGAACACGGACGAGAGCTGACGAACGCGAACGAGAGCTGACGAGCGCGAACGAGAGCTGACGAACGCGAACGAGAGCTGACAAGGCTTCACCAAGATAACACCGAATATTGTCAAGCGTCAGTTCCCAGGCATGGTTCAAGGATAAAATGGCCTGCGCGACGTGTTTCAAGCAGTAGGAGCCCGAGGTTTGTGATCGCAAGATGATCGTGCGCCACATAAAGAATCCTTCGTATCTCCGTCAAAGTATAATTATATTGTCTGATATTTTGAGGAGTAGTATATATACCCTATATCTACAACTTTCTCTCTCAAACTTTGTCTGTATTTTTTATTTTTTTTACTCCGTAGTATCTGAGGCAGGGTAAATAAGGATCGACTAAGTCGGTGGAGGGAAAGACGGGTTGGAACGGGGTGTTGGTCGCAAGTCCATTGACGATAGCTTGGATAGTGTTGTTGAGCTCAAAGTTTGGATCGCAAATGTCGCAAAGGAGAGCGTTGGGAATATCACGACATGTGAGACCGCGTCCATTGAAGATAAGTGTCGGTTCAAAACGGCGGCAGATAGTATCGTTTGCCAACCAAGCAATGCTACGATAAGCGAGTCCGTAGTCCTGTGGAGGAGGTGGGGGATATTGAGCTCGAATGTCGTTGAGAACGAATGTATACCCGGGGAAGTGAAAACGTCCGGTCCGACCTGCACCCTGGACAATGGCCAGAAGACCGTGCATGTAGCCTTCCATCAATGCGACAGCCAGTCGGGGATTGTCCATGCCCTGAACAAGTGTCGTGGTTGCTGCAATCCATTGTTTTGTCCCCTGGGCAAAGTCGTACTCGTCCTCATAGCGGTGCGGCCATCCACTGTATGACATACAACCAAGTTTAGCACCGGTATCCTTGCACTCGGCAGTCGAAGTCCCAAAGACGACTCCTTGGGTTACGGGGTTGTAGCGATTGAGAATGCGAGTGGTGAAGAGATCGACCAAGGCTGAAACAAGAGCTCCTTGCTTGACATACTCACTGTCGTATGAAACCACAGCGTAACGGATGTTGGGCTGAAGAAGCGGGGCACGAAGAACCCAACTAGTCCGCGCGAGGCCGCTGACAGTTCGGAAATACTCCACGTGGTCTACAGCAAGTGTTGCCGTAAGGAAGACCTTTGAGACTTTGGAGATCATGATCTTGTCGATTTTGGTGAACTGAGTACGGAACGTGGGTTCCGAGATGATCTGATGAGCCTCGTCGCACATCCAGACCCTCCACCTTTCCTGAATCCGGTTGACAAAGCTAATAACCCATTAATAACGAGGCGACATTGATGGATAAACAAAAAATCTCACGTTGACCACTTTGAGCTCGCAAACGTCTCCAGAGGAACAAACCAGAGTGCGGTTTTATCGTGGACTGGCTTCCAGTTGGTAATGATGCTGGACGACAGTGTCTGTGCTGGTATGCCTTTAGAGGTAGCGCGGCGGTACTGCTCTTCAAGCAGCGACTTGTTTGGAATGAGCACGATGATGACGCGCTCTTTGCGGTGGATCCAAGCGTAAATACTCCAAGCGAGTGATTTGCCAGCGCCGGTGGGTAAGATGGCAATAAAGTCCTGATGCTCACTGAGAACAAGAAGCACCAACAGATGTTGATATGGCGAACTCCAAGTGGCTTCGGGACCAAGCATATGTCGGAGACCAGCTACTGCATCAGCTTCGAGGTCGGGGCCAAAGTACTGACACAACTGAGCGGCTTCGTCCTCATTAAGAGCTTCACGACCATGAAGAGCAGTTGCCAAAGCCAACGTGATTTCGGCTCTTGTCCGAGGTTGAACGACCGTGGGAACTGGGTGAGGTATAGTGTCGACGGCAGCAGCAGTGGGAGGATCATCGTTGTAGGACAAGTCCATGCCGAATAACTATAAGAGAAAAGCGCAACATCAGTATCTGTTGTCACACTGCACAGCCACAAAAAAATTCTAGCAGAAATTTGGCCTGCATAGCCATGTGCACAGCCACGAAAAAATTCTGGCAGAAATTTGGCCTGCATAGCCACATGCGCAGCCACGAAAAAATTCTGGCAGAATTATGACAGCCGATGACATAAGCCAGAATGGCAACTTGGCTGATATAAGCGGCAGTGCCACCCCCCACACACGACAAGACATGACAAGAACTGAAATACGCACCGAATCATTCATAATCACATCTTCATGGGCGTCGTTACTCGGTGCGGGTGGAGCGGGAACTGGCGGCAGAGAGGATAGACCGAGTCCACCATTTGCCAGATGCGCAGCGACCAGAGCTTCACTAACATGAGTCTGAATGGTCTCTGAGAGACCCTCCAGCGCTTTTGCAATGCCATCGTCCACCGCCGACTTGATTGTCGTCCTCATTGTAGCAAAGAAGGCAGCCTGATCAAAAAGTGGTGCAGCTGCAACACCAGGAGGGGGTGCCGGTGCTGCAGGTGCCGGATTAGCCAGATCAACCGGTGCACGAGCTTTGAGTCGAATGGGAAGAGCAACTGCCGGGACTTGACCTGGAATCATATCCCAAATACTGTGCCAAGCGTCCGAGGCAACACTGAACTTCAGCAGCTGCTCAGATCCCATCCCGGCTGTTCCCGACTCTTCGATGGCATAAAACCGGGCCCGGATGTTGGCAGAGTGGCCCGCTTGCTCAGCAAACGTGTCGTCTTGTCCCAGAACGCGCATAAGTGCGTCTGTGCCAAAGAAGATGCGAGTGATTTCCACCGTATGCTGTCGCCAAGTATGGACACCAATGTCGTAGCCGAGATGAGTAGTGAAGCGGGACTGGAAGAAGGCACGGAATTGATCAGCGTCAAGACGCTTGTCACCCTTCATGAAGAGGTACGTGTCGTAACGCAACCCAACCTCCGGACCATAGAGCACCGTAGCCAAGCGAGATTCTGTGGGGCGAATGTGGACCAGATATGTCAGCAAGAGCAAGGCTAACTCTGGTGGCAGCTTCATCGGAACAAAGCCCTCGTGACCGACTTGAGTCTCTGTCTTAGCACGACGGAGAGCCATCCATAGCTCTGCAAATCCAAGGAAGATGCCTCGACCACGTGTCGCGTTCTGAATGCGTACATCAGGGTATTGGCCACCACGAGCAAACTGACCAGCGAGCGTGACAGCTGCAAAGCCCAAACGCAGACCGATATCATTGAGTTTGTTGTGGACCTCTTCGATACCGGCGGGAGATACGTGGGGCGCACCACCGGGAGCATTGAAGAACATGCGCTGGTTGGGATCGTCCACCAACTTGTCGAATAGATCGTATGTGGGCGAGACTTCGTCACCGGCTGAAAGGAAAGAGTAGCCCACTTCCTCCTCTGCCCATCGGTCCACCGTGTTTTCAGGGAACTTGGTGAACATCATGGCAGGATTAGGAAGAAGCGCCGCCATATCGGCTTTGATACCATCAAGGAGAGCGCGGAATCGAGTGCGTAGGGTGGGAATGTGGATGGTGCTGTCGTTGTGCGTGAACGAGTTGCAATCATCAGAGACGCGAGTGGTGGGAGGTTGAACCGACTCGTAGGCCAGATACGAACAGTAGCGCTGGTAGTTGCATACCGCATTCCACGAGCTTGGGGTGTTGGGTCCAAAGATCGGGCTGCCAATACGGTACATCACACTGTGATTAACAGAGTTAACAGAGAAAATATAGAGCAAGTTATGGAAACGTACTCATAAAGGCTGTCGGTTGCATTGTTGGTTTCCCTCATTCCCTCATAACACCAAGCTAGCCGCATGATATACTTCATATGCGCAAAAAGTCCGGTCGTATTCTTGGGCTCTTTGTAGTTGCCATCGTCGCGTAAGCAGGTCAAGGGATAGTACGTTTCCAGGATATGGTTGAACTTGTTTGTGGGAGTCGTACGACAGAAGATGGGCCAGATCAGGTTATGCAAAGCTTCTCGAGCAGCCGGCATGTTCACCGCTTTCCGATCCACATCCAAAAGTGCCAGAAGAGCTTCGGTATGCTTCACATCATCAGCATGCCTAGGTGCAACACCATGGACATCCTGTGCAAGCAGCGCGACAAGACGGGTAAGATCCAATGCATAGTCCCCAACTTTGTCATCTGAAAGAATATACATGGCATTGGAGTGTTGATCAGGGCTTTAAGAGACAAAGATTAGATTATGAAGAAAAGGACTGATAAACGACTTACGGAGGGCACTGTTCCATCAAACGACGTACACCCATGTCTGTGTTCTTGGCCAAAGATCCAGTGTGCCGCAGGTAGTTCAGCACCACATCACGCAAGTTGCGGAGCGGAGAACCTTCGTCTTGGTATCCCGGAATCCAAGTGAGCTTCCTGAGCTTGGCCACAGCGTCCCGCGACTTGCGTTCTTCCACAAACAGAGTCGACCAAGCATTGTTGTTGGTCCAGATGTGTGTGTCGTGTTGCGAGTCTGGAGCAAGGAGAATGTCGGGCTCAGCAGAGGGACGCACAATGTGGCGGTTGACAAGTTCCGAGAGTTTCGTCCGATCTTTGGGCTTTTGGAAGATATCGATTGGGAAATACCGAACGTGGGGCGGGGGAAGGAGAGTCTGGTAATGAGAAACCTTGCCTGCGAGGTCTCGAGCAGGTATCCCTATGCCAGGATGAGATGTCGACACATGGAATTTGAACGAGGCGTAGGTTCCTGCGACAAAGTGACACTGGGAGCATTCCATTCCGTCCTGCTCAACAGCAAGACCTTGAACCGGTGGCCCATCAAGAGCAAGCAGCGGCACGTCCGATGAGGCTTGACACAAATGGAAACGCTCAACCAAGTCGTCCAGTTCCGCCGTGCACTTGGGTAGCGTTGCACCCGGAAGATGACCATTAGCATGTTTCCACGCATTGGCCGGGAAGACAGTGATTCCACACTTCAGACAGATGATGAGACGGAGCTCAGTGTGAAGAGCCATGTTAGGGAGGAAGTCGAGAGGGCGCAGATAGTCCGTGTCGGGATTAAGACGAATACCAGTAGTGGTGGGCTGAGGAACAGGCACACTGTCCACATCCATACCATCATTGGTGGGCGACATTGGATCATCACCATCTGAGGATTGCTCCGGCGACGAGTTCAAAGAATACACGTCCTGGGCTACAACTACAGGAGTTGCTGCTGCAGACCGCAAAGCGAAGAGTCTAAGAGGCTTGGGAGCGAGTGGGGATGGGGTCTCCATGCTTGCCGGTGGAGGTGTTGCGACAGACTCCCGAGTAGAGAAGAGAATGCTCGGTTCGGGATACGGATGGTGACGAGACGAACTGCGAGAGACAATTCGACTTGGACGAGTGGACGGGGAATTACTGGGAGTGTGCGGAGTATGTGCAGCCAGAGGAATAGGAGCCCTGGAGGGCGAGACCGGAGTGCTAGCACGACCTCGGCGAGCAGGACTGCGTCTAGCGCTAATATGACCAGGCATAGTCCCAAAGGCACCCGGAGTGTGAGGGCGAACAGGCGAGGAACCGAAGAGACTGTGGAGACCGGGAGACGAGGGAGAGAGCGATTGAGCATCATCCTCATCAGAGACAGAGGGATTGGCGAGCAACTCAAAGTATTCCTCCCTCTCCTTGTCGGTGTACTTGGTGATAAAGCCCGGTTGGTGACTGCTGTCAAAGTGCTTGCGCAGCACCTCAAAATCGTGGAACCGTTCATTGCACATGAGGTCGGGACAGGTGACTTGATCCGTTAGAGGGTTGCGCTCCAAGATACGATGATGGCCGGGTACTATATTCATGTCAACAATGAAAACCTGACCCTATAAGCGTTGATGTATCAGTACACACCAATGATAGGTTCCGTGAAGACGAGGTAGGACGAATCGTGTCGGCCCCGGAGGTGACGGTTATAGCGACTTTCAGTCACAGGATCGCCACAGATCTCACACTTCTTTTTGCGCGTCCTAGATCGGCTACTGGTGAGAAAACGACATGTTGAAGTAAGAAAAGACCCACATTGAAGACACAGACGATGAGCAAAGCTTTGTTGAAAAAAGTCCCAAATAGGAAGGTGGTGGTAAGAGGTCAAGATGTAAATTACTCTGGTCCATCAAAAGGGAGTTGCCATATTAGTCCACATCATGTGACCAGTACACAGCCATCCAAATTTCTGGCGGAATTTTGGCCTGCACAGCCACGACCAGGATTTCTGGCAGAATTTTGGCCTGCACAGCCACCTCAGGTTCTGCTGGAATTTTTTTAGCTGCGCATATGTACCATGTGATGAGTGCTATAATAACATTGTTCCTGGATGTCTGAGGCACAATTAAGTGGAAAAACCCCATGCATTAACTTGTAATTTGTACAAAGGGTAAGTTGTTGTCGTATACGAGTACAAGTCTAGCCACAGCATCATGCGGCATGGGGGCCGGGCCGAAACGCATTGGGCACATTCATATAGCTAATACAAGCATATCATACACACATCACGAGTCCCGAGGAGGTGCGCTGCACTGGCACCAGGCGCCGGTACCAGTGCACGAGCAGAGATGTCAACGGTGGCGGCCGACCGGATATTGTATCGACCTCAAACCTGTTTTCCCACTCTTATAAATGTATTTAGGACCGGCCCCAGAAGAGTTTGGGTCCCGACAATGTGTGCGGACAAAGCTGGTCTATGTCGTCTCGGTGCCACAGCAGCCGAGTGCCTTGCGGTCTGGGGGCCGGGCTTAAACTTCTTGGGCACATTCATATAGCTAATACAAGCATATCATACACACATCACGAGTCCCGAGAAGGTGCGCTGCACTGGCACCAGCTGCCGGTACCAGTGCGGGGCAAAGATGTCAACGGTGGCGGCCGACCGGATGATGTATCGACCTCAAACCTGTTTTCCCACTCTTATAAATGTATTTAGGACCGGCCCCAGAAGAGTTTGGGTCCCGACAATGTGTGGGGCCCAAGTGAGACTGTGTCGTCCCGGTGCCACATCCGCCGAGGGCCTTGCGGGCCGGGGGCCGGGCTTAAACTTCTTGTGCACGTTCATATAGCTAATACAAGCATATCATACATATATCCCGAGTCCCGAGGAGGTGCGCTGCACTGGCACCAGCTGCCGGTACTAGTGCGCGAGCAGAGATGTCAACGGTGGCGGCCGCACGGATATCGTATGACCACAAAACCTTTTCCCCCACCCTCCCCCAACCCTAAAGGACTGGCCCCAGCAAGAATTAGGCCTAACCGATGCGTGGTTGCGGAGCTGGATCCGGCCGTCCCAGTACCGGAACCAAAGAAGCAGCTGTAACTCGGGAACGAGCGAGAGTGCCGCCTAGCTGTTTCGGGACAGTGATCCTGACCCTAAAAGGGTGCGGCCCCCGGGACGTTCCTGGGAATCGGCGACGCAAACGATAGTTCGAGTCGAACTATCACCGCTTATAGGTATAGGCCTTGGCAAACTGGACCAACCACACACCGTCCTTGGTTCTCGTTGCCACTCGTAGGTACTCGTTCGCATTCGTTGGTACTCGTCCGCGTTCGTTGGTACTCGTCCGTTCTTGTAAGGCCTTGGCACACTGGATTAAACACACACCGTCCTTGGTTCTCGTTGGCACTCGTAGGTTCTCGTTTACGTTCGTTGGTACTCGTCCGCGTTCGTTGGTACTCGTCCGCGTTCGTTGGTACTCGTCCGTTCTCGTAAGGCCTTGGCACACTGGATTAAACACACACCGTCCTTGGTTGTCGTTGGCACTCGTAGGTTCTCGTTCCCGTTCGTCGGTTCTCGTTCGCGTTCGTTAGTGCTGGATCGCGTTCGTAGGTTCTCTCTCGCGTTCGTAGGTTCTCGTTCACGTTCGTTGGTACTCGTTGGTACTCGTTGGTACTCGTCCGCACTCGTAGGAACAGTTCCGTTCTCGTCAGGTACTGTCCAACTTGATTAGGCATACACTGCCCTTTGTCTTTTTTTACATTCGTAGGGTCTTCTCCGTGTTCATTGATTCTTCTTGGTGCTAGTTGCTCACGGACCACGTCTGGGATTCTTTCATGTTTGTTGGTTCAGGTTCCAGTGCCAAGCATCCGCGGTCGTTTGAACTCGTCCGTGTTCGCTTGAACTCGTCCGTGTTCGCTTGAACTCGTCCGTGTTTGCTCACACTCATCCAAGCTCGTTTGTATTCGTCGGGGCTTGCTCCAACACATCAGTTATTGTCCAAGCTCTTTTGGGTAACAGACCTCGTCGGTGTTCGCCCGCTCTCGTCCGCTCTCGTCCGTGGTCGTTTGTACTCGTCAGGTCTGGCTCTACACCATCACATTTTGTCTGCTTGGGTTGCTACCTGTATTTCACGTCGGGGCTCGTTACTTGGCGTTGGCTCTCACTCCTCAGAAAACTCCACTCAGCGTATTCTACATCGATACAACTAGTAATACTCATCGCTGTCCTGCCCGCTATCCAACTCAAACTCATCATCATCACTTCCACCGGACTCCGAACCATCCTGTGCCGCGTCCTCGTCATCCTTATCCTCCTCCTCATCCACCTGTGTTACAACAGATTTGCGTGGCCGGCCGGGAAGACCCTTCCGTCCTCCCCTGCCACGACGCCACTGTTTTCCTGCCCTCTGTTCAGCAGCAAAAGCTTTGGTGTCACGTTTGTACTGCTGTACGGCCCGCTTCTTGGACGCGGGATCAGCAAGAGGTACACCGGCTGTTACGAGATGCCCAAGAAAGCAGTCCTTCTCATTCATACCTGGCGGTGCGATCCGCTTCGTACCGCCATCAGCCCGTGCACGAACAATAAGGGCAGCGGGGTTGAGCAGCAGCTGGACAGCACCAGTAGTGGCATCAGTCTTGCATGGCATGCGATAGTCCGCGTCCTGGAAACATTGGATAAGGGCGAGGATGTCACCCAGGGCATTGTCAAGAAGATGTACGTCTGGATGGACCTGTTGTCCAGTTTCACCGGTCTCCAACGACGGAATCTTGCTGAGACGTGTAACAGCAGAGCGATATTTCGTCAAGTAACTGGAGAGAAACCACGCCCACTTGCCCTGGAGCTTGTGCGGGTCATCGGCAGGTCTGAACCACATGTGAAGCCGGTCTCAAAAGCCATCATCTCGACCGCGTTGCAGTGGCCGTACATGCACAAGATCAATAGTATCCCATAGCCAACTGACAGAGTTACTGAGAACGACCCAGTCCACAAGGATTCTTTGTTATTGGTTACTTGTTCATGCTCGTTGGTCCTCGTTCGCATCCGTTGGTTCTCGTCCGTACTCGTTGGCTCCCGTACGTGACCGTTAGTTCTTGTCAGTCATGTTCCACAATCACTTCTTAATGTTAGGTTTGCTCTCTTTGTGAACTCTGTTTTGCTGTTGGTTGCATTTATTGATTTTTGTTCACGTTTCTTAGTCCTGATTGTTACTCATCAATACTGAATGAGCCTTATCCGTTCTTGTTGATTCCCGTCTCTTCTTGGTGGCTCTCATCTGTGCTCGTTCATACTTGTTGGTCCTCGTTAGCACTCGTTGGTTCTCGTTAGCACTCGTTGGTTGGTTCTCGTTAGCACTCGTTGGTTCTTGTTAGCCCTTGTCGGTTCTCATCTGCACGTTTTACTTGGTATTGGCTTTGACTCTGCAGCTTAAATAGAGCAGCAAGTGGTAGGTTCACATGTGAGCCCTCACACTGTTCACACAGACCTGCATTTGGCCAATCTTGTTGATATTTGTAGGGTCCCGCTTGCATTTGTCCGGCCTCGTTCGCTCTCGTCAGGTCTCGTCTGCTCTCGTCAGGTCTCGTCAGGTCTCGTTCACTCTCGTCAGGTCTCGTTACGTCTCCTTCACTCTCGTCAGGTCTCGTTCGCCCTCGTTAGGCTCGTTGGGTCTCGTCCGCTCTCGTCAGGTCTCGTCAGGTCTCGTTCGCTCTTGTCAGGTCTTGCTGGGTCCTGTTCGCTCTCGTTGGGTCTCGTTCACTTTCGTCAGTTCTCGTTAGGACTCGTCAGGTCCTGCTTACCGTTCTCAGCCGGCATCGCACGGCATCATTCACCACAGTCTGACCCTTTCACTCTTATTTGTTTGCGTCAGAGGATTTGTTTTGTACTACAAGTTTTCCCATACAAATGACCCCACCCCGTGGCGGTGGTAAAGGAAGATGGGTGATCAAGCCATCTTCTTTCACCGCCGCCACACCCGACACCCAACACCGCCACACCCAACGCCACATCCATCCGCCAATGACATCCCGAAATACAGTACTAAGCTGTAGACAGAGTAAAGTGTTAGCACAAGCATGAAAAAGTAAAAGAACAAACTGACTTACACAAAAAAAGAGCTGCACCTGCAATTCGCGAATGGGCGCGAGACCGGAAACCGGAGGCGAAGGTTGACGCCCCGCGATGGCTTCCAAAGCTGGGCGCCGCCACCACAGAGTAAGCAACGGCACCCGGGAATGAGCGCTGGTGCCTGCCAGTTGGCCTGCACCAGCGCCCGCCCACTGCCTATGCTAAAAAAAGAGTGACAAACAGCAGAAAACACTAAATAAAAGAACACGTACCTCTGCCATGAAGACGGATCCAGACGTAGCAGAGGAAAAAGACGAGGCCGCCAACTCTGTGCACCCTGAAAAAAGAGTGAGGAACAGCAAACATGAATAATAAAAAAAAGAACGCGCACCTCGGCCATGAAGACGGACACGGACATACCAGAGCAAAAAAAGGGACTCCCAGCCACACGCTTACCAGACGACTTGCAACTAGGTGGTCGTCAAGGCAGGACAATGGTCCCTAGACCCCTAGAGCCCCGCCCAAAGGATGTATGTTCTAAGGCTGACGCGGTGTGCACCCCGCGCCAACCGTTCCCACACAGAGCCGAAGGGCAGTACATTGTGCAACCCCACCCACAGTGCCGTCACACTGGGGTGGACACAAGGACCGTCGGGCGTACGTGGTGGTGGGAAGTCAAGAGAAAAAAAAGCGATCGCCCGCTTTATAAGCGGGCCGCAGTTTGATTCTCCGCCGTCAATCCCGAACGATCCCGGACGAGCGCGGACGGGGCGCGCGGCTTTGCTCATGAGCGGGGCGGGTGGCAGGGAGAGGGACCCTTTACTTTCTGGGAGGGCGCGGAACGCTCAATTGAGCGAACCACATACCCTCCAGAGAAGGTGCGGGTCGGGAGTATGGTGCTGAGAGGGAGGGAGCCTGGCGGCGGGGCGCGGGAGCGTGTTGGTCACGTTGGCGAAGGCGGGAGCGTCGTTGTGGGTGGTCATACCCAGGCGTGTTGGCGGGGATAGCGGCGCAGAGACGCCTGCGCGGATCCGGGACAATGTGGGTGGTTGCCTCAATGGAGGGCTTATCCCGCGCGTAGATCTGGATCTACGGACGAATCAGTGATAGAAACGGATACGCCAGTGGAAAACTGGCGTATCCAAGCAAAAAGCAATAGAAAAACACGTACCTGGCATGGACGCCCGCCTCCAGGCGGCGCGCCCAGCTCAAACCGAAGACCCCGCACGCTCCCATCCACCAGTGCGGCGGGGCGTCGATCCGCCGTGGGCGATGTCGTCCAGGAGCCCGTGGAGGGCGTCGTCGTCGTCCTGCATGCCCAAGACCGGCTTGGGATGCAAGCTGCCCATTTTGTATGGGGCTTACGCGTCATGTTGAGATTGGTTGCTACGGCAACCAATCCCAACATTGCAGTGCTGGCGTGAGCACCGCACCGAGCGGCAGCGGCGGCGTAGAAGAAAGGAGGAACGCACGACCTGCATAAAGCAGGTCGTGGTCGAGTGTCAAGTGCTGTCAGGCACCGACAGCACTTGTCTAATCTTGCCGGATCTGTCGGATCGGGAGCCGTTGCCAAGCCCGGCCCAAAGCTGTGCCTGGCAAGCTCGGTCCGTTTCTCTCACCACTCTCCACCAGCTGTACGCGCGCGTGGACGATGTCGACCGCGGTGTCGATAGGGCACTGACCTCTGGCGTCGCCCAAACCAAGCCCCGACGCCCTTCTTGGCGCTGGACCGCCGAACGCCCCGCCAGTGCCGGGATCGCGCCCTACAACTGCGGCGAGTGCGCACAACGATGGATTTCGATGCCGGACATCAACGGAATGTGGTGTAGGAGGGCGATGGATGGTGCAGGCAGAAGTGAGCGGGGCTGGCTTGAGCACAGCAGCGGGAATGCCGTCTGATGGCTGGTGAGTGATATCCTTCACTTTTTCAGATGTTCCGGAGGGTGGCGGCCGACTTCCGCCCCCGTTCTGACCGAATCGTGGCTTAGGCCACTGTTACATACGACTACGACGCGGCCGTCACGCCCAGACCGCCCTACACGCCACACCTTCCCGGATCCCGCTTACAACCACGGCGAGCGCGGACGGCGTTGGACTTCGACGCCGGACATCGACTGGATGTGGTGTAGGAGGCTGAGGGAGGGTTCTGGTTGATTTGAGAGACGCCGTCGTGCGCACAGCGCGCCATGACATTTGGTGCGTGTTCCTTAACCTTTTTATATTATTCAACGGTGCTAAGCACCGCACGTCGCCGACTTTCAGGACAACCGGTTGCGCATCCCGACGCTCATCTCGGCGTTTCCGTTCCCCTTGCCGCCGTTATCATCCTCCCATTCGCATCACGGTCTCAACTCCACCAACCTCCACCACAACAACAACAATGTCCTGCGCCGTCAACAATGCCGGAAAGGACCCGCGCCCTCTCTTCCGCCCTCTCGACTCGGAACTCGCATTTCCTACTGGTGACTGACGGCACCGAACGATTGCCAACGAGAACGAACGACCGCGTACAAGAACAAACGACTGCGAACGAGAACGAACACGGACACCTCGACGGAATACTGCGAACGAGAACGAACACGGACACCTCGACGGAATACTGACCCCAGCAACGCGACATTGTGGGCTAGTAAGACGCGTATAGCGGCAATATGCGCCGCCACATCTGGTGCGTGCTTTCTGACTGTTGTTTCATTTTTCAACGGTGCTCATACCACAGGCTGCTTAGGACAACTCCTTGCATGTCTGACAACACATTCCGAAGCCCCTCTTGCCGACTCTCCGCCGCCGCTGCCGCCAGCCCCAAGTCCAAGTCCACTTATGCAAAGCGAGGCAACCCTTGTCAATTGACGTGGGACTGCTCGCTTGCATAATGGAACAGGATGCTGGAGGCTGGTTAAGCCGGAGAGAGCATGACCGCGACCAAGATTAGACGAACGCCAACAAGGGCGAACGAGCTCGAACGGATGCGAACGAGGTACGACGACAGCAAACAAGACCCGACGACTGCAAACGAGACCTTACAACGGCGAACGAGGGCGTGCAAACAAAAACCAGGGCTAACGAACGTGAACGGCGTCGAACGAAACCCAACGAGGGCGAGCGAAACCCAACGAGAGCGAGCGAGGTCCAACGGGGGTGAGCAAACATGAACAGGTATTCCTCTCCTTCCACCTTCACTCCCCCGCTTCCGTCCTCAATCTGCTATGCGTCATGAATGCAGCCCTTCTCAATTGAGGTGACTCCAAGGACGGCCGGCGTGAACGCATACAAACAAGTGGGAACCAGGACGAACGAGAGCTAACGAAGGCGAACGAGAGCCAACGGACGCGAACGGGAGTTAACGAACACAAACGAGACCCAACGACGGCCAACGAGGGCGGGCAACTCCCTCCACCTGCGCTTCTGGTCCTGAGTCTGCTATGTCCTATGACTGCAGCGCTCCTCAATTGAGGTGACTGCAAGAATGGCTGGCATGGATGCGAACAAACAAGTTTGAACCCTAAGTTTGAACCAGGACAAACGAGAGCCAACGAGAACGGACGACTGCTAACGAACACGGACGAGAGCTGACGAACGCGAACGAGAGCTGACGAGCGCGAACGAGAGCTGACGAACGCGAACGAGAGCTGACAAGGCTTCACCAAGATAACACCGAATATTGTCAAGCGTCAGTTCCCAGGCATGGTTCAAGGATAAAATGGCCTGCGCGACGTGTTTCAAGCAGTAGGAGCCCGAGGTTTGTGATCGCAAGATGATCGTGCGCCACATAAAGAATCCTTCGTATCTCCGTCAAAGTATAATTATATTGTCTGATATTTTGAGGAGTAGTATATATACCCTATATCTACAACTTTCTCTCTCAAACTTTGTCTGTATTTTTTATTTTTTTTACTCCGTAGTATCTGAGGCAGGGTAAATGCTTGTCGTAGCGTTGAGCACGTTCACCCCCTCGCCCGCACTGCACACACAACTGTCACGCTTGAAGCTGAGAGCGCGCCATCACATCCGAGTCCCGTCAACTGCCCGCTCGGTGCATTTCTCGAGTCCTCCGAGTTGTGTTGCCAGTCTCGCCCGTTCATCCTCACTTGCCATACACCGTCCGTTGCCACCGTCACTGACCCGAATCGGTCAACTCACAAGTCCAGCGCCTCCGACGGCACTCCCCAACCTCCGCACGCTACGCCAAAGTTGTTCAAGGGATACTGTCGGCCATGCTGTGTGCACTTGAACAGTACATCTTCACCGTGCAGCGCCGAACAGTCTCACCTCTCTCCAATGAACGCCGCCACTGAGTATACACGGCCACACCAAGTCAGCAAACTCGTGCGTCATCCTAAGCTCAACACTAGTGCCGCCAATAGTGAACACACCTAACCCTCGCCACGGGCACTCTTTACACCACTGAGACACTCCCCTCGCTCTCCCTTGACTTGGTCAATTTCACCGGAAGCAAGCACAGACCCCTAACCCTTCGTACGGCGACAAGTCAAGCGCGCACGCAAGTCAAACTGAGTTGCGCCTGTGAGAGCACACACCTCACCCTCGCCACGACACTGATAGACCATCTTCACACCACCGAAACACTCTCACCCTCACCACAACACAAGATAGAACGTCTCTACACCACCGAGTCACTCCCCTCACGCTCTCAACCTAACCAGAAGACAGCATGAGTGCGCAGGCCGCTAACCCTCCGTAGACAAGTCAAACGCACGTCTGAGTCGAAATGAGTCGAGACCATGCTTTGAGAATCAGTGCCCAAACCGAACCAGTGACTTGTAGACAGATGCTTGTCGTAGCGTTGAGCACGTTCACCCCCTCGCCCGCACTGCACACACAACTGTCACGCTTGAAGCTGAGAGCGCGCCATCACATCCGAGTCCCGTCAACTGCCCGCTCGGTGCATTTCTCGAGTCCTCCGAGTTGTGTTGCCAGTCTCGCCCGTTCATCCTCACTTGCCATACACCGTCCGTTGCCACCGTCACTGACCCGAATCGGTCAACTCACAAGTCCAGCGCCTCCGACGGCACTCCCCAACCTCCGCACGCTACGCCAAAGTTGTTCAAGGGATACTGTCGGCCATGCTGTGTGCACTTGAACAGTACATCTTCACCGTGCAGCGCCGAACAGTCTCACCTCTCTCCAATGAACGCCGCCACTGAGTATACACGGCCACACCAAGTCAGCAAACTCGTGCGTCATCCTAAGCTCAACACTAGTGCCGCCAATAGTGAACACACCTAACCCTCGCCACGGGCACTCTTTACACCACTGAGACACTCCCCTCGCTCTCCCTTGACTTGGTCAATTTCACCGGAAGCAAGCACAGACCCCTAACCCTTCGTACGGCGACAAGTCAAGCGCGCACGCAAGTCAAACTGAGTTGCGCCTGTGAGAGCACACACCTCACCCTCGCCACGACACTGATAGACCATCTTCACACCACCGAAACACTCTCACCCTCACCACAACACAAGATAGAACGTCTCTACACCACCGAGTCACTCCCCTCACGCTCTCAACCTAACCAGAAGACAGCATGAGTGCGCAGGCCGCTAACCCTCCGTAGACAAGTCAAACGCACGTCTGAGTCGAAATGAGTCGAGACCATGCTTTGAGAATCAGTGCCCAAACCGAACCAGTGACTTGTAGACAGATGCTTGTCGTAGCGTTGAGCACGTTCACCCCCTCGCCCGCACTGCACACACAACTGTCACGCTTGAAGCTGAGAGCGCGCCATCACATCCGAGTCCCGTCAACTGCCCGCTCGGTGCATTTCTCGAGTCCTCCGAGTTGTGTTGCCAGTCTCGCCCGTTCATCCTCACTTGCCATACACCGTCCGTTGCCACCGTCACTGACCCGAATCGGTCAACTCACAAGTCCAGCGCCTCCGACGGCACTCCCCAACCTCCGCACGCTACGCCAAAGTTGTTCAAGGGATACTGTCGGCCATGCTGTGTGCACTTGAACAGTACATCTTCACCGTGCAGCGCCGAACAGTCTCACCTCTCTCCAATGAACGCCGCCACTGAGTATACACGGCCACACCAAGTCAGCAAACTTGTGCGTCATCCTAAGCTCAACACTAGTGCCGCCAATAGTGAACACACCTAACCCTCGCCACGGGCACTCTTTACACCACTGAGACACTCCCCTCGCTCTCCCTTGACTTGGTCAATTTCACCGGAAGCAAGCACAGACCCCTAACCCTTCGTACGGCGACAAGTCAAGCGCGCACGCAAGTCAAACTGAGTTGCGCCTGTGAGAGCACACACCTCACCCTCGCCACGACACTGATAGACCATCTTCACACCACCGAAACACTCTCACCCTCACCACAACACAAGATAGAACGTCTCTACACCACCGAGTCACTCCCCTCACGCTCTCAACCTAACCAGAAGACAGCATGAGTGCGCAGGCCGCTAACCCTCCGTAGACAAGTCAAACGCACGTCTGAGTCGAAATGAGTCGAGACCATGCTTTGAGAATCAGTGCCCAAACCGAACCAGTGACTTGTAGACAGATGCTTGTCGTAGCGTTGAGCACGTTCACCCCCTCGCCCGCACTGCACACACAACTGTCACGCTTGAAGCTGAGAGCGCGCCATCACATCCGAGTCCCGTCAACTGCCCGCTCGGTGCATTTCTCGAGTCCTCCGAGTTGTGTTGCCAGTCTCGCCCGTTCATCCTCACTTGCCATACACCGTCCGTTGCCACCGTCACTGACCCGAATCGGTCAACTCACAAGTCCAGCGCCTCCGACGGCACTCCCCAACCTCCGCACGCTACGCCAAAGTTGTTCAAGGGATACTGTCGGCCATGCTGTGTGCACTTGAACAGTACATCTTCACCGTGCAGCGCCGAACAGTCTCACCTCTCTCCAATGAACGCCGCCACTGAGTATACACGGCCACACCAAGTCAGCAAACTCGTGCGTCATCCTAAGCTCAACACTAGTGCCGCCAATAGTGAACACACCTAACCCTCGCCACGGGCACTCTTTACACCACTGAGACACTCCCCTCGCTCTCCCTTGACTTGGTCAATTTCACCGGAAGCAAGCACAGACCCCTAACCCTTCGTACGGCGACAAGTCAAGCGCGCACGCAAGTCAAACTGAGTTGCGCCTGTGAGAGCACACACCTCACCCTCGCCACGACACTGATAGACCATCTTCACACCACCGAAACACTCTCACCCTCACCACAACACAAGATAGAACGTCTCTACACCACCGAGTCACTCCCCTCACGCTCTCAACCTAACCAGAAGACAGCATGAGTGCGCAGGCCGCTAACCCTCCGTAGACAAGTCAAACGCACGTCTGAGTCGAAATGAGTCGAGACCATGCTTTGAGAATCAGTGCCCAAACCGAACCAGTGACTTGTAGACAGATGCTTGTCGTAGCGTTGAGCACGTTCACCCCCTCGCCCGCACTGCACACACAACTGTCACGCTTGAAGCTGAGAGCGCGCCATCACATCCGAGTCCCGTCAACTGCCCGCTCGGTGCATTTCTCGAGTCCTCCGAGTTGTGTTGCCAGTCTCGCCCGTTCATCCTCACTTGCCATACACCGTCCGTTGCCACCGTCACTGACCCGAATCGGTCAACTCACAAGTCCAGCGCCTCCGACGGCACTCCCCAACCTCCGCACGCTACGCCAAAGTTGTTCAAGGGATACTGTCGGCCATGCTGTGTGCACTTGAACAGTACATCTTCACCGTGCAGCGCCGAACAGTCTCACCTCTCTCCAATGAACGCCGCCACTGAGTATACACGGCCACACCAAGTCAGCAAACTCGTGCGTCATCCTAAGCTCAACACTAGTGCCGCCAATAGTGAACACACCTAACCCTCGCCACGGGCACTCTTTACACCACTGAGACACTCCCCTCGCTCTCCCTTGACTTGGTCAATTTCACCGGAAGCAAGCACAGACCCCTAACCCTTCGTACGGCGACAAGTCAAGCGCGCACGCAAGTCAAACTGAGTTGCGCCTGTGAGAGCACACACCTCACCCTCGCCACGACACTGATAGACCATCTTCACACCACCGAAACACTCTCACCCTCACCACAACACAAGATAGAACGTCTCTACACCACCGAGTCACTCCCCTCACGCTCTCAACCTAACCAGAAGACAGCATGAGTGCGCAGGCCGCTAACCCTCCGTAGACAAGTCAAACGCACGTCTGAGTCGAAATGAGTCGAGACCATGCTTTGAGAATCAGTGCCCAAACCGAACCAGTGACTTGTAGACAGATGCTTGTCGTAGCGTTGAGCACGTTCACCCCCTCGCCCGCACTGCACACACAACTGTCACGCTTGAAGCTGAGAGCGCGCCATCACATCCGAGTCCCGTCAACTGCCCGCTCGGTGCATTTCTCGAGTCCTCCGAGTTGTGTTGCCAGTCTCGCCCGTTCATCCTCACTTGCCATACACCGTCCGTTGCCACCGTCACTGACCCGAATCGGTCAACTCACAAGTCCAGCGCCTCCGACGGCACTCCCCAACCTCCGCACGCTACGCCAAAGTTGTTCAAGGGATACTGTCGGCCATGCTGTGTGCACTTGAACAGTACATCTTCACCGTGCAGCGCCGAACAGTCTCACCTCTCTCCAATGAACGCCGCCACTGAGTATACACGGCCACACCAAGTCAGCAAACTCGTGCGTCATCCTAAGCTCAACACTAGTGCCGCCAATAGTGAACACACCTAACCCTCGCCACGGGCACTCTTTACACCACTGAGACACTCCCCTCGCTCTCCCTTGACTTGGTCAATTTCACCGGAAGCAAGCACAGACCCCTAACCCTTCGTACGGCGACAAGTCAAGCGCGCACGCAAGTCAAACTGAGTTGCGCCTGTGAGAGCACACACCTCACCCTCGCCACGACACTGATAGACCATCTTCACACCACCGAAACACTCTCACCCTCACCACAACACAAGATAGAACGTCTCTACACCACCGAGTCACTCCCCTCACGCTCTCAACCTAACCAGAAGACAGCATGAGTGCGCAGGCCGCTAACCCTCCGTAGACAAGTCAAACGCACGTCTGAGTCGAAATGAGTCGAGACCATGCTTTGAGAATCAGTGCCCAAACCGAACCAGTGACTTGTAGACAGATGCTTGTCGTAGCGTTGAGCACGTTCACCCCCTCGCCCGCACTGCACACACAACTGTCACGCTTGAAGCTGAGAGCGCGCCATCACATCCGAGTCCCGTCAACTGCCCGCTCGGTGCATTTCTCGAGTCCTCCGAGTTGTGTTGCCAGTCTCGCCCGTTCATCCTCACTTGCCATACACCGTCCGTTGCCACCGTCACTGACCCGAATCGGTCAACTCACAAGTCCAGCGCCTCCGACGGCACTCCCCAACCTCCGCACGCTACGCCAAAGTTGTTCAAGGGATACTGTCGGCCATGCTGTGTGCACTTGAACAGTACATCTTCACCGTGCAGCGCCGAACAGTCTCACCTCTCTCCAATGAACGCCGCCACTGAGTATACACGGCCACACCAAGTCAGCAAACTCGTGCGTCATCCTAAGCTCAACACTAGTGCCGCCAATAGTGAACACACCTAACCCTCGCCACGGGCACTCTTTACACCACTGAGACACTCCCCTCGCTCTCCCTTGACTTGGTCAATTTCACCGGAAGCAAGCACAGACCCCTAACCCTTCGTACGGCGACAAGTCAAGCGCGCACGCAAGTCAAACTGAGTTGCGCCTGTGAGAGCACACACCTCACCCTCGCCACGACACTGATAGACCATCTTCACACCACCGAAACACTCTCACCCTCACCACAACACAAGATAGAACGTCTCTACACCACCGAGTCACTCCCCTCACGCTCTCAACCTAACCAGAAGACAGCATGAGTGCGCAGGCCGCTAACCCTCCGTAGACAAGTCAAACGCACGTCTGAGTCGAAATGAGTCGAGACCATGCTTTGAGAATCAGTGCCCAAACCGAACCAGTGACTTGTAGACAGATGCTTGTCGTAGCGTTGAGCACGTTCACCCCCTCGCCCGCACTGCACACACAACTGTCACGCTTGAAGCTGAGAGCGCGCCATCACATCCGAGTCCCGTCAACTGCCCGCTCGGTGCATTTCTCGAGTCCTCCGAGTTGTGTTGCCAGTCTCGCCCGTTCATCCTCACTTGCCATACACCGTCCGTTGCCACCGTCACTGACCCGAATCGGTCAACTCACAAGTCCAGCGCCTCCGACGGCACTCCCCAACCTCCGCACGCTACGCCAAAGTTGTTCAAGGGATACTGTCGGCCATGCTGTGTGCACTTGAACAGTACATCTTCACCGTGCAGCGCCGAACAGTCTCACCTCTCTCCAATGAACGCCGCCACTGAGTATACACGGCCACACCAAGTCAGCAAACTCGTGCGTCATCCTAAGCTCAACACTAGTGCCGCCAATAGTGAACACACCTAACCCTCGCCACGGGCACTCTTTACACCACTGAGACACTCCCCTCGCTCTCCCTTGACTTGGTCAATTTCACCGGAAGCAAGCACAGACCCCTAACCCTTCGTACGGCGACAAGTCAAGCGCGCACGCAAGTCAAACTGAGTTGCGCCTGTGAGAGCACACACCTCACCCTCGCCACGACACTGATAGACCATCTTCACACCACCGAAACACTCTCACCCTCACCACAACACAAGATAGAACGTCTCTACACCACCGAGTCACTCCCCTCACGCTCTCAACCTAACCAGAAGACAGCATGAGTGCGCAGGCCGCTAACCCTCCGTAGACAAGTCAAACGCACGTCTGAGTCGAAATGAGTCGAGACCATGCTTTGAGAATCAGTGCCCAAACCGAACCAGTGACTTGTAGACAGATGCTTGTCGTAGCGTTGAGCACGTTCACCCCCTCGCCCGCACTGCACACACAACTGTCACGCTTGAAGCTGAGAGCGCGCCATCACATCCGAGTCCCGTCAACTGCCCGCTCGGTGCATTTCTCGAGTCCTCCGAGTTGTGTTGCCAGTCTCGCCCGTTCATCCTCACTTGCCATACACCGTCCGTTGCCACCGTCACTGACCCGAATCGGTCAACTCACAAGTCCAGCGCCTCCGACGGCACTCCCCAACCTCCGCACGCTACGCCAAAGTTGTTCAAGGGATACTGTCGGCCATGCTGTGTGCACTTGAACAGTACATCTTCACCGTGCAGCGCCGAACAGTCTCACCTCTCTCCAATGAACGCCGCCACTGAGTATACACGGCCACACCAAGTCAGCAAACTCGTGCGTCATCCTAAGCTCAACACTAGTGCCGCCAATAGTGAACACACCTAACCCTCGCCACGGGCACTCTTTACACCACTGAGACACTCCCCTCGCTCTCCCTTGACTTGGTCAATTTCACCGGAAGCAAGCACAGACCCCTAACCCTTCGTACGGCGACAAGTCAAGCGCGCACGCAAGTCAAACTGAGTTGCGCCTGTGAGAGCACACACCTCACCCTCGCCACGACACTGATAGACCATCTTCACACCACCGAAACACTCTCACCCTCACCACAACACAAGATAGAACGTCTCTACACCACCGAGTCACTCCCCTCACGCTCTCAACCTAACCAGAAGACAGCATGAGTGCGCAGGCCGCTAACCCTCCGTAGACAAGTCAAACGCACGTCTGAGTCGAAATGAGTCGAGACCATGCTTTGAGAATCAGTGCCCAAACCGAACCAGTGACTTGTAGACAGATGCTTGTCGTAGCGTTGAGCACGTTCACCCCCTCGCCCGCACTGCACACACAACTGTCACGCTTGAAGCTGAGAGCGCGCCATCACATCCGAGTCCCGTCAACTGCCCGCTCGGTGCATTTCTCGAGTCCTCCGAGTTGTGTTGCCAGTCTCGCCCGTTCATCCTCACTTGCCATACACCGTCCGTTGCCACCGTCACTGACCCGAATCGGTCAACTCACAAGTCCAGCGCCTCCGACGGCACTCCCCAACCTCCGCACGCTACGCCAAAGTTGTTCAAGGGATACTGTCGGCCATGCTGTGTGCACTTGAACAGTACATCTTCACCGTGCAGCGCCGAACAGTCTCACCTCTCTCCAATGAACGCCGCCACTGAGTATACACGGCCACACCAAGTCAGCAAACTCGTGCGTCATCCTAAGCTCAACACTAGTGCCGCCAATAGTGAACACACCTAACCCTCGCCACGGGCACTCTTTACACCACTGAGACACTCCCCTCGCTCTCCCTTGACTTGGTCAATTTCACCGGAAGCAAGCACAGACCCCTAACCCTTCGTACGGCGACAAGTCAAGCGCGCACGCAAGTCAAACTGAGTTGCGCCTGTGAGAGCACACACCTCACCCTCGCCACGACACTGATAGACCATCTTCACACCACCGAAACACTCTCACCCTCACCACAACACAAGATAGAACGTCTCTACACCACCGAGTCACTCCCCTCACGCTCTCAACCTAACCAGAAGACAGCATGAGTGCGCAGGCCGCTAACCCTCCGTAGACAAGTCAAACGCACGTCTGAGTCGAAATGAGTCGAGACCATGCTTTGAGAATCAGTGCCCAAACCGAACCAGTGACTTGTAGACAGATGCTTGTCGTAGCGTTGAGCACGTTCACCCCCTCGCCCGCACTGCACACACAACTGTCACGCTTGAAGCTGAGAGCGCGCCATCACATCCGAGTCCCGTCAACTGCCCGCTCGGTGCATTTCTCGAGTCCTCCGAGTTGTGTTGCCAGTCTCGCCCGTTCATCCTCACTTGCCATACACCGTCCGTTGCCACCGTCACTGACCCGAATCGGTCAACTCACAAGTCCAGCGCCTCCGACGGCACTCCCCAACCTCCGCACGCTACGCCAAAGTTGTTCAAGGGATACTGTCGGCCATGCTGTGTGCACTTGAACAGTACATCTTCACCGTGCAGCGCCGAACAGTCTCACCTCTCTCCAATGAACGCCGCCACTGAGTATACACGGCCACACCAAGTCAGCAAACTCGTGCGTCATCCTAAGCTCAACACTAGTGCCGCCAATAGTGAACACACCTAACCCTCGCCACGGGCACTCTTTACACCACTGAGACACTCCCCTCGCTCTCCCTTGACTTGGTCAATTTCACCGGAAGCAAGCACAGACCCCTAACCCTTCGTACGGCGACAAGTCAAGCGCGCACGCAAGTCAAACTGAGTTGCGCCTGTGAGAGCACACACCTCACCCTCGCCACGACACTGATAGACCATCTTCACACCACCGAAACACTCTCACCCTCACCACAACACAAGATAGAACGTCTCTACACCACCGAGTCACTCCCCTCACGCTCTCAACCTAACCAGAAGACAGCATGAGTGCGCAGGCCGCTAACCCTCCGTAGACAAGTCAAACGCACGTCTGAGTCGAAATGAGTCGAGACCATGCTTTGAGAATCAGTGCCCAAACCGAACCAGTGACTTGTAGACAGATGCTTGTCGTAGCGTTGAGCACGTTCACCCCCTCGCCCGCACTGCACACACAACTGTCACGCTTGAAGCTGAGAGCGCGCCATCACATCCGAGTCCCGTCAACTGCCCGCTCGGTGCATTTCTCGAGTCCTCCGAGTTGTGTTGCCAGTCTCGCCCGTTCATCCTCACTTGCCATACACCGTCCGTTGCCACCGTCACTGACCCGAATCGGTCAACTCACAAGTCCAGCGCCTCCGACGGCACTCCCCAACCTCCGCACGCTACGCCAAAGTTGTTCAAGGGATACTGTCGGCCATGCTGTGTGCACTTGAACAGTACATCTTCACCGTGCAGCGCCGAACAGTCTCACCTCTCTCCAATGAACGCCGCCACTGAGTATACACGGCCACACCAAGTCAGCAAACTCGTGCGTCATCCTAAGCTCAACACTAGTGCCGCCAATAGTGAACACACCTAACCCTCGCCACGGGCACTCTTTACACCACTGAGACACTCCCCTCGCTCTCCCTTGACTTGGTCAATTTCACCGGAAGCAAGCACAGACCCCTAACCCTTCGTACGGCGACAAGTCAAGCGCGCACGCAAGTCAAACTGAGTTGCGCCTGTGAGAGCACACACCTCACCCTCGCCACGACACTGATAGACCATCTTCACACCACCGAAACACTCTCACCCTCACCACAACACAAGATAGAACGTCTCTACACCACCGAGTCACTCCCCTCACGCTCTCAACCTAACCAGAAGACAGCATGAGTGCGCAGGCCGCTAACCCTCCGTAGACAAGTCAAACGCACGTCTGAGTCGAAATGAGTCGAGACCATGCTTTGAGAATCAGTGCCCAAACCGAACCAGTGACTTGTAGACAGATGCTTGTCGTAGCGTTGAGCACGTTCACCCCCTCGCCCGCACTGCACACACAACTGTCACGCTTGAAGCTGAGAGCGCGCCATCACATCCGAGTCCCGTCAACTGCCCGCTCGGTGCATTTCTCGAGTCCTCCGAGTTGTGTTGCCAGTCTCGCCCGTTCATCCTCACTTGCCATACACCGTCCGTTGCCACCGTCACTGACCCGAATCGGTCAACTCACAAGTCCAGCGCCTCCGACGGCACTCCCCAACCTCCGCACGCTACGCCAAAGTTGTTCAAGGGATACTGTCGGCCATGCTGTGTGCACTTGAACAGTACATCTTCACCGTGCAGCGCCGAACAGTCTCACCTCTCTCCAATGAACGCCGCCACTGAGTATACACGGCCACACCAAGTCAGCAAACTCGTGCGTCATCCTAAGCTCAACACTAGTGCCGCCAATAGTGAACACACCTAACCCTCGCCACGGGCACTCTTTACACCACTGAGACACTCCCCTCGCTCTCCCTTGACTTGGTCAATTTCACCGGAAGCAAGCACAGACCCCTAACCCTTCGTACGGCGACAAGTCAAGCGCGCACGCAAGTCAAACTGAGTTGCGCCTGTGAGAGCACACACCTCACCCTCGCCACGACACTGATAGACCATCTTCACACCACCGAAACACTCTCACCCTCACCACAACACAAGATAGAACGTCTCTACACCACCGAGTCACTCCCCTCACGCTCTCAACCTAACCAGAAGACAGCATGAGTGCGCAGGCCGCTAACCCTCCGTAGACAAGTCAAACGCACGTCTGAGTCGAAATGAGTCGAGACCATGCTTTGAGAATCAGTGCCCAAACCGAACCAGTGACTTGTAGACAGATGCTTGTCGTAGCGTTGAGCACGTTCACCCCCTCGCCCGCACTGCACACACAACTGTCACGCTTGAAGCTGAGAGCGCGCCATCACATCCGAGTCCCGTCAACTGCCCGCTCGGTGCATTTCTCGAGTCCTCCGAGTTGTGTTGCCAGTCTCGCCCGTTCATCCTCACTTGCCATACACCGTCCGTTGCCACCGTCACTGACCCGAATCGGTCAACTCACAAGTCCAGCGCCTCCGACGGCACTCCCCAACCTCCGCACGCTACGCCAAAGTTGTTCAAGGGATACTGTCGGCCATGCTGTGTGCACTTGAACAGTACATCTTCACCGTGCAGCGCCGAACAGTCTCACCTCTCTCCAATGAACGCCGCCACTGAGTATACACGGCCACACCAAGTCAGCAAACTCGTGCGTCATCCTAAGCTCAACACTAGTGCCGCCAATAGTGAACACACCTAACCCTCGCCACGGGCACTCTTTACACCACTGAGACACTCCCCTCGCTCTCCCTTGACTTGGTCAATTTCACCGGAAGCAAGCACAGACCCCTAACCCTTCGTACGGCGACAAGTCAAGCGCGCACGCAAGTCAAACTGAGTTGCGCCTGTGAGAGCACACACCTCACCCTCGCCACGACACTGATAGACCATCTTCACACCACCGAAACACTCTCACCCTCACCACAACACAAGATAGAACGTCTCTACACCACCGAGTCACTCCCCTCACGCTCTCAACCTAACCAGAAGACAGCATGAGTGCGCAGGCCGCTAACCCTCCGTAGACAAGTCAAACGCACGTCTGAGTCGAAATGAGTCGAGACCATGCTTTGAGAATCAGTGCCCAAACCGAACCAGTGACTTGTAGACAGATGCTTGTCGTAGCGTTGAGCACGTTCACCCCCTCGCCCGCACTGCACACACAACTGTCACGCTTGAAGCTGAGAGCGCGCCATCACATCCGAGTCCCGTCAACTGCCCGCTCGGTGCATTTCTCGAGTCCTCCGAGTTGTGTTGCCAGTCTCGCCCGTTCATCCTCACTTGCCATACACCGTCCGTTGCCACCGTCACTGACCCGAATCGGTCAACTCACAAGTCCAGCGCCTCCGACGGCACTCCCCAACCTCCGCACGCTACGCCAAAGTTGTTCAAGGGATACTGTCGGCCATGCTGTGTGCACTTGAACAGTACATCTTCACCGTGCAGCGCCGAACAGTCTCACCTCTCTCCAATGAACGCCGCCACTGAGTATACACGGCCACACCAAGTCAGCAAACTCGTGCGTCATCCTAAGCTCAACACTAGTGCCGCCAATAGTGAACACACCTAACCCTCGCCACGGGCACTCTTTACACCACTGAGACACTCCCCTCGCTCTCCCTTGACTTGGTCAATTTCACCGGAAGCAAGCACAGACCCCTAACCCTTCGTACGGCGACAAGTCAAGCGCGCACGCAAGTCAAACTGAGTTGCGCCTGTGAGAGCACACACCTCACCCTCGCCACGACACTGATAGACCATCTTCACACCACCGAAACACTCTCACCCTCACCACAACACAAGATAGAACGTCTCTACACCACCGAGTCACTCCCCTCACGCTCTCAACCTAACCAGAAGACAGCATGAGTGCGCAGGCCGCTAACCCTCCGTAGACAAGTCAAACGCACGTCTGAGTCGAAATGAGTCGAGACCATGCTTTGAGAATCAGTGCCCAAACCGAACCAGTGACTTGTAGACAGATGCTTGTCGTAGCGTTGAGCACGTTCACCCCCTCGCCCGCACTGCACACACAACTGTCACGCTTGAAGCTGAGAGCGCGCCATCACATCCGAGTCCCGTCAACTGCCCGCTCGGTGCATTTCTCGAGTCCTCCGAGTTGTGTTGCCAGTCTCGCCCGTTCATCCTCACTTGCCATACACCGTCCGTTGCCACCGTCACTGACCCGAATCGGTCAACTCACAAGTCCAGCGCCTCCGACGGCACTCCCCAACCTCCGCACGCTACGCCAAAGTTGTTCAAGGGATACTGTCGGCCATGCTGTGTGCACTTGAACAGTACATCTTCACCGTGCAGCGCCGAACAGTCTCACCTCTCTCCAATGAACGCCGCCACTGAGTATACACGGCCACACCAAGTCAGCAAACTCGTGCGTCATCCTAAGCTCAACACTAGTGCCGCCAATAGTGAACACACCTAACCCTCGCCACGGGCACTCTTTACACCACTGAGACACTCCCCTCGCTCTCCCTTGACTTGGTCAATTTCACCGGAAGCAAGCACAGACCCCTAACCCTTCGTACGGCGACAAGTCAAGCGCGCACGCAAGTCAAACTGAGTTGCGCCTGTGAGAGCACACACCTCACCCTCGCCACGACACTGATAGACCATCTTCACACCACCGAAACACTCTCACCCTCACCACAACACAAGATAGAACGTCTCTACACCACCGAGTCACTCCCCTCACGCTCTCAACCTAACCAGAAGACAGCATGAGTGCGCAGGCCGCTAACCCTCCGTAGACAAGTCAAACGCACGTCTGAGTCGAAATGAGTCGAGACCATGCTTTGAGAATCAGTGCCCAAACCGAACCAGTGACTTGTAGACAGATGCTTGTCGTAGCGTTGAGCACGTTCACCCCCTCGCCCGCACTGCACACACAACTGTCACGCTTGAAGCTGAGAGCGCGCCATCACATCCGAGTCCCGTCAACTGCCCGCTCGGTGCATTTCTCGAGTCCTCCGAGTTGTGTTGCCAGTCTCGCCCGTTCATCCTCACTTGCCATACACCGTCCGTTGCCACCGTCACTGACCCGAATCGGTCAACTCACAAGTCCAGCGCCTCCGACGGCACTCCCCAACCTCCGCACGCTACGCCAAAGTTGTTCAAGGGATACTGTCGGCCATGCTGTGTGCACTTGAACAGTACATCTTCACCGTGCAGCGCCGAACAGTCTCACCTCTCTCCAATGAACGCCGCCACTGAGTATACACGGCCACACCAAGTCAGCAAACTCGTGCGTCATCCTAAGCTCAACACTAGTGCCGCCAATAGTGAACACACCTAACCCTCGCCACGGGCACTCTTTACACCACTGAGACACTCCCCTCGCTCTCCCTTGACTTGGTCAATTTCACCGGAAGCAAGCACAGACCCCTAACCCTTCGTACGGCGACAAGTCAAGCGCGCACGCAAGTCAAACTGAGTTGCGCCTGTGAGAGCACACACCTCACCCTCGCCACGACACTGATAGACCATCTTCACACCACCGAAACACTCTCACCCTCACCACAACACAAGATAGAACGTCTCTACACCACCGAGTCACTCCCCTCACGCTCTCAACCTAACCAGAAGACAGCATGAGTGCGCAGGCCGCTAACCCTCCGTAGACAAGTCAAACGCACGTCTGAGTCGAAATGAGTCGAGACCATGCTTTGAGAATCAGTGCCCAAACCGAACCAGTGACTTGTAGACAGATGCTTGTCGTAGCGTTGAGCACGTTCACCCCCTCGCCCGCACTGCACACACAACTGTCACGCTTGAAGCTGAGAGCGCGCCATCACATCCGAGTCCCGTCAACTGCCCGCTCGGTGCATTTCTCGAGTCCTCCGAGTTGTGTTGCCAGTCTCGCCCGTTCATCCTCACTTGCCATACACCGTCCGTTGCCACCGTCACTGACCCGAATCGGTCAACTCACAAGTCCAGCGCCTCCGACGGCACTCCCCAACCTCCGCACGCTACGCCAAAGTTGTTCAAGGGATACTGTCGGCCATGCTGTGTGCACTTGAACAGTACATCTTCACCGTGCAGCGCCGAACAGTCTCACCTCTCTCCAATGAACGCCGCCACTGAGTATACACGGCCACACCAAGTCAGCAAACTCGTGCGTCATCCTAAGCTCAACACTAGTGCCGCCAATAGTGAACACACCTAACCCTCGCCACGGGCACTCTTTACACCACTGAGACACTCCCCTCGCTCTCCCTTGACTTGGTCAATTTCACCGGAAGCAAGCACAGACCCCTAACCCTTCGTACGGCGACAAGTCAAGCGCGCACGCAAGTCAAACTGAGTTGCGCCTGTGAGAGCACACACCTCACCCTCGCCACGACACTGATAGACCATCTTCACACCACCGAAACACTCTCACCCTCACCACAACACAAGATAGAACGTCTCTACACCACCGAGTCACTCCCCTCACGCTCTCAACCTAACCAGAAGACAGCATGAGTGCGCAGGCCGCTAACCCTCCGTAGACAAGTCAAACGCACGTCTGAGTCGAAATGAGTCGAGACCATGCTTTGAGAATCAGTGCCCAAACCGAACCAGTGACTTGTAGACAGATGCTTGTCGTAGCGTTGAGCACGTTCACCCCCTCGCCCGCACTGCACACACAACTGTCACGCTTGAAGCTGAGAGCGCGCCATCACATCCGAGTCCCGTCAACTGCCCGCTCGGTGCATTTCTCGAGTCCTCCGAGTTGTGTTGCCAGTCTCGCCCGTTCATCCTCACTTGCCATACACCGTCCGTTGCCACCGTCACTGACCCGAATCGGTCAACTCACAAGTCCAGCGCCTCCGACGGCACTCCCCAACCTCCGCACGCTACGCCAAAGTTGTTCAAGGGATACTGTCGGCCATGCTGTGTGCACTTGAACAGTACATCTTCACCGTGCAGCGCCGAACAGTCTCACCTCTCTCCAATGAACGCCGCCACTGAGTATACACGGCCACACCAAGTCAGCAAACTCGTGCGTCATCCTAAGCTCAACACTAGTGCCGCCAATAGTGAACACACCTAACCCTCGCCACGGGCACTCTTTACACCACTGAGACACTCCCCTCGCTCTCCCTTGACTTGGTCAATTTCACCGGAAGCAAGCACAGACCCCTAACCCTTCGTACGGCGACAAGTCAAGCGCGCACGCAAGTCAAACTGAGTTGCGCCTGTGAGAGCACACACCTCACCCTCGCCACGACACTGATAGACCATCTTCACACCACCGAAACACTCTCACCCTCACCACAACACAAGATAGAACGTCTCTACACCACCGAGTCACTCCCCTCACGCTCTCAACCTAACCAGAAGACAGCATGAGTGCGCAGGCCGCTAACCCTCCGTAGACAAGTCAAACGCACGTCTGAGTCGAAATGAGTCGAGACCATGCTTTGAGAATCAGTGCCCAAACCGAACCAGTGACTTGTAGACAGATGCTTGTCGTAGCGTTGAGCACGTTCACCCCCTCGCCCGCACTGCACACACAACTGTCACGCTTGAAGCTGAGAGCGCGCCATCACATCCGAGTCCCGTCAACTGCCCGCTCGGTGCATTTCTCGAGTCCTCCGAGTTGTGTTGCCAGTCTCGCCCGTTCATCCTCACTTGCCATACACCGTCCGTTGCCACCGTCACTGACCCGAATCGGTCAACTCACAAGTCCAGCGCCTCCGACGGCACTCCCCAACCTCCGCACGCTACGCCAAAGTTGTTCAAGGGATACTGTCGGCCATGCTGTGTGCACTTGAACAGTACATCTTCACCGTGCAGCGCCGAACAGTCTCACCTCTCTCCAATGAACGCCGCCACTGAGTATACACGGCCACACCAAGTCAGCAAACTCGTGCGTCATCCTAAGCTCAACACTAGTGCCGCCAATAGTGAACACACCTAACCCTCGCCACGGGCACTCTTTACACCACTGAGACACTCCCCTCGCTCTCCCTTGACTTGGTCAATTTCACCGGAAGCAAGCACAGACCCCTAACCCTTCGTACGGCGACAAGTCAAGCGCGCACGCAAGTCAAACTGAGTTGCGCCTGTGAGAGCACACACCTCACCCTCGCCACGACACTGATAGACCATCTTCACACCACCGAAACACTCTCACCCTCACCACAACACAAGATAGAACGTCTCTACACCACCGAGTCACTCCCCTCACGCTCTCAACCTAACCAGAAGACAGCATGAGTGCGCAGGCCGCTAACCCTCCGTAGACAAGTCAAACGCACGTCTGAGTCGAAATGAGTCGAGACCATGCTTTGAGAATCAGTGCCCAAACCGAACCAGTGACTTGTAGACAGATGCTTGTCGTAGCGTTGAGCACGTTCACCCCCTCGCCCGCACTGCACACACAACTGTCACGCTTGAAGCTGAGAGCGCGCCATCACATCCGAGTCCCGTCAACTGCCCGCTCGGTGCATTTCTCGAGTCCTCCGAGTTGTGTTGCCAGTCTCGCCCGTTCATCCTCACTTGCCATACACCGTCCGTTGCCACCGTCACTGACCCGAATCGGTCAACTCACAAGTCCAGCGCCTCCGACGGCACTCCCCAACCTCCGCACGCTACGCCAAAGTTGTTCAAGGGATACTGTCGGCCATGCTGTGTGCACTTGAACAGTACATCTTCACCGTGCAGCGCCGAACAGTCTCACCTCTCTCCAATGAACGCCGCCACTGAGTATACACGGCCACACCAAGTCAGCAAACTCGTGCGTCATCCTAAGCTCAACACTAGTGCCGCCAATAGTGAACACACCTAACCCTCGCCACGGGCACTCTTTACACCACTGAGACACTCCCCTCGCTCTCCCTTGACTTGGTCAATTTCACCGGAAGCAAGCACAGACCCCTAACCCTTCGTACGGCGACAAGTCAAGCGCGCACGCAAGTCAAACTGAGTTGCGCCTGTGAGAGCACACACCTCACCCTCGCCACGACACTGATAGACCATCTTCACACCACCGAAACACTCTCACCCTCACCACAACACAAGATAGAACGTCTCTACACCACCGAGTCACTCCCCTCACGCTCTCAACCTAACCAGAAGACAGCATGAGTGCGCAGGCCGCTAACCCTCCGTAGACAAGTCAAACGCACGTCTGAGTCGAAAAGAACCAGTGACTTGTAGACAGATGCTTGTCGTAGCGTTGAGCACGTTCACCCCCTCGCCCGCACTGCACACACAACTGTCACGCTTGAAGCTGAGAGCGCGCCATCACATCCGAGTCCCGTCAACTGCCCGCTCGGTGCATTTCTCGAGTCCTCCGAGTTGTGTTGCCAGTCTCGCCCGTTCATCCTCACTTGCCATACACCGTCCGTTGCCACCGTCACTGACCCGAATCGGTCAACTCACAAGTCCAGCGCCTCCGACGGCACTCCCCAACCTCCGCACGCTACGCCAAAGTTGTTCAAGGGATACTGTCGGCCATGCTGTGTGCACTTGAACAGTACATCTTCACCGTGCAGCGCCGAACAGTCTCACCTCTCTCCAATGAACGCCGCCACTGAGTATACACGGCCACACCAAGTCAGCAAACTCGTGCGTCATCCTAAGCTCAACACTAGTGCCGCCAATAGTGAACACACCTAACCCTCGCCACGGGCACTCTTTACACCACTGAGACACTCCCCTCGCTCTCCCTTGACTTGGTCAATTTCACCGGAAGCAAGCACAGATCCCTAACCCTTCGTACGGCGACAAGTCAAGCGCGCACGCAAGTCAAACTGAGTTGCGCCTGTGAGAGCACACACCTCACCCTCGCCACGACACTGATAGACCATCTTCACACCACCGAAACACTCTCACCCTCACCACAACACAAGATAGAACGTCTCTACACCACCGAGTCACTCCCCTCACGCTCTCAACCTAACCAGAAGACAGCATGAGTGCGCAGGCCGCTAACCCTCCGTAGACAAGTCAAACGCACGTCTGAGTCGAAATGAGTCGAGACCATGCTTTGAGAATCAGTGCCCAAACCGAACCAGTGACTTGTAGACAGATGCTTGTCGTAGCGTTGAGCACGTTCACCCCCTCGCCCGCACTGCACACACAACTGTCACGCTTGAAGCTGAGAGCGCGCCATCACATCCGAGTCCCGTCAACTGCCCGCTCGGTGCATTTCTCGAGTCCTCCGAGTTGTGTTGCCAGTCTCGCCCGTTCATCCTCACTTGCCATACACCGTCCGTTGCCACCGTCACTGACCCGAATCGGTCAACTCACAAGTCCAGCGCCTCCGACGGCACTCCCCAACCTCCGCACGCTACGCCAAAGTTGTTCAAGGGATACTGTCGGCCATGCTGTGTGCACTTGAACAGTACATCTTCACCGTGCAGTAGAGACCTTCACGAGTCCCGACTCGAGTAGACTCGGACTCGTGAACGTGAGTACTCACGGACCAAATCCATGCCCGCGACTCGTGACAGGACTCGCCTCTGAGATGACTCGAGTCCCGCGAGTCGAGTACTCACGGGTAAGATGAGTACTCATCAGGATTCGAGTCGTCGTAAGTACTTGCGAGTATTTCAATGAGTACTCGCATGCGACTGGCGTCAATCAATTTCAAACCCAACAAATCCCCCCGAGCAATTGCGCAGGGGGCCTCAGCCGGGCATGAGTCCACGCGGGGGAGGTGGTGAAATGGCAGCGGGAACGTGGTGGTGCAATGGGAGATCTGACAAAATGGCAAGGGGCGCAATGACGAGGCGAGAAGTGCCGTGGAGAGGCGAGGCATGTGGTGGAGGAGTTGAGGCGGTGGTGGGTGGTGTATGTCAGCCCGGCATGCTGCATGCGTGTTTCCTGTAGGCGTCAGTAAACAGAGAGGGTGTCGTTTGACGCCGTCAATATATATTACGATTGAAAATCAGTGGCACGTACCTGAACGCGCGGCGTTGTCTGCAGACGCGCCCCGCCCTAACAGCCTACCGGCTCCGTGGCGCAGCATCACACTCCCATCGTTGGTGTCATCCACATCACCCAGTCGCCCGGCGCCCCTGTCGTTGTCATTGCGTATCCCTGCCCAATCCCTGCTGCCCTTTTGAGGGGCTTACGTGTCCTCGAATCACTGTTGCTAGGGCGTCGCGGCCCTAGCAACGGTATTTGGATCTTGTTCTGGCCCTCTTGTAGGGCATACAAATGCCGTCCAGGCCAGCTGACAATTGTCAGGCTGGCGGGGTTGACGAATCGTCAAACCCGTGGTGGTGGTGAGAGGAAGAGCTGAGTGTGATCGCAATCATCTGGGATCAAAGTACTGATCCCGAGTGATCAGTGATCACAATCAATCAGCAGTGCAGATTTGAGTGACCGAGAGCCTCTCGGAGGCTTAGCAACTGCCAGAAAATGAGAAGAGTCTTTGTGAGTACTCGTCGCGAGTACTCACGGCACTGAGACCGTGCCCGCGACTCGTGCCGGGACTTGACTCGGCAAGATCCGCGGGTCCCGGGGATCGAGTCTCACAGGTCCCCGAGGCGAGTCGAGTCTCGAGTACTCACTGGACTCTCGAGACTCGTGAAGGTCTCTACCGTGCAGCGCCGAACAGTCTCACCTCTCTCCAATGAACGCCGCCACTGAGTATACACGGCCACACCAAGTCAGCAAACTCGTGCGTCATCCTAAGCTCAACACTAGTGCCGCCAATAGTGAACACACCTAACCCTCGCCACGGGCACTCTTTACACCACTGAGACACTCCCCTCGCTCTCCCTTGACTTGGTCAATTTCACCGGAAGCAAGCACAGACCCCTAACCCTTCGTACGGCGACAAGTCAAGCGCGCACGCAAGTCAAACTGAGTTGCGCCTGTGAGAGCACACACCTCACCCTCGCCACGACACTGATAGACCATCTTCACACCACCGAAACACTCTCACCCTCACCACAACACAAGATAGAACGTCTCTACACCACCGAGTCACTCCCCTCACGCTCTCAACCTAACCAGAAGACAGCATGAGTGCGCAGGCCGCTAACCCTCCGTAGACAAGTCAAACGCACGTCTGAGTCGAAATGAGTCGAGACCATGCTTTGAGAATCAGTGCCCAAACCGAACCAGTGACTTGTAGACAGATGCTTGTCGTAGCGTTGAGCACGTTCACCCCCTCGCCCGCACTGCACACACAACTGTCACGCTTGAAGCTGAGAGCGCGCCATCACATCCGAGTCCCGTCAACTGCCCGCTCGGTGCATTTCTCGAGTCCTCCGAGTTGTGTTGCCAGTCTCGCCCGTTCATCCTCACTTGCCATACACCGTCCGTTGCCACCGTCACTGACCCGAATCGGTCAACTCACAAGTCCAGCGCCTCCGACGGCACTCCCCAACCTCCGCACGCTACGCCAAAGTTGTTCAAGGGATACTGTCGGCCATGCTGTGTGCACTTGAACAGTACATCTTCACCGTGCAGCGCCGAACAGTCTCACCTCTCTCCAATGAACGCCGCCACTGAGTATACACGGCCACACCAAGTCAGCAAACTCGTGCGTCATCCTAAGCTCAACACTAGTGCCGCCAATAGTGAACACACCTAACCCTCGCCACGGGCACTCTTTACACCACTGAGACACTCCCCTCGCTCTCCCTTGACTTGGTCAATTTCACCGGAAGCAAGCACAGACCCCTAACCCTTCGTACGGCGACAAGTCAAGCGCGCACGCAAGTCAAACTGAGTTGCGCCTGTGAGAGCACACACCTCACCCTCGCCACGACACTGATAGACCATCTTCACACCACCGAAACACTCTCACCCTCACCACAACACAAGATAGAACGTCTCTACACCACCGAGTCACTCCCCTCACGCTCTCAACCTAACCAGAAGACAGCATGAGTGCGCAGGCCGCTAACCCTCCGTAGACAAGTCAAACGCACGTCTGAGTCGAAATGAGTCGAGACCATGCTTTGAGAATCAGTGCCCAAACCGAACCAGTGACTTGTAGACAGATGCTTGTCGTAGCGTTGAGCACGTTCACCCCCTCGCCCGCACTGCACACACAACTGTCACGCTTGAAGCTGAGAGCGCGCCATCACATCCGAGTCCCGTCAACTGCCCGCTCGGTGCATTTCTCGAGTCCTCCGAGTTGTGTTGCCAGTCTCGCCCGTTCATCCTCACTTGCCATACACCGTCCGTTGCCACCGTCACTGACCCGAATCGGTCAACTCACAAGTCCAGCGCCTCCGACGGCACTCCCCAACCTCCGCACGCCAACCATTGCAGCAAGAGATATGGAAAACGGGTGGTTATAGCCAGAGAAGCATTTGCCACATTCAATGGATATAACCAGTGAGCGAGAACAGCACTAAAAGCCATATCTTTGTGGTTAGAGCCATTGGCACAGCCCGGACTACATATAGACGGTGTCCTCGGGACTAACACCACCTCAAATTGGTATATACCTAGCATGCTTAGGGTTTGCGAGGGGTTCGCACTTCGATATCAACCGAATACGGCAGCAATGCTTGATAATACCAAATCGGGCAGACCTCAATAACTGGCGGCGCGTCGCGCCTGGTCGCGCTGGCTGTTCATGAGAGTCAGCGGGTCTACAGTACATTGATACGGTTGTTTTCATCAACTTTCGTCCTCTTGCGCGGATCAAATCTCGTATTTGACTAGGGGAGAGCTAGCAATGCAACAGAAGAAAAAGAATCGCTGTCATTTGAGATGGAACGAGCGCATGGTCCGTGCGCAAGCAACGGTGCTAGGTGCGGGCAGGACCTAAGTGTGCCAATATTCCGCCGGGGTGGCGCCGGCCGCACAATTGTGCGGCCAGCACCTGGCCCAGGCGGATAGCGCCCTCCCACTGAGCAGCATCACAACTGTTCAGAAGCGACGCTGCGTCGATGTGAGGGATAGATGGTGAATGGATGGATGGGGTGGGTGTGGATGATCCGTGCCGTCTGTTGTTGGTCCTCGGTCGTCGTCGTGACGGGCATCATGCTGCCGACGCGCGCATCGCTCAAGCCTCCATCGCTGTCGTCGTCGGATTGTGGGTGTAAACGTTGTCCGTGGATCGCCGTCGTCATTGTCCGCAAACAGTTGTTGTTGTCGTCCATTAATTGTTGTGCTATTGTTGTCCGCATATGTGAATCGACGTTGTGGTTGTGTTGGAAGGAAGGACTGTGAGCCTTGGCCGACCCGGCATCCGAGAATCCATCGCCCGCGTCGTCCATGTCAGATACGCGTCGGGAGAGCCAGAAAATGAACATAACATACCTGCATGGCAGTACCCCCGCGAGCGGTCGGTCTGCCACGCCCATCCCTTTCTCCGCGCGCGGGAATTCGCATCCGCAGCGCTGTTCCGCCACATCCGTTACCGGCGCCGTCTTCGACGAGTGCCGAGGCCTCTGTATGAGGGCTTACACGAACAGCTGCGGCGTCGAATGCCGGCTTACGCGCTGGGGCCAATCAACGTCAGGCGCCATTCGCCGGGCGTAGAGACGGTGTAGGTGTCCGAATGGTCTACAGTTCGACGCAGAGAGTCCAAAGAGGACACGGAAAAGGTATGGAGGCTGGATGGCAGCTCGACGAGGAGCTGCCATCGTGGCAGGAGGAAACATGCGGTTCGATCGTCTACGCGGACGATCGGACCGATTACTGGTGGTCCGTGCGCGGCCAACATTGAAGGCGTGTATTCGATAAATGCCGGAATACAGTGCTACGATAATTGCGGGTGGAGAATTGGTGAAGATAAAAAAATTGAATGAAGCCAGTATTCAGCCGGGGTGGCGCAGGCCGCACAATTGTGCAGCCCGCACCTGGCCCAGGCGGATGGCATACCCTCTCGTCAAGCTGACACGCGACCGTTCGGAAGCGTGTAGCATCGACGCGAGGGCGTAAGTGGGTGTTGTGTGATGGTGCAGTCAGCGCACCGTTGTCATCGTCCGGTAGCCAACGAGGGTGCCCAAAATGCGCCTACTGCCAGTCCAATCCGCGTGTATGGCTGTCGGAATGAGATCGGGGTTCCTCGGCGCGAATCCAGCAAGCGTGACCGTCGTCAGAAAGGAGGCTGTGGAAGGAGATGAAAGCCATACCTGACTGGCTGACCAGCCCCCGTTCCTGTACCCTCGCGCCCGGGAAATCGCATCCGTGGCGGTAATCCCAGCACCTCGCCACTTGGCGTCACGGGCGTCGTTGTCGTTGTCCAACGGGAGGGGATAGCAGAAGAGGAAACACACCCAATGCCCCGTTCCAGTCCTGCGCCCGCGTAGTCGCATCTGCGGCGCCACCTCCCAATATCCACCGTCCATCCACCCTGATGTCGCCGGCGTCATTGTCCATGAGTGTAGAGGCCTCGATTCGAGGGCTTACACGGAGGGCTGCGGCGTCGAGAGCCGGCTTGTGCATGTAGGTGAATATAAGTGTTATCCGCGCCATTTGCGAGGCCCGGAGACGGCGGCAGAATGCAAATCGTCGTAAAATGGGTGGCGGCGGTTCCAGAGAGGGTGTGGCAGAGGCTGGAGGTCGGATGGTAGCTCCTGGAAGAGCTGCCGTCGTCGTAAGAGGCAGAGATGTGTTTGATCGTCTGCTCCGACAATCGTTCCGATTGCCCGTGGTCCGTGGTCCGTGCGCAGGCGGAATTGTTCTCGTTCGAGCTAACGAGGGTTGGGAGGAGATGGCATAAGGATGCGAGCATGGAAGAAGGAGACCAGGGCCGTATTCAGGCGGGGTGGCGCAGGCCGCACAATTGTGCGGCCCGCACCTGGCCCAGCCTGATGGCATACCCTCCCATTGAGCGGCAGCGCGACCATTTGGAAGCGATGCAGCATCAAGGTGAGGGGTGCGGTCAATGATGAATGAGGTGCAACAGCGGGCGGGTTGATGCGCGAGGGGAGAATGACGGGCTGTCGACATCGTTGCTGCGTTCATGTAGATGACCTAGAATAAATGTAGACTTGATATGGAGAGAAAATCAACACGCACTGCGAGTCGTCGTCGTCAATATTGTCCGCCAGCCGCCCGTCGTCGTTGTCTTGCCATTATTACCATCCTACCTTTCCTTGGCGCCGTGAACTCCTCGTAACGCGGAATAGATGCAAGTTGGAGCCGGCGGTGTCGACGATGGAGCGTTGGCGGGGCCTGATAAATGGTAGATATCGAATGGTAGGGGTGTGCGAGACGTAGAATGAGCAGCCGATGGCTGTGCGCCAACGATTTCGACGAGGTGACTAGATCCCGCCAAATCCATGCTTGACGTCGTCCTAGGCGTCGTTTTGGCTCCGTTGCTAATTTAAATGGAATAAAAAAGTACAGAGGGCAAAGCTACGCACCTAGGACCCATCAACCAGTAAGACTTCCAAATGAAGGCCGCGGAAAGGGAGGTCAAGGTCAAAGTAAGAGCATGAGATCGAGATGAAAGCTAAGGGAACTGCATCTAGACGTGAGTTCATTAGACTTCTATTGGACTTTTACTTTCGTACAGCATGTATCAGATATCCGTTCGATACGATGATGTAGTATAATAATACAAATTTAATGCACATTTTCTGAAGTGCACACGAGCCCGCCTCCCCGAACTGTAAGTGTCGCGATGCGCGACAAGTATTGCTCGGTCCGATTTCCGGAAGGACGTTCACTGGACTTTAATTGGACTTTAACTGGACCGTTTTTCGGTCTTTTCAACAAGTACAGTTGAGCACTTGAACTCAAGGGAGGGTTGAGAGATGTCAATTTGATAAGTGCACTACAGATTTCTCCGAGGCACCACGACCCGCCCCCGCGCTAACCTGACCGATGTAAGTCTCGTTGTTTCATTGGACTTCTATTGGACCGAATTGACTGGGGGCGATAGATCATGTGTGGGTTCCCAGACTGTCTTGCGTGCTAAAGTAGACATTTCAAACAGTGAATTCCGATGGTTTCGAGTTTGCCAGGTATTCACGCGCCTGTGCGCTGCCTGTCCCGAGCATGTAGGTTTCCATTGGACCTTTTGAGTTCAGGTCATTCATCTCATCCCGGATACATATTTTTATGGGGATATGATTGTCTTTAACAGCCTCTGTTATTTCCGGGAGACTTCAAGGGCTCGGACCACAATGCGCGCCAACAAGCGCCATCCCGCTGAGAGCTGGGAACCGGTGATCGGACGCATTAGTGGAAGCCGGGTACCCGGTGAGCGAGATAACCGACCGATCCGAGTCCAGATCGAGCCGTATATGTGAAGGAGGCGGGAGCGCTGTGCAGCAGCGCGAGGACGGTCTGAGGATGGCACTGCCTTGATTTGACTCCACAACCTCTTTGAAGAGGCTCCTTCATCAATTTATAGTCTATGGAGAATTCATAATATCAAATTTATGAAGCGGATGCAAGCTGGCCCAGTAGCTACATCCAGCTACATCCAGCTCAATTTACACGCTGCAGATTTGAAAATTGGGCATGATTATGACAAGAGGAAGAAGAATCTGAGGGCAGAATGTGCTGTCCACAACGAGCCGCCATCCCGCCCATTATTGCCCGCCATCCTGCCCCCCCCCAGGTTTGGACAGCCCGTGGGAAAGTTGCCGGAAAATTCCGAGTTTTTTTCGGGCGCTGCGCGCGCACCCTGTTCGGAACAGTCTGATCTCAATATAATCAAAATAAGATACTTGAAGGGGGACCCAGTCTAGGGTTGAACTGTGCATGCTAGGGTTAGTTGCCTCCCACTGGTTATATCCATTGCAGGTGGAATCAAGTCCAGTGGTTATAACCATTGATATACCCCTGGTTTTACAACCTAGCCTGCGCACGCTACGCCAAAGTTGTTCAAGGGATACTGTCGGCCATGCTGTGTGCACTTGAACAGTACATCTTCACCGTGCAGCGCCGAACAGTCTCACCTCTCTCCAATGAACGCCGCCACTGAGTATACACGGCCACACCAAGTCAGCAAACTCGTGCGTCATCCTAAGCTCAACACTAGTGCCGCCAATAGTGAACACACCTAACCCTCGCCACGGGCACTCTTTACACCACTGAGACACTCCCCTCGCTCTCCCTTGACTTGGTCAATTTCACCGGAAGCAAGCACAGACCCCTAACCCTTCGTACGGCGACAAGTCAAGCGCGCACGCAAGTCAAACTGAGTTGCGCCTGTGAGAGCACACACCTCACCCTCGCCACGACACTGATAGACCATCTTCACACCACCGAAACACTCTCACCCTCACCACAACACAAGATAGAACGTCTCTACACCACCGAGTCACTCCCCTCACGCTCTCAACCTAACCAGAAGACAGCATGAGTGCGCAGGCCGCTAACCCTCCGTAGACAAGTCAAACGCACGTCTGAGTCGAAATGAGTCGAGACCATGCTTTGAGAATCAGTGCCCAAACCGAACCAGTGACTTGTAGACAGATGCTTGTCGTAGCGTTGAGCACGTTCACCCCCTCGCCCGCACTGCACACACAACTGTCACGCTTGAAGCTGAGAGCGCGCCATCACATCCGAGTCCCGTCAACTGCCCGCTCGGTGCATTTCTCGAGTCCTCCGAGTTGTGTTGCCAGTCTCGCCCGTTCATCCTCACTTGCCATACACCGTCCGTTGCCACCGTCACTGACCCGAATCGGTCAACTCACAAGTCCAGCGCCTCCGACGGCACTCCCCAACCTCCGCACGCTACGCCAAAGTTGTTCAAGGGATACTGTCGGCCATGCTGTGTGCACTTGAACAGTACATCTTCACCGTGCAGCGCCGAACAGTCTCACCTCTCTCCAATGAACGCCGCCACTGAGTATACACGGCCACACCAAGTCAGCAAACTCGTGCGTCATCCTAAGCTCAACACTAGTGCCGCCAATAGTGAACACACCTAACCCTCGCCACGGGCACTCTTTACACCACTGAGACACTCCCCTCGCTCTCCCTTGACTTGGTCAATTTCACCGGAAGCAAGCACAGACCCCTAACCCTTCGTACGGCGACAAGTCAAGCGCGCACGCAAGTCAAACTGAGTTGCGCCTGTGAGAGCACACACCTCACCCTCGCCACGACACTGATAGACCATCTTCACACCACCGAAACACTCTCACCCTCACCACAACACAAGATAGAACGTCTCTACACCACCGAGTCACTCCCCTCACGCTCTCAACCTAACCAGAAGACAGCATGAGTGCGCAGGCCGCTAACCCTCCGTAGACAAGTCAAACGCACGTCTGAGTCGAAATGAGTCGAGACCATGCTTTGAGAATCAGTGCCCAAACCGAACCAGTGACTTGTAGACAGATGCTTGTCGTAGCGTTGAGCACGTTCACCCCCTCGCCCGCACTGCACACACAACTGTCACGCTTGAAGCTGAGAGCGCGCCATCACATCCGAGTCCCGTCAACTGCCCGCTCGGTGCATTTCTCGAGTCCTCCGAGTTGTGTTGCCAGTCTCGCCCGTTCATCCTCACTTGCCATACACCGTCCGTTGCCACCGTCACTGACCCGAATCGGTCAACTCACAAGTCCAGCGCCTCCGACGGCACTCCCCAACCTCCGCACGCTACGCCAAAGTTGTTCAAGGGATACTGTCGGCCATGCTGTGTGCACTTGAACAGTACATCTTCACCGTGCAGCGCCGAACAGTCTCACCTCTCTCCAATGAACGCCGCCACTGAGTATACACGGCCACACCAAGTCAGCAAACTCGTGCGTCATCCTAAGCTCAACACTAGTGCCGCCAATAGTGAACACACCTAACCCTCGCCACGGGCACTCTTTACACCACTGAGACACTCCCCTCGCTCTCCCTTGACTTGGTCAATTTCACCGGAAGCAAGCACAGACCCCTAACCCTTCGTACGGCGACAAGTCAAGCGCGCACGCAAGTCAAACTGAGTTGCGCCTGTGAGAGCACACACCTCACCCTCGCCACGACACTGATAGACCATCTTCACACCACCGAAACACTCTCACCCTCACCACAACACAAGATAGAACGTCTCTACACCACCGAGTCACTCCCCTCACGCTCTCAACCTAACCAGAAGACAGCATGAGTGCGCAGGCCGCTAACCCTCCGTAGACAAGTCAAACGCACGTCTGAGTCGAAATGAGTCGAGACCATGCTTTGAGAATCAGTGCCCAAACCGAACCAGTGACTTGTAGACAGATGCTTGTCGTAGCGTTGAGCACGTTCACCCCCTCGCCCGCACTGCACACACAACTGTCACGCTTGAAGCTGAGAGCGCGCCATCACATCCGAGTCCCGTCAACTGCCCGCTCGGTGCATTTCTCGAGTCCTCCGAGTTGTGTTGCCAGTCTCGCCCGTTCATCCTCACTTGCCATACACCGTCCGTTGCCACCGTCACTGACCCGAATCGGTCAACTCACAAGTCCAGCGCCTCCGACGGCACTCCCCAACCTCCGCACGCTACGCCAAAGTTGTTCAAGGGATACTGTCGGCCATGCTGTGTGCACTTGAACAGTACATCTTCACCGTGCAGCGCCGAACAGTCTCACCTCTCTCCAATGAACGCCGCCACTGAGTATACACGGCCACACCAAGTCAGCAAACTCGTGCGTCATCCTAAGCTCAACACTAGTGCCGCCAATAGTGAACACACCTAACCCTCGCCACGGGCACTCTTTACACCACTGAGACACTCCCCTCGCTCTCCCTTGACTTGGTCAATTTCACCGGAAGCAAGCACAGACCCCTAACCCTTCGTACGGCGACAAGTCAAGCGCGCACGCAAGTCAAACTGAGTTGCGCCTGTGAGAGCACACACCTCACCCTCGCCACGACACTGATAGACCATCTTCACACCACCGAAACACTCTCACCCTCACCACAACACAAGATAGAACGTCTCTACACCACCGAGTCACTCCCCTCACGCTCTCAACCTAACCAGAAGACAGCATGAGTGCGCAGGCCGCTAACCCTCCGTAGACAAGTCAAACGCACGTCTGAGTCGAAATGAGTCGAGACCATGCTTTGAGAATCAGTGCCCAAACCGAACCAGTGACTTGTAGACAGATGCTTGTCGTAGCGTTGAGCACGTTCACCCCCTCGCCCGCACTGCACACACAACTGTCACGCTTGAAGCTGAGAGCGCGCCATCACATCCGAGTCCCGTCAACTGCCCGCTCGGTGCATTTCTCGAGTCCTCCGAGTTGTGTTGCCAGTCTCGCCCGTTCATCCTCACTTGCCATACACCGTCCGTTGCCACCGTCACTGACCCGAATCGGTCAACTCACAAGTCCAGCGCCTCCGACGGCACTCCCCAACCTCCGCACGCTACGCCAAAGTTGTTCAAGGGATACTGTCGGCCATGCTGTGTGCACTTGAACAGTACATCTTCACCGTGCAGCGCCGAACAGTCTCACCTCTCTCCAATGAACGCCGCCACTGAGTATACACGGCCACACCAAGTCAGCAAACTCGTGCGTCATCCTAAGCTCAACACTAGTGCCGCCAATAGTGAACACACCTAACCCTCGCCACGGGCACTCTTTACACCACTGAGACACTCCCCTCGCTCTCCCTTGACTTGGTCAATTTCACCGGAAGCAAGCACAGACCCCTAACCCTTCGTACGGCGACAAGTCAAGCGCGCACGCAAGTCAAACTGAGTTGCGCCTGTGAGAGCACACACCTCACCCTCGCCACGACACTGATAGACCATCTTCACACCACCGAAACACTCTCACCCTCACCACAACACAAGATAGAACGTCTCTACACCACCGAGTCACTCCCCTCACGCTCTCAACCTAACCAGAAGACAGCATGAGTGCGCAGGCCGCTAACCCTCCGTAGACAAGTCAAACGCACGTCTGAGTCGAAATGAGTCGAGACCATGCTTTGAGAATCAGTGCCCAAACCGAACCAGTGACTTGTAGACAGATGCTTGTCGTAGCGTTGAGCACGTTCACCCCCTCGCCCGCACTGCACACACAACTGTCACGCTTGAAGCTGAGAGCGCGCCATCACATCCGAGTCCCGTCAACTGCCCGCTCGGTGCATTTCTCGAGTCCTCCGAGTTGTGTTGCCAGTCTCGCCCGTTCATCCTCACTTGCCATACACCGTCCGTTGCCACCGTCACTGACCCGAATCGGTCAACTCACAAGTCCAGCGCCTCCGACGGCACTCCCCAACCTCCGCACGCTACGCCAAAGTTGTTCAGGGGATCAAACTGCTCCTCGTGGCACTTGAAACCAAGTCATTTGGTCCTAATCTCATTGAGAATGGAAACAGTGTAGCAAGTGTGTCAATACCGGGCTGAAATTATATTACAGCTATTCTTATATCTCAGCACATATTCTCATGTCAATTTTTTCGCATCCTTCGCCATAGAGACCCACCAGATGGTCTCCGTCACCTTGCTAGGTTGCCAAACAACTCAATCAATGTGATAGGTTACACAAACAGTGCCAAATGTGTTCCGGTAGTTAAAACTACTAAGACTTCAACCAAACTATGCTATTTCAGTTGACTACATGGCGAGAAAATACATTAGAATGGTAGAAATATGCGGCCCACCCTTAAAACCCGCATAGTCAGTAAGTATCCTTATCAATCGCGCGGTTCTTTTTGGCGGGGAGTCGAGATGACAGTAAAAGGGGGTGCTCCCTGTAGAAGCGACGCAAATCTCGACTAGCGATGGCGAGAATTGCGTCAGTGTAGCAATGCGAACAAAACAGGATGGGCGCCTCGTTGGAGGACTTACCCGTCGCGTTAAATCTACAGAGAGGTAAGTATAGCGAATGAACACGCCAGTTCAAAACCGGCGTATCCAACGATCGAAGAAAAAAAAATCAAAACTGGAATGGGCGCGCATTTTGAGTGCCGATGGACCCCGCACGTTTCCCATCCATCGGCGGTGTGGGGCGTCGAGTGGTCGTGAGCGAGTGTCCTCCAGCCCGCCAGGCCGCCGGCCATGCCTTCGTCGTCCTGCTGCAGCCCCAAGAGCGGCATACATTGCCATGGATACATGTGCTTCGCAGCGTCCAGCGAGCGGGAAGGCGGGCGACGGCGGGACGATCTACATCTGGGACGATCAGCATCTTAAAAGAGTGCGCAGGTGCACAACTGGCGTACACAACGAAAAGAAAGAGAAACGCACCGTGGATGGGCGCCCGTCTCCAGCTGCCGTGCCTGTTGCCGTTATGTCGAGTCGTCGTCCTCATCCTGCGGATACATTACCAGCAGAGCCGGCTCACTCTGCCCATGGTGTTGAGGCTTACGCGTCGCCAAGTAGTGCCGACAGTGCGAGGATAACTGCTGCGCTAATGGTAGAGAAGGAGACGGGGACATGACGCGTAAGCAGCATTCAAGGCAGCTGCGAATAGCATCAATGAGGGGGTACCGGCGGGAGAGAAGGAGAGACACGATGGCAACGAGCAACAGATGGTCGTCTTCGTGGCGTAGGACGGCTCGCCTCTCAAAGCCGTACAACAGATAAGGTCCCTTATCTGATGCATGGTTTTTGGGGGCGGGGTGTCGGGATGAAGGCGGGGATGGCCAAAAGTAATGGACCGCACAAATGGGGACCCGACCCAGTGCATTGGTGGCGTTATTAAGGTGAAAGAAAAGAGATACACGCACCATTGGCGCATGCCCGCCACCAGACGGTGCACCCAGCTTGAAGTCGACGATACCAACCCGCATACCCATCCTTCCGCGCTGCCGTCGTCGTCGTCGTCCAATGGTGTGGTCGTTGTCGTCATGCACTGACTCCTGCTCGGACTGCTGCTGCCCACGTTGGTGAGGCTTGCGCGTCGCCATGGTAGTGCCATCGGTGCAAAATGGCTGCTGCGCAGGTAGTCGAGAAGCACGACGTGTAGAACACGTCCAAAATGGCAGCAGATATGCCGGCGTTGGGCGGACGACGATGGGCAGGTAGTCGTCGTCGTCGTCAGGAGCAAAAGGTACGCCGTCGCCGTCACTGATAGGGAAACACGTTCCGAGTCCGATGTTCGAAGACACAATGGGAGGTGATGCGATGTCGGATGCGATGTTTGAGTCAGCCATGGCAAGCATTCTGTCTGTGAATATCGTCAATGCATGCGAGGGGACGGCACCGCCAGACGCACCTTGCAATAAGCCCGACCATGCGTCGACCCATGGAAACCACTCAGACATTACGTCCCGGCACCAGAGATTTCCGTCTGTGTTGAATCGCATAGGACAGCGCAAGACGCATTGTCAGCTCATCACAGCCCAACAACACGAAGGCCATTTCGTGGTCGCGCTCGACGTGTCGCGCCTGTCCGTTTGTCGTGGTCGTCGTGGTAAGAGGAGAAGACGAGACGGACATCACGGTCCGAAGCATTCATTTTCCCTTGATGGCCTGTTTGATCGCCGCGCCTCTTTTGTCTCGGATGTCACGGAGCGTTTGCTTTTCCCTCTTTCCATGACCTCCGGACCCAACAGGAAGAGATTCTATTCCTTTCGGCAGCCATCCTTTCGAAGGGACTCCGATGTCCGAAAAATCTCGGTCACTTCCATCAATTTCCTCGACCGACATATCGACGAAAACCTTATTCTCAAACGCGTCTGCCACCTGCCGAGTCTCCTTCCAGATCTTTACAAGGCAGGCGACGACCTCTTGCATTCCGTGGATTGTTTGGAACATTTTCCCGACAGCTACTATGCTATAGATCCACATTTCTACCGTAACATCTCCCAAGCCTCACATGCGTCAAAGGTCGCCGGCCTTTATGAAGGCGGTATTCCTTCGGCATGCACTCAGCTCGTGTCTAGTGCCATTTTTCACCCCGAGAGTACGAAGGTTCCCGAATCGGTGCTTTGCTGGCGTATGGGTAGCCTGGAGACATGCGATAAACATCTTGATGACTCGTATCTCGTGCAAAGCTGGGTTCTCTCGATTAATGACTACCGACGGCTGGACGTCGAGGACCTGAAGTCATTCGCAGCCCCGGATTTACGCCGTCTGCTTTGTGTACTGGACAGGTTTCCTGTCCTGGCGACTGGGATGTTTTTCTCTCCAGTGGCGAGCGGTGTCGTCGAGGAGATGGGTGCGCTAGCGAATGAAGATAGTTTTCCGTGGACACGGAACTCGCACGTCGACAATGACTGCAAACCCGTGGCTCTACGGCCACTGGATAGCACTAATCCACCGTGGACGGCACCTTGCCTCGATCCCATTCAATGGCGCCCCAAAGTCCGTCGCATGGAACGAAAGTCCACGCCGGTGGAAGTATTCTATACTCCCAGGACTATTCAGCGTGCAACGCCCGCCGATCAAGTTGGAGAGCCTGCAGATTTCATACAGCGGGTGAGTGTAATTTCAAGTCACTACGGCGCAATCTCAACAGGTTCTAGGCATGGGCCAACGCTGTGCGCGCGGATTCATCTCTGATTATCTTCGACTGTGGTAACTATATGCGCGTTGGAATTCGAAACCGACGCAGTCAAACATTGTTTCTCTCCGACTTCATTGACTTGTGCGATCTAGAACCTCCCGCATTTGCTAGATTGATGTCTGGCATTCACGCTGTAGCTGTCAATGATACTTTGCAACGCTCACTCGCTCTTAGTGATCGCACTTCCAATCCTTGTGGTAAGAAGCGCTCTGCAGACGTAGCAGATCAAGACGCTGAGAGCGCGGTTGTCCTCGAGACTTCGGTATGCTATTAACCCGAAGTACCTTCTCCCTAGCTCAACAAATTTTTAGGCATTAAAAAAGCCACGGCCCAACGGACCGAGTCGAATCAAGGAGGTATCTACGTCGCCGGTATGCACTCAGTTATTGCCGCCGCGCCCTCTAACCGCGTCCTCAGTACAATCGAAAGCCCTTGACAGAGTCAGAGCGTCTTGCGAAGGAGAACAAAGCCGTAGACGTGACCTTTCTTTACTCTCCTTTTGTGTTGCCCGTCCAGTTGACACCTTCTTAGAATACTTTACATCGATTTCGTCGTCCGGCATTGGCGCTATTCATGAAGTTCAAGCTGTACAACTCCCCTACCCCGTCGATACTTTTGAAACCCGGAACAAAGCCTTCTCCGGTGTATGGTCCCCAGGGATACGTTGGTCTTATTCTTGGCACTCGTTTGGGAGCTGGATCCACCGGCGCGGTATACAACGTCTCCCTTTTGGCCCCGAAGATTCACCCGCCACTCGTTGCAAAGCTTGCCACCACATTTCCGACACAATGTCGTCTTCGACACGAATATACTGTCTATCAACATCTGTCATCGCGCGATGTCGTAGGGATTCCGCGAGTATATGGCTTCTATCAAGAAGTTTGCCAGAACGTCGGTGTGCTCATCCTGGACAATGCTGGCGAACCGCTGGGTGCCCGACGGGACATGCACAAGAAGGTGACATTGACACCCGAGGAAAAGTAGGCCCTCATCCTGAGACCCTTTGCATCTACTGATATCCCGCAGGGCATCCTTGATCGCGACTCTTGGCAGAATTCATACTGCTGGAGTCCTTCACCGGGACATACGCTCCTGGAACATGGTTTCCGATGGATCTGGGGGACTTTCCATCATTGATTTCGACCGCGCGACGCTCTCCGCCTCACCTACCGATATTGACAAGGAAATGTTACGAATCCGTCGGTTTGCTGATGGCGAATTCATCGACGAGGAATCTATCATTGGGCGAGACGAGATGGTTCATGGGATCAAAGATCTAGTACGAAACAATGCTTAATGTTATATTCCTTCACTCCTCCTCCTTGTGCTACTGGATAGCTACCATGAAAACTTCGCGTTTACATTCTACGGCCCATGTCCGATTTCCTCCGTGGCTCTGCTTGAGTCGACGAGTTCTTTCTGTATTAGTTCTTGGCGGTTCTACTGCGCCTCTTGGACGCCTTATTCTTCGCCTCCCTGCGCTTCCTGTACCATCTACACTCGAATTGGTGATCGTGGTAAGACTTGTAGTCATCGGGGCAATGCCGAGTCGCGACATTTTGGACGTAGGGGTACATGCGGCAGTGATTTGGACATTCGTAATGTCCGAGGCACTTTGGGCATTCAACCTTCTCGGACTCTGGGAGCCCCTTCTCTCGTTCACGTATAATCGCCTTGTGTGATCTCGTGGCTTCGTGCTTGCGCAAGGATGCGCATGTCCCAGGGCAACAGCCCATGTAATCATGCAGTGGGGCATTGCCTCGTTGACAATGGTATTGTTCTGAGCAGTAAGGGCATAAGACCTCGTGTCGGGAGCGGAAGGTACGAGTATGCTCCCGGCTTTTGGGGCAGTGGCAGCCACCTCGCGACGACTACAACTAAATGTAGCGTCCCTTGAGTGTGCATTCACGTGGCTCGAGCTTGCTGAATGCTGCCAGTCAACATGATGATGAGATCCGAGGCCGTAATCTGCTCCATAACCATCATTTGGCGTGCTGCTCTTGGACAGAGCGAGTAGCTGAAAAGTCCGAGGGTTGATTGATGGATCCAGTTCTGGGCCCGTCGCATAGTTAGACGCGAGATACTTGTCGTCAAAGATGTCTTCGATGCCCTCGAGATGATCAACATCAAAGGAAGGCGATTGACGACTTGTTGTGGCGTTCATCGGGACGCAGGTTGTCGCAGTGCTGGAAAATTCTCCCCGTAGCACACCTCGTCTAGCGCGGTATTTGTAGCCCTTGTGGACAACCAATCCCGGTCTTCGTCGTTGTAGGTAGACGGTTTCTCCTACTTTGAAAAGCTAACATCATGCTAGTAGTAACATGACGATGTGGTCCTTGGGTGTGCTGAGATGAGATTGATGTAGAGGGAGAAATGGGAGGTGCTGAACAATAGGCAACGAGTCACCGCCTCATTTCATAGGGCATGCGTCATTCAATGGATTGACCGGATCACAGGAAAGGGCAGTATGTCTACAGCGAATCTGATGTAGTAAGGACGACTGTTATGGATGATCTACAAAACACGACGACCAAAGACCAACACGTAATCGCAGACCACCTTTGTACATAGAGATTCCGTGGTGGTGGTGACACCATTGTCTTGTCTCGCTTAGCCAAGATCTCCAGCTCTGATCGGCGTAGGAGCCCACAGATCACGGTGGGTGTGAGTATAAGCGCTGTTCGTTTGAGAGTCGAGCAAGTCGAAGGACCGCTCGTACGCGCCGTCGTGGGGTCGTAGGCGTCAAACCCTGCGAAGTATGACGCTACAGAAACAGGTCCTGCAATTCAAATATCGGGCGTCACAGGATCGAGAGCGCAGCGACTTATGGATACGCACGGACTTTGACGCCCGTCTTCGGTCCCAACGTCCTAGGAAACAGCCAAACAGTATGCCGAATGAATTCGCAGACGGATGTCGCTCTAATCGAGCGAGTCAAGCTTCTTGGAACAGTGAAACCGCATCGTTCCCGAAGTATAGATATCAGGATGGTGACGCTTGGCGCCCATTCGTAAACTGAAAAGTTAAATGGACAGATGATGACCGCACACTATCGTCGCTGCGAGATTGTGCCGCCCCAGTCGTACAGTAAAGCAGAGATCCAGACATACGTCGGCTTATGAGTGGACACGCAGAAAATACCATACACGGAGGTCGAAGTTGCAGGCACAAAGGTCGAGGTCGAAGGCAAGCCGGCAAAGCTTCCGCGGCCGGCACAGAAAGTACTCCCACGCCACCCTCGCGTCCTTTCACCAAGTCACATTACCAATTTCTCCGTTCCCGTTTCTTGCTTGCTCCCTGAATCATCTGCGCCAGCGCAGTCGCAACGGGACCCGCGGCGCGCTGGTCGACGGCCTCTGACTACCACCTTCCGCCCACGTTGACTGCTCACACGGCGGGGGACGATATGGATATGGCCACGGCTGCGGAAATGGTACGTGCTACATGCTTTCTTGCTGCTATCTGTACGCGCCTCAACACGTATGCAGGAGAAAGACGCGCCGGCAGGCCGGCGCGCGATCCGTGCCCGAACATGGACTTTTACGAGGAGCTAGGCGTAAAGCGGACGGCGGAGCGCAGTGAGATTAGAGTGCGCGCATATTTCGTCTCCGCCTCCTTTGCACATCCAACACAGCCGATCTCGCAGCGATTGTACCTAAAGAAAGTCATCGAATCGCACCCAGACAAGAACCTCAACGACCAAGAGGGTGCCGCCAAGACGTTTGGCGTCATGCAGAAGGCCTACGATGTATGTCTTACCTTCATCTTATTCCCTTGCGATTGCTCACCCGACTTCAGGTCTTGATGGACGACGACACCCGCGCAGAGTACGACGACTCACCGGCCCGGTTTCACCGTGAAGTTGCAGACTGCATCGATGATGCTGAGCTTGACGACGACGACGAAGAGGAAGAGACCCACCGACGCGGCCCTGGCGGCTGGGACCATGATCACGATAACTACGACGAGGAAGACGAATATTTTAACCCGTACATGTTCTTCAATCGCGGCCTTCGACCCTCAGCGCCGCCATACAGCGGTCCAAAGTCCAATGTGTCCGCGGAGGATGTTTCGCAATTCTTTTCTACCCTCGACGGCATGGCATGGAACGAGGTATTCATTCCTTCTTCCTGTCTTCCCAGTGTTTTACTAACAATACTCTTCGTAGAACGCATACACCCACATCAGCTCCTTCTACGACCGCGTCTTGTTTGACAAGGCCCAATTCGCATCTAACACCACCTCCAGGGACTCTCCATCTCCCTCATTTGGCGGACCTTCCAGCGTATTCGACCGCTCCCTATATCGTGACGAAGAGCGTCCCTCTCTCGACGGCATCGACGTAGCCCGGTTTTACAACTACTGGACATCCAAATTCCGTACCAGTAAGAAATACGAGTGGGTGCGCCCGTATGTGTGCGAGTGCTGGTACGCAGAGTGTCGAGCCAAAAAGTGGAACCGTGAGGTGAGGGAGGGGTAGAAGGCACGGTTTGAGGAGGTCGTCAAGGTGCGTTGAACAGTTTCTTCGTCTTCGAACTGAACTTGAACTGAACCCAAGACCCAGGTCGTGACCCTTGCACTGCGCGACATGGATCCGCGCTACGCTGAATACCTCCGTCGGATACAGCGTGAGTGCGCTCCGGAAGGTCCAGGAGGAGCGGCAGAGACAGAAGGCGAAGAAGCGGGAGAAAAAGAAGAAGGCGAGGGGTGGGAAGTGGTAGATTGGGACGTCGACATTCGTGTGATACATCGACATTGGGATGATGGAGCGGGAATGGGATGAGGGCGTAGGGACGGAGACCGGATTCGCCATCGCGTCGTTTCCTTGAGCACGCTTAGCTTACTGATTGCCTTCTTGTTTCGCTGTGTACATTATATTACATACCGTACTCTTGTACTCTTAGTGTATCACCTTCGTAGATATTGTATATCTATTTCTTGGTGTCTGTACTTGAGTCTGGATTCGCAAACAGCTGAACGCCCGCTATCATATTGTTTTTGTTTCCAGGGTGCTAGTGGCTATATGACTACGTTGTATATATCGGCGAGCATTTCGCCCTGTTCTTGGGCGGACATCGGAGAAGCAACGGGTCAGAGCCGCCTCCCGCCTTGATAGACAATCAACAATCATCCCATCGTCCGCCAGATCCCTCAACACGTCCTTGCCGTGTTGGTATACTCGATCATTTTGGAGGGGAATGCTGGGCCCTCATCCATGCGATCTTACTTTCAGATTCGGAGAGCGCACAGAGAGAAAACGTAAACGACGATACGTATATCAACATGGGTGACGAGCAATACAATACTACTTTACTTGAGAAATAGCAGCGAAAGCATCAGTGGCGCCTTTGTCCGGCCTCGGGATGTCTAGCCAGTGACTGAACACCCTCCCACCAAGCCAAGACGTGGGTGACGTCCTTCTTGACCGTCAACAGTACCGTCTCTCGAGGTCGCCCTATTTCGTGGACAGCTGACTAATTCAAACGGGCGATGGGTAATGATGGGGAGAACACTGAATTCCGATATCGATGTTAGACATTTGCGTGCATGAAAGCTCAGACGAAACACACCTGCGATCTGAATCCCGTTCGTAGGCCACACCAGATTCGCATCAGTTACAAAGTACTGAGATCTATGTGAGCCAAACCATGCTCGTTCTCTATCACTGGGCGCATTCGCAACGTAGGCTGTCGTGGATGGATGAGGGCGATCGCGACGGCGTGGGAAAGGGGGGCTGGGGGGGATATTAGCCGGGCTAGTTGTGTTGGTCGTTGCAGGGCACACGGAGGGCAATCTGGGTCGTCTTCCAACAAGAATGACCGAAATCCGAGCTTCTTAAGCGCACCTAGCCGATACACTGTCTACGGACACGGCTTGCATCCTGGCTTAGTTTGCATGCATCAAGCTATGGGCCGGGCCTACACAAGAAGTATCCACTGCGCGTCGATGTCGTCAAGATGGTTAGAACGTCCTTTTCCCGTCGCGGTCGTCTGGTAGTCGTGTCTCAGAGACAAGCAGCAGCAGGCAGACACTAGGAGGGATGCGCGCGAGGCATGGCCGGCGGACTCGCGTCGGGGTGTCGCAGGCCGTGGAGCCTGGTTGAATGTTCGTCTTCGTTGAGGGGAGTGGTGGTATTGGGCAGATATTATTGAAAACCAAAGGGAATATGCAGCTGGACGCACCGAAATGGCCATTAAATTCGTAGTCGCGTCAAGGTGGAGAATCAAACAGTAATCAAGTATCGCGCCTGCGTCAGAGATGTCCAGCGAGAAGGTTGCCGTGTCAGATTGGGAGGGTGGGAGGTCGTGGACCGCATAGTCGTGGTAGGAAGGCTAATCTGACACGGCAACCTTCAGCCATCGCCGGATCAGCAGTGATTGCCGAAACGCAAATGGTGCGATCGGCTGCTCTCCGGCCCTTTCCGCTTCCCCCCAAGACAACGCCGCCTCGGATTCGGACATCTGATGGCGTTCTTGTATCTGGAGGCTGCTAACCGGATCCCGCGGCATCATTGAGGATCTGCAACGTGCAGAATTTGCTCGATCGGCTCGCCACCATTTTCCAGGATGTCACAAGTCCTGCTGCCTATCCAATGCCCGAGGTCGACACATATCCTGCATCAGTTCCGCGAAAAGGCTCTGCTTACAGAAATTCGTAGGTGCAATCAGACTCCAACTCTCCACACTGCCTCTGATTGCTTAGAAGGAGCTTAAAATGGGCGGTCGGTGTTGGAATTACGCTGAGGTTGCGTGGTGTGTTGAATGCCAATGCTCTACTCGTAATGGCGTGCGTATTCCTCTTCTCTCTGTCGTGTGCTCACGGCGTAGGAGTTACGTACACATAGCGACGGTATGCGAGCCCCCCCCCCCCCCCCCCCCCGGTACACTCTGATGCGGCTTCGTATTCACGCTCTCGCGCCTGACGAAGGACTTTTGATGGCAAATCCAGCTTTCCCCCGTGTGGTCTCCCAATGGATTTGTGTGTGCAAGTTTCATATGCCTAATCTTCTTGCGTCCTCTGACACCTACTTAGAAAAACTATCAGATTCAATCGCGCCGCGGAAGTCGTCATACTCATCATCGAGGAGACGGCACTTCCAGTATGTTAGACGTTGACATTTTAAGATACCAGGATGTCGTCCGACGGTGACTTTATCATTCTTGCATACACGGAAAGAAGAGACTATATATCCCATAATTAATGGTCCGTCCACGACAGCGTCAATCACGAATCGGTACGATTCGCCTCGCAATAGATATCGTAAATGTCTTTGCCTTCCTGCGGAACTACAGCCGCCTTTGGAGCTCTATATTGCTTTGTCCAATGGGCATCCTGTACATGTGCGAGGTCATCATGATCAGGCCCGTCGGCGAATTGCTCTTCCAAGTCCTCTAACATGAAACATATAGCGTCTTCGTTGGCGTCGGATTCTTTCTAAAGTCCCTTGTGAGTAATCTGGATTATAACTCTCTGACGAACCACTTAACGTACATGTTGACGGGTCTTTCTAACGCGAGGCCTTGGCGCGTATTGTCCCCCCCTTTCCGATGCGACCTCCGAGAGCCTTTCCGGTAGCGTCGTATTGGGGAATGGGTGCGCGCTGGGAAGGCTTTCCAATGCTCCCTGTTGGTTCATAATGGGTGTACCGTGGGTAAAAGCAGCTGACGGCGTTGGGTGGAGAAGCCTAGTCCACGTAGCAGGACTCCCTACAAGGATTTCGGGGCTCAGAGCGGGCGCGAAGTACGAGGACGACACCTCGCCGGGTGATGGGCTTTGATACCATGCCATTGGTGGGGGCGATAACGGTAGTCCAGCACTCAGAGCACGTGGAATCTGTGCTGCTTGCAGCGGTGACCATGGCAGTGTGAGTCCAAACGAGCCAATGGGCTGATTCAGTAACGTCTGAGCCGCCACATCTTCATCTTCGTTCAGCCAGCTGAACTCTGTGTCGAAAGAATCCTCATTCAGCGAAGCATGATAATCAAAGGTAGGGTTGCCGTATGCTGCTGTAAACCCATCCTGCCGCTCCTGCTCTTCCGGGAAGGATTGGTCGAGGAAGTCGTAAAAACTCTCGGATTCGGATTCCGCCGCGGGCTGCATGGATTGACGATCTGGAATGTGCGGTGAGCATGCTTATTGTGCCCATCTGTACGAAACACTCACACTATTGCAAGTTAATTGAGGTTGATATGTTTGGGGGAGAGCATAGACTGATACGTCCGTATATGTATGGTCTGCTCGTATTGGCAATGCTTGTTTTTTTTTTCTTTTTGTGAATTGCTGACCCAGGGTGGCGTCGCAATCGAGCCACAGCCTTTGTTGCGAAGGAACACGCATTCCTCGTTGCGAAGGAATACAATAAGAATTTCGGTTTCAGCAATGTTATTGTTCTGTTCTTGGCGAAAAGCGTCATGTGCGCGGGGCTACTCCCACCTCAGTGGATACTCTTTCACACGCGTTGTTCTAACTTTGGGTTGTTCATAGTTCTCCAAATGCTGTTGTAATTGTGGTTATTGTTTCCGCGCTACTGCAACCCCAATGCGAGAATCGGTCGTCGTGTCGCCTCAGTGGTCGCTATGCCACCGTCAACACCTTTTTGTTCTCCCTCAGGTCTGGCTACCTGAAATGGAACAATAGACGTTCTGTATATGAGTCGCCTTCCTCTTTCCACGGAGGGCGTCTTCCTTTTGCTCCTCCTTGTATACGTATGCCGACTCTGCTGCATAAGTTTTGCACCCGCTGACAATTCCAACAGAAACCATCTAAATTCACGATGTCTGGCCATCAAATTCAGCAAATCCTCGAATTCACCACTGGCCAAGGGTGTAGCATGTTCAAATCGCCCTCTGCCACTGTCAACACATCAGCTGTCGAGTCGCTGACAGAACGCACCGGTCATGGTTCCTTTTCAGTGGCTGAGCTCCCCCCCATGACTGCGTCATCGGACACATCATCGGCACAGACTGAGAACACCCACACTGCTACTCCTGCTACTCCATTCGACACGCCGGACTTGTGTCAATTCCATCTCAGTGACAATCTGCAGCTACGAAACGTAGCGATGCTCCCCGGAATGCAGGCGTATTTTGCAGCTGTATGCAGCGTCTACCTCAAGCGACACGATATGCCCGAGATTCCTGAAGAATCTCCCTACAAACGAACGTATCTCCAGGAGGATATACGCCAACTCTATCAGAGCTTTCGCATCGACAACTCTACTGGCGTTCGTCGCGTATTTCAGCTCCGGGGCCAGATGTGCGCCGTCATTGCCTCCATTCTCATGAATGACCATCAAAGGGAGTGGCCCATCGGCCAGTCCGGGGCAAGGGCAAACGTACCGGGTCCAGAAAGTCCGTTCGTCCCATGGGAGGGTGATGGATTTGTGTTGTGGAGGAATGCATGTACTCCAACTCTTGACGGCGTGGATGCATTCCTCGACATTGACGTCGAGTACGCGAAGTCGTCTGGAAATACCAACCTTGCTAGCAAGTTCATGCTGGCCGCTGAGCTGGGCATCCGGTCCTTTATGCTCCTCCACTTCGTTGCTCCCAAGACTTTCACCCCTGCCGTCAAGGCGGCGTTTCGAGAGATTTATACGGCTGGCCGTCCTTTCCCTTGGAAGCTTTGTCATATGAAGCCTTCGCCATGCAGTTCCGATGCTTGCAGGCAACATTTGGTAGAACGGGGCGACATTCCCCGCGTCGGCCGATCCACAGGGTTTGACTCTGCGACTGTGAGGAGCATGGCGGAGCATCTTACCGCTCAATCAGGCAAGAAGTCCTCGCCAAACAGAGTGCGTATGAAGGATGAGGATCGAAGGACGGCCCTGTCCATGTTGCAAAAGGTGAGATATGTCACTTAACAAAAGTTCCGCCTCTCAAGCGAGACATATAGACTTGGACGAAGATGGTGACTCGCGATGCCACTTATGCGGTTATTTCCGATGGTGATGAACAGTATATCTGCGTCCGAGATCGGAAATCGCAGACAATGCTACTTTCCGAGCCTATGCATGTTTATCGGAAAGGCACTGCGGATGATCGACGTCCTTCGTTCATGACTACACAAACTGGAGTTTTTCTGGTGGCCATTAACGATATGATTTCCCGTGCTTGTCTCAACCACTACGCCATTCGAAACAATGTCTCAAGTCCCTTAGGAGGTGTTCCTTCCGTCCTGGTTCGTTTCTTCTCCTGCGCAACGACGTACTAGAGCTGATGAACCTCCGGATCTAAGATGCCGTACATGGTACAAATGGACACAACGGTAACTATTGCTCGCATCTCCCTACATCCCGGGAGCTCATCATGTGACCTTGCACAGATATACGACATCATGGCCAGGTTATTACCGGCCGCTCGTACCAACTTCCATTGGCTAAAGACGCCTAGAGAGCTTTCGGCATTCCGGGATTTCCACTCCGGTCAGATGATCCTGGAAATGCGGAACCACTCTACGAATTCCACAGAAGCTGAAGGGGCAGCGACAGGAGTAGTAGTTTACGTTGACCAACATCTCGACCGCGACCATTCGGATTGGCATCAAGCACTGTGCTACGTGCCACTGCCCGCAAACTCGAAACAAGGGAGCCGACTAGACAGTCACTCAATCGTGGCAAAGATGGCGTTTGGTCGTCCTGCAATGGAAGGTCTCGCCACTGAATACGAGAACCGAGTCCGAATATTGAAGTCTGGGGAGTCCGAGTGCCTGCCAGTGCCGGTGGGGTTCTACAGCAATGATCATGTCCTTGTCGGCGTCTTGTTGCTGGAGAATGTGGGCATCCCGCTTGAGCTGTACATCAAACAGCTATCACTCCAAGCGCCACACGAACTGGAGAGAAACATTGGAGAGTACGTATCCTGACTATCTGAAGGTCTTACACTAACTCATTTTCCAGCCTGCACGACGCGATGAGGATGGCACTTAACAGGATTCATGCTACAGGACACACTCATGGGGGACTCCGTACAGCTGATGACATCTTGGTGGAAGGGCGCCTGCCGACACCGCGTATCATTTTCAGGAACATGCGCAACTCGGTTCATATGCCTGATCGTACAGGGGAGAACCTCGTCCTGTTCGACAGACATGTCGCACGAGATATTGCGTCGATGGAAAACATATGCCTTGAAACTTTGCCGGAGGAAGAGAGACAGGGATGCCCATGGTAACGATAGATCAGAATTTGATTGTCAGACTCTGGCGCTTGTCCAATTATTTAATCTACTCTCTGATCATTCTGTCCAATAACGGAGTTCTCATCGACGTAATCGCCGGCAATGAATCTTTCCATCCGATCCGTCTCCTTTGTGAAATCGTCCGTGGTTCCTCGAAGGCTCGAGCGATCAAAATCGATGACGGAGATATGTCCATCATTCGTTGACAGTATATTCCACGATCGCAAGTCGCGATGCAACACCCCCGCAGCATGTATATCAGAAAGAACCCTCCGAAGAGAATCACTAGCCGATTGAACGTCAGAAGGATGCGAGGAAGTGCATTCAAAGTCTCACCTCTCATCAACTGTCATCTCGACCTTGCCGTCTCGCATCTTCCTTGCACCAAGAGAGATTCCGTTATGACTCATGACCAAGGCTCCCGCGCGACGCGAATTGTTCGTAAAGAAACCATGGATCTGGGGAATACCCTTGACACCGGCACCCGAGAGATGTCGGTAAATGTTATACTCGTGTCTCAGGCGCCCTAGTTGCTCGATCGATGTCGCAATCTTGATAACAAGTGGATAGTGCTTATGGCCAGAAATGACTGCACGATGAACTTGGCCAGTAGCCCCTCTACCAAGTTGATCACCTATGATCAGGGCGGCAATATCCTTCGCCGAGTATGCGTCCGCGCTTGAGCAGTCTAGTCTGCACAGTAAGGAGGGTGACGGCGAATTGAATATTCCAAAACGAAGATACACCGCCAACGCTGGGTGATTCAAGGAGTTGATAGCTTTCTGTTCCATACATCAGTCTATAATGTCGCACGGTTCGAAGTGCCTCACCTCATGTTGCTTTAACGTAGCAATCCTTTCTTTCTGCTCAGATGTCGAGGCAGCAAGGTCCTGTATGGTTTCAATGATTCGCGGTTCGGCAATCAGGATAGAAATTCACTTCATTTGTGGAAGCTCGCTTAGGAGACTTTTCCGTCGCCTTCGCGCGCGAAGAGAGGCTCGACTGGAAAAGTTCCTTAGTAGAGCCTTCCATAAAGTGACTATGTACGCCACCTTTTTGGGGCTGCGCTCCGGTAGAGCGTCCAGTGCACGGCGTTTCGACCTTAATATCCTATCTACCGGCGCTGGAACTAGCTTCGGCCGATCGTTCCGGCGTAGAAGCGCCTCAACTCGCTGCAAGGCGTCGTCAATCATAGCAAGGTGCAGTGCCGTCCACAATCGGGTGTAAGTAGGCGACGTGGAAGTGCAAGGGTTGAACAAATCAGAAATAAAGAGTGTTTGACTGGCTCTATGACGAATTCCGAAGCGGATGAAGTTGCCACAGTCAAATGTAAGGAACGTCGCATCGAGGCGGACGGCATTCGCCCAGGCCTATAACAAGTATGAACGTCGTTTGCATTGCGAATGGATTGACTGACCCGTTGAATATATGCACGTGGCTGGCCCAGCCAAGCAAGTGGCTCCTTGCGATTGATACGCCCAGGTGTAACATATTCTGAGACTGGGGCATTGAGACGCCCACTTTTTCGCACGGCGCCTTCCTGCTCCAACTTGCCCAGATCGGGGACGTTCCATGGCGGTGAAGGACTGTCGGGGGGTATAATTGCAGTCGCTCTAGGTGAGGAGTACTGGGTAGCAGACTCCCTCTCCCATATAAATCCAGTAGCCAGGTCGGAAGTGGCTAGATCGTCCATGTCCCGTATCAAATCCGCCCCGCCGGGAGGAAAGAATGTGAAACTCGCCGGACGGCGGAACATTCGGGCAAGAGTAGACACGGTTTGCTTCTCCTTCAATTTCAATGTTTTGAGCTCGTAATGGGAGTACAACTCCAGCTGTACGACGCTCACACAGTAGTCCTCGCATATGAGAGCATCCGGGGGAGATTCACAAGTGTCGATATTTCCATCGCCCCAGGTCAAGGCAGGAACGTACGGATCTAGGGAGCGAGGGTGAAGCGAGAGAGCGCCCACAAGCCTACAGGCCACGGCCCCTACACCACGCCATTGAGAGGTCGCTACGGCGCGTGCCGTATTGACATGCGAATTGCTGCGATGTGGAGGGTTCATCATGTCATACACGGTTCGATCTATTAAATAGCGTGAGGGAAAGTTCTGGAGCCTAGTGTCCAGGTAGTTGCAAATATCGGGAACGAGTGAGGGTACGCGCTGGATTCGCTTTAGGATGAGGTGATCGTCAATGTGGGCGTCAAGGAAGTGGGCCGGTGAGGTTTGGGGAGCAGGGGCAGGTGAATCCGCGTTCCCGAACGGAGCCCGGGACATTGCGAAGAACTTCTCCTCGGCGAGACGCGTAAAGTTCATGGTATGTGATAGACAGACGAAAGAAGATCAACCAACCCGATGTCGTTATTCATAACTCTCACGCTCCAAATCTGGAACAACAACAATTGGAATTTGGCAGCACGGGGCCTCGCGTCCCTGGCCGTGATCATTTGGCATAGCCGGCCTTTGACGCTTCGAATCATACGGTATCGTTCGTAACGCTACGGCTTCACCAGCAGGACTTAGCGCGCATAATGTAGCTTGGGCTTCTGGGGGTGGTTTGTTTCAGGGCGTCTAGAATTCTTATCTATCTTAGCGGCGAGGCGGGAGGAGCGGGCGCCAACAGGTGCCATCGACGAAAGGTTTTCATGTTTCTATACATCGTATATTTGAGAGCGAAATACTAGACAGACAAACCGCCACTGAACATAGGTCAACTGTCTGGGATATGACGCCGTACCATCTGAGCGACAGCTCAGACGAATCACGCATTGTTTTGCTATCTGAACCCAGTTTGTACACCACAGGACGATTCGCATCCACGATGGTCACAAGAGCAGCAGGAGGTCAGAAGAAAAGGTGTAACGGAGACGATGGAGAGGAGATTGACCAGCAAAAAGACGGCCAAATCGACGTAGAAAAGTGTTCGCATTGAGAGCTACGTGCATCGTAAGTTGTCGGGAATGGGTGAGAGCGAGGCGTCGATGGGCTGAAAAGCGGCGTGGGTGGCGAACGTGACTTCGGGAGGATATGATGGAAAGTCGGGTGCGACGGCGTGGAGTAGATGCCAGCCGGTCTACATGTGGTGCGCGTCGTAGGGTCTTTTTCAGCGAAAACGAGCAAAACCCAAACTTCGTTGATGCACCCAGGGACTACAATGTCTCCGAACACGCGTTGAATCCTGGCCTAATCTTCATTTATGCAGATATACACGTACGCAAGTGAACCACTGTCCGTCTACGTCGTCGAGCTTGTTTTACGGGTGTGCAGCCCGACCGTGTGCTCGTCCTGCCGCGTCGTCGTATGGTAGTTGTTGGGTTGGAAGGCAGAGGCCCGTAGGTATGCGCGTGGTGCTCTGCGATCTGACACGTTGGGTGTTTACAGCCGTGGGGAGCGGATAGTGGGAATGCGGTTTTGGTCGGGAGAGCAGGAGAGATATCATTGCCGCCGGCAAATCTATATCTGGAATCGGCTGCGCATGCCGGATCCGATGTCTGCATCAGCCACGACGACTACAACTTGAGGTCGCTGACGGCAATACCCCATTATCAAAGATGTCTACGTCCACCTCCGATCTTCTTGAAGACTTCCGTCTCTACGTGAAGGAGAGAGTCACGACTGATGTTTGCCGACATCTGCGCTCTCCCGCTCCTGCCAGTAGCGCACTTCCATATATCCCTCTCCTCGACAGCTACGACGAGGGCATTCAATATTGCGGCGAAATTGGGGCAGTCATGCGGGATCATTTCCCGGAAATCATGCCGTATCCCGGAACGAAGGCTGATCATGACTGGGAGAACGACCCTTTTGTTGCATTGCTGCATCAACCCATCGTTGACGCAGTGTTGCATCGACTTCCTGGCGCCACATTTCTTGCCGTTGTCCTCATTGTTCATGAGCTAGGCCACATCATCAGAGGACAGCTCTTTGACAACACGGAGAGCTCATTCCGTTACACGTGCTCAGCATCGGATAGTCGAGATGCTGGAATTGTCATGGAGCGTGGCGTGTTTGGTGGCGAGGTTGGCGTCGTTTTTGACGGGGACACGGAGGATCTCTCTCACATCAAACACTTCACCCTCACGGTAGGCGAAGAATGCCTACAAATCGGTGCGTCGCTCTCACACCTGCGCGTCCCAATTATTGACCCTTTTCAGATTTCTCAAAAGCTGAGGACTGGCTGGAAAACGGTACCTTTGACGGGTCAGACCTGAAGTGTGGACTCACGGTGTCCACGGAGCGGGGAACTCCGTGTCTCCAGCTCAATATGGCCGTGTATGAGACAGGCGCACGCGCAATGCTGAGCCACAAGCCGTACACAGGACATTGGAGAAAGGTTTTCTTGGTCGCAGACTGGGGTCGAAGCAACGGCCCAGGCCGCTCCTTCCGCTGCGTACAATAGAATCACAAAGTGCAACGTTCTTTTTTCTACTAAAATTTGCCTTTCCGTGCATATCTGTGACCTATCCTATGTATATGAAGTGCTTGTTTAGCGCAAAAACGAACACGAGCAAGATCGTCACAAAGTGTTGAGCCCTATCTTTCGACATCGTGTCCGCAATGAACTGCAGAGGGAAACGTCACAGCAGTAAACGTCCGCAGAATGAAATGAAATTGGATTGTGACACGAAGAACCTCGTTACTGGTATCACAGAAGAGATTTCTGATATCCAGCATACTGAAAACCGGCATGGATATTTCGCTGAAAACGTTGCAAACATCGAGGGAAAAGTCCCTCGACGAGCCAGAGGTGAGAACGTAGCGTTGGCGGGAGCTATAGACAGTTCGGAGACACGCAGATCCAGACGACGTTGATCTGTGTAACTGTAAGAACCCGAAGGAAGTCTTGAACACGGTACGTACGCACATTGCTTCCCGCGATGAGTCGTTCACCGCCGACCGAGTGTTTCGGCTTCCAGGGGGCGAGGATCCATACAATGCCACAGTCTCAACAAGTGTCGACGATAGCTTCGCTCATATACAGTCGAGGTCATTCCGAGGCTGCGGTATCGCGAGACTAGGGTAGGGTGACATTGTGAAGCAGGCGATGGACAATGATGGTGGCATACGATGAGACAGCTTCTGCGCACGAGACAACGTATCCCCCGACATATAGCTCGCGGGAGGAAAGGTGTGGAAGTGCCTCGAGTCGCAGATGATATTTGGTCAGACGCACTGCATCAAGACAGGGGTGGGGCCGAGGTGGTGAAGAGAAGTGGGAGCATTAGTCTGGCAAACTCTGTCAAAAAAAACTCAGGAGACCTGGGAAGAACGGTTGGCGAAACTGAGAACGCACCGTGGTCCACAGCCATCAAGCGATCGTTGCCTTTCCTGTGACTGCCTATTCCGTCGCCGCCGTCCATGATGGGTCCGCGTTAGCCAATACAAAAATGGCCCATGAGCGACGCTGCGGTAACGCTGGAAATATGGAGTGAGGATCCATCACGGATTCTGAACGACCTCGTCGTCGTGGTCAAGAGGAGGAAACGATCGGATAACCGGACCTGACTCCCGCGCGATGATGGTAGGACCCTGACCCAATCTTGCCGTCTCACCATTGCGTAGTATGCGTTGATTGCGCACCCTTGTCTTGGCTTGCCTCAAACTTTCCATATGCTGGCTGCCGCGCGTGTGGCACCACGATCGCGTATTTTCACGGCGCTAGCGACTCGGACATCCTGTGCTGCAAGTTCCGGAAAGATTCGCCGTCTCTGCCAAAATGTCGTCAATGCGAGGTCAGTCATCATCCTTTTTATGCGCAGGCGCCCCTCTATTCTTTGTTTCGAATTTATCCTCGAGATTGGTGAGCAAGCTCTTCAAATTTCGAGGACCACGGATTCTTTCTCGCTGGTCCTGTCGCACATCCATCATACATTCATTCCGCGACTGCCTGCTCTTGACACGGTCAATGGCCCGCGTCCGTCGTGCCATAGACCTTTGTTGGACTTTGAGTGGCTTGCATACCTGACGTCAATTAACAGTTATATACCCTGTCAACGTCAGCCTAGCCCGCCCCGCCACGGAGCACCCCCTTATAGCTCAAAATGGGCCGGACCGGGCGGCAACAACCCTGGAAACGTTTTTGGTTCTCCGTTTGCGACCCCAATGCGCATCATTATCCATTTGCTTTGCCGGCTTCATAGGAACTTACATACGCGTTCGCGTTTGAGGTCTACCTCTGGCAACCTATTCCGTCCCGGATTCCAACACCCATCCCGAGACCCCGAATTACGATCGCCCAAATCGTTCCCGCGCGGAGCACAGTGTTTGATTTGTCATGTAATGTATTCAGCTTACTCCTGGGCCTGCATCAGTCTTCCATCAAGGGTTCCTGTCATGACTGTGACTGGCGTGTACTGAGTCCTTGCCCAACTTACCCTCTCTTACATCACGATCAGATCCATGGTATGTATAGATGTCTGCTTAAAAGCCACGTCGTGTCGTCTGAAGTTCTCCGTGCTCCGACGTCTCTCCTTATTCCTCTCCATATCGACCTCATCCTCCTTATATGTGAGTTGGCTAGCCTTGCATCGAATGCGCTGACCATAGGTGAACAGGGCTTACCAGCTTCCGTTGACCCGCGTAATAGCGACGTCGAATGCTGAACAATATCATGTCGTCGAAATTACCGGTGCCCCCAATGGCAGTTTCATTCGCGAACGCATATTTGCAAAAGTGCGTGACCTGGAACTTGAAGCGTTTTCCTTCTCTGACAAGAGCATAGCTCTGTATTCCCGACGATCGACACTCGCGCTTTCGAATTTACCAAGCGCAGGTTGGGACATACGCGACAAGCAACGAGCTCTCGGACTCGCTGATTTTCAGTCTATGCGTGCAACGAGGGGACGCGTCCGGATCACTCACATTCTTCGTTTCAACTTCACCTGACCGGCCGCCCCGCCCAGTGGAACCCGACTACTCTGATGCCTATCTGCTTTCGAAATCATCTCCGTACGTTCTCCTCATTGTCCTCTGTCCCCGTTCGGCGTTCCCATTACGACCTTCGATTTACGCGTCGCATGGACGAGAACACTTCTATATCTTTCCTCCGCCCACTCCCTCCTTGCCGCCCTTTCAGTGACTGACCCTTGACACCTGTCCAGGAGCCGCCGCCATTATGCAAGAGGGTCATAAGAGCCGAGATCCAGTTATGTAGCGCAGGGTACTATATGTATTTCTTGACTAGCATGTTCGTTGTACTTGTATTACGCATCCTCTGTACAGTACTGTTGTATGATACGCCGGTGAACGACGCCTTGTTTGCATCCGACTCCAATATCCCTGTGAAATCGACTCAACCATCGTGAGTTTCGAGTTATGATCATGTCATATCAGGCCGACCTGAGTCCGCGTCCTGAGGCCCACTGAGGGTTGGTTCGATTGGGGTGACGTTCCAGTGATTATCGATGCCCTCGAGGCTCAGGGTCCGTAGATCATTCCGGTGGCTTCCTCACCCTAAAGAGCTATAAGGTGCATGATCGAAATCATCCGTAAGGCTCCGATTGGAGCCACTAACGCCAAAGCCAGTCGACCGAAGGAAAAAGCGTAAATCTGAAACTCGAGAAGCCGCCGGTGCATCACCTCGTGTCCTTTCGGCCGCACATGAACTGAGTAAAGTGCTCGAGGCTAGATAACAATAGAAGTCGAGAGCGCCTGATAATGGTGATGAAGACGTTGTTGATGAGCCTCCATCATGGCACGAGGACTATGAAGAGGATGCACGGTTAATGGAGCGAAATGGTGGAGTGTATCGTTATGACCGGGATGGCCTCACTTTGACGTGAGATAGACAATTTCCCGTACTGTCATCAAGCCACAGGGGATGGGAGTAAGCGGGAAGCCTCATGAGCCAGAGCGCCTCTTTCTGAATGCTCAACAGTAGCTCCGCCTGCCCAAGCATAACTTCGAGGATAGAGTACACGTCAAAGATACTCATAAATGATCTGTTGGACGGATGCCAGCCACCTGAATACATACCGCGACTGTGTGCGAGTTAGTTGATCGGAGGTACTGAGAGTCAGGCAAGACACCGAGAGATGGGAGAGATACGAGGCCAGACTTGATGCATAGAATCAAAGCTCTGTACCAGGTACTTCTGGGTCTGGAATTCATTGCGCCGGCTTGAATCTAACTCGTGGCGGTGGGAGGCGTCGCGCTCCATTCATGGCGCTCTCAGATTGCCTTTTTCCGACGTTATCTATGCCGAGATCCATCAATCAGTGAAGTCTGGTCAAGTGGATTGTCGTTTCTTGTCATTGATGGGAGCAGGCCCTTCCATGAGGGCATGATGGAATATCAAACCGGGGCGGGCCAAGCCTGTAAACGGAGTAAAATCGTCTGTTGATCAACATCGACAAGTCAACAGTGATATCTATAGCTTGGCGGATAGGTCAACTTAGCGAGTACTGAATGGGATTGCTTCCAAGACTCTCACCATTCTAAGTTTGGGCCCGCGAGGTCTCCGCGAGGCGATGCGGGAATGTCAAGGCAGGAAGTTCAGCCAGGCTTATCAGAGATGGCGGCGTTCACGTCTGTCTGACCGTCATCTTCGCCATGCAGAAGGATACATAGTGGAATGGGACTTCAAATTGCGAAGAGAGCTTGCGAAGAATCGACAGCCAGTGTAATGGCCATGTCACTGTCATTTGCGAGAGCCTGAACAGCGAGGCACTACAATCCGATCATGATCGGGAAGTGTGATCGGGGAGAAGACCTCCTCCGTCCCATTCATTGAGTCCAGGACACAGTTTGCGATAATCATGCAGGTACCGCCCTGCAAGCCGTTCTAGCGTCTACCCGCCTCCTCGTCAAAATGCCTGTCCCTATGCCCAACAGAACCAGCAGTATGATGCGAGGATTTACCGGGAGGACTGGGGGTAAGGTTTGATAGAGCTCCTACTCGCACCGGGGCTCTTCGCACACGAAGCGCTGCAATTGTGCTATTGTCTTAAAGGTCAAAACAGAAGGCGTCTGCTTCGTTACAACAGAATATTAGAACTCAGGGCTCGCGTTGGAGAAAGTTGTAGACACATACAACGATACGAGGCACGTAGTTCGACCTCCATTCCTTTTGCGGTTCCAGTCTGAGTCTCCGCTCCAAAATGGCGCCGGAGGACCAAATCGCTGTATGCTGCAGCTAGAGTCGGGAATTTTGAGCGGAAATTTTGGCCAGCATGATGTACGGCTCACTGTACTTGTGGAAAGCCGAAGACAGCCAGCAAAGAGGAAGCTAGAGGAAGTCTATGTTCGGAGGGCAAAGAGTCCGGGGATTACCGTGACACGTTTCATCATTTCACGTGCCCGTGTCCATCGTCCAAGGCGCTTTCTTTCTGCTTTCACGCTGTTTCATACAGCTGCTCAACATCAATCTCTCCGAACCTCGCGTCCAGATGAACGAGCTCTACCGGAGCTGGCTGCATTGCGAGCGACACAGCAGAAGTCTTTGTACCCCCTCACGACACTAAACGCGTAAGTTGTCTTCCCATCGATGCGGAGCGACCATCCTGAAACCTCTCCTCAAAGCGCCGAGCCTATGTATTGCACTTCTCCCGACAACACGTACACTGACGTCCTGGTATACCCATACGGAACGCCAACCATTACAATGGCCACCCTTTCTACGAAAACACCAATGGCGCCCCAATAACGGAAGCAGATTCTGTCATGATGGTAGTTTTGTGTCGACATTGGTGCGGGACCCCGCCGACCGTCTCCCATCCCCTTTTCGTCTCGAATGCGGCTTACCTTTGACCTTTCCAGTGCACAGTCCGCAATAAAGTCCAGGATGTCAGCCTGACTGACCGGTAATGCTCTTCCTCCGAGCTGCTCGTAAAAAATTTATGTACGCCTTGATCAACAACGGAGAAAACCCGTGGTCGGAGACTGACATCAGCATTGAGATGTGTACGTGACGAAACTGCAACGTTGTGGCGTTACGTGAGTGTTGATTCCCCGAGTCCTAACCGCGAGGCTGACCGAGGATAGAAATTCGTTTACTGTCGTTGATGGAGGTTCGCTGAACGCTACACTTGGTCGCGGTTGCCAGTCGGCGTTGTCGGCCGAATGCGAATGAGAAAGTTTACCACAGGTTATACCTCACATCCGTAAGCTACAGAACCCTCGCCAATATTTTACTCAAGTGCAGTTGGCGAGCTTCTATCTTCATCGAAATCTCATTTGAGTTGATGCTGGGTCCTGATGGGCATTTTGAAGCCTCCATACATCTCTGATAGTATATCGGTTAGTACACGCGCCTGTCACGCGCGAAAGCTGGGTTCGACTCCCAGTCAGAGAGATAGGGTTTTCGATGTGTTTTTGTCTCGACTCAAACTGCTAATTTTTTTCAATTTTCAAACTTGCGACGGTAGACCCCCATTGTTCGTCGCGCCAGTGTATATCTGACCTTAACAGAATGTCCATATTATATCTTCATTCTCTCTGCCCTGCGCGTCAACCATCTGGACATATAATGCAGAGACAAAACATTCAATGTCATCTTGTATACAGTGTACACCAGCTCTACTTTCTCACGTTCACCTTCCCCTAGAAATCTAAATCACACGTCCACTCCTTATACTTGTCCAAGTCCGCCAAATGCCGTTCCAGGTTCTCCTTCACCTGCTTGTGCGCGTCCTTGCCCAATGGAAGCCAGAGCGGCGGGTCTTCGAGCGTAGAGGCCTTGTAGACGGCGGCGGACAACTTCGCCGGATCGCCCTTGACGATCGCGGCAGGGTCGGCGGTCTCGAAGACGTTGCGGACGGCGGCGGTCATGCCTGTATAGGCGGGGTGCCCAATGATATCGTACGACTTGGTGCCGGAAGTACCTTTCAGGCCGTCGGTGAGGAAGTATCCGGGCTCGAGGATGATGACCTGGAGGAGTGGTTGGGGATAACGATGATGAAAAGAAGATTTTAGAGTGGGAACGTTAACGTACCTTGATGTTCCATGATGCCTCAAGTTCTTTCGCGAGCGCTGCTGAGATAGCTTCCATTGCGTGTTTCCTGTCAGAGTGTCATCCGGAGCAGAGATGAGCGGCAATGTGAGAACATACGAGGCGCTGTAGTAACCGGTGCATGGGTCTGTCTAGATTGAGTGAGCGCACGCGATTAGGGAACGCTGATATCGGAGAATAAATGGATAGACGAACTGTAGAACCAAGCATGGACGCCATCTGAAGAATGCGTCCTCCGGCGGGCTTGTTTGTCTCGCGCATAAACTCGGCAGTTGCGCGTGCAACTGCCGTCGAGCCCCAGAAGTTAGTCTACATCGCGTCAGCTATCACCTCTTTCTGTCATGGTTCAAATCGACACACCTCGAACAATTTCCTCGCCTGATCAAACGGAACCGCCTCCACCTCGCCGACGTTCGGGAACCCAGCGTTATTGTAGAGAACGTCGATCCGGCCGAACTTATTTTTGATCTCCTTGAACGCGGCGGTGATCTCATCGGATTTGGTCACGTCAAGTTTGACGACGAGGAGGCGCTGGTCGCCGATCTCCTTCCGTAGGGAGGCGAGCGTCTCGGGGCGACGGACGGCGGCGACAACAGTGTCTCCTTGCGCGAGGACGTGATCGAGCATTGCGCGACCGAAGCCGGCGTTCGCGCCAGTTACTGAGAAGGGAGATGAGCTTGGTTCTAGGTGTAGAAGGAGGGAGGAATGGACGCACTGAGCCAGATTCGAGGAGGAGGAGACATTTGGTGGGATGTAAATGTGAATGTCTGACACAGACCTTGTCCGGGTTTGACATGTTTTATAGAGAAACGGGTACATATCTCTCGGTGCTATTATGTTTAGAGGCTGAAGGAGGGACCGTTACGGAATGGAGATGAGCGCCCTCAGCCCTGGCCTGACCGTCTCCCATTGGCAGCAGAGAGCGTGGGTTGATGCGAAAGTTTCCATAATGACGCTGAAGAAGGACGGTTCAGCGCCAAAGTCGCCACGTATGATGATGGATGGATACGACGGGAAGAGCGACGACACGGAGATGAGGATAGCCATGGATGGAAGTGATCATTTGTAAATCTGAAATTTGAAAACTGAAATCAGGTGATGGTCGCGGTGAAGTCAGTAACTAAACCATTTAACGTGTGGTGTAGCCGAAGACGATTTCAAGCGGCTACGATGCATTAGAATTGGTAAGAGATGGGCTAGTACATTTTACCGTGACAGTGAAACTGCTACCGTGATTACCGTGACCGTGCTACCGTGGCCGTGGCAGTGAGGGTCGTAGATTACCGTGAGGGTTTACCCTGGTCCCGTGAGATATACGCGACATCCTGATCCTAGACTAGGGTCATGATCAGTGTCGTCGTATTTGAAGCACGGACACGATGTCAAAGAGGACGTGAGTACATCCGTGCGGATGTTGCCTGGAAGCGGGAGGGGGAGCTGCGAGTCAAGTAAGAAATGAGAGATCATGGTATAGTAAGTAGAGCTCAATGAAAATCTGTTTCCTCCTGACTCCGTGCTCTGATCGTCGGTCGACAAAATTCCCAGTGAGTATGACATTGATTTCGAGACTGCTGGTCTGAAGGTAAGGTGGGATATGATCCGTAGCCGCGTGAGATGCCGAGTACGTACAACATCTCTAAATCGATGCGCACCTTGATTCAGATCCATCAATACATCGACCGTCTTGCAATGAAGGAAATCTCCGCTCAGCTCTCGGAACAGCCTGGCAAGTTGTTTTTGTCGATTGCTGTATTTGTAGCACGTCTGTTTGATTTCACGGCGTTCTGCATGTTCTGAGCTCACGTGGAATTCCAATCTGAAAAGGGCCTGCAGTACATGCCCCAGACCATTTGTAGGCCGTATAAAGCGCTCACCAGCTGCTGTCTTGTAGGATCATGGCAGGGACAACTCTCAACCCTCTTCTCCGCGCTTCTGCTGTCTTCGAGAGGGCACCTTCGTTTTCATTGAATTATTACTCAACTCTACTAGTAGCGTCAAGCGACGCCGTTAAGCGTCGAGCTCTGTGTGTTCAGATGACGAGGACCAGCTTCCTCTCAAGAGATCTAATTTGAGGTCTTCTACCCCTCGAGTCCGTTTGGAGCTGTAGTTTCTGTACCCGAAGACGATATCCACGTTGAGTGCTGGAAGGACCGCCAAACTTTGGTCGTCCAACTTGAATGAGATCAAGTCATATTTAGGTACCGTGTGTCTCTTACCGTGATACCGTGAGGCGACCGTGGCAGTGAGTCCTTTACCGTGCGGCAGTGAGCAGTGGGCAGTGAGGCCGTGACGGCCGTGAGACTGCTACCGTGAGTACCGTGGCCGCAGCCGTGAGCTACCGTGATCACGGCACCGGCCGTTGGACCCTGATGACCCACCGCTCGGTTTGATCACTCCGTTCCGTTCACCTCAGCATGCTCATGGTCCATATTCCTCTACAGCCACAACGTGCCGCATCAAAACAACCTAGGGCATCGCCCTTAGTCTGATCTTATCAACGTGAGTCAATGCCGTGCATGCGTCACGGCTGATCGACAAGGACTCTACGTATGGGACCGTCAATAACTTGAGTTCCGACTTCTTGGACACGAGATTCTTTTTGTTTACTTACCCAGACTAGCAATATGTATCATCTCTGTACTCATCCCACTTCAAACACAAAGCCCCATGCCTTACAGATACTTCTTTCTTGTCATCAAGTACTACTTGTTTCTCGCAACCCGGGAATATATTTCAAGACACACGGCGCTCTCGACGCTCGTTAACGACGTCGTACTGCTCCGGTCTAGGACTGCTAGTCGACGTCATGAGCTCTTTCTCCCTCCTCAAGGCCGTGATTATCTACCGTGCTACCGTGGCACTTTACCGTGACCGTGAATTCACGGTCACGGTAAAATCTACTGGCCCGTAAGAGATACCGAGAAGGGCCGTTCAGCTCCCAAGTTATTCTTGTTTGAACGCAGGGCAGGCGATTTTGCGATCCCATCTGGACTAGTGTCTACCGTACCATGTCGGCATTAAAATCAGTGGGAAGCAAATAATCATGATACGTACAGAGCCTCCAAAAGCAGCAGTCTTCTGTCGTATGTCTTGGTCCGGAAGAATCCTTTGGAACCTAAAAACCGCGTTTCTTGATTTTCGGCATGAGTGTGGTCCTGTTTTTTTGCAAGTCGAGTCGGAGTCCGGGCCAGGAAGCAATTTGCCATGAGGTATTTTGTAACGGAACTTGCCGTCGGCTATCAACAAATGCGTGCCTGCTTTCTACCACCATCTCGAGTCGACGCTCGTCTTCCATCCCATCCATGGCCCGACACCGACGCGCCCACGAATACGAGCGCACGATCTTCATCGCCGAATAGCCTGAGAGGACGTCACAAACAGACATGGCCTTGGCGTTTCCAGATCGGAACGTGGCGAAACGTCGAGACTTTCCCAATGGCCACCATCGATTTCTTGCGTTCGTACGGCCATGTACTACGACGAGGACGATGCCCTTATTCAACACATCTGTGCGCCATTTGTCGCCTTTGTCGCGCCCACCGGCGCTGACGATGAACAGATGCCAAGGCTACCACCAGTGACCACCGAGACCGCGTCATGACGGGCGTCTGCATGCGCCGCCAGGACCATCTGGCCGGCTTCAAGACCTTCCCTGACGAGCAGGAGGAGCTGCAGGATTTGGAGCTCACCGTTGCCGCCCTGAATTCCGCCGTCGCAGTCGAGGTCCACAACGCCGCCGGGACTCTGACTAAATTGTACGTTCTTGTCGATGTCCTCCTGTGCTTGATGGTTGACCGTGTTGGCGATAACAGGCCTATTGGTTATCATGCAGTCAAGATGGATCAGAAGACGCGCATCCAAGTGCTGGAGACGCTCGACAACTTGTGGTATGCAGGGAAAACCAATGCGCCGCGTTTATTGTGCGTCTTTTGATCTCGCCTTTTTCCAAGCGCTCTCTTACACGCCTTCTAGCGCGACGAAGGCATTCTCATCGTCTGGGCGGACAACCTCGACGCCAACATCCCCCTCTACGACGACTTTGACGACAAAATTATGGAATTCATACGGCCTTCTCGCGTTTCCGACCGTTCGGCCTCCTGATCCTCTCTGGCGTACGGGTCGACAACATCCCTCGCGTTTTGCAGCACCTCGCAGACATCGACGACCACCTAGGAGAACATCGGCGCGGATTACATCATTGCCGAGCCTGCCAAACCCTCTCGTTGGTGGCACTGGCGCGTTAGCAAAGATTCTAAGAAGACGTGCGGCTATGCCCGCAAGGCGAAATTACGCGCTTTTTTCTACAGCGGTCTGGCGGCAGTTCTTTCGGCATGTACGGCGGGTCTACTCATACTCGTCCTCGACTCTGACTCGATCGTCTCTGAGGTAAAGAAAACATTTTCCTTGCCATGTCTAAATCACTGACCTCTGTCGCCTTAGGAGTGTTTCCTCGATGTCGCCCACGAAATGGCTGCAAGTCCCGAGCTAGCGGTCATCCAGCACGAAAATGGCGTGTATACTTACTGTAGTCTCCAACATCTTCCTTACTGACTTTCGCGTAGACGTCATGCATGTCGCCCACCACTACTTCGAGAACGGCATCACCCACTTCACGCGACGTATCAAGCGATGTTTTCCATGGGTTGCGCCATTCGTTGGGCATAACGCCCTCCCTCGCTGGAGCGCCGTTCAGGACGTGTCCTTCTTCAACTAAAGCAGCGCGGTCCGAAGCGCGTCGGTTCGGGAGCGAGACCCATGTCAGCGAAGACTTTGACATGGCGCTACGGCTTATGCTGAAGGGTTACGCAGTCCGATGGGCGACGTATAGTAACGGAGGCTTTAAGGAGGGCGTCAGTCTGACGGTTGTCGATGAGATGGCGCGTTGGCAAAAGTATGCTTATGGTGCGTGAAGTCTCGGAGTGTTGGAACCATCCTAATGTTGTTTCAGTTCAGGATGTGACTAGCTGATCTCGACCCGTTGGTTGAATGGGCGCACAAGGGACTGATTAGCAAGCAGTCGAAGACGTTCGTCTGGACTACAAGCTCGTCATAGTGGGATACATGTCCTCATACTATGGGCTCTTCGTCCTGCCTGCCGAGTTCGACTCTTCTATAGACGGCATTGCTGCGAGCGCTGTCATTTCGTTGGCCAACTATTTCGTCCTCGGTTCAGGGACATCTGTTGACCAGTTCTCTGTTCTCTTACAACATGTGAGTGATTTAGCGGCCTAGTCCAAAGTATTGCATGCTGATGGGCATGCGTCAGGACATGGGGCTCGACGGTTAAGGAAGTGGAGAAATCAGCGTTTTGGATTGAAGGTCCGTTGACTTCCTTTCGACCGTGTAGTCTATATCACTGACTCGGGTCCAGTATTCTTCGACGCTTCTGGCTCTCGCTTTCGGTGTCCTTCCTCGCCATCGGCCCCATGATTATCTTCAACTCGAATCTGTTGGCAGACGAGTGGCGAATGCCTGTATTTCACTGGCCGCTGATTGTGCCGTTGTCGCTAGTCTCTGGCTTCCATATCTTCTTGCCTGTAAGTTTGCGGTATCCCATTCTTCCTCGATGTGGGCACTGACGGTTTGTCGGCGCGTAGATTGCGTTGAACCCGTGGCTGGTGATCTTCTTGTACTGAGTGGCGGCAGACGAGAGGGCAGGAATTGACAGACTATTTACAATTGCTATACACGGCCAGTCCTGATCGTTCGCTTTAGACACACAGCATACGCAGTAGCATCACTCTCTTTTAGGGTTTCGGTTTTTTACGTTTGGTTCTCATTACTAGAACATCAATTGTAAGACTATCTCTCTCCACGAGGTCGTGCGTATATTAAGTGGCGGCTCACACCGTTCAGAGGTAAGTCCTTCTCACTATTGTGTTCGTCCCAGGTCAGTCCATCTTGTCCTTCTTCACTATCTTGAGGCTGAAACGACTTCGTTCCCCGAAGGAAGAGTCTCGAATCGGTTAGTGTAAAGGAACGAACTCGCTTCTTGTGATCGACCTCTCGCGTGAACGGCTCAATCGACGGAGTAGATAAGGCTTCATCACTTCCCGTCGATGCGGGTGGCGTTTATGGGCGGGTACCTCGGCCGTTGACGGAGGATGGTTAGACCCTACTCTAGAAGCAAGTATGATTGATTGATTTTGGGTTTGACAGATGTCGAGAAGGTACTATACCTTGATAAGTGTAACGATTATGCGGCCGCCTGGGAGTAACTTCGGATCGTTCGGTCGAGCGGCTACAGAACTATCCGAGCCGTCGAGTACCTTCGCGTTTAGAGCGGCTAGTGCTGGTCGTCGGACGGCTTGCGGAATCCGAAGAACGGAGGGGCACACGACGTGATTATCGCACTGTGGGAGGACGCGGTGGTGAGAGCGAACCCGAGTCGTGAAATGGTATAATGGACGCGACGAGGAGCATAGCCGCCAAGTTACAGTTCAATGTTGCTTGTTTTAAAAAGTACATACAACCAATTTTCGAGCCTGTTTCAAGAGAATCCGTCTGCTAGGGAACTGCTGAACATATTGTAGAGAATCTTACAGGTAATCGATTCTTTTGATTTTTTTGAAGGAAGAACTTGGACCGCTCTCGACAGATTTTCCAGACGATGCACTGGAGATTTGTTCCAACGACGGAGACTTCTGCGAAAGTAAGATTGGCGTCATGCAAAAGCGGCCAACCAGCGTGACAACGGGTGACTTAAGGGAAGTCTCCCAGTACTGAACGCACTTGGCAATGCTGGCCACACTACTTGAAACAAGGTCACAAAGACCTTTCTGACGTCTGAACTTCGTAAACCTATTGTCAAATTTCATGAACACGGAGACATTGCATCTGAACGACGTCTTCCAGCAAAGGCTAGAATCGAGGGAGAGGACTTGATTGAGGGTTGCGAGAGCGTGTTAAGATAGAAATACTGCGTAACGAGTTGAGAAAATGCGTGAGTACCAGTCAGGGACACTCAGACATCGAATGATGTCTCGCCTGTGAAGGTCGTCGAACCAATCTTCGACCTCGTCACCCGCACATTGGACCGGCCCCGCAAACGTGATCTCTTTCAACTCCGCGATACCCTCCGTAACAGCACGTCGGCGCGCTATTGTTGACATAAGTGCCGGCGTGATAATGAACCCCGTCGGTCTTATGATTGTCAAAGTTTCCAACAACTGCAGAGTAGTGTCGAGTGCTTCGCTTGCGCACTGCACGCCGGCAGCTTCGGGATACAGAATACGGATCGTTAGACTGAGGACGTTGGGTGTCGATGCCAAAAGTGCCGTGACTCCCTCTCTGCTGGGAAAATCTCCATAGATCCAAAACGAGAGTACCCTGATGGTGTTTCCGACGTTAGAGGGCAGGGAGCACTCAAAGATGGTTTCCAGGCACAAAGTATCCATACGAGGGAAATTGGTGGACTTGAGTGCGTTTACGATGACGACGTCATTACCAGAGAGAGTGAGTGTGTCAAGAGAAGTATGCGTGATTATGGAAGAGGGCGGGTTCGAATCTCCACCAACCAATCTAAAAAGTGCGGAGTGGAGTTGCGGAGCCAGCTCGAGAGTGCGACGGAAGGTGCTCATGTCGCAAGAGTCGCCGTTGGCACTGAAAACCTCGAGTTGATGCCACGGAAGCACAAACCTGTTGGTTAAGAGCTCCGGACTTCCACCAAAAATCGAACGCAGTCTAGGTGCATTCAAGAAGATGGTGATCGTCGTGTCCATAGCCCCGGAAGAATCGTCTACTCTGATGAGAGCAGACTCTAGCAGAATGAGGGAGGAGGAAGTCGCATCGAGAAAGGCATAGGTGTCAGGCGGGACAGTCAGATTGCAGGTGCGCCACCGTGGCATAGTCTGAGCAAGTACTGAAATGATATGATGGTCGTGAATATTTTCGGCCCGAAGAGTGATGGAAAGAGGGAGATCGTAGGAGCGCGACAGGTACACATCGAGGAGATGTGAGGCTGAATGGCTATTCTGATGGCTATGAGTCGCAAAAGTGACATGAGTCCATAAGTAGGGCGCAGAAATTGCTACCCGCTTCCAACGCGACGATACGTGCGACAGAACCCATGGAGGATGATTCATCACGAGCGAATCATCCCAGTGTCCAAAGCCCATGATGACTTGCCTCGACAAGGATATAACGCATGAGAATATCTCCTCCAACATTTCGGATGGAAAGTCGCGAAGAGGGTGTAAGACTATCGTCGTTTGGGAGATCCATTCATCCACCGCACGCTGCTCTGCAAGGACAGATTCGGAATGGTCCGGAGCTGCACTGATTGCGGTAGAGAGTTCCTGTGCGTATGCCATACCGCGCGCCCTCAGGTCGCGGAGCTCAACGCGCTCCACATCGTCAGGTGCATCGTTTGACTTGAGAAGCGCCTCAATACGCGTTCGCTGAGCTGCCGATGGACGCAGTTTCTTGAGCGCAGGGGCGGATGAGAAGAGGTTCATTGTCTGGATTGAAGCTGATCGTTAAAATGCTGATTGAGGAACTTAACTAGCTTACGGTGGCAAATTGAATCAAGGAGTGGGGGGGAAGATCAAAGAGACGATGGCGAATCGGAGCTCGAGACGATAATGACATTGATTCGTCATCATCGCCACCGGACCACGTGAATCAATCAATAATACACGGCACGGACACAAAGGATCGATGTTTGCTTTCTTCCTTTGTTCTTCATCACCACGACCGGCAGGTCCTGTGGACCAGCGCCGTGTAAACAACAACAACAAATTCCTTCGTCGTCTCTTCTGGCACCAGCTGTGAGTGGCTTCTGATTTTTGGCCTCAGATCGTTCCATATTCTCACATCTACACAGTTTGTGCAACTTCCTGTGGATCGAGTCATACCTTACGTGCCTTTCGCACCTGACGTGCCCACACCAAACATCAAATCACTTTTGGGAAACAACAAGAGCCTACAGGAGACGAGTGCATTTTTGCGGGATACCCTCATTCGACGCTGCCGATCGACGCGCAAGTCAAGCGCATGCAGGCTCGGCGCACTGTTATTGTCCGCGCGCGCCGCCATCACAAACTAATACTCTCTCCCGTCCGACGAATTCCTCCCGAGATTCTCAATGAGATCTTCCATTTCTACGCCGCCTCCGAAGGGTATGAGGCCACCCGCGGTAAACATTGCGCTCTTACAGCGGTTTCCCAGTTATGGAGATCTGTTGCACTCTCCGATGCCTCACTGTGGTCGGCCATCGACCTGTCTTACGACATGGCGAGGCCTTATCACCAAGACGAGTACGATCACCTTGATCTTGCTCTACAGCGATCGCGGGATCACCCATTGAAAGTCCGTATGGATATTCATGGCGAACTGGATGAGCTCAAGGGATACGACAGTGTCCTCAGGCAGATTCTCATCCTCACCTTCTCCCATACTCGTCGTTTGAGAACCCTCTCCCTCTCTATCCCCAATCCTGGCATTCTAGCAAGCTTCATGACCGACGTGCCCGTGATGCTAGAGGAACTCACGTTGGATGTGGCCGAGGGCCCGATGAGCGAGATCCAGGGCTTTCGTCATTGCCCAAGACTTCGTGTTCTAGATATTCCAGTCGATGAACGGCCGTTCGACGTACTGTGGGAAAACATCCGGAATCTCACATTGCGCGACTGTGCACTCCATGGAGAGAGCCTGCGAGAGACTGTCGTCGCCATCGAGAGAGGTGTCAGTGTCCAGATGCTCTCAATTGAGGAGGCTTGGGACTACGGCCATGAGGATGATAGCCCCTCAGCGCTTGTTAACTGTCCCAATATCACATCACTCCGAACGACGACACCCTACTTCCTTGATATGCTTCTTCTGCCACAGCTGGAAGAGGCCATCGTGTACGACAGGGATGTTCTGGGAGACCGTGTTTTTCTGTCGCTGATGGGTCTCATTGAACGCTCACAGTGTTATCGTACTCTCCGAGCAACTCATTGTTCGCGGGTAACCGGACCGTGCGACTCCAGGTTCCACTCCGCACTCGGGCAGATGTGTTCCCTGGAGACCCTGGTCTTCGTATCCGGTGATCCAGATGACGAGAACAGTGGCACGACCAGTGACGCCGATGTCGTCGCTATCGTCTCGTTGCTTGCAGACACCGACTTTCTCCCCATGCTTCGCGTACTCAGGCTCCACGTTCTTGCGCGACAGATGAACCTCATTTCTCCATACTTCGGTCAAGAGGATGCACTGGTACTTCCGCTGAAGCGGCGATGGCGAATGGGAATGCGAGCTTTTGAGCTGTCAGTGAATGCAAAAGATCTCTCTTCGCAGATTCGAGACCGACGACTCGCAATTCACTTCACGTATTATATGTGGTCCATCCTTTCGATGCTTGGAGTCCAGGAGCTCACTCGAATTCGACGCCAGGGCATGTCTATCTGTCTTGCGGTGGATGTCGGTGTGGAGGAATGTTGTTACTTGCAGTACGGCCCCCTGGCAACAAGCAATCTCAACTTCTAATTTGGAGAGCGCACAAAGCTGAAACGCGGAAAACGGATCATTCATGTACGACCTGTATATTGACATTGCTGACGAGCCATCCAATAGTATTCGACTTGAAGAATACGCTGCCAGCAGTCCTTGGCTGACGCCTTATGATCGAAAGAAACGCCAGCGCTGATATCAGTTTCCTTGTGATTCCTCCCCTGCGGGTCCTCTGCGCAACATGTCGAAATGTGCAACGCGCGTTCCGACCTTTGCCTTAACCGTGTCTGATCATATATAAGGCGGTTGACGTGTATCCAGAAGCGTCTGATTATAGTTTGTTCAAGGCGTCTGAATAACAAAAATGAGCGACCAGAATAAGCGCGACAGGCGGAACGGCGGCCAGAGTGGCGTCGGGCGTCGGGATGTCGTGAGTGCGAATACGGCTATGGCTATGCCCGATTTGGTTTGCATACACGCTCGTCCACAACGACGGTGTCAGACAGGCGATAATTCGAAGGAAAGAAGTAAGTACGCCGAGCCGATCATGATAACAGTCAACCTTGGCGCCGCCGCCGCCATCGTGGCGATATGAATTCAAGATCATGATGTTGGATGAGGAGAACGACATGAGGTTGCGGCGTGGATGAGAATCGAAAGTAACACTGGCGCCTGACCACCGAGGGTAAGAAAGAAGGTGGATTGCAAGATGCATAGGGAGCAGATCATACTGAATGAAATCATGCATCACTCGTATATAGGAGCGTCGGAAAAACGCACTATGCCCTGTCTTCGAAGGTTTTCAAACGAGTCTTCAACCCCATCCTCGATAAATTGAAGATCCCCGCAAATCGTGACCTCCCTCAGTTCCGAAATGCCTTCCGTACCCGCGCGTCTCCGGGATATAGTTATCAACAGTTGCGGTGTGATGACGATCCGACGGTCCCCCACGAGCGTCAGGGTGTCCAGCCGCGGCAGAGTGGTGTCGAGAGACCCCGCGGCATATGTCAGCCCTTCGTCAGACGCAGTATGAATCGTCAGGTGGCGGACATTGGGCGTCGACGCCAAAAGCGCTGTGCGGTCCTCATTGACCGAGATTGAGAGTGTCTGAATGACGAGTCCAATATGAGACGGTAGGGGGGAGCACATGTGGTGATCAGTATAGTGCAATGTATGGAGGCGAGGGAGAATCGTTGATTCGAGTGCGCTCAAAATGGGTGGTTCGTATCCGATGAGGAAGAGAGTGGAAATGCAATGGTGTGTGATGGAGGAGCGCACGCCGGAGCCTCCAACCAGCATGAATGACGCCGATCGAAGACGCGGAGCCAGTTGGAGGACCTGACGGAAGGTGTCGAGGTTGTAAGAGTTGTCGCAGATGGTCCAAGCCTCAAATTGATGCCACGGTAGGAGGAATCCTTTGAGCTCTAGCGTTTCTTCGCTACATGAGAAAGTACGCAGTAGAGGGGCATACAGAAATACACTGATCGACTCAGAGGTCCAGCTCCAATAGATGACTATGTCGGCGGACTCTAGGAGTCTGAACGGGGAGCTGACGGAGTCGAAGAGGGAATATGCCTTGTACGGGATGTCAAGTATGCAGGTGCGCCACCGTGGTGCAGTACGGGCTATTATGGAGAGGGTGTACTGATTATAAATGGGTTTCACTGTAAATCCGGCATAAGATGAAAGATTCACAGAAAGAGGAAGATCGTAGGAGCGTGAGAGGTAGACATCGAGGAGTTGTGATTCAGATTGTTCATTTTGAACAACAACATCAAGCCTGAAGATGAGGCTGGTCCACAAATGGGGTGTAGAAACCGCTGCAAGCCTCCAACGCGACGATACACGCGATAAGACCCACTGAGGGCGGCTCATCGCGAGGGAATCGCGACGGGCCCCGGGACGGACCTCAGACGCAGGGAGCGCCGAGGAGGAAACGAGGTGGGAGAATATCTCGCCAAGAATCTCCAGTGGCAAGTCGCGGATGGGATGCAAGACTGCAGTCGTTCGGGATATCCACTCGTCGGCTGCTTCCTTCTCGGCAATAAGGGCATCCAGATGAGCTCCAGCTGCAGAGAATTTGGAGGCTAGCCTTTGCGTGTATCTGATGCCACGCGCTCGTAATTTGCGGAGATCAGCACGCTCTGCATCGTTGGGAACATCATTCGACCGGAGCAGTCTGTCGATACATCTTCGCTGCGATGCAGATGGACGTAGTTTGTCGATCGGAGAGCTGCAGAAAGCACAATCCATCCTCTGAAATTGTTATAGCGGGCCGATCCAGGTCATTTGGTGTGGACTGACCTGTCGCAGGTGATGGTTGTGAAGAAAGCTCATTCACGTGGGAGTTGACTTGTTCGACTCCGAGTTCCAACTTCCAGTGCCACATTCGGCAATCATGCCGCGGCATGCTGACGGCCCACGGGAGGGGTAGCGAGGGCCTGAAAGGACGGCATGACTCAATTCTTGGTTACTAGCGCTCTACTGCACGACATTGCGAGGAAGTGTTGTTCTTTTTGGCGATACACACGGGAGAGCGCAGCCATAGACTCAGAGAAGCTCAGAGCAGAAGCCAGCGCGACGACGCAATTTCAATTCGTCAATTCGCGGAAAGTGTTCAGGGTGAACATCCGGTGATGGAAGGAGCACGAGCAAGTTCACCCTACCGTGACAGCTTCATATAGGTTTTTACTCCTTGATCTCTATACTCAATGTGTTATAATTCTTGCCTGTCTGTCACCACGGATCATAGAAATTTGAACGCAGATAACAAGGTATGCTGTTATTGTATGTGTAGTGCTTCAAATCCACGAGTTGAAACTTGAGATTCTCACCGCCATCGTAATGTTGGAGGTTAGCAAGCCCGGGACGTGTCACTGACGAGTACGGACACGTACCGGACACGACGAACACGTAGATATATGACTCTTAGTTAGATTGACTCACGGACACGTAGTTACACATAGATACACGTAGTACTGTAGAGTTTCAACCAAGTCTTCGCATAACTGGTAACGGGGCACTGTGAAGTGAAGACTTGAGGCTTCCATAACGTGTAACGGGCCCATTTTTGTGGTCCCTGATGCCTAAAAAGGAAATTTTCAGGCCCGCCTAACGGCGGGCAGTCCAAATAAGGCAATTCAGGGTCCAATGAAGACTTACTCCAGTGAAGACCTTGCATAACTCGTAACACCCCATGAAGACTTGGTCGAAACTCTACAGTATAGCGATTAGTATATATATAGGACACGAAAATCAGTAGATACTCACCATACAATCCAATCTCTCTTCGCTCTCCTTCACATTCACTGCTATCAGGTTATGGGCCCCGGCCGTAACTAATTCAACAAATCGAAACCTATCACCGCGCATTCTCTCTCACACATCATGTCCAACAACACCCTCTCTTCTACCGCCAAACCTGGCGAGTACTTCGCCAAGCTACCCGCATGCAAGGCAGACGGCACGAACTGGATCTTCTTTCGTGATCGCTTTTTGTTTGCATTCCTAGGTGTGGGCCAGCTATCAGATTCACCTACAGTTGATGAGGCTATGAGCAGGAAGGATTGGCCGCTATTCAAGCAGCCATGGATGTCGAGATGGAAGCTATGCAACGCACAGGCACCTTCGGAGATGGACCGGTCCCGAGACCTCAGGGACACAACGTGGTCAGATCCAAATGGGTCCTCCGGATCAAACGGAAGGCCAGCGGCGAGATCGACAAGTACAAGGCGCGACTTGTCGCACAAGGGTTCACACAGGTTCACGGCGTTGACTATTTCGAGACATTCTCTCCTACCGCCAAACTCTCGTCACTCCGGACCATTTTATCCCTTGCAGCGCGCTTTGACTGGGACATCGAAGTCTTTGACTACTCAGCTGCATTTCTGAACGGCGAGTTCACGGATGATGAAGAGCTCTACATGGAGCAACCGCCTCAGTACTCGACGAAGGGTTCACAGGATGTCATTCGACTTCGGCGCACTATCTACGGGCTCAAGCAGTCCAGTAGAAAGTGGTATGAGAAGCTCACTACAGCTCTCAAGACTCTGGACATCCATCCCATCCATTCCGACTATGCTGTCTACCGTCTCATTCGAGGAGACAAGTTTCTCTATATGGCAATTCACATCGACGACAGCACCATCACCGGCAACTCACCAGCACTGATTCGCAGTGTCCAGGATGAGATTGGTCGCATCTTCCAGATTACAATGCTAGGGCCTATCAGTTGGCTTTTAGGCATGGAGGTTTGACGGGATCGAGGGAAGCGTACACTTGCACTGTCTCAGAGCACCTACGCTGATTCACTTCTCCAAAGATTTGACATGACGGACTGCAAAGTCGTCACAGTCCCGCTCGACCCCACGGTTCAGCTCACACGCGACCAGTGCCCTGCGCCTGATGATCAGGACGCCATAGAATCTAGATGCGATGAAGGGAGTTCCATATCGGGAGCTTGTTGGAGGGTTAGTGTGGCTAGCAACGGCTACACGACCGGATTTGGCATTCACAGTATGTGTCTTGTCGCGCTTTCTCGACAATCCCGGTACTCCACACTGGCAGGCAGCGAAACGTGTACTCCAGTACATCAAGGGAACGCGCACCCTTGCGCTCACATACGGCGGATCACAGGACTCGTCCGGACTCGACATCTACGCGGACGCTGACGGGATGTCACTCGAGAACCGCAAAGCCATATCGGGCTACGCATTTATTCTAAACGGCGCGGCCGTTTCATGGTCTTCTAAACAGCAGGAGATTGTCTCATTGTCGACCACGGAGGCGGAGTACATCGCGATAACCTACACCGCTAAAGAGGCGCTCTGGTTCCGTCAGTTCATTGCCGAACTCTCGGGTTCTATTACTTTCCCACTCACCATGTATAACGACAACCAGGCCGCCATCTCGCTCGCACACGCCCAACTCGGACAGTACCACGCTCGCACGAAGCATATCGATATACGCTATCATTTCATCCGCGAAAAGATTCGCGATGGGACACTTGAAGTGATATACTGCCCTACTGCCGAGATGACTGCGGATGTGCTCACCAAGGCACTCGCATTGTTCAAGTTCCAGCCGCTCGTACGCGCGCTCGGACTCAGTCGGGCTTGAGGGGGAGTGTTGGAGGTTAGCAAGCCCGGGACGTGTCACTGACGAGTACGGACACGTACCGGACACGACGAACACGTAGATATATGACTCTTAGTTAGATTGACTCACGGACACGTAGTTACACATAGATACACGTAGTATAGCGATTAGTATATATATAGGACACGAAAATCAGTAGATACTCACCATACAATCCAATCTCTCTTCGCTCTCCTTCACATTCACTGCTATCACGTAAGTCGGGCGTCGGGATGTCGGGAGTGCCAATATGGCTTGTACGGACCACGCTTGATGCCCTTCTTGCGCTGGCCGTCAACGGCAAATGTGATACGTACTTTATTGACACTTGAGAAATCTCCAGTACATTTACGGTAGGTATGGATTTTGTGTTATAGTACCAGGCTATACCGTAGAGGTAATGTATTATTCCCTTGCTATGGCCATCCGGCCGGTAATGCATTTCTCGCACTAATTGCCATATACACGGCAGGACATCTAATTGCCCCTGCTGGGCCGTACTGCGCCCCGGCTTCCAGCAGCGCACCGCCCGCTCCATTAGCGCATTGCTCCTCCCTGGACGGCGCACTGCCCCCGCCTTCTGGCTTTCGCGATTCCCATTCCTGGAATCCGGAGATCTCGTCTCGATCTGTCCCTGAACCCGAATCCAGGTCTTGCGCGGGCCGAAATGCCGCGGATGCCTAGTATATGACAGTCTTCCTAAACATACGTACAATAGTGGTTCAAAATGTCAAAAACCTACTTTGAGAGAATGCCGAGCACCAGACACGATGGGGAGAGCAGCGGTGGCTTGCATAGCTTGCATAGTTGAGGGTCGGAACTTGAAAGCCGGACTTCGCCGAAGCTCCCAATCTGGTAGATATCATGACATCACTCGCTCACCTTTCGTCGTCTGTATTTGAGGCAGTTTCCTCTCTGTACCGTCTGTAGTCCCGAATGTGGATGAAATCGGCTCATATATCAGAGCACGGGATGTCCAACCTGTGACTGTGAAAATGAAATTTAAACAGGACTATGACTCTGGGCACCGCGGCGGCTTCAACCGGACCTCCCGCCTTCCATGGCTCTGGTGGTAGGCCGCTCGGGCCAATCCCTCGTTCTACTGGTATGTTCAGCTGGAGATCCGTGCCTGCTTTCAATCTTCTACTTGAACGATGGCCTGCGGACATCAGCAACAATGTATACCGTTGTGTGGATTCTCGCTGGGTAGGACTGTTTAGAAAGTCAAAACACAACGCGGACAACTCTGTACAACTCTAAACGATGTAAAATAGACACCACGGTCATTCAGAGCATGTTTGATATCACTTTTGATGTTGAGTGAAAGTTCACACTGGAATGAGACGACATGAATGGAAGTCTCGTTAGGTGCAAGTGAACACGATCTTTGCATTTTGAAGCACCCTTTTTGAACGGGCACTCTTGAGCTACATGATGGACAGAAAAAGCTGTAAATAAAACTCATAGGCACTGAACATGGTTGCTCAAACTTCCACTCTTCAGATTAGCCGCCACTGACGGACAAAGTCGTTTCTGTAATTCGGAATATTTTTCTCTCGTGAACTGGCTACGCTAATTTTCAGTCCGGCTCTTCGGGCCAGCACAGTCTCGTGAACAGGCTATGCAATAAGGCGAATAGGCATCCTGGGCATCACCGAGTGACATCATTCTTCTGAGTTCTCTGACTCTTCCTCGGCCTATCAGTATCACGCACACTCTGCCAGTCCGCGCTCGTCCTCCTTTATTGCGTGACCTTTCCTCCTAGGCACCGGTTAGCGGCCTGGTCTTTTCACTGTAATATGAGAACCTAAGCCTCAGACTCAGCAAGCTTGTATGTGCAGAATTTTGCTAACCCTGGGCTGGCGCACTATGTTTCTGTCTTTTTCTGTGATATTTTGAACATACCATGGTATTTTTCATCCTGCTAGCTGTATGAGACAAGCAAGCACGAATGAAATCGACACTTATCCAACATCCTCATTGGGACCGAGGCAAAACCAATGCTCAATATAAGGTACGGGTCGATGGGTAACATACGGAAGTCAACTAACATATTGCGGAGCTATAAACCGGATCGACGCCCGTGTCGCAGGCGATTAAGCACTTCACGGTAACCGATTAGGAGATCTCCGAGGTAAGATCAACATGGATATCCCAAATTAGACGAAGAAACCAGATCTTCTCGTGACGGTCAACCCAAATCGGTATTGTACGCGTCAACGGTCGGCGAGAGGCGCTGACAAGCGGATGGGAGCTCGCTGTGGACGATGAGCAGCACCCCACGCTCACTGTCAGGCGAAGCTGCCGCCCCCCTGTTGCAGTTATCATGGGAAATGTATTACCACCCATGGCCATTGGCGCGAGAACTGCATTACTTTCCCGTAGGCCATTGCAACAGGTAATGTATTACCCACCCATTATCTGGTGATAGTACACCATCCCATCTATTGTCGCTAACAAACCGGTGCAGCGTAGCGGAGCGCGCTTGGGGAACTAGGGGGAAGTGGGGCCGAATCCGATACATACAGACTGTCGGACCATGAACACGGCGGAAAGAGACAACCTCAAATGCAGATGATGAACGGCCTCGCTTAACACAGTGGATGCAGGGGAGCAGCATGATAAAGATGTCGATCAACATAGAAGGAGTGAAAGTCACGTCGGAAGATTTGTGTGATCAATCGCTGCTGCTTTAGCACGTACGTGTGGTATTGAGTCGCGAACAGCAAGTGGGAAAAAAATCCCAGGAAAGAGTGACAAGGATTTTGTAACAGTAGGAACGATTCTCTTCCTACAACAAAGTCTGAAACGAGACTAGACAAGGATAAGCGCGACAAGGGGACGGGCGTCGGGATGTCGGGAATGCGGCTGTGTATGCCCAAGGTGAGAAGTACGCCGAGCCGATCATGATTTTGGCTTGGCGCCGCGTCGTGGCGAGATGGACCAGGATGAGGAGGAGAACATGAGGATGCGGCGTGGGTGAGAATCGGTGGCTGCGGCGTGAATGAGACGCGTGGTGGGGTCGGGGCGAACGGGCGGGCTGAGTAATGCCAGTGACGGACGAAGAACTACTACATACTGCTGGCCGAAGGATCCGCCGAGGACGTGCCAAGCCTGCCGCGCTCGAGTGGCCACAAACGAAGGTTTGAGAACTGAAACAAAAGCAAACGAAACCGCGCCACCAGCAGCATCCAGCATAGCCTTGATCTGAGAGCGCCCAGAGACCACAACGCCAAAAGCCTTGAAGAGTCAAGATGGTGATCGAATACTTAGGGGGTACCGCGGCAGTAATGAGGCTGACGTTGCATCAATCAAGTAGGCTGTAGCGATCATGCTTTGTCAGCGGAGCGAATTCCTTGCTTGCTTGTCCTCTGCTACCTTGACCGCGGCGGCCTGCTTTGTTTTCTTTTGCTTCACGACGCGCGCCACGGACGCCGGAAACGAGAAGAGCGTAGAGCGGGTGGAAGAGCATTAGACGAAGACGGAGAGACGGCTTTATTTGTTTTGCATCGCATCCCGCAGCCTGCGACCGACGGACCCCGACATACATCTTCCCGGCCTAGACGTCGACCGCCGCTACCACCACCACGACGTTGTCTGCGCTCCCGACACCGACCCACACCACCAATTCCGCGCCAGGCCGCATCCCGTATCCATACCCAGTGACCCTGATACCCGACTTGTCCTGCGCCCAGCCCAGGACCCGTCACCCGAAATCGAAATCATTAATCGCTAATCGCTAACCCACACGACCGCCATCCCTAATTCCAATACGAGTACGAGTACGGCTACGCGCAACAAACAATGTCATATCCGTCCCTCCATCCGCCTTCTTCCTCTTCGCGTCCAAACCCAAACCCGCAACCCTCATCCTACGACGACGACGCGGACTCGGACTCGGACTACCCGGACGTCGACCCCGCGCTGCGGCTGCGCACCGTGCGCACCGCGGCCAGCGCCATCGCCGAGTCGGTGCGCGCCGAGGACAAGCAGCGCCGCAAGAAGAGCAGGCGGTGGTTGTTCGGGCGGAGCGGGAGCACCAAGTGGGTGCCTTGGTCTTACCTCCGCGTCTAAACTAAGCTACTTACTAGGTCCAAGCGGGATCGGGATCGGGATCGGTCGCCCTCTCCATCGCCCCAGCAGCCACCACCCACCACAAGCAAGGAGGCGGAAGGACCGCGGCGGAACGTGTACGTGAACCACGCGTTACGCGCGGACGAGCTCGATCCGAGCGGCGAGCCGATTGCGAGGTATGAGCGGAACAAAGTACGCACGACGAGTGAGTGTCGTGGTGTCACAAACTGATTCCTACTCCATCTCACCACCGCCAGAATACACCGTGATCACATTCGTGCCCAAGAACCTGTACGAGCAGTTCCGGCGCGTGGCGAACTTGTTCTTCCTCACCCTCGTTGTCCTGCAGCGTCAGTCGTTCCTACTTCTGCTCTCATTCGCTTCTTACCGTGTGCATTAGTCTTCCCGCTATTTGACGCCGCGTCCGGAGCGATTGCCGTGCTTCCCCTGGCGTTCATCCTGACCGTGACAGCCATCAAAGACGCCGTGGAAGACTGGCGCCGCGCGCAGCTCGACGAAGAGGTCAACACTAGCGCTGCAACGAAGCTCGCTGGCGGGTGGCGCAACGTCAACCAGCCGACGGACGGACGGGAGTGGTGGGAGAAGATCCTCGGCGTGGGGGAGCGCCCGGGGAAGGTGAGCAAGGGGGTGAGGAGGCTGAGGGAGAGGGAGATGGCCAGTACGATCGCGATTGCGGGAGGGGGAGGGGGAGGGATGAAGGGGAGCACAACCTCATTTGACTTGGAGGCGGTGAGGAGCGGGAAGCATTCGTACCCGCCGTCGTCGCTTACGTCGTCTACTACTCGAGTTGGGGGGACAATACCTGAGGGAGGAGGAGGAGGTGCAGGGAAGAGCGGAGTCATCGACTACGGCGCACCAGCAATGAGCGCGAGCTGGGAACGCACCCTCTGGAAAAAGCTGGAAGTAGGCGATGTCGTCTTGTTGCGAGATAACGACCAGGTCCGCCTAACCACCTTCCCTTCCCTTCCCTTCCCTCCACTTATCATCTCCCACTAGGTCCCAGCAGACATCCTCGTCCTCTCCACCTCCGACCCAGACGGCAACTGCTACCTCGAAACCAAGAACCTCGACGGCGAGACCAACCTCAAGCCGCGCCGCGCCGCCAAGTGCACCATGGGCATCTCCAGCGAGGAGGACATCGGCCGGAGCAAGTTCATCTTGGACTCCGAGGCGCCGCACGCGGGGCTGTATGCGTACCACGGTGTCATCCGCTACAACGAACGCACGGAGACGGTGGGGATCAACGAGCTCCTGCTGCGCGGGTGCATATTGCGGAACACGCAGTGGGTGGTCGGGCTCGTGGTGTACACGGGCCAGGACACGAAGATCATGATGAACGGGGGCGCGACGCCGAGTAAGCGGAGCAGGATTGAACGGGAGACGAATTTCAACGTTATCGGTGAGTTGGACCATCCATTGCGACTAGGATGATTATGGCTGACGCCTGGCGCTTGGGTAGTGAACTTCGTGGTCCTCATCGGGATGTGCACGATCGCGGCGGTGTTCAACGGGATCCAGGACGCCAAGAGCGGCACGAGCGCGACCTACTTCGAGATCGACGTCGAGGCCACCGACATCAGTGCCGTCAACGCCATCATCACATTCGTGTACGTCCCCGTGCCCGTGCCCACCCCACCCAACACTCACTCACTCAAAAACAGATCGTGCCTAATCGCATTCCAGAACATCGTCCCCATCTCGCTGTACATCTCCATCGAGATCGTCAAGACCATCCAAGCCTAGTGCGTAGCATCCCTTCCTCCCTTCCTCCTCCCTGCCTCTCTGACCCTAATCGTGCCAAAGCTTCATCTCACAAGACCTGGACCTCTACTACGCCCCGCTCGACACGCCCTGCGTGCCCAAGACGTGGAACATCAGCGACGACCTCGGCCAGATCGAGTATGTCTTCAGCGACAAGACCGGGACGCTGACGCAGGTGGGTCTCCTATTCTTTACTTCACTCGTTCTTTCGTCCACTAAATTCTCACCCCCCCAGAACGTGATGGAGTTCCAAAAATGCAGCGTCGGCGGGCGGAACTACGGCGAGGGCGTCACCGAGGCCATGAAGGGCGCGGCGCTCCGCGATGCCTCCGCCTCCTCCTCGGACCTGGATCTGGACGCGAAGCTCGCGGCGCTGAAGAGCCAGATGCTCGCGACGATGCGGCGGGCGGGGGAGAACCGGTTAGTTCTTCGTCTAAACCCCCTTGCTCTTGATTCTTGAGTCTTGATTATTGGTGGATAGGTACCTGCAAGAATCCGCGCTCTCCCTCATCTCGCCGCAGATGGCTCTGGACCTCGTCGAGGGGAAGGCGCAGGCGGCGCGGTTGAAGGCGTTCTTTAGGGCGCTGGCGTTGTGCCATACAGTCCTCGCGGAGGAGGGGGAGGGGTGCGTTCCCAGTTCGCTCTCGTTGTGATAGTGACACTGACGGTGCCTCGTAGCAACATCCTGACGTACAAAGCCGAATCGCCGGACGAGGCTGCGCTGGTGGGTGCTGCCCGGGACGTTGGGTTCCCCTTTGTCAAGAAGGGGAAGAGGGGTGTTGATGTGGAGGTGTTGGTTAGTCGTCTTTTCCTTCCTTCCTTCCTTTTGGCTCTAATCCCATCCTTGATCTTGTAGGGCAAACCGGAACGCTGGGAAGTCCTCAAGATCCTCGAGTTCAACTCGACGCGGAAGCGGATGTCTACGATCTTCCGCTCGCCGGAAGGCAAGATCGAGCTGATATGCAAGGGCGCGGATAGTGTCATCTATGAGAGGCTGGCGGCGAGGCAGAGGGGGGATACTGAGGCGGGTCTTGCGCAGGAAGGTTTGTTCTTCCCGTCTTCTTCACGCCTTCGCTTCGTTGACGCAAGTAGATGTGCCGACGCAGGGCATCAAAGCGCGCACGCGTGCTGACATGGACGCGTTCGCGAACGGGGGGCTCCGCACGCTGTGTATCGCCTCGCGGGAGATCGGAGAGGAGGAGTGGAAGAAGTGGGTGCAGGTGTACGAGCGCGCTGAGGCGAGCAGCCAGGATCGGGAGGCGGAGGTGGAGAAGGCGTGTGAGCTGGTCGAGCGGGATTTGCATATCCTGGGTAAGCACACCAATCATCCGTTCAGTGGAAGCTGATTCTCTGCTAATGCTAGGCGCCACCGCGCTGGAAGACAAGCTCCAAGAAGGCGTCCCGGAGGCGATCGAGACGCTCCACCGCGCAGGGATCAAGCTGTGGATCCTGACGGGCGACAAGCTCCAGACGGCGATCGAGATTGGGTACTCGTGCAATTTGCTCAAGGCGGATATGGAGGTGATGATCTTGGTGCGTTCCCACTTCCCCTCCCTCCGTTCTGCATGCTGACCCTCCCCTACCCTAGTCCGCAGCGTCCTTCGAAGAAGCACGCGCCCAGATCGAGGCTGGTCTGAACAAGATCGCGTCGGTGCTTGGCCCGCCGACGTCCGTCCCGGAGCGGGGGTTCCTGCCGAATGCGAAGGCGAGCTTTGCGGCGGTGATTGATGGGGATACCCTGAAGTATGCCTTGGAGGGCCGGGGGGATGGTATGTCCTCCCAACGCAACCCTCATCAAAGTGCTTTGCTGACGATACTTCAACTAGGGAGCGGCAGCGAGCTGAGAGAGATGTTCTTGAACCTCGGCACGCAATGCGAGACGGTCGTGTGCTGTCGGGTGAGTCCCGCGCAGAAGGCGGAGACTGTTAGGCTGGTGAGTCCTGCTTGTGGGTGATGTGTATTTCTGGTCCTGATGTTGGCACACAAGGTCAAGGAAGGGCGGCAGGCGATGACGCTCTCGATTGGGGATGGGGCGAACGACGTTGCGATGATCCAGGAGGCGAATATTGGCTGTGGGTTGTTTGGGCTCGAGGGTAGTCAGGTGGGTTGTCCCGTCTGATATCGGAATCGACGCTCACCTTCTTCCTCTACTGTAGGCAGCGATGTCGGCCGACTACGCATTCGGCCAATTCCGTTTCCTCGTCAAGCTCCTCATCGTACACGGTCGCTGGAGTTATCAGCGCATAGCGGATATGCACAGCAACTTCTTCTACAAGAACGTTATTTGGACTTTTGCCATGTTCTGGTATCTGCCGTTTAACAAGTGCGTGGAAGGCGTTATCATCTCCTGTCGCTTCGCTGACGACTTGGGGTAGTTTCTATGGGACGTACCTATACCAGTATACGTTCATACTGTTGTATAACCTCGTGTTCACGTCGTTGCCTGTCATCGTCCTCGGGGGTGTGTACATCCGCCTTCCTCTTTTCGCGTCCTTCTGACATTGTTCGATCCTTAGCGTTCGACCAAGACATAAACGCACGCGCCGCGCTGGCCTTCCCTCAACTATACGTCCGCGGCATCCGTGGACTGGAATACACCCGCGCCAAGTTCTGGGCGTACATGTTCGACGGCCTCTATCAGAGCGCGGTGGTGTTCTTCATGCCGTACGCACTCTGGCAGGTCGGGGAGGGCGCGCTGGCGGTGTCGTGGACGGGCAAAGGGATTGATAGCGTGAGCGACTTTGGAACGACTGTTGCTGTTGCGGCGATCTTTGCGGCGAATTCGTTCGTTGGGATGAACACGCATTAGTTAGTGTCACTTTTGGCTTCCCATTCATTCATTCGCTGACTTGAGCTTTCTCCGCAGTTGGACAGCCATGACCTGGATCGTCGTGTTCGGCTCTACGATCGTCATGCTCCTTTGGATTGTCGTCTTCAGTTTCTTCTTCTCGAGCGACTTCATCGACGAGGTCAAGATACTTTTCGGCGGCGTGACGTTCTGGGCAGCGGTGTTGTTCAGCTCGGTCGTCGCCCTCGCGCCGCGGTTCTTTGTCAAGTTCGCATCGAGCGCGTACCACCCGTTGGACAAGGACATCGTCCGGGAGATGTGGGTTATGGGCGATTTGAAGGATCAGCTGGGGATTGGACATCGGAGTGGGAAAGGCAAGGGGGAGAAGAGTGGTGGAGGGAACGCGAAGTGAGTGTGGTATCATTTCTTCTATGTCGATACGAACTAACGTGCGTTTGTTGTAGGGATCTGGAAGCTGCGCCGATGTTCAGTAGTCATGCGAGGAACGGCAGTGATTTGTCGCTTCATCATGGGACACCGTATGAGCCGACTTCGCAGACGTCGGAACGGCAGCCTGCGTATGGGCAGGGTGAGTCTAGCTTCCCATTTACACCGGCTGGAGTGACTCCAGCCTTCAAGTAGAACCCGCTGACTCTTCTCCAACAGATAACGACTACATTTCACCAGACCCGAACCACCTCACCGTCAACTCACCTTCACCCTCACGAGGCGGAGCGGGAAGCAGGACATCGTATTACAGCGCGTCAGACATACCGCCCCCGAGTCCGATGCCCGAGGTGCGGTACGGAAGTGCGGGTGGTAGCGGGATGGCGTATGAGATGAACGTACGAAGTCCGCCGCCCAGCCATAGCCATCGACAACCGCATTCCCAATCACAACGACACTATTCGCCGCCGCACAGTCAACCACAAAGTCCTCAACCCATATCCCCGTATGGGAGCCAACCACAAAGCCCATACCACAGCCAACCGCATACGCCGACTGGCTACCAGTCGCCGCATCCGCCTTCCCCACAACCACAGCCACAGTCGCCGTCCGCGTATCAGCCGTACAGGCGGACGTCGCAAGGGTATGCGTTTGACAGGTCAGGGAGCGAGGCGAGTTACGCGACTGCCATGGATCATGTTGTCGGTGCGGACGAGTTGGGTGTAGTGGGAGGGGAATCGGAGAGGCCTTCGAGTTGGGCGGGTGGCAGGGCTATATAGCGATGGCGTGCCGGATGGGAAGGTCACTTGTTATGAAGCTAGATCTTATGATTGGGCTAGACGAGGAGAAAGAGGATGTGATCAATTTTATTTGCGTATATATCTGGATGCATGGTGTACTGTAGAAACAACTGGACGAACGGACTGAGTCGCTACCATACGGCTTCTGAGACCGTAGACCTCAGCACAATATGATAGTCAGGAGGCTGCGGTGGTGCCATAATATCAATGTGCATGCCTGCGTCAACGAAGCCTGCCATAGCGGCCGTCAGCGCGGCGTTTGGATGATTATACCTGGGATGTGCGTAATCCACAACCACAGTTTCGAGCTTGGCGACCCCATGTTGGTCCTCCCGACGAGAGGCAATTAGCTGAGCTAACGCGAAGTTGACGTACAAACCATCGCGAGCTCGAATGTTCAGTTTACTAAGTGCGGGTAGCAATATTTCTCCTCCAGAAAGGCGACGAGGTTTCAGGGAGTCACAGAGTGCGTCAAATCCAAGGGGTTCACTGACTTCGAGATCAAGCGAGGATACGTTGGGAACCGTCGCGAGCATGTTGATCATCTCCGTGACGCTATCCCCGTCCATTGTGTTTGGAACACTAAGGGACAGGTACGTGAGACTGCTAGCGGTCACCGGCTTGACACGCCCTATGAAGCCAGGTCTTCGAAGTCTCAACGGGTTAGGGAGGCGAATTGTTAGGGCAATGAGGTTTGGCGCTTCTAGAAACTGGAGCAGCCTAGCGGTCTTCGGTCCACGGATGGTAAGGTGGCGAAGTCGAGGGACGCATGCTGCGACAGTAGACGTCCCCGATGCCCGGTCTGTCGTGAAATCAAGCCTGGTAATCGCAGGCGCTTGATTGTCTAACGCCAATAGCATAGGGCCCAACGTAGACTGATTTCGCGGGTTGTAATCGATCCACTCGACATCTTCCCATGCGGCACATGGCTGGAAAGTTTCCCAAAATCGAGGAAGAGAACTCACGACGCGCCTGAGTGCGGGCGTGTTTGTAAACATGAAGACTGGAGGTAAGGGTAGAAGAGGTCGTTCCCACGGGGATGGCATATCGACGTCTAGTCTCTTCAGTTTGGGCATGGAGTGATGCGGCATTTTATAACCGTCGAAGACACTGTAGGAATCACTCGGGAGCGAAACTGAGAAGTCCGTCCATCGCGAGGTAGTCTTCATGAGGATCGATATAGCAGGATGGGTGGAGCCAATCGAGACTGAGCTGTGCAGACTGACGCAAAGGTCGAGGCCACCAGCACGAGTGACGTGGGTAATGAGAATCCTTTGGAGGCCATCTGACCCCGTTCTCTGGTACCGGTCTAGGGAGAAGCTAATGGTCGTCCACAGTTGTGGCAGCTGGAAGGCAACCTCGCGCCAGGCCGAGCACACTTGCGAAAGCACCCATGGACTAGGACCGCGCTCCTGTCTGATTGTGTCAACCACCTCGGTCGACCGTATGTTCTGAAAGGAAGGAGGCCGGTGACGCTCGAAATCCAGGGCGGCCTTGAAGATCTCCCCAATGATATCTCGATTCAAGAGCCGCCTTGCAGGACTGAGGACAAACTGCAAAGCGTCCACTCTGTCACTGGAGACTGCAAGATTGTTCTCCAGAGCCTCCATGGCATGACGCATGTCAGACAGCTTGCGTCGAAGATTGTGGACATGTTGGAGGTTGGCGTCATATAGACCCCGAAGTTCAGCCTGGACCGCTTCGTCCGGTGCGACGTTGGTGAAACGAAGTTCGTTTATAGTCGACTGGAGGGCTTGTGAAGGCTGGATGCCATCTCCGTCAGCTTGGGACGGACGCGAACCAGCGTAGTCTGCGGATAGGGATGACATAGAGGGAGAGCCGCACTTATCGCTTAGAGATTGTTGAGAACCCTGTGCCCAAGGAAGAGTGCAATCACATACCAGGAGAAAGGGATGAGGATAGCGGTTATGAACGAGAAGATTGAACGCTGACGGGGACGAGAGCCCAACGCTTTTATAAGGCGCCAAATTTCCAGGGGTTTCGATCAATTGTCATTAGTTGATACTGCTCGTTATTGTGCCCTCGAAGGTCTTGTTGGCGATTGATGATAGAGATCAGTGATCTCAGATCACATCTGGGGACGATTCAGACAATAGCAGTACAATACTGGGCTAGTATGATTGCTTGGTAACAATAAGACAATGCGGATCCCTACCGAGTGACGAGCTGGGAACCCTTCAGAAAAAATTAGCCGTAGTCCATGTCAAACTTCAAAGAGGGAGAGACAACAGTCAACACCTTTGGAATCCGTCCTGTCTCAGACGTGCGCCACTTGTGCTTCACATGCTCGTACGACGAACTTCTCGAACACTGTTTACTTCCCTGTGTTCTGTTGTTTCCGCTGGCGGGCCGCGATTGATGAGTTGACAACCAACGACGGATGGTCTTTCGCGTGTACTTACGAGCATGCACCCAGAGCCTCGGGGATCAGGTGTCCGGACCGCCTTGAGTATGGGCCATCCAACATACGCAATTCGTTTCCATGGAAATATGGTGTCTTAGAGCCTGTTCGGTAATCGAATATATTCGAATCTGAGCTGTTCTCGCTACCCTGAGCGTAGCCCAAGTCCCTGAGTCACATCTTGTCACTATGAGATAAGCAGTGACCTCCGTGTGATCCGCTCACGTGCAGCCGCCTTCGCTCCGCTCTCCATCATTCCATCGATAGTTCGCGATGGCTGGCGACGCCGACGCCCGCTGGAACAAGGCAGAAACCAAGCAGCTGCTGGACGAGCTGGTGCTGCTGTTGGATGAGATCGGGGATGGTGGCTCACCGAGGAAAAAGACATTTGAAAAGGTGGCTGCACTCCTTCCGCCACCAGAAGCAGGCGCTGTGAAGACCTGGTCCACGTGCAAGAGCAAATATACCACGGTACCAATGATTGTCACCTCAATATTTCCGGGATTGACGTACCTAACAGAAGAAGAGAATTTGGACTGCTATCACGAAGTACATGGGCAGTACTGGCAACCCGTCGTTCGATCGCGATCTCGGGGCCGACATCAAGCCCGAACAGGAATCTGTATGGGCTGAGAAGGTCCGCTTCAATCCCCCCATTGCGCCGTTCAAGAACAAAGGCTTCGAGTACTACGATCAATTCAGTGTACTGATACCAGTCAGCTCTGGCGTCCTCAAGGGAGCACTAGCCGTTCGGCCTGGACACAGTGACGGAGACACTGATGACGAGGATGAGGGCAAGGATGAAGAGGAAGAGGAAGATGATGCCGAGGATACACATGTGAGCAGTGTCATACTATCAGTTCAATCAACACTCATCTTCGACAGGCTTCAAACGAGACGCGCGCTACAAGCAGGAAACGCGCTGCGACCAATACCTCACTTCCCAAGCCGACAAGCAGTGCCGACAAGCGCCAGAAAGCTCCTGCCACCACCTCGTCATCCATAGCAACGTCCACTCCCTCTACTGCTGCCGCAATTTCCGCGCCTCTCATTCCCCCGACTCCGACAGGTTCCAAATCGGAGAAAGCACGCGCCGTTGCAGCCTTTGAGGCCTTCAACACAAACTTTGCCAGCCTCCACGAGTCAATTACACAGCCGCCACCTGCTCCCGTTTCGAACATCGATAACACGCCGTCTCGTCTCAAAGAGGCAGTCAAATTACTCAAGCGCGAGAGTCCCTGGCTCCCTGCAAAGCTTCGTACAAAGCTCCGTGCCATCCTCGAGAAGGATAAGATGGCTGCTGTTTCATATGCGGCCTTCCCGGACGACGACGAGGTTGAGGACCGTAAGCTTTGGATATTGGAGAAGCTTGGGATGCCGGTACCAGACAGCTATGATTTGAACTCTGATGAGGTATTTCCTTATTACGATGGGAGTTACGGTGCAAACTCGAGCATGGGAGGCATGCTTTTTCCTGAAGCAGCGGCATCGGGGTCAAATGATCCCTTCACTTTCTCTAATTGGTAGATAGTACTATTCTATATCATCGAGATGATGCGCTCTTCGCCATATGAGATAGCTTTGCCACAAATCTTCGGCAATCTGATCCCGGCGGATTTTATGTCGTTGAGTCTGAGCAGTTGGAACAACCATAGAAGCAGCAAGTTCGCCAAACTCATGACGATGCCTAGGAATTGGCTCGAAAATCTCCTCTGGCTCATCCTGGCGCACCGCAATTGCCTCGATGGGATCGTACATCATAATGAGGTTATGAATGGCGCACAATGCCGCAGGAATCCGAACTTGTACCTCCATAGAGTAACGAATCGGAGAGACCAGAACATGCCAACGGGCCTTGACGACACCAAAAATTTGCTCAACAACGTTTCTTGCTTGAGCATGTCGAAGATTGAAGAGTTCTTCACGATTGACCGGACTAATAAATGCAGTGTGAATATGATGAACAGTGTACGTCACAATAGCTCACTTTTTCTTTGACTTGACCCATTCCTGAAGATGATAGCGCACTCCGGAATATGGCACAAGAGTTGCATCAGACATTGGAAAGCCAGCGTCGGCAAGAAGGTATTTCCCTTCTGGAATGCGCAGGTCTCGTAACCGACATTCTGCCCACATTGTGCTATCCGAGGTGCTACCGTCGTTCCCGAAGCAGCCATACGTGAACATCATGTCAAGCGAACAAGCGCAGAGACAATTATGTGAGACGTTGCCCTTTCGATCCCGAGCAAGTTGACGTTGCTCCTTGGATGGCCAGCAAATGAGATGGGTCCCATCAATCGCACCAAGGACATGCTGAAAGAATGGCCACCAAGTGGAACGGTCTCGTAGCTCGGAAGGGGGTGGATCATTAGCTGTAGGTAGCCTGACATATCGTCGGTAGAACTGTGGCGAAACGAAGGCAGCAAGCACTTCTTGGAAATATCTGTCACATTTATTATGAGGTAAAGAAGGGCATTTCCACAGAGGACATACTTTGATATTGTATCATTTGAGCGTTGAAAACGCTCGCCAACATGTCGGACACTGAGCGCTGTTGTGCACGTATAGAGAAAAATAGCCAGTTTCTCCTCAATGTCAACATAGCGCGAGTCGGCAACACCAGCCGCACGAAGTTCCCGTATTAGGATTAGAAAGACGTGCTTGCGGACGCTCAATTCGGTGCGAATTCGTTTGGGATGGCCGTCCAGGAGTTCCTGTACCCAGGCACGTCCTGTAAGAGCTGAAGTATGGTATGGGATGGAGTCCTCGGGTATGAAATACTGGGTGTAGAGGAATAGAAAGAATCCAGCAGCTTGAGAAAAAGAGAGAGCTAGGAGAAGCAAGAGCCGACGCGTATTCATCGTTGTCGTCGTCGGCGGCGGAACAGAGCGGGATCAATCATATGGTCATCCGAGTCTTGTCAGTGTCACGCCGACATGTCCGAGACTCACGCGGCATCACGCTCAGGGACTTGGGCTACGCTCAGGGTAGCGAGAACAGCTCAGATTCGAATATATTCGATTACCGAACAGGCTCTTACGAGTGACGGTTAGAAAGCAAGCTGTTCAGAGTCGTCCACGTGGATGTGACGTCACGCGTTGGCGTCTTCTCCCCTTTCACCATCACCGACCTTAGTGGGATCGTGGTTTACTGCACGCCAGAGCCTATCCAGGTGAGAAAACTAGCTACTGAAGCGAATGACATGCTTAATGAACCCTTGATTAGAACTTTCCCAAACTGTGCTGCGTTTTTTTCCCTAGGTCGTTGCGACATAGTGTGTCTTTGTGAGTGTAGACCTGGACTGGCTGGACTCAGACCAACAGTATATTGTTCAGACTCACATCTTACCTCAACTTTTGCCATGTGCTCTTCCACACTCGAAAAATTGCTCCACACGAATCTTCCTCCTTCCCCGGACCAGCAGCACGATCTCTTGCAAAGCAGGCATGATTTGTCTCATGAATTAACGACCGACGACTATGTAATTCCTGACCCCGCCGTACTCAACAGTCTTCATGATATCCACCTCGCTTTGCACCCCATTCGATATATTCCTGAGGATATTTTCTGCGAAATCTTCGGCCATCTCGAGGTCGAATTCCCCACCAATGCCATCGCATCGAGTTACAAAATCAGGGACTCCTTATCCATGAATCACCCGTCCTGGCTTCTCTCCCACGTCTGTCGCAGATGGCGTCAAATCACCCTATCCGCCCCACTTTACTGGACGCGTATCCAACTCGTCCTCGAAGGCAGCCATTGTCATTCTAGGCATATCGCACTGCTGTTATCTACTCTTCTGAAGCGCACTGCGGATGCACCTCTCGACATCACACTCAGTAGCAAGGTTCGCGATATCGGCGATTCCCCATTACGTCGATTCTACTTGACACGGCCTGCTGTCGTCGCTGGAGAAGCGCGTCATTTTCTCTGACCCTCAAATCGCTCGAGATAATCAAGGATATCGAGGACGACATGGTTTCCCTCGAACGAGTATGCATTCACACCTCCGGCGAGGTAGTGAAACAGTGGATGTTCGGTGTCGAGAAACAGTGCAGCTTTTACCGAGCCACCGCATTGCGCCACCTCGTTTTCGACTCGCCGGGGCTTTTTCATTACTTTGGCATGCCATGGCCGTCGATTCAGACCTTCAAACATGGCGGTGGGTATGAGTCACGCCTAACACCTATCTGGGCCGCCATGATTCTTGCCATATTGCCCAAGCTCCGAGAAGCCGAATTCTCTGTCAGTCACTGCGAGGCCGTCGTGGATGCCCTGCGTTCCATTAACGTCCCACGTAACATCGACCAGTGTCCTACTCGTCTTGTTCTCCATGACACGAACACGCCGCAAGGCAACTCGGCCCAATCCAGTATATGCCAAATGTTCGAGCATTTGACAATATCGTCCCTGGAATCCCTCCATCTTGATCTCGTTGACTCTCCCCATCGTCCCTTCATCAATCTGGGATCTACGTTGGGACAGCACGTCGGCAGTTCACTGACGAGCTTCGCCCTACGTGTTAACGACCTTGATGCGGCCGACCTCACTGCATTGGTCGTTTTGCTTCGATTCACTTCCCATCTCTGCGACTTTGACTTCCACATCCGCACGTACTTCGGTCTCGGAGTCCTCCTGGCCGACGGTATACCTCAGCTCAAGAAGCTTCAGCACATCGCGCTTTCGAGCATTGGCGGTTTCATCTTGAAGGAGCTTCCGCGCAGTTTCGAATGCTACGTGGATGACATGCGCGGACGGTGGTTGAAGAGTTTTACCGTTGATTTCATGCGCAGCCCCTCCGATTCACTCATTATGGGCTTTGATAGACTGTTTTCGCATGGTCTACATGGTGGCGTAAAATCTCAGACTTCCCCTTCATACGACGAAGATCCGTAGACAGGCGACAGTAGACCTTATTACCTAGCTTGAGAGACTCCGAGAACATCATGTCATGTAAACTCTATACGACATCATTGCTTTATCGCCTACTTTCTTTAAACATGGCCGCTCGCAACAGTGCCTAGGAACTACTTCGCTTGCCAGGCATGTATATATGTCCATCTGCCATGGCTTCCGTGCGAATATGGAGTCTTTCACGGCTGCGGGGACGAATGGTGGTGAAACGTTCCTGACGAGTATCCATACCTGGCGTTGCTCACCAGCCAATATGTCTGCAGCTGCAATTATCAATGCTTACAATGTTACATTACTTCGTCGAGACTCGAGAGCATACTGTACCGTCGGCATGCCGGAGTCCCGATCGGGGATGAACGGTCCCTGAGCGGACTTGACAACGATCATCATGACCAGCCCTGCCACGATGTCTCGTCTTTCTTTTCTTTGCCTTCATAACTCGGGGGATGCAGCTGCTGGCCATCAGTGTCCTAGTTGGAGCTGTGGGAGTGATAGCAAACGCAGCTCCCGATGTCGTCGAACAAAACACAAAGGGCGGAATCCATTTGCCCCTCGTTCGCTCACGGGTTCCTCAGAGAAGCCAATCCTTGAGCCAATCCCTGCGAAAACGCGCCGACGATACTGATACTACCGCGGCAGGATTAGGAAGCTATTTCGACGTGTAGGTCGCAATCTGCGTTCCACGGGGAAAGGCAACTAAATCACGATGCTTTCTTTGACAGGACGTACAGTGTTTTATTGTCCATTGGTCACACACAAACGCCTCTCATCGTCGGTACGCGGCACCTTTTGGCTCTACTTCTTCTGCCGCTGAACAGTTATTAGACACTGGCTCCTCGGATCTATGGGTCATCTCTGACCAGTGCACGACCTCGCCCTCAGGCTGCAAAAATGCCTCCGTGTCATTATATCCCCAATCCACCTTTACCTCCACAGGATTGGACGTAGCACTGTACTACGGGGACTCTACCACGGGGACACACGCATTTGGGACGATTGGGCAGGATAGCGTTAGTTTGGCTGGGGAACTAGAAATTGAAAACATATACTTCGCCTCGATCAACGATACGGACACGGGTGTCCTTGAAACGGGTTCCGCTGGAATTTTTGGGTTGGGTTTTCCTATTAACAGGCATGCACGACATCCCCTTCGATCTCACTCGTCGCTCACACGACCCACTTTGCAGTGTGGTGTGGTCCGAAACCTTCTTTAACGCGTACGCATCTCGGCGGCGGCGGCGCAGCAATCGTTTCTCTTACGATCGTCGCGAGAAATCTGGATCTCTGGCTCGACGCGGCTTCCCTTCGTTCGACTTCATGCGTCCATCATTCCCCGACCTTCCTGGCCACACTCTCACCACCAAAAGACAGACCTCGTCTGAATCCGGCACATCGAAATGGACACCCATAATCACCTCCTCCTACTCCACCCTCGGGCCTTTCATCCCACGCCTTGTCTCCTTAGGCGCGTTGGCAGCACCAATGTTCACTGTGACACTGCAACGGGACGCGGTTGAGTACGGAGGGAATGTAGGTCTTCTCAGTATTGGAGAGCTACCTGCGTCGGTAAGGAATGAAAGCCTCACATGGGTGGATGTAAGGAGGTATACGGCGGACGATGGTGGATTAGTGGCGCCGCAGGACTCTCCAAGCGAGGTAAGTCAATTTGGACGATGAGCATTGGATTTGGTGTCAATAAGACTGGACCGCATTGACAGGAATACCCCATCGCATGGGAAGTTTTCATCGATGCAGTGTATTTTGACGGAAAAGCCCTCCCCGTTTCCACACTCGCGGATGCAAGCATCCGAACCTCCGCGCTCATTGATACTGTTCGTCATTTCATATTTTTCCTCGTGTCTTTCTCTTATGCTGATCACCATTCGAATAGGGTAATTCCCTCATCCGAGGACCCTCCGACGTCCTCAGGGCGATACACACGTCGCTCGGCGGGACCAGATTTGCATGTTCGACCCCCCACACTCTCGCGTTCCAGATCGGCGGCCAGATGTTCCCAGTCGACCCGCGCGACTTCATAACCTCAGCGTACGCTAACAACATCGAGACATGTATGGCAAACCTAGCGGTGACGGATACGCCTGTCGCTGGCCAGGGTTATCTGTATACCTGGAGCTTTGGGGATCCGTTTCTCAAAGGGTATGTGTTAGAACCGATTCCATATCATAGATGGTGCTAATGAGTATGATTGCACTAGAGTCCTCTCATCGTTCTACTATGGTAACTTATCTTATCCTTCCCAAGATCCGCCCAGGATAGGGTTCCTCTCGACTGTACCAGAAGATGCGGGCGATCAGCTGTCCGATGCTTTGAGCAAAGCAAAATCATCGGGAGAACTATACGGGACCGCCCAGTCTGCGCCTACTACTATCCCTCCGACAAGTGTGACAAATTCGATGGGTGTTGCTATTGTTGAGACCGGGGCGGCGCAGAGCCAAGACCAGAGTCAGAGCGCCAATGGCGCAATCCCCATGATTACTGCCACTGCTATGTCGTGGATTGGTCTCATTGTCGCTACCGCGGTCTGTTTCTGACGGCGTCACTCCGTACGATTACAGGACTTGGGTAACCTCCTCGACACATTCTCGCATCTGTAGATTATTCACGCTTCAGAGGTTGTATATCGTCGTACCTTGTTCTTTGTAGGCGCTGAAGTGTCATGTTCGAGGTTCGAGTATTTCGAAATGAAAATTTGAAGCACCACAAATCTACTCCAACCTCGACGACAACTACACGCGGGATACCGGAATGAAATAAATAACAACAAATGTACAATGGCTCTCACAACTAATGAGTGATTGCTCTCATCGACTTCGACGCTCCCTGGGCCCTTGTGGATGCGCGCGCCCTGCAACGTCACCGCATAGATGTGCATCCGAACGAGTACGTGACTTTGAGCCATCCGAAGAAGGTAGTTTGGGCGTACTTGGCAATCCAAGAGTACGCCCGTTTTTGCGTCGCGGAGAAGGGGGGTTGGTCGTATATGCGGCGAGAATTTTCTCGGCAGTCATCCAACTGACGCCCTCAGTGATGATTGAGAAATTGGAGTCACGGCGAGATAGGAATGAGTGCGTGCTGGCTCGCACATAAGAAGTATTGACTCGAGAGTCTCTATGAGCATGATCCCGAGATTTGGCTTTGCCGCTGTGAGAATCGCATGCCGTGCTTTGGGTGGATGACAAGTGGCCCGAGGAAAACGTCTGTTCTGAGGTAGATGAAACCGTAGAGTTCGACGAGGTACGACGCTCAGGCGGTATGAAGGACAGATGGGGATTGGCCATCTTCCCTTTCTGAAGCTCGTCGTTTGACAGGGCTTGATTGCGGCATTGCCACAAGCTCACAGAATCTCTGTGACTGCCAGCGTATGAATCAAAGAACGATACGGCGGAGTGTGTCGAGGTGCTTAAGCGGCTGGGACTCCCACTAGAGAGTGGCACCTTTTTAATGAGCATGGAAATCGAGGTGTGAGAGTGTAAATGTAGAGACTCGGCAAGCGGCGACGAAGTTCGAGTGTTTTGTGGCTGGAATCCTGCTGCGTAAGATCTCGCTTTTGTATCGCATGGTCATTGTTCTCAAATGGAAACAATAGCTCGGAGATTATTCCAGACAAGAACAAGGGCGTCGCGACCGAAGACAATAAACGGGAGTGATGGAATCAAAAAACGGCGTTTCGCTACCCAATGGAAGACGGATCATCGTTTCAGAACAAGGTGCAAGCACTTCGAGGGACAGCGTCATGACTGGTAAGTCTAGTGAGTGGAACATGATTGCGGCGTCTAGACGTCAAGGCTGTGGCGCACTTCCTTGACGACGATAGGCCGACTGGCGATCCTTTGGGTCCCTGCCGTGTATTCAATGATTGATTGATCGGATCGGAGGGCTAGGCAAATTGGGAGCGTGCGGAACAATCCGAAATGCATGACGCCTTCAGGCTGGGCTGAGGCTGGGTTAGGGTTTCGCAATAGTTGTCCTCCCCCATCATGCTGTCGCAGATATGAATAGCACCTTGCGTATATCAATAGCACTCTGGAGAAACAATGGACCATCCTCCATAACTATTTGTCATGTGGTGCGTATGTGCGCTAACTTACTCTCTGATGCTAAGCTCACAGAACAGCTTCGCCCGCTTTCTTTTCCCTAATCAAGTACGGTGTTCCCCACGCCAATCTAATCCGGTCCACAAATCCTATAAACTCGTGCTTGGCTGTATTTCTCCCTTCGTCGCCTCCGAGGTTTGTACAGCGTGTACAATCCGCGAACCACATTGCTACGGGTTGCTTCTCTGCCTAGAACATCGTGGAGACCGGTGTTGACGGCAAGGTGCACGCATGGTGAAAATGAGCACCATCGTCCTGGTAGCCATGATCAAGGTTCTACCTTGCTTGACGCCCTCCCTTCCTCTCGGATATCGCTGATGCATTTAAGACGGTCACGGAGCTACTAGCTTTACCTAGCTTTACCCGAACACCGCTCCGCCGCCTCCTCCATACGGCCAGCTCACCTCCCTTGTGGCTCATCACTCGTCACTTCCTGAGCTCCGTCTGACACGCGTGCCAACACGTGTACAATTTGGATAAGATAGTAAATCACCTCCGCTCTCCGTCATTCACATGTCCAACCATCATATCAACGTACGAATACGCAATTTGGACCATGCTATTCGAGGTGGCGAATCCATCCGGGCTTCTTGCGTTATGTTGCCCCGAACTTCTTTAAAAACTCAGCTCGCGCCCGAAGTGGTACTTTAGCTCCTCCCGTTGTTCCAGATACCCAGTATCATTTCAGTTTGACTTTCATGTCTTCGCCAGCTGTCCCACCGCCTCCTGGCCCCGCCGGTCATGCACCATCTCCCGATGCAATGCGTCGCGCCGGTTATGCTGACGACTACCCACATCAGACGTGGTACTTTGTCGGGGCATTTATCGGTGTCGTGGCGCTGCTCCAGGCCGTCTCTCTACTCTTCGGTCGTCTCCGTATTCGCTCTTCGCCACCCACGGGAGTATCCCGTCTCCCTCTGGCACTTCTCAACGCATATCGGGCCTTGGCGTTCCGAACCACCATCGGTGTAGGAGCCTATAGTCTGAACATTGCCGAGGTGTTTTGTGTTCTCGCATACACCGCGGCGCTATTCACTTGGGAGCTGATAAACAGCAGGTAGCTTCCTTCGTCACTTCTTCCTCTTGGCTGACATTCGCTTCTTCCTTAGCCACGGACTCCCAAGGAGTGAAGTTCAGTCCGGCGTACATGAGCAGCCGCGCAGGAGCGATAGCAACTGCCCAATTTCCTCTGCTGACGGCGCTTGGAACAAAGAACAATGTCATTGGCTGTTTGTTTTCTTCGATCTTTCTTGCGTCCACCTTCAAATGACGATATTATCCTTTAGTGTTGACCGGCATAAGCCACGAGAAGGTTAGCATATCGACTCCTGGGAGTGTCTTTCCGCTCATGCTAGCCCCTTAGCTGAATTCCCTTCATCGCATGTTTTCGAGGACGTGTTTTGTGATGCTGTGGCTGCATGGTGGACTCAAGGTACGTGCGTCACTAATCTTGCCCTGAGCTTGACCGAATGATTTTTCAGCTGCAAAGCAGAACCGACGGCCGGTGGGGGATGCTTTTCCTGCAAATGGGACTTCTGAGTACCGTAGCGTTCTCCGTTCTCATTCTGGTGTCCCTGCGGCCTATTCGGGCGAAGGCGTACGAGCTTTTCTTCTACTCTCACTTTATCTTGGTCTTGTATGTTCTTATCATGTTTCCCGAAAACGAATGCTCACCTTGATCGGCGGTAGCCTAATCTTGATCGGTGGATATTATCACGTTCAGCCGTATCGGTATGTGCCATGCATCCTTCTCCCCAAACGCGGTGTTAACAAGCCAATAGATTCAATCCATACATCTATGCATCTTTCATCATATGGGCCCTGGATCGCCTCATTCGACTCGTCCGTCTCATCGTTACCAACGTTTTCTTCCGCCCATCATCATCGACGAAGACGACAGAAGCGGACCACAGAGCCACAGTGGAGCATCTTTCTCCGCATCTCGTGCGCCTCACAGTGAAACGACCTAAGCACTTCCACTGGGCGCCCGGACAGACCGCATATCTCGTCATTCCCGAGGTCTCGACACTCCCGTTCGAGGCCCATCCATTCACGATTGCCAGTTATGATACACCCTCTGGATCCAAGCCTGGAGGTCGCGCCGTGGACGGACGACAAGCCGCCCCAGATGAAAAGAAGGATGAGGAGCTTAACGGAGAGGTGTATTGGAAGGAAGTCGTGTTTCTGATCAACGTTAGACAAGGTTTCACAAAGCGCCTTGGTCAAAGGGATGGACCCGTTAAGGTACTGCTGGATGGACCGTACGGAACATCCCCATCACTGGATGGGTTTGACAGCGTCGTCTTGATTGCTGGTGTGTATTTCTTTTGCATTGCGGCGTATCGAAACTGACAAAGTCACGAAGGCGGGTCCGGCGTAACATATACTCTGCCGCTTTTAATTGATATCATCGAGTACGCTTTCCTTCAACTTCAAAGGTATCGCGTTCAAGATCTCGTCACAGGAAATCTCGTACGGGGAAGAGCCTCTGCAAGCGCGTTACATTCGTTTGGGCGATCCGAGATGCCAGTGAGTTTCGACTTCTTGTGAATCATTGATTTGATCTCTCAAACGTACAATATAGGCCATGTGGAGTGGATATCCGACGCTCTCAGCGGCGCACTTGCTCGCTCGCGTGACAGTAACCTGGATGTAGATATCAAGCTATTCGTCACTCAGACGATGGGGGATAGCGTGCAGTGGGATGACACATCGCTCAAATCCTTGAGTGATGCAGAAATGGCCAGCGGCAGTGGGAGAGAGGCTGCGCCCAGTGAACTCTCACTGGTGGCGCTGGAATCGAGTGCGGTGAGGAAGCACGCTGGCCGTCCAGACCTGAAGGCTATATTGATGTCGGAGGCGGAGCGAGTAAGGGGTGGACGTATGACCGTCAACGGTATGTTATTGACTGGGATCTCCTTATTTCGCTGACTTGTGTTGCTGGCTTAGTTTGTGGATCTCACTCCGTAGCGCAGACTGTGAAGGATGCCTTGAGGAATCCGATGTTGAATCCAATGAATGTTATGAGAGGAGGTGCTAGTATATCACTACATGTAGAGTCATTCGGTTATGCATAACTTGGTATGAGGAGAGCGTCTACGTACTTCCTTCGTTGTATTTGTCAATTTAGACTCCCAATTTTCGCACAGACTTCCCATCAAGATGAGAACCTAGAAATGGTGTATAATTGGGGGCTGAGGCCCGACACCGGACTCAGAATCGACAGTTGAAGGCCGAACGTCGACTAGACCGATATCGGGATTCGGGTCATACGACTGAGTCGACCGAAGACAGAGGACTCTCGAGACTTGAGTGGCACGACGGCTCGGTGATTTTGCTAAAAACTCTCTGACTGGGAGTCGAACCCAGCTTTCGCGCGGTAAGTAGTCTATATGACAGGCGCGTGTACTAACCGATATACTATCAGAGATGTGTCATGGATGGTCCTTGCCACCCATAGCCAGAGCAACGCAATCTGCATATTGAGAAAATTCATCACGGCTTTTTCTTCTGAACCACAACAGCGAGATGGTGGCCATCCTTCCGCGCCGCAGTCGACCCGCGTACTTCATTGGCCCAAAGCAACGCCCCGTATCCTCTCGAACGATTTATATTGCTTATGCTGCTGTTACAGGACTCTAGTGAGGTCTGATTGAACCCTGGGCCTGGGTGTTTTGACAGGGAGATACGTGTAAGAGTTTCTCGCGGGAATGTGCGGCTTGGATTGAAATTTCCTCATCCAATCCAAGCACGTTCCCCCACACCCGGCCCTACGTGTCACCAAATGAAAGTTTGAGCATCACATGCTGCGATTCGGGAGTCTAAACTCTAAATCGTCTTTCTCTCCACTATGCAGAGCGCGCTTTACGCACTTATCGACTCTGATTTGGGACCCCATCTTGACTCCGCTCCCGCACCTTACTGACGATTCATGATCATGTACTTCTACGTAGGTCACTGTCCGCATACTTGTGGCTGCCAAAAGCCTCGGCTTTCAAAAGCGCTCATTGACCGTCGAGAACCAAGCTGGTTTTATGCGCCCGTTTTAGCCTAGATGACAGCGGCTCCACGCTCTCAGGAAGTTGATAATCGATCTCGATGATACTCATCCTTGTCTCATTGCCCTTCCAGGTTCCTTCAGCATTCATTTTCAACCAATATTGCTATGCGTCAACGAATGGTCGCTACTAGTCCAGGATATCGCCCCAGTGAGGATTCAACGAAGGAAAAGGCAAAGACGGCAAAACCTGTTTCGTTGAACCGGAGTCACACGGAGCGTACGTCCTGGTGTCATTTATCATCATTCTATGCTTAAATGGCTCGAACAATTGACCAGCAGCGATGCCCTCCGTCTTCCCAAACCACACCACTCCCAATCGCACCCCATCCCCACAGCACTTTCAGCCACACCATCGCTCCACTACGCGCCCTCTTCCACGGCCCATACTCAAGAAGACATGGGCACATACTTGGCCCACTGTATTTTCTCCTGACGTCTCACCCATGCTTCTGCAGTCTGAACCTTTGCCCCCCTCGCTTCCGAAGTCTCGTATTCGCCGCTTCCACGTCTCCTTTCAACATCCCATCCACGCAACACGCCTTCGAATGCACATGCATCCAATCCTCGCCTTTCCCTCCCCAATAGCATACGACATCCTCGGCGGCCCCCCAAACCCACTGTTCGATCCCACCATGCACGAGCCCTCGACCGACCCTCCGCGGAGTTGTATACGCGCCCAGGTCGTGTTAGGCTCGGACGACTCCATCCTTCCATGGGTCGTCGAGGTAGACAAGACCCATTCCAACTCCATCGTAACGAATTATGACCTTCTCCATGCGTTATACACCGCTCTGCGCCAGCGTCTCACCCGAGCAGAGTTGGATGGAATGGGCGATAGACAGCGAGGCGTGGTTCATAAGGCATACCATGTGCGTTGTACCAGGTTAGGACGAGGGTGGAGTGGCGGGGCACGAAGGGTCGACTGGCTAGCGGGACAGACGCGCTTAATCGGGGTCAAGGTTTGCGAGGACGAGGAGACGAGGCGGGGACAAGGGGTGATAAGGATGATCTTTGCTTGACCGTTTCGAACTTGACGACGAAAGGGACATAACATTGAGGGAACACTGCACAAGGACGAATTCGGTAAATCGGAATACTCAGGTAGTTTACGAACACGACTCATACGGACTATACATAATTTGACTTCGTAATGTCTAGGAGGAATAGTTGGTATGTACTGATTGAGATTCGGCACTCTTGTAGTAAAGGTGTTTATTGAGAGGTAAATAAATTACGACGAGGTTCGTCATTCTTGCCATGAGAGTTTCCTGAGACTGCGATGTCACTTCAAGGTGTGATTCCTGTGGCCGCACATCTCCGAGAGCGAAGAGTCTCCTGATGGATGTCATTAGATGACATGGTCTGCAGGCCGTTCGACCGTCAATCCCGGGCCACAAACGACAGAGTATGGAGGTAGGCCCGAATCTGGACGGCGACAAGGAACTGAGACAGTCTCGGGCGCTTCATGCTTCAAGATGTACGGATCAGACCGCAGAATCTCAAGCCTCTGCTGTCTGGTCTGGCGAGTATACCAGACTACTATGGCAGCAGTAATTCCGAGACAAGCCAACACCCCCAAAACGATACCTGCAATCATACCGGCGTAATCTCTGTGGAATTGTTCATATCTGAATCAAAGACAAATGTCATGCCGAAGACGTACGTAGTATGACTCTTCGGAGGCTCCGCCTCCGGATCGTCGATCTCACAGCCTGTGTTGCCGGAGAAGACTATTATACAAGGATTTCGCGACTCTTTGGGTCTGTTTCATTCAGCACAGGATTTCTTTGCCCTTTCAGTCATCCATCCTCTTCCACGGTGATTTAACTCACTCGGGGTCTGTGACCGCGACGACGATGAAACGGCTAGGTACCATACAAACATCAGCCCGAAGCACTTGGGAACGGTGTCGGAACACTTGCCGCAAATTGGTGAATTGAAACTGCGTCGTCGAGCTCGCCTCGTCTCCGAGCGCATCACCAAAACCCTCCTGATCGACCTTATACTTTCTGAGTCTGACGGTGGTCGGGTCGGTGGATTGATCCCAGCCTTCCAGGTGACGGTGATGGGCGTGTTGACGCACTCTGTCGTGTTGTGCGGTGCCGAAATGAAGGAAATCCAAGCTTATTATATTCCAGTGCACATACAATTGCAATCCAAGTCACAAAGCCATAGGGAAAAAATGGATGCATTGATAGTAACTAGTAATGGTCTATCGGATACCACCCGCACTCGTCGCCCAGCGCATAGGCAGCTATCAAGCAGGAGAAATTAGCAGGGTGGGCAAAGCCGAAGTGAAGACATACATGGTATCGGGGAACGACCGCCAGGCATCCGTCTCCGTGTGTCTTGATCTGTACGTAGCGCAGTCGACGTTGCTCGCAGTCCTCGACAACACCTGGCGAGGCAGCGCCTATCCTCGTGAAGCCTAGCTCGTCTTCGTTCAGCGTTCTCGTCCTCGTCGACAGTCATCGTTCGTTTGTCCTGGTCGTTTGCCCTAGTCGTTCGTTCTAGTCGCTCGTCCTCGTTGCGCGTCCTCGTCCATCGTGGGCGCTCGTACTCGTCCATCGTGGGCGCTCGTCCTCGTCATTCGCAGGCGCTCGTCCTCGTCCATCAAAACGGTGCTCGTCATTCGCAGGCGCTCGTCCTCGTCCATCGAAACGGTGCTCGTCCATCGTGGCGCTCGTCCTCGTCCATCGCGTCGAGCGTAGGCGCAGAGAATGCTCGGTTCGTTCATGATATTTTGTTCCTGCTGCAGCGTCGAGCGCGTCCTCCTGGATGTCGTCGTCGGTCGTCCGCAGGCCCAAAAGTCTGAGGGCATAGAGCAGGCGAGGTGATGGGGGCAGGATGGGGGCAAGGACAAGAGATCAACTTGCCTTATTGTCACTTGGACCATGTGGCCACCGGATCATCAGATCGGCTTTGTCGGCAGACAAGCCCTGTGCCCCGCCCTCTCGATATTTCTTCGAAATCCGCTGCGAATGCAAACTGAGCAAATGAGCCGCGATGATTAGGTATTTGGAGCCAAACAAAATTCATTCACCTTGACTGTTGTACGTACAATGGGTACTGCCTCACGCATGTAGCCTGTAATTGCAGTAACTCTATCAGTACAGTTCATACGCTTTAAGAACTGCAAGCAGCTGCAAGAGCCTGGCAAGGGTTGGAGCGATCGGCATTCGGGTTGCCATCAGATGACTAGGTGTTGCCGCTCCGGCGGATCCCTGACCGGCCAATTTTTCCTGATGACTTGGGCGATGTGATGACAAATCACGAATAGCTGGTGGCTCGCGATTGTGATCGCCACGTGGTAGAAACGTTCTCTCCCTCTCATTCGCTGCTCATTCATGTTCATTTGGCCACCGTAAGCACGCCCAGTATCTCACAATCAGCACATTCACGAGTACCTTCAATCTCAGACAATGAACGGCGTTCCCCCCACCCCTGCTCTCGAAAAATTGCGCCCACCCGCCTCACAGCGAGCACGTATTGACGCGCTGCTAGGGTCAAACGATGCACCTGACGATGTCGAGCGCACTGAGCTCCGCGATCTGAGGGCGCGCGGTATGGCATACGCACAAATACTGTCTACCGCAATCGGTGCAACTCCGGACCATCCCGATTCCGTCCTTGCAGAGCAGCGTGCGGTGAATGAATGGATCTCTCAAACGACGGTAGTCTTACACCCTCTTCGCGACTTTCCATTCGAGATTTTGGAAGAGATGTTCTCATGCGTCCTATTGTTGGGGCCAAGCGACTCGCTCACGATGAAACATCCTCCGTGGCTCCTGTCGCATGTATCTTCGCGTTGGAGGCGCGTAGCGAGTTCCGCACCCCACCTATGGACCAATCCCACTTTATCTATGTACGGATCTCCCTCCAATAGCCTTTCGTCTTCACGTCTCATTGACGTGTACCTATCGCGCTCCTGCAATGCGTTGGAGGCGCGTAGCGAGTTCCGCACCCCACCTATGGACCAATCCCACTTTATCTATGTACGGATCTCCCTCCAATAGCCTTTCGTCTTCACGTCTCATTGACGTGTACCTATCGCGCTCCTGCAATCTCCCTCTTTCCATCGATCTTGAGGCCGAAGTTCACGACCATCATATCTTTTCAGTACTTGCTAAGACCATACCACGGTGGCGCACCTGCGATCTGAACCTCCCGCCTGACACGTATTGCTTTTTCGATGCGACTTCCTCCTCGTTCACGCTGCTCGAGTCCGCTCTCATCAGAGTAGAGGATTCTTCCACAGCTCTGGATACGACGATCACCATCTTCTCGAATGCACCTAGACTGCGTTCTATTTCCTGTGTGGAACCGAAGCTCCTGACGGACAGGTTCCTGCTTCCGTGGCATCAGCTCGAGGTTTTTATCGCTAACGGCAAGTCTTGCGGCGTGACTACCTTCCGTCGCATTCTCGAGCTGGCTCCGCTACTCCATTCCGCAGTTTTTAGATTGGATGGTGAAGATCCGAGCCCGCCCTCTTCCATAATCACACATACTTCTCTTACCACATTTGCTCTCTGGGCCCGTCATGAGGACGTCGTCGTGAATGCACTGAAGTCTATCAAACTCCCTCGGCTTCATACATTGGGCCTCGATGTCAGAATCGAATGCTCTCTGCCTTCCAACGTCGGACCCACCATCACGGTACTCTCGTTTTGGATCTATGGGGATCTGCCCAGCACTGGAGAGAGAGTTGCCGCACTTCTGGCATCGACACCCAACGTCCGCGAACTTACGATCCGTATGTTGCACCACGAAGCTGCCGTGACATATGCAAGCGAGGCACTCGACACAACTCTGCAGTTGTTGGAAACTTTGACAATCATAATGTCGGCGAGTTTCACTATCACGCCGGCACTAATGTCAACAATAGCGCGCCGACGTGCTGGTACGGAGGGTATCGCCGAGTTGAAAGAGATTACGTTTGTGGGGCCGGTCCAATGTGCGGGTCATGAGGTCAAAGATTGTTTCGACGACCTTCACAGGCGAAACATCATTCGATGTCTGAGTGTCTCTGACTGGTACTCACGCATTTTCTCGACTCGTTACGCAGTATTTATATTCTAACACGCTATCGCAATCCTCAATCGTGTCTTCTCCGTCTTTATCCTACAGCCAACATACAGGCATTGACGCTCCACTCATCAGCTGTTTGCGCTCAGGGCCTCAGCAGTACTTGATTACCAGAGATGAAATACTATAGAGCTGTTGCCGCCTACAACACGGAAGCGAACGTTCTGTTGCCTTTTAATTTAGCAAAAGTCTCTTGCACCCGAACTTTGCTGCCCCAAATTGCGTATTGCAATATGTTTTGTGGAATCCCGCTGAATTGAGAGTCAGACGCGTTCGAAACGACCACGGCATCTCTCTTCATGTAGGGGACCTCGCATTCCTCGTCTGCCATTTCGGCGGACTAATATTCGTGTTGTGTTCGCCATGATGATAATACCTTTCTTTTCTTGGGATGTAAATATGAACCTAAATTATGTCAGTCCTTTCTTGTTTTCGCCAGCGGTGTATTTAGCCTGCCGGGGATGCCGCTATGGATGACAAATCACGATCAGCTCGAGATACGCCACGTGGAAACGTTGTCCCTCGCCCACCATTGATTCAATTTGCCACTGTAAGCAATTCCAGTATCTCTCATTCAGCATATGGACGATCGACCTTGAATCCCAGACAATGAATTCCGTCCCTTCTGTCCCTGCGCTCAGGAAAATGCGTCCATCCGCATCTCAGCGAAAGCGTCTTGACGCGCTGCTCAAGTCAAACGATCCACCGGACGATGTGGAGCGCGCTGAGCTCCGCGATATGAGGGCGCGCGGTATGACATACGCACAGGAATTCTCTGCCGCAATCAGTACAGCCCCGGACCATTCCGAATCTGTCCTCGCAGAGCAGCGCGCGGTGGACGAATGGATCTCCCAAACGACAATGGTCTTACACCCTCTCCGCGACTTTCCATCCGAGATGTTGGAGGAGATATTCTCATGCGTTTTATCCTTGTCGGGGCCAGTAGACGTCGACTTTCGGGTCTATGATGATTCGCTCGTGATGCATCGTCCTCCATGGGTTCTATCGCATGTGTCGTCGCGTTGGAGGCGGGTAGCGATCTCCACACCCCACCTATGGACCAATCTTGCTTTTGCGTTCGATTACTATACGAAGAGCCTTCCACTGTCACATCTCCTCGATGCGTACATATCGCGCTCCTGCGATCTCCCCCTTTCCGTCTCTCTATTGGCAGACACCCCTTACAATGATCATATCCTCTCCATACTCGGTCGGACTATACCACGGTGGCGCACGTGTGATTTAGATCTCCCGTCTGACACATATTGCCATCTCGATGCGATTTCTGCCCCGTTAACGCTGCTAGAATCTGCTCGCGTAGTAGGTGGATCTGTTGGGGCTTTGGAGACGCAGATCACCATTTTCTCGAATGCACCTCGACTGCGGTCTATTTCCTGTGACCTGGCGCTCGATCACTTTCTCTTTCCGTGGCATCAAATCGAATTTTTCCGCGCGAGCAGAGACTACTGCGACATGGCTACCTTTCGTCGCATTCTCGTGCTGGCTCCGCTACTTCGATCACTTGCAGCAGAATTTACATGGTTTGAAAACTGGGATTCGAGCCCGCTTCCTTCGAATCCTATAATCACACATTCTTCTCTCTCAACACTCGAACTCTCGGGGGTTGCATTCACATTCGTGGATGCACTCAAGTCTACGAACCTCCCTCTCCTCCATACACTGTGCCTGGATGGCCCAAGCATGTGTTCCCTGCCGACTAACGTCGGATCCACCATCAGGGCACTCTCGTTTTGGATCTATATGATTCCGCTCGGTGAAAACGGAATCATGGCACTTCTGACATCGACACCCAACGTCCGCGACCTGACGATCCATATTTTCGACAGAGAGGGCTTGAACTATGCAAGCGAGGCACTCGACGCCACTCTGCCAATGTTAGAAACTTTGACAATCGTTGGACGAGAGGGGATCACTATCCCGTCAGAACTGATGTCAATAGTAGCCCGCCGACGTGCTGGTACGGAGGGTATCGCCGAGTTGAAGGAAATAACGTTCGACGGGCTGGTCAAATGTTCGGGGGATGAGGTCAAAGTTTGGTTTGACGACCTTTGCAAGCTGGGCATCGCTCGATATTGACCTCTCGATTTGAGCGATTCGTTTTTGTTTTGGCCAAGTTCCCGCTCTCTTGGAGTCTTGCTACCAAGTACTTACGCTCAATTGTAGATTCTGCCGTCGGTCCTCAAGGGCTGTAGTTCGTGGGGGAGAAGACAATAGAATACACTTTATACAATATCGACGGCATACAGGGTGTGTAATAATTGGTTTTGAACACCCTGGCAGGGATTGCCGAGCGCCCTGGTAACCTGTTGAATCATTTAGACAGACATATACTGACGAGCGATGTAGTATTCTGGTACTACTTAAGTTCCCAAACAAAAAGATGTCATCAAACGTGCTGTTTGTGAAAGCAGAAATCTCGGTCACCCGAACGAACTCTCTGCTTGCCACGTCTCCGTAATCACCCTCCAAGTACACAACAATAATGTCGAGAGCGGGACAAATTGCATTGCGGCTTTCCGTACAAGGACTCGGATCGCTCACCTACCGTGTCAAGGTGCACGGCTAGTGACAACAGGAATGACTTGGCTTGAGAACTTGATATGTTATGTCGTACGAATAGCTCAATTAGCACCGTTGAACGGTTCTCCGACGACATTGAACAGCAACCTGGGTCTTCCACGCTTTCATGCCTCCCAGCACGTACATGCTTCTTTCTCTGATCTCACGACACGGACTCGCTTCTACCAACGCAACAATCCCCTCATTGCGATAATCTCGTTGATATGTCCAACGAGTTCCGCACGCCTCGTCATTCATCCAACTCTAAGACAAGGCAGCATCACCATCGACTCTTCCTTCTCGAAACGCTGCGCCACACAAACGCCCCGCAGCCAATCGACGCAAGCATACACCTATATATATATTTCACACCCACCATCACCTCATACATAACATAAGCTCATGACTATACTGACACAACGGGCAAAAGAGTAGACGATGTACACGAAGAAAAGTGGAGAGAAAAAGGGTAACACGGGCGTTATTCGGGTTCGAGTTTGGGAAAAGAAAGTCTATACACATCGCGGGATCTACGAAGTGAATCGAACGAACGTCCGCAAGGAAGAAGGAGGAGGAGAATAACAAACACCAAGAGTAAGAGAAGGAAATAACGTATCGGCAAAAAGAAATACACAATACACTAAATAGAGGAAAGCAAGGTTTGCGATAGCGATATTTAACAGAGGACTAGGACGGCATCGTTTATGGCCGTCAGTTATCGGCTGTCTGGAGGAAAGAGTCAATAACGGTTCGACGGCACAGATAGATTTGACGAATAGTGCACAGCAACAATGGATAGGCAAAAACACAGCGAGTGCTAGATGGGGCGTGAAGTGCGATGGGTAGAGAAATCGACTCACCTCAGTTGCTTCTTCAGCCGCCGGCTCTTCAGCTGGGGCATCGTCCTCAGCGGGCTCGGGCTCCTCGACAATGGTATCCTCCACGGGAGCAGCAGCGCCGGCAGCCTCCGTTCCACCAACCTAATGGGACACCGGTGTTAGCGCCATGATGTGATGAGAAGAGATGGATGCCGGAAGTGGAACGCGAAAAAGGGGCCCATCGACGGACATGGAAGTGATAGACTCCAAGGGCCAACACGCATCCTGCGGGCAATGGGACTCACCTTCGATGATGGCTTCTTGGATCCAGCGCGGGATGCGGGCTTCTTGCTGCCTGCCCTCGACGCGGGTTTGGCGCTGGCGGCACGGCTGGCGGGTTTGGCACTCGCGGCACGGCTGGCGGGTTTCGCAGATCCAGCACGGCTGGCCTTGGACGCGGGCTTCGCAGCAGCCTTGCTGGCGGGCTTGGCAGCCTTGGACGCAGGCTTCTCGGAGGCGGCCTTGGACGCGGGCTTGGTCTGTGCGCAAAAGACCAACATCAACATCGCCGGCCCAGACAGCGAAAAAGACGGTATGGACGCACCTTCTTGACCTCCTTCTCCTCGTCGCCGTTCACCTCTGCGTCGTCGGCCTTGCGCTTCCTTCCCCGCGGCTTCTTCTCCTTCTCCGCCTCCTCGCCGTCTTTTTTCTCGGCTACTGCTTTTTTAGCACGGGGCTTCTTGGGCGCAGGCGCTTCGACAGTCTTTGGCTGCTCTTTGATGCGGGACGAGCGACGGGGCGGCGCTGCGTCGGTGGCGGCGTCCGTGGCTGCTGCTGCTGCTTTTCTGGGCATGGTTGGGATTCGATGGGACGACGGGCGGGATACGGCGTGTGTGGTGGGCAGCGACGACTAGGCGGCGACAGGCGGGGCGCAGATGGATGGGCGAGTGCGGCGCGGGCGGTGACAGGCGATGGGAAGAAGAGATGCGGAACGGGGGAGGTGATGGTCGGAGGTCAACAAGACGCGTCCGATAAGTAAACAATAGGCGTAAACATGGTTTGTTTGGCGCTGCCGTTTTCCCATCACGTGGACCGTGAACGCACGTGGCAATAGTTCCTGGGCCTTTTGCTCGTTCCTTGACCAGGACGGTCAGCGCTGTTGAGTCTGCTGCATCTGTTCAACGAAGAAGGAGAGTCCTCCGCATGGCTTTCATACATCGTTTTGAGTGGCGGTCTCATCATCATGTACCCTCAGCCGCCCCGTTCACAGTGTTTTTAGAATACTCGGGTTTCCTTTACGAGCAATACACCCACACGAGGCAGAGCAGATGACTTCCCTGTGTCTCCCGGCCTTGCTCGCTGTAGGAGCTCGGTCTCTCACTATCTCCGACTTACTCCCAGGCAACGACGATGATTTTCGGCCGCAACTCGACTTGGTGGTAGGTCTACTTATACGCTGTTTTATAGACACGAGCTACTGGTTCTAGGCGCTGCAGCGCATACCACGATATAGATACTCTCTACCTCATCTACCAGCTCTCTGCTTTCTTCTGGATCGGCGGATATGGCAGCTGTCATCGCCGTCGTCTTCAAGCTATTGGGAGACCCTCAGGTTACACGATGGCGAGCGGTACTGTCCGTAAGCGAATATCTCTTCCATCTGCATATTTCTTGAACGGTCTAAACCTTTAGTTGAGCAGTTGGAATCTGTGATCTCTCTTCTTGTGCTTGTATTTACCACCCACGTAAACTTGCAATGATGAGTGGTTCTACTACGCAGTATATCATTAAAATTGACAGTCATCATATCAGAACGGGGACACGAAATTACGGAGTCAGGGTGTATTCTTCAAGTTGAAGAGTCAAAATCAGAAACCAAAGCACATCGAGCGATGTTCAGCTTGCAGAGGGCGTCGACATCGGCTTTGATAACCTCCATCGCAGTGCTGAGGTATCCCGCAGCTACAAGCATCGGGCTACGGTGATTACGAAAACGAGAACGCAGTCGAAGTGCGTTCGAAAAAATGGTAATTGTCCCCCGATCTGTGATGGAGTCGTCGTCGTGTACTCCAACGCGGGCAGACTCTAGCAGCGTGAACGGGGAGGAGACGAAGGGAGCATGTCTCAGATGGGAGATATAGTACGCAAGTGTGCCAGCGTGGATGTACTCCGAGCAAGTAATGAGAACATATTCTGGTTGTAATTTACGTCGGAACGTCCCTGTGGGTCGAGTACAAACGAATGGCGGGATATATTCCGAGAGATACTTTTATTCCAATCGCTAAACCTATACCAGCTTTTTGTGCCAAGGACGATGGGGTGGTGGTAGGTATGTCTAGACAAGTCTATGCTTCACGACCAACGTCAGGTCACTCAAACAATCTCAGAGACACGCAAACATCGGATCATTTCCAATCTGCGTAGATCCTCGAACGAATCCTCGACCCCATCCTCAAGGAAGGCGACGTCCCCCGCGAAGGTAACCTCCTTCAACTCGGCGATGCCACCCGTACCAGCGCGTCGGCGCGCTATTGCTGACATCAATCCCAGTGTAATGGTGATTCCTAGCCTTCCAACGATTGTGAGGGTCTCCAGGAATGGTAGTGTGGTCTCGAGCGCCTTAACGGCATTCTGCAAGGAGTTGTGGTGCATGAGATGGATCGTCAGGTTGCGCACATCAGGTAATGATGTCAAAAGTGCGGCGACACCACCCCTACCGAGTTCGATTGAGAGATCCCTGACGGTAAGCCCAACATTGGGCGGTAGAGAGCACACAATCGATCGATCTAGACGCAATGTATGGAGACGAGGGAAGTTCGTTGACTGGAGGGCCTTCACGACAATCGGTTCATACCCCGAGAGGTTGAGAGAGCATAAGGAATCATGTGTGATGATGGAGGGGAGCTGGCTCCTTTCATCATCGCCATACAATCTATACGATGCAGAACGTAGGTGGGGGGCCAGCACGAGTGATTCGCGAAAGGTGGTCATGTCGCAATCCTCATCGGCCACGGAGCAAGTCTTGAGCTGACGCCACGGAAATAGGAATCGTTTGCGAATCAGCTTTGGGAAAGCGTGGCCAAATGAAAGAGAACGCAGTCGAGGTGCATTCATGAAGATAGTGGTCATCTCCATGGCCGTGCGAGACTTACTCACTCCAATACGAACAGACTCTAGCATCGGGAAAGGGATGGAGTTTTCTTCCAGTACGGAATAAGCTTCTGGTGAGAGGAATATATCACACGTGCGCCACCGTGGAACAGTCTGAAGAAGTAAGGATAGAATGTGATTGTCGAAGATGGTGTCCATCCAAAGAGCGACGGAAAGAGGAAGATCATGGGAGCGTGATAGGTACACCTCGAGAAGATGTAACGCTGAAAGGCTATTCGAATTGGTGTCAAACGCAAAGGTGAGATTGGTCCATAGGCGAGGTGTGGAGATCGCCACACGCCTCCAATGCGACGACACGTGCGATAAGACCCATGGAAGACGACTCGTTGTGAGGGAATCACCGTTTGCATCCTTGGACCTCCCGAGCGGCGCAGGACAAGAGATGGCAAATGAGAATATTTCTTCCAGCATCTCGAATGGAAAGTCCCGAAGTGGGTGAAGGACGGCAGTCGTCTGAGAGATCCATTCATTCGCCGCACCCTGTTCAGCAAAGAGGCAGTCGCAATGAGCCTGGGGCGCGGCGATCGCGGTGGCGAGTTCCTGCGCGTATACGATTCCGCGCGCCCTAAGGGAGCGAAGTTTGGACCGCTCTGAAGTGTCAGGCCCATGGTTTGACCCGAGAAGCGTGTCGATACACCTTCGCTGTGACGCGGATGGACACAATTTGTCGAGTCCCAGTGCACAAGAGGCACACGTCATGATTCTCTGGATTTGAGGCCGGATTATCAGACAGAGAGCTGAAGACATTTGGCATGAGCTTACAATAGGCAGAGTGTCCGATGACAATGGTTGCGAACAAACGAACAGATGAAGTTCGTCGAAACAAAAACGTTTACTCCACGTGGGGCGTTACATACAGATTTGTTGCCGAAGCGGCAGAACCGGCACGTTGCATCAACCTTTCATGTTGAGACAGTCGAAGTTCGCGAGCCACAAAGAGACTCGAGTAATATTTCTCGGACGCAAGGAAGTCTCAATGCCAAGAACAAAGAGAGACTCGAAGACGCTCCTCGCTTTGCTGGTTTGTTGGCAGTCTGCAGTCGACTTGCCGGATGTGCCCGGGCCGTGGCGCCGTGCGGTGGCAAATGCATGATCAGCGCGAATTTTCATTTCTCACGTGTGGGAGCTTTCTCTTCTTGCGACCATTATCACTGTGAGCCCATGCAGAGTGCCTTTGTTTCAGGCGGCTGACCCCTCATCTTCATTAACAGAAAATGACTTGCGCTTCTGGCTGCCTTCCGATTGCCAAATTGCGTCCATCCGCATCACAGCGAGCATGTATCGACACGCTTCTCAAGTCGAACGATGGAGCAAAGGATGAAGAGCGTGTTGAACTTCGCAGACTACGAGCACGCGGTGTAGCACATAAGGAGGAAATTTCGTCTCGAATCGCTGTAGCTCAGGCTCATATCGACACCCTCATTGCCGAGCAGCATGCGGCAGATGGATGGATATCCCAAACGACCATCGTCTTGCATCCCATCCGCGACTTTCCATTGGAGACGCTGGGCGAGATCTTCTCACATGTCGTGTCATTGTCGGCACCGCTAGCGCCGCTTGACTGGAAGACCCCCCGCGACCGTCGCGATTCGCTGGCGATGACTCGGCCTCAGTGGGTTTTATCACAGGTATCGTCGCGTTGGAGGCGTGCAGCGCTCTCCACACCCCGCCTGTGGACCAACCTCCTCCTTATTTTTAATGATCGTGGGAACGCACTACCGGCTTCGCAACTCCTCGATGTCTACCTGTCGCGATCCTACAATCTCCCTCTCTCAGTATCTCTTAGTGCCCCTAGGGGCCATAACGACATTTCCCGCCAGCGAACCTTTTCCATACTGGCTCTTACCACGCCACGGTGGTTATCGTGCAAACTTGATATTCCGTATGAAGCATATTTCCAATTCAACCCTATCACCTGCCCGTTTGGACTCCTAGAGTCCGCGGAGATCAGTTTGCTAGAGTGGAGGCCCCCTCAGAGCGCGCCGACAGTCACCATCTTTCTCCATGCACCTCGGCTACGGTCTGTTCGCTTTTGCGTACGTGGAGCGTCACTGAAACAGTTCTCTCTACCGTGGCAACAGCTCGAGGATTGGGACCTGACCGGCTCAGGTTGCGAAGAGGAAGACTTCCGTCACGTTTTCGAGATGGCTCCGCGTCTTCGTTCAGCGGCATTCTTCTTGTTCGGTCATTCCAGCTCGCCCTCCTTCATCACACATGATTCTCTTACCACCCTAAGGCTCTGGGGAGGCGAGTCCGAAGTTTTGAGCGCATTGAAATCCACGAGTCTTCCCCGCCTCCATACATTGAGTTTGAGTTTCATGATGAACGCTCCCCTACCGTCTCATATTGGACCCGCCATCCGGACACTCTCAATCACCGTCTTTGAGGACTGCGCCGCAGTTTTATCCTCGACCCCCAATGTCCGATACCTTACGATGCGGATACTGTTTCAGACAGGACTGGTGCGTGCGTGCGGGGTCCTCGACAGCACTCTGCCGTGGCTGGAAACCTTAACCATTGACGGACCGAAGGAAGGCATCATCATCCCACCGCAGCTGTTGTTAACTATAGCCCGTCGGTGCGCAGGTACGGACGATATTGTTGAGTTGAAGGAGGTCATACTTTGCGGGGATTTGAAATTTGTTGAGAATGGCGTCGAAGAGTCGTTCGAGGATCTCCGCAGAGTAGGATTGTCCGGTTACTGGGTGACTCGGACACTCTTATTTTCTAGTGTTACATGAAGTCATTTGTATAACGGATCGCTTTTTCTTCGACTATACATCTTGCAACTCAGTCTTCTCTCATGTAATTACACACTTTACGGGCTTTGAAATCGTAATTTTTGTTTTAGGTGTCAATACTTGACATCTCCATAGGCAATGAATATCGCAGCCGACGACATAGCTATCATCATGACATGGTAAAAAGCAATTCAAGTAAAGCGAGATAGAGTCGAGGACGAACTTTGGCAGGCAAATAGCCGACTATGCGCCGTGCCGTGGCAATTCCCAACGTAAAGTTTTGTTTCCACGTGGCCAAAGCTCTTACCTTTCTTTCTCGCGACCACTGCCACTGTCAGTATCACCCTGCAACGTGTTTTTACCCACTGTCACCCTATCTCCAACCTCAGGCAATGACTTGCGCTTCCTACAGCCCCTCGATCAACAAACTGCGTCCATCCGCATCACAGCGAGCATGTATCGACACACTTCTCAAATCGGACGGTGGTCCTAATGGTGAAGGGCGAGCTGGCCTTCGCAGACCACGGGCACGCGGTGCAGCACATAAACAGGGATTCTCGTCCCGACTCGGGCCCATCTCGACTCCCTCATTGCCGAGATATCCCACGGGCCCCGGGACTTCGTCCTGAGCGTACTCGAGTCTACGAGCCTCATATCTGGAGAATTTCGGGAGCCCCTATCGTCTCATATCGGACTGGCCATCTGGTCACTCACAATGAACGTCTGGCCGACGGGGTTGAGACATTTCTGCTATCGACGCCCAATATCCGCAATCTGACGAATGTTGCTCACCCGGATGCTGGATACTCTGACTCTCTGCCGTTGCTGGAAACATCTGTAATTGTCGGAACATCCGTACTTGATATCCCACAGCGACTGTTGTCAACTATAGTATCCCGTCGACACGCCGGAACGGAAGGTATCACCGCGCTGACTGAAGTCGCAATTCACGGGTATCTTGATTTCATCGGAGCCTAGTATGGGGTCGATAACTCCTTCGTGAATCTCCGCAGACTAATTCGCGCTCTTGTCTGAGCGTCTCTGACGCTCCTACTTGCGAGTGATGACTGTATACATATGGAATGTACATGTTGTATTGTATGTTCTTCCCGTTATACTTATAGAACTTGCCCCTTACATTTCAAGTTCATGCTGTCGTAGCTCATGTGGTAACCCCAGTAATATTCGCATCTAAAACGGCCTCGATGATTGTAACCTCGCAAGTCTGCGTTGTATGTACTACATTAAACCTGGAACATATCTTTATCTCTGCGGTTGAGGTCCTCAAAAAATCCTCGTTCGCACGAGGAGTGGCACGTCTATTCGGCAGCTCTCCGCATCCAAAATTCCTAACATGACGGGCCGCTGTCTCTAAACATAAAAGGACACGCGTCAGTTAAGACTCAACGACAAGTACACCTAGGAATGTTCTTACTCAGCCCGCCTGCAATCAAGCGATCGCGCGGCGTATAGTTCCGGATCCAACACCTATGCAAGTCGTGCTTGGCATCCTAGCTGCGCAGAGAGGAGACTGCGAGACGTACAGGTGCTCCACTTGCCGTGATGGCAAGGACGAGGACTGCGATGAAGGTTGTGAATTGCATGGTGTGGGCTGGTTGTGCGATAACAACTCCAAGTTCCACACCGCTTTTATGCCAGTGAGGTTTCAAGTCAGCGGTGAACAACTCAGTGCGAAGCCCGCAACACTCAAGTCGCGCCGCACGCCACATTTGAGTCAGTCGGTCTTTCCTCACCCGTAGCCGCAGAACGCTGATCGGCGTCTCGTGTATGATGATGATGACGGTGGAAGTGTGGGTCTCACCCCTTGGATCCATAGTCGAGGCTGAGGAAAAGCCTACGTCTAGGTGCGCCACATGTCACACCTTGTCATTTGCCTCGAACAGAGCGAAACATCTGACGCTAAGAGTTTTTTTTCCGGTGATGGATTATGGACCACCGTAAAACATTACGGATCCGCCGGCGCAACTACCGGCGTCGAGACACCCGCCACACTCGACGTCGGTATTCACGCGCAAGGATATATGCGGAGCTACCTCAGACTCTCAAGGGTATCATCGACAGATACCTTCACGGCGGCCGCTGATCGGCGTTCCATACAAGATGATGATGATTGGCGACGAGCACGGATGAAGGTGGAAGTGTGGGTCCCCGTGGGCCGTGGTAGCTGCATTCTCATATCTGGGGGTGCAGACTCATTGGTGCGCGCTCGCTAGCATGTCTTCAACACGTCACATGTTTTGCGATCTCTTGTGTTTCGGATGGAACGGGGTGAGCCATTCGAGTTTCTCAAGGCAAAACATCACCGTCGTTCCCGCCCTACCTTCATTCTAGCCCAACTCTGACCCTGGGTGAGGAGCTGCTACGTCAATGAATCCACGACGGAACCCAAATTTAAAAACTACGCCCGCGACAAACTCAATGGCTGGACTATGAACCGAAAAAACAGATATACAATAAGCAAATGAAAAAAAAGTGACAAGTACAATGCATCGTCTCTAGACCCCCCTACCACCCATTCCCCGCCACCCATCCTCCACCCTACCCACCCATTCTCCTTCGTCCACCCCACCATCACCCCTTTAGAAAATCGTCCACCCCTTCCCCCGCGTCCAATCCACGCCATTCTTCAGCTGCTCCAGCGTCAAAAAGATGAGGATCGTCGTCGGCTGGAGCCGCATCCACGCGGGCACCCAGCCCTTGAACATGAACATCGCGCCTTCGTTCTTCAGCGAGGAGCGGATGACGCCGATGGTTGACTATTCAAGGAACAAAAGGGAGTCAGTTTGGGATTGGAGTGGTAAAAAAGGGAAGAAGGGTGGAGGAGAAGAGGGGCGGTGGAGAAGGGGAGGGGAGGAGTGGAGGAGAGGGGGTGAATGTGATAGGGTTAGACGAAAGGAACGCACATTACTCCCCGGCCCACTCGCGTTCATGATCCTGCTCTTCAGCACATCCGCCGGACTGCACACCGTGGTGGCGACAGTCCCCGCTGCAAAGCTCGCCGTGAAGTGGCAGTAGATGTTGTCCTACACCATATAAACAACCCATAAGCCGCGGAACAACGATGAACCGTGGATCGCGGATACGTACCTTGAAATGCCACGACACCACACTACTATCCAGATCCAACACGCCCTTCAAGAGCTCTGCCTTGAAGAAATCATACGACGCGAGCTGGGACGCGTTCATCAGCACCGCGCGGAACACGTTCGGGCCTGCTCCGCGTAGGAGGGAGGATGGACCTTCTTCTTTCACCATCTAGATCGAGCTCGAAGTCAGTACACGTCGTAGTATTAGCAAAGGAACACGCACCCGGAACAACGCATCAAAACAATGCTTATAGTTAAACCTCTTCTCCGGCGGTTTCGCGAAATCGCCCTGCAGGCGCACCATCACGATTTCTGTGTCCAGATCAATCCCAGAAAGAAAGACAAAATTGAGTTGAGAGTCGTACCACCGGGATTCCCCACCAGGCCTGCGATACCACCCGCTGGGGATCAAAAGATTGTGGGTTAGAATCGAATTAGAATGAAGGGATGAGTGAATGCGGGATTGGGATCGGGAACAGGACCCAGGTGCGCGCGCGAACAAGAGCGTCCCCAATGGAACATATCTTCGCGTTCTCGTCCCCAACGCGTCGGTGTGCTCCCCAATGGGCACGAGGGCGCGCCCCACGACAAATTGAAAGGATTACAGCGTACTCACCCATACTGCCCGCGGCAGCGAGTTTCCACGCTGGCGCGTCCTTGCCCGCGCCGATGAGCTTCTTGCTCTCGTCGTACGCCCAGAAGCGACACATCGAGTACGACATCTGCCGCATCCATGTTCCGGAGATCCCGTCGAAGAGGCCGCGTACGCCTAAAGGGTGTGTTGTGTGAGCATGACATACGGAGAAAGAAAGAAGGGGAGGGCGGGCGCACCGGCGGTGTGGACGGTCTTCTTGAGACTCTCGAGCATGCGCTTGTCGCCGGAGGCTTGGAGGCGGACCTTGGTGAGGTCGAGCGGGCTGTGTGGCGCGTCAGCTGGTGTGGAGTGGTCATGGGATGGATGGGTGATCAATGCGGGGTCGGCGGGCTAATCGGTGAGCGAGATGGGAGGGAAGCAGGTGCAACGATGGCGGGGGACGGGGCTAAGAAACGACGAACGCACTGGGTGATGCTGGCCGCAATCGTCGCTGCGAGACCGCCCAGCCAGAACGGGTACGGCTGCTTCTTGGGCGGGGTTGCTAGTGCGCCGGACATGGTTGCGATGTGCTAGTCGTCGCGTTCGGTGCTGATGGCAGTAACGATAGCGCTGATGGGCGAGCGAGACAAGGTAGGATGGCAGGTGCTGATGGATGTCGTCACTCGCATCCCAATCCATGCCTTTTATATAAGTACTCACCTGCCTGCCTCGTGCGAAAACCTTGCTTCTCACCAACCCGAATCGTCCCAGGCTAGTCTTCTCTTCATTTGCGCGACATTGATGCGGGGTTTGGCCTGTCAGATAACAGGGCTTTATAGCGCGCCCCATGAATCATGATATCGATGTTGGCCGTCCACAGAGAACACGAAATAGGGGCTTACCCCGCATTCTGCCGCGCGTTGTTTCGGATTTCCCATGATCGCACTCGGCTGTCTTATATCCGCATGCTCCCGACTTCCCACCAGTAGACGGTCTCCCATTTCCTGATCGTTTGGCGTGCGCCACAGACTCCGGCATCCGGTCCGCTGAGTCCTAGCGTAGTACCGCCTGCCTGTTTCTTCCGATGGTGCGGCAACGGTTGAGAGGTACGTGAACGGTTCAGCCGGCCCGGCGGTGTAGTAGCGCTATGACTCTGAGAGGCGGGCAGGGCTTCGCGCTCCGGGGACGGGGAGCGGGCCGCACTGCCTGACGTCGTCGCTGCTTTCTCCTGTGAGTGAGAGTCATATCTACCATGATTGTTAACTTCGAATGTTCAACTTCACGCACCTTCCTTCCATTAGTGCATATCCCACCCGCTTTCAAGTTTCCGTCGGCACCGATATCGGTAGTCGTTCGCCGAGAACACTCTGCCTCGAAAAAGCCCCACAGCGATCCGGTATCACGCAAGGTTTGAAGCATGTGTACATGGGAATCGTATACACCGACCAGTGTGGTTATATCGATATCGTACACGCTACAAGTACAGCCAGTTGATACTGCTGCAAATCATTGATCGAACTACTATTCCCCATCGCACCGTGAACGCGAAGGTGTATACAGCTTTACGCCCCGACAGTCTCAGCTAAAAAGCATCCTTCCGCTCTACTAACCTCGGGCCATAGCGGCTCGACGCAAAGCCTTCCGCGATGGGATGTTCACAGCTGTTCCCTGGGTATTGGGAAGTGGCGGGGGGAGGTCACCACCCCTCGAGGGCGGACGCCCGTAAATAGCCGAGTAGGCAGGTAGAGTCTGGAGAGGCTCCGACGAGTCGTGGTAAGTGACGAATGGAGTGGGGATGGTCTCATACACGGTCGAGGGTTGCACGTCCTTCCGTCGGACTCGGCATGTGTACCATGCAACTCCACCTGCCGCCATGGCGAGGAAACCCACTGCTCCGAGCACGATGCCCACGATCAGACCAGTATGGTTCCTATTGTACATGGAAAAATTGCGGGAGATCAGTTGAAGATGGACATACGCAGTCACCGTCGTTGAAGTGTTGCCATTGGTGGCTGGATTGTCAGGGAGGGAGGCTGCCTCGCCTCCATCGTCACTGCTGCCACTATAAACATGAAATATTGGTGCCTCGGAACCCTCGGCGGCATACTTTGTAGAGCCACAGGTAAAGTTAGGATCGGCTATTACTTCGATCGCGCCACTTCTTGGATCAGTGGGATTCAACGTCGCTGACCTGTGATTCGACATATCGGTAAATTTGCATGAATCACTAGACGAGCTGATACTTACTGTGTATCTGATACCGCAACAACGACGTGTCGTCTTGAAGGACGTAAGTTTTGGGCAACTATCAAAGGGTAACTTACAGCGGACTGGTAAATTGGATGTCTGTCTGCGAGCTGTCGCCATCGGCAGGCTGGTGTACAGAGTAGAGGGAATCATCAAATACGTTTCGGTCCAATCCGTATTTCCTGAGTATGACCGTAGTGTTTCAGTGTCAGACTCTTCCCATGTAATGTGTATGGGCGTGTCGACACATTCCGCGGTGCTGACTGGAGCCGTGATCATCAATGAAAAGGAAAGTGGTAACAAGACCCTTGGGGAAGGCTGTTAGATTTTCTCTTGCGGCGAGCTTATGCACTTACACAAGGAGAGAAAGAAATAGCGAGAGCATTAGAGTAGGTATCTGTTGAGGATCAGAAGTAGCGGTTCGTGTTGCGTCGAGTTATACTCGCTGGCCGTATGATCATGATCATGATATGACAAAGGCTCGGATGGCGGCAATGGTCGACGAACTGACATCGAAAACCAAGGCAGCATCACAGACGAAGGAAGAGCTGTATAGGATTTGGGATGCATTGCCTGGGAGTACATGCATGGTCGCAGGATGATGAACAAAAGTCGAGGGAGGAACCCTCACGACTATCACGATAACGTCAACACAACCCCAGAGCGTAGCACCCAAGCAGTGGCACGATAGTGCCTCCAAGTCGACGGTCGGGCAGCCTCGATCACGAAGGACGAATCGGTTGATGTCTATAATGGACATTTGTCAAGTTGATGGTTGAAGAAGGCTGCTTGCCGATCATCATGTCGAAATGGAAGCCGCCGCGTGGCTCGTGTCGTGCCGGGAGTCAGATGGGAGTAGATAAAAGAGAGTCTGGGTAACGTCAGGCTCTTCTATTCAAGAGTCAAAAAGTTCGAAGAAATAGTAATAATCAGCGAAGTCTGCAGCGACTTGTGAGTCCACTGCAGGAAATCAACATCTCAATCAGATCTCCTTTCCCGCGCTGCCATCTCCGCTATGTCCCAGACATCGAGACCTTTGACTCTCGGAGTCAGGTCCCAACCTAGCAGGCCATCATTCCTCATGATCCAATTTTCGAGATCCACGCGCAACATCACAAGGCCGGGGACCTCCTCCACCGCAGGAACCTCAGGTCTATCCGGCTGAAGTCCAACAAAGACCACGCGCGGGTCCGATATGAACTCTTTGTACATCTTTCGAGCCTGACTTGGGTGCCCCCAATTCGACGGATGCAATAGCTGCGTACGTGACCGTGGATGTGTATGTTGCCAAAAGTTCAAGACACATATTATGTGACGCAGCGAGGGTGCGTGCAATGCAAGTAGCGGAGTCAGGCGAGACCGTATTGCACTTGTGTATGTAGATGAGGCGAGCAGGGAGTAGTCCATGAAGAGATGTGTGAGATGGTTACATTGTCTGAACAATGCGGCCCAATCAGGAACATCCAGGGGCTGTGTCATTGCCCAATACTTGAGGCGTAGATGGGATACGGAGGAAGGGAGGGAGGGTATCAAGGCTTGAAAAGCCTCTGCACTTCCCGGCTGCAAGGACAGGCGTTGGAGCGCGCCATGCGGGGACTGGAATGAGCGTAATGGCTGGGACATTCTTGGCTGCGAGTGTCTCCAATAGGAAAGTGTGTGTACGCTGGGACAATGTTCCAAGACGAATTCGCAGGCCCGCGCGTCTGTCGTCGCATCCTGCCGGAAAACGAGGGTTTTCACGTTGCTGGCGAAGAAAGAGGGATAGTGTGGCAGGCGAGTTTGGATCGTGCTAACCAGCGCATCCGTCTGGCCTGAGGTTGTGAGGCAGATGTCCCTATATAAGACCGGATCGATCCTAACATCCACGCTTAGAAGGAGGAGAGAGAGCGAAATGAACCATGACTCACCATGCACGGACAGCTTTGGATACACACACAAGAGCAGAAGCGGTCTTGGGGTCGTTGTCGGCGGACGTCTCAAGGATGAGCCGACCCACGTCTACAGGGAGAGGCGGAAAACGCAGGGTGATATCAATGTCGGATGTCATCGTGATCGTTCAAACAAAAGACAGGCAAGCTTAGTCAGCGAGGATCAAACCTATTTTGGCAGTCGAATATCGCCTGTCTGGAGACCTTTACAGTATGGTGACAGGAACGTCGATACGGGAAACGAGACAACACAGCATAGTCAATCAACGAGATGGAGGTACTATATAGTACTTTCTACCGAACCGGACGTTCACAAATTCATATATAGATCATGCATCCACGTTCCCTCTGTGCTGCGATATCCATCACCTCCCAAAGCGCCATAACTTTCCCAAAGGGACTCTTCAACCACCTCCTGACCGACACGAGAATAAAGATGCGAGGCTGGAACGCAGCATTCGCCGGCGTGTTGGGCTCGATCTCCTCTCAGCAGCATTCCCCTTTCATTGAGCCACTCGGTCGAGATCAGCACGGGAATTGGGCCGAGGTAGAGGCAGTCGTTCTCGGAACCTTGAACATCAACGGATTGGGTTGGAAGCTGTGGAGTGGGCGAAGAGCTGGTTGGAAGGCGAAGAGGCGATGGGCGTAAGCGCAAGGAGGCGGTGAGCAGGTTAAAAGACAACAGCGAGGTGGACGCTCCCCGCTTCATCGGTTGCCCATGCCGCTCCAGGATCGTTTTTGACCGAGGACCCACATGGTGAGCGCCGCGTGGGTTCTGGGTTCGCGCGTCGATGCCGTGTCCTACGCGTGGAAGAAATCGTGTTCAGCGCGCATGGAGATGACGTCGTGGTTGGGGGTCTGTTCCATGGGCAGGGATTGGAGTTCGTCGGCGCTACTGAATTGAGGTTTGTTGGCATTGTAGGCACAGGCTGCGTGATGGCTGGGCCCGTCACCGATAACGGTAGAGGGCTTGTTGACGGAACAGGCGGGTTGGGATCAACTGTATGTGGTTGCGCCGCTGGAAGATGGGAAGCCAAGGTCTGACCATATCAAATCAGCATGCAGAACACAAATTGAAAGAAAACAACAAACCAATTCAGACCCTCCTCCTCCTCCGGATATCGTGAAACACTATCCACATCCATATCTCTAGTCTGCGAACGAACCACTTTCACCCAAGAGCAACAGTCGCGAACGTACCTTCGTGTCTTTGATATTCTTCGCGTTCTCCCCGCCACAGAGCTCGCGTATTCCCCCCACGCTACTCGGATTCGCCTGGCCTGATTGGGAGCGCGAGTGCTTTGCCTGCTACTGCGATGTGTTGCGTTCGGGCACATGTGGGGATGAGGGTGTGCGCGGAACGGGAGGGAACGGGTGCGGGTGAGTGATTGAGTATGAAGGAGACAAGGCGGGCGCTTCAGAAGCGTGTACGAGTGGCAGGGCAGCGTAGTTGTACACCTGGCTTGACACCTGGTGTGGCCGAGAGAGGCGTAGAATTCGACGTGTAGCTCTTTCTGGTTGTGGTAGTAGCCGGTGTCGGAAATTTGCGCGGAGTGACAAGTGTGTGCGGCGTCCAGCATTTCCTCTTCCTCGTCCAGTAAGCGCCCATCGCGAAGTCAAAAGGCTAGCGACCAAGATCGGTCAACGGACGCAGCGATACCGAGCACTGGTAGATTCTGCGAGTCGAGAACTGCGTCAAGGAGCCTCGTTAGCGCCATCCCACAATAAGCTACAAAACAAACGCACGTAGTCCATATAGTATTCCAATACTGCCGTCGTCCCCGCCAAGTTGGACACGACCAGAAGCTCCATGGGTATCCATGCCCGTTCCATAGTGTCGGCGTGCGCGGTTGTGGGGGCGGCGATGAATTCCGAAAGGCGGTTGGCGCGTTGTCACTGCAGTGTGGGAACTTGGAAGAGAGCAGCGCGGATGCACGTGGTGGTCTGGACTCTGCTGACAAAGTGCCTGGCAACTTGCGCAGCCGAGCAGTCGGCCACGCCGTACGTACCGGTTCCCGGCTTAAGAAGAGGGAAGGACAGAACGCACAGCAAATAATGGTGATAAATGTACAGATGTGAGTAGATGAGAGTCTGGGTGGGAGTCAGACTCTAGCGCGTGCACATACACTAACGGCATAAATTGATGCCTGCCTGCCTTTTTTGGAAGTCGTCCGAGAAATTGCGAGAGTTGTGTCGAAGTCGTGAATTATGGGCTGATGGATGTCGTCACTCACATCCCAATCCATGCCTTTTATATAAGTACTCACCTGCCTGCCTCGTGCGAAAACCTTGCTTCTCACCAACCCGAATCCTCCCAGCCTGATCTTCTCTGCATTTGCGCGACATTGATGCGGGGTTTGGCCTGCCAGATAACAGAGCGTTGTAGTGCGCCCTATGGCATGTTGCATGATGTTGGCCGTCCACAGAGAACACAAGATAGGGGCTTGCTGCTTACCCCGCATTTTGCCTTTCTGGGCCCGCCCCCGCGTTGTTTCCCATGATCGCACTCGGCTGTCTTATATCCGCATGCTCCCGACGCGGTCTCCCATTTCCTGATCCATGGAGTGGACGCCGTGCGCCACATTACTAGTATTCCGGCGTCCGGCCCGTTGATTCCTGGCGTAAAAAGCGCCTTCCTATTTCTTCCGATGGCGAGGCAACGGTTGAGAATTTTACGTGAACGGTTCAGGCCGGCCCGGCGGTGTAGTAGCGCTATGAGAGGCGGGCAGGGCTTCGCGCTCCGGGGACGGGGAGCGGGCCGCACTCCCTGTCGTCGTCGCTGCTTCTTCCTGTGAGTGAGAGTCTTATCTACCATGATTGTTAACTTCGAACGTTCAACTTGACGCACCTTCCTTCCATTAGTGCATATCCCACCCGCTTTTCCATCGGCACTGATATTGGTAGTCTTCGCCGGGAACACTGCCTCGAAAACAACCCACAGCGATCCGGTATCACGCAAGGTTTGAAGCATATGTACATGGGAATCGTATGTGTGGTTATATCGATATCGTACGCGCTACAAGTACAGCGAGTTGATACTGCTGCCAATCATTAATCAAACTACTATTCCCCATCGCACCGTGAACGCGGAGGTGTATACAGCTTTACGCCCCGACAGTCTCAGCTAAAAAGCATCCATCCGCTCTACTAACCTCGGGCCATAGCGGCTCGACGCAAAGCCTTCCGCGATGGGATGTTCACAGCTGTTCCCTGGGTATTGGGAAGTGGCGGGGGGGAATCACCACCCCTCGAGGGCGGACGCCCGTAAATAGCCGAGTAGGCAGGTAGAGTCTGGAGAGGCTCCGACGAGTCGTGGTAAGTGACGAATGGAGTGGGGATGGTCTCATACACGGTGGAGGGTTGCACGTCCTTCCGTCGGACTCGGCATGTGTACCATCCAATTCCACCTGCCGCCATGGCGAGGAAAGCCACTGCTCCGAGCACGATGCCCACGATCAGACCAGTATGGTTCCTGTTGCACTTGAGAAAATTGCGAGAGATCGGTTGAAGATGGACATACGCAGTCACCGTCGTTGAAGTGTTGCCATTGGTGGCTGGATTGTCGGGGAGGGAGGCTGCCTCGCCTCCATCGTCACTGCTGCTACTATAAACATGAAATATTGGTGCCTCGGAATCCTCGGCGGCATGACACTTGTGGCAGACATACTTTGTAGAGCCACAGGTGAAATTAGGATCGGCTATTACTTCGATCGCGCCACTTCTTGGATCAGTGGGATTCAACGTCGCTGACCTGTGATTCGACATATCGGTAAATTTGCATGAATCACTAGACGAGCTGATACTTACTGTGTATCTGATACCGCAACAACGACGTGTCGTCTTGAAGGACGTAAGTTTTGGGCAACTATCAAAGGGTAACTTACAGCGGACTGGTAAATTGGATGTCTGTCTGCGAGCTGTCGCCATCGGCAGGCTGGTGTACAGAGTAGAGGGAATCATCAAATACGTTTCGGTCCAATCCGTATTTCCTGAGTATGACCGTAGTGTTTCAGTGTCAGACTCTTCCCATGTAATGTGTATGGGCGTGTCGACACATTCCGCGGTGCTGACTGGAGCCGTGATCATCAATGAAAAGGAAAGTGGTAACAAGACCCTTGGGGAAGGCTGTTAGATTTTCTCTTGCGGCGAGCTTATGCACTTACACAAGGAGAGAAAGAAATAGCGAGAGCATTAGAGTAGGTATCTGTTGAGGATCAGAAGTAGCGGTTCGTGTTGCGTCGAGTTATACTCGCTGGCCGTATGATCATGATCATGATATGACAAAGGCTCGGATGGCGGCAATGGTCGACGAACTGACATCGAAAACCAAGGCAGCATCACAGACGAAGGAAGAGCTGTATAGGATTTGGGATGCATTGCCTGGGAGTACATGCATGGTCGCAGGATGATGAACAAAAGTCGAGGGAGGAACCCTCACGACTATCACGATAACGTCAACACAACCCCAGAGCGTAGCACCCAAGCAGTGGCACGATAGTGCCTCCAAGTCGACGGTCGGGCAGCCTCGATCACGAAGGACGAATCGGTTGATGTCTATAATGGACATTTGTCAAGTTGATGGTTGAAGAAGGCTGCTTGCCGATCATCATGTCGAAATGGAAGCCGCCGCGTGGCTCGTGTCGTGCCGGGAGTCAGATGGGAGTAGATAAAAGAGAGTCTGGGTAACGTCAGGCTCTTCTATTCAAGAGTCAAAAAGTTCGAAGAAATAGTAATAATCAGCGAAGTCTGCAGCGACTTGTGAGTCCACTGCAGGAAATCAACATCTCAATCAGATCTCCTTTCCCGCGCTGCCATCTCCGCTATGTCCCAGACATCGAGACCTTTGACTCTCGGAGTCAGGTCCCAACCTAGCAGGCCATCATTCCTCATGATCCAATTTTCGAGATCCACGCGCAACATCACAAGGCCGGGGACCTCCTCCACCGCAGGAACCTCAGGTCTATCCGGCTGAAGTCCAACAAAGACCACGCGCGGGTCCGATATGAACTCTTTGTACATCTTTCGAGCCTGACTTGGGTGCCCCCAATTCGACGGATGCAATAGCTGCGTACGTGACCGTGGATGTGTATGTTGCCAAAAGTTCAAGACACATATTATGTGACGCAGCGAGGGTGCGTGCAATGCAAGTAGCGGAGTCAGGCGAGACCGTATTGCACTTGTGTATGTAGATGAGGCGAGCAGGGAGTAGTCCATGAAGAGATGTGTGAGATGGTTACATTGTCTGAACAATGCGGCCCAATCAGGAACATCCAGGGGCTGTGTCATTGCCCAATACTTGAGGCGTAGATGGGATACGGAGGAAGGGAGGGAGGGTATCAAGGCTTGAAAAGCCTCTGCACTTCCCGGCTGCAAGGACAGGCGTTGGAGCGCGCCATGCGGGGACTGGAATGAGCGTAATGGCTGGGACATTCTTGGCTGCGAGTGTCTCCAATAGGAAAGTGTGTGTACGCTGGGACAATGTTCCAAGACGAATTCGCAGGCCCGCGCGTCTGTCGTCGCATCCTGCCGGAAAACGAGGGTTTTCACGTTGCTGGCGAAGAAAGAGGGATAGTGTGGCAGGCGAGTTTGGATCGTGCTAACCAGCGCATCCGTCTGGCCTGAGGTTGTGAGGCAGATGTCCCTATATAAGACCGGATCGATCCTAACATCCACGCTTAGAAGGAGGAGAGAGAGCGAAATGAACCATGACTCACCATGCACGGACAGCTTTGGATACACACACAAGAGCAGAAGCGGTCTTGGGGTCGTTGTCGGCGGACGTCTCAAGGATGAGCCGACCCACGTCTACAGGGAGAGGCGGAAAACGCAGGGTGATATCAATGTCGGATGTCATCGTGATCGTTCAAACAAAAGACAGGCAAGCTTAGTCAGCGAGGATCAAACCTATTTTGGCAGTCGAATATCGCCTGTCTGGAGACCTTTACAGTATGGTGACAGGAACGTCGATACGGGAAACGAGACAACACAGCATAGTCAATCAACGAGATGGAGGTACTATATAGTACTTTCTACCGAACCGGACGTTCACAAATTCATATATAGATCATGCATCCACGTTCCCTCTGTGCTGCGATATCCATCACCTCCCAAAGCGCCATAACTTTCCCAAAGGGACTCTTCAACCACCTCCTGACCGACACGAGAATAAAGATGCGAGGCTGGAACGCAGCATTCGCCGGCGTGTTGGGCTCGATCTCCTCTCAGCAGCATTCCCCTTTCATTGAGCCACTCGGTCGAGATCAGCACGGGAATTGGGCCGAGGTAGAGGCAGTCGTTCTCGGAACCTTGAACATCAACGGATTGGGTTGGAAGCTGTGGAGTGGGCAAAGAGCTGGTTGGAAGGCGAAGAGGCGATGGGCGTAAGCGCAAGGAGGCGGTGAGCAGGTTAAAAGACAACAGCGAGGTGGACGCTCCCCGCTTCATCGGTTGCCCATGCCGCTCCAGGATCGTTTTTGACCGAGGACCCACATGGTGAGCGCCGCGTGGGTTCTGGGTTCGCGCGTCGATGCCGTGTCCTACGCGTGGAAGAAATCGTGTTCAGCGCGCATGGAGATGACGTCGTGGTTGGGGGTCTGTTCCATGGGCAGGGATTGGAGTTCGTCGGCGCTACTGAATTGAGGTTTGTTGGCATTGTAGGCACAGGCTGCGTGATGGCTGGGCCCGTCACCGATAACGGTAGAGGGCTTGTTGACGGAACAGGCGGGTTGGGATCAACTGTATGTGGTTGCGCCGCTGGAAGATGGGAAGCCAAGGTCTGACCATATCAAATCAGCATGCAGAACACAAATTGAAAGAAAACAACAAACCAATTCAGACCCTCCTCCTCCTCCGGATATCGTGAAACACTATCCACATCCATATCTCTAGTCTGCGAACGAACCACTTTCACCCAAGAGCAACAGTCGCGAACGTACCTTCGTGTCTTTGATATTCTTCGCGTTCTCCCCGCCACAGAGCTCGCGTATTCCCCCCACGCTACTCGGATTCGCCTGGCCTGATTGGGAGCGCGAGTGCTTTGCCTGCTACTGCGATGTGTTGCGTTCGGGCACATGTGGGGATGAGGGTGTGCGCGGAACGGGAGGGAACGGGTGCGGGTGAGTGATTGAGTATGAAGGAGACAAGGCGGGCGCTTCAGAAGCGTGTACGAGTGGCAGGGCAGCGTAGTTGTACACCTGGCTTGACACCTGGTGTGGCCGAGAGAGGCGTAGAATTCGACGTGTAGCTCTTTCTGGTTGTGGTAGTAGCCGGTGTCGGAAATTTGCGCGGAGTGACAAGTGTGTGCGGCGTCCAGCATTTCCTCTTCCTCGTCCAGTAAGCGCCCATCGCGAAGTCAAAAGGCTAGCGACCAAGATCGGTCAACGGACGCAGCGATACCGAGCACTGGTAGATTCTGCGAGTCGAGAACTGCGTCAAGGAGCCTCGTTAGCGCCATCCCACAATAAGCTACAAAACAAACGCACGTAGTCCATATAGTATTCCAATACTGCCGTCGTCCCCGCCAAGTTGGACACGACCAGAAGCTCCATGGGTATCCATGCCCGTTCCATAGTGTCGGCGTGCGCGGTTGTGGGGGCGGCGATGAATTCCGAAAGGCGGTTGGCGCGTTGTCACTGCAGTGTGGGAACTTGGAAGAGAGCAGCGCGGATGCACGTGGTGGTCTGGACTCTGCTGACAAAGTGCCTGGCAACTTGCGCAGCCGAGCAGTCGGCCACGCCGTACGTACCGGTTCCCGGCTTAAGAAGAGGGAAGGACAGAACGCACAGCAAATAATGGTGATAAATGTACAGATGTGAGTAGATGAGAGTCTGGGTGGGAGTCAGACTCTAGCGCGTGCACATACACTAACGGCATAAATTGATGCCTGCCTGCCTTTTTTGGAAGTCGTCCGAGAAATTGCGAGAGTTGTGTCGAAGTCGTGAATTATGGGCTACTGGGCTACCAAAATATGTACATTGTATAGCAGAAGACTCTATGGATACATAAAAAATAAAAAGACAGAAAAAAGTCCTTCGGAACCAAAGGCAAACAGCCTAATATCCCGTTAACCCGCCATCTGCCTGCTCAAGCTTGGCTAGACGTCGCGGAAATGAGTTGTATACTTTCAGAACATAATCCTGGAAGTCTTCAGAGTACCAGATGTCCCTCAAGAGTTTGAAGAGGTCATCTGATGTGACGGGAGCGGGAGAAACGAGGCGCACGCGGCGATCAAGTTCATCCCAGGCATTTTCGATGGGCGAAAGATCCGGGGACTGGGCAGGCCAGCGCAGAACAGGAATGTGATGGTCCTCAAACCATTTCCGAGCCACCATGGAGGTGTGTTTGGGGTCGTTGTCCTGCTGAAACATGAAATGTGGCGCGTGGATATCGTGGAATTCAAGGCTTGGGAGGAGGTACTTGTCGAGGATGTGGAGGTATTGGTCCGATTTGAGGATGCCCTCAACACGATAGAGCTCTCCGACACCCCATGGCGTGATGCAACCCCATACATTGAGTGTCCCTTTATCCTTCCCCTTCCCCATACCGTGTTTTCTCGTCGGTCGGATGTTCTTCTGATCCATTCTGCCCACACCCCTCTTCCGGCGACACCACTTGAGACCATCCGAGCCGTGAATCATGAATCTAGACTTGTCGGAGAACACAATGGAGTAGTCGAGGAAGGTGCTGAGGCTCTGCCAGTCCTTGAAGACCCTCGCAAAGGCCTTGCGTGCCCGAACATGGCGCTCTTCGAGAAGTGGCTTCTTTGGTCGATGGAATCCCAAATATCCGACGTCACGGAGACGCTTTCGAACAGTACGCTGGGGGATATCGGGGAATAGTTTGCGCTGCACATCCGCGCCATCACGAAGCTCGCCTTCGTCTAATTTGTTGGTGGCATCGTGAAGTGCTGGGGATGGGATGTTGTGAGGGCGTCCAGAATGTGTCCCGACATCGTAGCAGTTCTGTCCATTGGCCTCCAGCCGCCGATAATTCCTCCTCAACGTCGAGTCCGACATTCTCGTGCCCTTGAACTCATCCTGCTCCAGAATTTCCTTCCAGGTCATTTTCTGCTTGGAGCGGTATATCCATAGGGCGCGTCGCTTGGTAGGTGAACAGTTTGTATAGGTGCGGGTCATAGTTGGTTGATAAGAGAGCTCTTAGCCGTCGTCAAGGACAGCAATCACACAATTTCCAAAAAAGGCAGGCAGGCATCAATTTATGCCGTTAGTGTAACCACGGCCACCGGATTGCGTCGGATCAACGGAGATATAAACCTAGATTTGGACCCGAGACCCTGTGGCTCTCGTCCTCCCTCTACCGTATGAGTCTCTCGTTCTCTCCCAAGTCCCAATTTGTATCGACCATAAAGTGAGTGTTTTGAATTCTCCTCGAGTATGCTGAACAGGCATTTGCGATGTATTCCTCATGTCAAGGTGTTTACCTGACCATGAGACAATAGACGTTGCAACCGAGACCAGACGGAATATCTCAGAACGTGACGAGTGCGCAAAAAGGTGCAAAGTTGCCCATTTCTCACTCCAAAAGACGGTGTTTAACTGTGACTACATAATGTTCATTTGGTTGTTTCGGTGACCAATTCGTCTGTGATGTGAGTCTACTTTCCACTTGACACTCCTGCTTCACCGTCGAGACCCACACTCACATGGATTGTCATTGTTTATCAGCAGTTCCAAAGAGAAACGTCAGAGTAAGGCAGATAGTGAATAATGTTCAGCCCCTGCAGGGCTCTGAACCAATTCTTTGTCCCGTCCTCCGACTCAACAGGTCCCGCTAGCCTAACCTCCTTCAACTCAGTGAGGCCTTCCGTCCCAGCGCGTCTCCGCGTAACCGTCGAGACAAGCTCCGGCGTGATAGTAATTCCTTCCCTTCTGATGAGGGTTAAAGTCTCCAATGATGGCAGAGTGGTATCTAATGCCTTCAGTATGTTTGGGATTAATTGTCCATGTACAATCTCAATGCTCAGGTCCATGACGTTGGGAGTCGAAGTAAGCATTGCTGCGAGCCTTTCGGATTCCGCCAGGCCATTTGCTTTCACCATGACAGCGATTGTTTTGATGGACGGTCCGACGTTGGGCGGTAGGGGTTGTAGGATTGAAGAAGAATCTGAGTCAAGACCCAGAGAGAATGTATGGAGGCTAGGTAGATCGATGGAGTGAAGTGCAAGCGATATCGTGGCCGCACATCCGTGGAGAGTTAGGGCGGCAAGATGCGCATGGGTGATGGGCACGGGCAGGGCGGGGCTCATTTCAGGAAGCAGTGCAAACGACGCGGAGCGGAGCGATGGCAATAGCTCGAGAGATCGACAAAAGGTAGCGAGAGTAGTAAGTGACTGGGCGGACATGCAAACCTCAACCTGATGCCATGGCAGCTCGAACTTGCCAAACATCAGGTGCGGGTCGGGACATTTTATAGACCGCAGTCGAAGCGCGTTCTGGAAGATGGTCGTCTTGTCCCATTCTCGCATCCTTTCGACCCACTGCCTATCAACGACATCGGCGGACTCCAAAAGCTCGAAAGTGGATGGAAGGGCATTGAATAGGGGATACGCATCATACGGGAGGTCAAGTCTGCATGTGCGCCACCGTGGGATGGTCATCACGAGCGTAGAAAATGGATGCTGGTTGGATATGGCTTTACAGTCAACGTCCGCCTTCAGGTGGACGGACAGAGGAAGACCGCGAGACCGCGACAGATAGACGCTGAGAAGGTACGATTTTCCCAGAGCATTTCCGCTGCCTTTGAATATGAAGACAAGACTAGTCCACATGCGTGTTGTGGACAGTGCAGTGTGTCTCCAGTGTGACGACACGTGCGACAAGACCCATTGAGGCCGAGTCATCGAAAGAGAATCACGACGACGCAGTTGAGGGAGCAACTGTAGCGGCTGAGAGGCGTCTACGGCAAGAGAGAATATCTCTGCCAATTTCAGCGGGAATATAACGGACCGGGTGCAAAACCGCCGTTGTTTGGGATATCCATTGTTTGGTCGTAGTCTGCTCCAAGCGGAGAGAATCGAGATACTTTTGAGCTTCAGCTACTCTCAGAGTGAGCTCCTGGCTGTACGCTCGACCGCGTTCCCTCAGCGCACGGAGCTCGGCGCGTTCCACATCATTAGGGACATCGTTTGATCGTAGCAGCACCTCTATTCGCTGTTGCTGGGACAATGATGGAGCCGGACTGTGCAGTCCAGGGGGGCAGGACGCACAGGGCATTGTCTGAAAACGGGGTGTCAGTGGGATACTTCATGTGCTCGATACTAGGGGCATACGTTGTGATTGTGGTTGCACAAAGAAAGCCACAAAAACGTGGGAGTTTGAGATTTGTGTGACGGTCGGCATTCCCGGTCCGGTGGACGACCCTTGTCGCGTCGAGGCAACAACCCCACCCGGCCACGTAAAAATGTAACCTGGTACTGAACAAAGAATTTATGCTTATCCGGCCAAGTTTACATATAGACTGTACATTTAGATTTCTTCGCCTGAGCAGCAACGTCCATCAACTCCCAGTACCCTTCATTAGCAGCAGATCTTTTCTAAACGGATACCCAAGGCTCTCTAACAGCCACTGTTTCTTCATACCAAACCACTACGATCCCTGTACACTTGACCAACGCGAGACTGCTCTTCCGAGGCTGAAACACAATGAATGACACCCGCGGTTCCATCGAGAAATGCTCTATCATGTCACTGACACTGATCAACGCTACCGGGGAGTTTGCAGTCTCGTCCGGCTCGAGTTTCAAAGCACAGTGGATCTGACGCAGAGATGATGAAGGGGAGAGCGATAGGAGAGCGGATATGTTAGGAGTGACTCGTGCTGATATGTTCAAAAAGGTAGCGTAGCGGGGAGTAGTGTCGAGCATGATGTGTTCCAAGGATGGACTTTGGGCGAGGAGTGCCCCCCAATTGGGTACCCTATATTGGGACCATATGGCATACTTGAGACGCATGCGTGAGAGTGTGACGGGGAGATTAGGTATCATGAGATTTTCGAACATGTCCCTACTTCCCGGCTCTTCCAAAGAGAGGCGGCGAAGCGCGCCATGGGAAGACTGGAATTTCTGCGTTCGGCAGTCTACGGATGGGGAACCCACGAAGTAGGTGAGAGTATGGATCCCAGGACAATGTTCAAGGATGTCTTCGCAACGAAGGCGATCATAGGCGGCATGCCATGAGAATTTCAATGTCTTCACGTTGTCGGAGATCAACTGCGGATCGCGTTCGATCGCACGAACGAATGCCTCTGCCTGGCTCGCGGTCCACAGATGGACGTCACGATACATGCTCTGCTCCGTCCTTGGACACATTCAGATCACGAGGGGAAGGATTTTGTCAATCGCTCACCATGCGCGAACCTCCTTTGACACGCATGCAAGAGAACAAGCAGTGGTTTTGTCGATCGTTGCTGCCAGTTCGAAGACTAACCGGCCTATGTCTTTCGGCAAACGAGAGAAGAGATGGACGTCTGAGGATTGCTCTTTTGATATCATGTCGATGGTGGTCGGAAGCAGGAGACACGCATGCCGGCGGCAGTGTATGTTTCTTTAAAGATCCCCGGCCTCCCGCCGCCTCCCGAAGCCCACAAAGCCGCTGTAACGACGACGACACTGTTGCTCGTACTACAATGTTAAGTCAAGTCTTAACCCCGCGGTGTGGTTCGACCTCCCTGACTGCAGATGCATCGATATATCATAAGTATTCAGAAATCACTTTAGAGCCAACTGTGTACAATCTTACATATAGACAGTACGTCCAAATTCTCTCGCCTGCGCGGCAATGTCCATAACCTCCCAAATCCTCCCATCAGCCGCAGATCTCGTCCAAACGGACTTCTCTTCGCTGTCCCGCTCCTGCTCCCGTTTCCTTTCCTTGCAGCCAACTACCACGGGCCCCGGACACTTCACCATTGCGAGATCGACGCCCCGAGGCATGAAAAGGATGAATGCCACGCGAGGATCTGTCGAGAACTGCTCCATCAAATCCATGACACCCCGATTGTAAGACGATACCGAGAAGCCGGGCAAGTCAGCCTCGAAAGCACAATATATCTGACGCAGGGATGAGGAAGAGATAAGCGGGATGAGAACGACGATGTTCTCGGCGAGTCTTTCCAAGGGATGCCACCCCTTGATAGGAGTGATTTCAAGCATGATGTGCGACAAGGACAGACATCGGGAAAGGAGTGCTTCCCAGTTGAGCACACCTCGAAGCCAGTGGTAAAAATGGATGTGTATGTGTGTGAGTGTGACGGGGAGAGCTGGGATTATCTGCGTTTGGAACTGGAAAAAAGATCCGTCCTCAAGGTCTAGAGAGAGGCGCTGGAGCGCGCCATGAGAGGATTGGAGCTTCAACGGTCGGCGGGGGTATGTTATGAGTGCGAGGTAGAAGAGATCACGGAGCCCAGGACAGTGCTCCAGGATGCGGTTGCAACGAAAGCGGTTCTCCGTGGCAGCCGGATACATTTTCAGGGTCTGCACGGTCTTGGAGATGAACTGCGGATCGCGCGCCAGATGCGATTTTATTGCGCCAACGAACGCGCGGGCTTGACGCGTGGTGCGGAGTTGGACGCCGCGATATATGATTGGTGCTGTCCTTGGAAGTTGGGACACGATCAGAACATGTACAGATTGATTCAACGGCTCACCATGCGTAAACCTCTTTTGATACACACGCAAGAGCACAAGCAGTCGTTTTATCGTTCGCCGCAGCCAACTCAAAGATTGAGCGACCAATGTCTTCCGGCAAATGAGAGAAGGGATGGACGTTGCTGAATTCGTCATTTGCCATCATGTCGATGGTTGTTCAAAGCGAACACGCATCTGCCGGGCGGTAGTCCATATTTGGATTCTCGCCATCGCGACCAAGTGCCGATCGGCATACATACATTTGCAGGGGCAGGAATGGCAGAGAGGCAGCAGGATGCGTCTGACTGTCGTAGTCCATGGTGATCACTCGATGCTTCCATCGTCTCGTCAACTTTCGTGAAACCAGGATAATCGCTGTAGGGTTATCAGGCGAAGATTGGTCTGGGACAGCGTCGATTTTTGGGAGTGCGTGAAGGAATCTGAATCAGTGTTTCTCTCTTCCTTCCCTTACATTATCAGACCCTCATTGGCTCGATGTTTTACAAATTAGGTCGAGGCGGCGGATCCGTAATCACAGAGTCCAATGCGCGCGCTGAACAATTTGGCTCATCCTTTCGAAGTAAGCTTTCCCTCCGTCTTCCCACTATGTCGGAACCCCTGGATGTCAAACCCACCTTGCCCAAGCCACAGCCTGAGATCCTTGAAATCTCCTCCTCTCCCGAGCCGTCCTTGCATGGAGACGAAGACGAAATTGTCACCACCGCCCAAATGCTCGCTGAACAGGTTATTACTTCCCAAAACTCCGAATCCCATTCTCAAACGTCTGACTTTTCTGTACCTAGTTCGAGGCGCTGCCCAAGCCCCCACCCGCTGCGGGTATTGCAAGGCTATATCGTCTCGCCGTCACACTCTCCGGAGAAGAGCAGAGCGATCTCAAGGGAGAGCTTCGCCGCCTGTTGGTCATGCAGAACGTGAAGGATCGCACTCTAAGCGCCGGCTTGGTCGACGGTGTCTTGATTGACCTCTGGGATATTAGTCCAACGCTTATGGATCCTGCAGTGCGTATGCGTCGTCTCTATGCGATTCAGCCATGCTTACCTTTCGTCCATCCAGTGCCCGCGATGCATCGACAAAGGTCTTCGGTGCGAATACGAGCGGCGCGTAGCTCCTAGTCGGAAAAAGTGTCGCGAATGCCGTTTTAACAACAGCGTGTGTTTTCCTCTTGGAATGCCACAAACAGGGTCAAGCATCAGGGCGTCCTCGTCGTTCAGTACTAGTGCTGGTAGGCAATCGGATTACGGCCTGCGCGCCTCGAAGCGCCAGCGAACATCCGACGTGGCGTTCTCGGCCAACCAACCTCTAACTCTCGCCGCGCCCACGTCCGCCATTCCAGAATCTGGGTCCACGCCGTTTGGTATCTCCGAAGCGACGTTATTGTCGATGGAGCCGAAGGACCTCTTAGTGATTATAAAGGCATTACAGCGTCCCGCCGAAGAATCAAAGGCGGAGCAAGCAAAGACTCTCCTAGAGAAAGACAGAGTGATCAAGGAGAAGGACACGGAGATAGCCTCTCTGAGAAAGGAGGTAGCAAAAATGAAGACTGATGCTGAGAAGATTGCGCAAAGCTTACTGGCATTGGGGCAGGACTTGAAGCGAAAACATAGTGTTTGATGTGTAGTTTTCTTGTACTCGCATGCGATGATGATGACATACCTACTCTACAGCGATGATCCTGATTTCACGATAAAAGCATGCGGATAGAGGTTGATGCGTCACGTCTGCGATCTTGTGAACTCTCTATATTCAAGATATGAGTTGCAATCGGCGCGCCTGTGCATGGGAGAGAGTCAGCTCAGGCATCCTCAAGCAGAACTGCGCGAACCTTGGAGAGCGATTGGCGCCTGGAAATACTCGAGTTTGTTCCTTCTTCCCGTCACTTGTGCCAGTCGCAGATATATATGACGCCACAACGATGAACCCAGTTGTGATATTCCCGGAAAACAAGCAAGAAACCAATAGTATACATCGTTCATCCAGATAGAACTTACACATGATAGTACAGGATTTGTCTGTTTTTCGTCCTACATTATCGAGCACTCCTCGGGCAGCTGTGGCATCCCATCGCTTCCAAATCCCATCCCTGGGGGTAATGGGCCCATGATACTCTCCGGAGGCGAGCCATATCCCTGCATCTGCACCAAAGTCAACACGTATCCGACTATCAAGACACGTTGCACGAACCTCACTCATAAGATCCACGACCTTCTTCACCTCTATGGCATTGTTGTCGTTATACGCCGGACTCTCAAAGGTCCTGACGATCTTCTCGACGCACACCATCTGCGCCTCGTATCGCGTCTTGTCCTCCGGCGATATCGGCGCGGGCGGGTCGGCCATGTACGCGGGGAACTTGTCGTGCAGCTCCTTGAGCGGGTCGTATAGGATCTCCTTGCTCATGAGCTGCCCCATCATCTTCTCCAGCACGCCTGCGATCTCGTCGTCGTTGCCCTCCCCTCCGTCCTCGCCCATGCCGAGATCCTTTAGAAGGTCCTGCAGCGATTGCATCTCCGGGTCGCTCTACACAACACGGTTAGATGGATGGGCGAAAAGAGATCGACGACGGGGAAACGCACCTGGACGCTCGGATCGTCTTCCTTCAGCTTGCGCATCGTCTCCTGGATGGTGGACTGGAAGCTCTTCGCGCCGTCCCCAGCCTGAGGCTTAAACTCCGTGCCCAGCGCGTCCGCACTCGTCTCTCCGTTCATGCCCTCCACGAGCATCGCCTCCCACGCCGCCTTCATCGCCTTGTCCCGCTCCTCGTCGGTCCCCGCGCCCTCCGCCTGCCCGCCAAGCTCCTGCATCAGGCTCTCCATGCCCTTCGCCAGCTCGCGCGCAAACTCGTTTGTCAGCTCGTCCTCGTTCACCTCCGCCGTAGAGTCCAGCCGTGGTGCGCCACCAGAAACAAACGGAGGCGCCTGGTCGACGCGGGTGTTTGTGCGCGGCCGGCCTGTGGTTGTGGGTATCGCGGCCGTCGGTGGCGGGGCAGTCGTGTGGAATTCATCCAGAACGTCTAGTAGCACGATGAACGGGGTAGAATGGGGCGCGCATCCGCTGCTGCGACGCACCGTCAAAGTCATCAAAGTTGTCCTCAAGCACTGGCACGGGCGGTGTCTTGTGCGCCTCAGACATTGCGGCTCGTGCCTCTCAGATGGAGATCGTAGGGTTTGGCTGCGCTGGGAGTGTGATGCTTTGGATGTCGTCCTGGTGGCTGCGCTCCTGGTGGCCGACGATGACGACGAGGTGATGGAAGGAAGGAAAAAGGTGTTTACCGGTGTCCCCAGATCGCGTCGTTAAACACGTGAATCATATCTGCCCGAAATATCCATTTCATCCGAATCATTACTCTTACTGTATTATTATCCTTGGTTGATGATTCGCCGATTTCAGTCAAAATTGGCATGGCGGAATGCAAATAGGAAGGCAACTTGGAGGACTTAGGGCGGGAGGCATCAAAATGGGCTGCCGGCGGCAAGTGCGTGTCTGCTTCAGACGACCATCCCAAATGCACAACTTGCCAGACGTCCATCCCCTCTCTCATTTGCCGGAAGATATCGACCGGTCAATTTTCGAGTTAGCTGCGAGCATTGATAAAGCAACCGCTTGTGCTCTCGCTTGTGTATCGAAAACGGTTTACGCATGGTGAACAGTCCATCCATTCTTCAAGTTACACGTTCTGATCGTGTGTGTCAAGGACAGCACCGATCTTGTATCGCGACGTGAAACTCTGGACCACACGCCAAGCCCGCGCATTCGTTGCCGCGATAGACTCGCATGTGGCGCGCGATCCGCAATTCATCTCCAAGAACGTGCAGACCCTAAGGATCATTCTATTTGCCTCGGAGGACCGCTTTTCTTGCGAACGCATCCTGGAACACTGTCATGGGCTGCAAAACCTCACCTACCTCCCATTCGCATTCCCCGGCCAACCGTGGACATTCCAATCCTCCCGTGGCGCACTCCGGCGCCTCTCTCTAGAACTTGACAACGGAGCCATAGTTGTGCTCGAATCCACAATAAGCCCAGCCCTCCCCGTCACGCTCACGCACCTACACATCCAGTGCTACCACTGGTTTCGCTCGCCGCTCAACTGGGAAGGACCCCTCTCCCGATGTCCGTCCTTGGATCACATCCTGCTCGATATCACTCCCCTCACTGCACCGTTCAACCATACCAAGAGGATACTCACAGAAAACATCGTCGCGCTCCTCGCGCTCATCCGTTCATCATCACTGCGTCAGATCTCCTGTGCTTTCGACGTCACTACGGACTTGCCATTCCCCCATGGATCGGTACCTAGTCAGGATGTCATAGCAATGATGGAGGAGTTCTCGACAGATCCTCGCGTGGCGTTCATTGCTTTCGCGCCCAGCAACTTCGATCTCGCAATGGTCAATTTTCCGGGGCTTGTCGTAGTCTCCTACAGAGCGTGGATTCCAGAGCAGGATCCAGACAGGGATTTCAGATCAGTTTGGCAGAGGCCCGGGTCTGCCGCCGATGGGAGGCTTTGGGAGTTGATGGATATTGCTGCACAGGCGAGGGAATCTGGACGTAGAATCTGTTTGTAATAAGCATACTGTGTTTTGGGTAAAGTAATAGGGTCCTCAACACTCGGTTGATCATGTTGTTTCGTCTCGCTTCTCATACTTACCTATGTACCACGACTGTAACATGATGCTGCTGACATTAGGCTGGGTGGGGTGATCAGATGCAGTCTGAATGTGGTTTGCCTGAATAAGTACCATGAACTCCGACATTCAGAGTCCAGACTCATCCTGCAAACTTCCTGACTTCCCGCCTCTTCCTGCAAACGTTGCCCATCGGTATCCGGCCCGGGAGTTGCCCGGGAGCGTGGTTGCAAATCGTCCCTGTGAATGACGGTGATTTCGAACTTACGTCAGCATGTTGGTTTTAGCAACTTACCTTCGACAGCGATAAATCCTGAAATGTCTATCCACAGTGATGCCGAAGAGCCTGATACTGTCGATGCAGCTTATGCCTATCTTTTGGCCGGTGGACCCCCTCTGGAATCCGCACGAGTCGAGGAGGATCTCAGTTCTGTAGAACTAGTGCGGAAGGTCCTTGATTGGTACCCGCGTCCCATGGAGCCTGCAGAGGACGAGGACCAGCCGGAGCCGGACTCCTCTCCGGTAACTATGTTTGATCGTCACATACACGAGAAACTGCTCTTAAAACGCGTCGAGAGGCTCCCATCGCTTATCCCGTCCATTTTGAAGCATGCAGACGACGCGCTCGACATTCTCCTAGAGAACCCTCCCGAACTATCCAAAGGGGATTTTTTGAACCCATGGAACACAAGCGCGTATGTTTCCTCAGCAAAATCAATAGGAGCTCTGCGAACCACACTAGCTTCCCCTTCGATGCATCTTGCTTCAATCATCGCGTTCCATCCGGAACAACCCCAGGTCTTCCCCTTGGTCAACCTGCATAGGGATATCCACTTCCGAAATTCCACCCCCTTCTTCTCGCAGGCTCTCAGCATCAAAGCAACCGACATAGCAAGCGAGAAAGTTCGGACCATCGTAGCTGGTCTTCCAGATGAGAGCCGAGATCTTATCAGGGAGCTCTCCGATCGGCGGAGGCCGCTCGCCGTCTGGGACACATTTGCTTTGAACGGGCGGAGGATTCTGGAGGAGATGGACGCAATTGCTGGCGGTCCCTTTCCTTGGAAGCCCTGCTCGACTGTCGGTCATCCGCGCTATGCCGCGCGCGATCTCCCGGTAGTCGATGCTCCGAAGGGAATATGGACTTTACCTCGGGCAAAATGGTTACAGACGCGTAAATTCATGGATGCGTATGACCTAGAGGGCCGAAAGCATCGTGTTGAAAACGCTACCGACTCAGACACCGACCAGGAGAAACTTTTCTTGGCTCCCTCCGTCCCAAATGTCTCGGCTCACACAGCTGACTTTATGATGCGCGTGAGTAAATTGATTCCCTGACCGGCTTCTCATTGGTCTCACACACTCAAAGTCGTGGGCTCGCGCCGTCGAGAATGACTGCACCGTAATCATTTTTGATTCTGGAAACACTCTCCGATTCGGGATTCGACACAGAAAGCGGCAAACCTTATATCTTTCTGAGATCGTGGAACTCAATGGCGAGGAAACACATCCGCGCTTTGTGAGGCTTGTCCTCGCGATCGCTCTTGCGTCAATCTTTGACGCGGCGGAGCGATTACCGTTGCACCGAGAACCTCGTGATACTGCTCGGACACGGCAGAAGCGCCGCCTCAGTGTTGCCTCGAATTACGAGAGTGTGAAGCGCGCTAAGCTTGGTCTAAAGGCCAGCACCGATGCTCCGTACTCGTTGAAGGTCTTTCGCGCATATTTGCCTGTTGTATGCTCGCTGATTTTCTGATCAGAGGCTCGCAGAGAGTGTGAGAAGCAGAGATATCGTCCTGCTCTCCCTCGAATTTGGGATCTACTCTTCTCCGTCCCCTCTATATATGAATCGATGCTCCGCCCATCTGCGACCGGAATCGTCACTCCATTATTCGGATTCTATCATGCTTCGAGCCCATGAGAAGATCGGAGAAGGCGCAACAGGCGATGTGTATCGCGCAAGACTAGAGCTTTACTTCCCATCAGGGTCCTCCACTATATGCGAAGAACCCGTCATCGTGAAGCTCTCCCGCGGCGACAAGGGTACAGTTGCGCTTGAGCATGAATACTCCATATATCAGTATCTTTCCACGTCTTCCGAACCTTTCGACGGCCTCGCGCCGTGCCTAGGTCTATTCAGTAGTCCAGAGTCAGGACATATGGCTTTGATACTGGGTGACTGCGGCCACACACTGGCTTTGCGAACGGGAAGATACGAGCCAGCAGTTTCTGTTTCGGACACTGAACGGTGAGTACTACGAAACGTTAACGGCAGCCCACCTGACATAAGCAGGTCTGCCTATCTTCGCATATTGGATGGGATGCATGCAGCCAATGTGCTACACGGTGATATACGTACCTGGAACATGTTGATTGACGATGATGGGCATGTAACATTGATTGATTTTGATCACGCGCGTCAAGACCCCACACAGCAGGACATTGCAAAGGAGCGTGCACATTTGGTCAAGTTACTGGATGGCTTTCCGGTAGATGATGATTCGTAGAATGACTGTCTATTCATCTAAGATAACTTCATTATCCCCAGTGCTCCCGCAACCTCTTTTCGTCTCGCCTGATTCGCCTCAGCTGAAAAGAAGGCATCATTGCAGCAAATTCCACCTCCAAATTAGCCTTTCTCTGGGATGCGTTGATTATCCGAATCGACTGAAGAGGAGTCCCGCCGAGGCCGCTTCTCGAAGTTGCTCAACGCGTAGCCATACTACCAACACCAGGTTCTAGCCACCGCCCCACACCCTGCAGGACAAGAATGAAGCACGCGCGCGGGGCACAAGACACTTATACAGGCGCCAGACAAGCGCGGGTCCAGACCCGCCTTACAATGTGGGAATGATATAACAATTTGGGCCATCCAGGCGAGATTCAATGTATGACCTGTGCGCGCTCCTTTGCAGTGACGCGAGGTCGAAAATTTGTAACAGATGATATGAATTCGCTCTCGAATTCTTGAAGGGTCCTGGATGCCTTTTCATACTCCACATTCGTATCGTATGCAGATAGGATGGAAGGAAGGAAGTATATTCCGTCTGGTGGTCCCGATAAAGGAACATGACGGCTCGCAAAGTATCTACGTACAGATAGTTGCTGGTAAACTTGAGTCAAGCCAGGATGCAACTGTCGCCAAGTCGGTATAATGAGAGGAAACTGGGCATGGTGCGTGCGATGAGATCACGAGCATCACGAATTTCAATTTCCCACGTGTCGAGCTTCTTTTTTCATTTTGACTACCACCTTCCACGTCCCGCAGGTCCCGTGGGCCATTGCACTGTCCGTGTAAGCCCTTGTAGCGAGTGTCTCAATTCGCCCGCTGACATCCCCCCGCGATCTCAGGAAATGACGTGTGGTGTTTGCACGACTGGCCTTGACAATCTTCGTCCAACCGCATCACAGCAAGCGCGTATTGACGCGCTTTTGCGGTCAAACGACGTGCCAAACGATGTAGAGTACGCCGAACTCCGCGACCTACGTGCGCGTGGTAGGGCGCACACTCAAGAACTTGCCAACGAAATCACCGCAGTCCAGGCCCATCTCGAATCCCTCCTCACTGAGCAGAGGGCGGCGAACGAATGGATATCTCAAACAACTGCGGTTTTGAACCCAGTCCGCTCACTTCCAACCGAGACACTCGGTGAAATATTTAACTATGCCGTGACCGCGTCTGAGCCACTAGAGATGCTCCCTTCCGGGTCTCGTCTAGATTCGCTTTCCATGAACCGTTCTCATTGGGTCGTCAGCCACGTGTCGTCATACTGGCGGCGTACAGCGCTCTCCGCGCCGCATTTGTGGACCACGCTTGCCTTCGAGTTCAGAGCGGGATCGAGTGGCCTTCTTGCTTCATATCTCCTCGGCGTATATCTTTCGCGCTCCCGCACACTGCCACTTTCCATCCATCTCAAAGCGAAAGGTGACTGCAAAGCCTTCTCGGATCAGCATCCATTCTCTAGTCTTTTGATGTCCACCCCTCGGTGGCGCATCTGCAAGATTGACATCCCTTTCGAATCATATCCACTCTTCAATGCACTTCCCTTTCCGCTCACGCTGCTAGAGTGTGTCGAGATGGTTACACGCCGGGAAGACATCTCATGGAATCCGGGCGCAATCTTCACCATCTTCGGCGACGCCCCTCGCCTTAGATCTATCTCCTGTGACAGTCCCAGGCGCATACTTGATTTCTTCGATATACCATGGCATCAGCTTGAAGTCTGGAAGTCTACGAACCCGACGACTCTGGAAATTATTCGGAGCGCACTCGAAATTTCGCCATCCCTCCAATCAGCATGGTGTGAGATGTTTCCCCATGGGACTTTGAGTGCTCCACCGTCCTTTACCCATAATTCTCTGTCCTCCTTCTCCCTCCATGGATGCGAGGACGCAACCGCGGCTGCTTTGGCGTCCATGAATCTTCCTCGTCTTCGGACCTTACATCTTGGCGTTGATCCCTTCATGACGCGGGCGATCCTATGTCCCATACCGCCCCACATCGGCTCCTCCATCAAGAATCTCTCACTCAGCATCCGCATTGTTGCCGATATCGACCGACTTCCCTCACTCTTAAAATCAACACCCAACGTTTGCGGCCTGCATGTTTGTGTTCTCATGACGGCGAACATGAGCGGTGTTTTGGCGGCCCTCGACACCACCATCCCCCACCTGGAGACCTTGACAATTGCAAGGGATGGATTGATTGTCATCCCGCCGAAACTGATGTCAACGATAGAACGCCGGCGCGCTGGTGCGGAGGGCATCGCTGAGTTGAAAGTGGTCAGAATTGCGGGGATTATACAGTTGGATGACGGGGTTGAGGGCTCATTCGAAGACCTTTGCAGACAAGGGATTGTTCAACGCCTCAATTTTTCTGCTGGGATGATGTTAGGATTTTGATCTTTAGCCTTCGAAATCAAGCATACATTTCGCAGGCAGTCGTGGTTCGTTGTGCATGCTCTAACCCTACTGGTACTGATTCGTATTGCAGAATATTGCCTCGGTTTCTCGCAAAAGCTCACCTTGTCTCGTCTGGCTTCCTTGACAACATACATTATTTTAGCCCGTATAGTTTCACGTCACCACCATTTGAGCTTTTTTAGTCAAAACTGTTCGTTTCATATAGCATACTGAGTACGTCCTAATCGTAAATAAAAAATCAATAAATAGAACGTCCCACGAAAAAGGTCCTACGCGGGCGTAACAGGAACCTCCACAAGCGCATCCATCGTCTCCCGTCTCCTGCGCTTGACCTCTTCCCACTTCCTTCTCGTCGTGTTCAAATGCCGATATCCAGCCACCTCCGGCCCTGCCTCCTCGTCTGGCGTAACAACGGACCGTATGGAGTCCGCACGCTCAATACGCGAAACCTGGCGCTCCAGCCCGGCCTCCTCGGTAGCCGTGAGACGATGCGCGCGTTTCTTCACGAGCGTGGCGATGAACTTTGTAGGCTGGCGGTCAAGGTCCGGCTCCGAGTCGGGCATGGGTGCTTCCTGTACCCGCCTGATTATGTCGCTGGGGATGCGAGGGATGGTTCTGGGGAGTGCAGGGACAAGAGGGGGAGCCGATGGAGAAAATGCTGTGTGGCGGAATCTGGAAGTGGTGGCGCTCGGCTGTGAGTAGGCGGAATCAGAGGTAGCAGATGATTTGGCGGAGGTTGGGGTGGATGTGTCCACGGTCGCTACCGGACGTCCGGCTGCGTATGAGGTCGTAGACACGACCGGAACGGGCTTCGAGGTAGATTTCGCGTTGGTTGTACTCTTCGATGGAGTACCCTTCGATTGAGGGATCAAGAGCGGCGGCAGAACCGGCGAATGACGGTTCGGAGAAGGCGTGCGATTGGATTGAGGAATCGTCAAAGAGGGAGTAGGAGAGTGATACGAAGAGGTCGGCCGGATGTTGAGTGGTGTGACCTCTGCCAGCGTGATTGGAATCGGATTGGGAAGTGGGGCGAAATGCGGCGAGGGAGTGCGCTGGGAATGAACCTGGCGCATTAGCGGTTCCTGAGACTCGTACTCGTCATTGAACACCCTGAGAGTCGGCGCGTCGAAAGTGGATACAGAGGCATGTCCACGCGCGTAAGGATCGATGTAATCCTGCGACCTCGAATCAAGAGCGTACGGCCATGGCTCAGACAGCAGGCGCTCAGAGGTGCGTTTTTGATAATGCGCCCGTCCGCGCCCACGCCCAACGATGCCTTCGAACCATTCCTTCTCCGAGTTGTCATCCCTGGCCGCTTCATACGACGGCTGCCTCCGCCTATAGCACTTCCACACGCTCCTCCCTGCAAGAACCAACAGCAGGACCACCGCGACGCCCCCAACAGACACCCCGATGATCAATCCAAGACTCCACCCCCCGTCGGACGTCGTGCGTTTCGAAATAGCGGGCATCGAGCAAACAAAGGCGCTTGAGCAAAAAAAGAAGAGAGTAAGGAAGAAAGAGAAAAAGGTGGGAGAACGAAAACAAAACGAAAGAGAGAAGGAAAGGGAAAGGAAGAAACAGAACGGCCGACACTGCATTTACATACTGCGGTGAGTAAGTAGCCCTTGGTTTGGAGCAGGAGGCGGGCGGAATGATCCGAGACCGCCGCGCAGTTTCAAATATCCCGATCAGGATATGGGCGCTCGTATGCGTGTATGCGATGGTGGGTTCTTGTGTGTGGGCTGCTTGCCGTCATCGTCATCAAAACTCTTAGCGCTTTTAGAGTTCCACAATGACGAGAAGATGGAAGAAATCTGAGCTGGTTGCTGGTGCGCACAGGTCAAGACCCTTGTCAATTTTGACCCGTGGGCGTACACAGCCGCACTGGATTGGTTCACCCGTCTCACAACTCCGTGAGGGCACGGCCATTTATCTAAGCGGGCGGTGAAAGGCTTCGGCGGCGTCGGGCGTGTCGCTTGAGGGGCTTGAGAAGTTGTTGCAAGGGGCAGAATAGTAGGCGGACTTGAAGAACCACTTTAATCGAATCCACTACAGGTCCCGTAGCGCATCGCCCAGCTTTTCTGACGCGTATCAGCATGGTGCGCCACTGCACAGCACTACGCCAGACTGCGAACCATGGCAAACGTCTATGGGTAGGGCTTATCGTCAAGCAAACACAATGGAACCTTTCAGGTTCGTCTGTTCGAGCTACCCTTCCTCAATAAGAGGCTGCTGCCCTATTGTGTGGACAGCTAACATTGGGTTTGAATGAGGAGAGAACACAACGTGCTTTCAGGAATGAAGCGTGCGAAGAGTGCCGATGTAAGTATCGATCTTAATTGACAACCCGTACAATTTTAATATGCACCTCCCTCTGGAAACGGTGATCGCCAACGTCTGAGAGGGGTCCTGAGCGGGTAGAACCGACTTCAATTTGTGTCAGCATCGCATTCCAGCTAGGATCATTTGGGGCGTATATATGTGGACCTTCGGGCAAACGGTCCTAGACCAAGAGGCGCGCGAGGTCCAAGCTTAATGTATACCACGGCGCTTGGGAGTCAACACCAGTGGTACGAATGTGGAAAGGAATGGAGGCGATTACGAAGACCAGGAATAGACAGCGACGGATGCCGTTCTATACTGTGACGATAGTGGGGACCATACAGTCGGACAGACCGTGCCATGATGAGGGCGCGTATATCCTGCAGACAAGCAACTGCCATGTTCAGAGAATATGGAGGGATATATATCCTTGATCTTCTTGGAGCGGTTCGAGGTCATACGCCTGGAGCGTGTTGATTCGGTTCGGACACGAATGTGTGAGGGAAAACCGGCCGCAAATTATAGGTAGAAATACAAGGATGAGTAAATGAGTCCCTGTCAAGCAGTTAGTCCGGACAAAGTTGTCAAAGGCATGCGCTACTCACAAGAAAATCCTCGCGAATCCATCGCCTAGGCCAACTGCTCCGTAGTGCCGCTGCCCCGCCACCACGAAAACACTTTCGACGACAGGTACACCCCAATCAGGAAGCAGACCACGACAATCGCCACGCGACCGGTCTTTAGGCTTCCAGTGCCGATTCCAAATGCCTGTCGTGCGCGCTGCGACGTCTGGGATAGCGTGTCGCCGAATGACGAGAAGTGGTTTCCCTGGGGCATGGTCAGCGCCACTCTCAGCGTGATTCCGCGCAGCACGCACCGTGTCGTCCAGCATGAGATTCTGCCTCTCCACGTCGTCGTTGATGTCGGTCGTGATCTGGGCGGGATTAGCATAGCCTTGCGCAGCGGCGGGAGGCGCACCCCGCGGAGGGTCCTGATCTTGGAGTGCAGCTCATCGAGACGCTGGTCGTTCTGGGACTCGTAAGTGTCCTCGACGGAGCGTCCTCTGGATGTCGACATGGTCGTCAATGCGAGAAATGTATTTCCGGCGATCACTATAGAAGCCGCGCCGCGTAATCTCGGTTCGTAAGACCCATTTCCGATTTCGTCACTCTGCTTCCTACTCTTGGCCTCGTTCTCGACTCGCTATTGAACGCCTCTTTGCTGCTCCCGGGCGTCGCGTAACCTCTGCATGGCGCCTTGACTCTCAGACTATCATGAGCCGTCCTAAAATGATTAGTGCACGATATACGTCCTGTGACTGCTGCGTCTCGTCTATACGCATGTGCTCTCGTTCTATGATCCATTTGCGCCACGCCCTGCTGTTGACTTTGTGATTTAACACTCTCTGCCGACTCCGTCATGTGGCACATCCTCTCGTAAATCGAACCATGTAGTTCTGGCGCTCATATACAAGACGCTCGTCGGTTCTTGCGAGCGATGGGTCAGACCTTCTCTACTGATCAAATGTCCAGGAACGCCTACTACTGGTGCGCCATATAAGTTACCACCGAGATTAGTGTGAAGGTGAGTCCATATACACAGGGGTGTATCTGACTTCGGACAATATCGTTCTCTGTTGCTGGCCTGTCAGGATGGTTCAGCGCTCCGAGGCGCCCACCTGACGTAGAAGCAGTCCCAGGAAGATTTCTATTCCTGACTTCCCACTTCATAGTGTATTTTCACCTCGGAACCGTATATATGCGACTTTCGTAAATCAACGGAGGTAGATCAGCGCTGCCTACCGTACTGATGCATCTGACCGATACCATCCAGGTCGTACACCGCTGCATCGAGTCATTCAATACAACATCGCAAAGGAGAGGGTTGCACAATCTCGCTCTCCAGTCTGAATATATCTTAGCGCTCCGAGACGCCCACCTGGTGCAAAGACAGTCTCCAGGAACACTTTCCAAGTGTATACCCGCCTCTCGAAGGCGAAGATCACTACGCGCATTCTCAATCAGCACTCGCTCACGGTGGCTAGAGGACACCGCTGCATCACAACTTCGATGAATATCGGCTCATGACTCGGAGCGGGACAGGAGGATTCGACTGAGGCGGAACTGTAGAAACCGACTTCCTAGGACGCGAACATGATGACATCTGACCTCTAGGTTTACGAACGCGCGGCCAACGCAGACCGCGATCCCGAGTCAAAACAACTCGGCACAGCCCAAAATGGAAATCGAGCGCGCTCCCGACATCACGAACGAGGTACCTCCGCACAGTTCGCTGTTCTTTGATGTGAGTAATAATAACTATCGACCAGGTGGTCGTACAGAGTATTCAGTCCTGTGAGAACGCGCGGCTGCGTCTCATTTCGATGACTCTGCCTCCCAGTCTCGCGTATAAAAGCAGGACGAAAATTCGGCGGTTTTCCTCACTCTCCACTGCACATCCGCATTCAGAGTACCTCCCCATATACCATGTTCAACAAAGTCGTCTTCACCGCGCTCGCAGTCCTCGTCTCCGCATCCAGCGCGCAGATCAGCGACTGTGCGAGGACGTACGTCGTCCAGCTCGGCGACGTCTGCGATGCCATCTCCTTTGCCCACAACGCGTCTACGTACGTCCCTCCCTCTTTCCCTTCCCCTTCCCCTTCCCCATTCCATACTTACCACGAACAACCGCAGATACCAAGTCGCCCACGTCAACCCCGAGATCAACGCCGACTGCTCCAACCTCTTCGCCGGGGAGACGATCTGCCTCGGCGAGATCGGACAGGATTGCGACCAGACGTACAAGATCGCCTCTGGGGATGGGTGCGCTGCCATCGCTGCGTCGCACAACATCGCTCTCCAGGTGTTGTTGTCGAACAACCCCAATGTTAACGCTGCGTGCAGTAATATCTATCCCGACGAGGTTCGTTGACTGTTTTGAAGAGTGTAGGGAAAGTACTGGACTGATTGTTGTGCGCATGTAGGTCCTTTGCGTTGCTGCTAGTGACGTTTATGTATGAAGCGGAGGATGGGGTCATGAAATTAGTTGTATCGGTTGGAAGAATTTAAGGATGTTCTTAGTTAGGATGTAGCCGTTGCCGAAATTGTTTGTTGCCCAAGCCCCATGATGTCCTCACAAGCACTTCGTGATCGTCCGCTGGTTGCGAGCGTTAGAACGAATCCTTTCTCAATCATTGCAGCTTAAGGTCTATGTCCAGATGAGAACGAACAACTTCGAACGTTGAGACTGGCTACCAAATAGTAGGCGAGACATGGTAGTCGTCGGTAGATTGATAGAAACCACTACCTGAGTAACAATACAACCCACAGAGAAAGAGATGAGCTTTATTGGCACTTTATATGCTTCCGACGTTGACAGTCATGCTCGCGAGTTTTGTCAGGCAAGCTCACGTTTTGTTATTGAGATTCCAGAGCCTGGGTGTTAGGCCTGAGAGCGCGTCCCGTGCGGCCTAAGCATAAAGTTTTGAGAGAGGGTTCTCAGGGAACTATGGGAGCAGATGTCTAAATAACGAGAGATAATTGAATAATGAAGTGGTCAAGGCGGACGAATAGACAGAGTAACGTCGAAACACTAAATCCTGGTCATATCACGACACTCATTATTCCAGAGCAAGACCGTATATTCTCATCGAAGCGGCACACGCTAGCACATGGTAGATACTCATCTTGATTCTACCATGCGGCGCTTTGTATAGCGGTCCTAGCACACCGCGATCCCGAGTCATTGCATCCGTAACATAGCCAAAAAAGGAAGCCCCGAGCGCGCTCCCGACGCGTCATCTATCAGATTCCGCAAACGCCCCTCGTTCTAGAGCGCCTTCTCTGATAGAAGTGATATCCATCGACCAGGTCGTCGGCGATTTCATCCAGTCCTGTGAGCGCGGCGAGTCATTGGCGGTTGCTAAAAAGCTGTCAATGACTCTGCCTCTCGTGTATAAAAAGCGGGGGGAAAAGCCAGCGTTTCTCACTCTTCACTGCTCTCCCGCATTCAGAGTACCTCCCCACATACCATGTTCAACAAAGTCGTCTTCACCGCCCTCGCTGTCTTCGTCGCTACTTCCAGCGCGCAGATTAGTGACTGTGCCAGGACGTACGTCGTCCAGCCCGGCGACATCTGCGACGCCATTTCCTTTGCTCACAACGCGTCTACGTTCGTCCTTCCCTCCACACACCATAAAATCCAGTACTTACCACGAGGACGCGCAGGTACCAAGTCGCCCACGTCAACCCCGAGATCAACTCCGCCTGCTCCAACCTCTTCGCTGGGGAGACGATCTGCCTTGGCGAGATCGGACAGGACTGCGACCAAACGTACAAGATCGTCTCTGGGGATGGGTGCGCTGCCATCGCTGCGTCCCACAGCATCGCCCTTCAAGTGCTCTTGTCGAACAACCCCAACGTGAACGCTGCGTGCAGTAACATCTATCCTGACGAGGTTCGTCGTCTATGCTGTCACCTGTGGCGATAGAATGCCGAGCACTGATTGCCACTCACCTGTAGGTCCTCTGTGTCGCTGCCAGCGACGTCTATGTTTAGGTGGATGAAGGGATCGTGGAATTAGTTGTTGCAGAGTTTACTGTTTTGGATTGGAAAATCTTCTAGGCTACGCATGACACATGCCAGTGTCAACAGTTTCCGATTCGAAATCAAGATCGTACTTTGTTGCCCAAGATGGTGTTCTTAGACGCAGCCTTTTTAACTTGAAGCTCGTGATCTTCTGTTGCAATCCTAAGAAATCAGAACGCATCCTGAAGTCGCCAGTTTTCTGAAGATACAGTAAGCTAATCTGAACGAGCGACCACGACTGAGCAAAAGCGCACCACACTCACTTTCACATGAAATCTGTTCGAATCATGAAGATCACTGGTTGAATAAGTACTGCCAGTGGAGAATCTTTGACCGTCCCCTGAAAGATATCAGCTCTCGCCGTCTCAGCAATGACATGGTCGCTTCCGGGGACACGAAGAGATCAGAAGAAAACGGCCATGGGAGTCTGGTCAGCCGTGATGGAAGAAAGGAAGGGGATGGACGTGTACGTAAGAATGATGGGCATACATAAACCGCCGGCTATCAAACAAATGCATTTCTTTCCTTCGAACCGCTTTGTCAAGCGCTTTGTCGGGGCCGACATGTTAGCGTTTTGCTCGTATTAACCCCCACTGCCTTCAAGTAGTGCTTTGCTATCTATCTCTTGATGTCCAAGTCCCAAGCCTTCCGCCACCTTGCCCCTTCAGGCGTTCGTCGCCTGATGTTTCGACTCCCGTTTGCTGGCTTCCTCCTGTGCTACGCGAATGATGTCTTGGGGCTCTGTGCTTGTCTCTACTTGGTGCCAGAGCTTTCTGCGACGAAGTCTCTGATTTATTTTTGATGATCGTGCGCTTGTCTCACACAGCTTCGTCGTGACATCGTCTCAAACTCGAACTTGAATGCTCGCAGAACGATGATCACCATGTCCTCTCCGCAAAGCGTACCCATATTCTTCCTTGCTCCATGTATGCTGGTGACCGAGACGGGCCAGACCTTCGTGCGTACAATGTTTCGTGAATTGTATTGAAGTGGCGTTCATGTGATTACAGTGGGTCTGTAGACGGGGCAATGCATCAACGCCCACTGTGTGCAGAGCTGCGGGTTGTAACAAAGTGTCCCTGTAGAGAACTTCTGTCGTGGCGATGCTCTTTTCTGGCAACGTCGCACCCTGCTCGGAAGGAGTTGTCGGGTGATTCAAAAGGTGACTCTCACAATGTAACATCTCCGGATGGATCTGCTTCCGCGTAGTAACGCACTAGTAACGCCAACCCCCGACAGTCAGTCCAGAGTCAGTCCCTGAGACTCGTCTGCTAATCAAGAGAGACTTCAAGCTTCAACGGTGTGTCTACCTTATACTCATGAATCGTGTGTACTCATTTGGACACTTGCGAGGCTTGAGGTGGATTCGCCAAAATCTTGGGCCGTGGCGCAACCCAGGTATTTTCTCTCGCCTCTGGTCATGCGTATCTGACTGCTCGGAGTCCTGGGTTTTGTGACTCATGGTATCGAATGTCGAAGTATTGGCGCCGGTAACCGTATTTCCCCGCACTGTTGTACACGGGAGAGCCTGATGGAATCGTGTCTTGGCATACATAGTCATGGAAATGGAGCAGTGGACGAACTGCAGATTGCGCAGTAACCAAGTACAGTTCTGCTCGGCTGGTACTGTTTTGATGGGAGTTCCTCGATGATAAGGCGTCCCAGTTCATACCTGCATCACTTTTAGGTTTTTACGTATGGAGGGAGCGATGAGAAAATTCTGGCGAGCTTGAACTACATCCTCGTTGCGTATGTTTTACATAGGACGCCTACCCTCGTTGTGCAGGCTGGGAGCCTCGCGCTCCCAAGGTCCCAGGCGTATGATGAGCTTTGTGTACTTGCCTTTTCGGGGCCTTGCTTTATATGCACCCTGAATTTCACATCAGTTACAATGACCGATCTGAGATCGATCACGATCCTATTCCGAGTTTTTCTTTGTTCTCCCATCGTTATGGAAGTTAGAATGAAACCCAGCGCGGCTGCAGAGTTCCCTCCATCCACTCTGATGCCTTCCATCCCCGTCGTCTTCATATAAGTAGAGGGCCAAGACCTGGCTGGAAGGTTTCCCTTTTACCCTTGCTTCGCACGGCACGAACAATAGGCTTATTGTTGTATGTGTTCTTTTTGTTATTTGATCGTCCTTTCATCATCGTTTCCTTTTGTTTAGTTGGTCCAATAGGACGACGGGGCGTGTTTATTTATTAAGGTGGAAATCACACCTTACCCTTCTTCATATCATATTCCCGTCATCCGGTCGTTCCTTCCGCAATGACCGCCTACTCGTCCAGGCTGGTGTCCTACTCTTCGCGGCCGTTCACGCCCATCGACGCGCTCCCCGTCGAGCTGCTGTCCTACATTTTCATCTTATCCAACACCCCCGCCCACGATCCTACCCCCGCCGATCCGCTCTTCGACGCCGATGTCGCCAAAACACCAACTAGGCTGTCATCGGTGTGCAAGCACTGGCGCCGGGTTGCATGGGAGACGCCGGCGCTGTGGACACACCTATGTGCAACCATAGGATCCATCCACGAATTTGTCGTCAAACCTACCCGCCAGCGCTTATCACTCTTCGACACATCGCATTTCTCGGCATATCTCAAGCTGTCTCGGAATCGCCCTATCGACATACTCATCGACGCGCGAGATCCGGAATATGATTTTGGGGAGCCTGAGTGCGTCGCATTTCCTTTCGACCTGAACAGCTGATTCATGTTTTATAGGATTGACCCCGACTGTGGGTATGTCCCAGCATTCAGCGCTGCACATATGCGCGCTGCAATAACGACTCTTCTCCCCCACAAAGCGCGTTGGCGCACCCTTTCCATCATGACCGATACTTGGACTCCCATGCATGCGGCGTTGCAGCTGATAACGCCCCTCGATGCTCCTCGACTAGAAGCCCTCTCCCTCATGCGATGCAACGACTACATCAGTCATGCCCCGCACTTCGAGCCTGCCCGCCTAGCTCTACCTCTTTCCTTCTCGAGCCCATCCAACCCTTCCACGCTCCGCCACCTGACCCTGCGGGGGATTCCCGCCGCATGGGCAACGCTCGCCGAATCACTGCCGCAGCTGGAGACCCTTGACATCACGTCCCTGGCAACGACGGTCCGGCCAACGCTGAAAGAGATGCACGCCATCTTATCAAAATGTGCACCCACACTCCAGAAACTTCGTATTCTAAACGACGCCGATACGGAATACATCCCTGGTTCCCTCTCTCCCATATCCCTACCCCATCTCACTCACCTCGCCGTCGGATTTCGCTCTGACTTCCGCCCAGGCCTTGTCGAATCCGGCCTTGTTAAGGCCCCGCTTCTGCGGAACTTCACTTTGGAATGCGAGACGCATCCGGGAGATATAGGCGTCCCCGACGCTGGCGGCATTCTGTCGTGCTTTGCCGATGCGAAGTTCGAAGACGTTACACTCAAGGCGGTGTATGCCAGTGGTGCCCTCCTTCGAGAATTTCTTCGTGGCGTTAGACATCTGGAGCTAGAGCGTATGCCGAACGTCGATTTCCTTTTGAAACCAGGTCTTCCATTGCGGACATTGGCCTTATCGGACTGCGATGGGTTGGACTGGGAAATGGTCAAGATGTTGAAGGGTGTGGCTGGTCGGGACGTACGGATGGAGGTTCACGTCGAGCAAGACTTCGAGGGCGATGATGTGGGGATTGAGAACGTCTTCGTTCATCGAAGCGGAGAGTTTCTTGATGAGGACGACGTCGAGCTTCCATCCGAGGATGAGGCGTACTGCCTTGGAGGAACGTTCAACGATCCGACGTTCGATGCGCTCTACATGCAACCTCAGCCTGCGCTGGCGGCCAGGTAGTCAATGTAAATAATTCTCGAGAGTAATGTTGTAGTCAAAGAATCCGCAGAAGTCTTTTATACTGTTGAAGTGGACAGTAATCGGGGTGGAAAGGTACCTGATTCGCAGGCTCTTCGAACGGATGGTGTCACCCCAATGCCCAGCGTGCCATCCTCGTAACTTTCCATGGTTCGTGGCAGTATACTAGGAAATCCATTCCAAACCCCATCTCACAACAACCCATGGTATCACTGACCTATGGCTTACTTAGTCTTCCCGACGTTTGGTGATGTCTCTCCACTCCGCAATGTCGGTGACTCCTCCCTACTCGGATATCGCACCGATCGGAGTTGAATCGGCGATCGGCACAAGGTAACCGGCATATCGGCCACACATTCACACCCACGGCACGATTGTCAGCCTCCCGCCAAGATGTCGATCACTGCCATCGAGACTTCGACCTCCCAAATAATGCCCAACATACCTGGAGACGTGTTACGCCACATCATGGATGTTGGCTTCAATCTAGACACCGCCTGCGCAATGTCGCGAGTGTCAAAGGCTTTCCGCAATTGGTATGTCAGCCGTACGTTGCAGCCTGGGAGTACGCTCAATCTTACCGCAGCATAGAACCGCACATCTATCGAGACATAGCAATTGACAGAGCCGAGCGAGACATCGCTCTTCAACGCACTATCGGAGCCCGCTTGCCACGGGATCCTACGTTCTTCCGGCGACATGTGAAAACATTGGCGCTGTGGCGTCTCGGTGACAATGATATCAATCTTCATGAGGCCATCGTCACCATTGTATCCGCCTGCGACGCTGTCCAGTGTCTAGACTTTGCACTCGTCCATCATCCGAAACTCGACGAGTATCTCGATGTCATGCATGAAAACGACAGACTCCGTCACCTCTCTTTGAGCTCCGCGCCACTCGAAATGAAGTGGCATATCCACGAAGCCCTTCCCCCAAAAATAACCCACCTTCATGTCGATCAGTACTTTGCCTCCCACGACCAATGGCAGGAGATACTGGACGAACTCTGCCCTATGCTCACGGACATCATCATATCTTATTTTGCCCTCCCAGGGATGTCCGCCGTGGCCGCCGGATTTATATCTCATGATATGCACGGCATCATGTCTCACAGTCAAGAGCGTATTTGGACAGCTTGCTTGACAACTAACTATCTCATCGACGAAGCGGGCGTGCGGGAGCTTCTGGAGGATCCAGAAATGATCGTGCTTCTGTTTGATCAGAGCTTGATGGTCGAGTCGCGTGGGCGGGTTCTGGCCTTGTCTGATGCGTTCGAGGACACGCCAGGCATTGCAGTTGTCCAGTGTGCACCGATGGCTGCGTCTTACCCGGACGGTACTGTCTATTGGGGAGATTTACCTCTCGCAGAGCGTCATACAGAGGATATCTGGCAGGTGATGGAGAGGGTGAAGCGAGAAACGGAGGCACACTTGTACAGTCATGACCCGCGGAGCGATACAGGGGACCAATAATTTCGAGAAACCGTCATAGACACATTAGTGCAACTTCAATTTATTTGGTTGCTGAATGTGGCAAACGTACTAGACACGCATCAAAAACAGCTCTACATGATTCATACTGCGGCGGGAGTTCTCAAATGCTCCTTTTTCTCCTCGGCACACATTTCTATGATTTCCCAGAGATCCAGAGACACCGAGTCTCTCCACGTCTGGCCAAAATCGCGTTCCATAGACCTCATGAGCGTCAACCCGATGATATGTTCGAACTCGGATTTCTGCCCTTTGGCTTCCTCAATCCAGGTCGACTTATCATCGAAGCCCACAGTCACGAAACGAGGGTCATCGGCAAACTTATGAACAAACTCGAGGACGGCGTTTCTACCCGCTTCCGGTCCCTGGAACGCCATACTAGGAGTCATCTCCAGGTCAAGCCCAATCGCCACTCTTTTCACGTTCGGGGGACACGCGTACAAGATCTGTCGAGTCTGAGCCGGTGCGGATTCGGTGAGGAGACTCTCCCACATGTGAATACTTCCGCATTCGGCCCAAAACGTCCAGTCAACGAACAGATGTGTAAGGTTGGGGCACTGATTGAAGAGTAGCGTCCATTAGAAACCTTCCGTGTGCCACGGAGAAGTAATGTAGCTCGAATGGAGATGAGTGAGGGTGTGAGGAAGACAGGGAAACTGCCCGGGTTCGAGAAAGTCAAGGGAGAGGCGGCGGGGGCCCTTGAAGGTAGAATTTCTCAATGTCCTCAGAGGAGCCTTTCTCGATGCCATGGAGGACAAGGGAGACGACATTAATACATGCAGTCAGAATGCGCCTGATTTTATCGGGAGATCCAATGCTGTAGAGCCCGAGGCCCATGTTCCTGACGAAGAGGCAGTGATCGTTGGTTTCAGCGTAAACCATTCTAACGATGAATGAGTCGAGCTTTCGCTCATCAACCAAGTTCACAGTATGGTAGAGAATGGGATCAATCCAGAACGACTGTGAACCAAGGGCCCAATGGACATAAAAAAGTGCTTACCATTGACGAACTGTTTTGGACACCAACGAGAGCGTGTGGGCGTTGTGTCTCGCCGACAGCTCGATGATAAGTCTCCCAATCTCTACCGGAAGCTCAGGCAGTGGGAGCAGCACGTCTGGTATAGACATGATGGTCAGTAAGAAAACTACCTCGCAGAGGTTCCGCCGGTGCGCTTATGAACGACCTATTTATAGATTGCCGCCCACATCACACACACCGCATTGACCGACCCGGCGTATTCAGGAGCCTAGAGCGCACAAGACGCAACTTTATGCAAAGTCAGTTGCTCTGCAGTTCCGCTTCGTCGAACAGGATTTGAGTGAACCACGCGCTGAGAGTGGTGAAGTTGAAAAGCCGCAGCCAGCGCGGCTCGAAGAACGTTTGATACCCTCTTCTATTCAATGATTGTGATGCAGGCGTTGAAGGTCACGGTCAAGGGCGAGGTCTGGGCGAGGTAGAAGTTTGACTGCCAATTTCCAATTGCGGGGCAAACTGCAACGTCCCGGAAGATGCCGATGTGACTCATCCTCAACCTCCATGGGTACACAGAACGCTCTACAGCGCCCCATTTTGTCATGTCCCGACGACGGCTCTGTCTGACTGGCGACCATCACTTGAATTCAGGACACAACTTTGGCCACTTCGCGTGTCTGTCTCCCATGACTTGCTATAGGATCGTTACTCATCTCCTTCTGCAGCACCCGCCAACTCCTTACAGCTATCCCGAATCACTGCGCCAAGGAGACTCGAGAGCTCTGGGATACTAACATTCTCGTAATCGAGTCAAAACGCCGTCTGTCTGATTCATGTCGCTTGCAGTTGGCATACACTCATTGGCTTGGCATTACGTCTACAGGTACATTGATTGTTTGAATGTATTTCGTACAGTCGAACCCTCTGCATTGCCAGCAATGTATACAGTCTGACGCCGCGAGGTATTGGTTTCACACTCTGCCCCGATATACCAGTAATTGACGGCGCGTCGCAGTCGAGTCACCATCAACATACCAGACGTCAATATCAGAATGGAATCGCTCTCGGCACATAAGCTCACATGCCCGTTCTTCGCTCTCTCTGCACTGACAGTGTTGCCCAAGGTCAGTCGAGCCGAACCTGACCATCGATGGTATGCCATGTCTCCCACGATATTCGCATCTCTATGAACGCCCACTGACACGAATCCCATTCCTCTCATCGTAACAAGGCCTCTTTTCGGGCACAGAATACCGCCTGCCAACTATGTGGGGTTGATCTGCAGTGCCAGGCCTACGCCCCGTATGCGTGTACAGTAATCTTGATGGCGGCTAAGCGTGATAATCATCCCCACACTTGAGAGGTATTCAACGCGCGACGCTCGGAGTCACTCTACTTACTACATTATTGTCGAGTTCCTGGCGACAGGATGAGGTATAAGAGCCCAACTCGCCTCAGCACAACACACCATTCAACTCAACGGCTGCGATGCGATTCCAATCACTCGTCCTCCTGTCATTCCTCTTCGCCTCTTCCGCGTTAGCCAAAGACGGCGGGGATGGTGACGGCATCCCCCGCGTTGAAAACGCAAAGAATCAGGCATGCGTGCCGTGGTATGGGATACGCGATGCGATCATGGGTGGGATATACCATGGTACTCTCCTATTGCCTGCTCGGGTTTATTTCTGATCCTAACCCCACATTCCCTAGGTAGATGCAACGACCTCTCCCGCGCTGCAATAAGACTCGCATTCCACGACGCTGGTATGTCTCCTATAGTACCCCCACTTTCCCGATTCATTATGAAAGCGTCAACAGGCACATTCTCCCTCGCACTCAAATCCTCCGGGCAGCCGAACGGCGGCGCAGATGGGTCGATCATCACCGACCCCGCAGAGGTTCAGAGACCGGAGAACAATGGCCTGCAGTCCATAGTGGCTAGCCTCGCTCCCCTCCCTGTGCAGTTCAACGTCTCTCCCGGTGATATCGTCGCGGTGAGCTGTTACTGCAATTTCAAGAACGCTAACCTGAACACCCATCAGGTCGCTGGTGCTTTAGCGGTAGTACGTCGTTTGTGATTTCATACCTTTCTAGAGCTCTGATGGAGATTGTAAACAGCTCGCATGCCCCGGCGGACCCGTCATCGAGACATACATCGGCCGCCCCGGATCCCCGCCCATCAACCCTGACGGCCTACTCCCCGACACTCACAGTTCCGTTCCCGTTCTCCTAGCGCGTTTTGCGGATATGGGATTCAGCACGCGCGAGCTCATGGCGCTCATCGGAGCACACTCAACGGGCAGACAGCGGTTCGTCGACCTTCAGCAAGGAGGGGAGACATTTGATTCGACGCCGGATGTTTGGGATACGAGGTTTTGTGAGTGCAAAACAAAGGTGTAAATGGGCTGATGATGATGGTGTTGTAGATACGGAGACGCAAAACAACGGGACGAATAGTGTTGGGGCTTGTGAGTTGACGCCATCATTTCCTCGAGGTTTACTGAAGGCCGTTTCATTCCAGCCACGTTCGGCCTTCCCAGCGACAAGGCCTTCTCACACGATACCGCAACGGTGAAAGACTACAACCGCTTCCTCGGCTTCAAAAGGCAGGATAACTGGTACTTACTACTCTTCCCACTAGATCCACTGACGCTCACGGACCTCTCCCCATAGGGCGGACGAATACGCCGACGCGCACGCGAAGATGAGTCTCCTAGGGTACGACAAGTCGACCTTGACGAAATGCACGGAGATCCTGCCCACGGAGATTGACTTGAAGAACCTGGTGGGGAAGGATGATAAAAGTGATAACCCGGCGGTGGACCCGGTGAAGCTGGAGGCGGCGATCCAGAAGCAGAGGTCGATTTGGTTGGCCTGAACTGTGGCCCGGCTGACTATGTAGGTTGAGATATCGGACTCTGTGTGTTTATTTGTGATAAGTATCATTCTGTCAAGCTTTCCTACTTGTCATGGTGCCCAACGCTCTCATGAACTTAGACTGTAATCAATGAATATGTTCTGCCGGTGGATTCAATCAAACTGCATTGTTCGTCACGGTGCGGTGTGTTAAGGTGTGTGGCGAGGAACTCGAACGGCGTAGTCCAGCTACATGGGACAATGGGAAGGCAACTCATCGCAGTGTACACTCTCAAAGGCGCACAAATTGCGTGGTCAATGTACACATCGAATGATGAAGACATCAGGACGAGCGTTCTCCCTTCTGTGCGTTAGTTACCAGGTGATCCTCAGAGAACGACATAGTACACGGGGTCCAGTGTCAAATAGCTCAAGCCGGCAGCATGCTGGGAACAATGAGTAAGATATTCCAGACAGCGGCAACAAATGGAGTGAGGATAAGAGAGCAATTTGCCGGCGTGCCGTAGTGACCAATCCGTAATCACACCGACAACGCCAATTTTCCCACGTGGGACACATACCTCTCGCAACCACTATCAACGGTAAGCGTCTTCAAATTGCCTCTCAGACCGTTGACAGCTTGGCCCTCAATGTTAGAACATGGATTGTGCTTCTTGCGCACCCGCGTTAACCAAACTGCATCCAACCGCATCTCAGCGAACGCGTATCGACGCTCTCCTCAAAACCAACGATGCACCTGACGATGTGCAGCGCGTCAAGCTCCTCGCCCTGAGGGCGCGCGGCATCACATACACAGAGGAGCTCTCGACCGCGATCTTCAAACCTCAGGCTCGTTGCGAATGTCTCCTCGCTGAGCAGCGTGCGGTGAACGAATGGATGTCCCTAGAGACGCTTGAAGAGATATTCTCACATGCCATTTCAAATTGGATAGACATGTTTGTTGTGGCTAATTCACTTTCGATGGATCATCCTCTGTGGGTCTTATCACACGTGTCGTCGCGCTGGAGGCGTGCAATGCTCTCCATGCCCCGCATGTGGAGCAATCTCGCCCTTCCCACCGACCCACCCCTGCGCACACCTTCGAGCTCATACCTTCTGAATGTCTACCTATCACGCTCCCACGGACTCCCTCTATCCATCACGCTTTGGGCCCAGATGCATGTTGCCCAGGATACCCTCTCAGTGATTGCTCAGAGTGCATCACGGTGACGCACTTGTGATCTATATCTTCGGCCTGCCACATACTCCCTTCTCGATGCACTCTCCTCCCCTCTCACTCTGCTAGAATCTGCCCGTGTTGGGGTATATGTCTACAGGTCTAAGCGGGAACCGTCCAGGACATTTAGCATGTTCTCAAATGCACCCCGAATGTGTTCTCTTTCCTGTAAATTTCTTAACCCAAAATTTGTGCTCAAGCGGTTTCTTGTCCCATGGGATCGGATTGAGGTTTGTAACGCCAATGACGGACGTTGCAAGCTGGCCACCTTTCGTCAAATTCTCGAGCAGGCTCCCCTGCTACGCTCTGCATCATTTAAATTGTTTGGATCCCGTCCTTTGAGGCCATTCACTTCCATCATCACCCATCCATCTCTGTTCACTCTCACTCTCTCAGGAGATGAGGCCAATGTCCTGGATGCTCTGAGGTTTACAGGCCTGCCATGCCTTCGTGAATTGCACCTACATCACTTAGATCTGGGCTTTCTACCATTCAAAGTTGGATCTGCCATTAGGACCCTCTCAATTCAGGTTGAGTGTATTGAGAGTGAAAAGATTGCTGTACTTCTGGCATCAACACCTAACATCCACAACCTGACTGTTGATTCATTCTATGAAGAGAAGCTGATCAACATAGCAGAGGCACTAAATTCCACATTGCCATTGCTGGAAAGCCTGACAATTGTTAGAAGGAATAGGATCAATATTCCTATGGAACTTCTCTCTATGATAGCACGACGACACACTGGTATGGAAGGTTTTATTAAGTTGAGGGAGGTTGTGTTTGCAGGGCCCCTTGGCTATTTTATAGAAGAGGTTGAAGATGAGCTTGACAATCTTTGCAGATTGGGTATTGCTCGATATGTGGCTATTTTTGATATTCCTGAAACTGATTGATCAAGAATATTAAATGAGGGCAATGTCTTCTGATTGAAACTCAAAAAGTAGTAATTGACTTTGATTGACCGTTGAAATAGAAGTTGTTCAGCAGTTTCAAAAATATAGATTACTTGTGTAGATTTGTATATTATTGGTTTTGTCAAATAAATGAGTTACTCTAGACTTATGACCTTATCTTCACATAACGTGTCACTCATACCTGTGAATTGAAGATCTGAGCATAAAATCACGCATCACAAGCCAAATTTCACCTACTCAAGGCCTAAAAAGGCAATTCTTCAGGCCGCCTAACAATGAGCTGTCTAAATTAGGCATTATACCTGAAAATGAAGATCAATCACAATGAAGATGATGCATCACACATCACACCCCATGAAAACCTAACCCCCCTAACCCTAGCATTTTTTAACTTCAAAAATGATGAAAATATTATAAAAATGCGTGGAAATATAATAAATATATGCTACATCTTACTGTATTTTAATGTACTCATCATATTTCCAATCATTTTCATTATAATTTCCTCATTTTTCAGGTGAAAAAATGTTGAATAAATTCTACATTTTTTTACCATATTTCTGGCGTAAATGTGGTATATCTCATGCAGTGATAAGGCCATAAGAGTACAGTATATCCACTGGATGAGCATTCCAGAATTTAGTAAAATCTTCAGTCAAAAAACCTTATAATTCTTCACCAATTTGTAGAGAATTCACGCGCTTTACGCGCACAGCAAGGCGGCCCGCCACTTGCACCATCCAGAACTAAGACCATTACATGGTCTTTCCATCTCTTGTTATACCACTCTACTTATAGACATTGTATTATATTTCTTGGACCATTGTATTTACTCTCGGACCTTTACTCAGATACTATATAAGCTGTCATGATGTAGCCCCGCCGCAACCGAGGATCTTCCACTTTGGTCATACTTTGGTGTCCTAATGCTGTTGTTACACAAACTAGCACCACAACGGAAGATGCCGAGAGACATATCAAGGAATCGGGGGTTCGATCCCTTATGGCGACACAGCCGGGATCATGAAGCCCCGCCCTTGTCAGGCTTCCCACCCTCCCGGAGACACTCTGGAGCAAGTACACATGGTTCATGACACGCCGGGATTATACTTAGGCTGCATGAGTCAGGCAGGAGTCGGCACCCGACCAATCCCGCCTTCCCGACCAATGAGCGGCCATCAATCTGGCGGGTGATCATTGGGATGTCGGGACCTCCGTCATCCGCAGCATCAGACCACTTCCGACGCATCAGGAGCATGTGGTAGAAGCTTCGAGAAGAGGAACGATGAGCCAGCATGGGATTGGTATAAATACAGAGACAGTGCTGTACTAGTTACCCAGACTTTGTCCTTAACCAGTTTTCCCCCATACAAATCCGTTAGGCACTCTGAGCTCTCCGTGATAGGACTCATCCACATGTCTCCCTTCGATACCTCCGCCATCATTGTTGACTTCAATGAGAGCAGGCTCCCCGGCGCCACACCTAGGACTAGGTTGGCAAGCCTCGTACCTTGGGATTAGGTTCCTACGGTACTCTAGACACCGGCGAGATGGACGTGCAACCATCGAGGGTCCCTACGACTGATACAGTACAATCAGTTGAGCACCATACAAGGATGTACGTGGTACGCCGCAGGAAAGCTATGAGTTGACCACAGGGGTAGTCTCTCATGAGCGACTCCAGGTCGCGGCAGGATTAGGTCGTAACATAAGCACTCGTATGTACATACTGTATAATTTAAATCAATTCGTCAGTCATCTGTCATCAGGGCCTCTGACGAACAAAATTTGGCACTTGTCATCGGTCACCGAGGCTCTGGAGGCTCTCCCAACGCTCCCGCCACTCCAAATCGGGCTATTTTTGTGCGCCTGCGGCGCCCGCCCTTCCTAATAAGGCAGGTTGACAAATCCATAAATTTGTCAAACCTGTCATCGGTCATACCCCCTGACAAATCAATTTAAATTATAGAGTACATGGTTGTATGAGCAATGGACATGTATTTGCCTACAATGTTTTGACTACTGTAGTGTTTCGACCATAGGTTTGCAGTATGTGACGCAATATGCTGCAAACTTACAGCAAACAGGTTCGTGAACACTTAAATTGCCTTACTGTAGACTTTTGACCGGATCTTCATGGTGTTTGGACCGTGACACCCAAAACCTGTGGAGTAGATCTTCATTACCTCAGTTATTACCCTATTTAGTAAGCCCGCCGCCAGGTGGGCCCGAAAAATTACCTTTTTAAGCCTGCGTACTCAATTCAGAAGCTCCGTGATGCGTGATTTTAGGCTCAGATCTTCATTTCACAAGGGTCCGTGATGCGTTATGCAAAAATCCGGTTGAAAGTCTACAGTATTTGGACGGTCCCGCCGGAGGCGGGACTTGAAATTACCACTTTTGGCCGCTTGTGCCTGATTGAGAGGCACCGTGACGCGATATGCAATATGTATAGGTTCAGTTCACAGAGCTCAATATGCGAATATGTGGTCGAAACACTACAGTAATGCATTGGAACCCATTGATATCAAGTGAGCTAGAAACTTCCATGAATATTTATCGACAACAATTAGAGTTTGTCAAGAAACACAAGCAGGAAGACCAGATTCTTGAGACTGACTGATATTTGACGATATGTGCTGATATATTAGTCTGCATCAGTTTAAGTCATTGTAAACTTTACTGTTAACGTGTTTTTCAACCTGAATACTTTTCTTGGAGTTTTGCATTCATTAAATACTGGCAGTAACCCATGTGATGCACTCATTTTAAAATGCCCAAACTTCAGCTGAACATAGGGAAGTCTTGCCACCTCCAGAGGTTTACCCCACAACCCTACTTTGCAAATTAGGGTGGCACAGTAAACCCTATGTTTTGATACACTTTGGGTTTACTGCAGTTTTTAACGGTATTGATACAGTTTTGAAAGATCAACAGGTAGGTTTGGTGGTTTTGATACTGGCACATGATGATTACACATGATGGCCACGGCGGCTGCTGGGCAGTGGGCAAGCCTGAGACCAGCAACAAGAGGGCGGGATGGTGGCGTGCCCACCACATGTGTGCATCACGTGCTGGTATTGAGACTGTTAGTAACGGTATCAGAACCTGGGCCAAAATGAGGGTAGGTAAGTAACGGTTTCAAACCGACACCTGAGGTTTACTGCACCACCCTAGTTTAGATGTAGTAGGGTGGCGCAGTAAACCCTAGGTTTTGATACACCCAGGGTTTATGACAGTTTTAAACGGTTTTGATACGGTATCGAAACCCTCAGAGGTCGGTATCAATACCAGCACGTGATTGCTTCACGTGGGGGCCGCCGCGCTGCTGGGACCAGTCACCGGGCGACAAGAGGGCGGGGATGAGGCGGGAGGGCGGCGGCGCGGCGCGCCCTCACGTGAAAAGATCACATGTCAGTATCGAAACTGTTAGTAACGGTATCGAAACCTGGCAAAAAAAGAGGGCCGGTAAGTAACGGTTTCAAACCAACGGCCGAGGTTTACTGCACCACCCTAAGATGTAGTGGTGGTAAGGCCAACTGCACCATAACAAAAAAAAACAAAAAACACGGTATTCCCGCACCATTACACCGAAGGGGAGTCGAACCCCTGCCGCTTGCTTGGAAGGCAAGCATGATAACCGCTTCACCATCGGTGTGCTACTGCGTTTCTCAATGTCAGCATACACGACGTTCCATTGTTAACATACACCACTTTCCAAACTTCAACATACACAACGTTCCAAATTATGCGACAGATAGTGTGAGTGAGTAGTAGTAGTAGTAGTAGATACACGAAACGACGTTTGACGTGGGAGGTAGCAATACAATGTGCGTGATGTAGAAATACATGTGCTGATGAAGAGTGCAGTGCGCGAATGGGAATGGAAATGGGAATCTACAAGTATGCAGTCAAAGTCATTCCGCGTCTAGCGAAGTCATTCCGAGTCTAGCGTTTCTGAAGCGAGTAGATCCAGTCATCGAGCAATCAAAGGGCCATCGAGATGCCAACGAGCGCCGGCCAGAGGATCGCCACGAAGCGGTTCATGTCCAGGTCCATTCTTCTTGCAGCGTTCTTGCTCGTGTCTTTGGGCGCACCGGTGGCGGAGCTGAAGTCGGCGCTGGAGGAGGGGGAGGCGAGGGTCGTCACGGGCGTGAGCGTGTATGAGAAGCTTGACGAGGCGGAGAGAGAAGAAGAAGAGGCGGAGAAGGAAGCGGCAGAGGCGGCAGCAAAGGCGAGTTGTCCTTCGTCTTCCGTAAAGGGCGAGGAGGACGAGACGTTGGCGATGGTAAAATCGCTCGTGTACACGACGTGGTGGCTCGAGATCATTCGCATCGTGCTAATCATGGGCTTACATCAGCGCAATACGGAGGGCGGAGGCGCGGCACGCACTAGTCGTTCCCGATATACGGCAGGTCTTTATCCAGAAACAGCGTGTATGTCTCCATGTCGGGCTTGACGTTCCGCGCGAGCGTCGTTATGTACGTCTGCACCAAGCGTCAGTCAGCAGATACGGAAAGGCGATTCCGAGTGGGACGCACGTCGTTCCCGGCATACAGCTGCACCTTGAACGGCCCCATGTCGTCCGCGTCGTTGTTATTCCAGTTGAGCACGGCGGGCTGGCCGGCGGTGTACACGGTGTTTTGGATCGGTTTCGTGACGTAGATGGAGGCGTGAGCAACGGCGAGGAGGGCGAGGAGAAAGAAGGCGAAGGAGAGCATACTGGAAGGTGTTGGCGGAAGGGAAGAAGCAAGCGAACCCCGGTCCGTGGCTTTGTTCGGACCGTTATTCCGACTCAATCACGAAAGCGCCTTGTCCATCAGCGCATCGGCAGCGCGTTTCTGCCTCGTCTGTGCGCGACTCCAGAGTCTGAACGTTTCTCACCGTCCCATAGTCGCGCCGCCAAATTACGTCCCCCAATTAGGCCCGCCGGGTGGCTGCATGATTGAGTGCGCGTCCATTCTCGTTCCTTTATCGCTCGACAATGACAATGTACACCATCAGCTGGTCGTTCAAACCAGCGGCGTCCTCGGGCACATGCACGAACTTTATCTCCATTTCCTCCTCAACCACCCAAAGACCCCGACTGGTGTGGCTGAGGCCTTTCCCAAGGACAAATCATACAAATTCTGGAACTACCGAGAACTGGCGCGCGAGAGGTCCCTCGCTAAGGCCCAACTTGTACTTGGGCTTCCGTCGCTCTTTTCTCACGCACTGGCACTCTTCCAAACCATCTTTGCTTCCTGGATGCCAATCGTCCGATAACGCAGTACTTCCACACCGTGGCTTTCCCAATTCCCTCATTCCTCCATCCTCATCCCGGTCGAGCTCTGGCTTGCTACGCTCCATCACTGTTACTGTCGCCACTCTCATTTCCTCACTGGACTACGTTCTCTGGCGGAAGCCATGACTAATAACATTGATGTAGGATTCTGAGTCCATTGGGCGCGTCTCCGAGGCATCGAGGAGAGATCTCTGTCTTCTACTCTCTGGCCTTCCTTCTAGACGCGGCGAGTCACGGGCCACGGCCGACTACAGTGCGCAACACCCACATCTGACTACAGGTTTGAAGGCTTGGCGACGTTCTACCTCGAGGAGAAGCTTCCCAAGGGACCAGACAGACGACGTCGATGACGGACATTGTACACATCGCGGTCAAGGGAGTCACTGTGTCATATATTTACTCACGTTCAAGTGCGGACTGGCCCGACATCCAAAGGAAAACAAACAGTTGATGACGGACTGGGAGTGCGTCACCTTGTGGATAAGTTAGTACGTTGTCGTTCTTCCGACATTCCGCCGGCTGGCGCAGTTCCCCGTGGGGAAATGATCGTCGCCACGGAAGTGGCGGTGTGCGATCTGCTCTAAATTCATAGACTTTGACCATCGAGATGGTAAGAATGTTCAAACACTGTTGACAACATGCGTTGAACATCGAACATAGCTACTCCGATCATCAATATCATCAACACATCGACCTCCCGCCCCTCGTATTCGAATTCGGCCGCGCCCAAGTGAGCATAAGTGACCTCCTACCCGCCTGGGAGCCCGGACTGTCCTGTCTTTTCTTCTCCGTTGTTAGGCTGAGATGTCCGTTTCGGTTACAAGCCCGCGAATCAGCGGTGTTTGTCGGCAAGCGAGGGGGGAAGGTGCGGATAATCACCGTTGCAGGGCAGATGATTGTGAGAGAGCGGCGTTGTTCATGTCACCGCAGATGATCGATTCCTTTCAGTATTTCTTTGCAGAAGTACACAACTCGAAAGAGGAGGCACTACATCGTGCCACGAACCAACTATGATTCCGAATCGGGAGGAAAAAGTGCTCGCTCCAAGGCTGTATGCGCGCCAATATGCTATCGGCCCACATGTCGGTGCAAACTAGCGCTGACGAGGCTCGTGTCTTCTTCGGAGTGTGATGCGTTCACTCTGCCTTGGCAGACGCCTGTATAATTAGCTTCTGATCACTTCGTGCAAATGAACATGGTCCAGTATGGCATCCGTGATCTATACGTATGGACGCCATTACGGTCATGCGGTTCGCAACAGGCAAATCGGTATGATTATGGCGTATTTGTGGTCCATCCAGCGTGATAGGACGCTCCCACATGAGGTTTCGAAGTACGACTGTCAAGTGAGTCTGGAATCACTTTCAATACAGTCAGTTTCAAAGAGACGCGTGCGTACGTAGATGTGATATATACCCTCAAACTGAACTGTAGGTTCTCCACTCGGCTCGTGAATAGTGCTCTGCACGCGCAAATGAAGTCTCTGTTGCAAGTAAGTACGTGCTCAGCGCTCAGATGCGTCACTTCTTTGTCACTCGTGGTGAGATAAACAACCTCGAGGGCGGTCCGCTACCTCGCATGTTTGTTCACGTATTTTCTCGGAGCTCCCATCAACCTCGGTGCAAACCACGCACGCTGATTGGCTCCCTCTTCTTCCTGCATCTGTCATGCCAAGCTGCGCAGCACTCGTCGCACGCTTTCCATTGAATGCTCGTACTACAGAGAAGAACCAGGATACTCACACAAACCGTATAAAAGACCACGTCGAAATGCCATTTTCTCTACACTTCGCTCTGTATCAGCCATGGTTTTGCTTTCTGGATTCGTGTCTCTGGCCTTGTCGTTTGCAGCAGTATCCGCGCATCCTCACCCTCAGCCTGGCACCGTCGAGCACGCTAAGCGCGCCGAATTCCAGCTGAAGTCGCGTGGATCCCTCGCGGGATGCCAGAACGAACTGTCCAAGCGCGGTGGTGTCTATGAACGCGCCCGCGAGAGGCGCGAGGATTTCGCCAGGATGGCGCGCCGCAAACGCTCTCTCGGTCAGTTTAGCTATCCCTTGACTCAAACTTGATTGATGCTCATTATGATTCGTGACACAGAGGCCCGCGCTCCCTTCAAGCGCGACCTTACCGCCAAGGACACCACCGACCACCACTACAACCTCTTCGACGGACTGAGCACCTGCGTCCTTGGTCCCGAAGTCACTGAAGGACCTTACTGTAAGCCTGATACCCTTTAATCTGAGCTTACTGGTTTCTCATCTGGCGTATCTAGACGTCGATGGCGAGTTCGTCCGCTGGGATATCACTGAGGGCCAACCGGGTGTCGCCTCCTACGTTGACATCCAGTTGATCGATATCAACACTTGCGAACCGGTTCCCGATGTCTACATCGACTTCTGGCACTGTGAGTCTTTTTTTCTGTTTCCAGACATGACTAGACGCTGATGCAACCATCAGGTAACGCGACTGGTGTCTACTCTGGCATCGTGGCGGGCGGAAATGGTGTCAGCACCGATGAGACGAACATCGTAAGCGCACACAACCCCTGTTGTGAACTAAGCTTATAGTGCATCTCCAGAACAACACTGCCTTCCGCGGTATTCAAGCTACCGACGAGGAAGGTGTCGCCCAGTGGCTCACGACCTTCCCGGGCCACTACACCGGCCGCACCCCCCATATCCACGTCGCCGCGCACCAAGACGGCACCCTCTTCGAGAACGGCACCTACGTCAGCGCCAACGTCTCGCACACCGGCCAGTTCTTCTTCGACCAGGACCTCATCACCGTCGTCGAGACGACCGAGCCCTACGCGTCCAACACCCAGCCCCTCACCACCAACGCGCAGGACGGGATCCTGCAGCAGGAGGCGTCGGTGATCGATCCGTACCTCCAGTGGGTCTACCTCGGCGACGATGTGAAGGATGGTTTGTTGTTGTGGGGCTCTGTGGGCATTGATACGAACGCCGAGTACACGATTAGGGCCGCGGCCACGTTGACGGAGGATGGTGGAGTTGCCAACCCCGGTGGTGGGGGCGGACCTGGTGGACCTGGTGGACCGGGTGGACCTGGTGGACCTGGTGGCCCAGGTGGACCTCCTCCGGATTGGAGCTCTTCCGCTGAGCCCAGCTCTACCGTTGCTTCCAGCTCTTCCATCGCTCCTAGCTCTTCCGCTGCCGTTTGAGAGGCACATCTATACCTACCATGACTGTTTGTAAGATTGTATCGAATCAATCAACGATCAGTGTTCGTGTATATCGTTCCAGGTCGTCTGCAAATTGTCAGCGTGGACATCAGCCAGCTCGGTTCGTACTACACGCTCTTCAAAAATTCTCACAGTCATGAAAGGTACATTGATATGTGCGATGGGCTGTGTTGGTTCGGCCGATGCGGTCTGTGTGACATGGGCGGCGATCTATGAATAGTTCTTCTCTCGAACTTAAGGTGCAGCAGGATCGGCGTGTTGTCTTGTTCCGACCATGTCAATACTCGGCTCGGACGTCACACGCCCATTTCCCGACCTTCCCGTCGACATAGGGCGACGTATCCTCGAGCTTTCTGCTTCAAGCCGAAGGCTCGACGCCTGTGCACTCGTGTTGGTCTCCAAAACAGTTCGTCAATGGTAGGCGCTTCTCAGTGTCAATTGTGCCAACCGCTCACTCTGTGGTGTTTAGGATAAATCCTATCCTCTACCATACCGTGCTGCTGGAGACTACGACGGCGGTCAAGTCATTCCTCGCTCTGGATTTGAATGACGCTGGACTCGGGGGCAACGACAACTGCCTGCTCGTCAGGGAGATCGGCCTCGGGATGTACTTCTTTGATGCCAACGAGACCGATTGCATTCTGACTGCTTGCATCAATGTCATCTCCCTTTCCCTCTACGGCAATGAGCCAGGCTACCCCGAACGCATCGAGGAAGTCTACCTTCAAGGACCCAACCTCCGCCGCCTCTGTGTGGAGGGTCTCGAGCCCGAGCACTTCCATTGTCTTCCTTCCTCCCTTACCCACCTCCATCTGTCATACCGTGATGACGCCACGCACACGGATTTCTTCGGTTGGTCGCTAGTCCTCGATCAGTGTCCCAAACTCACGCACATTTTTATAAATTGGATAGATTGGACTCGGACTCAAGGCTGGTCACCCCAATAGACAGTTCCAGCCGAATTAGGCCCAACCCTCGGCGCACACTTGACGACCGCAATCCCCGGAGTGTTCTCAAACACTTCGTAAGGAGTCCATCAGGCTCTCAACCAACACGAGCATCATGATCCGTTCGTCCACCAGAAGCTGCCGCACCCCAGCTTCGTCTATGAGGAGGCTGGATGCCAGGCATGCCATACGGATTTGCCATGGAGTGTGGGTCATTACATGGTGGAGATCTTGAGATATAAGGGTGGCACGGTCTGTCAAAGATGTAGTGTATGACGACGTCCGTGAGCAAAGGACACAGTTCCGTCAGTATGTCTCGCCATTGATTGTGATAGGCGAAGTACTGATTGACGTAGAGATGGGTGATCATCGAGGGAGGAGCGTATCGTCCATATCCGTCCGCCATAGGAGGGGGCTGGGAGAGGTAGCGCAGGTCTTTGTTCTTCTTGAAGACGTTGACAAAACACTCGGCGAGTGTGTGATCGATGATAAGTGAGCAGTGGAAGCCTATGACAGCGTCTCAATTGGCTACAAGGATGACGATGGGCTCGACAGGACTGCTCTCATAAGGGATCATGAAGGACCGAAGAGCCATACTCTTCACATGTCGTCGGAAGAAAGTGGGATCCTGTGGCAAGTGTGCTCTGATAGTGTGCTCTAGAGCAATGACGTGCTTAGGCTGGTCAATCACAATGTCTCGGGAGATGTACGGCTCTATCCTTCAAGAGGTATCAGCATCGTATGTCTTGGCCGTGCCGTAGGGATGACATACCAGTCTCGAAAACTCTTCGACACTCGCGACATCGCGCAGGCGGTGTCTAGATTGAAGGAGACGTCCACGATGTAGCATAGCACATCTCCAGGTATGATGGGCATGTTCCTGGAGGTCAAAGTGTCGATGGCAGTGTGTGGCTTTACTGAGTATGACGGGAGGTTGAAGCTGTCCAAGTCCGCGCTCTCAAAGCAAAGCGAACATCGGGCCGAATTGCCGTCCACGTGGCACAGGAAGCTGGCTTCGTTGGAGTCCAGACCTCGTATTCTAGTGTCGACACCGACGACGACACCATTTCCCCAGACAAGGGCCAAGATATCATCAAGCAACGACGACGACAACGACAATGACGCTGACCACCAGCAAGGACGATGATCAACACAATGACGAGGACATTTACGGACGAGGAATGCGCAAGACGAGGACGAATGGCGACAGCACCATGAGGACGATTACGCAGCAATCAGCGAGCACGATGACCACGCTGGATTTCCACGACCTACTGCACAACGAGGATAAGAGGACGACGATGACTAGTGAGGACGACAATGACTAGCGAGGACGACGACGACTAGCGAGGACGATGACGACCAGCGACGATGACAACTATCAGCGAGGACGATGACGATCAACGAGAACGATGACCGATGACCGATGACCAACGAGGACGAAGACGACTGACGACTGACACCCAGTAAGGACGAATAGCAAGGCCAATGAACAGCAAAATCAGCCATCACGACAGAGCGAAGGCTCAAGCGCTCAAGTGCTCATACGCAACGAGGAAGGACAATCGCTGCCAGATCGCTGCCGGCTCGTCTACCGGTATGTTTGCTGCTGCTGCTTTTTGCTCCCTGCTGACGACAATAACAGTCGTCTGTCTATCACACTCGGTATTACTGTAGAGTACACTGTCATGTTTTTCCGCAATATATATCATTTCCCATCTTTTCTGCTGTGTGATCTAGAATCGAGGCGGGCGGGCGCCAGAGAAAAAGCGCGAGGCAACGGGCGGGCGGGGTCGGTTCTCAAATACGTATTCCGATGTACCGAGGAATATGGGTTCAGTGCATAGAATTATGAGTTCAATGCATCCTCCTCAATTTCAAATAGCGTATGCACTCAATATGGTTTCCTAAAACATGCACTGAGTTTGAATAGATATGCATTGAGCGCATGGGCGCAAAATATGGGTTAATTCCATCACTTTGGGCTACCTGTGTATCCGCTTATCATGCCTGCCGGTGTCGACCGGTTAATTGTACAAGCGAGAGGCAAAGCTCTATCTATTTATATCCGCCCAAGAATATCTCTCGCTTCGTCTTCCATCTCTAACGATGTCTGACAAGGAGACGGACGCGAACGAAAAAGGTGGCGAGACCGTCGTTGGCGAGGAGGAAGACGCCGTCGTCGTGGTCGACTGGGACGGTCCGGATGACCCGGAGAATCCAAAGAAGTGTGTCCGTCGGCTCGGAAGCAGAATCGGTGCTGACCAGCATGTGTCGGCAGTTGGCCGTACGAGAAGCGGTGGCGCGCAACTATTGCAGTGTCGCTGTTCACGTTCGCGAGCACGGTCACGTCGTCTGGGATCGCGCCCGGGACGGCCAAGATTGCGGCGGAATTCCACATCGACAGTCCGGTGGTGGTGGCGATGACTGTGTCGACGTTTGTGCTCGCATATGGTGCGTGCCAGCCAGTCTTTCTGACTTGCTACCCGGCTGCTCAGAGTAATAAATTGTTCAAGCAATTGGACCTTTGGTTGGTCTCACCTGCCCGATGCCCGAGGACGGTTGACTAACCATCACAGTTTATGGCCCCGCTCAGCGAGATATACGGTCGAACCAAAGTCATCCAGCTCGCCAATCTCTTCTTCTTTGGTAACCCACTCTGAACCCTAAACTCTATCCATCCCGTCTTCCTCACACTTAATTAGCATGGAATCTTGGCTGCGCCTTCTCCCAAAACACCACCCAGCTTATCATTTTCCGATTCCTCGCTGGCCTGGGAGGTAGTCCACCTCTAGCTGTAGGCATGGGTGTACTCGGCGACCTGTGGCGCGCAGAGGAGCGCGGAAGGGCCTCCGCGACGTACTCCCTCGCCCCGCTCATGGGTCCAGTTGTGGGTCCAGTAATCGGCGCGTGGATAAGCGCGCGGACGACCTGGAGATGGGTCGTGCGTGCCCCGAATCCATGCTTACTACTTCGTCTCCTGACTGAATCTTCCAGTTCTGGTCTACATCCATGTTTGCCATGGCCGTCCAGATCATGGGACTGTTTTTCTTACGCGAGAGTGAGTGGAGAACGGTAGCTTCCGTTAGACCTCGGGCTTACCGGCCGTTTTAGCATTCGCGCCAGTACTTCTAGAGCGGAAGATCAAGAGGTTGCGCAAGGCAGAAGATCCGGAGAAAGGTGGGAGACGGTATAGGACTGTGTTTGAGACCTCTGAGGCACGAAGGTAAGGAGAATGAGTGTGCTTGACGAGTGCGGACAATTGACGTTCACCAGCTGGCAACTTATATTTGCAAAGGCGCTGAAACGCCCGTTCGCGCTGTTCATACACGAATCGATCGTGCAGCTTCTTGGCCTGTACATGGCGTTCGTCTATGGAATCTTCTATTGTAGGTCTTCTCCACGCCACTGTTTTATTGTGACACTTGACCATCGCAGTGTATCTCACGACCATTCCTACAATCTACTCTGAGGTTTACCACCAATCCGGCGGCATTGCCGGACTGCACTACCTTGCACTCGGCATAGGTCTCATCTTCACATCACAGCTAAACTCTCGGACCATGGACCGGGTGTACAAGTACCTCAAAGACCGCAATGGCTGTGTTGGGGAGCCTGAGTTTCGGATCCGTGAGTAAATGTAGACACTCGCCTTTGCAGCCAACGTTGACGACTCCCAAATCTTAGCGTCCATGGTCCCCGCCTCGATTATGTTCCCCATCGGGCTCCTCCTCTCGGGATGGGCCGCGGAAAAACACCTCCCTTGGATCCTAGTTGATATAGGCATGGCGTTCGTCGGTGCTGGAATGATCTTGTCCTTCCAGTGCATACAGACGTATCTCGTTGATACGTTCACGCTCTTTGCTGCTAGTGGTGCGCTCTCTCTTCCTACTTCTACGGTAGAGGCGTAATAACGAGATTTACTATGTATCAGCTTTGGCCGCGGTGACTTTCCTCCGCTCTGTCTTCGCGTTTGGGTTCCCGCTGTTCGCGCCGACGATGTACAAGAGGCTCGGGTATGGGAAGGGCGATACCATACTAGCTGTTGTGGCTATCGTCATTGGGTGTCCTTCGTGAGTGATTTCCCAAACGTTTTGCTCGAAGAGCGAAATTGACGTGCATTCCTCCAGACCATGGCTGTTCTGGAAGTACGGAAAGGCAATACGGATGCGTAGCCGACATACCATGAAGCCTACTACTCATACATGATAATGATAATTAGAATGGAATCGGACACGTTCTGTATAAATTAGAGACTAAGACAGCGATGATTGCTTTTAGACGCTGTGTATATGTAGTACAAATTCTTATGCTTTCTGGTTTCTTTTTTCGAGTATATTCTCGCATTCAACTCAACATGATTTGTGTGCTACTATAGTACAGTACTTTGCGTCTCCCCTTACTTCCAGTGGAGTCCGTTCGGGCACACTTGAGACGGAACGACCTGACGACCAGAGAGGGGTGATGACTCAGCAGCAATGATAGTCATCACGACGGCAACATTTGCATGCCACTCGACAACATCCATCATCTACGAAACACGTCTATCCTCTTGCTCATGGATTTTGCCTCAACAGAGCCCGTCACACTTCCAGAGGAACTGATCGACATCGTACTCGCCTGTCTGAACGACGCAGAGGATCGTCTATCTCTCATGAAATGCGCCCGTGTCTGCCAATCATGGGCCCCACGCTGCCAGGCCTACCTTTTTCATCGCGTCTATATTAAGAACATCGAGCGTCACGATCCCAAGACGTACTTCTCCCGGTTCCTTCCCCTCATAAGGGATGAGCGCGCCTCTCATATCGGCGGTCTTATCAAGGGGGCAACCTTTACTAATCTCATGGCCGGGAGGGGAGCGGCTAATGCTCGCGCGTTCGACCGCAACTTTGAGCTTGTCCTCTCGTCCTTGACGAACGTTACGCACTTGACGCTGCAGTTCGAGTGCATTGGGTATGCTCGGCGGGAGACTGCCGAGATCCAGGCGCTTCTGGCAAACGGGGTGCATCGCGCGCTGTTGCAGATGAAGTGCCTTGAGCACGTATCCTTCCTCGACATCGACTCCTTGGCAGAGAACGTCGTATCTCTGTTCAGAGTATGTGAGGGGACCACGACGCGTCGGATCACACTCACGAATCATCTCGGCTCTTTTGGCGCTGCGCTTGGGGAGGAGGAAGCAGCGCCCTCCATTCCTACGGTGGAGCACATCGATTTCTTGGGATTCATCTTCTTGCCCTCTTCCCTCGAAGCGTGGCTTGTCCGTCCCTTGGAGGTCTTCCCAAACTTGCGCGTCATAGTGATAGAGATAGAATCGGAAAGAGATCTTCTAGAGCTGCATGAGACGCTCCTAAGACTCGATGGACTTCCGGGACTGCCGTCTTTAGTGGTCTCTTGGAACAGACACGCTCCGCGCGACCACACTTATCTCAGTGCGTACCTTACTCAAACGATCTAAACCTGATTCTAATATGCTCTCTCCCAGAACCAAACACTGTGCCTGTCAGCGAATATTCTCCGCTCGCCATCGGCTCCTTCCCCACGGTCGAGCTCAGATACCAAATGGATCCCTACAACGACATTGCGATATCCTGGTGGATTCGCGTGCTCGAGGACATAACAACCAGCGATATCACTTCCCTTTCCCTAACGGTCTCGATCGAGGGCGCTGATCTGACGTCCTTCGAGCCGTGGCGGCGACTCGACGCACTGTTAGCTGGGTCGAAATTCGAGGTCCTTCGAGACCTGAATGTCACCTTCGACATTCGTCCGTTCAAAGGCTCGATTGGCGAGGCGGTGGGGCGGGTGCCTCTGGATGAGGTGCTGTTTGAGATGGTAGCGCGAAGAGGCGTCGAAGTGCGGGTCCGCAAAAACTTCATGGAGGGCCATGGCTTTGGGGCATCTGGGAGAAGGAGAGCGAGGAGACTGTTGAATGATTTGGAGGAGATTACTGCATAACTCAGAAGAAACGGCACGAGACGGGCGAGGAAATAGAGCAAAGGTTGCGACAAGGGACTGGCACGCAATGACGGACTCTATTCAGCGTTGACACAATGAAATCGTGTAAGGTAGACCCTTGTTCCCAGTAGCTCGAAAGAAAAGACTTTGGCGGAAACTCGAGTGGTCCTTGCAATCTGCGCCAACCGTTTCGCGAGCCGCAATGATATATAGTGGTATAAGTTGATTCTTTCCAAGCAGTCAATACGGCAAAATCATGTGAAGATAGGTTGAGTAGATCGAGTGATTTTGTATGTAGGCAGTTCCAAGGACGATTCAGTCGGATACATCGAACTCGCATCTTTGCCTGATGCTCAGCCGCTTGACTGTGGCACACGATACAGCGAACAGTCTCACGTTGGATACCGGCAATATGAGCATCAACACGGCTACTCCCTGAAGTATTTTGTTCTCCGCTGCGCAGACGGCGCTCATAAGAGCTAGGCGCGCGAAAAATCAGCAAGTCTCGAACTCGACAAAGATACGTAAGTACTGACCCATTGCAAACAACATCGTCCCGATCCCAATAGAAAAGAATGGATATGATAATATGATGAGTGTGCACCAAACGTTCAAGCTGCTAGCATAGAGAACCTACATTATCACTGTGAGACTGGCGATGGGTGATCTAGAAGCCTACATACCTCACGCGCCCAGTGATGCCGCGCTTTCCTAACTACTAGTAGTAGCATGCATGCCGAGCCCACGATAATTCCACCCAGAAGGAGGGGGAATGCCTGCAGCATACACATGTATGGTCCCCGAAGAGTGTAGTTGATCATATCGGCTTGCGGAGGGGTTGTAGAAAGGAATGCAGCGCAGGAAGCGAGCAAAAGACTACCCTGCGTCAAAGGGCCGTGAATCAGCACGGGAATGTCCCACATCACAGACACTCACCACAACGTTGTAATTAGCTAGTGTGGTATATATATTTGCTCGACTAGCTCCTTCCATACCGTCTCATCTCCCAACTGTTCTAGCACTATGGATGCCCACACCGGTTCCAGACCTGGGTGCCCGTACGAGGTGAGGCATAGCGCGTTGAACACCACAAGCAAAACACGCCCGAAAAGTTGGGAGGGATCGGGTCCCTGCATGTGTGGTGGTGTTGGAAAACGTCGAAGAGCTTCCTCTTGCCGGGCTATCATGGTTCGAATAGTGAGGATGTCGTAGAGCCCGGAGAACGTCGGATTATCCTCTAGTTCGCTCTGATGATCATCCCAATGGCGCTTTATTTTTCTTTGCAAATCGTCCTTGGTGCCATCAGAGTCGAGCTTCAGTGCGCCAGCGATGTCTCTAAGTTCTGTTTTGTTCTTCTCCTGGAGGGAGCCGGAATAGGTGATGGGCATGGATGTGGCGGGGACGGGCATGGACGTGACGGGTACGGGCATGGACGTGGCGGTGACGGGTCTGTCGTGTGTGGTGTCGGCAATGAGATGATGGAAGTGGACGATGGGTTTTCGACGGGCTCAAAGTAGGTAGATGACGGCACCGGGGCAAAAGCGGCCTGATGTCAGACTACAATACCGGTCGAATGCGACGCTCAAAGTGTTCAACAAGCCTTCCATCCCAGATGCCTGCACCCTCACACAGCTCTGGTCAGGAAATACTGGTCTCAACGTACACCTATTTTGCATGAAGGCCCCGAACTTTGGGGCACAAGTTTGTCCTGAACCGGTTTGAACTTGATGGAAGAGAGCCGCCAGTGAACATTCTCCACGTCTCCCATGAACCTATTTATCAACCCCACCTTGACGTCATCATCTATGTCAATGACCAGGTCATCTCCGCGTACAGGCAATATAGACTATGCTATGCACTCAAGGAAGTTTGGAGTGAAGGCAATTTTGCCAGTGGGACTAAGCTCAAGTTACCGGAATAGGAAGGAGCCCGTTCCATTTCGTTCGTCAATAACAGTGCAGTTTGGGTGCGAGCATGTCTCTGGGTATTTCAGTACCGCACATCAAGCTGTATCTACGCAGAAATCGTGTCGTCTAGATCATTAGAACGAATGAGAACGAGAAAATCGAGTTTGGGTTTCTTCGGGCTCGAACCCTCGAACGGCAGTTGCCGTGAGACCTCAGTCGAGCGGTCTTCGTACTAGACCTCGATGCTAATGAGTAGAAGACCTATGAGATCCTTGGCTTTCTTGAATGTCGTTGAGTAAGATATGTCTGCTGTCACTTGAGCAATAGAGTGTGGGCAAAGGCTCGAAGAGCCCTTGGGCCCCGACTAACTTCCTGGGATCCGTGGTCAGCTGCGAGGGCGGGTGGGAAACCTCGAACGAGAGCTGAATAGGATCTAGAAGTGCTCGTCAGAGCAGTTCAATGCTGATGTGAGTTCGAGCAAACAGGTTCGGTCTTAAAGTGGGGCGGAACCTGGTTTGAAAAGGGTGCGGAGGGTGGGAAAATTAAACGAGCCCGAGCGAGTGTGTGCGCGCTCGAGACTGTCGTGAGCACGGCTTCGGTGTCGGACGTGATGGCGGTCAGAAAGAGAGAAGCGAATGACCGCATCACCGGTCCGATCGAAGACCTCAAGTTGCCGCACGCTCGTACCTCGCGCATGTCAACTCAACAATCTTCGTACTTAGTGATCTGCTGGCCCGGCTTTGGCCTGAAGCCGCCGGCCTGGCCTGGCTTCGCAAAGCTCTGGCTCATCGAAATGGCAAGCCAGGCCAAGGCCGTCAGTCACGGCTGGCTCTGGCCTGGCTTCGGCTTGGGCCACGGCTTGCGGCGGGATGCGGCGGGATGTAGGCGGGATGTAAGCGGGATGCGGCGGGGTGCGAGATAACGTACGAGTTGTTTTTGGGTACTACAGGTGACATTTCTGACAGGACAAGTCCATCCAATGAACACTTGAGCATTGGGTACTGGTAACATCGAGTGAGTGCTGGAGACTTGTGTTTCCTAATCGGGACATCACTCACCGCGCAACTCAGATCTCACCGCGCGACTGGGATATGGTCTCAAGAAAGCTACCAGTAGCAGGTGATGGCGGTCAGAAAGAGAGAAGCGAATGACCGCATCACCGGTCCGATCGAAGACCTCAAGTTGCCGCACGCTCGTACCTCGCGCATGTCAACTCAACAATCTTCGTACTTAGTGATCTGCTGGCCCGGCTTTGGCCTGAAGCCGCCGGCCTGGCCTGGCTTCGCAAAGCTCTGGCTCATCGAAATGGCAAGCCAGGCCAAGGCCGTCAGTCACGGCTGGCTCTGGCCTGGCTTCGGCTTGGGCCACGGCTTGCGGCGGGATGCGGCGGGATGTAGGCGGGATGTAAGCGGGATGCGGCGGGGTGCGAGATAACGTACGAGTTGTTTTTGGGTACTACAGGTGACATTTCTGACAGGACAAGTCCATCCAATGAACACTTGAGCATTGGGTACTGGTAACATCGAGTGAGTGCTGGAGACTTGTGTTTCCTAATCGGGACATCACTCACCGCGCAACTCAGATCTCACCGCGCGACTGGGATATGGTCTCAAGAAAGCTACCAGTAGCAGCTAATTGTCACGGCCTCGACGGAGTGGATTACCTGTGAAGTTTTGCAATGCATTTCATCCAACACCTGACACAGTGTCAAGCCACGGCTCGACGGCTGGCCTACGGCTTTCAAGATCTCAAGCCAGGCCATGAGCTTTGCGAAGCCGTCACCACGGCCTGGCCTGGCTCTGGCCCAAGTACGGCTGGCCCACGGCTGGCCCGGCCTGAAGCCAGAGCCGGCAGATCACTATTCGTACTAGACCTCGATGCTAATGAGTAGAAGACCTATGAGATCCTTGGCTTTCTTGAATGTCGTTGAGTAAGATATGTCTGCTGTCACTTGAGCAATAGAGTGTGGGCAAAGGCTCGAAGAGCCCTTGGGCCCCGACTAACTTCCTGGGATCCGTGGTCAGCTGCGATACCCAATACGAAGGAGTGCGACGACGCATCCAGCTAGCGCGGATACCCAATTCGAAGGAGGCGGACCTTGGGCGCATGCTCAGGAAGAAAGTCAATGTACATGTAACAGTATAAGTCAGTACTTAGTCCCGTGCTCAATTCAAAAGTGCAGTGGCGAACAGTGTCGTGGCACTATGGTCTGCTTTGTTGATGCCAAGTCTTGAGGGAGAGCAAGAAGGCTGCACGGTCCGTGCTTCAGCAATCAATTGGACATAGCAATACAGCTTCCGGGGATTTCAGTCGGAAGACCTTAGACGCGCAATGACCATTGATTCTAGTGTTACTTGCGGGCAAATCCTCGCTTGCTGGGACCGCGGAATGGGTTGTTGAGCATAGAGGAGCTGCCGCGGTTCAGAGTTTGTCTTATATCGCAGTGTCAAAGCAGTGATGGTTGGTCTCGGGCACGAGCGTGTCACGGTAGATTGTGGGGGAGTTGTGAGATGGCAGAGCCGCCACAAGACTTTTTCGATGACGATGGGAGCGTCAAATGTCAAGTTGTTAGTGTATGATAGAGAGTGCTCGAGTTGTGGCGCTCAGAGGAAAGTCACAGGGTACTCATCTTGAGACTAAGCTAGTGGACTAGTCATCGTTGCCTTCTCAGATCAGTCCGATGAGACTTGGGTCACAGAGCTTAGAATAGGGACGGAGGACCGTTTACTGAGGAGAGATTCTCGGTCGGGTCGGGTTGAGTTTGTACTCAACCATGTGATCTGGCGGGTGGCAATCTGGGATGGTAATCCCGGCGGGGGTTGTAATATGGGGAGCAGTTACCGCACGTCACCGCAGTTTTCATACCTCAGCTGTGCGAGACAGGATGCTCCTTTAGGCACAAAATGGAGATTGTTGCTTTGCCAGTTTGTGCAATGTGAATGGGCCCGGGCCAAACCCGGAAGCGCTGGTACAGAGCATTTGGGCAGCAGTACCAATTTGTCCTTCGTTCGAGATCTCGACGGCAGTCTCGTACATATCCTCAGCAGGAATTTCACATGCATGTCGAGGGCGCCCCGATGCCTAGCTTATCCACGGGCAAGTGAGGATCAATCAATATAATAGCAGCGGCAAGGAGAGAGGAAAAGGCAAGAATATCCGTGTAGATGTGCGTAGTGGTACACTGCATTCAAGGTTTGCTCCGACATCGTCACCGACTCAGGTGTAGTTACGAGTGGAACATTGTTGGGTGACGAGATTCGGTCGGTCGGTGAGCGCCGCAATACCAGGTTTCAGTCCTTCTGTGCTCATTTGCAAGCTTTGCTCATGACAGCTATGGGAAGTGACCACGCTGGATTCAATTCCCTGCAAAGCCAATTTGCGCATGGCCATGTTTGATGCCGCATCACGATGAAACAGGATGGTCACCGTGAAGTTGGTGCTGTTCTCGGTTCTGAATCCTGATCTCGTCGTGCGCGTGTCACATAGTCCACTTTATGTCCTTGTTAGCGGAGGCTGCCATTTTGAGAATGCATATGACGCAAGTGGAGGAGAGGAGGACAACTGAGCAGTTGCGCACTCGGTGCATTGAGTCGTGGTATGGCTACCACAGACTGTGGTACTGAACACCTATGGCTCGACGTGTAGAGAACTGTGCAGTTGCGCACTGGGTACGTTGAGTCGATGGGGAAATGTCGCAGCTTGCCGTAAGACGGCTACCGCACACTGTGGTACGGTACACCTATGGCTCAGTGTGTATGGGGCATACACTGCATTCTGAGAACGGGAATGACCGTGGAGCGTCTCTGACAGTGCATTTGAGTGCGTATCCAGGCAAAGGAGACAGGCAGTTTGGGGACTAGTTGAAGTTCTGTATCAACAGAACAAAGACACAAAGGTGCTTTAGAGGCGGGCAGGGGAGGGGATGCAATAGTCAATCTTCTGTTAAGAATAAAGATAACAGTTCGCGTCAAAGCCGTGACTTGCTGCTGGATCTCAAGTGAGTTCCCGAGCAACGGCTTGTCAGTTGGTCAAGGCAAGATGGCGCCTCTCAGGGCATCGCGAAACTGGTGGACGCCATACGCCCATCATAGCAGGGTGCCCTCGAGAGTCAGCATGGTGCTAGAACGACGCCGGGCTCGCAGTTGCAATCTGTGAAGGCAGCGGAGGTCTGAGCTAGACAGGAGTCTGATAACATCATCTTGCGATTGTGACTCGTAAGTGGAAATGAAAGGATGGTTGTTGAAATGGAAAATATTGCTTTCAGGGCAGTGTCGCAGCGATGAGTGGAACTCTTTTAATTACCTGAGCTCTGCTAGAGGCTAGGCCAAAGCTAGGGAGAAGCGGGGAGGCGATGCAAGTAAGCGAGCAAGTATTGGAAGACATATACATACTACGAAGCAGTTGGGAAGCAACAACACGGAAAGTGGCAGAAGGAAGCTCAATGTGGGGGTGAGTATTAGTTGCGGTGAATATCAGTGTCGAGGTGAATATCGGTGGAGGCGAATAACAACAGCAACAGCGTCACGTAACAGAGAATGGGCTAGAGCTCGGAAATGCGATGCAAGCAATCCATAATCTACAAATGCGACACCATGTGTACAATTGACCATGAAGGTACATGCTATGTATCAGCGGATGCGGACAATGGGGGTCCTCGCCGTGTAGCAAGTGTATGAACAGATACGGATATGAAGCAGTTCTGCTATCGGGCGCTCAAAGTCGGGGCGCGAGACGTGTTAGACATGATCACGAGTGTCTATTCGGATGTATCCGACATCCGAACCACGAATATGTGCACCTCAAACCCAGATATTCGTATTCGGATGGATATCCGACATTGCATCCGAGATAATTGTCCAATATCCGAATATTTGTGAATATTCATCCGAATATATCCGAATATATCTGAATATCCATGAGTATTGGCATAATATTGCATCAAGAGCAGCCTGAAACCATACCTACTATGAAGTTATGGTATTACACTGTGTGTAAATGTCAATTAGAGTCACATAGCTAACACAGAACACTCATATACTACAGCCCACACTATCATGTCTCGGATGTCTGCTCAGAAAGTGGACATCCGACATCCGAGAGGCATCCGACATCCGAGAGGTATCCGACATCCGACATCCAAATATCTTCGGATGTCGGATACGAATATAATTGAAATATCCGAAGATATCCGACATTCGTGCTCATGTCTAAGACGTGTGCTGTTCAGTGATATACTGCTGATTATCGTTTCTGCGCCCCTTCCATCTTCCTGCCGCCCGATATGCGGGTACGGGGCAGTTCAGTACGGATGAAGGAGACCCACGGTTTGGCCCATTGCGAGGGCAGGTGTAGTACGAGGTGTAGTGCAGCGGGACAGTGCTGGAACGGGATAGAAATGGGGGGGGGCGAGAGCCGTTTGATGCAGGGAGCGATGGGCGTGGCTCACTGTAGTATTCAATGCGGGAGCAGGTTCAATGCGGGAGCGCGTTCAATGTGGTTGAGTGTGGGATGCGGGTCATGGGTTCAGTTCGGGAGCGCGTGCAGTTCAATGCGGAAGCAGGTTCAACATGGCGGAAGTAGGTTCAATGTGGGAGCAGGTTCAATAACGTGCGTGCAGTTCAATGCGGAAGCAGGTTCAACGCGGCGGAAGTAGGTTCGATGTGGGAGCGGGTTCAATGCGGTTCAATGCGGGGCGCAGGTTATGCGTCCAATGCGGTTCAATGCGAGGGCGGGCTATGCGTTCAAAGCGGGAGCGGGTGCGGTGCGAGAGCAGGAGCGGATTCAATGCGGGAGCGGGTTCAATGCAGTTCAATGCGGGGTGCAGGTTATGCATTCAATGCGGGAGGGGTTCAATGTGGTACAATGCAGGCGTGGTTCAATGCTGTGCTCAATGCGGGAGTGGAAGCAAGGGTGGCTCAATGCGGGGGCGTGGAAGCAAAGCAGAGGTTCAGTCCAGAAGTGACGAGTTGTTGACGCAGTAGGGGATGCAAGGGACGAAGTTGGAAAAGAGGATGTGGGGCGGTAGACAGAACAATGAAAGGCAAATGGACAATGGAGACGGTAGGGAGAGGAGATTGGAGCTAAGAGACAGTCGGTGGTAGACATCGGCAAGAGGAAGGGAGAGGAAGAAAGCGATGTATGATTGAGTTTGTGCGGAGCGTAGTTTCAGAAATGGGAAGGTCTGTGTTGGAGGGGATTTACATTGACACGATGGAGTAGTGGAAAGCGCGTTAGGACACGTGGGGGCCAACGAGACCGTGCACGAAGGTCGGCAGATTGCCCAGAACTAAGTAGGGCGTCAATTTTCTAGACGATGACATGGACGCCGAGGACGAGATGTGGTGCAACCCAGTGTCCAGAGCGCACAGCCATTCAGTGCCATGAGCAAGTGATTCTCGTGTCTCGAAGGCAAAACATGAGAGTTCAGTTAGTACGACGGCGGAAGAGCGGTCAGCAAAACACGTACGCTGGAGTCTCAAACAATAGCTTTGGGTGCGGTCTCTCGGGCTTGGGCAGATGGTATAGCGTGTCCCGGTGCGGTCTGTGCTGTCGATACAATGCGACGGGGGGAGTGACGTCTGTCTGGTCCCCGGTGCTCGGTGCTTAGGATATGTCGGTGCGTGGAGGAAAAGTCGGCGGGCAGAATTCGATTTCTCTCCTGAAAGCGGCTGCTGGAGGGGCTCGCGAGACGTGTGTTGGCCTCGGAGAGAATTCTTCGGTGTTGGAGTTGTCGCCAGATGAAAATTTAGTCGAAGTCGCTAGTTGTTGTCGTCCGGGCCAGGACCGAAGTGGCCAGTGAAATCAACACAAAAGCAGAGTAAAAATTAAACGAGCCCGAGCGAGTGTGTGCGCGCTCGAGACTGTCGTGAGCACGGCTTCGGTGTCGGACGTGATGGCGGTCAGAAAGAGAGAAGCGAATGACCGCATCACCGGTCCGATCGAAGACCTCAAGTTGCCGCACGCTCGTACCTCGCGCATGTCAACTCAACAAATTAGCGTTTACATCACGCTAGCGAGGTTGGACGAGGACGGCCATCATCTCGATTCTCCAGTCTCTACACCGGGACCGACAACACCTCACGAACTTTTGACGCGCTCCTATTTCTGGGTTATGCTGCGTCGTTGACGAAGACGAATGAATTAGGCGACAAGGGAGGACAACAGGTGCGTCGCGGTTTGTGGTGGCGATGTGGGTGCTCAGACGTACGATGCAGACTAGGAATTTACTATCATTTTGGACTTTGGGAACGCACGTAAGACAGGACGGAACCCCGACGCGTAATAGGACAGAGGGAAAGATGCTGGGCGCGTACCAGACGCAGAGTCGGGTGCGTGTTACACCCCTTACGCACCTTCACGCGCGCAGACCGTAATCCACACACGCCCTGTTCTACTCTCTCTGCACTATCCTCCCACTCGGCCATCGAAATCTACAATCCCTCCTTTCTGCCCATCATCCCAACCCCGTTCTCTTCCCCACACCCCACTTCTCTCAACCCAACTAATCCCAGGCACAGACGCAGAAATTCTCCGACGCCGGCGTGACTGAGATCATAGCGGAGAAGGACGGGGAGTATGGGGTGATGAGGGCGGGTGTAGATCCTGGTGAGTGCTTGTTCACGCATTTGTGTCGTCTTGAGAGAAACTCCGACGATACCATCTCAGGCATCTCGTTCGATTCGTTCCTCGGCGTAGCACATCTATTCCTTCTCGCACCTTTTGTTCCCATTCCCTTCTTTGTTCTTTACTGATTTGTTTTCTCTGTCCAGAGACGGGCGAAGCGTGGAAGCCGAGTTGGGTACCCAAGTGCGACGTACCGCCAGATTTGGTCGAAGAGTGGAGGCGCAAGGAAGGTGCGTGTCGTTTGCATTCTTTGATCTTGGGACCCGCGCAAACGCACCGCACCCATCCAACTATCTCTATCTCTGCTTCCGGGGTGCTGATAGTGCGTAAAGGACATTCGGACCATTACGAGGCGACCAGATGCGATAACCAAGTCAAGCAGGATGATGGGAAGAAGAGGAAGAGGGCTGGTGATGAGGACAGGGAGAGGAAGACGAAGACGAAGGTGAAGCAGTGGAGAGCTTTCGAGAACGGTGTGTGGCTTTTCCTTTGATTGTCGATGTGTCTTACATGGAGCGTTCTTTCCTTGCAGGTTACTTCATGCCGACACCGGCGAATATTAGACTGCAAGGGAACGTTGGCCCGCGGTTGACCCACGCCGACGTTCTTGCATCGATCACTTCTACCAGGTCGAGCGCCGAACTCGGCACCACGTCGTCAAATTCCAATCTCGTTCCTGCTGCGTCGAGCTCCAGTCTGGCTACTGACGCGTCGACATGCACAATCACCGCTACGGCGTCGAGCTCCAACGGCGCGCCTAGGTCGTCGCAACTCAATCTCACCTCGACATCCACGTCCAAAGCGGATCCCCCGATCTCGAGGCGGGATGGGATTCGAGCGTCCGCGTCTTTGTCACTGCCGGAGCCGAACGCCTGGTTCAGGTGTGGGCACACTTGTCCGCACTATCACAAACGCACTGCGCCAGGCTGCTACCTGTTCCCGGCGGGCGGCTCAAAGAAGAGCGACCATGTGGCCAAGCCCCACCACGCGAGGTCGAAGAAGAATCTCCACACCCACTGCAATGCGACGTGCCCAAACTTTGGCATATACGGGGATGCGGCGATGCAGCCCGCGACCGTGGACGATCTGCTGCGCGCCCTCCCGTGGTTCAAGCACCGTCATGAGCAGAGCACGAACACGAAGAATGTGTGTGTGCATACGGGCAAGTGGCGCACAGCGCCTGGCTGGGCGGCATACTGGCAGAAGGACATCTACGAGTTGACACCGTGTTCGGTGTTTGCCGATGGGAGTCTCGGGCAGGCGACGGACGCAGATTGGGCTGGGACGGTGGACAAGAAGCAGTGGCGCGACTTGCAGGGGCCTGGGCATAACCCGAGGCCATTCGATGAACAGCGCGCGTATCACGGCGAGCCTGCGCTGAGGGCTGCGGATGGCAGCTACGTGTGGGGGAGCCCGGCCGGATCCCAAAAGAGGCGGGAGGGGGAGGAAGGCTCCCGGGGGAGGGTAGCTTTCTCCGCTGGCGGAAAAGGTGGGGCACGTGAGGGGGAGGCCGGGGGAGATGAGATTGAGGGTGGGGGGATGAAGCTCCCGGTCGACGGGGCAAACACGCGGGGAGAGGAAGCTCGGAGGGTGGGGGGGCCGATGCGGGTGATGAAGGGTGCCAAGCAAAGGACGAACACAGTTGCGCGCAAGACTTCTGGACCCGGGAGGCCGCCGTGGAATCCTTCGGCCGCGTTGAAGTCGTCTGGCTGCGTGGATCCGGCAACGTCGTCGTCGTCGTCATCGTCGGAAGAGGACGACGACGACGAGTACCAGCCTGAGCCGCGGAAGAGAGCTGCGCCGCGTGTCCAGCAACAACCACCGCATCCGGCTGTGGCGACCAAGTCTGCTACGCCTGCCCCGGCACAGAGGTTGGCTACACCGACTGCCCGGCGAGCATTCACCACACTTGCTGCTCGTACGCCAACTATACGACGGAAGTCTGCACCCCTTGAAGCCGTCGCATCAGCCATGCCCAATCACCGTGATCCTCAAATCGCCGTCGTCCAATCTCAATCTCATGGACAGGAGCGAGACGACGTCGACGAGGAAAGTTCTCCCATGGTGGGTATGGAGGCGCCTCGGATGGAAGAGGAAACGAGTATGCAGGACTTGCAGATGGACGAGGATAGGCAGGCAGCGCGAGGAGAGAAGACCAACTCGCCAACAGAAGACAAGGACGTAAATCTGCAACGAGAACGAGACAAGGTACGTTTTACACTATTCGACTTTTCCTTGTTGGTGCGCTGACTCGTGTTTATAGGCTGGAGATATCGATGCGAAGATGGTCTTTAGGGAGGAGGTTAGTTTGATTTTTTTGTTGAGTGAGGGTGCTGATGTGATCAGGTCCCGGCAGCCACCCCGCCTGTTCCGTCAACGAGTAGAGTCATGAGCACGGTACCGGCTCCCCAGTCGACCCATACCGATTCCGATGAACTTGCCGCCCTACGCACCGCGCTCCAATCAGCACGCACCGAACGCGACTTCTTCCACGCTCAATATACGGCGCAGAGTGCATACGCCACCAAGTTGAGAGCGAGTAATGCTGAGTTGAAGGAGAGGAACAGTGTTTTGGAAGCGCAGGTATGTTCTGTTCTTAGTGACACTCCAATTCGTTTCTGCTCTCTTGAGTTTCGTTTTGTTTTGTTCTTCCGTATCTGTGTGCTTATGCCTCGTCTCATTCGCAGGTACACCAAGTGTTTGCGCGGACCTTTTATCCAAGACCAGACGACGATGAGGTGTCGTGGGCTGTGACTGAGATCATGGCGGAAGAACACGGGCGTTATAGAGTAAGGTGGGATGGTGTGGACCCTGGTGAGTGCCGACTCGTTTTGTTTGTTCGTTTCGTCTCCATCGCATTTACCCTTTCATTCACCTATCTCCCTTTTCGACCTCCCTGTCCATTGACGCACCCACCTTTTCAGAAACTGGGGAGCCTTGGGAGCCGAGCTGGGTGCCCACATGGGATGTGACGCCAGATCTGGTTGAGGTGTGGAACGCCCGGGACAAAGCGCCACGAGAACCCTTGGTTGAGGCGGATGGCGGGGATGAGAGGGTGAGGGTGAGGACGAAGGCGCCGATTGCGAGGAAGAGTACTGGCGGGAGGGGGCCTCGTAAGCAGCTTGCAGCGCGCGCCCCTGCGAGGAAGACTGCTCTTCGGCCGCGGGTCGAGGAGGACGAGGAGACAGAAGCGGACGAGGTGCCGGAAGAGGACGAGGAGACGGAAGAGAACAACGAGGAAGAAGAGGAGGACAGTGGAGAAGAAGAAGAAGCAAGGTGGGCAGCCAGTATCGACCCTGAAGTGCTGAGAAGGGGGTTGGCGCTTTGTGGGCTATTAACGACCTCATATCAAGAATCGGAGGTGGTGGATATCCAGGATGAGGTAGGGAGGAGGAAGACTGCGAGGATGAACGAGCCCGATCCGCATCCCGCTGCTCCGAGTCCGCTCGAGGCTCCCGAACTCGAACGAGACTCCCGCATGGAAACCAGCGAGTCGCAGAACCCGGTCGAGGGGGCGAGGCGGGTGGAAGCGCAGGATATGGACGTGGAGATGGAGACAAGGAAGTCGACGGTCCGTATCTCTCTTTGGCTGCTTGTGGTTAGTCTTCAATTTTCTCGATAGAATGGGGATGCGGATACGAAGCTGCAATCTTCTCAGGAGGTGGGGAGTTCTTCAATTCAACATGTATCGTGATTTGGGCGCTGATACGATTGCTGTTAGGTCCCCAATCCGAATCCGCCTCCGAGTCTGCCATCAACCGCCAGCACGGTCCCGATGTCATTACCGCATCCTGTGCCCGCAACGGAGTGCGAGCGACTTACAGCGCAAACTGCGAAAGTCACGACATTGATGGTAGAAAATGCGGAATTGAAGGGAAAGAACGGCGTTTTGGAGAAGCAGGTGCGTTTTGAATGTTTTGGTTTCGTTGTTCCCTTCCCGCTCTCTGTCACGGTTCCGGCTCCCATCCCATACTTGACCTTGCAGTCTGATGCTTACCACGCACCTTGCAGATAATCGACGGCGCGGACGCCCGGCGGACGCTTGAAGGGCGCATCAAGTGGCTCGAGGAGGACGTGGAGCGGTGGAGGGGAGTCGTTGCGATGTTGGGCGGGCGGGAGGAACGCGAGAGGGAGAGGGACTCGGAAGTCGAAGCGCTGAGAGCAAGAGTACGCAGGTTGGAGAGTCAATCCGAGAGAGGTGGGGATCATATGCAAGAGGGAGGGAAGGAGGACTGGGGCGGAGATGAGGGGAACGATGCCAGTACGGGAAAGAGACGAGGAGCATAGCCTGGGGGGTGTGGAGAATGGCCATCCGAGGATTCGGCAGCGTACATCTCACTCGATGATAATTGACTCACAGTGATTGGAGAACAACCCGGTATATAGTACAATGCGCCGTAATACATCGCGGGCCGGCCAAGTATAGGATTCCTGCGTACTTAGCTGTTAGCACACCACTTATCGACATCTATCACATGGGCCGATTAAGTATACGATGCCTGCCTAGTAGCTGTTCGCACACCATTTCGTGTGAAGACCGAGCGACAGCGCGGGAATCTGGCACCGCCTTCGATTGACGGGATGTTACTGTACCGTTCACACGCAAACCTCATTCTTCCTCCCAACGTCCATGCATAAACTCAAGGCCATCCGCAAACAGTTCACTCCTCGCAGTCTCCGCCGCACCTCCGCGTCTGGGAACCCAGCAAACCATGGGCCTTCTCGCAGGCACTCGGGAAGCGACCACGAGTCGGAAGCAACCGCCGGTGCTGCTGTAGACCCCGGGAAATCGTCCTCGCCGGGCGTTCGACCTGATAAGCCCCAGTTGGTCGATACGGTCCTCTCTAACGGTGAAATCATCCTCGGGGCGCTCGATCAGGTGGGACTGGTCGTGCAAAACGTTCCCTGGGTGGGACCTGTGGTGATGGCGATGAGAAAGCTACTCGAGACATACAAGGTTCGTGAAAATCCTGTATGTGTCACGATAGTCATGGATATAACGCCTAGAATTACACGGCGGATCAGGAACAGGTAGCGCAACTGGTCAGAAAATCCCAAGACATCTGGAACACGATTGCGCCGGTGCTTGAACAAGTGAAAACCACTAGTCGATCGGCTTTGCTGGACGATCTCAAGGCTGACCTGCTCGGTTACAAGGAGTAAGCCTGCCATCCCATACGACGCTTAGAGGTGTCTGACATCCCAAAGACTGCTCGACAATGTGACCGACTACGTCAAACGATACAAGGAACACAGCAAGTTTATGAAGGGCACTGGCCACGACAAGTTCAGTGCCGATTTCAACTCACTGGACAAGGAAATGGACGGGTATCGAGATCGTCTCCAGGTATGTGACCAATCAGTTTGGTGATTTTCATTTCTGATCTGCCATCACTCAAGATGAAATGCGAGCTCAAGTGCATAGTGAAGGTGGACTATCTGCATGGCCGTGTGTGAGTGGCAGCCTCTGATCTCTTGCCTGCTCATTTTTGACTTTGTCATCCAGCGTGGACACTGATATCTTCAATTGGCTGGAAAGTCCCCCCAATGGGCGTTCCAACCTCACCCGGGCTCGAGAGGCACGGATGGAGAGCACTGGTGAATGGCTTGTCCTGCATGATCAACGCTTCCTTGAATGGAAGAAGACTCCGGGGTCCTTGTTATGGATATCAGGGAACTGTATGTTGCTCAACATAAGTTACACACCGTGGCTAACTGTTGTTATAGCGGGCACGGGAAAGACAGTCCTCAGGTAGTAAAGAGGTTTCAGGTGGCTTCAATGTTACTAATTCCTTCTTCACCAGCTCAAGCGTCATTGACAACATTGACGTTGATAAAAGTATTCCATTGGCATTCTTCTACTTCAGTGTCAATGATTCCGATGGCAGCAAGGACCGCTTGAACCCAGCCATCCGGTCCCTTCTCTACCAGCTGTCGCGGTACACTCCTATTCCTCATCGCATTATAAGTGATTACTACCATGTTGCTGGTCGTGGTGGCCAAATCTCTCCTACACACAACGTCATCCTTGAGATGCTGGAAAAAGTTCTCCAGGACCTTCCTGATACATACATCATCCTGGATGCGCTGGATGAGTGTATCCCATCGGAGCATCAGCGTCTGCTTGACTTTGTCAAGCTAGTGCATCAGTGGCAAGGCACAAAGTTGCATTTCTTGATGACAAGCCAGCTACGCAATCCCTTCACAGACCATCTTCCTTTCCTCTCCAAACAAATTGATATGAATGTTGAAATCTGTGTGAGAGATGACATAGCTGTCTTCATTGCCAACCAGCTACAGACAAATGATGTCCTGATGCATTGGGAACTAGAGCAGAAGCAGAAGATCATGACAACTCTTATGAAACGTGGAGCAGGCATGTAAGTTCTTGATTATTGATTATATATTTTTTTCATCTTCTCACAGGTTTCGCTTTGTTGCTTGCTTGCTTTGCGAGCTAGAGAAGTGTCGTAATCAAAAGGAATTGGCTACGGCTCTCTCACAGTTACCTCAAGATTTGAATGCACTTTATGACCGCATTCTCTCACACGACACCAATGACTATGACCTAGTGTTGCATCGAGCTCTTCAATGGTTGTGTCTCTCTCTTGAACCCATCACTATTGATGAATTGAATGATGCTGCACTTGCATTTGACACATCAGCTCCTATGTGGCAATTTGATGCTACCTTGCAAACTCAAAATAGAATGCTGTTGACACAACAACTATCAAGTCTTGTTGTCATTGTCATTGAGAAGAATGTTTGGAATGAGAAAAGAGATATTGTGCGTAATTTTGTTTACCATGTATGAATTGAAAACTGACTAGATTATCACCCATTAGGTTCAACTGGCTCACTCATCTGTTCGTGACTATCTTACAGCTGGAGCTACTAATCTTGCAAGGCAATATAGCATTCAGCCATCATCCGGTCATGATATGATTGCCCACACATGTCTTGCACAGCTCTGCTACTTCAAAACAGGGGAGTGGAGTAACATTACGCAAATTTCAGTTATAAAAGCTAAATTCAGACTTGTGACTTATTCTGCACGTTATTGGTTGAAGCATCTTAATCTCAGTGAAATTCAACTAAATACACTGGAATTGGCAAATTTACTCATGACACCTCAAAGTCCACAGTGGCATGCTTGGCGTCAGTACCGCTGCCAGTTTTGGCTTCATACCCACTATAATGTATTGGGTGAATATCATGAATTTTCACTCTTACAGTATGCGGCATACAATAAGCAGCAAAATATAGTCTATTCCATAATTGCAGCTGGTTCAATCAGACAGGACATACTCAATGCTGCTCTCATCTCTGCCTCTAACAGTAACAGCAATAACATTGTCAGTCTTTTTTTGCACCATAGCGCTGATGTCAATGCTCAAGGTGGTAGATATGGGAATGCATTGCAGACTGCTGCTTATAATGGAGATGTCACTATTGTTCAAATGCTCCTTGGCCACGGTACTAATATCAATGCTCAAAGTGGTAAATATGGGCATGCTTTGCAGGCTGCTGCTTACAATGGACATGTCACTATTGTTCAAATCCTTCTTGGTCATGGCGCTGATGTTAATGCTCAAGGTGGTGAATATGGGAATGCATTGAAAGCTGCTGCTTCTGGTGGATATTCCAATGTCGTCAAAACTTTTCTTGACCAAGGTGTCAAGGTCAATGTTCAGGGTGGGAGATATGGAAATGTATTGCAGACTGCATCTTTTGATGACCATGCCACCATTGTTCAAATTCTCCTTGTCCATGGTGCCAATGTCAATGCTCAAGATGGTGAATATGGGAATGCCTTACAAGCTGCATCTTATTATGGTCATCTTGCCGTTGTCCAAATTCTACTTGAGCATGGTGCTGATATCAATGCTCGAGGGGGACATCTTGGGAATGCATTGCAGGCTGCCGCTTATAGTGAACATGCCACTGTTGTCCAAACCCTCCTTAGCCACGGCGCTGATGTCAATGCTCAATGTGGTATTTCTGGAAATGCGTTACAGGCAGCCATTTATGAAGAAAAAATGGATATTGTCCAAATTCTAATTGATCATGGCGCTGATATAAGCACAATAAGAGGGCTTCATGGTGTCACTCTACTGGCCACAACAAAGAATCTGGGAGAGGAATATTGAGAGCCACCCAACAAATAGTATGTGAAAACTGTTCAGCTGTTGATAACACACAAAGCTCATGTTGAGTTGGTGTTGGATTATTACTTCATACACAAATCATGCAGATCTTACAATTTTACACTGTAACAAAAGACAAACAAGATTGATTCACTTGTACATGTGTCTTCATTAGTCTAGTTATTGTAATACAAGTATTTCCAAATTTATCTTAATGCACAATGGAACCCGTAAACTGCCCGTGAGCAGCCATCAAAAGTAGCGGGACCGGGCTCAAAGCTTGCAGCAGGTCAGGTGAGCAGGATTGGGTCAATGAATGGGCGCTGGGTAGCGAGCATTGGATGTGTAACATTCCAGCCGTGAGTGACCTCCGGTGTAGTGTGTAGAGTGTACTGAGATGGGCAGATATCTGTACCTTGGCTGCACAAGGCAGGTATACATTATTTCTCCATTTTATTTTGACAGTATTGCTGTCTCTGTTTACTGATGCCAGTACTCTTTAGATAACACTGAACACCCCTCCTGCTATCTATGGCTTTGCACACCCGCAACAGCAGGACAGCGGTACACACCTGCATTTTTGATGTTGCCTACCAGCATCCACCCACTAAAGCCCAAGCCCCACATTCTCTCTTCTTGGCCTCTCCATCTTGCGCTACTTAGAAGCATGCTCCATTGTACACTCCCTAATACCTATTGCAAGTTCAACAGTGCAACACGCCCCTCAGCCGCTCCTTGAGCCGTCTATCGGATGAGGTCAATTCCTCCAGATACCTGGAGGTTGGGTAATTAGCGCAAGTGCGGTAATGAACACAAAGAATTTTGTTGAAAATGGAAGCGGGGATGTAATGGAAGAATGAAAAAGGACTGGAAGAAATGAAAGTGGAACAAGGAGGGATGAACAGAGTCTGAATAGTCCCAAGTGTTCGACACCAAGACCACATTCAACTCAAGCAAGAGTGAAGCCGGTAAACGTGCACGTACGTCCTTCCAAGAACCCCATTCTGCCTCCGAGCCATTCTCCACCCTCAGCGACGTTGTATACGTTACTAGAGTTGCCAGAGAGCAAACAATGATGATTGTATGTGATAAAAGATGATAACCTTAACCTAGGAATCTACGCTAGAAGTCCGCGTCTCTACTCTATCCCGTGCTACAACCCCCCACTGCAGTATGCGCTCTGTGCCGTGTACAGGGCAGGGAAGAAATCCCGCTCGGCGCGGAGAGATGTGGGCTCCGAGACGTTCACCTCCCGGGCCGGTAGAGTGTCGGTCGGTTGAGCGGGTTTGGGATGCCTGGTGGCGGCAGGTAATGCGCTAGTGGACGCGACATGTCTTGAAATTGGCGGCGGAAAAGGCGGTTGTGGGGGTACCTAATACAGTACCAAACGGAGAAGCGAAACGACTTAACAGACCGTGTTTTCATGTTAGATTCTTGAGGGTTTTGGCCGATTTCTTTTGCTTATCGGATGCCACATCATGCAATAGGTAATAATCTGAGGTGATTTGGGACTATCTGCTAGCAGACAAGTCAGGAGTGCGGCGCATTTTTGGCTCAGCCAAACGGGGAAGCGAAATTAGGCTACTTGGCAGCATGTGACGACCACAGAGACTTCAATATGAGTTTCAGAGACCTCATGAACCCCTCATATCATGGAAACACCGACTCGGAATACAGTGTATTTGACCCACAATTTGAGGTTGAGATTGTGTGTGGCTGTGCACGCAAACAACAAAAACTTTGATAATAATCCTCGGATGAGGACTTTAAGATGGAACATTTTTAGGGCATTCATTTGGCAGCACGACAAAGCATTATACTCAGTTTTATGGAACATCAAATGGTGTGAAAGCGACTGTTTCGCTTCCCCCCCAATTTCGCTTCGGGGTTTGGTACTGTACCCATATATCAGTTCAATACCCACTTCAAAACAATAACACAACTCACCACTTTGTCTGCAGTATACTGTAATTTCATATCCATGTCCACGTCGACGTCCTCAAGAAAAAGCAAAAACTTACCTTCTGTCTCTCCCCAGCACAACTCGTCTCGCCTTCATTCTCTGCAATTTTCTCCTTCTACAATTCCTGCGTACCCTCCTGCTCCTGCTCCTTCTCCATCCGCTTTTCCCCCAAGACTTGCACGTCAGAACCGTCGTGTCCGTGTGCGAGTCTTGTTCCTGTTCCTGCCACTGGGATTGAGATTGAGATTGGGTGGGTTCGGAAATGAATGGATCAAGATTGATGGGACAGAATCCTCAGCGACGGGTTCGAGAGGCGACTGTACCGCTGGCGTGGCTGTTTTTCAAACAGTCGGACAGTGTGCGCCGTGCTTACGCTCTACAGCGGGAGTAGCAGGCTTTCGCAGCGTACCCGACCTGCGCCAAACATCAGGAGTAGTCACCTTCCTCGCCAGAGCCTTAGTGCTCGCCACGCATGGAGCGCGCTCCACAACGTTCCCGACTTCCATTGTACGCCCTCCTCACCTTCGCCTGCCCATCCTCCTTCTCCCGATCCCCTACATCCTCTTCATTGTCATCTTTGTCAAATTTCCTCCTCCTCCCTTCTCCCATCCCTCAGCCTCCTTCTCACGTCAATCGCCCTACTCCCCCCCTCTCACCCATCTCCTTGGCCCGCGCTCTCGCCCTCGGCATCCGCGCTCGCTTTCCTCTTCTCCCCCGGCTCCTAGCGCATAAGATAATCACCCCCGTCAAACGGTCTCTTGTGATCTGGAAGGTCCATGAGCGGGGAGGAGATCATTCACCCCCCGTCCGCTGCGGGTCCTTTCTCTCATTGGCACCATGATCTTCTCACACCATCTTCCGCGTATAACTCCCTACTCCTTTCGCCCTCCCACTCTTCCCCTCACTCGCCACCCGCGCCACCAGAGCAATCTCCGTCCCCCGCCGGCGGATGAAGCCCTCTCCCCCCTGCGCGCCATTCTCCTCCATCCCCATCTCCTGATTCATCCCGTGTCCGTCTTTGTTTCGCGTGAGGTTGACAAATGCACCAAACTCCGCAATGGAGTCGTGCTTCGCCGATTTAGGCGCGACGGCTCGGGGAGAAGGAGTTTCGCCTCGTTTGATTGTTGTAGTTGGATGAAAAACGTAAACGCTGCTCGCCTAGTGGGCCAGGATCGTCCTGGATCGTGGATCGACTTCGGACATGGCGATGGCATTGAGTGCCAGTTTTGAGGTCAACCCAGGAGGAGCGACGGGGGAGCTCGACGACCCAAGAGCAAGTTTGGGACTCGAGGGAGCAGCATCGAGTTTGTCGCTCGACGCGTAGAGCTGGACGAATACGAAGCGAGTTACACTTTGACGCCATACTGCCGAGCTTCGCTTTGAGCGCGGTAGGCGAGAAATAATCGCCGGTCTTCAACAAGCTAGCCAGAGATCCTGCGAAAGATTGAGTCAGCACCACACTTCCACGCAAAGAGAACGACGAATCAGAATGCAAGAAGGAAACAACACATACCGCCCTTGTCCTTTCGAAATGCTCTTCCTCCTGGTCTGGGGATGACGTTTGACGGCAGAGAGTGGTGATCGCGTTCTGTCCTGCGTGTGTGTATGACTGGGCTGCGTGTCATGCGCGGGGAAAGACGCGTTCATTTGTGTGCAGCGCGGAGGTCGTCATTTGTGTTTACGAATGTGATATCGGACGGCGATGGTGGACGCCTCCAGGTACATTCATATCTGGTGTCAGTCGAGCTGGAGGGTAGTCGGTAGCCGCTGGTGTAATCGACTATCATATCAACATTCAAACATAACCCGACGAGAGGCTAAAACGAACCTAGGCCACGCGAAAAACGACTCGGCATCCACGTCACCAGCTAAAGAGGGGAGACGCGGAATTTCTCATAGGCCCCGTCGCTGTTCCCGATCCAAGTAGTGTCGATCGTCTCGGATTGGGCTGCAAATCGTCCAGTAAGCGTCAATGGAAATTGCGGACGGACGAATGGAGGACGCACCTTTGACGCTGGCATTACATCTCATTAGACAGAGGCTTGTTCAAGACCCTCCACATATTCACGTAGGAGCCCAACTCCTCTCCCATACTCCGTCTTGCCGTTGAACAGTCACGTCCTGCTAGTCGCCCGTGCGGTCGGGGTAAGGAGGACTGCAAAGATCTCGTCAGTGTCCCCCCACAAACCAAACAGGAGACGCACCGACGCTGCCGCCATTCCTATCAAGGCCCGTAGGAAATCCAGTCTCCCTACAATTCTTATGGCGTATACGTGCTCTCGCGCGCGTCGTGATTGTGGGAGCGGCAAGTGTGTCGTCAATACGTCGCGTGTGTCTGGGAAGTATATGGTAAATGAACAAGACGCAACACCTGGCAAGGGCAGATCAGCTCGCGTGGTGGTCTAGACTCTGCTGACAAAGTGCCCGGCGATTCGCGCAGCCGAGCAGCCGCCTAGTCTTGTTTTGATCGCGCCCCCCTTGAGGGGAAGGCTGCATGATTATGTACGCCTTCCTGTTATAGAATATTTTCCCATCTCCAATTCTGGCGCGTCTTTTTGTTTCGCGCTTGCATGTTAGGACCTGAGCCCGCACTCTCACGTGCTCAAGCTCATACAGCGCCACACAGCAACTGCACACCTCCATATGTGAATCCCATGTCCCAAAGCCGTCCTCGGGGTGGAGGCCAGGAGATCTCCTAGGCACTCTGCCTAGCGAGACTCCTGTTCAGATTGTCTAGCCGTTGTCTTGCTCAACGGTAGACCCATAGTGTCGTTGTGGATCCTATTCACCTGCGCCACTCATTACACTCCATTGGGGTAGCGCTACACAAGCGGGGATCACTGTCTAGCACCCTCGGTGCATAGACAGCAATCCAACAGTGACTGCACCATTGCCTCGTCCTCGACGAGAGCAAGTGTACAGCCAGTGTCCGAGAGATCCATCCATATTCATCCCTGACCCACTCGACAGAGATCCCCACGGGATACCATATGAGAGCAAGCGTCCAGCTGCATGGCATGTCGACGGCGTACTTAGTGACGCAAGGGCGATCCTGTGGCAAAAGGATAGTGGAGAGAGAGGAGAGGATGACGAGTAAGAGTACGATTCAGCGAGGAGTGAAGCGTACAATGAGAGAGGGCCCCTTAGAGAGCAATTCCCCAATGGCAGAGGCAAGATGCCAAAGGGTACTGCGAAGGAATGTACAATAGCGCAGATGCAATAATGTCCAGCTCTGAAGTACATGGGGGAATGTACTTCGACTTATATACTGTTCTAGTGCCCCAAATTGGTTACTGACTGAGTCAGAGCTCCCACTGTGTCGGATGCGATGGAAGACACTTAATCCACTGTTTCAAGGGGCGGGGCGCCCGATCGGCGGGCTGCCATTGGTCGGGAGGGCGGAAATGGCGGGAGCATGCGCTCATGCGCCTAAGTATAGACTTGGCTCGAGTCATAGACTGCCAAGAAGTTCCTGGGACGACTCCAGAGACTCCTGAATGAGTCAGAGCGGGTAAAGGGCGGGATCCCGCCGCTCCACATGCTGCAGCAACTCCTGAGTGAGTCAGAGCGCCCAATGCGGCGGGATGACGTTCTGGAGGCGCTCTGAACCTTCTGGGACCTTCTCCATGGTTCTACAACCTTCTCCTGCGGTCCAGAGGCTCTCCAAGCGTCAAGTGTTGGTGTTGTGACTTCTCCTTCAATAGATACATCTCTAGATGACTCCACGAGTCTCTAGAGCAATTCCTGGTAGTGGTACCTTGTGTGTGCTTCCTTCTTGAGTGCTGTAGCTGTTCCCGAGTGTTGTGGCCATTACAACGATGTGTGCAATGGTCCGAGAAGTGATCCAAGACCAAGAGAAGCTACGGTCATGCTGTGACAAGTACCGGTTCCCTGGTGTTCACATTGATCCACTATGAGAGTATGCGCAGGTGCTCCCGGAGCTCCTGAAGCGTCTAGACTCTGTCATCATCCTGCTTTACCTCCCAGTAGAGCTTCTGTGGCATGGAAGATAGATCATAGATGTGTGTGCAGTCATAGCAAGCCAGAGTTGTGGCTGTGGCGATGAGCCGTGCGGCTGTGTAGATGAGACAAGTGGTCTGCCTGGAGACGCATCATGACAATATCCCCTCCTCAAGCTTCTTGTCCCCAAGAAGGCAAAGACGTCAATGGACTCGCTCCAAGGGTTTGTGCCTTCCAGTCCCCAAGTGGGTAGTATGGGATGATGCTCTGAGTTTGAGTGTTTTGCAAGCGTGGGTGTGGCCCTCTAGTTGTGAGTCCTTGGATTGCGTCTCTGGCGCTGCGTTGACTGGTGTTCCTTTTGGTAGGTAACTTCCTCTGGGGTATGGCGCTTGTCTCGAGTATGGATGTCCTCCGCTCAATGTGTGGCGTCTCCTTGGAACAGTCCTCGATTGTATCTCTGTTTCTTCATGGACCAGTGTGTCCAAGGCACAACTATCCCGCCGCGCGGTCATTGTTGTCCTCCATAGTCCTCGCAACCACATCTTTTCATGAAAAAAGTGGGTCTTGGATTGTGGCAGCGAGAGCTGGACATATTGTTAGGACCTGAGCCCGCACTCTCACGTGCTCAAGCTCATACAGCGCCACACAGCAACTGCACACCTCCATATGTGAATCCCATGTCCCAAAGCCGTCCTCGGGGTGGAGGCCAGGAGATCTCCTAGGCACTCTGCCTAGCGAGACTCCTGTTCAGATTGTCTAGCCGTTGTCTTGCTCAACGGTAGACCCATAGTGTCGTTGTGGATCCTATTCACCTGCGCCACTCATTACACTCCATTGGGGTAGCGCTACACAAGCGGGGATCACTGTCTAGCACCCTCGGTGCATAGACAGCAATCCAACAGTGACTGCACCATTGCCTCGTCCTCGACGAGAGCAAGTGTACAGCCAGTGTCCGAGAGATCCATCCATATTCATCCCTGACCCACTCGACAGAGATCCCCACGGGATACCATCGATGAGAGCAAGCGTCCAGCTGCATGGCATGTCGACGGCGTACTTAGTGACGCAAGGGCGATCCTGTGGCAAAAGGATAGTGGAGAGAGAGGAGAGGATGACGAGTAAGAGTACGATTCAGCGAGGAGTGAAGCGTACAATGAGAGAGGGCCCCTTAGAGAGCAATTCCCCAATGGCAGAGGCAAGATGCCAAAGGGTACTGCGAAGGAATGTACAATAGCGCAGATGCAATAATGTCCAGCTCTGAAGTACATGGGGGAATGTACTTCGACTTATATACTGTTCTAGTGCCCCAAATTGGTTACTGACTGAGTCAGAGCTCCCACTGTGTCGGATGCGATGGAAGACACTTAATCCACTGTTTCAAGGGGCGGGGCGCCCGATCGGCGGGCTGCCATTGGTCGGGAGGGCGGAAATGGCGGGAGCATGCGCTCATGCGCCTAAGTATAGACTTGGCTCGAGTCATAGACTGCCAAGAAGTTCCTGGGACGACTCCAGAGACTCCTGAATGAGTCAGAGCGGGTAAAGGGCGGGATCCCGCCGCTCCACATGCTGCAGCAACTCCTGAGTGAGTCAGAGCGCCCAATGCGGCGGGATGACGTTCTGGAGGCGCTCTGAACCTTCTGGGACCTTCTCCATGGTTCTACAACCTTCTCCTGCGGTCCAGAGGCTCTCCAAGCGTCGAGTGTTGGTGTTGTGACTTCTCCTTCAATAGATACATCTCTAGATGACTCCACGAGTCTCTAGAGCAATTCCTGGTAGTGGTACCTTGTGTGTGCTTCCTTCTTGAGTGCTGTAGCTGTTCCCGAGTGTTGTGGCCATTACAACGATGTGTGCAATGGTCCGAGAAGTGATCCAAGACCAAGAGAAGCTACGGTCATGCTGTGACAAGTACCGGTTCCCTGGTGTTCACATTGATCCACTATGAGAGTATGCGCAGGTGCTCCCGGAGCTCCTGAAGCGTCTAGACTCTGTCATCATCCTGCTTTACCTCCCAGTAGAGCTTCTGTGGCATGGAAGATAGATCATAGATGTGTGTGCAGTCATAGCAAGCCAGAGTTGTGGCTGTGGCGATGAGCCGTGCGGCTGTGTAGATGAGACAAGTGGTCTGCCTGGAGACGCCTCATGACATTGCAGCTCTTCTATTTCACGCGTTACTTGAGTAGAAAAACGTACCAAAGGCTCCAAATAACCTTCAACCAGACTTTCAAGGCAATAGACGGCATAGGCAGTATATATGCTGCCACACAAAAGACGACTACTTACATACAGGACGTGTAAGGACTGAATGGATGCATCAAAAGGGATACGCTCAGAATTACTCAGTGGGTTGTTCGAGGGGCTGCTGGAAGACGGTGCCATGAAGTGCGATGGACCAGGATGAACAACCTTTGAATGCACGTGCATGACGGGGCAACAGGACCACCTGCTGTACTTGTTGCAGCCTGCTGCTTGGGCCATGCCCAATGAGGCTTTATATTCCAGGCTTGAAACGGGCCAGTGGTGGTGGATTACACAGAATTGCGCGACGAGATGGTGTCGCCAGGGTGTCGCGATGAGCGCAAAGGCACTGACGTGGCAGGACGGCCCGAGATCCGTGTGAGAACATTATTCTATATGAGGCAGGTGTACATAATCATGCAGCCTTCCCCTCAAGGGGGTCGCGATTCAAAACAGACTACATACAGTACATACTCGTTCGTCACTGTATCGTACGTCTGTCTACGAGAGACTAGCAGCCGCCCGCTCTCTTCGAGTTCGGACGGCCATGTTCAAAGGCGAGACCGGTACGTCGACCATGAAACGTTCGACTACCCCCAATGGAGGACCACTGTGCGTCACTCCGCATCAGAAACCAGCAGATTATTTTGGAGTTCGGACGGCCATGTTGAAAAGTACGCCGACCATGAAACGCTCGACTACCCCCAATGGAGGACCACTGCGCGTCACTCCGCATCAGAAACCAGCAGATTATTTTGGTTGAGGAAATCGGACGGACGCGTTCGACCTTCCACAGACGCCGTCACTCGATCATGACGGTGAGCTTTTCCCATCGTTATTCCTGAGCTTACATCTAAAGGACGAGGTATCGAGATCCAAGTTTTGTTCTAGTGCTCTGGCGTCACCGGCTCTGCACTGTATTCCTCTTCAACACGTATGTCGCGGCCGGTCTGCCAGGAAAACGACCATGCAAACAACTCAGGTGTTGATTGCTGTTTCTCACGGAATGTTTCCAGGAGGGAGCTAAATGCAAGCGTCCACGTGCCTTGCAAACAGACGCTAACACGCCTCGAGGTTCGTGATCTGGTCCTGCCGTCAACTATTGTTCGTCACACTGACCGTATATTTTGACAGTTTGCGCCTCGCGCCTAAGATCATGGAAACGAACTTATCGTTCATTCCACCCAGGCTCGGAACATGAGAATCTTGATCTTTGACTCGGTACGTACGCTCGCATGTATAGCATTGTACACGACGTCGATGCCGACTTTTCGCCCGCTTATATAACTTATAGTCTACTTACACCAACCACCAATCGTCTCCCGAAGCATCGTCCCTTTGTGAACACGTCTCCGCAGTGTTTCTCCGTTCCCTAAACTATGCGCTAACGCTTCGCATGCTCCCTGTCATTTGTTGGCGTTCTTGAGAGCACCGGATGGCTCGGGCGCGAGACGATGAGCTTTGTCAAGCAGCTTCATGATCTAGTAAGCATTCGTGTTCTTATGGCTCGTGTGACAGCCTCTCAAGTTCCAACCACTTTAGGATCCTCGGCGTCCGAGTCGCGGCTGGACCGATTCCGCCGTTGGATAGCAGCTTGTCATACTCTCCGCGGTGTTCGTATTCTGGGAACGGTTTCATAGTCGATTGAGCTTTTGTAGGTGTGTTTGCCCGCTCGCGACAAGATGTATGTACTCACACCCTGCTGCAGATGCGATGTATTCCGGTTCAAACCAGGTTCTCAGGACATTACTGCCGTTGTTGTGGGTTCCAAAGAATCGCGCAGCAGTAATGTCGAACGTTACTATAGAAATTCATTGGAGATACTACATCCAGTGCCCGTAATGTTCTGAGTGCTCACCGGGTCAACGCCACTTCAGCCATCATTCCACAGATACGAGCGTCCGAAGAAGCTGTCGGACCGCCGAATTGGATTTAGTAAGTGTCATGGAGTGAGGCGGATTTGATTTTGATCGCGCACGTACACGACGAGGGGACGTTCCCGACTGGATGACAACTCTACTCGCGTTCTCGCCGTTCGGGGTAGCACACCCACGGAGACTGTTTGTCGTTCGATAAGCAGGTGGCGAATAAAATATTAAGAGTCGTGAGAGGAAGGACCGGGGAGTTGTACGAGCTACGAGGATTGACTGGGTCAGTGATAGAGATAGAATCATCATCATAGTATGAACGGGATACTGGTGCGGGTCGAACCTGGAGAGAACATATGGCTATGTTCCCATAGATCGTCACATTCCTTTTCAGATGTTGTCCGGAGAATCCGGGCATCGTGTCGATGCCGAAGTTTTGAAGTCGTCAATGGGTATCCGGTGACGACTGTGGTGACTGCGCGAAGTGCAGAGGGTGCCCACACTCCCCTTTGCACATCTGCTGTACCGTAATTCTTTCAGATATCATCCATAGTAGTCAGTGCCGACCATGGGCCCGGGCGCCGGGCTCCCTCAGAAGCAATGCGGAATAGATGCTGTAAAAGAGGCAGCCATATGGACATGAGGCTGTTGGCTTACCGAGTATTCGGTGTGTACATCCCTTTCTCGCGCGAAGAAGACACAGCTACAGCATGGGCCCAATGTTTGATTGACAGATTGGTTCGTCAGCAAACGTCTTCCACAGGTCCCGGGTATCCTTCTCCTCGTCCTCCTCCCGCCACCTCATCTTCGATATCCATGTCTTTACTCAAGAGCATTCGCAAGTGGCTGAAGCGTGTCTTTCGCCGCAAGTCATCGTCCTGGAAGCCAACATACGAACAGCCTCTGCGCGCACTCGACGAAGCATCCGCCCCTGCTGCTGTAGACGAGCGTACATCGTCCTCGCAGCGGGTTCTTCCCGGTAGACCCATTTCGGTGGAGTCGGCCATCTCCAACGGAGGCGACCGGACAGACAATGACGAAATATCCACCCCAGATCTAGGAGTCGACCGGCAGACGAGTCAGACGAACTCGCAGCCCGCTAGGCTGCCCGATAGACCCAGACTAGTCGACACGGTCATCTCAAACGGAGATGTCATCCTTAGCACACTCGAACAAGTGGGAAGTGTTGTTCAGACCGTTCCCTGGGTGGGACCCGTGGTGGCGGCCATGAGAAAGCTGCTGGAGATATACAAGGTGAGCAATATCGTTGCTCATATTTGTACGTGTCACAATCTCAGGTATCCCTCGCCTAGAATTACACGGGGGATCAAGAACAGGTAGCCCAACTTGTCGAGAAATCCCAGGCAATTTGGAACACGATTGCACCTGTGTTAGAACGAGTCCAAACTACTGGTCAATCGGTTTTGCTTGACGATCTCAAGTCCGACCTGCTCGGTTATAAGGAGTGAGCTTGCCTCCCTATACAACATGGATGAAAGTCTGACATCCCGAAGACTGCTCGACAATGTGACCGACTACGTCAAACAATACAGGCAACACGGCAAGTTCACAAAGGGCGCTGGCCACAACAAGTTCAGTGCCAATTTCAACGCACTGGATCAGAAGATGGATGGCTATCGTGATTGTCTCCAGGTAGAAAACCAGCCAGAACACCAACTGTCAACTCTGATCTTCTGTCCCTCAAGACAAAATGTGCGCTTGCATCAGTTGTGAAGGTTGACTATCTGCATGGCCGAGTGTGAGTGCTATATTCATATCTCTTGCTGGCCCGTGTTTGACCTTGTCATCCAGTATGGACACTGATATCTTCAAATGGCTTGAAAGTCCCCCCGACGGGCGCTCTAATCTCACGCGGGCTCGGGAGGCAAGGATGAAGAGCACTGGTGATTGGCTTGTCTTGCATGATAAGCGCTTTCTTGAATGGAAAGAAACTCCCGGGTCCCTGCTATGGATCTCGGGTAACTGTACGTCTGCAAGCTACAGCATGTGCACATTGACTTACAGACATTGTAGCAGGCACAGGAAAGACGGTCCTCAGGTAGGAAAAGATGGCTAAAATTAAACCGTCATCTCTGATTTCTTTGCCACTAGCTCCACAATTATTGACAACATTGATGCTGATAAAAGTATCCCGTTGGCGTTCTTCTACTTTAGTGTCAATGAGTCCGACGGCAGCAAAAACCACCTAAACCCGGCCATCCGGTCACTTCTCTACCAGCTCTCACAGTACACCTCAAATCCTCATTGCATCACAAGCAACTACTATCATGTCGCTGGTCGTAGTGGCCAAATCTCTCCTGTGTATGACATTGTCCTTGAGATGCTTGAGAAGGTTCTCCAAGATCTTTCTGATACATATATTATTCTTGATGCACTGGATGAATGTACATCATCAGAGCATCAGCGTCTGCTGGACTTCATTGAGCTAATGCATCAATGGCAAGGCACAAAGCTGCATTTTTTGATGACAAGTCAGCTCCGTGTTCCTTTCACAGATCGTCTTCCTTCCCTCTCCAAACAGATTGACATAAATGTTGAAATATGTGTGAAAGATGACATTGCTGCCTTTATTGCCAACCAGCTACAGGCAAACAATGATCTGAGGCATTGGGCACCAGAACAAAAGCAGGAGATCACAACAACTCTCATGAAACGTGGATCTGGCATGTAAGATTTCAATCATTGGCAATATTTTCCTTTCATCTGATTCAAATTCTATTCACAGGTTCCGGTTTGTTGCCTGTCTGCTTTGCGAGTTGGTGGAGTGTCATAACCAGAGAGAATTGACTATAGCTCTCTCACAGCTACCTCAGGATTTGAATGCACTTTACAACCGCATTCTTTTACGCAACAGTAATGATTATAACTCAGGTTTACACCGAGCTCTCCAATGGTTGTGTCTCTCCCTTCGGAACATTACCATTGATGAGTTGAATGATGCTGCACTTGCATTTAACACATCAACTTCTATGTGGCAATTTGACCCTGCCTTGCAAACTCAAAATAAGATGCTGTTGACAAAACAACTATCAAGTCTTGTTGTTGTGGGGCCAGACTGGGTGGAGAATGTGGTTTGTAGTTCTCACTTTGGTTCTGAATTTAAACTCACTACATTATTACTCATCAGGTTCAACTTGCTCACTCATCTGTTCGTGACTATCTTATGAATGGGATCACCAGTGTTGCAGGACAATATAGCATTCAGCCATTATCTGGTCATAATATGATTGCCCACACTTGTCTTACACAGCTTTGCTACTTCAGGACAGAGGACTGGAGAAACACTGTTCAGATTCCAGACATAAAAGCTAAATTCAAACTTGTGGAATACTCTGCCAACTATTGGTTGGCACATCTTGACTTTAGTACAATCCAGTTAGAGACAATGGAATTAGCAACTCAACTCATGACACGTCAAAGCCTACAGTGGCAGTTTTGGCGTCAGTACGGCTCTTCATATGGCAAATTCCATGATTCTTCACTTTTACAATATGCAGCATACAACAATCAGCAGAATATAGTCCGCTCCATAGTTGCGGCTGGTCCAGTCAAACAGCAGATACTTAATGCTGCTCTCATTTCATCCCTTGAAATTGGCAACAATGTTATCATCACTATTCTTTTGCATTATGGTGCTGATGTCAATGCTGAAGATAGTTCACATGGAAATGCATTACAGATCGCATCTTTTTATGGACACGCCATTGTTGTTCAAACCCTACTTACTCATAATGCCAATGTCAACACTCAAGATGGTATCTTTGGAAGTGCATTGTACATTGCATCTTTTTGTGGACATGACACTATTGTTCAAACTCTGATTGACCACGGTGCCAACATCAATGCTCAAGGTGGTTATTATGGAAATGCACTGCAGGCAGCATCCTATCGGGGAAATACGAATGTTGTTCAAACCCTACTTCAGCACAAGGCTGATGTCAACATGGTAGGAGGGCATTATGGAAATGCTTTACTGGCCACCACAAAGGGCCAAGCAGACATCCTTTGGAAACAAACCAAGGCTTATGTGAAAATTGTTTATTTGTTGTTAGGACACGGAGCTGATGTTGAGTCCGTGTTGGATTTCTATTCTGAGCACAAGGAAAAAGAGTGTCACTGGGAGATCATGAAGATCTTACTGTATCACAAAGCAGCAAAGAAGAAGGAAAGAGATTGAATAAGTAGTACACATATCTTTCATAGTTGATGTATAATATATTCCCATTTTTTTTTCCACATTTTGCTGTTCTGCTGGGTGTAAGGTATGTCATCCGGCAGAATGATGTCTTTGGACAGACACGTGGTGCGATCGCACCCTTTTGCTTTTCGACCACCGCGACCCGTATTGTTGTGGTGGTCGTCGTCGTCCGCTAGCACCCCCGCTGCCATCAGCGGACTCCGCTTTCTTTTCCCACCCACCCGCTTCCTCTCATTTGAATCTTGTTAAGGTGAGTCTCTTCCAGTGCTGTTACTACACATAGATCTCTGCTATGTACTGCTACATACTTTCTCTCCCACCCTCACTGCGTTTTCTCCAAATTATCAGACATCGGATACTTGGTATAGACGTAAGTAACTGGAGCATGACATCGTGATAGTTGCACTGTATATTCATTGATTGGCGAATGTAACACTGTGTTATATAGGTGAAACTATCCATGTGAACATGAGTTGTTGTAACACTTTGGACAGATAGCGTATAGCATACCTTTACAACTCTTACCTGACGTGATCCTGACACTCGCTTATCAGAGCTAGCATTGCTATGACAGACATGGCTAGCACAACTGTATATCCATTACAGCCTCTGCCTGTCCGATTACTTACACTCTGTTGATCCAGGCTGTATTCGGTGCACCCTGCTGTTCCTGAAGGAGGGGGGTATATAACACCCTTCTCAGTACCCGTCTTTGGCCTGTGTAATCATGGCATACGTCTCGCGCAAAGCATACTACCACTCTACTCCCTTTTCGGCCAGGGGTTACAGGCTCCGCATGCCGTCCACACCTCCCGCTCACCAGCGCCGCACTATGCCCAGGCCTCCTATATCACCCGATCTTACACCTGCCACACGCCGAGAACGTCGGCGAGCTTTAGGTCTCAGTCATAGGATTGACGATTGGCTGGCCTTTCTCCGTGAAAATCACTCAGAAGCTGGCACGGCTCCTCTTCGTTCAGACTTTGGTTACATTCTGCATACCGATCTGGTTAAATGTCGTGTCAAGATTCATAAAGTAGAGGTATGTGATCATTATTTCAAACAGATTATGACTCACGCCACTTTAGGCTCCAGTTGAGGGGCCCTTTCAGGATGAAGAGATCACGTTTTACCTCTTGCTATCCTTCTCCTTGACCAGCAACACTGGGGTCGTACGCCTGGGAATTACTAGCCGTAGCCCCATCATGGTGTTAGACAAGTTTCACGGTCTACCGGATGATATTCAGGCGCCTCAGTGGATCGACAGTTCAAAATTCAATTGTTGGATGGATCGATCCTTGGCGTTGGAAGTAGCGGAGGCTTTAGCTATGACCCCTGAAAATGTCAATAGACGTTCAGCTATTACTGCTTGGAGTGAAGCAGTATCTACCGGAGTAAGTGTCTCTTCTAACTCATCAGACAGTGACTGACATCTACTTCTAGCGTTTACTTTATACCTCTCACGTACTCCAAGGCTCACCCTCTAGACGAAATCAAAGTATCGCTCAGAATACCAGGCGAACTACGAGACAGAGACGCACCTCCACTATAATAGATACTTCTCCCTTACCTTTGCTAGATTATTCTGTCAGTATGTAATAAGCCCACATCACCTACTATTTGATACGAACTACAGCGACTCGAAAAGTACAACATTACTACTGTTTCCTGGAAATACAGGTGCCTCCCACATTTCTCCTGAAAAGCATGAAGTAGGAGAACCCCCGGAGCCACTGATCCATTTAGAACCACTCTCTGTCTCCACGTGTTGCAATGTCACTGAGCGTCCTGAACTGTACCCGCTACCCAAGCCACACGTAGACACACTATCCAGGTACTCACTCCACGCGTGATTAAGGTGGACAAATTGTAAGTTGGGCGGGGCTACCCAAGCCGCGTAGAACCGCTCCATTTTCCGCCAGTCCCTGCTCGAGCGGGGGTACTCCTTCATCTCCAAAGCTTCATCAGATTTGTTACCGTCGTCTGAACCTTCACTGGCGTCACTTTCATCTAGACCGTCGCTGCTTACAGTGTCCTCCGCAGCGAGAGACGAGTTTTCGTCCTCTTCTTCCCCTTTGTCCCACTCGTTGTATCCCTGCCTAAAGTCTTCCTCTGACTTCCAGATGATGGGGGCCGAGAACGAAATGGCAAGCTCAGACAGAGCGGGCGGAGCCGTAAGAGCGCGTTTGAAGCGAATAGATTTGAAGTAATTGCCGTCGAAAGCCTACCTGAAAGTTAGTAAAAATTAGAACTGATAGGGCTCTAACTTACTTGAGACGCTTCTCCGTCTACTAAAAGCCTCAGGCAAAGCAATTCGGGCGCGTTACGCAAAGCGCCAATCAAGTTTTCGAGCAACTCAAAGGTCTCATTGTCCCGGGGTTGTACGTAGCGAAAGGTGAGGTCTCTGAGAGTGTGATGCCCCTGGTGAAACCAAGAGAGAAGGCGTGAGCTGGTAGAGGATGAGTTGAGGGAGGTCTGCAGGCCGTAGTCAGAGCCGTCAGAGCTTCCATGTGGGTCTGAGGCGTCGGTGCTGCCATCGGAGGTGTCTTGTGCTTCCCGGATATCCAGATCAAGTACGCGCATCGACCAAGTGCTATACGCCCAGCGGTTGTGATATGGTCTGATCTCCGGGATCCAGTGAGCAGAAGAGAGCGGGAAAGACTTGAAACGCCGTACAGCGTAAGCTAGGAACGTGGGTGGGTAGATTGTGCTACTCACTTTGACAGAGCCTTTTCTAAGGATCGCGGCTGCTACAAAGGCCGTCTTAGTCTTCTTCTCGTTACCCAAAACTGCTTCTCTGAAACGCGAGCCCCCAGTGCCGTCTTGAGCGAATCTTCGGTCATCCATGCTCCTCAAGAGGGGCAGTAGGATCGCGTGGTGTAGTTCCAACGCTAAGGGATTGAGAAGGGCGGCTGTAGAATCCAAAGAAGGCAGAGAGTCCAGAGACGCCATGACGGTAAGACGCCCAGCAGCTATCGACACTCTGCGGGTTTATCACTCTGGGTATTAGGTAAACAAGATTGCGCCGCCGAAAGGCGCTGTCATTCACGAGGGGGCTGTCTACAATAAGACTAGTAGACTACGTAGGTCACAAATTATTCGGGAGGGTGTTGGGTAGCACGCCTTGCCGCGGATGGATCGCGCACGGCTATACCCACTCGCCCTGGTCGGCGCATCCGCCTCTGGGGCCTCGATTCGTCTAACGGGCCCTCCATCCGTAGTCGGCGACGGTGACGTCTCGCAAATTTGGCGTTGGAAACGGTCGCCGGGCTGTGGCTGTGGTGACAGTGTTTCGGAGTGCCGTTCGAGCGTCAACCGGGGTCGACGTGAGTGTGGACGACGGGGTCGGCGTCCTATACGCTGATACGCATTGTAGAATCCTAGTGCCAGAACCAGGGAATTTTGCGATTCCTGTAGGAGTCTATGCCAGGACTTCCAGTCACAGCACAACGACCAGAGAGACACACGGAGAAACTACCTTAACGCAGGCAAGTCTCCAGGACTAAGGGATACGCGCCTTTAGGACGCGGTATGATCGACCGATCATACTCCTTAACTCCGAATATCATTATCCAAGCGTTGTACTCTTAAAACCAGGAGTTCATTCAACCGTGTCGGTCATGCAACGACAAGTGCCTACCAGAAATAGCACTATGGAAAGTACCCAGGCAGGAGATACTCTACCAAGAAGGCTCAAGGAGTTTACTCGTGCTAAGTCAGAACTCGCGCGACCAAGAATAGATCAAAGGAGAAGATCTCTCTTCCGGGCCATGGCGCCTTCGGAATAGTGATCTCCGCTCCGACGCCCCGCACCAAAGAAAACGGACTTCGATCCGCCGCCGCCGATCACTAAAGATAGACCTGGCTAAAAGGCCCGATCATGGACCTTGTACCTCACTGGAACTCACATATTGATGTGGCGTCACTGAGTTGTCGAAAACGAATCACCTTCCAAGCGCTAAGGATAAACCCAACCAACGCCTAAAGACACGAAAGAACTCATTAAGGAGTTTTGCCAAGACAAGCGGGACCTCGGGAGACAGAAATAGACTTAAGGAAGAGCCAGATCGGTGGTGTGGCGCACTTGGCGCTGACCAAGTGTTCAGTCTTCTCCCGGGTCGGCTGTTTCGAACAGGGATAGCCAATCAGGACGTTAGTACAGAATGACTCGACCTCCGAGAGGCCCGACAGGTAGTAAACCCGCTTACAGTACAGAATAGTAGGAATAGTATAAAAGGGCCAGAAAGCGCCAGTAGATCGGTAGCTTAGTGCCCCCACAGTATCCGCTAGTAATACGCAGTCGCTGTAGTGAATCTAACTCGAGTTTCGACTCAACTTACTCTGAATTTGAGAGAACCCAAAAAGACCTTGAAAGCCCCAAAAAGACCTTAGAACCATTTAGGCGATATCAGGTGTTAGCAAACTCCTTGAAGAACTCATAGGTTCCTATCCTCCAAGTCACTAAGACAATACCAAACGACACCACTTGGCGTTAGACCCTTGTGTTCGTTAGAAGGCCGGGTTGCAAGTAGTTCTGCCTTGCAATCACGCTCTGTTGTGAAGTATTCGCCTTTGAGGAGTTTAGTTGAGTTTGAACGAGTGTTGTTATCGTCTGAAACACCTTACGGAATCTTTGGTCCCAGTCCAAGACACTAGAAGTTTGGTTTAAGGACAAGGAAATCGCCTTACTTGGTAGCAGTCCAGTAGCATAAACACCTACGGTAGCGGCCTGCCATAAGACAATCACCTTGTACAAAAGAACGATCAATAAGAAGGAGCTACATTGCCTCGCGCTGTTTAAGGTCTCCGTACGTTGTGACTTCGGCCTACGACTTTCAGATTATCTTGTTCGACTTTGTGAATCAATCTCCCTACACCCCCTAAAACTACTCGAACGCAAGTTCGGAATACATCTCTATTGTTCCAATACCAAAAGTACTTGTTCCTTTGAACAACTACACCAGCCTCGCTCCCACAAAGAGTATTAGTGAAATATAAGGATAGATAGGATAGATTCCATAGTCTCTTTTTAGAGGTCTATTTCGAACGTGCATATCATATTTTGGAGCCCACCGCGAGGGGGTGATATATTTTGATTTCAACGAAACCTACCAAGGCATCTGCGAAGTCTTAAATTCCAAACAACGACCTGGCTGCTAGGAACTCTGAACGTTATACCAACAGTCAGAACCAAGCAAACCCGCCACCACCAAAAGCAAAACCAGTCATTGCAGGATCATCAAGTCCTACAAACTCTGGGATAGCAAGTCGGCTTCGAACCAAACGACCTACAGCCGGATCTCTCTTCAACGGAACTCCCCAAGAAGTTGCTGCAGCTCAAAGGCGTTTAGCGAACCCGTCAACACCAAAGTCCAAAAAGTCGAAACGTGGAACAAAAGTACCACCGACGCCCCAAGCATCTACTAGGAGAAGAGCTACTTCAGATCCTGAAACACCTTCGCGAGCTACTACCAGCCAAAGGCGATCTTCAGCCTCCGAAATCTCGCCTAGTTCTACGAACTCCACACCTTTTGGAAGTCCTCTAACTAGTTTAGAAGACGACTACAGTTTACCACCGATTCCTACGTTTATTAACTTCGGAAACTCCAACCCACGAACCAACACTATGCCCGCAATGGCTGCCGTTAGAAAGTTAATCCCTTCTGACGAACTCAGCGATGAGGCAAAAGCAGAAATCAAGGACAAAAAGGTTCCCATACCTTTCTCCAACAACGCCCCCAAATGCAAAGGCAAAACTGGAGAAGATATTAGGGAATTCTTCGCGACTTGTGACTGGATCTTCGATGTCTCGAACGTCAAGGAACAAGGAACCAAAATGGAGATGGCTGCCTTCTACGCAGGCCATGAACAGAGGAAACGCTGGCACCGACATGCAGACTATGCAAAAGGTGTTTGGGCAGACTTCAAGGAATCAATCTTAGCCTCCTACTCGAAGGGTAAGAACAATCCGGAGTATGTCCCCAGTGACCTCAAGGACGCTTTGGAACCTTACATCGCCCGGCCTGTTAATAACAAACAGTATTGGGAAGCGTTCTCGCGCGAAGTTCTCCATATCCTGGAAGCTTTGATTCAGAGTGGAGAGGTAACCAACAAAGGTGCTATTGAGTATATAAAGTCCTCCCTTACGGAAGGAATCTGGCACAATGTCCTAGGAGATCTAAGGCAGGAAGTGTTAAAGACAGCAGTCGCTGGAACTACTCCAACGTATGATTTTACCTTGGATCAAGTAGCCAAGGCAGTCTCCAATTACTTCCTCACGGACAAATGGGTATCTGGTCCCCCAACCACGAACGCGTTTTCCAGGGACTTAGTCCCTATGTCAACGTCGCGGGTCAAGACCGAGGAACTGGACGAATACCTGAACCGTATAGCCTCGCTCCAGGACGTTATCCAGAAAGGAGAGAAAGATCGAGAGGAATCTAGAAAGAATGATCAGAAACTCTTGACGGCAGTCCTGGAGAGTCTGCAGAGGACCAACATTCAAGGTCTGCGTTCACAAGGCTATGTACAAGAAACACCTAGTGTGTATTTACAAACTCCAATGAATGGCGTTTCGCTTCCGACCAATCTGCCTAACGGGATCTATAAAACTCCGCAAGGTGCGATTCCTCCAGGCAACAAGTTTGTAGTAAACGATGGAAGATGTTATTTCTGCCGGGATGTGGGGCATATAATCGCCAATTGTCCGGTGAAAGAAATGTGTGAAACCCAAGGTCATATATTCAAACCAGGGGGGACAAACATCTACCACTTACAAAATGGACAGCCCATTCAAAGGACCAATGCGAAGCAACCGCTAAGTCCTTGGGAACAGGTACAGAAATACCAGCAAGAAAATGCAACCAAGGTCTCCGCGTTCCAATCCCAAGAAGATGAATTCGCGCCGGATCCTTCGGTATATATGCAAATGACTCCCCAGGAAAGCGAGTTCAGTAGTGAACCATTTTCGGGTTTTGGCAAGGCTTGATGAAGGAAGGAGTGCCTAGTGCACAGACTCCTCCGGAGAGCCAGTTGACTGTTCAAACTCGACAAAGTAATAAAGATAATCATTCCAAACCGGTTTCAACACCGGAAAAGACAAAAATACCTTGGCCTCGGGACCGGGTCTCCGTGGTAATACCTCCTAAAGCCCCGGTATCGCCAAAGGTAACCTTCACTAAACCTGAAGTCACCCAAGAAATACCTCCTGTGGATCAGGAAATTCTTGAGGAGATTCTGGCTATGGAAGAACCTGCGCCTGCAGTGCAGCCTAAGGTAGATTCAACTCTACCTTCGAGTACACCAACGAACCAGAAGACCTTACACCCTCAGCAGAAGGTCAAAAGTTTCCAACGCCGCAGTTTAGCGGAAGAGTTGCTACACAAGAATCCGAGCTGGAGAGAAGCATGGAAGTTCTTACTTCCGGAAGCTCTCTTAGCAACAAATCCTCCGTGGCAGCAAAGCATATCGGACTTCATTAGAAAACGAAATGCGCCGGTTTCGGTACTCCAACAGGAAGAATTGACCGAAACGGTACAAGACGACTACCAACCGGAGTTATACTCAGTTAACTTACAAGCACGAGACAACTTGCCGATTGGAGGAATTGTAGTTCACGATGCGGTGGAACAGTTCATAAACCTCACTGGAGGGCAATATACTGGACCATTCCACATGACTACGGGAAACATTGCACCAGAGAACGCTGATCTAAGGACTTTCTGGCCTATGATAAACCGCAACGGAAAGAAGGAAAGTCTCATTGACGGGGGTTCTCAAATCGCCTCAATCTCGCTGAAAGCTGCGTTAGAACTAGGGGTTTCTTATGATCCCAACTTCAAAATAACCATGGAAAGCGCGGATAAAGGACGGACTAGTACACTTGGGTTAGCCCGCAATGTACCCTTCGACTTCGAAGGGATTGTGTACTACCTCCAGTTGCATGTTCTGGAGGACCCCGCCTATGAAGTCCTATTAGGTAGACCATTCGAGATTGTATCCAATCTGGTAATTACGAACTTGTCCAATGGAAACGCCTTGGGAACTCTGACAGATAATACCAATGGCAAGAAGTTGACCATACCGTCGTACCGACGAGGACAAATACCTAGGCATATGTTACCACCGGGGCAACAGGGTTTTCACCTGGACTCAAGGAAGTAGGAAACGTCTACGGAGAGGCGGTGTTGATCCTGGAAAGATCACCTAATGGTAATGTAGAAATCAAGCAGACATGGGTACCAGGAGAAAATGAAGCACACTTCCGAGAAGGAGCCTTAACGTCCCTCTACCTGAAGAAATCTCCTGCGTACATAGACAAGGCGGCAAAAAGCCTTAGGAAACAACATGCCTTTATGAAAGCCTCTACGGTGCCAGGAACTGTTCCAGCTAGCCTGGTAACGCCTCGGGGTTTATTGAAAGAAATCAACGCAACCAAGGTACAAGGATTTCGAAAGGTGTTTAACATAAAGGGAATTGCCGAAGATCAAGAACGAACTAAGTCCCACGCCACAGTAACCATGAATCTCTTCTATGGGGTACCACAGGAGTTGCACAAATCATTCTCAGGACTTTCAGTGACGCTACCTAAAGATTATGTGACGGAAGCACAGGACAAGTTCCTGGAGTTGGAAAGTCAACGTCCAGTACGAGGCGTGTTCGCCGGGAAAAAGTATAAACCGATGGCGCTGAAAACCAAAGCCCATCTGGGGACTCTACCCGAAGAATTCAGGATCAAACGACATATCAAAGGCGATCCTCTAGCAGGAATGCCTGAACTCCGTCCAGATCCCCCGCCCTTCGTACCAACTGGAAGGTATACTGCGGAAAGACGTGAACAACTACAAGCGGACCACCCTGGAGATTTTCTGACTTCGGTGGAAAGACGAATTGTAGACCAACTTATGTGTGGACAGAATGCGGGATTCGCCTGGGAGGAAATGGAAAAAGGACATTTTGACCCAGAGTACTTTCCACCTGTCGATATACCCGTTATTCCACATACTCCGTGGGTGTTAAGAAACATACCTATACCCCCAGGAATCTACGATGAAGTCTGTAAGATAATCAAGCACAAACTAGACTCAGGCGTATATGAACCTTCGAACTCTTCATATCGCTCAAGGTGGTTCTGTGTAGTGAAAAAGGATGGAAAGAAACTCCGTTTGGTACATAGCTTGGAACCTCTTAACGCGGTAACCATCGCACATTCGGGGTTGCCTCCTGCTACAGAGGAGTTAGCTGAAGCGTTCGCAGGAAGAGCCTGTGGAGGTACACTGGACTTGTATGTCGGGTATGATGAACGGCTACTGGCCACTGCCTCTCGCGATATGACTACCTTCTCAACACCTTACGGTGCTTTACGACTAAAGACTTTACCTATGGGATGGACCAATTCGGTTCCGATATTTCACGACGACGTTACAACCATTCTAATGGATGAAATACCGGCGTTCACAAGACCTTACATCGATGATGTACCTGTCCGTGGTCCAGCCACTAGATATGTACAGCCGGATGGAAGTTATGAAACGCTTCCGGGGCATCCAGAAGTTAGGCGCTTTGTCTGGGAACACCTTCTAAATATGAATCGTATTATACAACGAATGAAATATGCCGGAGGTACCTTTTCTGGACATAAAGCCATCATATGTGCGGAAGAAATAGTAGTCGTAGGACATGTCTGCACTTATGAAGGAAGGAAACCGGCAGAAGAAAGAGTTAAGGTGATTTCTGATTGGCCACCTTGTAAGGCACTGACCGAAGTTAGAGCTTTCCTAGGGACCGCGGGGATCTTCAGGGCCTTCGTGAAAGACTACTCGAAGAAAGCCTTACCTCTTACCCGGTTGACTAAGGACATAACGAAGTTTCAATGGACGGATATTGAACAAGCTAGTATGGACCTCCTCAAGGAAGCAGTTAGGACTTGTCCGATGCTAAAACCCTTGAATTACGAATGGTCAACCCCGATCACCTTGTCGGTAGATACTTCTTACCAAGCGGTAGGATATTACCTATCCCAAGTAGATCCGGATGACCCGAAGAAAAGATACTATGCCAAGTTCATGTCCTTAACGCTCAACGACCGAGAAGCCAGGTACTCCCAAGCGAAGAGAGAATTGTTTGGTCTGTTCCGGGCATTGTCCGCGTGTAAGTACTATCTCCTAGGTTGTAGAAAACTAGAGATTGAAACAGATGCTAAGTACATCAAAGGGATGCTGTCGAATATTGACTCCCTAGCCAATGCCAACCTACAAAGATGGGCAGAGGAGATTTTGATGTACCATTTCAAGCTTATACACGTACCAGGAAAAGTCCATGGTCCAGACGGTCTTAGCCGCCGTCCTGCTTCGGAGAACGACGAAGTAATACCCAGACCCGCTCAAGGGGATGAGGACGATCGAATCAATAGCTTTGAATATCAGGAACCTGAGGACCTTCCGACCGAAGACAAACCTCTGGAGTTTGAGACATTCAGATATGATATCGATACTAGGGGAGGCTACAGTCAGGAAATAGCTAGAAGTCCCTTGCCAAAGCATATGAAAGTATCTAAGGCGATCAGGACCTCCGCGTTAACTGGTATCAAGGACATTGAGGAGTGGATGGAGATCGAGGAGTTCCCTAGCTTAGTAAAAAGCAAGCGAGAACGCCTTTGGGAAAATAGGTTGCCGGATCTCCAGCCACACTTGGTCGGGAGTAAAGTCCAGAAGGATGAAGACTTCGAAAAATGGAGTCAGGACTTTTCAATGAGACACGAGAAACTATATAGATCTCACTTAGATGGAAATCTCCGCCGTGTACTCCTCCCGAAGGAAAGGATTCCGATTTGTAAAGCTATGCATGACAGAGCTGGTCATAAAGGTCAGTACTCGGTGCTTCAGCTACTTACCAAACGGTTCTGGTGGCCAGGGATGGAGGTAGACATACGGTGGTATGTGCGATCTTGCCTTATATGCCAAAAGAGACAGAAACGAAACATAAAGATAGCGCCAACCATCACCTCTACACCTGGGATATTCGAGAGGGCCTACATAGACACCTTCCGAATGCCCAAGGCCGGGGAACATTCAGCCAAAAAGAAACAACCATCCAAGTGGGCTGGGTTCAACGCTGTTACCGTGGCAAGGTGTGGTCTGACAGGTTGGCCAGAAGCCAAAGCTCTCCGAGATGAAACAGCGGAAACACTGGGAGAATGGATCTTTGAGGACATTCTCTGCCGCTGGGGCTGCATCAAGGAGATTGTAACGGACAATGGCCCAGCTATCAAGAAAGCCCTTAGACACATAGAGGAGAAATATGGCATCACGGGTATCCTAATTACCGCCTATAACAAACAGGCAAATGGTAAAGTCGAAAGAGGACATTGGGATATTCGCCAGTCACTCTTTAAGGTGTGTAAAGGAAATCCGGAACATTGGCCGGAGTATCTACACGAAGTCCTATGGGCTGAACGAATCACTATAAAAAGGAGTATAGGAACTTCTCCCTTCCATGCTGTAACGGGCTGTGAACCTATAATGCCTATGGACCTGGTGGAGATTACTTGGCTGGTGGACATGCCAGATCACCTTGTATCGCACTCGGATTTGGTTGCACTCCGAGCAAGGCAGTTAATAAAACACAAAGGTGATACGGCAAGGTTAAAGTCTAAAGTCCTTCTGAACAAGCAGAAGGCAGCGGAGAAATTCATGGAGGAATTCAACAACAGCATTCCGCGTTATGTATTCAAAACAGGTGAATTGGTGTTAGTACGAAACACCCGGATTGAAGCCGAAATGAACGCCAAGTTTAAAGAACGCTTTATGGGACCTTTTGCGGTGGTTTCCAGGACATCCGCAGGGAATTACGTGGTATGTGAGCTGGATGGCACCATCTGGAGGGATAAGATAGCTCAATTTCGAGTAATCCCCTTCGTAGCCAGAAGGGACCCTATTGCTTTAGGAGAAACATTCTTCTCTAGGCTTAGGCGTATCAGTCGCGGAGTCGGAAAAGCGTTGGATATGATTGCGAAAACTACTTAGAACAAAAAGTAATAACGATGAGAAAGTAGTAACGATGGAGGCCGTACCAAAAAGATTTGGATGCAAATGACAGTTAAGGATGCAAGACTGGCAGCAGAGGGACTCGAACCGGCGCTCGGGTTTGAAACCAAGTCCGAGACGACGCGCTCAGCCGTTGAGCCAGTGGTGTCCGAAATCTAGCAAGTGCTCTGGCAGGATGACAGGGACGTCATCAGAAAAAGTAAAAAGGGAATAGAGGGACAATGGTCCCATTTATTCTAAAGACTATAATTTTGAAATAAAAATGAAATTTGAAGCTCTAAATACGGTACAAGAGAGCGTCGTAACGAGGAAATGGAAGGAAAAAGGGTCGTAGCCCCTTGAAAATAATGACGCGCACCTCGGGCAGGGCTGTGCCCGGCCACAAACGCGAAAGCTTAAAAGTGATGAGCAACGGAATTAATGTGGTAAGCGAAGAAAAGAAGTTCGAACAAGTCCGTTCACCTTCTACTGCGCCCACCATGTCGTCGCCCGTACCCGCACCAAAACCCACCTCGGAGAAGGTAAGTTTTGGGCGAAAAACCCAAAAAGGACAACGAACTAACTTACCTAAAGGAGAAGTCGCCCACCCCTGCGAAAGATGATGAACCCGCGCAGGAGCCAGAGGAACGCGACCAGGAGCGAGAAAAGGTGAGTAAGCCCAAAACGAACAAGGCAACAGGAGATTTTAACGCGTCCTAGGACAACCAAGAAATCAACACGCGACCAGATGAACTCCCGGCCCCACGACCGGTGTTCGACTACAGCGGATTCTTCTTGAACGACCGCGTACCCACGGCGCTCCGAGCAGCAGGCATCGGACTCGAGATGGCGCACCAGCTAGCATCGACGCCCGAGCGCACCCGTAAAATCCTGGAAGAGAACGACTACAAAGCGTACCGCGCCAATGCGGTGTTTTGGGTGGAATTCCAGGATGTGCTCAGTGCGTTGGACGACCCAGCCGACCACCCTCTGGAGCGAGTCGAGATTGCCCTGACGCGTGCCCTGGAACAAGTCGAGCTGGCACCAAGACAGAACGCGCCCCAGCCTCCTCTCTTCCTAGGAAACAGCCGTGCGCGCGCAGACATTGCCCTCCAACTCGAGGAAGACGACGCCCAGGTCTGCTTCCTCGACCCAGAGCAGTTGTGGGCCTTTGTACCACACACCGAAGTAGCCGAAGGGTTTTGGGGTCGCCTGATCCCTGAACTCAAGAACGCCAACGCCGCCCAGCCAATCTACTTCTCATTTAGACATGTCCTAGACCTCTTAATCGAGGACTCGGCCACCTTATGTCAGCTGCGACTATACGAACCAGACGAGCCGGAAGCCGAAAAACGCGACGAGAAGGAGGATGAGCAGGGCGAAGACGGGGAACGTGCGGGAACGCCGTTGCGAACGCTGCAGGATTTGGCCGCCGAGGAAGGCAGCGAGCCGGAGGAAGATGAGCTCGCGACGGACAAGTCCCCCACGCCGGTGGCCCCGCGACCCCGACCACAGCCGAAACCCCACTCGCCAGCCAAGTCCATGAAGGCGGTGGAAGTTCCGGCAAGGCGACACATGGTAAAAGGGAAGGGAATCGGCCCCAAGACAGCGAACCAGTACGTTGTCCGGCGATTTATAGCTCCCTTGCTTCCAGCTAAACGACGCCCCAGACCTAAGACCATCGCCAAGGTCGAACCGCGAGACAAGGAACCTTCGGAGGTCGAGGAGGACGCCGAAGGAGAAACCGAGGCCGAAGAAGGAACGATGGACGCCTCCAGCAAGATGACCAGGCGCGTTCCCCTGTACGACGACGACGCGCACTGTCTCGCCTGTGAGCAGCGTAGCGTCGTATGCACGTTCAACCGGATGCGTTCGAGCGACCGCGGCAACAAGACCAGCTGCGACCAATGTTCCCTGAGTCGAGGATCTACGGTCCATGTCTGCTTGTCTGGGACCGGGAGCCAAAGGCGCCAACTTGGATGAGTCTCGATGGGCGTCTGCGGGCCAAGTTGCAGAAACTGGCGCAGCCGCTGGTCAGCGACAAGAAGATCTCGAGCGCGCGTTATGTCTACCCTGCGCGTCGAGGAACGGCCGTCAAGTCGGAAGTGCAGGAGAAGAAAGAGGCAACGGCGCAGTCAAAGAAGCGTCGGAGAGATGTCGAGGAAGATAGCGAGGTCGAGGTGGTCGAACCCCCGAAGAAGAAGGAGAAGGGGAAGGCCAAGGCGAAACGAGCCCCGACCCCGGTACCGGACGACGACGACGACGATGAACTCGAGGAGATCGAAGCCCCGCGCGCACGCCGAGAGTCGACGCGTCGCGTCTCTCTCATGTCGCCCCTCCGCCTCGTCACGGAGAAAGAGAAGGCTGAGCAGGACAAGAAGCGAAGGGCCGCCAACGCAGGCGAAGGATCTTCGCGCCACACCGTCGCGCCAACCTCATCCGCGCGCGACTTCCTCCCCTCGATGGATCAACAAGAAGTCACCGACCGGGTCAACCTGATCCTGTCGTGGTACTTCACGTTGCCGCCCACTGCGCAGAAGAAGGTCAGGGAGATCATCGGCAAGAAGTAGGACTTCGTCGCGGACAGTTTTCCCTTCGCCGCTGCCGCCTGGCTTTCTGAGAACAATTTACGAACGTTTTCTTTACATGTACATCTACCGCACGCACCCGCCCGACATAAATAAAAATTCGCTTTTCATTAAAAACAAGTGTGATTTTCTAAGAAGAAAGAAAAAGACCTCGAGACCTAAGGTGTTAAGGCAAAAACGCCTTAAAGGCCAAGCCCAGGCAGGGCGAACTTCTCAAAAGTCAAGAGGAGTTTCGAATAAAGTGTAAGGGAAATACAAGCGTGTATAAAAGCGAACTAAGGAGAAATTCTATAGGACCTGGCTAAGTAGACTAAACGACTAAGGTCTTTTATAGACTAAGGTGGTTAGACTTAGACGAGTAAAGGAGTTTCTATGAGGAAATAAGACTAAAAACGATTCCAATCCGGACCCACTGGGAGACGCGCTAAGCGTTCGTAGAAGAAACCCGAAGACCTAACATCAAGAATCATGATATAGTTCTCCAGGAGTTCGTAGTCCAGTGCGGAGGCGTTTGACCAGTCTATTTCCCAGAAGGATGGAGTGACAAAAGACAAATGCTCATCGGCTCGCTACAAGCACAGAAGTTACAAGGTGTGCGAAGCGCGGGAAGGAGTTGACGAACGGTGTTCGAAGGAACTTCAACGTGGGGAGCCAAACGCCTAAGACGAGTAGGTCGCATCAAGGCTCCCAACTTAGGAAAACCATACAAGGCAGAATTTGCTCGCTGGAACTCCGGCCACCACTTCATAACGGTTACGATGGACGGAGGCGTTTGATCGTATTGAACAGGGAGGATTCGCAAGGCATTTGGGTCGATAATCAACTCGCGCAGAGTGGAATCGAATCCCATGTAGCCGCCAAAGGTGGATTCCACCTAGAAGAAATAATCAGACAAGGCGGTTCTGGAGAAGGTGTTTGCGCACCATGAACCGGGGAATAATGTCCTTCATCAAGTCGGGATGCACGCCCGGTATGTCCAGCAAACCATACCCAAGGAAGTTATCAAGGGCGAAACCGTCGAGGGTCCTTCCATTGACGGCTCGGAACCAGGACTTACAGAGCTCCACGGCTCCGTAGTACAAGGGAAAGAAGTACCGGCGAAAGCCAAGGTAAATGACGGGGTTTTCGTAGAAGGCGGGATCCCACATATACGCCAGACGACGCTGGAGTGGAAGTAAGCAGGCATAAAGGGCCTAAGGCGTTGTTACGCACCAAGGTATACAACAAATACCGCAGGGACGGGACATCCAAAGGCTTCCCTTCACCAAAATGAAGCACTGGCTCTTCTAAGGCAGCTACCGCCGCGGTATCGTCAACCGTGGAGAGAGTGCCGTCGTCATAGCGGATAACGATGCTGAATCGCCGAGCGAAGGTATACAATTCCAGGGCGCTGGTCAAGGCCAATTCGCCAAGTAGGGCCTCGAGCTCCTCCGGAGCAGGTTGGTTGTGCAAAGGAATGCCGCGAAGACGAGTGTCAGAGAACGAAGGAAGAATCGGGATAGGCATGGCGGTTATGGCAAAACCAGAAGCAACTCTGGCGTTTTTATAGAGCACCGGGACCGCCGTGACGATCCAAGGAAAAGGAAGAAATAGCTTAAGCGAGTCTAGGAATAAAGCTTAAGCTACTCCGAAGACCATTAAAAAGACCTAGGCACTGTAAAAACTTAGGATGAACGATTCGACGAAGGTGATCGGGAATTCCCGATCGAACTTACTTAGTTGATGAAGGCGATCACTGGACTTAAGAAGGATCGCCGGAGTTCTGAGGATCGCGCCAAAGGGTAAAAACAAGGGTAGTCGTGTTGAGGCGGCTATGTACTAAAGTAGCTACGGGAAACAAAGTGCTACCGGACCTACAAGGGATAAAACGAAATCCGAAGCCAGTGTAAACATGAAAGGAGAAAGGGCTAGACGACTGGCTAAGACTTGGAGGAGGTTGAGACCACCTTTAGGAAACTACTGGACTTGGTCCACTCCGTCTAAGGCGGAAATGTACAGATCCCGGGTCGACAAAACGAACTGAATGCGACCCCGGATCTCATTGTAAGACGAGATAATGTCGTGGCGGTATTGACGCTCCAACTGGAGAAGTCCCGGCGAAATATTGGGATCATCCACACCGGCCAAGCGGGTCATGCGCTTATGGACTTGCGCCAAGGCGGCCTGCAAACCGTTGATGTACTGGGGTGCTAGTATCCAAGGAGTCAGAAAGGAGAAAGACAAATCAAGTAACAGGGCGTACCAGCATCCAACTGCTTAAGCAAGACCGGCTCGATCATAAAGGTCGAAGGACGAGCAGCCTTAGCGGCGCGGCGAGAAAGGTCGTCGGGGAGCTTGCGCTTAGGAGGAAGTTCCTGACCGTTGAGGGATCCCAAGGTTTGCATGGCGCGCTGATAAACACGGGCGTTAACGTCCATCTTGGGTAGGGCAGCAAAAGGAAGATAACGCACAGAAGTGCTCTAAAGGGGAATCCCAATCAGAACCAAGTAAAGGCAAAAAGACCAAGAGTAGTAAACGACTCACCGCTTCCGCCTCTTTGAAAAGGTTGTTGGACAAGGACATCTGTTGGAAGAAATCAGCCAGCTGAAGGCGAAGGGCTATAAAGGAATTGAGCGTACGTTCTCACCAACGACAATCACGGACTCCTCACCGTCGGTGTCGGCTTCTGCAACATCGTCAGCCCAATCAAAATACTCGCGCTTGAAGAATCGCGCACGGCCATCGGCATCCATGTCGATGTCTTCTTCCGCCTGTTTCTCCATAGCGTCGGTGATAACTTCAGGAGATTTCTTGCTTTTTCCCTGTGAAGAGGTAAGGCGTTAAGAAAGACCTAACAAACAAGTAGGAAAGACAAACCTTGACCTTGGGGTCCGGTTTAACGAAGACGTTGGTCGGATGCATGGGATGATCAGTAGGCAAAGGCTGGAACTGCGCGTTCGACATCTTCTTGGCGGTGTTCACCAAAGGTTGGAAGATGTGCGCGATGTGGTGCGAAGGCGTTTGAGGATGAATGCCAAGGAGATGGAGCGTCAATCCGAGGTAGTTCTTGACGTTGTGGAAGAACAAGACAAGGTCGGATGGGACCTTCGAGTCGGAAGGAACGGACTTGATGTCGGTGTTGGCCATCTAGGAGGAATTAAGGAAAACGACAACATGAACGAAGGATAAAAGGGACACACCAAGACCGCCTCCATGATTTTGTCGACCTGCTCGGTGATCTGCTTGGAAAGTTCCATGTTGAGGCAGGCCTTTTTGATGTCGAGACGGTTGAGGCGAGGGAGAGCCATCGACATGCGAAGCCCGAGGACCGTAAAGGTGTCCGGGGTGGTCGCAGGAGGATCGTATTCCACGGAATAGGCGAGGACGGCGACGGAAGCGTCCTTGTGAGTGGCGATCTCCTTCGCGGAAGGAAGGTAAGGGACCGAAGGCAAAAGACGAGCGCAGGAAGTCCAGGATTTGGGAGCCATGTCGAAGGAAAGTAAGAATGAAAACGCCCAGGAGATAAAACAGGCGTTTTTATAGGCGAGCAAGGTGAAAATTGCCAAGGACCTTGATAAAGATAGAACGACAACAGGTCTGGGGCTTTGCACCAAGGCAGAAGGAATAAGCGTTTTCGCGATACTACTAGGATGTCGGGGACGACATTTCAAAAGTCAAGAGGAGATGATACGCATTGTAGAATCCTAGTGCCAGAACCAGGGAATTTTGCGATTCCTGTAGGAGTCTATGCCAGGACTTCCAGTCACAGCACAACGACCAGAGAGACACACGGAGAAACTACCTTAACGCAGGCAAGTCTCCAGGACTAAGGGATACGCGCCTTTAGGACGCGGTATGATCGACCGATCATACTCCTTAACTCCGAATATCATTATCCAAGCGTTGTACTCTTAAAACCAGGAGTTCATTCAACCGTGTCGGTCATGCAACGACAAGTGCCTACCAGAAATAGCACTATGGAAAGTACCCAGGCAGGAGATACTCTACCAAGAAGGCTCAAGGAGTTTACTCGTGCTAAGTCAGAACTCGCGCGACCAAGAATAGATCAAAGGAGAAGATCTCTCTTCCGGGCCATGGCGCCTTCGGAATAGTGATCTCCGCTCCGACGCCCCGCACCAAAGAAAACGGACTTCGATCCGCCGCCGCCGATCACTAAAGATAGACCTGGCTAAAAGGCCCGATCATGGACCTTGTACCTCACTGGAACTCACATATTGATGTGGCGTCACTGAGTTGTCGAAAACGAATCACCTTCCAAGCGCTAAGGATAAACCCAACCAACGCCTAAAGACACGAAAGAACTCATTAAGGAGTTTTGCCAAGACAAGCGGGACCTCGGGAGACAGAAATAGACTTAAGGAAGAGCCAGATCGGTGGTGTGGCGCACTTGGCGCTGACCAAGTGTTCAGTCTTCTCCCGGGTCGGCTGTTTCGAACAGGGATAGCCAATCAGGACGTTAGTACAGAATGACTCGACCTCCGAGAGGCCCAACAGGTAGTAAACCCGCTTACAGTACAGAATAGTAGGAATAGTATAAAAGGGCCAGAAAGCGCCAGTAGATCGGTAGCTTAGTGCCCCCACAGTATCCGCTAGTAATACGCAGTCGCTGTAGTGAATCTAACTCGAGTTTCGACTCAACTTACTCTGAATTTGAGAGAACCCAAAAAGACCTTGAAAGCCCCAAAAAGACCTTAGAACCATTTAGGCGATATCAGGTGTTAGCAAACTCCTTGAAGAACTCATAGGTTCCTATCCTCCAAGTCACTAAGACAATACCAAACGACACCACTTGGCGTTAGACCCTTGTGTTCGTTAGAAGGCCGGGTTGCAAGTAGTTCTGCCTTGCAATCACGCTCTGTTGTGAAGTATTCGCCTTTGAGGAGTTTAGTTGAGTTTGAACGAGTGTTGTTATCGTCTGAAACACCTTACGGAATCTTTGGTCCCAGTCCAAGACACTAGAAGTTTGGTTTAAGGACAAGGAAATCGCCTTACTTGGTAGCAGTCCAGTAGCATAAACACCTACGGTAGCGGCCTGCCATAAGACAATCACCTTGTACAAAAGAACGATCAATAAGAAGGAGCTACATTGCCTCGCGCTGTTTAAGGTCTCCGTACGTTGTGACTTCGGCCTACGACTTTCAGATTATCTTGTTCGACTTTGTGAATCAATCTCCCTACACCCCCTAAAACTACTCGAACGCAAGTTCGGAATACATCTCTATTGTTCCAATACCAAAAGTACTTGTTCCTTTGAACAACTACACCAGCCTCGCTCCCACAAAGAGTATTAGTGAAATATAAGGATAGATAGGATAGATTCCATAGTCTCTTTTTAGAGGTCTATTTCGAACGTGCATATCAACGCGGCGGGGCGCGGGGGCGGGGGTTCGACCGTCATGGCAAGGGAGATGATCCTCAGAGGGGGTGGGGGGTGGGTCAGGGCAGGAGGGTAATGGAGGGTATGGTAGGGAGATGGAGTCGTGGGTGGGGTGAGGAAAGAAGGGGGTGGGGGAGGGGGTGAGGAGGGAGAAGATGACAAGACGGGCTGAGAAAAAGGCTCACTGTTGACCAGCCCTCGTCATGCCTCCGCCCGCGGGTAGTCGCGTCCGCGCCGGCTATGCCGTCCAATCCCGTCCCGCCCTCCCTCTTCCACCTTTTACGGCGACGTTAAGGTCGCCGGCGTCGCTGTCGTCGTTCGTCGCCAGCGTCCTGGCGCGCGTCGTGGACGATGCCCCTCGGTGGGGCCGGTGGGTTGATCGTCGACGTGGGCAGCCTCTCCCGAGGGCTTACGCCGCGCTAGAAGACCGGCGGCTGCTGTAAGCCCGATCCAGATCTTCCAGCAGTAGATGCCTGCATTGGCAGGGCTTACTCGCCCGCCTGCGTCGTCGTTGATGTAACAACTTACGCCGCTGCTGCGGCTGCGACGTCGTGCCCTGCGACCGGGCGCGGCTGACAGCGTCCACGCCATCCACGCCGTCGTGGTCGTCCAAAATGTCGGCGGGAATGTCGGCGGGAGGCGGCGTGGTTGGCGAGCGAGGAGGAGAGACCGTGACTGGCTAAAGCCAGTCGTGGTCAGAGAGCAAGATCTGGGCTGTGCCTGATTTGGCAACCGGACCTGCCAGATCAGATCTGCCAAATCAGGCACAGCCCACTACCTGCTCCGCTTCTCTCACCCGTCCACCCGCCTCGTCGTTCCCTGGGGTACACGACGACGACGACGACGATTCCGTCGTCGTCACTGTGTAGTCCTTCATGCTCGCTGTGCAGCCGTTTACGCCGTGGTGGATCGATCTCTCTCCCCGCGGCACTGCTGTCGGATCTCGCCGATTTCGCCAACCTCGACACCAAAAGCTGCCAGACGGGCGATCTGGACGCTGGAAATTGAGCGGGACGTGGATAGGATGTCAAATGCAGATTTGGGGGAACATTTATTAGGAAAGAGGGGCAAGGTGAGCCTTCTGTGTCTCGTCGCTGTCGTTTCCCCTTTTGGAAACCGAACGTGCGGCCGTACCGAAGTCGACGACGAACCCTAACCCCGCTTATAGGCCGCCTGCTCTTTTTCCGCCTCAACCACCGGTTTGGCTCATGTCTTCTTCCCCGTCGCCCAGCCTCTCTCCGACCGCCTTCTACCCGGGGGACGCAGAGGATGACAGCGTGGACGTAGTAGTGCGCGTTCCTCGGCGCCATCTGCAGGACGCCTTAGCTTGGTTTGACCGAGCGACTGTACCCGAATTCTTGCAGACTGCTCATCGCCAAATCCGCCAGTTCTCTGAAGCGCCGGAGCGGGCTAGATTGACTCCACCCCTCGGTGAGTGCTAGTCCTGCGGAGGAGCTGGCGTCTGAGGTCAAACTTACACTTTAGCAGGCCCCGATAATTTCTTCTCGCCCACGCGCGGCTATACTACTTCACCGTCTCTGCTCCTCCAGTCTGCGGGAGAGTGGGGTACGTGTCTTTCCTGGAACTCCCCTCTGACATACCTAACCTTAAATCAGACGCGTTCTCGTCGTTCAACAACGCCTACCAGTCAGCCTTTGTGAAGAATAGGCCGTTTTCCTCGCAATACGGAGAAGCTGAAGTCGATCTGCTGCTCCATAATTTACTGGATGAACTGGAGCAGTCTTCCGGTGACGAAGGAGACCAACAACAGCTGGAGCTGCCCTCAAAGCGCCGCAAGCTCTGTCAAGCCGTTCTCAATGACCAGGACTACACACCTGGGGGAAGTGGGGGTGGGCGAGCAATTGGTGCATGTGTTCGGGGGGGCACTGCAGCTCAGAGTGCAGCCCACCTTCGCGCGGCGAACAGAGTGTGGGAGGATGATGACGACTTTGCCATGGAGGATCCGGAGGAGGAAGCTGCTAGCGCGTCCGTCACGCCCACGGATGTGCCTCACAGCGCTCAGGCTGCCGAGGACCAGGTGCTCCCCGCCGATGACGCGGCTTTGTCTGGTAAACGGCGTTGGGTACACTACACCGACCGCTACCGACCTCCGGAAAGCAGTCATGCCGTGCAGTCCGCCGTGACATATCTCTTGACTCTACGTGGCCTGACAAGTCATCTTCTTTCTGGCGCAGAGGATGCTTTGGAACCCCTTGCCTCGGCTTTGAAGTGTCTGCAGGGTACCAGTCTATTTGCCCATCAATTTGACCACTCTGTGGGGCAAATTACGGCGCGATGCACTCGTTCGGAACACCTTAGCACCGGGGTGGCCTTTTTGAGTATGATGGCGCAGATCCACTTGGCGGCCAAAGTTGACGTGTGGGTACTTTCCAGACGTTCAAGTGTAAGACTGACTTTGTATGATCAGAATGCTACGCTCAAGGGACTGGCGATCAGCTAAAGCTCTCCACAGGCAGGAAATTGGGACTGATATACCGTATAGCACCTGGTGGGACTACGTCACCTGGGGAAGACGTTGGATTGTCTACGCAAGGATGGGGGGCATCTACCTTCTTCTGGTGTTAGCTTTGAGCGGAACTCAACGTCACTTCAAACTACTCACTTGGAGTGTCGTTGACGCCATGTATAACATCTTTCTGCGCCCGACGACGGGTACGTTCTGACTTTACGGCAATGAGCTACCCTTACTGTTCTTGACGCACTCCTTCCAGACACCAAAGGCGGGCGACTGATATTAGGAACTTATGTACCCCTCCTCAACAATCTGCGCCATCGATTCCCTTTTGATTTGACGAATTTTTTCTCCCGACGCTTATTAGAAAATCTGCAAGTGGAGAGCGCATCTCTTCCAGCCCATTCTTGGCAAGCGTCAGATAGATTTTTTGATTCGATATATACCTTGTGAGTATTTGTTTGGGAATACTGTTTCTTTCCACTCATTTGCTGGACAGTTCATGGACGACTTCTCGTGATATGAGTGTCTGGGACGCCGTTTCTAGGGCGAACACTGTTTCCATGCCCAACTCAGACGGAGTCGACAGCACTGTAGACCTGTCAACGCTTTTCGGGACCTCGGCGGATGCACGTCTGGGAGAAAAAGAGTCTATTACTGAAGAGTCAAGTGCGTTCGCATCGAACTTGCCTATTACTGAAGACGGTTGAGCAGAAATACAGGTCATTCCCACATCTTGCCGGTGTATGGTAGTTTTCTGGAAGCACTTTCGGAAGCGTCCTTCGACGACATGATTCAGATCGACACAAACTTTGACTGTCGAGCCCCTATCAACAGTACTGCGCCCCTCACAGAAGCCAATATCAAAGCATGGGGCAAAGACGCTGACGCAAAAGAAGCCGACGACGCCCACAGAACAGGCGCAGGAGAGAAGAAGAGAAAAGGGAAAAAGGGTAAGAACAGGAATAAGAAAGACAAGGAGAATAGAGTTGTCAGCGCCACTGAGGCAGAACGGAAAAACGCTGAAGGAGCTGCTCGAGCTGGAACTGTGGAGGAATTTGCTCGATTAGTGAGTGTTTTTGTTTCCACTGGAAGAACGATCATGACCTACTTCGTATTAGGTTCAGGACCAACTGAGTTCTGGCACACGATTGACTCGTCAAGACTATGTATACTATGCCGTGGATGCTTCGTGAGCTGGGTCTTTCTGCTTGAGAAGTGGTTACTTACATTTAACCTTAGATCTCCTTTTCATATACGAGATTCTGATCTACGCACGCTCATCATGAAGCTTCCTCGTCTACCAGAATTTCTTCGAGCCAATTTGATGGATACCGTCGAACATTTATGGCCGGGTTGTCTGAGGTCCTTCGATTCTAGGGACTTTAGTGAGAAAACGGCTCACGAGTACCAGAGCGTCCATGTTACCTGGTATAATCGATCCGCACGTCAGGTACGCTTAAACTACTATTTTCTGAAGTTCACACTCATTGTTTGGTATCTTGAATAGGGTCACGACGCTCCCAAAGACGCTGATATTTACCATCTGGGCACGGAAAACAGTAAACGAGAGAATCCCAGCCAAAGTATTCCTCGCCTTTCCCAAGAAGAACAGGACGAACGCTGGGCCAACTTTTCGGTGGCCATGGGTGCTGTTTTCCGTTGGATATCTAACACCGTTCGTCAATCTAGTCACTTCCCTTTAAGCGAACTGCCGCTTATCTCAAGATTAGCTCGAGAAGATACTTCCTGAAGGCTCTTACACCAAAATCCACTATACATGTGAAATCCTTCCAGGCGGTTCTCCAGTCCCAGTATATCCTTTCGGGGGAGTAGTGGTCAATCTCAACGTTATAACTCGACTACATCGCGACGCTAAGGACGCGGAACTCTGTTTGGTCCTCTGCATTGCTGAAGGTGACGGAGGTGAAATTGTGTTCGTGGAACCTGGCGTTGTATTGCCCATGCGAACAGGGGATATGGTTCTATTTTGTTCCACGAAGGTTTCTCATTTCAACCTTCATTTCAAGGGAAAGCGTTGTTCTCTGGTTTTTCACAGTGATGGGGCGGGTAAGGCGTGGGCTAAAGACTTCAACGGCTGGCAGGGTAATGTCTCCTTTTCTGGTCCTGCGTAGTCTTTTACAGTCAAATTAGAAGGTCGAATTAGAAAGTAAAGGTTACAAGTAGGCATATGATAGTTAGCTCGACCAAATACGAACTCGATCACAAATATTCAAGGACCCTTAGTGGCCCTTAGCTGCCTTTCTCCTCCCTCTCTTGACCTGGTGTTTTCCATGTCGCTGGCTCCCTGCTCCTGCAAGTTATGCCAGGGAAAACTCGTCCCTACGTCCACCAAAACAAATCATGAAGCGGCAGCGTTACGGTCTTCCAGCAAAGGGCGCACCAGGATACCCTCGGCCTTACCTGCACGTCGGCTAAACGTCCTTTTTTCAGAGGCATTCACCTCCTCACCTTCCTTCCCACTAGCTTCTGAAGCTGCAGGAAATAGTGAGTCCCTCCATTCGTTTGTTATATAACAAATTAAGGAGTGTTTTAGATACTATTGCAGAAAATGAAGACCAGGAAGCTCCTGGAATGTTCGAAGCACCGTCTTCAAGTCTTCCTCCTCCCAGATCTACGCGGAGGGGTACATCCTCTTCCACATCCACTGTCTCCTCCCTCCCTCAGACATCTCTACGACTGCTGGCCCTCAGTGACCGAATGACGCGTCAACAAGAGATTTTGGAGGGGGAGAGGCGCGGTCGCCTCATTATGGAACAGAGCAAGGGCCCAGCCGCCCGGGGTCCTGTTCTGGATGACGATTGGGAATATGAGCAGGAAGAGGAAGATCTAGACGTCGCTTCGCCTCCTACCCATACACCCACGACGCCTACGACGTCACCTACGCCCACGGGTGCTGTCAACCTGATTCCAACTGCGACCTTCAGACCACCTGGCGATGGAATCATTCCTTCACCCCCTGTGTCTACGGGGTTTGTAGACCCTCTACAAGCTGAAAACAATCCCGACCCATTTAGGGTACATCCTGGGACGTCTTCGTCAGTCTCGCCATCTCCACCACATCCTGTCCACTCGCATCCTGCTATTCACCTTCTATATCTTCTCGTTAGTTGGCTGCATACACATTTTCACCTGCCATTTCTAGCGTGTAACACTGTGCTGGTGGTTATGATCAACGTACTTCATCTCGCTATACCACGTATGCCACTCAAAGAGGCGTATCGTACATTGGGCTCCGTCTCTACTCATCTGGGTGTAGAGCCTGTCTTCCAGGTTCTCGCCGTCTGTCCAGAGTGCATGGAAGTACATCCTGGACGCCAACAAACTCTCTGCCTCCGGTGTGCATCACCCATTTTCAAGCATACATCAGCGTCAGGAGGTGGAGATCCTACTCCCTTACTGCAGTTTCCCTGCAAGTCTATCGAGCATCAGCTCCGCGAGATCTTGGAGATTCCGGATATGGAGGATACCCTGGAACAGTGGCGAGAGAGGAAGAGGACGAAAGGAGTGTATCTTGACAACTTCGATGGAGAAATCTGCCGCACACTTCCTGGGCCCGATGGACGTGCTTTCTTTGAGAACCCGCGTTCCCTGGGTGACACTGAGTTGCGCATAGGCTTGACCCTCGGCGTAGACTGGTAGGCGCCCAAGTATCTTCTATCAGGACTATCAATTGATATTGATCAGGTTCTCCTACCTTCGAAGTCTCATTTCGGCATCACATACGTCGGGGCCAATGTCTTTCAACATAGCAAATCTTCCAGAACATCTACGGTACGAGCATCTTTCTCTATAAGTACTATTTTGATTTTGTTCGGGTCAGATATTGCACCGCCAACCTGTTACTCAGCGGAATCTTACCGGGTCCTCGTGAGCAAACAGGGGACCAAGTACAGAGATTCCTCCGAATTTTCGTCAACGAACTACTACGGCTATACTGGGATGGCTTCACGGTGTGTACACCGAAACATCCGTTGGGTCGTCTTGTTCGCATTATCTTGATATGCGTCATTTGTGACAAGCCGGCAGCTCACAAGCTAGGAGGCTTTGGGTCGCATAGCCACACTTTTTTTTGTCATTGTTGTTGGATCAAGCAGGCAGACAAGGCTACCGCGAAGGCCTTTGACAGTGGAGGTTAGACTACTTCACTTCCTTGAAAGACTCGAATGTATCTGAACCATCAACAGCCTTTCCACCTCGTACACATGCAGCGCAGATGGAACTCATGTGCCAATATCTGAAACTGGAGAACGATACACAACGCGCCGCCTTCGTCAAGGAGCACGCTACTCGCTGGTGCGAGTTGGCTCGTCTCCCTTACTTTGACGTCTGCCGTATGATCGTGGTAGACCCCATGCATAACCTACTTCTGGGTATCTTTTTGACACCTGCTCTCAACTCCACGCTTACTACGCCTACAGGTTTGGTGAAAACACATTTCTATCAGATTTGGATTCAACTCAAGGTGCTACGCAAAACAAAAGAACTCCGTCGGTTTCACGATCTCTTAGCCCAGATTCAGCTACCCTCCTACCTTGGACGCTTGCCAACCATGATGGGAGAACCTGCTGGCGGTTCCCTTACAGCGGATCAGTGGCTTATTGCTGCTACGGTGGTCCTACCACTTTTAGTAACGTCTCCTGCTGGTGATCAGTAGCATTAGCTCACCTTCCATTCAGATACCACAGATATGGGACGAGTATTGTCCTGATATAGGTCAAGCAGATATCATCAAAGCCAGGAGGGTCGGTAAGCTGCAGGAGCTGCTTGACGAGAGGAAGTGCGCAGCAGCTGCAGCCCGTCAGATAGCCGCCGAAGCTAGACGAGCGAGACAGGCAACTTTGGGAGCTAACGGAGGTACCAGTCGATCAGGGCGTCAGCGCAAGAGAACAAACCGCGCACAGGTAGTATCATATTCGGAATTTTCTCTGAACTTACACAGTTACTAGTACGTGCCGGAACCTTCAACGCCTGGAGCTGATGAGAACGAGTCCGAACTTGATGACGGAGAAATCGAGGATACGGAGGGTGGATACACTTCTCATGCACGCAAGCGCCCTCGCATGGGTGATGTTGATGACGAGGGGGCGGAAGACATTGATGAGACACTCCCTAACATTCATCCACAAGATCCTCAGAATTTCCTCAAACTTTCTGAAGCTCTCCGTCTGATTCTAGGCAGGTCAATAACGGACAGTGATATCCAAAAATCGGACGCTCTTTTAAGAGAGTACGGTCTCGAGCTTCTGGACGTGAGTGGTCCATAGACCTCAATGCACTTATACTGAACAGTCCTATACTGGTAGCTATACGGGCCAGCTGTCATAAAACCCAACCATCATTTTGCTACGCATATTGGTGCTTGTATGAAGGACTTTGGACCCCTACATGGATTCTGGACTTTTCTGTTTGAACGCATAAACAAGGTTCTGAAATCGTATAACTCGGCCAATCACTCAGGTGGCGAACTGGAAAGCTCTTTTTTCCGCGAATTCCACCGCACTGTACAGCAGTCGCGTCAAGTGCGTGTGTTTTATTATCAACAAATACATCAGATCAACTCTACTTTATCCAGATTCTTAGAGCGTCAACAGCAGTAGAGCTAGCTAGTCCGGAAATGACAGCTAGCATCAACGCTATGTTCAAGGCCACTTCTGATGACCGTGGTACTGTTCAGGCGTTAGCCCGCCAACTGGACGACGCAACTACCGATGGGGGAATCTCATTGTGTCTCAGTCCTTATGCGCACAAGTATCAACTCCCCCTCGACGTCTATCACGACTGCCTAGCCTACATTCGGACATGTCTCCCCTTATTAAACCTACGCTCATTCCTATCCCCAGATCCTATACTGGCAATTCCATTGTCTCCCCATGTGGCTTCCTATGATTACGCCGTTATAGATCAGAGGCGTTATCACGCTTCTTCCTCACAGACTTCGGCAGTGAACTCTCTCGTTGCCGTTGAGATCTCTCCTGGCAAACGTCATGTAGGAGAGCTGCAAGGAGTCTACGTTATACGCCAGGAGCGCCTTGGACTACATGTGACTGGGTATGTACGGTGGTTGAAACCAGCAGTTGTTCCTGCCGTAGAGACAACATTCTGGGCGTATAAGTGAAATTTCAACACGCTTTTCCTGCGCACTGACGCTCATGAACTGTAGTGAGGGACTAGGGGTTCAATTCTGGCAAGAAAATCAATATTCGGAGGGAATGACACACTTTGTGGATCTTCGTCTTATTCGACAACACGTTGCGAGGCATACTGTCACTATTGGTGGGCACAAGTACTGGATCACCATAGGTCCCACGTCATGCACTGTACGGTGTATAATCCTTCCAAATGCTCCTTACTAACATGTTCTCAAGAATCGTGCTTAAGGCTGTCTGCAGTCACCCATTATTTCTCACTCGGTCACCTCTTCTCCCCTAGGGCTTTCTCTCAACCCGCCGCACCCATAGCAGCATTTTCACCATTTGCCTTCTCTGCGTTCCCCTCGTTCGTACTCCCATTCGTGTTCCCCGCGTTCGTACTCCCGTTCCCCTCGTTTGTACTCCCGTTCTCGTTTGTACTCCCGTTCCCAGCGTTCGTACTCCCGTTCCCCGCGTTCGTACTCCCATTAGCACTAGCAGCACTTGCACTGGCACCTCCTTCAAGTGCACCTCCTCCCGTACTGACTCCGGCCTCGGTATGTGATTGCTGATCTCCAAGTGTAGTTGTCTGCCCAGTTAACCCTCCAACGTCAGGAAAGTTTTCCAAGCTGTTGAATAGCCCCGCAAACTCGTCTTCAAGAGAATCACCCTCATCGTCCGCCCAATGCTCCTGGTCTTCCTCGTCCAAGTCGCTCGCTGGCACCCGAAATCTCAGAATGGGCCTAAAATCATAGTCGTTCTCCAGCAAGGTGGGTATCCTCATTCCTAGTGCTGTAGCCTCCTCTAACCAAGACTTTTTGACCCATGCCTTGAAAGTTCCACTCGGTGGGATGCGGTCATCCACTGTGGCGCTCAAAGGGATGGGATCGCGAATACGTTCGTACTTTTGATGTGTGTGTTCCTTATCCCGCTGAATTTTCAGTAGTGCAGCCAATAAACGTTGGAGCTATGAGCTGTATGTCATTCCGTGAATACTGGATCAGACACATAAATCTTACCTTATTGTGGCGCCATGGAACAGGTCGGACTCGAAGCACTTTTGCCGCGCGCCGACGCTTGCTGTTTCTAGAGGTAACCTCACTGTCTGAGATCTCTGTGACCTCTGAAGACATAACATCCGTTTGAACAATATCCTCTAGGCCTACGACTGCATCCTTATATTTCTCCTTATAAAGCGCCAGGCCTTTCCTGGCTTCGGTGGCCTTCTGTGGACATATAGGTAAGTGAACATTAAACATCTGTCGCGCCATTGGGAACTCACCTTTCTCTTTCTGCCACTGCCTCTTGCTACTGCCTTTCGAACTTCACGTTTCGATTTCAGACTGGGATTCCTTGATTTCTACACAGCAACTCAGACTCAGCGGAGTATTAGATCAGGAAAATAACAGTGCGTACCTTGAATTCATGCTTCAGACTGTTGAAGTAAGTTTTGACGCGGTTGGATATGTCTCTAGTCCGTTCCACATCATTCAGCGGAATCTGTATATGACTGTGAGTCTTTTTGCACCGTCAACATTTTGGACCATACCTCCTGATTTTGTAGGACCAGACGGACCATGGCAATAAGATATGCTTCATTACATGGCCACTCGATCGATTGAGCCCAGTCTGGGCGGTAGATTTTACTATCATTTCGTATGTCCATCTCGAAATGCTCGCCGTTGGGAAGTGGATCCATGAGCTGATCACCAATAGCACCTGTTCCTTTCTGTTTCACGATACCCAATCCCCCAAGCATCACCTCATGAACGGCATCCTCTAAGGCGCGTTTACGATGGCCCCGGGGTTTCTTGCTCTTGAGAATAGAACGTGCCAACTCGGTACTGGCAGACTCCATGGGGGATACCATCGTGGCTGGAGTGGTAACAGCGGGAGCAGGACTGGGAACAGTAGAGAGGGGTGATGGCAGAGCAGGTGGGAGTGCAGTAAGTGGACTACCTGACAGTGACTGATTGCCCGATGACACAGAGAAGGGTGTATTAGCCCCAGAAGAAGCGGACACGGGAGTACCAGGCAAGGATAACATTGACTGTGACCAGTTGGCACCGTTCAGATTGTAGGGATGATTCATTGGCATAGACGCTTGCTGATATGTTTTGGATTAGACGACAAACACAAAGTAACCAAGCAGCGCAACATACACCGTACATATTGAAGCCAGAGTTAGGACTCATCATCCAGAGGAGCTGCATCTGTTCCGGTGAGAGTCCATGAAGATTCAGGCGCTGGAAAATAAAGAGGTTTTTATTCAGGACACGAGTTTAGCTGAGGAATAGCTAGCTCACCTCTGGCAAAGGCGTTCCCGTCATTGGTGGACCACCACCATGGTGCATGCTGGAAGGAGATGATGTATAATGGTATAGACCTCCTCCGGGGCCGCTGCCGTTGGAATGAGCAGGAGTGGGAGGGGCAGAGTCGGGTGGTAGGCCAAAGCCCGACATTTGCTCTACGCCTTGGACCAGAGAGGGAGTGGTGAGACAGCGACGATACCTGGCCTGTTCCTGTCTTATATCCCTCTAGATATCGAACCATACTGATTTTTTTTCTAGGTGCCGATGCCGCCCCCACCTAGGCCGTTGTCAGAAGTGGTTATGTTACAGGGACGGAACAGGGCATAAGAGGGCCAGCAAAAGGATCGGCAGGGAGGGCAGAGGGAGGCTGATTGAACAGCGACAGAGGGAAGAGCGGCAGCGGTGCAGGCAGCAGTGGCGCCGTGGCGCATTAGAGTGATGTGTAGTCCACCTTATACCTGACCAATAAAGACCGTATCACTTGAATGAACTGCACCGGATAGCTTCAGGTGAATATAGTCATTGTTCAGATATATGACGCGGTGACAATTAGACTATAATAGGCCCGTATAACTCAGGAGACAGATATGGACTGTCATGGCTATCCGGATCCAGTACTTTGGGTATCGTCAGCATTTCACCTCTAGTCATATTTCTTATGTACTCTTACGCGTTATGCGGTCAAGCGTCAGATACACTGAGCTGTTTCACACTCTGATTACTCTGCCTGTATACTCATCTGTCCGACTATGTTCAGAAAGCAGGAAACGCAGTGCCTCCGCACCCAGTCATTGCATCAGTGGCACATGACCTACATTACTACATCCATCATATGCTGCAACACTGCCCCGGTGTGGTGTCCAAGTAGCGGTATGCGATGTGGCCCACCCGCCCATTGCAGCTGTCTGCATTTCCTAGGACAGTCACGTCGGGGCCCAAGGGCCTGCGGCCCTTACCCATACTGTACAACGCTCCGCACCCTTGCTGCCACAGCCCCCCCCCTTCCTTTCTTTCTTCAATAAACTTGGTTTATCTACTAACGTGAGAGCGCCACGCTAAAGTCCAAAGACAAGTTACACTCTATTTTGACACTCCCATACACAGTACTTTCAAGCTGAGCATGCAACAATGATAAAACAGGTAATGTCTTAACAAATAACTTAACAATAAATACCATGTACACATACTACAGATAAACAAACATAGGACCTCTACGCTACATTGACACACCCGAACTCCCTCCATGCCCGGTGCACTGAGGCAATGCTGAGCGAGTGGCTGCACAGAGTGTGTTAGCAACCAAATATCAACTCGGAGAACAACATCAAAACCAAAGGATGATCAAACCTGAGTGAAGAAAAAAAATCGACTCACCCCCTCGCCTCAAACCCGGCCCTGCACCGTCCCCCATCCGCCATCTCCCACCCGCAAAGGTACTTCTCTTGCTTTGCTACTCCTCCTCCACTATCCGGCTTGGAATGAAACTCGTGCTGGAACTGAGGCTGTGACAGCTGTGATTTATGAGACTGAGGTTGCGACGGTGTGTCCACCCATTGGTACTCCTGCTCCTGAGACTGAGAAGACTCGGGCTCGGGCAACTGCGGCGGGGGAGTTTTGGCACTCTCATCATCATCCCTCTACTCCCCATCCTCCTCCAAGTCCTCGTCGCCCCAGTCCTCTCCATGTTGCGGTGGTGGTGATGCAGGTGGCGGTGAACCTCGCTCCAACTCCCGGACTCTCTCCTTGAGGTCTGTGTTCTCCACCATACACCACTCCATCTCCTTATCCCTCTCCACCTACGGCTCTCCGACTCGCCCAGCAGCAAAACTACGCCCCGCCACCGCTCAATGTCTTCCTCAAGCCATTTGACGCGGCCTTTGAACGTGCACCGCACCAGGTCCACGCCCTCCTTCACCTGAGGGATAATCAGTGTTGGACACAAGTAAACCCAGAACCAGGTCCAGACAATATAAGTAGCACCAAATCACTCACCTCCTTCTCCAAAACCCCATTCCTACCACACTCTCTGAACTAAATGTTGTGACATACGCGCTCGGCGCCGTATACTGGGCGTGGTAAAAGTTGCGCTTGGTGCGGAGTGATGCAAGTCCGTCCTGGTTGTGGTCGGGTTTGGGTTTGGGTTCGGGTCGAGATGCGGATAGGTCTACCTCCTTGGCGAGCGAAACCAGTGTCCACTTTGGGTGGAGAATGTTTGTGGTCTGTCGGGTCGGGTTGGGATTTGATTGTGTCGGGATTTGAGGACAACTCACTGGTGGTAGACAGTACTGGTAACGCGACGGGAGGATCAGGCGTGGGTTATTGAGCTGCTGGCTAAGAACAGAGAGAACTATAAGTAAGGTTCTCAGACGTGCGCAGCGGAAGCGAGATGACTAATATTAGGGACTACTCATACCTAAGAACAGAGAGAACTATAAGTAAGGTTCTACACGAGTAGTTAGTAAGAGTGTCCATAGATATCAAGTAGGAATACATACCTCAGACGTGCGCAGCGGAAGCGAGACGACTGAGGTATCAAAGCAAAAATAATCTACTATATGTAAGCAATTGCACAGTGATCGAGTCCGAGTCATAACTGTACAGGCGCTCGGGTGGCGCAATGTCCGTATATGGTAAGTAGGTTTGCGTGGCGTACACATGAACTTCAACACTGGCGGGACCTAATCACCATATTAATTAGCACCTAAATCGTACACGAAAATAAGACCCACCCCCTCCTCGGGGTACCCCAACTCCATATCCACGTCCACATCCACATCCCCAACCTACGAATCGATCATCAGACCACTTCACATTGCAATGAACGAGAAAAAAGCGAAGCGCACCGTTTCTTTCTCTGTCTCTCCAGCTCTGCGAGTCTTTTTCCTCCATCCTCTCCGCCTCCACCCGCACCCGCACCTGGATGTTTGAAACGTCAATGTCCGTGCACGAGTCTTGCTCGTGTTCCTGGGCCTGCGACTGGAATTGGGCGGGGTCTGGCCGGGCAGTGTTACATTTGAATGGGCGAGTGGGGCAGGGGCAGGATCCTCAACGACGGGCGGCTCGAGAGCGGTTGTACAGCTGGAAAAACCAATTCGCGGACAGCCGAACGCTGGACGACTGGTGTTGCGTAGGCTGGACCTCGCGCCAGACAGTAAGCGTGCCCGAGTTCTATCGCACGGCATAGGTGCCCTTCCCCTGCCTGCTCTCTTCTCATCAACCTCCCCATCTTCCAGCCCCAAATCATCCTCCTTTCCTTGCCGGAGCGGAGGTTCATACCGCATCAGACAACCACGCCCGTCGAAATTCCGTGTGTAATACGGAACGGTAGGGAGCTCTTCATCCCCTCTTCTTGCTTCTCCTCTGCGGCGTGGCCCCCCTCTCCCCCACCACCTTCAGCGTATCCTTCCCCTTGCTCTCCCCCCACCACCATCTCCCTCGTTGGATTCTCCACCCCCTTGCCCCTCTTCCCATCTCCGCGTCTGCGGCGCGCAATTTTCTCAGCACGAGCCAAACTCCTCTCCCTTTCTTTGAGGTGGGGTGCGAAGGCGTTCGACGTGAGGACCGCAGCGGTGGTAATTTTCTTCCCGCGCCACTGATTTTCTTCGAGGCAATGAACGACGCCGGTGTGAATCTGTCCGTGAGCGAGAATCCGTTCGTGAGCGAGAAGTCTCTGCGTTGATTTCGTTTTGTGTCGGCTTAACAGGCGAGCTAACTCCTCGATCGAGTACCTTTTCTCGAGGTACGGTGCGAAGGCGTCGGGCGTGAAGACGGGAATGGCGAGGGTAGTTTCGCGGCATGAGTGGTCAAGTTCTGGTGCTTGTCCTTCGTGTTTTCGTCGTGAGAGGGCAAGAGGAAAGGAAAGTGTGGAAAGATGTGGATTCAAAACACGATGCACGTTGCTGTCTTGTCATCGGTCCGGGGAGCGACAGAGGTGGCGAGGACGCTGTAACGCCATATTTAGGTCCTCACGCCGAAAAACAGTGACGAACGTACCATCTACTCTTCCGTATTCGCCGCGTCTTTTGGATTTGCCAACGCCACCTCTATCCTTCTCGCCTGACCCTGTGAGTTCCGCCCTCTTCATGCGCGAGTCTTGTTTCTGTTCCTGTGCTTCGGTGGTCTCTTGGCAGATGTGAGGGCGATGGCGTGTGCGGAATGGGCCGAGATGGGTTTGTGTACCCAAGGAGCTTAGAATTCCGGTGGTTGGTTGCAAGATCAGTAGAAGGAGGGGAGGAGGATGGGCTCAGATGCGTGAGACAGGCGTAGCACGATGATTGGCGTGCGGGATGGAAGAGTTCCGTTGCACGGCACGAGTAGCGCAATTACGCTGCACAACAAGCGTGGCCGGCTTGCGGAGTGCATCTGGCATAGTCGAAGGCGTGCGCGGAGGCGCGTCCAGTAAGCGCACATGGCAAAGAAAAGCGGCTAGGCGGCGAGAATTCGTCGATGGACGCATGGTAAACGCGCATGTAGCGGGCGTGCTGATACAGATGATTGAAGATCCTCGTCAGCGTGCCATACGAGCTAGCTGCAAAGCAAACGCACCTAGTCCGTATAGTACCCCAATGCCGCCGTCATTCTCGCCAAGGCTTCCGAGTCCCATGAATCACCCGTGTTCGTGTCCTCCCGGAGCGTGGCTAGCGCGTTCGACGGTCATTGCGAGCCCGAACGACGCGATGGAGGCGGTGGTGTCCAAGCAAAGCGTACAGGCAGGCACAGCTCGCGTGGTAAATCTGGACTCGGGCCGCGAGCCGAGCTGCCGAGTCGCTACTTCTCGTCTCTGTCGCTAGAGGCGGCCTGCTTGGTTGGTTTGGGCTTATCTGCGTCGCATTGGTGCTCAGCGCTCAGGAGAACAACCGGCTCTGCTTCGGGAAAAGCCACTTGCATACGAGTTTCTTTTCGGCGGACCATTCCTGTCTTCCTACTCCCCGTTTCTGACGTTCCTTAACTTTGAGGAGAACGCGTACAGCGGGCGCACCTACCACGCTCTTCGTCGAAGGAGTTGGCGGGTAAGTGCAATAATCTTTTGATCTGCGTTGACGCGTCTCATGTGGCTCTTTGACTGACATTGTCTTGCGCAATGCGGGAGGTCGCGTGAACCTGGAGGCGGGATGCAGTGCATACGCAGGCGGGCAATGGGCATCGGATATGGGCACGCTTGGTGCTCTAATATAGATGCAGCTCTTCTCGGTAGTAGTCGCCTAGATGCGTCAATCATTCAATTTGCGCAGCCTAGCAGAAGAAAAAAAAAGCAGATTGTGTCGTCTCGCGTCGTCTACTGGCGTCAGCATCTGTCATCTACACTCGTCTGCCAGACGGCGCCCGGCCACTTTTCCGCTGGCATCTGACTGAACACGAGGATCGTCTGGTCACAGATAGACCCGGTAAACTCCCGCTAAACGCGGTGTCGATTTCCACTGGGAATTACCACCCGTCGGACGTAGTCGCGTAGTTCAGGCGCGAGCTCCTCCTCCTCCTCTTTTCCCAGCTTCCTCCCTCCACCCTATCCCTATCCCTCATCCTCTCGCTCCATCGATCATCCCCCCTCTTCACCCGCACCCAACTCTGCCCGTCAGCACGGTAATTGTAAATCGACTGACTGGGGGAGGAAGAGCCGAGGATCGTGGTGTGTTCGGCTGGTGCCGCGAATTGGAAGACGAGAACGATGGGTGTGGCGGTTTGTATCCAGATGTAGACACATGCCCAACCCACCCTGAATTATTCTGCGACCTTGATTGAGTTGTGGATGTCGCGAGATTGGATCTCGTCCCCAAGGCGCGAGATGAATGGCGAGCGATGTGAACGAGATTCGGCCAAGGTCGACGTTGACGCCGTATCAAGGAATGCCAGCAAAAAGCGCAACGATCGCTTCCACTGCTCCACATCCTCCTCGAGCGGAGCGACGTGACACGGCCCACGAAAATCCACGCGATGGTACCGATGTCTAAGCATAATGGGTGCGTCAATGGGGATGCGAATCAATGCAAGCCGAGACAAAAGACAACAAAGAAAAGCAACGGCATCGCGAGATTGACGAAAGATGAATGCTCGCACCGGGCGAACGAAATTGCTACCCCAGCAAAGCCGAAACAAACGAACGAAAAGCAAAGCAAAATCAAGAACCCAGAGACACGTACCTGCTCCTTCAAAGCTCAATCACCACAAATCCCGCATTCTTCGCCCTGAAGCGACGTGGCGTCGGAATTCTTACATGCGCCGTTTATTGGGTGTAGTCTTAGCCTGAGTCGCGTTCGGCGAGCGTAGCGCGATGGTCGCGTTCGCTGGGGAATCCATTGGGAGCGTTTTGAACGCGGCAGAGGATGGAGAAGTGTAGCCGGTCGTACGCAATGGGAACCTGCCCTCCCAATTGAATCGTCAGGCCTCTGAGGACAACAAACATAACCGACACTCACATTTATTCCCTGTGCCGCCTGCCCTGAATCCCACGGCGTGTCCGTGTACTCGCTGTGGATGTGCGCGGTGGCTGAGAGGGCGCACCACAGCCTGGACAACGCGATGTGTCGTGTCGCGTCGCGTCGTGCTATGAAACGAGGGAGAGTTGCCAGCACAATTCGGTCAGGCCAGACTTCCGGCGCGCCGTTCTTCGCGGAGAGTTGGCGAGCAGGCGGGCCATAAGTAATGATAGAGGTCCCTGTCGTTGTTGTTGTTGACGCGGCACTACTCGACGATGATGGCAAAGGAGAAGGTGTGATTTGATGATGTCATCACAGGCACATCCTCGCCTCTGCTCTTCCAGCCACCTCCACGTCAAACCAAACCCATGCGCGGGTTTCTCTCTGTTTATATGGACATCCTTCCCAACTCTTTTCATTCATCCATGGAGCTCTGAGTGACAAAAGCCCTAGCCGCTGCTTGAAAGTGCGATTCGCCACGCCACGCCACGCCAAAGACTGGGAGCTCGGCTCATTTCTCTCTCGAGAAGCTAGCCAACAGATCTCAAGTTCTAATACCTACCAAGACCTCTGATAATCACCGCCTGACGATTGACGCGTCCTTTTGTCTGCTGTGGACACCGAGGACTCTCTACTTGCGGCGTCAATTTCAGCACTCGCGACTCGTCGCACCGCATAACGCACCAGTAAGCATGAAGGAGGACAGAAGTCGGGATTCTATGATGTGGATTTTCTGCTCGTACGTCGTGCCTCTAGCTATGTATTATTCGTGGACCCGGGCAGCGATGAGCGCCAGCGCAATACCTGTGTGTTGTCTTCCTCGGAGGAGGAAGACCAGTGCGTAGAGGAGGGAGCCTGTGCGGAGGGAAGCGCGCAGAACGCCCGAGCCTGTTGCTGAAGACTCTGCTGCCCCTAGTCCGGTGGCAGCACCCGTCCCCAAGCCAGAATCCGAACGAGACTCGCGCACGGAAATTAGCGACTCGCAGAACCCGGTGGAGAGGACGAGGCGGATGGAAAGAGAGCATACACAGAATATGGACGTGGATATGGACAAGGCAATCAACGTGAAAGGCTCAAGTTCATCATTTCTTGCCTCGTCCCGATGCTGACCACGCACCTTGCAGATAATCGACGGCGCGGATGCACGGCGCCGCTTGAGGGGCGCATCAAGTGACTCGAGGAGGACGTGAAGCGTTCGTTGCAATGTTGGGCGGGCGGGAGGAACGTGAGCGGAAGGAGGGCGAAAAGGAGAGGGAATCAGAAAAGAAAGTGCTGACAGCGAGAGTACGCAGGTTGTAGCGTCGATCCATGGGACTAAGTGCAAGAGGGAGGAAAGGAGCATGAAAGAGAGAACCGGATCAACGAGGAGAACCATGCGGGGAGTAGACTCGGAGGAGTATAGTATCAGTATGGGTCTAAGTGTGCAAAGTGTAGAGTACACCTCATTCGATGAAAATGGACTCGTGGTAATTGGAGAACCCGCTCTGTACAATGCGCCGTAATACGATCTATCACATTGCCTGCCTAATAGGTGTCGGCACACCAGTCTCGGGTGAAGAAGACCCGGCGACAGCGCGGGAATGCAACACCGCCTTTGATTGACAGAGTGTCACTGTATCGTTCACACGCACACCTCATCTTTCCTCCCAACGTCCATGCAGAAATTCAAAGCCGCCATCCGCAAACAGTTCACTCCTCGCAGTCTCCGCCGCACCTCCGCGTCTGGGAACCCAGCAAACCATGGGCCTTCTCGCAGGCAGTCGGGAAGTGACGCCGGGTCGGAAGCATCCGCCGGTGCTGCTGTAGACCCCGGGAGGTCGTCCTCGACGGGCGTTCGACCTGATAAGCCCAAAGTGGTCGACGCGGTCATCTCCAACGGAGATATCATCCTCAGCGCCCTCGAACAGGTGGGGGAGGTCGTCCAAACTGTTCCGTGGGTCGGACCTGTAGTGACGGCAATGAAGAAGCTGCTCGAGACATACAAGGTGTGTGAAATCGATGCTTCATCCTGTATGCGTCACGATAGTCATGGATTTCTCGCCTAGAATTACACGGCGGATCAGGAACAGGTGTCGCAACTAGTCGAGAAATCCCAAGCTATCTGGAACACTGTTGCGCCGGTGCTCAAACGCGTCCAAATCACTAATCGATCGGCTTTGCTTGACGATCTCAAGACGGACCTTCTCGGTTATAAGAAGTAAGTTCACCTTCCTGTACAGCGCTCAGAAAAGTCTAACATCCCGAAGACTGCTTGACAATGTAGCCGACTACGTCGAACGATACAAGGAACACAGCATGCTCACAAAGGGCGCTGGCCACGACAAGTTCAGTGCCAATTTCAACGTGCTGGATAAGGAGATGGATGGGTATCGTGATCGTCTCCAGGTATGTAACCAATTGAATCAACGACTATCAATTCTGATATACTGTCCCTCAAGATCAAATGTGTGTTTGCGCTGGCAGTTCAGATTGACTATCTTCACGGTCGAGTGTGAGTTTCTATATGCTCTAGACGCGTGTGCCTGACTTTGTCATCTAGTATGGATGCCGATCTCTTCAAATGGCTCGGAAGTCCCCCTGACGGACGTTCCAATCTCACGCGGGCTCAAGAGGAACGGATGGAAAGCACTGGTGAATGGCTCACCCTGCATGATCAGCGCTTTCTTGAATGGAAGGGGACTCCAGGGTCTTTGTTATGGATATCAGGGAACTGTACGTTGCAGAACATAAGTTCCGTACAGTGACTGACTGTGGTTATAGCGGGCACGGGAAAGACAGTCCTCAGGTAGTAATGATAGTTCAGGCTGCTCCGACAATACTGACTTCTTTTCCACCAGCTCAAGCATCATTGACAACATTGATGTTGATAACAGTATTCCACTGGTGTTCTTCTACTTCAGTGTCAACAAGTCTGATGGAAGCAAGGATCGCTTGAATCCGGCCATCAGGTCGCTTCTCTACCAGCTCTCACGGTACACTCCTACTCCTCATCGCATCACAAGCGACTACTACCATGTGGCTGGTCGTGGTGTCCAAATCTCTCCTGCACACAAAGTCATTCTTGAGATGCTGGAAAAGGTTCTCCAGGAGCTTCCTGATACCTACATTGTTCTCGATGCACTTGATGAATGTTCTGCATCAGAGCATCAGCATTTGCTGGACTTCATCACGCTGGTGCACCAATGGCCAAACACAAGGTTGCATCTTCTGGTGACAAGTCAGCCACGGGATCCCTTCACAGCTTGTCTTCCTTCTATCTCCACACAGATTAACCTAAATGGTGACCACTATGTGTCAGAAGACATCACTAGCTTCATCACCAACCAGCTACAAACAAATGATGATCTGAAGTATTGGCCATCAGAGCAGAAGCAGGAAATTATGACAACTCTCATGGAACGTGGAGCAGGCATGTAAGATCCTGATCATTAGCTATATTTTCCTTTCATCTGATTCTGATTCTTTTCACAGGTTTCGCTTTGTTGCTTGTCTGCTTCGCGAGTTGGTGGAGTGTCATAATCAGAGACAATTAGCTGTGGCTCTCTCACAGCTACCTCAGGATTTGAATGCACTTTACGATCAGATTTTGTCACGCAACAGCAAAAACTATAACTTAGGTTTACACCGAGCTCTCCAATGGCTGTGTCTTTCACTTGAAAGTCTCACCATTGATGAGTTGAATGATGCTGCATTTGCATTTGACACATCAACTATTATGTGGCAATTTGACCCTGATTTGCGAACTCAAAATAGGATGCTGTTGACAAAACAACTATCCAGTCTAGTTGCTGTCACTGAGGAGGACAGTATTAGACATGGAAGGAGAAATATTGTCCGTAAATATCTTCTCAATTATAAATTTAGAACTGACTATATTGTTACTGATTAGGTTCAGCTTGCTCACTCATCTGTTCGTGACTATCTTACAACTGGGGTCACCAGTCTTGCAAAGCAATATGTCATTGAGCCATTATCTGGTCATGATATGATGGCCCATACTTGTCTTGCACAGCTCTGCTACTTCAGGACAGGGGACCAGAGTCACACTTACTCAATCTCAGGTCTAGAAGAGAAATTCAAACTTGTGAACTACTCTGCAAACTATTGGTTGAAGCATCTCAACTTCAGTGGATGTCAATCAGAGAGAATGGAATTGGCAAATTTACTTATGACACCTGAAAGTCCACAATGGCAAATTTGGCGTCAGTCATCATTTTCAGAGGAGAAAAACCATGATAGTTCACTTTTACAATATGCAGCATACAACAATCAGCTGAATGTAGTCCATTCTCTAGTTGCAGCTGGTCCAGTCAAACAGCAGAAACTTGATGCTGCTCTCATTTCATCAACTGAGCAAGACAACAATGACATTGTCATTCTCCTTTTATACCATGGTGCTGATGTCAATGCCCAAGGTGGTTGTTATGGGAATACATTGCAGGCTGCAGCTTCTTGGGGAGATGCCACTATTGTTCAAACCCTTCTTGACCAAGGCGCTGATGTCAATGCTCAAGGTGGTGAATATGGGAATGCATTGCAGGCTGCAGCTTGTTATGGACACGCCACTGTTGTTCAAACTCTTGTTGACCAAGGCGCTGATGTCAATGCTAAAGGTGGTAAATATGGGAATGCATTGCACGCTGCAGCTTGTCGTGGACAGGCCACTGTTGTTCAAACCCTTCTTGACCAAGGCGCGGATGTCAATGCTGAAGGTGGTCATTATGGGAATGCATTGCAGGCTGCAGTTTTTTGTGGACCCGCCACTGTGATTCAAATCCTTCTTGACCAAGGCGCGGATGTCAACGCTCAAGGTGGTTATTATGGGAATGCATTGCACGCTGCAGCTCATCGTGGACACACCACTGTTGTTCAAACCCTTCTTGACCAAGGCGCGGATGTCAATGCTCAAGGTGTTATATTTGGGAATGCATTGCACGCTGCAGCTTGTCGTGGACACGCCACTGTTGTTCAAACCCTTCTTGACCAAGGCGCGGATGTCAATGCTGAAGGTGGTCATTATGGGAATGCATTGCAGGCTGCAGTTTTTTGTGGACCCGCCACTGTGATTCAAATCCTTCTTGACCAAGGCGCGGATGTCAACGCTCAAGGTGGTTATTATGGGAATGCATTGCACGCTGCAGCTCATCGTGGACACACCACTGTTGTTCAAACCCTTCTTGACCAAGGCGCGGATGTCAATGCTCAAGGTGTTATATTTGGGAATGCATTGCACGCTGCAGCTTGTCGTGGACACGCCACTGTTGTTCAAACCCTTCTTGACCAAGGCGCTGATGTCAATGCTCAAGGTGGTTATTATGGGAATGCATTGCAGGCTGCAGCTTTTGATGGAAATGCCACTATTGTTCAAATCCTTCTTGGCCAAGGCACTGATGTCAATGCTCAAGGTGGTGAATATGGGAATGCATTGCAAGCTGCAGCTTGTCGTGGACATGCCACTGTTGTTCAAACTCTTCTTGACCAAGGCGCTGATGTCAATGCTCAAGGTGGTAAATATGGGAATGCATTGCAGGCTGCAGCTTATTTGGGAATGAGAGCCATTGTTCTAATGCTACTTGAGCACGGTGCTGATGTCAATGCAGTAGGAGGACTTCATGAGACTGCTTTACTGGCCGTGACAAAGGGCCAGGCAGGGAGACCCTTGTGGAATAAAGAAAACAACAATTATGTAGAAATTGTCCATTTGTTGATAGCATACGGAGCTGATATTGAGTCGGTGTTGGATTTCTATTCCAAGCACAAGGAAGAAGAATGTGACCAAGAGATTATGCAGATCTTACTGGATCCCAAAGCAGCAAAGGAAAGAGATTGAATAAGTAGTACACATGTCTTCAATAGTTGTTATGTAATATATTCTCAAGTTTGTTTCTTTTTTGCTAACTTTCACATTCAAGTTACACTCTTGAGTCTGTTCAGGTAAGTTTTTTTTTTGACACTCCCATATGCAGTACTTTCACGCCAAGTGTTCAAAGATGATAAAACAGATAATGTCTTAACAGATAACTTAACAATAAATACCCCGCACACATACTACAGATAAACATACATATGAACTCTACCCTACATTTACACACCAGAACTCCCTCCATGCCCCGGCGCACTGAGGAAATGCTGAGCAAGTGCCTGCACAGAGTGTGTCAGCAACCAAATATCAACTTGAAGAACAACATCAAAACCAAAGGACGCCCAAACCCGAGTGAAGAAAGAAAGGAAAACAAGATCAACTCACCCCCCTCGCCTCGAACCCAGCCCCGCACCGTCCCCCATCCGCCATCTCCCACCCGCAAAAGTATTTCTCTCGCTTTGCTACTCCTCCTCCTCCTCCTCCCCCACTACTATCCGGCTGTGAATGAAACTCATGCTGGAACTGGTGTTGGAACTGGGGCTGCGACGGCTGTGATTGAGAGTCCGTGTCCACCCGTTGGTACTCCTGCTCCTGAGAAGAGTCCGGCTCAGGTTTCTGCGTGAGGAGTCCGAGCCCGCCCCAGGGCTGACTCTCCCCAGACTGACTCTCCGCCCCATGACTCTCGGCACTTGCACCAGACTGTCTTTGGCTCTCCCCGCCTTGACTCTGGAACCGGACTTGATTCGCCGCGTTGATAGCGTGCATCACCACGTCGCCTGTCGACATCTGCCGTTTCGAGGTGGAGTCTGCCCTGTGTCGATGTGGCAACTGTGGCGGCGGCGGCGGCGGGGGAGGTTCGGCCCTCTCCTCGTCCCTCCAATCCCCATCCTCCTCCGAGTCCTCGTCGCCCCAGTCCTCTCGCGGTGGTGGTGGTGGTGATGCAGGTGTCGGTGACCCTCGCTCCAACTCCCGGACTTCCGCGTTCTGCTCCAGCTCCCGGACTCTCTCCTGGAGGTCCGCGTTCTCCAGCTCTTTCTCCACGAGACGCCTTTCCATCTCCTTATCCCTCTCCACCCTGCGCGTCTCCGACTCGCCCAGAAGCGAAACGACGCCCCTCCATCGCTCCACGTCCTCTTCGAGCCATTTGACGCGGCCTTCGAACGTCCGCCGCACTAGGTCCACGCCCTCTTTCACCTACGAAAACCAGAAAAGGGATGATTAGCATCAACTCTGGATCTCGCTTGAGAGGAAAAGAATATGTAAACGAAAAAAACCGAATCAAGATAACACCAGAGCAGACTCAAGTAGCACCAACACCGAGTCCGAATCGAATAGCGATAACGAGAACGCGCACGCACCTGTTTCTCTAAAACCCCATTCCTCCCCACAAGCTCCGCGTTCTCCGCCCTCAGCGTCGTGACATACGCGCTCTGCGCCGTATACTGGGCGTGGAAAAAGTCGCGCTCGGCGCGGAGGGATGCGAGTTCGTCCCTGTTGTGGTCGTGGTCGGGTTCGGGTTCGGGTCGAGATGAGGGTGCGTCCACTTCCTTGGCGGTGGAAGAGTCGGTGTTTGATTCCTGGGCGGGTGGAGGATGTTGGTGGTCGGGCTGGGACTTCATTGCGTCAGCATTCGAGGGTTCAGGACGCGCGGTGGACGGTACTGGAGGATCGGGCGTGGCTTCTCGAGCTGCTTCCGGGACCTGCAATATATCGCATCAGCACCCAACACAAAACGAAATGAGAACCAGACCAACCTCCGGGTCCTCCTCCGGGTATCCCAACTCCATATCCACGTCTGCGTCCACGTCCACAATCTACAAACCAATCGTCAGCTCACCTCGTGCCGCAATAAACGAAGTAAAAGCGAAAGGCACCTTCTCTTTCTCCCGGTTCTCCCCAACACCACCACTCGTCTGTTCATTAGCCGCTGCTGCTGCTTTTGCCTTCTCCATCTCCAAATCCTGCGTGCTCTCCTCCTCCTCCATCCGCTTCGCCTCCACCCGCACCTGCACGTCCGAATCGTCAATGTCCGTGCGCGAGTCCTGCTCTTGCTCCTGTTCCTGCGATTGAGCTTGGGCGGGCGTAGCGGATTTCCGAACGAGGGGCAGGGCGGGATGCTCAACGACGGGCTCGAGCGCTGGTGGGCGCTGGACGGCTGGCGTGGCAGACTTCCTAGCCACAGCGGGTGTGGCTGACTTGCGCTGTACAGCCGGAGTCGTTGATTTGCTGGGCGGTGCTGCGGGATCGAGGGCCTTTCGAGAAAGACCCGGCGTAGCGGCCTTGCTTGGCGTGGCGGACTTGCGCTGTTCGGCCGGCGTGGCGGATTTCGCCTGAACCACGGGAGCAGCGGATTTGCTCGCCCGCTCGACAGTCAGTGTCCCCGACTTCCACTGAACCGCCTCCTTCCCTTTCCCGGTCACGATCTCCCCTTCCTCCCTCTCTTCTTCCAGCTCCCCGTCCTCCATCCCCACATCCTCCTCCTCCTCCTCATCCCTCCTCCCTCCTTTCAACTTCCTTCTCTCTCCTGTCACCGCAGCCCCCTCCCCCTCATACCGCATGAGATAATCACCCCCGTCGGACGTGCTCGTGTAATCCGGGAGGTCCATGAACGGCGGGGGGTCTTCCTCCTCATCCCCTTGCTCCCCCTCCCCCTCCCCCTCCCCCTCCCCACCCCTCACTAGGTCCTCCAACCTCCTCCTCTTCCCTCCCCCACCACCATTCTTCACCCGCACCTCCTCGGCAATCTCCGCCCCCCGGCGGCGATGATAGCCTTCTTCCTTGCCTTCGCTAATTCCTGTTCGGGCGCGCGATATACGCCGAGACGTTTGTACGTCGTCCTCGTCCTCTTCCATCTCCTCGTCGTTCCGTGTCGGCTTAACAGGCGAGCTAAACTCCTCGATCGACTCGTCTTTCTCCAAATAAGGCGCGAATGCGCTCTGTGTTAGGACGGGGATTGGGAGGAGCGGTTTCGCGGTCTGGTTGGTCTCTTTGGCGGTATTCTCGTGGTTATGGTTGGGGCGAGAGTTGGAGGATTTGGATTTGGATGAAGACGAAGACGTAGACGCCTGTCGCTCGACGGTCTTCCCATCCCGGCCCAAGATCGTCTTGGACCGGGGACCGATTTTAGACGTCGCCATGGGGCGTTTAGAGCTCGCCGCTGCGGGAGCGAGGTTGGAGCTCGACGCAACATTAGAGCTAGAGACGGCAAGACCGACATTCGAGCTTGGACCGAGTTTGGAAGTTGACGCCGTAGAAGCGAGTTTAGACGTTGACGCCGCAGTCGCAAGGTTAGAGCTCGACGCCGCAGGAGCCAGTGTAAAATTCGAAGCCAAAGTGCCGAGCTTCGCTTTGAGCGCGCTAGGCGAAAACTCGTTGCGCACAGGGTTGAGGTTCGCTAGAGAACCTGCAACTTCAATCAGTACCACGAAACGAAACGAAACAAACCAAAAGCACATACCGCCCTTACTCGGACTCCGGCCTTTCATCCCATCCTTCACCTTGACCTTCCTCTCCACCTCCTTCTCCACTTCCCTCTCCCTCTCCACCACTTCCGCATCCGCATCCACTTCCACCGTCCTCTCCCTTGCAACGCCAGTAGACTCGACCGCCAGAGTCAAACTCTCAACAACGATCCCCACGCCCGCCCTTTCCCTCTCCTCGATCGCCTTGAGATCCTTATCGAAGCGTCGCAGGCGGTTGCGCACCGATTTCGGGAGGCGTGCGAGGTCCAGCTCTTGTTCTGGTTCTGGTTCGGGCTGGGGATCGGGTGGAGAAACTCATTTTGAGGCGGGTACGGGCTCTGGTTCGGATGGTGGTTCGGGAAGATGTTCTGGTTTGTGAAGCGGCTGTGGTTTTGCCACGGGAAGGGCGGGGACTGGCAATGGCGGGAAAATCGACGGGTAATGCGCTCGTAGACGCAGACGGGTAAGGAAGTCTTTGAAGGCGGATCAAAATCGGTAGTGTGTCGTCGAATAGAAGGAGGATCTGTGGCCGTAATTGAATCCTGATCAGATCATATCAGTCCCCGAATCACATTCAGACTTGAAAAACCCAACCTTATCCACACCCATACCCAACTCCTCCTCCATATACGCCAACTCTATATTCATGTTCAGATCAACCTACGAGGGGAGACGAATCAGCCCACGCCGCCCTCGTCAAACCGACAGAGTAAAACATACCTTTCCGGCGCCAGTGTCCGCATGAAGCTTGATGATAGTGTTTCCGCGTCCCGGCCCTCGCGCACCGTCGCTCCCTCCCTCTCCAGATCTTGTGTACTCTGCTCCTTCATCACGCTCCCCACGTCCCCGCTCTTTAAAGATTTCCCTCGTCCAGGATTGTGCGTGAGTCTCGCTCTTGGGATCAAGATTCCGTGGATTCCGCGGAGGGATGGAGACGTTATGCGTGGGGAGGTTGGGTGCAGCGGGCACGGCGGGCGTAGCTAGCGGACCCGATCTATGAACAATCGGAGGAGTCGATTTGAGTGTCGGCGCGGCCGGATCATCAACGACGGGCTCGAGTGCCGCAAATTTTCGAGAAATCGTCAAAGCGGGTGTGGCAGACTGGCGTAGTCCATTTGCGTGGCTCGCCCATCGAGCGACTTCATTCTTCCGCCAACAACTTCAACGGGTCTTGTCTGGTACTGCTCCGCAGCACGCGGCCACAGAAAGCTCTTCATCGTTGGGGTTTTGAGTAACAGGGAGTGGTGATGCATCCTGCCCGGTCCTGGGTACAGGTGTAGGGTATGGGATGGGGTTTGTGCAAAACGCGGAGAAAAGCCGCGTACAAATGTGTGCGATGCGGTGGTCGTCGTTTCGGCCGTGCTCGTGAACGGGACGGGTAGGGTAAGGCGATGGTGGATGAACCTGCTGTCCCAGCTAAGTCGTCAGCCACAAACATAAGCGGCACTCACATTCGTCCCCTACGCGTCCTTATTTCACGGTGTGTCCATATCCATGTTCGCTCTAGACGGAGGCGTGCGCGGTGGTTGCGAGGGCGCACCACAGCCTGGACGATATGTTGTGCTGCGTCGTGTTATGACGAGAGGAAATATACGTTCGGGTTTGCCGACTGTCAACAATTCAATCAGACCCGACTCCTGGAGGTATGGGGCGCCATCCTTCGCGGAGGGTGTGTGAGAATTTGGGCATGAGTGGTGATGGAGACAAAAGTCGAGGGTGATGGGCGAAGGAGAAAGTGTTATCTGATGATGTCATCACAGGCACATTGCTGCTCTTTCAGCAACTTCCACGACAAACCATATCCATGCGCGGGTTCATCTCTACTTATATGGCCATTCTTCGTCATTCTCGTCTCAGTCATTTTTAAGCTCTGAAAGAAGAAATCTTGTTGCTGCTTTGAAGTGCTGTACAGTGCGCCTCGCTACGCCACACCAAATCTTGGAGGTCGATTTATTTCTATCTGGATTATCTACTCCAGAGAACCCATCACATATATCAGCAACACCCAATGACTATAGTCTGATGCTTGACGCTCAATCTCACCTGCTGTGGGCGTGATTCCGTGGGCCGGGTCTCAGCGATTTTGCACCTCAATTCCAACACTGGCCGCGCCGCATAGCGAGCTTGTGGGCATACAGGAGGATAGACGTTACGCAAAAGTGAGTGGGGTAAGGTAGTCTTCGTCGGACCATGGCCTTACCAAACGAACCTTTGCGCTGTTCATCCACGAATAGCGTGCACTACCTGGCACTGGGCATAGGTCTCATCTTCACCTCCCAGCCGAACTCTCGCACCATGGACTGGGTGTACAAAACCCCACAATTTGCAATGGCGTATTGGGGAGCCTGAGTTCGGATACATGAGTAATTGTCATCTGTGTGCAGTCGAGGTTGACGGTTCCCAGACTTATGGTCCCCGCCACGATACTATGATATCGGCATGGCGTTCGTCGGTGCTGGTTAATTGATCTTGTCATTCCAGTGTATACAGGCGTATCCCGTTGATACGTTCACGCTCTTTGCTGCCAGTGGTGCGCGCTCTCTCCCTCCTTTTATGGTGGTGCCACGGCGCGTTGACGCGAGGTATCGTGTACTTGCCTTGGCAGCGGTGACTTTTCCCCGCTCTGTCTTTGCGTTTGGGGCGGTCGTCTTTGGTAGTGTCTTGGAACCAAGCTTTTTCTATTGTGTACGTGTCCTGACTGGATAATGGGGATCTGATCTTCACATGCTCCCTGTCAGACTCGCCCGCTCGACATTATCCGCTCGCTGTCGGCTCCTTCTCTAGGGCCGAGCTCGAATATCACACGGATCACTACAACAACGTCGCGATACTTATCTTGGTGGCTTTGCGTGCTCGAGGACCTAACAATCAGCGATATCACCTCCCCGTGCAGAGGCGTTGAAGTGCGAGTTTGCAGAAACTTCGTGGAATCGGGACATATGACAACTGGGATGTCACCTGGACATAATAGATGGATAGGGAGGGGACGGCGGGATGAGACGCATGTTTGTAACTAGCAAAAAGGCTGCACTGAATGTTTGCGGCCTCAATATAATAGAGCCGTGTCGTAGCATACGGCAACAGAAGGGAGAAACCAGGGTGAGAGTCAACAGAGAAATTAAGACTGCAAGATCGGTGGAGGGATGATTCAAAGTCAACACGAAACAACGTACCGTACTTGAGGGACAAAGCTCAAGTTATGGTTGGCTCAAATAGGAAGGAGCCCATTTCCGTTCGTAAGAAATAGTCTAGTTTAGATTCGAGACAGTCTGTGAACACTTCAATGACGTACGAATGCGTAAATCAAGCTGTAATTGTGTCGTGTAGATTACTAGGACGGATGAGAACGAGAAAGTCGAGTTGGTATTTCTTCGGGTTCGAACCCTCAAGCGGCAGTTGCCGTGGCACCTCGGTCCCTTGAGTCGATCACGCTAGCAAGGTTGGACGAGGACGGCCATCAGCTCTTCAGTGGGTACGGGCGATTGGGAGGAGGACCCTGGTGGATTGGTCCTGTTTGCTTTGGAGGATTCAATCAAGCCGGGCTGATGATGATCACGGCAACTGCTGACATCGCTTGCCACGTGTTGCATGATGGCATTCAAGGCTTTACCATGGACGACCTCGTATCTCTACTATACATCCTAGGCACCAGAAATCTCAACTGGTACATGAGTATGCCATATAATTAATGATAATGTGCTGTACAAGGGTCCACATACTCCGCGGATAACCGCTGTTCCAATACAATTGAACCTCTTCCTTCCAAGCTAGGTTCAAGCCGTTGCGTGAGACTTCTCGTCACCGGAGTGGCTCAAAAACCTGTCTTTTGTGTTTGCGCATCGAGCCCTGGAAGCCAATTTCCAAGATCAGCTTTCACTTTCTTGCCAGCGCTATGGCCTATAATCTGGTAGACAATTCTTTTTTGAAGGTAGTAGAAATCAAAAATCCGCTTCCGGGGCTCAATTCAGAATTCAATTTAGCATTGTTTACATGCTTAAAACATACGAAACGGTAGCGTATATACCCCAATACCTACGATTTAAGCTTGAGGACAAGTTCTGGCTCGGCACGCCATGATCTTTGATGAGCGAACTGATCGCAACATTTCAGACAGTTGCCGTTGTGATGCCGAAGGGTCGCATCTCTGCCAGGGTCTTCCCCCAGAACGCCCGTACCAGACTTCAGTCTCTTCACCGGGACCGACAACACCTCACGAACTTTTGGCGCGCTCCTATCTCTGGGTTATGTTGCGTCGCTGACGAAGACGAATGAACTAGGCGATAAGGGAGGACAACAGGTACGTCGCGGTTTGTTGGTGCAATATGGGTGCTCAGACGGACGATGTAGACTAGGAACCTACTATTCTGGTGGGCACTCGGACCTTGGGCAGGCACGTAATACAGGACGAAATTCCGACGCGTAATAAGCAGGACAGAGGGCCAGATGCCGAGCGCGTACCAGACGCATAGTTCGGTGAGTGTTACCCCCCTTACACACCCACACGCGCGCAAACCGTAATCCACACACGCCCTGTTCTACTCTCTCTGCACCATCCTCCCAGTCGGCCATCGAAATCTACAATCCTCCCTTTTCTGCCCATCATCCCAACCCCGTTCTCTTCCCCACACCCCATCTTCTCTTCACCCAACTAATCCTAGCCACAGATGCAGAAATTCTCCGACGCCGGCGTGACTGAGATCATAGCGGAGAAGGACGGGGAGTATGGGGTGATGAGGGCGGGTGTGGATCCTGGTGAGTGCTTGTTCACGCATTTGTGTCGTCTTGAGAGAAACTCCGACGATACCATCTCATCCCGTCGCTCCAATACCCTCATTCTCGGCCCTGTTTTGCACGCGTAGCACATCTATTCCTTCTCGCACCTTTTGTTCCCATTCCCTTCTTTGTTCCTTACTGATTTGTTTTCTCTGTCCAGAGACGGGCGAAGCGTGGAAACCGAGCTGGGTACCCAAGTACGACGTGTCGCCGGACTTGGTGGAAGAGTGGAAACGCAAAGAGGGTGCGTGTCGTCTGCATTCCCGCGCCAGCGCAATTCCATAAGTACGCGCCGCGCCCATCCACCTATCTCTATCTCTGCTTCCGACGAGATGCTGATAGTGCGTGAAGGGCAATCTGACGATTACGAGCCGACCAAATACGAGAACCAAGTCAAGCAGGATGATGGGAAGAAGAGGAAGAGGGCTGGTGATGAGGACATGGAGAGGAAGACGAAGACGAAGGTGAAGGTGAAGCAGTGGAGAGCTTTCGAGAACGGTGTGTGGCTTTTTTTGTAGTTGTCGATGTGTCTTTTATCCATCCCGTTCTTACCGCTGCGTATCGTTCCCCTCGCTGAGTCTTTCCTTGCAGGTTACCTCATTCCTACGCCGGCGAATATCAGACTGAAGGGGGACGTTGGTCCGCAGTTGACGTACGACGACAATCTTGCATCGAGCTTGGAACCCACTTCTGCCAAGTCGAGCGCTAAACTCGGCACCACGGCGTCAAATTCCAATCTCGTTCCTGCTGCGTCGAGCTCCAGAGTTACGGCGTCGAGCCCGAGTCTGGCTCCTGACGCGTCGACGTGCACAGTCACCGCTACGGCGTCGAGCTCCAACGGCGCGCCTAGGTCGTCGCAACCCAATCCCACCTCGACATCCACGTCCAAAGCGGATCCCCCGATCTTGATGCGGGATGGGATTCGGGCGTTCCCGCCTCTGTTACCGACGGACGCGAGTTGGTTTGGGACGGTGGGCAGGAAGCAGTGGCGCGACTTGCAGGGGCCTGGGCATAACCCGAGGCCATTCGATGAACAGCGCGCGTATCACGGCGAGCCTGCGCTGAGGGCTGCGGATGGCAGCTACGTGTGGGGGAGCCCGGCCGGATCACAAAGGAGGCGGGAGGGGGAGGGGGAGGGGGAGGCCGGGGGAGATGAGATTGAGGGTGGGGGGATGAAGCTCCCGGTCGACGGGGCAAACACGCGGGGAGAGGAAGCTCGGAGGGTGGGGGGGCCGATGCGGGTGATGAAGGGTGCCAAGCAAAGGACGAACACAGTTGCGCGCAAGACTTCTGGACCCGGGAGGCCGCCGTGGAATCCTTCGGCCGCGTCCAAGTCGTCTGGCTGCGTGGATCCGGCAACGTCGTCGTCGTCGTCATCGTCGGAAGAGGACGACGACGACGAGTACCAGCCTGAGCCGCGGAAGAGAGCTGCGCCGCGTGTCCAGCAACGACCACCGCATCCGGCTGTGGCGACCAAGTCTGCTACGCCTGCTCCGGCACAGAGGTTGGCTACACCGACTGCCCAGCGAACATTCACCACACTTGCTGCTCGTACGCCAACTATACGACGGAAGTCTGCACCCCTGGAAGCCGTCGCACCAGCCATGCCCAATCACCCTGATCCCCAAACCGCAGTCATCGAATCGCCATCTCATGGGCAGGAGCGAGACGACGTTGACGAGGAAAGTTCCCACATGGTGGGTATGGATGTGCCCCGGATGGAAGAGGAAACGAGTATGCAGGACTTGCAGATGGACGAGGATAGGCAGGCAGCGAGAGCAGAGAAGACCAACTCGCCAACAGAAGACAAGGACGTGGTTTCGCGACGAGAGATGGTAGGTGACCTTTCACGCTGTTTTTTTTTTCTTTTCCTTGTTGGCTAACTCGTGTTTATAGATTGGAGATATTGATGTGAAAATGGTCTTTAGGGAGGAGGTCGGTTGTAATCTTTTCGTCGAGTAAGGGTGCTCATATAATCAGGCCCATGCAGCTACCGAGCACGATCCGCCTGTTCCATCGACGAGCAGAGTCCAAACCAACACGGTACCGGCTCCGGAACAAGGAGAATCAACACACACCGATTCCGATGAGCTCGCCGCCCTGAAGAACGCACTTCAATCAGCAAACACCGAACGCGACTTGTTCCACACCCAATATACGGCGCAGAGTGCATACGCCACCAAGTTAAGAGCGGATAATGCTGAGTTGAAGGAGAGGAACAGTGTTTTGGAGGAGCAGGTATGTTCTGTTGTTATTGTCACTCCAATTCGTTTCTGCTCTCTTGCGTTCTCATCCCAGTCCTTCGTTTTGCTTGTTCTTCCGTATCTGTGTGCTTATGCCTCGTCTCATTCGCAGGTACACCAAGTGTTTGCGCGGACCTTTTCTCCAAGACCAGACGACAACGAGGTGTCGTGGGCTGTGATTGAGATCATGGCGGAAGAGCACGGGCGTTATAGAGTAAGGTGGGATGGTGTGGACCCTGGTGAGTGCCGACTCGTTCTGTTTGTTCGTTTCGTCTCCATCGCATTTACCCTTTCATTCACCTATTCCTCTTTTCCACCTCCCTGTCCGTTGACGCACCCACCTTTTCAGAAACTGGAGAGCCTTGGGAGCCGAGCTGGGTGCCCACGTACGATGTGACGCCAGATCTGGTTGAGGTGTGGAAGGCTAGGGACATGGAACCGGTTGGGAGGGAGAGTCATGGCGAGAACGTAACACCCGCGAGGGAAAATGCCGATGAATTTGTCGAGGAGGATGACAGGGAGATGGAGAGGAAGAAGACACCAGTCGAGGCAGAGTACTGGCGGGCAGGCACCTCGTAAGCAGCTTGCAGCGCGCTGCAGTGCGAGGAAGACTGCTCTTCGGCCGCGGGTCGAGGAGGACGAGAAGACAGAAGCGGACGAGGTGCCGGAAGAGAACAACGAGGAAGAAGAGGAGGACAGTGAAGAAGAAGAAGCAGCAAGGTGGGCAGCCAGTATTGACCCTGAAGTGCTGAGAAGGGGGTTGGCGCTTTGTGGTCAATTGACGACCTCAGATGAAGAATCGGAGGCGGTGGATACCCAGGATGAGGTAGGGAGGAGGAAGACTGCGAGGGGGGACGAGCCCGATCGGCATCCCGCTGCTCCTAGTTCGCTTGAGGCTCCTGGATTCGAACAAGACTCTCGCTCGGAGACCAGCGAGTCGCAGAACCCGGTGGAGAGGGCGAGGCGGGTGGAAGTGCAGGATATGGTCGTAGAGATGGAGACAACGAAGGCGACGGTCCGTATCTCTCTTTGGCTGCTTGTGGTTAGTCTTTAGTTTTCTCGATAGAATGGGGATGCGGATACAGAGCTGCAATCTTCTCAGGAGGTGGGGAGTTCTTCCATTCAATATGTACTGTGATTTGGGCGCTGATATGATTCTTGTTAGGTCCCCAATCCGAATCCGCCTCCAAATCTGCCATCAACCACCAGCACGGTCCCGATGTCATTACCGCATGCTGTGCCCGCAACGGAGTGCGAGCGACTTACGGCGCAAACTGCGAAAGTCATGACATTGATGGTAGAAAATGCGGAATTGAAGGGACGGAATGGCGTTTTGGAGAAGCAGGTGCGTTTTGATTGTTTTGGTTTCGTTGTTCCCTTCCCGCTCTCTGTCACGGTTCCGGCTCCCATCCCATACTTTACCTTGCAGTCTGATGCTGACCACGCACCTTGCAGATGATCGACGGCGCGGACGCCCGGCGGACGCTTGAAGGGCGCATCAAGTGGCTCGAGGAGGACGTGGAGCGGTGGAGGGGAGTCGTTGCGATGTTGGGCGGGCGGGAGGAACGTGAGAGGGAGAGGGACTCGGAAGTCGAAGCGCTGAGAGCAAGAGTGCGCAGGTTGGAGAGTCAATCCGAGAGAGGTGGGGATCAAGTGCAAGAGGGAGGGAAGGAGGACTGGGGCGGCGATGAGGGGAACGATGCCAGCGCGGGAAAGAGACGAGGAGCATAGCCTGGGGGGTGTGGAGGATGGCCATCCGAGGATACGGCAGCGTACACGTCAATCGATGATAATAGACTCACAGTGATTGGGAAACAACACGTACAATGCGCCGCAATACATCGCGGGCCGGCCAAGTATAGGATCTCTGCGTAGTTAGCTGTTAGCACACCACTTATCGAAATCTATCACACGCCGAGGAAGACCCGGCGACAGCGCGGGAATGCAGACACCGCCTTCGATTGACGGGATGTTACTGTACCGTTCACACGCACACCTCATCCTTCCTCCCAACGTCCATGCATAAACTCAAGGCCATCCGCAAACAGTTCACTCCTCGCAGTCTCCGCCGCACCTCCGCGTCTGGGAACCCAGCAAACCATGGGCCTTCTCGCAGGCACTCGGGAAGCGACCACGAGTCGGAAGCTTCCGCTGGTGCTGCTGTAGACCCCGCGAAATCGTCTTCGCCGGGCATTCGACCTGATAAGCCCAAGTTGGTCAATACGGTCCTCTCTAACGGTGAAATCATCCTCGGGGCGCTCGATCAGGTGGGACTGGTCATGCAAAACGTTCCCTGGGTGGGACCTGTGGTGATGGCGATGAGAAAGCTACTCGAGACATACAAGGTTCGTGAAAATCCTGTATGTGTCACGATAGTCATGAATCTCTCGCCTAGAATTACACGGCGGATCAAGAACAGGTATCGCAACTGGTCAGAAAATCCCAAGACATCTGGAACACGATTGCGCCGGTGCTCGAAATAGTCCAAACCACTAGTCGATCGGCTTTGCTCGACGATCTCAAGGCCGACTTGCTTGGTTATAAAGAGTAAGCTTGCCTTCCGATACGACACTTAGAGATGTCTGACATCCTGAAGACTGCTCGACAATGTGACCGACTACGTCAAACAATACAAGGAACACAGCAAGTTCACGAAGGGCGCCGGCCACGACAAGTTCAGTGCCGATTTCAACTCACTGGATAAGGAAATGGACGGGTATCGAGATCGTCTCCAGGTATGTGACCAATCAGTTTGAGGATTTTCATTTCTGATCTGCCATCACTCAAGATGAAATGCGAGCTCAAGTGCATAGTGAAGGTGGACTATCTGCATGGCCGTGTGTGAGTGGCAGCCTCTGATCTCTCGCTGGCTCATCTTTGACCTTGTCATCCAGCGTGGACGCTGATATCTTCAATTGGCTGGAAAGTCCCCCCAAGGGGCGTTCTAATCTCACGAGGGCTCGAGAGGCACGGATGGAGAGCACTGGCCAATGGCTTGTCCTGCATAATCAACACTTCCTTGAATGGAAGAGGACTCCGGGGTCCTTGTTATGGATATCAGGGAACTGTATGTTGCTCAACATAAGTTACACACCGTGGCTAACTGTTGTTATAGCGGGCACGGGAAAGACAGTCCTCAGGTAGCAAAGATGCTTCAGGCTACTTCAATTTTACTGATTCATTTTTCACCAGCTCAAGCATCATTGACAACATTGACATTGATAAAAGTATCCCATTGGCATTTTTCTACTTCAGTGTCAATGAGTCCGATGTCAACAAGAACCGCTTGAACCCAGCCATCCGGTCGCTTCTCTACCAGCTCTCACGGTACACTCCTACTCCTCATCATATTATAAGTGATTATTACCATGTTGCTGGTCGTGGTGGCCAAATCTCTCCTACACACAACATCATCCTTGAGATGCTGGAAAAGGTTCTCCAGGACCTTCCTGATACATATGTTGTCCTGGATGCGCTGGATGAATGTATCCCATCGGAGCACCAGCGTCTGCTTGACTTTGTCGAGCTAATGCATCAGTGGCAAGGCACAAAGTTGCATTTCCTGATGACAAGCCAGCCACGCAATCCCTTCACAAACCGCCTTCCTTTCTTCTCTAAACAGATTGACCTAAATGTCGAAATCTGTGTGAGGGATGACATTGCTGCCTTCATTGCTGATCAGCTTCAGACAAACGATGCTCTGCAGAGTTGGGCTTCACAGCAAAAGGAAGAAATAACTGTGACTCTGATGGAATATGGAGCAGGCATGTAAGATTCTAATCATTGGCTATATTTTATCTCAATCTGATTGTAATCCTTTGTTACAGGTTCCGTTTTGTTGCTTGTTTGCTCCGCGAGCTGGAGGTGTGTCGTAATCAGAAAGAGCTGGCTATGGCTCTCTCACAGCTACCCCGGGATTTGAATGCACTTTACGACCACATTCTCTTGCGCAACAGCAATGACTATGATCCAGTATTGCACCGAGCTCTTCAATGGCTATGTCTCTCCATGGACTCTATCAGCATTGATCAATTGAATGATGCTGCACTTGCAATTGACACATCAACTCCTATGTGGCAAATTGATCCAGGTTTACGCACACGAGATAGAATGCTTTTGACAAGACAATTATCCAGTCTTGTCGTCATTGTTACTAGGAATTATCAGAATGAGACGAGGGACATTGTTCGTAAAACGCTTTCTTTATTATTAGTTCAAAACTAACTAAAATATGGCACATTAGATCCAGCTTGCTCACTCCTCTGTTCGCAACTACCTCACAACTGCAGTCACAAGTATTGCAAAGCAGTACAATGTTCTTCCATCATCTGGTCATGACATGATTGCACGCACATGTCTTGCACAGCTCAATGCAATAAGTGGGAATATGCTGAAGTCTGATCTTCTGGACTATTCTGCAAAACATTGGTTTCATCATTTTGATCTCAGTGATATTCAGCCAGAGACATACTTATTGGCAAATTCACTCATGACTCTTAGAAGCCCACAGAGACAATATTGGTTTTCTTTGTGTGGTGGTACATTTGCTAGACAAATGCCACATTTGCGTTCACTCCTACAATTTGCAGTACAGCAAAATATGTTGAATGTCATACATTTCATAGTTGAAAACTATAAGATTAAACAGGATGAACTCAATACAGCATTTGCTGCATCTTTTGCATACAATGATCATAAGCTAGTGCACTATTTTCTAGATCATGGTAGCAACATCAATCTTTCACTGAAGACATATAATTCTGGAGAATTTTTCTGCCCTCTTCATGCCGCTATTGTGCGCAAAGATACAGAGCTAATTCTGTTGCTGCTGCAAAGAGGTGCCAATGTTGACATGTTGGAGATCAATACTTCCATGAGTTTACTCCAAGTGGCTTTATATCATAAGCACATACTACCAGTTATATCTGCCCTGTTAAATGCAGGTGCAGAAATAAACTTTTGTGGAAGAAAAGGCAAAAATTCACTTCACATGGCATTGGAATATGCAGAAACTGATCTTATTTACCTTCTTTTGCAACATGGTGCTAGTATTGATGCTCAAGATGATGAAAATGGCAGTGCTTTGCAGATGGCATCTTATCTTGGAAAGACAGCTGTTGTTCAAATTTTACTTAACCAAGGTGCTGATGTCAATGCTCAAGGTGGTCACTATGTGAATGCGTTACAGGCTGCAGCTCATTGTGGACATGCTACTATTGTTCAGACCCTTCTTGACCATGGCGCCAATGTCAATGTGCAAGGTGGTAAATGTGGGAATGCATTGCAGGCTGCAGCTTATTGTGGACATGCCACCATTGTTCAAATCCTTCTTGATCATGGTGCTGATATCAATGCTCAAGGTGGTCATTATGAGAATGCGTTACAGGCTACAGCTTATGGTAGACATGCAACCATTTCCCAAATTCTTCTTGAGCACGGTGCCAATGTTAATGCTCAAGGTGGTGAATATGGAACTGCATTGCAGGCTGCAACTTCTTTTGAAGACATCACTATCGTTCAAATTTTACTTGACCATGGAGCTGATGTTAATGTTCAAGGCGGTAAATTTGGAAATGCATTGCAAGCTGCATCATTCAAAAGAAACACAGCTATTCTTCAAACTCTTCTTGACTATGGTGCTGATGTTAATGCTCAAGGCGGTACATTTGGGAATGCATTGCAGACTGCAGCTTTGCATAGAAATGCCACTCTTGTTCAAACTCTACTTGGCTACGGTGCCAATGTCAATGCTCAAGGTGGTAAATTTGGGAATGCATTGCAGGCTGCAGCTTGTTTTGGAAATGCCACTGTCGTTCAAATCCTCCTTGACTCTGGTGCTGATGTCAATGCTCAAGGTGGTGAATATGGCAATGCATTGCATGCTGCAGTTTCCAGAGGACACAATGCTGTTGCACAAATCCTTCTTGACCACAAAGCAGTAAAGGAGAATGATATAAATGAATAGTACACATGTCTTCAATAGTCAATATCAAATATATTCCCAAGTTCATCTTTCAAAATTCAGCTGACTCTAACATTCAAGTTACACTTATATAGGTAAGACTTATTTCCTTGCCTCAATGTGTCACATTTTCAAATCAAGCATTTGAAGATAGGAAAATAATTCAGTAAGACCCAAACCGAGTCCGGACCAAGTAGCACCAAAATCAATAACGAAAACACCCGCCTGCTCTTCCAAAACCCCATTCTGCCACACAGGTTCGTCGTTTGCCACCCTCGACGTTGTGACTTATGTGTGTACGCTCGGCGCGGAGCGATGGTCATTCGTTGTGGTGCGCTCAGGAATCAGGATGTGAGTTCATCATGGTTGAGTTGGGTTGTGAGTTTGTCATTGGGTCAGGATGTGGGTGCGTCCACTTCCTTGGGTTCTTGTTTGTCTCAGTGAAATGCTGGTGGACGTGAGGCAACATGTGGCTTTGGATCAGGATCAAGTAATCATATATCATTTCAACACCCAACGTAAAAAACGTCGACACAACTCGCCACCTTATCGCAAGTCCGTATTCATATCCATATCCACATCCCCAATGTACGGACCAATCATCAGTGCTGACGGCAAGGAAATGAGAAAAAGCGGAACTTACAATCCCTTTCTCTTTCTGACCAACGCCGCCATTCGTCTGCCTTTCCCCGCCTTCCTTGCTACTGCGGCCTTCTCCATCTTCAAGCCCTGCGTACTTTCCTCCTTCTCCTCCTCCTCGCCCCCACCTTTGCTTTCACGTCCCTCGTCGTTGTCTGTGCGCGAGTTTTGCTGTGTTGTCCCTGCGACTGGGATTGGGATGGGGCGGGAGTGTTGGGTGCGGGAATGGAATGGAAGGAGGCGGGGAAACGGGCGGTGTAGCCTTCCGGTGTACAGAGACTTGCGTTGTACAGCAGGCGTGGCAGATTTCCAGAACCCCGCTGTATAGGTGGCGCAGCGAACCCGGTCCTCGTCACAGCTGACGCGGCAGACTTTGACTGGACCTCGCACCGGACAGTAAGCGTGTTCGACCTCCACCGTACGACCTCGGTGCCCTTCCCCTGTCTGCTCTCTCCTCATCAACCTCCCCGTCTTCTTTCCCCACATCCTCTTCCCCTCCCCTCGACATCCGGTCTCACATCCTCCTCCCTTTGCCGGAGCGGGGCTCATGCCGCAATGAGTATCCACCCGTCAAACGTGCTTGTGTAATTCGGGACGGGGGGCACCCCTCTGGACCTCTGCGGCTTGGCCCCCCCCTTCTTCTTCCCCCCGCCTTGCTCTTCCTCCACCCCGCCACCTCCCCTCATAAGATCCTTCAGCCTCCGCCTCTGCGGCGCGCAACGTCCGCCCAGCCAACGGCGGTGGTAGTCTTCGCCGCGGGTTTCACATCTTCCGGCGGTGAACGCCGGTCTGAATCTGGTCGGGGCGTAATACTCGATCGAGAAATTCTCATCGAGGTAAGGAGCGAAGGCGTTGGGCGGAAGGAACGAAAAAAATGGGCAGCAAGTGGTAAATAAGCAAAAGACTGGCAACGAAAGCATATGACAAGAACGAAAACAGCAGCACGCAAAAGAAATGGTAACTTTCAAGTAACCGAAAAACGAACAAAGTAAGAAGTCGGACATCACATCCCCAAAATCAACCGAGTGATCCGCCAGCCCATCGCACTCTCTGCCCCCAATGTCGTGACGTACATAGACTGCGGCGTACTGGTGGTGGAAGAAATGGCGCTCGGCGCGGAGCATGATGTTTCGTCCTGTTGGCCTCAATGTATGGGATCACGAGGTGGCTAATGGTGGTCGGCAGCGATGGCGGGAAAATCGACGGGTAATGCGCTCGTAGACGCAGACGGGTAAAGAAGTTGTTGAGGGCGGATCGAAATCGGTAGTGTGTCGTTGAATAGAAGGAGGATCTGTGGCCGTGAATGAATCCTAATCAGATCATATCAGTCCCCGAATCACATTCAGACTTGAAAAACCCAACCTTATCCACACCCATACCCAACTCCTCCTCCATATACGCCAACTCTATATTCATGTTCAGATAACCCTACGAGGGGAGACAAATCAGCCCACGCCGCCCTCGTCAAACCGACAGAGTAAAACATACCTTGCCGGCGCCAGTGTCCGCATGAAGCTTGATGATAGTGTTTCCGCGTCCCGGCCCTCGCGCACCGTGACTCCCTGATCTTGCGTACTCTGCTCCTTCATCACGCTCCTCGCCCACGTTCCTGCTCTTTAAAGATTTCCCTCGTCCAGGATTGTGCGTGAGTCTCGCTCTTGGGATCAAGATTCCGTGGATTCCGCGGAGGGATGGAGACGTTTTGCGTGGGGAGGTTGGGTGCAGCGGGCACGGCGGGCGTAGCTAGCGGACCCGATCTATGAACAATCGGAGGAGTCGATTTGAGTGTCGGCGCGGCGGGATCATCAACGACGGGCTCGAGTGTCGCAAATTTTCGAGAAATCGTCAAAGCGGGTGTGGCAGACTGGCGTAGTCCATTTGCGTGGCTCGCCCATCGAGCGACTTCATTTCTCCGCCAATAACTTCAACGGGTCTTGTCTGGTACTGCTCCGCAGCACGCGGCCACAGAAAGCTCTTCATCGTTGGGGTTTTGAGTACCAGGGAGTGGTGATGCATCCTGCCCGGTCCTGGGTACAGGTGTAGGGTATGGGATGGGGTTCGTGCAAAACGCGGAGAAAAGCCGCGTACAAATGTGTGCGATGCGGTGGTCGTCGTTTCGGCCGTGCTCGTGAACGGGACGGGTAGGGTAAGGCGATGGTGGATGAACCTGCTGTCCCAGCTAAGTCGTCAGCCACAAACATAAGCGGCACTCACATTCGTCCCCTACGCCTCCTTATTTCACGGTGTGTCCATATCCATGTTCGCTCTAGACGGAGGCGTGCGCGGTGGTTGCGAGGGCGCACCACAGCCTGGACAATCCGATGTGTCGCGTCGCGTCGTGTCGTGTTATGACGAGAGGAAATAACCGTTCGGATTTGTCAACTGTCAACAATTTAGTGAACGTCCGTCTGAATCTGTGCGTGGGCGTGATATGCGGCGAGAGCTCTGTGCATTGTCTTCCCTTGTAGGCTTGACAGGCGAGCTCAACTCCTCGATCGAGTACCTTTTCTCGAGGTAGGGTGCGAAGGCGTTGGGCGTGAGAACGGGAATGGCGAGGGGAGTTTCGCGGCATGAGTGGTCAAGTTCTGGCGCTTGTCCTGAGTGGGCCAAGAGGAGAGGAAAGTGTGAAAAGATGTGAATATGAAAGAGGATACACGCTGACTAGTCTTGAACAGGCAACCGACATCAGACGTGGCGAAGGAGCGTTGGAACAGGACGCTGCAACAAGCTGAGTTCTTCACCCAAGAAAATCCGTGTCGAACGTACCTTCTGCTCTTCCGCATTCGCCGCGCCTTTCGGATTGGTCAATTCCATCTCCATCCTGCTCGCTCGACTCTGTGTCCGTGGACCGTGCGAGAGTCCTGTTCTCGCTCTCGGTTGGATTCTTGGGCAGATGTGAGGGCGCTGGCGTGCGGAATTGGCTGAAATGGCTACGGATATGGCGATTAGTTCGATGGTTAGGTCCAGGAGCAGTGGAAGGAGGCGAGGAGGACGGGCTCATATGTCTGAGGCAGCCGTAGCAGACATTCGCCGGACAGCTGGCGTGCGGGATGGAAGAGGTCCGTTGCACGGCTGGAATAGCGCAATGACGCTGCACAACAGGCGTAGCCAACCTGCGGGATACATCTGGCGTAGTCGAAGGCGTGCGCGGAGTCGCGTCCAGTAAGCGCAAATGGCAAAGAAAGCGGCTAGCGGCCATGATCTTGTGGACGGAAGCATAGAAGACGCGCCTGTGACGGGCAATGTTATAGTCTGTAGGGTCGGGGATAAAAAAAATTGCATATTCTCGTCAGCGTCCCCCACACGCCAGCTACACAGCAGACGCACCTAGTCCCCCGATTTTGCTGCCATTCTCGCCAAGGCCCGTAAACTTCCAGTATGGCTCCGGATCCCATGGAGTATCCGTGTGCGTGTTCTTCCATAAGGTGGCGAGCGCAGTGATTGAAGGCGCACACAGCCCGAACGATGCGATGGAGGCGGTGGGTAGGTGTCGGGTCAAGCAAAGCGTACAGGCAGGCACAGCTCGCGTGGCAAATCTGGACTCGGGCGGCGAGCCGAGCGGCCGACTCGCTACTTCTCATCTTGTTTTGCTTTCCCCACCACCTCTCTATCGTTAATTATCTGCTAGGCGTTGGCTTGGGTATATCTGCAGTGTATGAGTCTCAGAAGCACAAGTGGCTCTGCTTCGAGGAAAGGCACTTGCATAAGTTACGAGTTTCTTCCATCATCAAACGCTTTCTTGTCCAATTTAATTGACGCTGTATCGACAGAAGTTCAAAATCTTAGGGAACAACGCGGTCGTCGACGAACGCGTCCTCGCTCCTGGCTGCGCCTTCCGTAACCTGTCATGATGGTGAGCTCGACCGTGACATCGCTGTATGCCTTCAAGCGCCATGGACCCAGAGCCGAACTTCGTATTCCTTTGACTGAGCTTCACCGGCTCTGCGAGCGATATTGCCTACGTCCGTCAGCTTGCCGCTCTGCAAGAAAACGGGGCATGCATACAGATCAGTTCAGGCCCGTTGTCCGTCGAGCACTGTCCTAGGAGAGAGTTCGAGGCAAGCATGTCTGGCAAATGGTCGAAAGCATTGAACACTGACTTTTTTAAGCATGACTAAAGGTGCGCTTGTGGGCTATGATTTTGTTTCCTGCCGTCGATTACTGTTCGGTCACACTGACGGTATAGCTCGACAGCTTGTGCGGCTTGCTTTACGTGGCCTTCGTAAAGCAATTCATGGAATTGGACTTGCACAATCAGGTCACCCGGGCTTGAGACGTACGATGAACACAGGTACGTAGTCTCTCATATACGACATTCTTCACGCCCACGATGCCGACTCTATCGCTCATGCACATCACTCCTAGTAGGGGTGTCCGGCGTCTGGCCTCTCCGTGGCCCAAGGGACTAGTACCTTCGGGGAAGCCAACAGACGTTCTCTCTGCTCGACGCCAGTGCAGAAGGAAAAGCCCGCAAGCGGGCAGCCACATGTGGCAGGCTACGTCGTTAGCTTTTGCGTGGACGCCCACTCGCAGTACGGAACAGTGTTACCGTCGGGAATAAATTTTCCTTTTATCTTCTTCAAACAAGAGCACAAACCCAAGCGCGCACACGCTTGAAAATGCGCTCAAGCGCGAGCGCGCACGACGCCCTTATTTTAGGGAGTCGGAACTCCTCGGAATGGCAACCCGACGTATGTAACGGCAACGCCTGATGTGAACCCGGAGTGACCACCCCTCTGCTCCCCCCACCGTCCAAGCGCCCTGACTGTCGCAAGGCCCGCAGCGGCTGCTTGAGACGAGAACAACGCATCACCCTGCAACCGGTGGCCCCAATACAGGCGCCCACCCGGAGAGACGGACTGTACCATGCATGCGCGGCTCGAACCTGGAGAGCGAACCCAACGCCGACTACTTGAAGCCCCTGCGCGCCAAATCCAAGAACGCACCTTGCGACAGAAACGGGAGATAGACTAGACCAGCCAACAGAGCTAGTGGACCCAGGAAAGGTGCGCATGTACACGACGTGCAAAAGCACGGTGTAGTGTGGTTCTAACACGCTGTACCCAGTCTCTGCCGAGCATAGACGCTCTGCTATGACACAATGGCCAGACATAGAGCACCTCAGCAGCCCTACCCTGCGCTCAACAAGCTCACGCTCAGATCGCAGGCGAATGTGACGACAACAGGCTCAACCCGATCCCACTGCAACGCATCACCCAATGAATGCATCTCATCGGGACGAATCACGACCACGGTTTGCGGACACAGGCCGCTGATCGACGTTGCCGTATAACCCGAGACACATCCTACAAATTGACACCCTACGGGCACGGGGAGAGACGATTCCAACGAGCACAACCTCACATACCTGTTGCACAAACACTGCCATCTCCTATGGCCTACAGTTTGTATCATACGCGAATTGTAATGCACATTCCTTCATCTGTCTCCCCTTCGTGACCAGTTCCGTGAACGCAAGCGTATCAATGTACGGTCAGTCTGTTTCTCCTCTATTTCTCGCTCTCCTTGGACTCTGTTACTGATACTCTAGCTCACCGAGGGGATGAATTTACTGATGGAAGACGGTGGCACGACTAACAGACAGGTAATCCTCTCGAGACAGGCGCGTCAAGCCCTGGAACCGCCAAATCGGTATGCAAGAATCCGAGCCGGCAGCCCCGGTAAGCCTTCTCGCCACCACTGCGAAGTGGGAAGCGGGAGGGCAATCTTGTATTTTCTTACTGTCACACATACTAATCTACCAGACCAGCGGCAGGGATCGCTGGCCACCTCTGACGGTTCTTTCGGTACAGGTTCGGACTTGACCTCCTTCGGAGGCGGGAACGGTCTCTCTGTCGAACGCCCCGCCGAGGATGGAGTGAGGTTGTACGGTGACAGCGCTGGACGGATAGCTCAAGCAGCGAGTCCTCCAGCAACCAACGACGCCAGTTGGGACGGTGCACGCACCGACAGGGACAAGTCCCAGGGAGAAGACGCCATTCTACCCGCCAAAACTAGCGCATGCGCACGAGAAAAGGACGACGCCAGTCCGAGGAATGACGCCAATTCCTCCCCCTCAAATGCTAATTGCAAGGAGGGAGTCTGTCTAACAGAAGACCTGACGGAACAAGAACCGAACACACGTCAACCGTCGGAACCCCCTCTTAAGAGACGAGTATATGTGACAGACATAGTAGAGGTTGACGAAGAGGAAGACGCAGTACAATCCCAACGGAATGATGGCCCTCTGAACGGAGACGCAATTCTGGAAGAGATCCAGAACCTCAGAGACAATATAGAGATGAACGGAGAGCTCGAGACGCAGGACAACCCTGTTGATTTAGACTGGAACTTCCTCGACGATGAAGACGAACCCGAATTAGAGCGAGAGGATGTGGAGCTAGACACATCTGACGATTCAGAGGCGTCCTCAGAATCCGGTGAATCAAACACAACAGACCAAGAACCACCGCAACGCTACAAAAGTGCGCCTAAAGTGGCCGGCAGACGCAGAACTGTAAGGTCAAAACGCAAAACCAAAGCAGCAATCAGAATTGCAGCGCTGAATATCAAAGGACACGGCAGCGGGTCTGACTCTGGCCAAAATAGTAAATGGCTACATGTAAACCAACTTGTCCGTGACAAACGCATTGCCGCGCTAGTAGTGGGTGAAGCGCACATGAACGAGGACTGGCACGACAAAATAGAACGAACCTTTGGAAGACGCCTAAAAGTCTACTACACCGAGAACCCGGGAAGCGACCGTGCAAAAGGTGTCGCAGTAGTCCTGAATAAGGACTTGATCAACACAGATGAAGTCAAAACATGGGAAATAGTCCCAGGCGAGGCGATGCAGGTGCAGATCCAGTGGCACCCAAACACCAAACTTACATGGCTAGCGGTATATGCGCCTGCCAGCTCTAGTAAAGTGAAGAAACGCTTCTGGAATGGAGTAAGAAGGTATTACGAGCAACACAAAGACGTACCAAAGCCGGACTTCATGGCAGGAGACTTGAACATGGTCGAAGAGGACATAGATCGCCTTCCCCACAAGAATGATGCACCAGGAGTGATCCACGCATTTGATAAACTAAGAACAGAGCTAAACCTGATTGACGGGTGGCGCAACACCTTCCCAGACCAAACGGCGTTTACATATGGACACAAAGAGAAACGGATGAAAGATACGAGCAAAGTACAAGGCCAAGCGCGGCTTGACCGGATATATGTTACAAGAAAGATCTTTGACCACTCACGAGACTGGCGAATCGAAGACTCAGCAGTTGACACTGACCATCTCATGGTCAGCGCACAACTCTCGTGCGATGAAGCACCAAAGCTGGGAAAAGGTAGACGCACAATATCCCAACTGGTAATAAAAGACAGCAAGTATATTGAATACGCCGAATCCCAGCTCAAGGAAGCACAAAAAGAGGCAGAGGACATCAAATCCAGAGGTAATGGAGATGTACAGATGGTCTGGCTGAGGTTCAAAGAGAACATCAGAAAAAGGGCTTGGGAACGCGAGAAGGAAATCAAACCTAAACTCCTTAAGCGCGTTGAGCTTTTAGAGCGTCAATATAAAACGGTGATGGAGAACCGGATCCTCACGGAAGCTGAGAAAGTAACCGAAACAGGAATCCTACGCAAAGAAATCAGTGCTGCAACAAAGAAACTGCACATGAATAAACGAGAGAACATTGCCTTCCAGGCAAAAGTGGTGGGTGAGACCATGCATAAAGCCTGGACACAGCTTGGCAAACAGAAGAAGCCGAGAGACCTCATCAGAGCCCTCAAGACAGGAAAAGTCAACAGAAACAGCGGTGAACACGAGTACGAAAAGAACTCAGCAGCACAGGCTGAGATGACAAAGGAATACCACGACATCCTTCAAGACAAAGACATAGAGCCGGATGAGAGCCCAGAAGAGCGCAGCGATAAGATCAAAACGGCACTAGAAAATGTAACAATGGTTGCAGATGCGGAAGAACAAGCAATAATGAACGCCGAAATTATAGAGTGCGAACTCATAGCTATCATCACCGCTGTAAGCAACGGGAAGGCCCCAGGTATAGATGGCATACCCTATGAGTTCTGGAAGGCTCTCTATTGCAACGAGAAAGCAAAAAAGGCAGCAGCCGCAAAGAACGGAAGAGACCCCGACGAGGTCCCAAGTATCATTGAGTTGATGAAAATAGTATTCAACGACATCATGGAAGGAGGCATCACACCGGACACTAGATTTGCACAAGGCCTAATGTGTCCAATCTACAAGAAAAACGACAAAACAGACATTGCTAACTACCGTCCAATCACGCTACTCAACAGCGACTATAAGATCTTCACAAAGATACTAACAGTGCGGCTCGCACAAGTCGCACCAAACCTGATCTCAAAATCGCAAGCAGGTTTTGTGCCGGGACGAAATATATTTGATCAAGTCCGCCTAGCAAAAATAGTTGCAGAATACGCTGAAGTAACGGAAACAAATGGAGTGATCATCGCGCTAGACCAGGAGAAGGCTTATGATAGAATTGCTCACGACTACCTGTGGAAGATCCTCGAGGAAGGCGAACTTGGACATCGATTCATAAGTACTGTACAATCACTTTACGCAGATGCAGAGACACAAGTCCTGCTGAATGGACACATCAGCTCACCATTCAAGGTTCGGAGAGGTGTCCGCCAAGGAGATCCGCTATCGTGCCTCCTCTTCGACCTGGCCATTGAGCCGCTCTCCAATGCGCTTAAACGCTCCAGCCTGAGAGGTTTCGACATCCCCAACCGCCCAGAACTGGAGCGCCTGATTGCGACCCTCTTTGCGGATGACACAACAGTCTATCTTGACCACACAGACGACTTCGAGACATTACAAAGCATCCTAGATGAATGGTGCAAAGCGTCAAGAGCAAAATTCAACATAGCAAAAACGGAAGTCATACCAGTCGGCTCTGAGACCTACCGACAACTTGTCCTATCCACAAGGAAAATCAACGAAGGGACACAGCCTATCCCTGAAGGAATTCGCATCGCGAAGGACGGACTCGCCATACGAATCCTTGGCGGATGGATTGGTAACAATACAAAACGTGCGGCTCCGTGGTCACCAGTGCTCGATAGTATCGAGGAGAGACTTGATTTCTGGGAAAAAGCCCACCCAACGCTTGAGGGTCGCCGGCTAATCATACAGATGATAATCGGAGGAAAAACACAGTACCTGACCAAGGTGCAAGGTATGCCCAAAGAAGTGGCACGCAAACTAGAGAGGCGGATCAGAAACTTCCTCTGGTCTGAGAAACAGTCTCCGGTCAACATGCACATTATGCGAAAGCCGAAGAAGGAAGGTGGAAAAAAGATACTAGATATCTTAGCACGGAATGAAGCCATCACGGTAACATGGTTGCAATCATACCTGAACTTTGGCGAAGACCGAGCAACCTGGGCGTATTTTGCTGACGCCATCATAGCGCATCATGCTCCGGATACACCAGCCAAGAGTGAAGAATATACGCACCTGAACATCTTCCTCCAGTCATTCAAGACGCGAACGTCGAAAATGTCAGAAGATCTGCGCGAAATGCTGAAGACAGGACAAGAGTACGGGGTCCGCTTAGACGGACGAGCCTTCAAACGATCAGTGATGAGAGAAATGCCAATATGGCTTCATCGCGAACAAGACTCAGACCTTGGACGAGTTCTCATCACCCAGAAGGAGAGCAAATGTCTGAGAGATAGACATGGTATTGTCACCGTCGGCCACGCCGAAGAACTGGCCCGAGTGATAGGCCGTCGCCCCCACACCAACTCAAAGTACTGTAACTGCACCGAGTGCCGAGAAGCAAGACACCTTCACAAGTGCAAAGACCCAAACCGTTGCTTCAAAAGGGCAAAAGTCCTGCTAGAGAAGCTACCACCAAAGTGGAACCCTCTCAGAAGACAACCCGAGGACTATGAGCACGAACCGAGAGCGCCGGAAGGCGAAGACCCAAACGACCCCGAGCGAACAATCCCCTTCGACGCCCGGATCACAGAACGAGGTGGACTCAAAGATGCCTTCCGGATATTCTCTACCAGCAAGAAATGTAAGACAATGAGGGGCGAACCTCAGGAGTGGGTCGGATCCGAAAATGGGCACGAAGAAGACCTACCGCCTAGCGAGGACGTCTATACTGACGGAGGCTGCATAAACAATGGTGACGAAAATGCCCGAGCTGGCGCAGGAGTCTGGTTTGGAGAAGGCGATGCCCGAAATGAATCGATTAAGCTCCCTACTTCGATCACGCAGTCAAATCAGGTAGCGGAGACCTATGGAAGTATGAGAGCGGCTGAAACAGGACACTCAAACATCCCACTGAGGATAATCAGCGATTCAAAGACTATAATTGAAGGAATGACAAAACACCTACAGAAGTGGGAAGATACCGGCTTCATAGAAAGACCGGACGCCAACGTTACTAAAGCTCTAGCCTCGCGATTGAGAGAACGCGAGGCAGAAACATCCTTCAAATGGGTCAAGGGTCACGCCGGGACCCGAGGAAACGAGGAAGCCGATAAACTAGCATCAGCAGGCATCGAAAGACAAACGGAGGATAGACTCGACCTCAGTATCCCACCGGAGCTGGACCTACAGGGTGCAAGACTGTCCAAGGTAACACAGGCACTCGCATACAGAGCGATAAAAGTGGCTAGGGGAAAAAAATCAAAGAGTCAAACCTATCTAAGGCAGATCAACCGACGCCGAACGATATGCATGCTCGACCGCGCAAGACACGCAGCTAAGAACATCTGTGGACGACTCCCATCAGATGCGCTGCTATGGAAAGGAACTAGCCATAAAGATTTCTCACCCAAGACTCGCCACTTCATGTGGATGGCGATGCACGACGCATACAAGGTCGGAAGCTGGTGGGAAGGAAAATCGTCCGTTGAGCACCGAGCAGAATGCCCGCACTGTAAAGTAACCGAGTCATTGGAGCACATCCTCCTAGAGTGCAAGGCGCCGGGTCAAAGTCTCATCTGGAAAGACATACGCAGACTATGGAGAGGAAAACGAGGAATCGCATTCCCTACACTCTCAATTGGTGCAATCCTCGCTTGCTCGCAGGCACAACTAGAAAACTCCGAAGGAAGCGAGGACAGAGGGGCCTCAAGGCTTTTCCGGATCCTTGTATCCGAAGCGACGCCGGTCTGAATCTGGTCGGGGCGTAATACTCGATCGAGAAATTCTCATCGAGGTAAGGAGCGAAGGCGTTGGGCGGAAGGAACGAAAAAAATGGGCAGCAAGTGGTAAATAAGCAAAAGACTGGCAACGAAAGCATATGACAAGAACGAAAACAGCAGCACGCAAAAGAAATGGTAACTTTCAAGTAACCGAAAAACGAACAAAGTAAGAAGTCGGACATCACATCCCCAAAATCAACCGAGTGATCCGCCAGCCCATCGCACTCTCTGCCCCCAATGTCGTGACGTACATAGACTGCGGCGTACTGGTGGTGGAAGAAATGGCGCTCGGCGCGGAGCATGATGTTTCGTCCTGTTGGCCTCAATGTATGGGATCACGAGGTGGCTAATGGTGGTCGGCAGCGATGGCGGGAAAATCGACGGGTAATGCGCTCGTAGACGCAGACGGGTAAAGAAGTTGTTGAGGGCGGATCGAAATCGGTAGTGTGTCGTTGAATAGAAGGAGGATCTGTGGCCGTGAATGAATCCTAATCAGATCATATCAGTCCCCGAATCACATTCAGACTTGAAAAACCCAACCTTATCCACACCCATACCCAACTCCTCCTCCATATACGCCAACTCTATATTCATGTTCAGATAACCCTACGAGGGGAGACAAATCAGCCCACGCCGCCCTCGTCAAACCGACAGAGTAAAACATACCTTGCCGGCGCCAGTGTCCGCATGAAGCTTGATGATAGTGTTTCCGCGTCCCGGCCCTCGCGCACCGTGACTCCCTGATCTTGCGTACTCTGCTCCTTCATCACGCTCCTCGCCCACGTTCCTGCTCTTTAAAGATTTCCCTCGTCCAGGATTGTGCGTGAGTCTCGCTCTTGGGATCAAGATTCCGTGGATTCCGCGGAGGGATGGAGACGTTTTGCGTGGGGAGGTTGGGTGCAGCGGGCACGGCGGGCGTAGCTAGCGGACCCGATCTATGAACAATCGGAGGAGTCGATTTGAGTGTCGGCGCGGCGGGATCATCAACGACGGGCTCGAGTGTCGCAAATTTTCGAGAAATCGTCAAAGCGGGTGTGGCAGACTGGCGTAGTCCATTTGCGTGGCTCGCCCATCGAGCGACTTCATTTCTCCGCCAATAACTTCAACGGGTCTTGTCTGGTACTGCTCCGCAGCACGCGGCCACAGAAAGCTCTTCATCGTTGGGGTTTTGAGTACCAGGGAGTGGTGATGCATCCTGCCCGGTCCTGGGTACAGGTGTAGGGTATGGGATGGGGTTCGTGCAAAACGCGGAGAAAAGCCGCGTACAAATGTGTGCGATGCGGTGGTCGTCGTTTCGGCCGTGCTCGTGAACGGGACGGGTAGGGTAAGGCGATGGTGGATGAACCTGCTGTCCCAGCTAAGTCGTCAGCCACAAACATAAGCGGCACTCACATTCGTCCCCTACGCCTCCTTATTTCACGGTGTGTCCATATCCATGTTCGCTCTAGACGGAGGCGTGCGCGGTGGTTGCGAGGGCGCACCACAGCCTGGACAATCCGATGTGTCGCGTCGCGTCGTGTCGTGTTATGACGAGAGGAAATAACCGTTCGGATTTGTCAACTGTCAACAATTTAGTGAACGTCCGTCTGAATCTGTGCGTGGGCGTGATATGCGGCGAGAGCTCTGTGCATTGTCTTCCCTTGTAGGCTTGACAGGCGAGCTCAACTCCTCGATCGAGTACCTTTTCTCGAGGTAGGGTGCGAAGGCGTTGGGCGTGAGAACGGGAATGGCGAGGGGAGTTTCGCGGCATGAGTGGTCAAGTTCTGGCGCTTGTCCTGAGTGGGCCAAGAGGAGAGGAAAGTGTGAAAAGATGTGAATATGAAAGAGGATACACGCTGACTAGTCTTGAACAGGCAACCGACATCAGACGTGGCGAAGGAGCGTTGGAACAGGACGCTGCAACAAGCTGAGTTCTTCACCCAAGAAAATCCGTGTCGAACGTACCTTCTGCTCTTCCGCATTCGCCGCGCCTTTCGGATTGGTCAATTCCATCTCCATCCTGCTCGCTCGACTCTGTGTCCGTGGACCGTGCGAGAGTCCTGTTCTCGCTCTCGGTTGGATTCTTGGGCAGATGTGAGGGCGCTGGCGTGCGGAATTGGCTGAAATGGCTACGGATATGGCGATTAGTTCGATGGTTAGGTCCAGGAGCAGTGGAAGGAGGCGAGGAGGACGGGCTCATATGTCTGAGGCAGCCGTAGCAGACATTCGCCGGACAGCTGGCGTGCGGGATGGAAGAGGTCCGTTGCACGGCTGGAATAGCGCAATGACGCTGCACAACAGGCGTAGCCAACCTGCGGGATACATCTGGCGTAGTCGAAGGCGTGCGCGGAGTCGCGTCCAGTAAGCGCAAATGGCAAAGAAAGCGGCTAGCGGCCATGATCTTGTGGACGGAAGCATAGAAGACGCGCCTGTGACGGGCAATGTTATAGTCTGTAGGGTCGGGGATAAAAAAAATTGCATATTCTCGTCAGCGTCCCCCACACGCCAGCTACACAGCAGACGCACCTAGTCCCCCGATTTTGCTGCCATTCTCGCCAAGGCCCGTAAACTTCCAGTATGGCTCCGGATCCCATGGAGTATCCGTGTGCGTGTTCTTCCATAAGGTGGCGAGCGCAGTGATTGAAGGCGCACACAGCCCGAACGATGCGATGGAGGCGGTGGGTAGGTGTCGGGTCAAGCAAAGCGTACAGGCAGGCACAGCTCGCGTGGCAAATCTGGACTCGGGCGGCGAGCCGAGCGGCCGACTCGCTACTTCTCATCTTGTTTTGCTTTCCCCACCACCTCTCTATCGTTAATTATCTGCTAGGCGTTGGCTTGGGTATATCTGCAGTGTATGAGTCTCAGAAGCACAAGTGGCTCTGCTTCGAGGAAAGGCACTTGCATAAGTTACGAGTTTCTTCCATCATCAAACGCTTTCTTGTCCAATTTAATTGACGCTGTATCGACAGAAGTTCAAAATCTTAGGGAACAACGCGGTCGTCGACGAACGCGTCCTCGCTCCTGGCTGCGCCTTCCGTAACCTGTCATGATGGTGAGCTCGACCGTGACATCGCTGTATGCCTTCAAGCGCCATGGACCCAGAGCCGAACTTCGTATTCCTTTGACTGAGCTTCACCGGCTCTGCGAGCGATATTGCCTACGTCCGTCAGCTTGCCGCTCTGCAAGAAAACGGGGCATGCATACAGATCAGTTCAGGCCCGTTGTCCGTCGAGCACTGTCCTAGGAGAGAGTTCGAGGCAAGCATGTCTGGCAAATGGTCGAAAGCATTGAACACTGACTTTTTTAAGCATGACTAAAGGTGCGCTTGTGGGCTATGATTTTGTTTCCTGCCGTCGATTACTGTTCGGTCACACTGACGGTATAGCTCGACAGCTTGTGCGGCTTGCTTTACGTGGCCTTCGTAAAGCAATTCATGGAATTGGACTTGCACAATCAGGTCACCCGGGCTTGAGACGTACGATGAACACAGGTACGTAGTCTCTCATATACGACATTCTTCACGCCCACGATGCCGACTCTATCGCTCATGCACATCACTCCTAGTAGTCTGATCGCACCAACAATTAATCGTCTCCCGAAGCATCGGCCCTTCGTTCGCAAACCTCTTCGACGTTTCCACCAGCTTCGAATGCTTCATGGGCATTCTCGAGATCACAGTATGGTTCGGCCGCGTGACGACGAGCTCCAAAGTCTTGTAAGCTTTCATGTTCTTACGATTGAGTGACAGCCTCAGGATTGTCGGCCTCGCGGCTTGGCCTCGTTAACTTCATGGTAATGTCAGCGGTCGTCGTTCTGGGAACGTTTGAGTTGAGTGTTGTATTCCGCGTCGCGTTAGGTTCTCGGGAAATGACAGCCGTTTCGTAGGTGATCAGACACTGCCCGTATCGTCCTCTTGCCAACAGTGTCTGGCGTGCAGACGCTCTACGACCTTCATCAAAAGCTCAGAATGCGGAGCTGTGGCTCGGTAAATGTCATGGACGGGTACTCATCGCGTGAATCAATAGTAGACGTCTCAACGGGGGCAGCGATACTACTCGCGTTTGCTGCAGCCGCGCTCGTGCGGTCGACAGGGGAGGTAGATAACATACTCAACAGAATACAATAGTTGACGAGCCCTGGGACGCAGGAACAAGGAGTCATATATGTACTTTCACCAAGTAAGATTAGCGAATGATACTTCTGCATTCGGCAAGTATAATGTATCTCGTGCCACGGCCACTGGGACATCTTACGACCGAAGCTGGAGAGAACAGACGGCTAGGAAGCCACAAATCTTCGACTGCAGAGTGCAAGGACATTATCACATCAAAGTCTCTCTTCTTGAAGGTTGCTCGGAAAGTCCGTGCATCCGTAGACTCGCCGGGGAGCGTGTTCATATCGAAGTCTTTGATGACGACCTTGCATGTCAAAACTTCGGGACCTGTACTTTCACGCATTCGTGCTATGCGAATCTATTCCATGATCGTCATACGCGGGTTACACTGTCCCAGCTCTCGGTCCGTACGGGCATTCGTCACAGAAGCCGAGCTGGGTGACAATGGAATGCCTCGGTGACCGGGAACCGCATCAGTCGTCGTTCATCCAAAGACTCGATCCTCTATCCATTAATGCTATTCGGATTTCCGCTACGCATTGATGGCTTACCCAGTGTTCACATCCCTATGATGTGTGGACACCGTGTGAAGAGAACGCACCGGGTCTAGATGGCACCGCGTATTATTGACGGATTGCAACGCCTTGGCCCCGGGTTTCCTGCTCTCATCCTCCCGCCCACCCATCTCGTCCTTGACATCCATGCATATATTCCAAAGCATCGCAAAGTGGTCGAAGCACGTCTTTCGCCGCAAGTCAGCGTCCGGGAAGCCCGCATACAAACAGCCTCTGCGCGCGCCGCCGGACGGACTATCCGCCCCTGCTGCTGTAGACGAGAGGACGTCGTCCTCCCAGTTGCAGAGGGCTCCTCCTGGTGAATCCATCTCGCTGAACTCAGCCAACTCCAACGGAGGTGAGCGCACAGACAAAGACAAAATACCCGCCCCTGCTACTGTACTAGGCGACCGCGGGAAGTCGTCCTCGCAGGGCGTGCGACCCGATAAGCCCAAGCCGGTCGACACGGTCCTCTCGAACGGTGAACTCATCCTCGGGACGCTCGATCAAGTGGGACAGGTAGTGCAGAACGTTCCCTGGGTGGGACCTTTGGTGATGGCGATGAGAAAGCTCCTCGAGATGCACAAGGTCAGCAAAATTACTCTTCTCTACACCCGTCATGGAGCTTACAGAGCTCTCTCCTAGAATTACACTGCAGATCAAGAGCAGATTGCGCAACTAGTCGAGAAATCCCAAGCTATCTGGAACACTATTGCGCCGCTGCTTGAACGCGTCCAAATCACTAATCGATCGGCTTTGCTTGATGATCTCAAGGCGGACCTGCTCGGTTATAAGGAGTAAGCTTGCCTTTCCATACAACGCTCAGAGATGTCTGACATCCCGAAGACTGCTTGACAATGTGACCAACTACGTCAAACAATACAAGGAACATGGCAAGTTCACGAAGGGCGCCGGCCACGACAAGTTCAGTGCCAATTTCAACGTGCTGGATAAGGAGATGGATGGGTATTGTGATCGTCTCCAGGTATGTAACCAATTGAATCGACAACTATCAATTCTGATATACTGTCTCTCAAGACCAAATGTGCGCTTGCGCTGGCAGTTCAGATTGACTATCTTCACGGTCGAGTGTGAGTTTCTACATGCTCTAGACGTGTGTGCCTGACTTTGTCATCTAGTATGGATGCTGATCTCTTCAAATGGCTGGACAGTCCCCCGGACGGGCGGTCTAATCTCATGCGTGCTCGGGAGGAACGGATGGAAGGCACCGGTGAATGGCTCATCTTGGATGATGAACGCTTTCTTGAATGGAAGAAAACTCCCGGGTCCCTTCTATGGATATCTGGTAACTGTGAGTTTGTACGCTACAATTTGTGCAGTGACTTAGCAATGTTTGTAGCGGGCACGGGGAAGACTATTCTCAGGTAGTGATGATGCTTCAATTTGCGCTCATATTTCTGATTCTTTCATCACTAGCTCAAGCGTCATTGACAACATTGATGCTCATAACAGTATTCCGTTGGCGTTCTTTTACTTTAGTGTCAATGACTCCGACGGCAGCAAGGACCACCTTAATCCGGCTATTCGGTCACTTCTTTATCAACTCTCGCAGTACACTCCAATTCCTCACAGGGTCACCAGTGACTACTATTATGAGGCTGGTCGTAGGGGTCAAATTCCTCCTTCTGAGAGGATTGTTCTTGAGATGTTGAAAAAGGTCCTTCAGGACCTTTCCAATACCTACATTGTTCTTGATGCACTTGATGAATGTTCTCCATCAGAGCATCAGCACTTGCTGAACTTCATCATGTTGTTGCACCGATGGCAAAACACAAGGTTGCATCTTGTGGTGACAAGTCAGCCACGAGATCCCTTCACAGTTTATCTTCCTTCTGTCTCCACACAGATTAACCTAAATGGTGACCACTCTGTGTCAGACGACATCACTAGCTTCATCACCAACCAGCTACAGACAAATGATGATTTGAAGCATTGGCCATCAGAGCAGAAGCAGGAAATTATGACAACTCTCGTGCAACGTGGAGCAGGCATGTAAGATCCTGATCATTAGCTATTTTTCTTTCATTTCATTCTGATTCTTTTCACAGGTTTCGCTTTGTTGCCTGTCTGCTTTGCGAGTTGATGGAGTGCCATAACCAGAGGCAATTGGCTGCGGCTCTCTCACAGCTACCTCAGGATTTGAATGCACTTTACGACCAGATTTTGTCACGCAACAGCAAAAAATATGACTTAGGTTTACACCAAGCTCTCCAATGGCTGTGTCTTTCACTTCAAAGTCTCACTATTGATGAGTTGAATGATGCTGCATTTGCATTCAACACATCAACTATTATGTGGCAATTTGACCCTGATTTGCAAACTCAAAATAAGATGCTGTTGACAAAACAACTATCCAGTCTAGTTGTTGTCACTGAGGAGGAGAATCTTGTGTATGGAAGGAGAAATATTGTGCGTAAATATCTTCTTAATCATAAATTGATAACTGACTATATTATTACTTATCAGGTTCAGCTTGCTCACTCATCTGTCCGTGACTATCTTACAACTGGGGTCACCAGTCTTGCAAAGCAATATGGCATTGAGCCATTATCTGGTCATGATATGATTGCCCATACTTGCCTTACGCAACTGTGCTACTTCAGAACAGAGGACTTAAGTGACATTGACCAAATTCCAGACATAAAAGCTAAACTCAAACTTGTGGATTATTCTGGAAACTACTGGTTAAAGCATCTCAATCTCAGTGGATGTCAATCAGAGAGAATGGAATTGGCAAATTTACTCTTGTTACCTCATAGTTCACAATGGCTTGTTTGGAATCGGCACAGCCTTCATGTCCATGATTCTTCACTTCTACAATATGCAGCATACCACAGTCAGCAGAATGTAGTCCATTCTATAGTTACAGCTGGTCCAGTCAAACAGCAGATACTCAATGCTGCTCTTATTTCATCATCTGAGAAGGACAACAATGACATTGTCATTCTCCTTTTGCACCATGGTGCTGATGTCAATGCTCAAGGTGGTAAATATGGAAACGCATTGCAGGCTGCAGCCCGTTGTGGACATGCCACTGTCGTTCAAACCCTTCTTACCCATGACGCTAATGTCAATGCTCAAGGTGGTAAATATGGGAATGCATTGCAGGCTGCCGCTTATTGGGGACATGCCACTGTCGTTCAAACCCTTCTTACCCACGGCGCTGATGTCAATGCTCCAGGTGGTGAATATGGACATGCATTGCTGGCTGCAGCTTCTTGTGGAGATGCCACTGTTGTTCAAACCTTTCTTGACCATGGCGCTGATGCCAATGCTCAAGATAGTTATTATGGGAATGCATTGCAGATTGCGGCTTTTTATGCACATGCCATTGTTGTTCAAACCCTTCTTGACCAAGGCGCTGATATCAATGCTCAAGGTGGTAAATATGGGAATGCATTACAGGCTGCAGCTCATTGTGGACATGCCATTATCGTTCAAACCCTTCTTGACCAAGGTGCTGATGTCAATGCTCAAGGTGGTAAATATGGGAATGCATTGCAGGCTGCAGCTTATTGGGGAATGAGAGCCACCATTCTAATTCTACTTGAGCATGGTGCTGATGTCAATGCAGTGGGAGGGCTTCATGGGACTGCTTTACTGGCCGTGACAAAGGGCCAGACAGAGATAAAACAGTGGGGTGAAGAAGACAACAATTATGTAGAAACTGTCCATTTGTTGATAGCACACGGAGCTGATGTTGAGCCAATGTTGTAGACATGATCACGAGTGTCTATTCGGATGTATCCGACATCCGAACCACGAATATGTGCACCTCAAACCCAGATATTCGTATTCGGATGGATATCCGACATTGCATCCGAGATAATTGTCCAATATCCGAATATTTGTGAATATTCATCCGAATATATTCGAATATATCTGAATATCCATGAGTATTGGCATAATATTGCATCAAGAGCAGCCTGAAACCATACCTACTATGAAGTTATGGTATTAGACTGTGTGTAAATGTCAATTAGAGTCACATAGCTAACACAGAACACTCATATACTACAGCCCACACTATCATGTCTCGGATGTCTGCTCAGAAAGTGGACATCCGACATCCGAGAGGCATCCGACATCCGAGAGGTATCCGACATCCGACATCCGAATATCTTCGGATGTCGGATACGAATATAATTGAAATATCCGAAAATATCCGACATTCGTGCTCATGTCTACAATGTTGGATTTCTATTCCAAGCACAAGGAAGAAGAATGTGACCCAGAAATTATGCAGATCTTATTGGATCACAAAGCAGCAAAGGAGAAGGAAAGAGATTGAATATGTAGTACACATGTCTGCAATAGTTGCTATGTAATATATTCCCAAGGTTTTTTTTTTTGCTAACCTTTACATTCAAGTTACACTCTTGAGTCTGTTCAGGTAAGTTTTATTTTAACATTTCCATACATAGTACTTTCACGCCAAGTGTTCAGAGATGATGAAACAGGTAACGCATTAACAGATAACTCAACAATAAATACTGCGCACACATACTACAGATAAACATACATAAGCCTCTACCCTACATTTACACACCCAAATTCCCTCCATGCCCCAGTGCACTGAGGAAGTGCTGTGCGAGGGCCTGTGGGAACCAAATCAGCAACAGATAAGATGAGGACAGGGACAGAGGAAAACCCCAACAGAACAGAACAAAATCAATAAATAAAACTCAAATCACCCCCCTCACCTTGAACCCAGCTCCACACCGTCCCCCATCCCCCATCTCCCACCCGCAAAAGTATTCTTCTCGCCTCGCTACGCTTCCTCCTCCTCCTCCTCCTCCCCCACTACTATCTGGCTGTGAATAAAACTTGTGCTGGAACTGGTGTTGAAACTGAGGCTTGATGAGACGGTTATGATTGAGAGTCTGTGTCCACCCGTCGGTAATCCTGCTCCTGGGACTGAGAAGACTCGGGCTCGGGTTTCTGCATGAGGAGTCTGAGCCCGCCCCAGGGCTGACTCTCCGCCCCATGGCTCTCCACACTTGCACCAGGCTCCCCGCCATCAGGCATGAACCAGACTTGGTTTGCCGCGTTGATAGCGTGCATCACCACGTTGCCCGTCGACATCTGCCGTTTTAAGTGGGAGTCTGCCCTGTGTCAATGTGGCAACTGCGGCGGCGGCGGCAGAGGTTTGGCATTCTCCCTCCACTCCCCAGGTTTGGCGCCCTCATCCCTCCACTCCCCATCCTCCTCCGAGTCCCCATCCCCCCAGTCCTCTCCATGTCGTGGTGGTGGTGATGCAGGTGCCGGTGAACCTCGCTCCAACTCCCGGACTCGGTCCGCATTCTCCCGCATATGCCTCTCCACCTCCGTATCTTTATCCCTCTCCACCCTGCGCGTCTCCGTCCCGCCCAGCAGCGCCACAACGCCCACCCTGTGCTGTAGGAACAATTAATTGTAGCCTCTAGTGGCAGCGCGGAACAATTCATTGTGGGCTTTAATTAGAGGGCAGTTGATAAGAGCCTACAATTAATTGTAGCCCCAACACTGCCCCAGAGAATGATACCAGATTAGGCAGGGGGGCGCGCTAGGCCTCTCTGCCGGCTGCTCTGATGTGCGGCATCACTGTAGGCATCGGTGCGGGCGCGCTCCCATCAATCTATATACAGGGATGAAACGCTCGGGGGCAATACTGGTGCATAGCCTCGCAACTCGGGTCATGCCAAATCCGGCACAGGCATTAGCTGCTCCCAGATCCCAAAAAAATGTGCCGCACCCCAAATTAGCATATGCCACGCTTCAAATAGACCCACTCTGTGCATTAAAGCTTGATTCAAGCCTACAGGTAGTTGTCTGCTTCCTCGCGCTGCTATGTATCCGGCTCTGACCAGATCCAGAATCCGGCAATACCTCAATCCGGATTTACCGGATCCCCACCAAAATGCACCGCACCTCCAGTTAGCGTGCGCCACACAATCCACAGGCTACATTTGGCAGAGAGAGCTCAATCATACCACCATTTAGTGCCCCCGCACTACTTGAGTGCTCCGGTATAAGGCTGCGGAACTTTCCGCCCTCAGGCACGACCACTTCAACCAGCAATGCGCCACATGCCGTATGCATAGTTCTGAGTCAAATTGTATGCCATTCATACATGTTGCTTCTAGATACACTATTCAATATCATCCTCGCAGGATTCCTCAACTTCCTCAGCCTCAGCTTCAACTTCAACCTCTACTACATCAGAAACCGGCAACCCTGCTACAGATCTGCGGCAACAGCTCTCAAAGCCGCCCATTCTGACTCCAAGTGCTCTGCACGTTCTAACTTACGCGACACCTGAAACTCCGCAAACACGCTAAAGCCCTCGCTCAGTGCTGCATCTGCATTTGGGCGAGGACACAGCCTCTGTGATTCTCTCCACCACGTGGCTTTCCATTGAACATATGCCACCACCCGACACATCTCTTCGGACACCAATTTGACTTCTTCCTCCCATTGGAGCATCCGTGCCCGGGCTTTACACCACTCAATCTTGAGTGCTACCCATGTGATATTGTCAAGCAATGCCAACTTGAGTCCCGAGAGCTACGCACCTTCATGTACAACGGCTTGTCCTCGGCCTGTACCTGTTGTGCCGGCCGGGAAACTATACCAAATCCAAGATAGTTGCCGGTGTCCTTCACCCTGCGATACAACGGCCGTCTCCAATGAGGGGCCTGCGATCAGCTCATCAATGAATCCGGCTTCCTGAAGCCGTGCCTGCTCGCGTGCCTCTTCCTGCGTCAGCATACGTTCATTCATGCCTCGCACATCCTCCGACTTCAGGACACGCAACTCGTTCTCCCAATCTCTGTGACCTTTGAGCTGGAAGAGCGCGTTTGTCATGACTCGGTCGTGGACCTGTCACGAGATCGCGCACGAACTATAGATTGGGTGCGCCACATAGGAGAGAACTTATCCCGAAGAACAGGTCGCGCCATCACGGGAGTTGCCGATGGAACGCGATCAGATCCCTACGTGCCTCGCCGCGCCTCGCTAGCCGGACCAACGTCACATCCGTCGGCCGCCTCCCCTCGATTCCCGCCACTCCGTACGAGCGACGCCCCATTGGGTCGAGGAATGACTCAATGATCGCTATCTTCTGATCAGTCCCACATGGCATGGGCGGCGGCCCGCCCTATCCCGCTTCATCCCGCCTTATCCCGCCCATCGTCCAATCAGCGGTGCTCGATCTAGCGCGCCTTCCTTTCTCGATCAAAAGTACCATGCGCTACCGCAGCACATCGCTCCCGACGCGTCGGGAGCGCTCCCGACGGAACCTTCGAGAAGAGGAGTTATTCATCAAGAGGTCGACGTATAAATACAGACGCTCTTTGTAGTAGATAGTCAGACTTCGTCCTTATCAAGTTTCCTTCCGCATTCTCTTGCCGGATACTCTGACTCCCTCTGAGCAAGGGCTCCCCCCATGCCCTCCCTCGGTGACTCCGGTATCGCCCCCCACTCCTCGAACGAAGGATCTCAATGCGCCACATCTCGGACCGGGTCCGATGAATCGCGCGACACCAGGAGACGGGGTCTCCTGGGTGTTCACTCTCTGGGCAATACGGAGGGGCATCCGTCGAAGTCCTCCGTGATCCCTCCCAAGCGACCGGACGGACGCGTCCCGGAGATATGTGTGTTGTGCCCGCAGGAAAGCCACGGTCGGGGCGTAGAGACGCGCCATCGTGAGCAAGTCCTTGTCATGGCGGGGTCAGGTCGTAACAATAGGACGAAGTCTCCCTACTGCCCGTACAACACCATATCAATAACTCAAGGCCCGTTCACAACAACTACTCTGGTACTCAGCACCACCTCGCACGAAGCTCCATCCCTCGATCCACTCGACCAAACCGACATACGGTTATTCTCCCAACTCCGATATGTCTCCTCTCAGGTGACGATCTTACGCGATGAAGAGGAGGGGACACCACCCCACCTAGAAGTAACACGAAGGGTACTACGGATAATGGACGTGGTCCACCAAATATCTCGAACAGTGGAGGACTGGCCCCTCCTCCGTTCCTTTGTAAAAGGGTATACACTCGCCCTGGCAACATTCTCACAGATATCCGGGGGACACCTCCCCGCCTCGCAACGACGAACCCGACGACACCTGCACCATTTCTCCCAGTACTACCTGGAGAAACCCCTTCGACGAATACGGTCCCCTGGGTTCATCAGAGAACTTCACATCGAACCGATATACTCAATCGAATCACCATTGACTAGTAATGGAGTGGTTCGTTATAATCCTCTCTCAAAGGAACCCCAACGTCGTTCCCGTTTACAAAGACGCAATGCTCGAAACCCTTCCAACAGCGTCTGGCGCAAAATTCACTACGTCGACGACGTTGTATTCTTCCTCGACGAAAAGGAGGACTGATGGGTTTCGCGCAACGCGCCCCCCCCATTTTCGGAAACAACATTTATTCGGCACGGACAACCCAGGACTCAGATAATTAGGCAATTCGACAGGGCCCCGCGTAACGAAAGACGGTCCTCAGAACCTCGGGGAGGTCGAACTGGAAAATGCGAAGAGAAATAGAGGGCTCCCACTCAGCGGAAGCGGTAACCCAACCACTCGGCGATCAGGGCCGAGGGCCCGATCCCACGAACCGCGTTGCAATCAGTCGATCGCGACGCGCGAACGCGACAAGTTCCGACGCCTCACCAAAGGTCCTCGACCTAGGAGAATTGTCTCCTCGCTCGACCAACACCAGACGACATCAAGACAGGTGCATAGATTTATAAAAAAGTACAAGAGGCGCGGATCAAGAACTACTATCGAAGACGTATTGGGTCCATGCCCGTACCTATGCATTCAAAAAATCCCCACGACATCCCCTCGAAGCGACCACATCCCTCACCAACCCTGCGCCGAGTCCATCGACCGGGACCACTCCTCAAAAGTCATGTTCCAACGGGTCGCCGATCCTGGGGTCTCCTCCGCAGTCATGAACTCATGAAAACAGGCGGCAATGGCTGGATCCCGCTCCGACGCCCAAAGGATGGCGATGAGGCGACGGATGGAGAGGTGATCCCAAAGATAGCGAAGGATGAGGTCGAAGGCGTCGACACAGTACATCGTCGTGTCCGGCGCCGACCCAGGAAAGGCATTGACTAAAATCCAAGGAAAACATCCCGGTTAGTAAAGTATCGCGAGGCGATAGACGAAAACCACACCGTGAGGGGCGAACAGGAGCCAAGCACAGGTCGAGAACGCCCGCAGGGTAGCCGAAGGAGACGGGCGCGTCAAAGCCCACCACGACAAGGGCGGACGAAAGAACACCCTCCCCAAATGTGCGATCGATGAGCGAAACAGGACGAACTAGGAAAACGACTCCGTTAAAACCAACCTCGGGGCCAAAAGGAAAAGAGGCTTACTAGTGAAGCCCATACCAAGGGATCAGTAATCTCTTTTGACAATGTCGAGGCCATTCGGAGGGCCTCGGTTATGCAACCGACGCAGCGCGACCAGGCCTCCACGATCGCGGGTGAAGGGCGAGCAATATCACCTCGCACCCAAACCAGGAAACCGTCCCGGGACAGCAAACGAATTCCGTTGACCACCAGCGGGGCCGACACGAAGAGAGTGCTCAAACGACGAGGGGTAGACACCCGCGGAGGAGTGGGCGAGCGAGTGGGCGAGCGCAACAACGAAGACACGGACGACATGGCAGGAAAGGAATGAGGAAGGAATTGGACGCAGAAAGAGTTTTTGTACTCCAATCCCTTCCTGGAGGCCCTGCCGGGAATTATCTTCCCATCCCCCAGAATCAGGACGATTCCCAAATCAGAAAACTTTAAGCTTTGGACAGTTGGGACGAACCGGATTCTCGACATATATTCGACGGAGGCGCGCTAAGAACTTCCACTGGATTAGGAAATTACCGTCCTCGAAAAGGACGATCCAGTATGAGAAAATGCCATCGGCAGAAGTTAACGACATCGGGGTCTGAGCGCGCGGCGTTCCAAACAGATCTCTAGGGAACGGCGATCATTGATAAGGCGCCTTGACGAAATCAGGTGTCGGGAAATCGCTGGAGTACGACGGGATGCCTACGCCACCACTCTATTCGGACTGTCCTATACCAAGCGGAGAGGCCTCCCGGCGTGAAGAGGCGTGCACGGCCATGTGACGAACGCGCCTGTAACCCACTCAAATCCAGGGACCCGCATTGTACCCGAAAGAAGTCACAGCTAAAGAAGCGCACAGCCTTGGGCTCGTATCAAGAAACCAACGAACGTGCGGGCCCTTGTCCATTAAACTTTAGGTCTCTACCAAAATCAGCACTGGACGAGGGATTCCCCAGAGAATCCCCAGGAGTATGACGCCCGTCACGTTGGAGATGACTCGACTGAATGTCCGACTCGGACTTGGTCCTTTCCCAAAATCGAAAAGGCGCTGCCTACGGAAGCTCCTCTTACGTTTCTCGGGACGAGAAACTTAAAGAGGGGATATTGTCATGACTCGGTCGTGGACCTGTCACGAGATCGCGCACGAACTATAGATTGGGTGCGCCACATAGGAGAGAACTTATCCCGAAGAACAGGTCGCGCCATCACGGGAGTTGCCGATGGAACGCGATCAGATCCCTACGCGCCTCGCCGCGCCTTGCTAGCCGGACCAACGTCACATCCGTCGGCCGCCTCCCCTCGATTCCCGCCACTCCGTACGAGCAACGCCCCATTGGGTCGAGGAATGACTCAATGATCGCTATCTTCTGATCAGTCCCGCATGGCATGGGCGGCGGCCCGCCCTATCCCGCTTCATCCCGCCTTATCCCGCCCATCGTCCAATCAGCGGTGCTCGATCTAGCGCGCCTTCCTTTCTCGATCAAAAGTACCATGCGCTACCGCAGCACATCGCTCCCGACGCGTCGGGAGCGCTCCCGACGGAACCTTCGAGAAGAGGAGTTATTCATCAAGAGGTCGACGTATAAATACAGACGCTCTTTGTAGTAGATAGTCAGACTTCGTCCTTATCAAGTTTCCTTCCGCATTCTCTTGCCGGATACTCTGACTCCCTCTGAGCAAGGGCTCCCCCCATGCCCTCCCTCGGTGACTCCGGTATCGCCCCCCACTCCTCGAACGAAGGATCTCAATGCGCCACATCTCGGACCGGGTCCGATGAATCGCGCGACACCAGGAGACGGGGTCTCCTGGGTGTTCACTCTCTGGGCGATACGGAGGGGCATCCGTCGAAGTCCTCCGTGATCCCTCCCAAGCGACCGGACGGACGCGTCCCGGAGATATGTGTGTTGTGCCCGCAGGAAAGCCACGGTCGGGGCGTAGAGACGCGCCATCGTGAGCGAGTCCTTGTCACGGCGGGGTCAGGTCGTAACAGCGTTTTGAGCCCACTGGTATTGCAGATTACTTAGCTGGATGCCAATCTGAATCTTCCGCTGTATTCCTTCGGCGCGAGTGGTCAGATTATGGCCAGTGACGTTCCTGACACTGAATAGATGGCCGGCGGAACGAGTACAAAGGCCCTTTCGTAATTCCTCGAGCGAGTCGCGGGCTTCAGCCTCGCGCAGACGCGTCTCGGCTTCCGCAAGACCAGCTGCACATGCACGTGGAAGAGCGCGATCACCGGGTTGGAGGGCGGATGGAAAGAAAAGTATGATTTCTTCTGGCGCAAACCTGCCCGGGTTGTCAAGGTATATGATTTCCGCGGGCGTCAAGAATTCACACAATTGGGGCATGAACACGCCTTGGAGACCGCAAAATTTTTGAATCAGGTGTAGTATGGCTGTGTGCTGTTTCTGTACATTGAGCTCTTGATATGTGGTGCCGGACTTTTGGGCCTTGACCTCTCAGGCAATCACCCGTTTGTTGATGGAACTCAGAGTTAGTGATGAATTATAAGTAAAACTGATGGAAACATACTGTTTCTGCTCAATCTCAAGCCCATTGGAGAGAAAGAGAGACATACTTCACTGGTGTGATACTCCACTGCTCCTCAGCGCAGCTTCATGTTCTTTCTTTGCCATATCCAGTTGAATATCCTTCAGTGTCTCTTTGTTCTGGAGTTGCGGCTCATAGGGACAAGGTTTTGAATGGTCCCTTTCCCACATCGCTATCTCCCTTGCCCATCCATCAACAATGGCGGCCGTGCAATACTGCCGCACACCTGCATCAAATTCTGTGAAGTCCTTGCAATGTTTGCGGGCTGACTTGATGGCGTCAACAAGACAAATCTTCAGTATGCGACCTATGAGTGGCGGTCAGAACTGAATGATGATGTGCTATTGAAAGAAAACTCAGCAAATGCAAGGATGACAGCCATGCCATCAGCAAGTGGCGGATCACGCTCTGGGGTCGAGACCATGGCATTTTGCATGCGGAAGTTGCCATCCACGGCAAGGAATAGTGGTGTGAGGAATCTGTAGTCAAATCATTAATTTTCATACAGGAAAGTCTGATCAAAGGCGCGCTCACGGTTTCAGTGATGTTGTCCAATCACTGGGGAGATTACGGCCAGGGTGAGGACATGCTGGGCACTCAATGGCAAGTTTGCCCCGCTGAGTCCCTGAGATGCCGTCACAATCATTTCCCCGCCCGGCCTCTTTGCAGAGTTGAAGATGACAATATTGCCAAATGCAACGAAGGAGAACGCAATAGCAATTGGTGGTGGTGTATTTGTCCGCTCAAAGGTCAGTCTTTCCAAGGACTTCCAAAGATCCCAGGCAGGGAGCTTGCCGATGCAGCTCTCCTTGTGAAATAGACAAAGGAGCAAAAACGTGATGGCCGTCTGAGGTGACAAAGGGATTGCGGGATACCAGGAAGTGCGCATCAGCTGGATGTAAGGTTGCGGTGCAGTCGAGCAACCACAAAACCGTAGATCAATGATGTGCACGCCGTTGCAGTGAAGCACGACAAAGTCTTTGACAGTACTCACCGGACTCGGACAAATTTTGCCGATATGCCCAAGATGGAGGGTCAACCCTAGCTCGCGGAGCCAGAAATGTTCGAAATTGGTCCCGTTCCAGCGCTAGCAATACCAATGTCAGCATATGAGAATGGAAGTAGAAAGAATTGGGCGCACCGCAATCCAGTGTAGAGGCTGAATGATGTGAAACTCAATGCAACAGCTCAAACACATGATGCCTAAACCCAAGCACTCCTGCTTGCAGCAACGGTACTCAGCCAAACCAGGTTCCATGTGGCATAAGGAGCACTGATCCGAGCTTCCGCCACAACCCTCCAATCGCATCAACTCCAAAAGATAAGTCTCCCTGAAGCTGCGCCAAGTTGCCATGGGATTATTCTGATCATGAAAAGATTAGATTCATACATAGGAACTAAGTACAAACTGACCGAGTTTCAATACCGAGGTTTAACAGTGACTTTGACGCCGTCTTGCGTTCCGTCACTAGCAGCAAGTGGTGCATCCGCGTCAAAACCAGTAAGCTTGTCGTTTGGTACGTAAGTGAAACCATTGACTAAGGCAGCCATATTCAATGTCTCATTGTTGACCTCAACAAAGAGCAACGGAGGAGGTCCATCATTGTCATTGTCCGCATTTGCGTCGTCAAAAGCTGAGGGCGGGGGTTCCACGGCCTGAGATGCAATAGTATTGTGTTTGACTCGCGTCATTTAATGACCATCCGAAGAAAGCATGGCTGTCTTGGCAATGTGCTCCTCCAATTCATAGAAGCCGGCTGCGCGTTTGCGCTTCACATTAGCTGATGAGATAGAGTTGTACATGAAGGAGACAGTTTGTGATAGTCAGATATTTGCCCAAGCTAATATACCTTGTGACCCTGCAGCGCAAGTATGTCCCAGAAGAATGTTTGCAGCCCAAGATGATAGCACAACTATTCCGAGCACGTAACAGACAACTTCCAAGCCTCAGAGAACAAAAACGAGTGGCATTCAGAAGGAGCTTAGACAAAAAGACAGAGTGATAGCATTGCGTATCCGGATCATCGAAACAATAGATGTGAGCCTTATCATTTGATCGCTACTTAATCACAATTGAATTGCTCTTCCTTTGACTCCCACCACTCTTCCACCTGACTCTCCCACCGGACCGTCATTCGGTCCCACGGGTGGAATAATACCGTTTTACGTCGCCCACCATGATCCAACACATGGTATGATACCTCTCTGATTGTTACTGCAACCTTCCATAACATGTTGCTCAAGTCGTCACTTGAGGGCATGTGCATTTCTGCACCGTCTATTGTCTGCTCGCCTCCTTGGCTTCCTGATCCAGGCGACAACAACATGATTCATTCTGGGGGGAGTATCTATGTCGTCGGCCGAGGCAAACATGTGGGTGCCTTCTCTAGTTGGTGCGTCCATCTGTATGTTCATTGCCTTTCATGACTGATGACTCGTACAGGGCAACAGCCAGAAAGAGCGTGAGCGGCTACAAGAACAACCTCCACGAGTCATTCTCCAGGTGGAGTCAATGCGTCAAATGGTGGGACGGGAAGTTTCAAGCCAGGCAGCTCAATGACCACATCTGTCCAAGGTCGCCTTCCAGCAATCAAGCACCACCCTCTCTCCCATTGACACCGACCGTGCCTGTCCATCCCCGTCACCGTCCTCGCCCCACCACTGACCAGCATCCGACACAACACAATCTAGATATACGGAGTGCACCATTGACTCCGGCGGGTAGACAAACCAGACCCCGTATGGCTATGCCCATTCCCAGTACCAGTCATACCCAACCATCCTTGTCCTCAGTCCATCCTTTGTCCAGCTCCCCTACTCACTGCATGAAACATACCATATTTACGCCGGAAATATGGTGAAAAAATGTAAAATTTCTTTAGCATATTTACATCTTGAAAATGATGAAATTATCATGAAATTGAGTGAAAATATGATGAATACATCTGATTATAGCAAGGTATAGCATATATTTACTATATTTTCATGTATTTTTACAATATTTTCATCATTTTTGAAGTGAAAATATGCTAATGAAATTTTACATTTTTTCATCATATTTCAGGCGTAAATATGATATGTTTCATGCAGTGACTACTGCATACAGCAAGGCGCCGTCACCTACCTCCCCAAGCCGCTCTTCGGGGGAAAACTCTCCGCTTACATGGTCCACCAATTCCGTTCTCTTTTACGGCCTCTTCGTCGATGGTATTGATGGATGCAAGATCTATACCAATTGGTGAGTGCCATACCATTCTATCGTCCATGATACTGATGATTTCTTTGACAGTATGGATGTGAACGCTGCACTGATGACCACGGTACGCCGTGGTATGAAAGCATATCTTACGGTTGGACCTGATGTTGATACTGTTCTCGCAGACGGTCTCTTTTAAGTAAGGGGTTGCTATTTGTTGTATGCGTAAGGTAGACGTATACATTCTGATTTACAGAGTGTCCATTATCTGAAGCCGAGAGTACCGCCGTAAGTCCGCCTCTGCATGTCCTTTTTGGGACATGTTTTTTGCTTGCCTCAACACATACCATGGCCGACAAACCGGAACCAAAAAGCTGGGTCTCGGGGACGTGTCTCGCGTTCTTCAAATTGGAAGGAGCTGCCTGGGAGAAAGCATCTGCCAGTAAGCCCGTTGTATCAAAATGGGGCCGCCAAATGGCCATTTGCTATGATATCCGCTATGGTCACCTTAGTCGGAAGGAGGACCTTGAAGACACGCTGGCTATGCCAGACACGGACAAGATTGCGGAATGGGAAGAGAAAGAGTTGGAGCGCCTGTCAAAGATGAGCCCAGAAGAGGTGACAAAAAGACAAGATGCAATGAGGAAATTGGCGGACGTGTGTCGACAAACTATCCTCAAACTGTTCATGGCTAACAATTAATGTTTACAGAAAATTCTTGCCTGGTATTGTCAGCATTATTGGGGCGTGCGCAAGTCCGACAACAATGCAGTTGCAAAGGTTCACAACATCTTTGCAGCTGGAAATGGACCACGCCGCGCCCAAGCCGTACAGATGTATACAAGGCTGTACTGGCCAAAAGACCTGAAGGCTGCCGTGACTGCTGCGTATAACGCGTACAAGGCGTCCTCAGCCCTCCCTGCGCAGCCTAGCCCGAACCCCGCCCCTGCTGCAGCAGAGGATCCCGATACTGCTCCTCCTGCTGATACTACGCCTGCCGCCAATCCTACTGCTCCCACAGACACCTCGACAACTACCCCCAACAACAGCGCTCCTAATGCCAACACATCTCCCTCCCCCAATGATCCCGCCACCCCTCCGCATGATGAGGATACCAAATCAATTGAGGGTGTGGACAAATCTGACGGCGCCTATCTCAGGATTTACCGCCGTGTCATTGCCGAATGCTGGGAGAAGGAGACACAGGCAGTGAAGGACTACGTCGCTTCAGCCGTAGAGGACAAGTTCAAGGCCGATACCGCGGCACATCAAGCAAAGAAGGAGGCGGCAGAGAAACATTGTCTGAAGCATTGTGACGTGTAAGCCGCTATCTATCTTGTCTTCTGAAGTGGCTAATTTTGGTCCCCAGTGCGCTCCAAGAGGCTGCCGTATACATGCAGAAAGCCGCCGACGCGACAATGAATAACTTTGGGGTCGCGTGCTCAATTCTTTTGTGCGCTCCTCAAACAAGTTTGAAGGGTGGTCTCAAGGTCAAAGGTAAGCACCCTATCACTGTCATCTGTTTCAACAACACAAACTGATGCTCTCTCTAGCGTGCACGCAGGGAAAGACCCCATTACCGGTCTCGACTGGCCACATGACGACCCGAGTGCATTTTGGGAGGTGGAAACTGCAATGATCACTTTCTGCACCAAAGTCTTCAGTAAGTTTGCTATAATTCTTCATTGCTATCTCGCTGATTAGAACGTGTTACTTTCATACAGATGGTAAAGTTAGAGCTCGCATCGGTGCCTTAGCCACCACGGACTCGTCAGGCTTGCCTTCTGAGGAACCTGACGACTCGGCACCAGCACCCATCGCAAAGAAGACGAAGAGGACCAGGAAGTCAAAGCCGAAGAATTCCGACTCAACCACCATCTCCAACGGCGACGTTCCGAGCACCACTAAGGTCAACGCAGCCAAACCACCCTATGCAGTACCCTTATTATAATACAGTGCTCTAATTAGAGGGCATTGCATTACAATACTGTTACGACCTGATCCCGCCGTGACAAGGACTCGCTCACGATGGCGCGTCTCTACGCTCCAACCGTGGCTTTCCTGCGGGCACAACACGCATATCTCCGGAACGTATCCGTCCGGTCGCTTGGGGGGGACCGCGGAGATCCTCGACGGATGTCCCTCCGTATTGCCCAGAGAGTGAACACCCAGGAGACCCCGTCTCCTGGTGTCGCGCGACTCATCGGACCCGGTCCGAGATGTGGCGCCTTGGGATCCTTCGTTCGAGGAGTGGGGGGCGATACCGGAGTTACCGAGGGAGGGCATGAGGGGAGCCCTTGCTCAGAGGGAGTCAGAGTATCCGGCAAGAGAATGCGGAAGGAAACTTGATAAGGACAAAGTCTGGCTATCTACTACAAAGAGCGTCTGTATTTATATGTCGACCTCTTGATGAGTAACTCTTCTTCTCGAAGGTTCCGTCGGGAGCGCTCCCGACGCGTCGGGAGCGATGTGCTGCGGTAGCGCATGGTACTTTTGATCGAGCAAGGAAGGCGCGCTAGATCGAGCGCCGCTGATTGGGCGATGGGCGGGATAAGGCGGGATGAAGCGGGATAAGGCGGGATGGGGCGGGCCGTTGCCCATGCCATGCGGGACTGATCAGAAGATAGCGATCGTTGAGTCATTCCTTGACCTAATGGGGCGTCGCTTGTACGGAGTGGCGGGAATCGAGGGGGACAGCCGACGGATGTGATGTTGGTCCGGCTAGCGAGGCGCGGCGAGGCGCGTAGTGATCTGATCGCGTCCCATCGGCAACTCCCGTGATGGCGCGACATGTTCTTCGGGATAAGTTCTCTCTTATGTGGCGCACCCAATCTATAGTTCGTGCGCGATCTCGTGACAGGTCCGCGACCGAGTCATAACAAATACCGGCTCTAATTAGAATCACTGCCAGACTGGGTCATGTATTATAATATGGGCAAGTCTGTATTATAATACAGGCTCCGCTGGGTATAGCGGGTGGCGGGGTGTAGCGGGCGGCGCCGTGGGTGATGTGAATGTGCCATGATGCCAAAAATTGGGCATTTCTGAGGAATCACGGGCACGTCCAAATCGGGATGCATGCGCTCCCACCTGCCTATTGTGGTGCGCGTACAGCGCCAAGGTGCCATTGGTACGCATCCAGAACAGTCCGTAAAGCGTGAAATATGTGGCAACTGTGATGACAGTGTACTTAAGGGGGACAGCAGGGATGCGGCTGGGGTGGGGGTAATTGGGGAATAAAGTGGGGGTGCGCGGGGATACGTCGGGGGAGCCTTGAATTTCATCTTGGGCGCGGAACGCTCAAAAGAGCGAGCCACATGCCCTTGACAAATGGGCGGTGGTGTGGGGGGAGGGTGGGGGTCACAATTCAGGGGTGGTGAGGGATGGAGGGGGCGGTGGGTGGTGAAGAAGGTGGTGGGAGTACTGGCATGGGTTGAGGGCAACAGCAAGGGTGAGGGGTGACAGCGAGGTCGAGGACAACATGGGGTGGTATGGCGCGGCAACACATTGAGGTTGTGGCGCGGTTGAGTGGGGTGGGGGGCGATTGGACACGAGCGACGGCAGGGATGGGTTCGGACATCTGTAGGGCGCTGAGTTGTCATTGGGAAGACATCGAGGACGTCTCAGCCAATCCCAGACCAATCTGACGGCGCGGCCCGGAGGCAGTCACATCTGTGGGGCTCAGGGCTCTTGGATGCCCAATCTGAATTTTCCAGGTGTGTGCTGCCTGCGTTGGCAGAGCTTACGCGTCGTCAGCGTCATCCATATGACGGTTGACGAGCTCGGAAGCTCGCCAACGTCATCCACGGCTGGCGTAAGCCGTGGAGAGCGGTTCCGGGTGCGGCGACGGTTGGGAATAAGGGAGAAAGTATGGAGGAGGCCCCAGGCAAGAGCCTGGAGCTGGATGGCATGTTGACGGTGACGTGCCATCATGGTAAGTAGTAAGAGACAACGTCCAAACAGATCCGATCATGTTCCGGCAACTGCCGGATTGCGTTTGGACCACATGACTACAGGAAAGTTCGAAGGAACACTCTCGCCACATCAACTACCGAGCTCGCTCGTACAAATCTAGACTCAGCAGGGCGGCCGACCGCCATAGGAGAAAGACGCGTCCGACCGTCTCCGCTCGGCCGAGGACCTTTCCCAATTGCCCGCCCCTCGCACAACTATGTTCACGAGGTCTCTCCCCTCTGGTAGAGCTGGTGTACGCAACCTGGCAAGTTCGAACAAGAAATGCTGCAAGCAGCGGTATCTCGAGGGAGGCTTCGCAAACGACTACCACGATGCGCGCAGCAAGGTCGAAGGCTCTGACAACGCTTCGAGGGTGGCACAAAGGTAACCGAAGGTGGAATGAGGGCAAACGAAGGCAGCTACTCAACGAGAGTACGTCAAAGACCCTCTTCGACGCTGCTGAAGCCTCAAAACTGATTCCTTTGGTATGGTGGGGAAAAGTAAAGTCTATTCTCCAGTCCCTCTCAATACTAGTATCGACTGCGGGACCCCCCGAAGCCAGGGTCGTAAGTACGGGTCTATATACCACCTAATACCCTCTTCCTATCCCTCCGTACTCCCCGCGGCCGTCGGCGAATGTCTTGGTGAAACGTCGATTGTTGGATAAGATCGTGATAAGGTTTTTAGGGACTCGCGGGTGCGCGGGCGGCCGTTGTCCGTCTGCGCATCCCGGTCCGGCGCGCCTACGCCTTCGGACACCTTCCCAGAGTGTGGCGTAGTCTGCGCGAGGCAACGGAAGATGCCGAGTTACCGGTTGGGGCGCTCAGACGCGCACCAAGCTGTACACTGGCTGGCGCTTCTTGAGAGAAAGCACCATGCGCTCCCATGATACCGCCCGCCCTATCGCGCCCATCGCCATCGATTCCGCCTCACGACCGCGTGGGTGAATCCCACTGCTGATCGGCATTGACTCCCCGCCGCGTCGGCTGACAACCCGCCATCGCTGGACAGGCCTGGGTCGTTTACGCTTTTAGCTGGGACCTCGAAGAAGGTTCTCGATGTTTGGAGAATGAGTCAGGAGCGCCCTTTTGGGTAAAGGGCGGGACAGCGCGGTCCCGCCGCCCAACGTATAAATACAGCGCTATCATACTTGTAAAACCTTAGAGTGGACTTTACGTTTAACTATCCCGTTCTTTGTCCTCGTCCCCGTCTCCCCATCCAACAGACCGTCCTCTTAGATATCGACCGGGTTGATCTCTAAGTGAACGCCCTCTCGCGGGAACAGACCAATGCACGACTCGGGGAGTCCGTCTGATTGACATCTCGACTCCCATTCGTGTTGATTCCTGCCAGCGGAACACCCTCGATCTCGACAGACAGCCCGACCTACTCAGGACCCTAGGACGGACGCTAACAAAAGGCTCTCCGACGCCACACCTAGGACTAGGTTGGGTGGCGAGCCTTATACCTTGGGATTTGGTTCCTACGGTACTACAGTCTCTGGCGAGACGGACGTGCGACCATTGAGGGTCCCTACGACTGGTACAGTGCAACCAGTCGAGCACGATACGAGGATGTACGTGGTATGCTCGCAGGAAAGCTATGGGTTGACTACAGGGGTAGTCTCTCATGAGCGAGTCCATGTCACAGCGGGATCAGGTTGTAACATCGATGGCGTCGGCTGCCGTCAAAATGCTTCAGATATTGTAGATATATTGTGATAGAAATGATTAATAAAAATTTAGACAGTTTGAGTCAATACGCAACCACCTAGGGCACTCCGTTGCCTTACGTGGTGAGTTCCCCATTGTACTTCGATGGCGATGGGGTCCTCACATGGGTCGGAAGACATATCTGACATTTGGAAATAGATTAAGGATTGTCTCGTTCAGTGTGCGCATCACCTGCCGCTGCGGCAGACTCCCTAACCTAACAGAGGTACACTTTCATTGCTTGTGCCATTCTAGAATACACGGTCAGTGCAAGTGATAATTTTTCTTCTCCGATTTTTTTCAAACTTTGTGGATGAGATTAACTACCCAAATTGTAAGCCTATGCCAAATCACAGGTCTCATAGACATGTACGTCAACGCAATTGAGGCACGGCGACGCAGACCGGCATCCGGATCTCTCTTTGGATTCAACTCTTGCGCTCGTACCATTACAAGCGCAAGCCGTTTCCACGGCTTGCAGCAGCCGTGGATGACATTCCACGCCCAGCACCCGCGCATTGCGTCAAATCAACAACACACCGGGACATGTAAGCCCTGCCAATGCAGACATTCACTTTCTAAAGATCTGAATTGGGCCTTAGCCTGCCAGCCGTCACATCGGCGTGAGTCCTCAGGAGAGGCAGCCAACGATGTATATGGACCTTGGCGCCCTGACGACAACGACCCCAGTCAACCCGACGACGGCAACAACAATGCTGGCGACTGCATCAATGACAACAACAACGATGACGGGTGTAAAACAGGCTGCGGGTGGGGGGAGGATTTATGCAGACGCCGCGGATGCGACTACCCGCGCGCAGGGGGTTGGATGGTCACCTGCGACGATGCCAGACACTGATATCATTTTTCCTCTACTCAACCATCAAGCATCAGCCACCCCATCCCCACCATCATCCCCAACCCCATCCCCACCATCTTCCCCAACCCCATACCCCACCCAACATTCATGCTCCACCCACCCTCATATACGCTCATCACCGCCATTGCTGTCACGACCGGACGCCCGCCCCATGCTCCGCGGCATGGGGATTGTCTACCCCATTGACCTCCCCCCCCCTTGGCCCCCTTCCCACCTCCCCACCACCATACCCCTCCGTTGTGGGTATGTGGATCGCTCATTTGAGCGTTCCGCGCCCCCAACGGAATACAGGGTCCCCTCTTGCTCAAACCCAACCCCCGAACCTGTGTCCCCGTATCCCTAGCATGCATTCCCACCCCATCCACTCCCCCGACGCTTCCCCCCATCAATCGCACCGCATTGATGCACATTTCAATACTCTAGGTACGTGCTGGATGTGTACCGCTGGCAGCGTGCGGATGCGCGCCCCCGGTATCAGGCGGGCGGGAGCAGACACATCCGGATTTGGATGTGGCCGGGAGTTCTCGGAGATGCCCAATTCACGGCATCACGGCGCATTTGCTCCAGCCTGGCGCTGCCCGCTACCCGCCATATTGGACAGGGGGTCCGTATAGTATTACAGACTCGCTTGTATTATAATATGTACCCCAAATTGCAGTGCTCTAAATTAGAGCCCGTATTGCAATACAGTGCCCTCTTATTAGAGTACTGTGATATAATAAAGGTACAGCATAGGGTGCACTAGCCAGACCCCAACGCTCCTGATCCCCACAACAATGCTGAACGCGAAGAATGCGACGCAAAAGGGGGGACCAAGGGCCTCAGTGGCAAGCACCACAAACTTGCCGCCAAGGATGACAGGTTCTGAACTGCAGACGCTGACTCTCACGCTGCACAAGAGGTCCGCCGTCTTATAGATGAACCTATTGCTGTTGACGTCGACCTAGTCCAATTACGCGTCAAGGAGGGCGCGTATACCGCTTTCTCCTCTAACTATAAAGATCGGATGGTTGCCTACAGTACAGAGGACCTGAATGCCATGGGGCTCAGACCTATCTGGTGCAACGGGCCCAACGGAGGGAGGGTCAGTGCACTATGGGTCCCTCTTTAGAATCTTACTGATTTCAGGCTCTCATAGGAGTCCCACTGCGCTTGTCGATAGCAACAGCGTCTTGGCTGCCGTTTGCTTTGGCCAGCCAGATGATCCTACCTACGGCGTAGCTGCCTCAAGTGCTCTAGCAAAGATGCGGGAGGTGGCTGGACGTGCACAATTCAAGCCCAAGCAAACTCAACACAAATGTGGCCCATTCCCAGCCGTCAACGTTGGGTACGCATACGGTCAAGGCCAGCTCCGCGCTGCCCGTCTTGATAACGGTAAACTCACCCCGTTAATGGAGGAGCTTCTTGAGGATAAGAACATACGGCGCATTTTGGGTTTTCAGTCAGGTTAGCCTCCAATTGGGCACCTATTCCCAAATTCACAAACTTCTGCAGGTGGACTACGCGTCTGGGCTCCTCAACTTTACGCCTACGCTTGCGACCACGTCAAGGCCATGTTTGATTACCTCAGAATCACGCCACTAATACCGCACTCTGTTTACCCCACGGTTGCATTCAATCTCGGCTCAAATGTCTGGTCGTGGAAGCACAAGGACCTGATGAATCACGCGTTCTTCTGGTGTGCTATTACGGCCCTCGGGAATCACAATTCAAAGAAGGGTGGCTTCATCATCCTCTGGGAGCTGGGTGTGTATCTAGAATTTTCCCATGGCTGCACTGTTGCCATTTCCTCTGCCACCATCACCCACTCAAACGTTCCCGTGGCCGACGACAAAACACACATGTCCTTCACTCAATTTCTACCCGGAGAAATTGCTCGTTGGGTCGACAACGGCTTTCCGACGAAGGCAAAGGTAAAGAGTGAAAGCAAGGCCGAGTATCAGGAGATGCAGGCCAAGAAGGCGGGGCGGGGGGCGGTGGATGCTGGGCTTAGCACTGTTACCAAAACTCAGTGAGATCTTGCAGCTCAATGAATAGTTTTGATATCTTCAAGTTGTTGTGTATAATTGTCGCAGTATTAGAGTGTATTACTATAATCTACTCAGTAATTACCTCCACAGTTCCCGTATCTGGTGGAAGTGCCAGTCCAATGTCAATCTTGTCAGTGCATAATTGAAGGGCCTGTTCGTAAATAGTGTAAGCGGCAAGCACATTGTTATGAAGTCGTTGTAATAGAGCAAAGTTGTAGGCGTGCTGTACGCGCACATTGTTGTATTCGGCAGTGATGCGTTTGTAGTTGGCAGCAGAACATTCTTTCTTGTTCAGGGCAGCTTGGACTCGTATGTTTTGTTTGATGATTCGTTTATCTTCCTTCTCCAGTTTATTGTATTGATTATTTTCTATACCTGTTGAGTACGAGCGTGAAGACCGGGGAACGAGCAACAACTTACAAGTTTGTTTCACAGCCGTCCACTGTTCTCATATCGATGCCCAGAGTGATAGGATGGACGAATCTCATAGTTCTCACAAGCCTTGGCACCATTGAGCATACTAGAACACTACAGAGAAAAAATCAGCACCTACCTCAAGTGCAGCCATCTTCATTGAATTGAAACAATACCCCGTTTCGATTCCCCCAACGAGAGTAAGGTTGGTACTTTCTTGATTGATGTCAGAATGTGCGGCCTCGATAATGTTGTCGTTCGAGTTGCCAGCGCGCCAAATTGCTTCTGGAATGAAGCTGAACTGCCAGCATATTGCGGCCCACGCAAATTTGCAATTATCCTTGTCAAGGATCCAGTCTGTCAAGTGCGTCAGTACATATGCAGATAATGACCAACTTCTCATACCAATGGCAGCCTTACCGCCCTCACGTCCAATAGTCTCAAGATCCCTATCCCAGTGAGCATGGCGCATTGTGTACATACCGTACATGATTCTGCAAACACTGTCCAGTATTTGCTTTTTCTCTGTGATATTCTGTTTGCCATGTACTCAACAGGCTCTGAAAACGCACTTGAGATGATCATACGGTCCAAGTTCTGAAAGTAACCGGTCGGGCTCATGCAGATCGTACTTCCCAGGGAGCTGCTGCGCCTTATCCTGGAGGTACTCGCCAAAACCTGTATGGAGAGTAAGAGCAGCTCATATCTCAGAAAGGAAGAAAGCTACCCTTGGCCTGACCGCTGTGGATATCACTGGTTACCTGAAGAATAAGGCCGTCCGTTTCATCCAGATGAGCACTGCATGAAACATACCGTATTTACGCCGGAAATATGGTGAAAAAGTGTAAAATTTATTTAGCATTTTTTCACTTTGAAAATAATAAAATTTACATGAAATTGAGTGGAAATATGATGAATACACCTGATTATAGCAAGGTATAGCATATATTTACCATATTTTCATGTATATTTACAATATTTTCATCATTTTTGAAGTCAAGATATGCTGAAGGAATTTTACATTTTTTCACCATATTTCAGGCGTAAATATGATATATTTCATGCAGTGGAGATGCATGGAGGTGACACCACTGCAGGCTCTCTCCGGTATCCTGGAATACAATCCGGTCAATTTTGTTGAGAAGACGTCGATGGAGTTCTGCGGGCTCTTGCGTCACAAAAGCACGCGCAAAGATAACAGCTAACAAAAAGGATTAATCAAGCTGAATCTGCGTGGCGATAGAAGTTCTTACTGGAGTTTGTCTTGCAGTCCAGTGCACCAATCTCAAACTCAAAGTACCCGTTAACACGCTTGAAAGCTATATCCATCTCGACATACTGTGCCTTCAGTAGGCAGCGGCTTGCACTCTGAGGCATGCAGATGATGATTCGGTTCTCTCCAGTTCCGGGAAGGTCATCATCCGCGTGAGTATCAGCATCTTTGATGCTATCCGGCGCGGCGTTGGTGTACTCAATCATCTTGCAGATGTAGTGCTCATGAACAGGACGACTCTGTTGGCTCCGGTACTTGCAAAGTGCGCCTGCGTAAAGGCATGAGTATGCTGTGTACTGACGCAAGTAGAAACATACCTTTCCAACCTGTTCCTTCAGGAAAGCAAACAGTTTTTGCCTGTTTGATATACATTAGGGCCGCTCAAACCTGGCCTTATTGGTGCCTTATCCCGCAACTTATAATGTGACGTAATGGAATTTTTGGCAGAGGCCTCACTCACCTTGTCCCAAATAAGTCGTCAACCTGAGTGGAAAATAAGTCCAGGTTTGAAATGGGGGTCTGAGAAAAACACAAATAAGACGTGCTAAAGTGCATTATATCGGACACCTCTTGGACCGGCAAGTTCGGCACCAACAACCTCTGCCGGAGCGGCACTACGACTTAGCGCGCTCAGACTTCAGATTCCAGCTCTAGAGTTGGACTCCGCAGATTTGATGAAGACTCTTCATCGGGATGCTTCTTAAGCTGGATGATGCTGGATGATACATCTCTCTCACCTGAGCTATCTGACGACTCACACAGTGACAACTCCTTGAAAGAAGTAGATCTCTCTATTTGAGAGAGCTAGCACAAGGAGGTGAAAGACTTGCGCTATATACACAGTACAAGAACATGATCTGTACACTACTCCAAATGTGCCCAGTATGCAGAGTTTTGTTGAGATGTCAATGATGTTACCATCTGTGGTACATCGTGCCAATGTGATGAGGTAGGTGCAAGATGGTGTCTCTGATCAGTCGGACGGTCTGCCAGTGATGACTGGCATACACGGTGAGCGGAACTGGGGTTGTTGCGAAGAGGTCTAAGTTGAGATGATGCCGAGGGCAGGGTGCATTATTGGGGCGGCGGCAATGTCCTTCTTTCTCTTTGTGGCAACGGTGTTGTGTTGAGTCCGGGAGCAGCTTTTAACGGAGCTCTGGGTTCTAGGGAGGCGACGAGTCAGACAGATGGTGTATGTGTGGACCCTCACCTTATGGGCACCATGGACAGAGAAGGAAAGGACAGGATGTACAAGAGACAGAGCCCATTGTGAACAGACACACGTCCGTGCTCGCTATGGTGGTTTTGAACAAAGCGGTGAGGCTTTGCCTGCCATTTCTGCCGTCAGAGTTTGAAACGCTATGCCAAATAAGTTGTTTCATTAATGGTCATATCTCAAATAAGGGATCTTGGATTCACTTTTTGTGTTCACAACAACTTATCTGTGGTACATAAGTTGGTTAAAAGTTGCGGAATAAGTTGTGAATAAGGTAGGTTTGAGCGGCACTATCCTGAGATGGGCGCAATTTTCCAAGGAGACATGAACATCTGGTAGGGCGGGAAAGGGCTTGTTGGGTACCCATTCAGCTAGATATGCACAAACGAGATCATTGCGAAGGAATCGTCAAATGGTGAGGTCAGCAAGATTGGTGCCAACACGATCAAAGAGAGTGAACAGCTCCGCGCAGAGGTGTAGTCGATGGAAATGGAAGTGGATGTTTGTGTGCGCCCTTGACAGTGACAAGGACGTACAAGTAGCAAGTACGATAATTGGGGAACGGCGTCCATACACGTACTTTGACCTCACACAGAATGGTCTGCATGAGGGGCTGATAGAGTCGTCCCTCGGCATCTCGATGCGTGAATGCTAGAAACTCAGATTGAGAAGTGTTGTGACTCAAGAAAAAGTCAACATACGGCAGCACGGTCGCCGAGATGAGGCATTCACAACTGATGTACACTCCATCAGCGGGCCACAGCCTATCTCCAAAGCAAAGTTCTCGATACGCTCAATCTCCTCAGTGTCGCCAGTGTAGACTGCCTCAAGGTAGTCCAGGTCAAATGAGTCATCCAAGTAAAAGACATAGTGATTGCAAGAATGCTCCGAAGAGTAGTGCTCGCACCTGATGCATAGAGTTTACATAAATGGTTATATAGCAACTAAACAGACGTACGAGAGGAACGGATTGTCTTAAGAGTCGTAAACAAAAGTTATCCGACCTTGACAACGCTCAACCTTGTCCTGATACCCACGTCAAAGCATCTTCAAGTGCTCCTTGTTGAACTCCCAAAGAGCGGTGTCTGATTTGCCTACAGGAAGTGTGGGCTGCTGAGCAATAGCATGGCAACCTAAATTGCGAAGACCGGTGATCAAGGCGGAAGTTTGCTCAAAGACATCAACACTGGGTGAGGCGTAGTCGAGTTGACATTCCTGATCAAGTTCTAGTCACTCATAGACCGCCGCCCGCATCGCGGAAGTATGAGGCTGGCAGAGGCTATCACAATCTGCGTGAGGGCAGATCTTGGCGCCACTGCCTAGGTAAAGGTCAGAATCTAGAACCACAAGAACAAGATGCAAAACTTACATGTTGAATGAGAGACAACACACGGAATGTGCTCTCCGTCTGCTCCTACCATCAAGTCGCAGTACATAGGACTACTGAGTGCGCTCTATCCATGCGGCTGTCCAAGAGAGTATGCAAAGTTTAGCGTCGGATTGATCAAGTTACTGTGATCCATCCAAAGCTTGTACCCAACAAAAGAATCAGGACCGGACTCTGGGTACTCGATGTAGGCGTTTGGAGTGTCAAATGTATACAGCTTTGAGAGCATAGTCTTGCGGCTGAGACGCACATTCTCAGCGACTGAAGTGGGAGGTATGGGGTCATTAAAAGCAGTGAAAAGGGAGGGAGAAGGCGAGCTGTCTGGAGGAGGCACAGGCAATGTGGTCGACAGTCCTGGATTAGATGACGGGATCGAAGCTGACGGAGGCGAGGGGCTATGCGCATTGTCCTCTGACTGAGCGGGAGGAATGCCAGAGGACGTGATATGTGACGGACATGGGGAAGAGGCGCTGTTTGCCTCTGGCGGCGACGGATTGAGTCTAGACAGCTCAGAGAAGGTAGGGAGGGATGCCAGCAAGCGGTCCCCATGAGACAGGCGGCTAGCAAGGCTCAGAATAAGTGGACCAATGTCTACAATTGAGTGTGGCACAGCAGGAGGCGCTGCCAAAGAAGCAGAGTTCAAAAGAGTGTTGAAATCCATGCCACGGACATGAAAGAAAGACAGCTAAGAGATGAGATAAGACAAGAATGTTATGGTACAAGAGAGAGGGTGCAAAACGCCTCTCCACCCACCAGACATCCCTCTCTGTATCTTGAACTACAATGGAAGGCGCTTGCATCCTAATCGGGTCGGCGCGCCCGGCTGTTTAAGTACTTAAGTTGTTATGACCGGCTCTCGTACCCGGTTGCCGGTTCGCACCGACTCTGCCGACCCGAATGCTTCCTCTTCTTACCGGCGGCTTCCTTGACAACGAAGACCTCGTCACACCTAGCCCCACGATCCAACAAGACCCACACACACTATCCTTGTGGTTGGGGGTGGCACGCACCTGGCTCTGCGTCTGGTACACGCTCAGCACCCTTCCTAATCTTTTTCCTTTCCGACGTGTTTGCCTGTCTATCTCCGTCAACTAGAAACCCAACGCATAGACGCACACCAAAAACGCACATTGGCACCCAGATCGCAGCCAACGTACAAAGTTCCGGAGAAAGTATCCAGTCGGTCCGCGCAGCCAGCCTTGAAGATTTGTTCGTCTTCTTATTTTGATCTACGTCTTCTGCCGCGAGGTACACGGTCCGCGCGCACTAAAGATGCCAAGCGCGATCATCTGGCTCGGTGACGATGCTTGTGCCTATTAGTAATAATTAAAAGAAAAAGAAAAAGAAAAGAAAAAGAAAAGAAGAGAGAGAAAGGAGGAAAGGAGAGGAGACAACCGGGCCTACCTGCAATAAAAGTCTCAACCAGCTGAAGGCAATGTGGGAGCAGTACACTTCAGAGTCGGGAGCAAGCACCATTTCAGGGAGGAGCGCACGCCGATCATGTGTCCTCCCGATTGGGAAGAATCTCTCGGAGGTTAGTGAAATCTTGTAAATCTCGCTCTAAGGAAGCGGTGCGGCCCCCAAAAAAATCCAGGAGATGCGGGTAGTGCTTGAAAACATTGTGTGAGTTTCCTGGATTTCTATGAGATTTGTGACGTGCACTGAATTTGGTTCTCTGCACAGATTTCACTAACTTCGGAGTCTGAATCCAGGCCTGATCCGGTATATGCGTCAGTAACGCGGCGCGACGCAGACACAGTGCGGGAGAGTGACACCTCAGAATGAACTCAGATTGATGTACGTGAGTATTACTGCTGCTGTTGTAGCTCACAAGTGACAAAAGATGGCTGCAAAGCATTGCAAGAGCTGCAGACCGGTGCCGACCTCTCTGTCAAAGATCACATCAGAATATCACCTTGCCAGACCCAAAGCGCGCGTGAAATCAAGTCAAATTTATCAGATACAGTCATCTAATGGCTGTCTGTACTAATCTACATGGAGCCTCGAGTCACAGTAGCCAGTGCGCTCGCCAACTACGCGAGCTCGGGAGTCCGTGGGAGCAACCTTCCAAATCAAGTTCATACTCCGACGTTAGTGAGCCAGGTTAGTGAAACACAAGCATGGTCATCGAGCCGCGCGATCTGGCACATTCTGCGAGTCCGGACCGTAGTTGGGGATAGCAGACACAACGTGATGATATGGTAAGGGGCAGATCAGCTCGCGTGGTAGTCTGGACTCTGCTGACAAATTGCGCAGCCGAGCAGCCGAATATTTCCTTTTGTGGGTGCGTCTGTTTGCCTTTGACCATGAAGCAGTTCTGCTTCCTCGCACCACCTCTCGCCACGCCGCATTGTTTTGAGTCCCACAGAAGAATCCGGACCGACGCGTTTGACGCGTCCTCGCGCTTTCTGTCACTGGATCATGATGGTGAGCTCGCCACCAGTACGCAGGCTCACAGAGTTGACTTTCGCTCCCCACACTGGTTTCGCAGATTGCACGATCTTCTTATTAACACCCGCGAGATGATACGTCTTCTTTGTGCACAACCCGCGGCATGGAGCTGAGCTTGCGCGTCCATTCCACGACGCATCAATGTCTGGGCTTAGAATAGCATGACAATCCCAAAGTTGGACTTAGCTATGGATGCGGATACTATGACCGCATGTATTCCATCCTTCATAGCGGCTACACCAACTTTTTTGCGCGTCCAACTCAATGTTCGTCGACTTGGATCAACAGCCTCGTCCGGACAACACCCACGAATCGTTTTCGTGCCGTTGCGGCCGGTGAGTACTGACTTTTCCGTGCTACAAAGCTTCGCTTCATGACCTTCACAGCGTTTTGTGGGTTTCAAGTATGCAGGTTGTATAGTCCATCCCGGCGAGTCGGCGACTTTCCTGCCGTTTCTGACCACGGTCCGCTCGGCTGACGAAGTCGGTACCTCAAAGGCCATAGCATCTTCGTGATCCGGTAAGCGTTCATACTCTACATACCCGAGTGATTGAGTCTCAGTCACTTCAGGTCTAAGATTATCAGACTCGCGGTTGGACCGACCCGTTTCTCCGATGCAATTTCGTCAGATTCAGGGCGCTGACGTCTCTAGAGTTGAAATGGGCCTCGAGCATGTGTATCTTACCTCCCCGTGCTTCAATCAAACTGCTGCAGATGGGACGATTTTCATCTCAAACGTATGTTGGTTTGCCCCCATACGATCTCCCTGGCTGAGTTATATTTATAGGACAGTACATCCGTGGCGGTCTGGATTTATCGGAGTAGCAGCAAACTTCAATCATATTCGTCGTCACTTCAATTACCGCGTCTCTGAGTCCCGACATGCCACTTCCTCCCGGCGGGCAATGTCTCCCAACTCGGTAGGCCCTTCCCGGCATTTCCATATCGCGTAACTGATGAGCAATCGCGTAGCGGTTATGTCGAGTCATATGGTCGTCGCACGGATGATTTCTACAAGAGATCGTCGGTATCGATGCGCCGCAGGACATCGCTCGGATGCAGAATACAGATGACGCGCTTGCTGTCAATGCAACATTTGCGTACGTCAGATTGAATCCTCAGTCTCCGTCATCCCACTGATACGAGATCCAAAGTAGTCTACAGCACCACCGAACGAGATGGCTGTATGACAGGGCAGCAAGCTCATGAATACGGGGTTGTGGCTCGGTGAGTCGCATGGACTCGGGCGGATTTCTTTCTGACCTCGACGGGGACAATAATCCTGCTCGGGTTCTTTTCGTTCGGTGTAAGAGACCCGCGGCGGCTACTTAGGCCGTCGATAGCGAAGTGGAAGACATAAGAAGTTGAATTACGAAGGAACGGGGAGTAGTATAAGTATTAAAGGAGTACCTGGGTTGGCGATGTGAATAGGATCTTTGACGACTCGAATTGTTACTTTTGCATTCAAGGGTGAAGCATGTTCATCTCGGATATCTGAATCTGGTGTCTTCAGTGACGACCGTGCACGCAAAATCTACGTCGGGACCTGTACCTACATGCGTTCGTCCTATGCATATCTGCTCCATGACCCGCTCGTAAGCCATGGAGAGAGGATTCGGAAGAGTCGGAGAGACAGGGCGTCTACCCAACCCATGCACACCAACCAACAACGACGCACCTTCCTCCTATCCAACGCCACGGACGGGGTGCGCTCGACGCGTATAGACTCCCCATACTTGAAGAAGATGAACGGTATCGGCGTGATGACAGCGGACACCAACGCCAATAGCAGGCCCGCGTATTGGAAACCCATGTTATGAAACATCTGATTCACGAACAGAGGGACGGCCGACGCCACCTCCGATCTCAGCAAGGTCTTCGCGGCGATGGCGGACGCAGCGAATGCGCTGTAGCTGTCGACGATGTACGAGTTGGCGGAGATGTAGATGAGGATCAGGGCGAATCCGAAGAGGACGACATGGAATTGGAAGACGTGGAGGACGACGAAGACTCGTCGTCGATGTCCCTGAGCGACTCAGACGTGGAAGAGAACAAGGTGCCCCCTTTGTTGCCGCCGCTGAATCTGTTAGCGCCGCCGCCGCCTCCTTGGTTGTGGCCGCCTACGCCCCCCACCGAGGACCCGCCGCGCCACATTGTTCGCTGTACGCACTCTTCCCCTTCGCCTGCCCATCTTCTTCATCGTCATCTTCGTCAATTTTCCTCCTCCTCCGCTTCGTCCCTTCTCCCCCCTCTCCACCTCCTTCTCATGTTGATCGCACTACCCCCCCACTTCGTTCACCCCATCTCCCTCTCCCTCTCCCTCTTCCTCGGCATCCGCGCTCGCTTCCCCCTTCTCTCCCGTCTCCTAGCGCATAGGATGATCACCCCCGTCGGACGGTCTCTTGTAATCTGAGCGGGGAGAAGATCATTCACCCCACGTCCGCCGCGGGTCCTTTCCCTCCTTGGCACCATGGACTTCTCACACCATCCTCTGCGTATCCCTCCCCTTCCTCCCCATCACCCTCCTCAGTTCTCTGTGGGCAAGAATCTGTTCGTGGGCGAGAATCTGTTCGTGGGCGAGAATCTGTTCGTGGGCGAGAATTTGTTCGTGGGCACGAATCTGCGTGTGGGCGACAAGTCTGTGCGAATTCTTCGTTTTGTGTCGGCTTAACAGGCGAGCTCAACTCCCCGATCGAGTACCTTTTCCCGAGGTAGGGTGCGAAGGCGTTGGGCGTGATGACCGGGATTCGGGAATGTGGATGTGTTTTGCGCGGCATGATTGATCGTGTTCTGGTGCCTGTCCTTCGTGTTCTCGTCGTGAGTGGGGCGAAAGTTGGGAAGAGGGTGGAATTGGAAGACGATGCACACCGTCGTCGTCTCATTTTAAACCAGGATGGTCCTGGCCGGGGGAGCGGCAGAGGTGGCGAAGGAGGGTTTGACTGGACGCTCCTGCTCGATCTACGGATGAATACGCGTCAGCCCATCTTCAGCCAAGAAACCAGTGTCGAACGTACCATCCATGCACTGCGCTCTCCATTTCTGTCCGCTCCAACTCTATCTCTCTCGCCTGACCCTGTGAATTCCGCCCTCGTCCAGGTCCATGCGCGAGTCATGTTTCTGCTCTAGTGCGGCGGGAAGTAGGTTTCGGACCTGGTTGACAGTGCTGGTTAGCACTAGGCCCCGAAGGGGCCTGTTTGACCGGGCTATTTTTCAGCTAATTAACGGGGGTCCGGGGGCGGTAGCCCCCGGGAGCTCCGAGCTATTTAACAGCTAATTAGCAGTCAAACAGGCCTATTTTGCATGTTAATCAGCAGTCAAATAGGCCTAGGAAAATCTAGCAATCTAAATTGTGCTCCCGTCTGTACGGCAATGGTGACAGGTCCATGCCAAGGAGCGAGCCAGCGCGTTCTGAGCGTGTCCGTGGTTTGAGCCTAAAGTCGGTGCAAAATCGCGCGCCGATCAAAATGTCGATCCCGACTGTCAGCGTGAATGGTACCGTAACAATCCCGCAGACTTGCCGCTGTGTTGATTGAATTGCGTCGAGAAAGTGAAGAGACGAGAAATCGCCTTGTTCTAAACCATACTGCTCGTCTTGGTCACCGACAACGCTGCATAGTACGTGCTAGCTATTTGACTCTGATTTACACCTCAAATTTGCCGGCTTGATGGGCCGATGGAGATTAGCGCTAATTAACGCTAATTTACCCATGTAAAATAGGTACTGCTAATTACCAGGGACCTGTTTCCCGCCGCACTCAATCTGCTCCTGTGCTTCGGTGGTCTCTTGGGCAGATGTGCGGGCGATGGCGTGTGCTGTATTATCCGAGATGGGTTTGGGTACCCGGGGAGCTGAGGATTACGGCGGTTGGGTGCAGGAGCAAAGGAGGCGAGGAGGACGGGCTCAGATGTGCGTAGCAAGCATTCGCCGGACAGCTGGCGTGCGGGATGAAAGACTTTCTTTGCACTGCACGAGCAGCGCAGCTAAACAGGCGTGGCCGGCTTGCGGAGTGCATCTGGCATAGTCGAAGGCGTGCGCGGAGGCGCGTCCAGTAAGCGCACATGGCAAAGAAAAGCGGCTAGGCGGCGAGAATTCGTCGATGGACGCATGGTAAACGCGCAGGTAGCGGGCGTGCTGATACAGATGATTGAAGATCCTCGTCAGCGTGCCATACGAGCTAGCTGCAAAGCAAACGCACCTAGTCCATCTAGTCCCCCGATGCTGCCGCCATTCTCGCCACGGCCTCCGAGTCCCATGAATCACCCGTGTTCGTGTCCTCCCGGAGCGTGGCTAGCGCGTTCGACGGTCATTGCGAGCCCGAACGACGCGATGGAGGCGGTGGTGTCCAAGCAAAGCGTACTGGCAGGCACAACTCGCGTGGTAAATCTGGACCCGGGCGGCGAGCCGAGCCGAGCCGCCGACTCGCTACTTCTGCTCTTGTTCTGCTTTTCTCACCACGTCTCTGTCGCTGAGGCGGCCCGCTTATTCTCTAGGCGGCCCTCTTATTCTCTAGGCGTTGGCTTGGTACTCCCCGCGGCGTAGGAATGGTTTGAAGCACTGCCAAACGCACAACTGGGGAGATTACCGTACTTTAAGGCAAGCCGCTCGATTACGAGTTTCTTCCATGACTCAACGCTTTCCTGTTCAAGTCAATTGACGCTGCATCGACAAGACTTCAAACCAACAAGGAGTAGCGCGTTCGTCGCGTCCTCGCTCCTGGCTACGCCTGCCGCAACCTTCCTTACTTGATGTTGATTCTGGTGAGCTGGACATCGTTGTACACGAGCCTCTTATTCAAAGACAAGCTAGCGTGGGCTAGAAACTTGAAATCTCTACCCAAAACGCGATACCATATTCATGAGCCGGTACGCGTCCACATTCTACAGGCCTGAACGATAACGACTCCGGATCATCGTTCTCGTGATTGCACCGACCCCGTGGCTGCTTAGCGACTTTATCGAATACGAGACGGTTGTCGGTACTCTGAGAGTCAGTTGGGCCATCAAAAATGTACGTTTCACATTTTCACGACTCGGAGACGATGTGCACCTAACCTGCTACAGAATAGTGCATGCGTACGTCGGCACATGTATTCCCGGTCGAGTTAGGTTCTCGGTAGATCACAGCCGTTTTTGTACAGGTGAAGGTAGACAATAGTGATCCTCTTTGTCGTCGGCTCGATGAGCATGTGTCTGGATCCCGACGCGCCACTTCCTACTGGCAGGCATCGTTGTCCAGCCCAGCAGGCGGCCCATGTGTGGTGTCATTGACAAGGACAGACGTCTAGATGATGGTCGCGCGTTACTGAAACACCTACAAAATACTACAATGATGCCCGTATGATTTCGCGCCACAATCACGGCCGGATACAGGATATACACCTAATAGGCTGGCGATTCTTTGCGCACTCGCTGCCAACACAACATATTCGTACGTCGACCCAACCGCGCCTTGATCTCCATCATTCTACTGATCACAAGAGTCAGAGTAGTAGTCTGCTCGTGTTTTCTTCGTATTTTGCATTGGCTGCTTAGGCGGGTGGTAGGGAGGTGGAAGATATTAAGAGCCTCCAAATGGAGGAGCGGTGAGTTGCCTAAGTACTAAGGGAGCAGTGGTGTCAGTGATAAGTATGGATTGTTTGCATTACAGAAGTACGAAGACACGTCTACTGGAATGAGCCACCAGACGATCTTCCTGTACTCGGCAATTTCCGATGTCGTCGGCGCCCCTCATCCTCCTTCTACCGCATTGAATCAATCACCACCCGTTGGACGTAGTCGCGTAGTTCAGGCGCGAGCTCCTCCTCCTCCTCTTTTCCCAGCTATCACCACAACCCTCACCCTCACCCTCGTCCTCTCGCTCCTTCGACCATCCCCCCTCTTCACCCGCACCCTCGTGTGATTGGAATTGCGAACAAAACGCGCTCTGCGTCAGCACGGGAATTGGAGGTCAACTGACTGGGGAATGTATAGGCGAGGATCGCGGTGTGTTCGGCTGGGGGCCGCGAACTGAAAGACGAGAACGATGGGTGTCGCGGTTTGTATCCAGACATGGATACATGCCCATCCCACCCCAAAATCGTCTGCGATCTTGATTTAGCTGTGGATGTCGCGAGATTAGAGCTCGGACCTATGGCGCGGGATGAATGATGATCGGTGTAGGCGAGATTCGGCGAAGGTTGACGTTGACGCCGTAGCAAGGAATGCCAGCAAAAAGCACAAAAAGCGCAACGATCGCATCCACTGCTCCACATCCTCCTCGAGCGGAGCGACGTGACACGGCCACGAAAGTCCAAGCGATAGTGCCGATGTCTAAGCATAATGGGTGCGTCAATGGGGATTCGAATCAATGCAAGCCGAGACAAAAGCCAACGAAGAAATGCAACAGCATTGCAAGGAAACGGAAGATTGACGAAAGACGAATGCTCGCACCAGGCGAACGAAATTGAATCCCCAGCAAAACAGAAACGAAGGAACGAAAGAGCAAAACAAAAGCAAGAACCCAGAGACACGTACCTGCTTCTTCAAAGGTCAATTATCACCACAAATCCCGCATTCTTCGCCCTCAAGCGCGGTGACGGTCGGGGTTTTCTTACCCGCGCCGGTTATTGGCTGTAGTCTTAGCCTGACTCGCGTTCGGCGAGCGTAACGCGATGGTCGTGTTCGCTGGTGTTACTAGGGAATCCGTCGGGAGCGTTTTTGAACGCGGCAGAAAATGGAGCATTTGAGCCGGCCGTGCACCCGTAGAAGCAATGAGACCTGCCGTCCCAATCAAAGTGTCAGGCCTCTGAGGACAACAAACATAATCGACACTCACATTTATTCCCTATGCCGCGTGACTCGGATCCCACGGCGTGTCCGTATACATGTTCGCCGTCGCTGTGGATGTGCGCGGTGGCTGAGAGGGCGCACCACAGCCTGGACGATGCGATGTGTCGTGTCGCGTCGCGTCGTGCTATGAAACGAGGGAGATTTGCCAGCACAATTCGGTCAGTCCGAACTTCCGGCGCGCCGTCCTTTGCGGAGAGTTTGCGAGCAGGCGGGTCATAAGTAATGATAGAGTTCCCTGTCATCGTTGTTGTTTACGCGGCACTACTCGACGATGATGGCAAAGGAGAAGGTGTGATTTGATGATGTCATCACAGGCACATCCTCGCCTCTGCTCCTCCAGCAACCTCCACGAGCAAACCAATTCCGCGCGCGGGTTTCTCTCTGTTCATATGGACATTCTTACCAATTTTTTCTCATCCATCTATGGAGCTCCGAGTGACAAAAGCCCTCGCCGCTGCTTTGAAGTGTGAGTCGCCACGCCAAAGACTGGGAGCTCGGCTCATTTCTGTCTCGAGAAGCCAGCCAACAGATCTAAATTTCTAATACCTAAGACCTCTAATGATCACCGCAATCTCACAATCCGGACGCGTACTTTTCTCCGTTGCGGGTACTATGGGCCGAGGACTCTCTACAGGCGGCGGGAAATTTCGCACCTCAATCCCAGCACTCGCCGCACCGCATAACGGACCGGTACGCCCAAAGAGGGACAGACGTTGGGAGTTTTCGATGTGGATTTGCTATTCGAGCTCGTCCGCAACGAGTCGCGCTTCAACTTCTTGTTTTCCTTTTCGTGGATCCGGGCACTGGCGGCGCCAAGGTGATCCTCGTACGTTGTCTTTTCCACCTCCTTCTGTGTCTCAAGCTGAATGGTAGGTCCCGTCCAATGACCTCCGACCCTCGAGTCTTTCTGTAGACCGGCCGCCTCAAGTCGTTGCTTTCCGGGAGCGTGCGCAGTGTTATAACGAGCTTTGGCGTTTCTGGTGGCGGCCCGGGTACACTACTCGACATGTAGAGGGTGTAACATTATGAGTTGGGAAGTGCATATTAGATTTGATGCTTACATCTCAGCTAGAGACCCGCGTCACGGTATGAGAGGGAAACGAACCGGACTTTCAACGATCGATTTCTCGTACCATAGTAGCCGAGTGTCCATTCCTATGACGACCGCGCCAGAATCCCAAGCACCTTCGTGTAACGGTCCACAGTCACTCGAATATTGGGAGAGCTTCCACGATCATTGGTATTGAGCCAATCATATTTGAAGACATGCCGTGGAGCGTTTCAGATACCAAGCACATCCCGTACAGAAAGACTCGTCAATACTCACGACAAGATCCAGCGAACGTACCTTACGGCCACTCCCACGTTCGCGCGCGCCTCGATGAATCTTGTCCGATGCAGACATTCATCGAAAGCTATAAAGGACGGATGGCAGGGGAAGACTCATACGGAACGCTTCCACGCAAGCCACTGCGACTTTAACGCCAATGCAATCAGCCAAAGGTGAAGTGCATTCGGATGCGGGCAGGAGAAAGTTCCGCTCGAGAGTGTGTGATTCTTTGCAGTTGGCGTGTCCGAGTCTTAGCTCTTGATTCATCCCGCGGCGGCGTCTCTCACTTCGAGTTCGAGTGCCACGAATGAGCATGTTCTTCAGTCGATTGGAACGAACGTGTGATAGACTCAGGAGGGATGGGAGAAAGAGGCGTCCTCGCAGTGATAGCTATCTATCACGGGCCGGTTGACGAGAGTCCAGACCTCGTAGCTATCAGCCGGCGCATGGCAATGTCCGTTGTGTGGGGAAAACGCGGCTACAGCGCGGGAAATCAAGCCACCGCCTTGGATTGACAGCATGTATCGTCACACGCACCCCTCATCCTTGCTCTCAAACCACCATGCAGAAACTCAAAGCCGCGATTCGCAGACGGTTCACTCCTCGCAGTCTCCGCCGCACCTCCGCGTCTGGGAACCTAGCCAACCATGGTCCTTCTCGCAGGCAGTCTGGAAGCGACGCCGGGTCGGAAGCATCCGCCGGTGCTGCTGTAGACCCCGGGAAGTCGTCCTCGACGGGCGTTCGACCTGATAAGCCCAAGCTTGTTGACACGGTCCTCTCTAACGGTGAAATCATCCTCGGGGCGCTCGATCAAGTGGGACAGGTGGTGCAGAACGTTCCCTGGGTGGGACCTGTGGTGATGGCGATGAGACAGCTCCTCGAGATGCACAAGGTAAGCAAAATTGCTCTTCTCTACACCCGTCATGGAGCTTACAGAGCTCTCTTCTAGAGTTACACTGCGGATCAAGAGCAGGTTGCGCAGCTGGTCGACAAATCCGAGGCCATTTGGAACACGATCGCCCCGGTGCTCGAACAAGTCAACACTACTAATCGTTCGGCGTTGCTTGACAATCTCAAGTCCGACCTTCTCGGTTATAAGGAGTAAGCTTGCCTTACCATACAACGCTCAGAGATGCCTGACATCCCGAAGACTGCTCGACAAAGTGACCGGCTACGTCGAACAATACAAGAAACACGGCAAGTTTACGAAGGGCGCTGGCCATGACAAGTTCAGTGCCAATTTCAATGTGCTGGATAAGGAGATGGATGGGTACCAAGATCGTCTCCAGGTATGTGACCAATCGAATGAACAACTTTTAATTCTGATATACTGTCCCTCAAGATCAAATGTGCGATTGCGCTGGCAGTGAAGGTTGACTATCTTCACGGTCGAGTGTGAGTGTTTCTATATATTTTAGATGCACGTGCCTGACTTTGTTACATAGTATGGATGCCGATCTCTTCAAATGGCTTGACAGTCCCCCGGACGGGCGGTCCAATCTCATGCGTGCTCGGAAAGCACGGATGGAGGGCACCGGTGAATGGCTCATCTTGGACAATGAACGCTTTCTAGAATGGAAGGAAACTCCCGGGTCCCTTCTATGGATATCTGGTAACTGTGAGTTTACACGCTACAATTTATGCAGTGACTAAACAATGTTTGTAGCGGGCACAGGAAAGACTATTCTCAGGTAATGCAGATGTTTACCTTGTGCTCATGTTTCTGATTCTTTCATCACTAGCTCAAGCATCATTGACAACTTTGATGCTGATAACAGTATTCCGTTGGCGTTCTTCTATTTCAGTGTCAATGAGTCCGATGGCAGCAAGGACCACCTTGATCCAGCTGTCCGGTCACTTCTCTATCAACTCTCACAGTACACTCCAATTCCTCATAGGGTCACAAGTGACTATTATCATGAGGCTGGTCGTAGGGGCCAAACTCCTCCTTCTGAAAGGGTTGTTCTTGATATGTTGAAAAGGGTCCTTCAGGACCTTTCCAATACCTACATTGTTCTTGATGCACTTGATGAATGTTCTGCATCAGAGCATCAGCATTTGCTGGACTTCATCATGCTGGTGCACCAATGGCCAAATACGAGGTTGCATCTTCTGGTGACAAGTCAGCCACGGGATCCCTTCACAGCTTGTCTTCCTTCTGTCTCCACACAGATTAACCTAAATGGTGACCACTCTGTGTCAGACGACATCACTAGCTTCATCACCAACCAGCTACAGACAAATGATGATCTGAAGCATTGGCCATCAGAGCAGAAGCAGGAAATTATGACAACTCTCATGAAACGTGGAGCAGGCATGTAAGATCCTGATCATTAGCTATATTTTTCCTTCATCTAATTCTGATTCTTTTCACAGGTTTCGCTTTGTTGCCTGTCTGCTTCGCGAGTTGGTGGAGTGCCATAATCAGAGGCAATTGGCTGCAGCTCTCTCACAGCTACCTCAGGATTTGAATGCACTTTACGATCAGATTTTGTCACGCAACAGCAAAAACTATAACTTAGGTTTACACCGAGCTCTCCAATGGCTGTGTCTTTCATTCCAAAATCTCACCATTGATGAGTTGAATGATGCTGCATTTGCATTTGACACATCACCTATTATGTGGCAATTTGACCCTGCTTTGCAAACTCAAAATAGGATGCTGTTGACAAAACAACTATCCAGTCTAGTTGTTGTCACTGAGGAGGACAATATTAGACATGGAAGAAGAAATATTGTGCGTAAATATCTTCTCAATTATGAATTTAGAACTGACTATATTATAACTGATTAGATTCAGCTTGCTCACTCATCTGTTCGTGACTATCTTACAACTGGAGTCACCACTCTTGCAAAGCAATATGGCATAGAGCCATTATCTGGTCATGATATGATTGCTCACACTTGTCTTGCAAAGCTCTGCTACTTCAGGACAGAGGACCGGAGTCACACTTACTCAATCTCAGGTCTAGAAGAGAAAGTCAAACTTGTGGACTACTCTGCAAAGTATTGGTTGAAGCATCTCAACTTCAGTGGATGCCAATCAGAGAGAATGGAATTGGCAAATTTACTCATGACACCTGAAAGTCCACAGTGGCATTTTTGGCGTCAGTCATTATATTTAGGGGAGAAAATCCATGATAGTTCACTTTTACAATATGCAGCATACAACAATCAGCTGAATGTAGTCCATTCTCTAGTTGCAGCTGGTCCAGTCAAACAGCAGATACTCAATGCTGCTCTCATTTCATCATCTGAGGAAAACAACAATGACATTGTCATTCTCCTTTTGCACCATGGTGCTGATGTCAATGCTCAAGTTGGTGAATGTGGGAATGTATTGCAGCGTGCTGCTTTTAGGGGACTTGCCACTGTTGTTCAAACCCTTCTTGACCAAGGCGCTGATGTCAATGTTCAAGGTGGTCATTATGGGAATGCATTGCAGGCTGCAATTTGTCATCAACATGCCACTGTTGTTCAAACCCTTCTTGACCGAGGCGCTGATGTCAATGTTCAAAGTAGTTATTATGGAAATGCATTGTATGCTGCAGTTTTTTTGGGATATGCCACTATTGTTCAAACCCTTCTTGACAAAGGCGCTGATGTCAATGCTCAAGGTGATCGTTATGGGAATGCATTGCAGGCTGCACTTTGTCGTGGAGATGCCACTATTGTTCAAACTCTTCTTGACCATGGCGCTGATGTCAATGCTCAAGGTGGTCATTATGGGAATGCATTGCAGGCTGCAGCTTATTGTGGAGATGCCACTATTGTTCAAACTTTTCTTGACCACGGCACTGATGTCAATGCTCAAGGTGGTCATTATGGGAATGCATTGCAGGCTGCAGCTTATCGTGGAGATGCCACTATTGTTCAAACTTTTCTTGACCACGGCGCTGATGTCAATGCTCAAGGTGGTTATTATGAGAATGCACTGCAGGCTGCAGCTTGTTGTGGACATGTCACTGTTGTTCAAACTTTTCTTGACCAAGGCGCTGATGTCAATGCTCAAGGTGGTTATTATGGGAATGCATTGCAGGCTGCAGTTTATCTTGGAGATGCCACTATTGTTCAAACTCTTCTTGATCATGGCGCTGATGTCAATGCTCAAGGTGGTTATTATGAGAATGCACTGCAGGCTGCAGCTTGTTGTGGACACGCCACTGTTGTTCAAACCCTTCTTGACCAAGGCGCTGATGTCAATGCTCAAGGTGGTGAATACGGGAATGCATTGCAGGCTGCCGCTTGTTGGGGACATGCCACTGTTGTTCAAACCCTCCTTGCCCAAGGCGCTGATGTCAATGCTCAAGGTGGTCATTATGGGAACGCATTGCAGGCTGCAGCATTTTGGGGATATGCCACTGTTGTTCAAACCTTTCTTGACCAAGGCGCTGATGTCAATGCTCAAGGTGGTTATTATGGGAACGCATTGCAGGCTGCAGCTGATTGTGGAGATTCCACTGTTGTTCAGACTCTCCTTGACCAAGGTGCTGATGTCAATGCTCAAGGTGGTTATTATGGGAACGCATTGCAGGCTGCAGCTTATTGTGGAGATGCCACTGTTGTTCAAACCTTTCTTGACCAAGACACTGATGTCAATGCTCAAGGTGGTGAATATGCTGGTGAATATGGGACTGCTTTACTGGCCGTGACAAAGGGCCAGATAGGGAGACCCTGGTGGAATGAAGAAGGCAACAATTATGTAGAAACTGTCTATTTGTTGATAGCACACGGAGCTGATGTTGAGCCTGTGTTGGATTACTATTCTAAGCACAAGGAAGAAGAATGTGACCCAAAGATCATGCAGATCTTACTGGATCACAAAGTGGCAAAGGAGAATGAAAGTGACTGAATATGTAGTACACATGTCTTTCATAGTTGATGTATAATATATTCCCAAGTTTTTTTTTTTTTTTGCTAACTTTCACACTCAAGTTACACTCTTTCAGGTAAGTTTTATTTTGGCGCCCCAATACGCAGTCTTTCACGCTGAGTGTTCAGAGATGATAAAACAGGTAATGCCTTAACAGATAACTTAACAATAAATACCCCACACATACTACAGATAAACATACATATGACCTCTACCCTACACACCAGAACTGCCCCCATGTCCCGGGGCACTGAGGAAGTGCTGTGCGAGGGCCTGTGGGAACCAAATCAGCAACAGACATAACAAGGGACAAAGGGAAACCCCAACAGAACAGAACAAAATCAATAAATAAAACTCAACTCACCCCCCTCGCCTCAAACCCAGCCCCGCACCGTCCCCCATCCGCCATCTCCCACCCGCAAAAGTACTTCTCTCGCTTCGCTACTCCTCCTCCACTATCCGGCTGCGAATGAAACTCGTGCAGGTGTTGGAACAGAGGCTGCAACGGCTGTGATTGAGAGTCCGTGTCCACCCGTTGGTACTCCTGCTCCTGCTCCTGGGACTGAGAAGACTCGGGCTCAGGTTTCTGCGTGAGGAGTCCGAGCCTGCCCCAGGGCTGACTCTCCCCAGACTGACTCTCCGCCCCACGACTCTCCGCCCCATGACTCTGACTCTGGCTCTGACTCTGACTCTCAACGGCTCCACCAGACTGTCTTTGACTCTCCCCACCTTGACTCTGGAACCAGACTTGGTTCGCCGCGTTGATAGCGTGCATCACCACGTCGCCCGTCGACATCTGCCGTTTCGAGGTGGATTCTGCCCTGTTTCGATGTGGCAACTGCGGCGGCGGCGGGGGGGGAGGCTCAGCACTCTCCTCGTCCCTCCAATCCCCATCCTCCTCCGAGTTCTCGTTGCCCCAGTCCTCTCGTGGTGGTGGTGATGCAGGTGTCGGTGACCCCGCGTTCTGCTCCAGCTCCCGGACTCTCTCCTTGAGGTCCGCGTTCTCCAGCTCTTTCTCCACCAGACGCCTCTCCATCTCCTTACCCCTCTCCACCCTGCGGGTTTCGGACTCGCCCAGCAGCGAAACGACGCCCCTCCATCGTTCAACGTCTTCCTCGAGCCACTTGACGCGGCCTTCGAACGTCCGCCGGACCAGATCCACGCCCTCTTTCACCTGAGGGATGAATTACAATTAGCATTGGAATCGAGTAGAACCAGAACGGAGTCGAGACAAAGTAGCACGCACCTGTTTCTCCAAGACCCCATTCCTCCCCACAAGCTCCGCGTTCTCCGCCCTCAGCGTAGTGACATACGCGCTCTGCGCCGTGTACTGCGCGTGGAAAAAGTCGCGTTTGGCGCGGAGGGATGCGAGCTTGTCCTTGTCGTGGTCGGGTGCGGGTTCGGGTCGGGATGAGGGTGCATCCACTTCCTTGGCGGGTGGAGAGTCGGTGTTCAATTCCTGGGCTGGTGAAGAATGTTGGTGGTCGGGCTGGGACTTCATTGCGTCGGTCGATTCCCTGAGTTCAGGACGCGCGGTGGACGGTACAGGAGGATCGGGTGTGGGTTCTCGGGCTGCTTCCGGGACCTGCAATATATCGCATCAGCACCCAACACAAAACGAAATGAGAACTAGACCCACCTCCGGGTCCTCCTCCGGGTATCCCAACTCCATATCCACGTCTGCGTCCACATCCACGTCCTACGAAACATGAGTTCTCACACCACAATAAACGAATTAAAAGCGAAGCGCACCTTCTCTTTCCCTTTCTCCCCAACACCAATTTTCTCTTTATTTTCGCCTTCATTCGCTTTCGCCTTCTCCATCTCCAAATCCTGCGTGCTCTCCTCCTCCTCCATTCGCTTTGCCTCCACCCTCACCCGCACCTGCACGTCCGAATCGTCAATGTCCGTGCACGAGTCCTGGTCTTGTTCCTGCGACTGAGATTGGGATTGAGCTTGGGCGGGCGTAGCGGACTTCCGAACAAGGGGCAGGGCGGGATCCTCAGCGACGGGCTCGAGCGCTGATGGGCGCTGGACGGCTGGGGTAGACGACTTTCTAGCCACATCGGGTGTAGCTGACTTCGGAATAGTTGACTTGCGCTGTACAGCCGGAGTCACCGACTTGCTGGGTGGAGTGGAGGGCTCGAGTGGCGTGGCAGACTTTCGAGAAAGAGCCGGCGTAGCCAATTTCCTCCCCACGGCTGGCGTAGCTGATTTGCATTGTGCGGCAGATGTAGCGAATTTGCGCGGCATCGGCTCCTTGCTCTGGACAGTCAGCGTGCCCGACTTCCACTGAACCGCCTCCTTCCCCTTCCCAGTCACGATCTCCCCTTCCTCCCTCTCCTCCTGAACCTCCCCATCCTCCATCCCCACATCCTCCTCCTCCTCCTCCCTCCTCCTTCCTTTCTCCTTCCTTCTCTCTCCTGTCACCGCAGCCCCCTCCCCCTCATACCGCATCACATAATCGCCCCCGTCAGACGTGCTCGCGTAATCCGGGAGGTCCATGACCGGCGGGGGGTCTTCCTCCTCATCCCCTTGCTCTCCATCCCCCTCCCCACCCCTCACTAAATCCTCCAATCTCCTCCTCTTCCCTCCCCCACCCCCATTCTTCACCCGCACCTCCTCGGCAATCTCCGCCCCCCGCCGGCGATGATAGCCTTCTTCCTCCTCTTTGCTACCTGTTCCTGTTCCTGTTCGGCGCCGAGAGTCGTCGTTCCGTGTCGGCTTGACAGACGAACTGAACTCCTCGATCGAGTCGTCCTTCTCCAAATAAGGCGCGAATGCGTTCTCGTAGTCGTCCGAGTCACCATCTTCTCCTCCCCTGGTCACGGAACGTTTCGTCGACGCGGAAGATTTCCGGCCTGCGAACACGTTCGTCAGCATTGGAAAACGAAAGAGGTATGGGAAAAGAATACAGCGAGCGCGCGATTAATGCCGATAAAAGGAAAGGTGAACGACAGTACTGTACATGCGCCGGCGAAAGAATTCAAGGCCAAACTACGCACCTTTAGTCTTCCTGATCTTTTTCCTCTTCTCCTTCTCCTCTTTCTTTGCCTTCCAAATCTCCACCAAATCAGGCGTCACATCGCACTTCGCCACCCAGCTCGGCTCCCATGGTTTGTCCGTTTCTGCAAGGGAAGGGTGCGTGTCAGCGGCGATGAAGGATACCATGGCAATGCAAAGACGAGAAGACGAGCGCAGACAAAGGGATGAAACGAACTAGAGATGTCCACGAATATATATTCGAGTATATTCTTATTCATGCACACGAATAATCCCCCCTCCAAGGGTCATAATTGTTATTCATGAATATACTCTTAATCTTATTCGTCAACTTAATCTTCACTGCAAATATTTCGCTTTTATTCATGAATATTCACAAATATACGAGTATAATCATCTCAATGTCACTCAAGATCACAGTTAAAGTTATTGAATGACCTATAAATCATTCAAACAGCATCTAAATTTATCATAAACTTGTCTTTAGTACTGATAATTCAGTATTGTCAGACATTCATGAATAAGTTGAGGATTATGTGAACTTGAAGGTTCATATTCTATATTTGTCAACTTATTCTTATTCACGAATATAATATATTCGTCATATTCATATTCATGAATAAGATTAAGAATATATTCATGAATATTCTCCTTTACTCCTTATTCGTGGTCATGTCTAAAACGAACGCGAACGCAAGGCCGACCAAGCATACCGAATAATGGCGAACGCTCGTTGCCGCCACCCAAAATCCAACATCCAGCATCCAACACTCAACGTAGACCAGACCAAAACACTCACCAGGATCCACACCCTCCCATTGCACCTTATACTTCCCATATTTTTCCGCCACGATCTCGATAACGCGCCATAGCACGTCCGCGTCGTCCGATTTCGGGGAGAATGGCTAGTGAGGAGGCGTCAGCGAGGGATGAGGAATGCAAGGGCGAGTCCGCGGAGAAATTGGTTGAGTGTAAGAATGGGGAATGGATTGGGATGACGGATAATACGAGGATTCGAGGCGAGGGTATGGGAGATGGTGCGAAAAGAGGCGATGCATGTTAAGGCAGGCGGGGATTGTGGGTGGGTGTGGGTTGGAACTTGGGGTGGCACGCACCTCGCTCTGCGTCTGCGTATGGTACGCGCTTGGCATCCTGTCACGTCTTGTCTTTTCCCTCTGGAATATATCGTGTCCAATAGTCCGTGTTCGCTGACACCCAAATGAAACACATGACGATGTACCTCGCCGCGGGTTGTTCAATTATGATATGAATTATGCGTCGTTCCTCGTGATTGACTTCTTCGGCCATCAACCAACATCCACTACACACCACATAAGTACGCACCTGCCACAAAGCACCCAAATCACGCAGTAATTCAAGATCTACTAGTAGCGCATCATTGAGTTTGGCGTCGGTCTGAACACTGGAGGGTACAGCTGCGCCGTGTGGGTACTGCGTGTAAGAGGAGTCTGACGTCCAGCGCAAACGTCGTAGATGGTGTATCGTGGATGCGTATGGTGTCGCGTGAGGAAAGGAGCATCATGATCATCATGAAGCGGAGTGCCATTGACCCAGCACATGCTCCGGCATTTACCGCGCGAGGGTTCAATCCGCCCTGGGAACACAGTCTATGTTGTTCGCATCACTGTAAAAACTTCCGATGTACAACAAAGAGCATGATTGTCGTTAACTTGTAGCCTACGAGGACGTGGGACAGTGTTCTTAGAGACCAAGATCCGCGCACCTGGCCAAGCGCATGTTGAGCGCGTGGCTTGCGACGCGCGTATGCGTCACAAGACTCTGGCCCATTATGTGACCATCAACCCGATAGGATGTATACATGTACTCCGCTCGCACGCCACGGATACTTAAAGGAATACATAGGTTTGCCGGTCTCAGACTTAACACGCGGTGATGGACAGAGCACAGACGATGCCTGAAAGCAAGGATGTTGCGACTGCCGCCAGGAGAACCAAAGGTCGTGTGGATCATGGACAAGGCTGGCAGTGGCAAAATCATACCGACATACCTTGCGTAGGCACTAGTGCGGCGGGAAGTAGGTTTCGGACCTGGTTGACAGTGCTGGTTAGCACTAGGCCCCGAAGGGGCCTGTTTGACCGGGCTATCTTTCAGCTAATTAACGGGGGTCCTCCGAGCTATTTAACAGCTAATTCAACGCTGCACAGTACGTGCTAGCTATTTGACTCTTATTTACACCTCAAATTTGCCGGCTTGATGGGCCGATGGAGATTAGCGCTAATTAACGCTAATTTACCCATGTAAAATAGGTACTGCTAATTACCAGGGACCTGTTTCCCGCCGCACTAGTAGGCGCTTGAGCGCTGCATTAGCAATCAATCTGATGCGTGGCAGACAGGGAATGAGAAACAGCTACTAAGTATAGTCGATGATGAGGTAAGGCCTCGTGTATTCGCACAGCTTCACACCTCTCGTCATCTTGCCACCACCATGGCTGAGGCAGTTGCAGCATTCGCTGTCCCCCTTGCAGCAGTGAAGGCAGCATCGGCCGCCGGATTCTCGCAGCGGCATGAGTCGAATCACCGTGAGGAACGGGCGGAAACAGGTATCCTTTTCGAGCGATACAGGAGCGCATCGCAAAGCGGCAGCGAAATATCCTCCTGCGATGAGGATCAATTCAGCGCCAGGCTCCCAGGGTACGTCTTCCAAGTCGGCTAGTTGGTGCTCAGCTTCATCCGGTGTATGGTTTGCGCAGATCATGGGACAGTCTAAACGAATACTGTCAGAGCCAGCAGGTGTACAAGGACGAGTCCTAGTCCAACCTGCCCTCCAAGATCAAGAAGCGAAAGAATGTCCGAGAGAAGAAGAGGAAGGTTCGGGATGCCAATCAGAGCCTTCGAGAATGCGTCAATGTGAGAGGAATATCATCGCATCGAGATGCACCGATATAGACATCACTCTAGGATATTTCTTCACGTAGCTCGCAGTCAGACGCATCCTCTGTATCTGCGGAATCTGGCTCGCCGCCTGGCTCTGCCATGGGGCGAGAGCGCATTGAGAATTGGCGTAATGATTTATCGGACAGGGACATCGATGAGTACGCCAATGAGCAGGAGGTACCCGGCCTTGAAATGGGGCGGGAGCACATCGAGAGTTATCAGAATCAATGGGATTACATTGGTGAGAAAATGAAAGGAGACCGACATTTCTTAAGAAATGTCGGTGAACACCGGGATAAGATAAGACGGCGACTAATCTTATGTTTTTACCTCCCGTATACAACTGGTCCCACTCAGCTCAAATTTGTACCTAAGTCCTAACTTAAGATTCTCTCATCTTCAAGAAGATGACAGACAAAACTTTAGTTTTCCTGGTCGTGACCGGGGTGATTTGGGTTTCGGAATTTTGACTCGAACCTGAAAACTCAGCTAGGTTTGTAGTGCAAAATTGATATATTGATGACTATTCAGCAAACACTCTACAACTGTGTACTTGAGTCAGCTAAACTCAACTCAAAGGCCAAGGCAAACTTGCAAAATCGAGTCCAACCGAGTGACTTGACTCCATCCCAATTCACCTTGACTCAAATCGAGAAAGAGGCAAACGATCAGTCATAAGGCAACGACCGCAACATGTCGAGGCCCGCTTGATGTGCAAAGTGCATAGGGGACCGACGATCCGGCGGCCCGGACATCTGGTGCCTATGTGCAAAGTATGCACTTTGCACATCAAACAGGCCTGGACACGTTACCACTGTTGACGGATGACTCAGCATTTGCTCTTCTCTTCCGACCACCACTATCGTGACGACGACGACCTCGCCCACCTTCCCCACCGACACTTCACCCACAGCGACGACTATAGACAACTACAATGGCGACTACGGCAACTGGCCAGGAGGAGAAGTAGCCGGGCGCGACACCAGCAGGGCGCGAGCGCGACACCAGCCGGGCGCTACACCAGCCGGGCGCTACACCAGCCGACGGTTTCGAGCAGCCCAACTGTCGCGTTGCCTGGCGGCTGGGACAAGGTGTCGCGGCCTGGTGAGTTCGTTTTTCTCTTTCCGTGGCGTGGTCGGTTCCGGTTTCTTTTTTTTCGTCCCCTTCATCTTCCCCCGTCGACAACATCTGCTCTGTTTCTGGGGAAGTTATTTAAGATTTTTTTTTTCACAAATTGACATTTGTAGGAACGCCCTTCCGGGTGGACGCACGGACAGGTCTCCCTGAGACGACATTTACGACTAGCCGAACTTGAGCTTTGGCAGCTTGAGTTCGGTCGCTTGAGTTCCGTCGCTTGAGATTGACTCAAGTTTTCAGCTGACTTAAGATCAGCTTGAGCTGCCTGCCCACTCAAGTGCGACTTAAGTTTTGGCCGACTACGCTTGAGATTGTCTCAAGTGGGAGCTTAAGTTGGCCGCTCAAGCTCTTCTTATGTTTCCGCTTAAGTTCAGCTGCAGTCGGACTCTTTCTTAGCTTATGTAGCGTACTTGAGATTAGCTTAATCCGTGTAGTATACATTCAATGCATCCTCCATACATAAACAAGCCCAATGGATGAGACCAGAAACATAAGATAAGCATCTTATCCCGGTGTCGACCGACATTTCTTAAGAAAAGTCTGTCATCTTTTTGTGAGAAACAGGTATTCATTGCGCCTTGTCTTACTCTGTGAAAAAGACTCAATAGTGCATTTCTGTTTCAGCTGCCGCCACTCACTGCATGTGAGCTGATTCTGCCTTGTTTTATTCTTCCATTGCATGCTAAATTGTGTGTTCTCCTACAGATGATACCACCTCTCGCTCCTGTATCTCTGGATGGGAGTGAATTATCTTTCCAACAAAGACATCATGGCCCAGCGTTTGACCGCAACTTCGAGCTTGTCCTCTCGTCCTTGACGAACGTCACCCACTTGACGCTGCCGTTCGAATGTGTCGGGTATGTTCGGCGGGAGACCGCCGGGTTCGAGGCGCTTCTGGCAAACGGGGTGCATTACGCGCTATTGCAGATGAAGTGCCTTGAGCACATATCCTTCCTCGACATGATTCCCTGGCGGAGAACGTTGTACCCCTGCTCAGAGTATGTGAAGGGACCACGACGCGTGGGATCACTCTCACGGATCGTCTCGGATCCTTTGGCGTTGTCAGTGCGTTTGGGGAGGAGGTAGTAGCGCCCTCCATTCCGTAGTACGTTGGAGCACATCAATTTCTTGGGATTCATCTTCTTGCCCTCTTCCCTCGAGGTGTGGCTTTTCCGTCCGTTGGAGGTCTTCCCAAACTTACGCGTCATAGTGATAGAGATAGAATCGGAAAGAGATCTTCTGGAGCTGCATAAGACGCTCCTAAGACTCGATGGACTTCCGGGACTACCGTCGTTGGTGGTCTCCTGGAACAGACACGCTCCGCGCGACCACACATATCTCAGTGCGTACCTAATCAAACGATCCAAACCCGATTTTGACATGCTCTCTCCCAGAACCAAACACTGTGCCTATCAGCAAATATCCTCCGCTCGCCATCGGCTCCATCCCCGAGGTCGAGCTCAGATACCAAACAGATCCCTACAATGACATTGCGATATCCTGGTGGATTCGCGTGCTTGAGGACATAACAACCAGCAATATAACCTCCCTTTACTTAACGGTCGCGATCGAGGGCGCTGATCTGACGTCCTTCGAGCCGTGGCGATGCACTGTTAGCTGGGTCGAAGTTTGAGGTTCTCCAGGACCTGAATGTCACATTTGACATCCGTCCGTTCAAGGGCTTGATTGGTGAAGCGGTCGGGCGGGTGCCGTTGGATGAGGTGCTGTTTGAGATGGTAGCGCAAAGAGGCGTCTACGTGCGGGTTTGCAGAAACTTCATGAGGGGACATGGGGTGAGCGCTATGTCCCACAAACGGGTCAGTTGTCACCGTCGAGAGTATAAGCGTAAGTGAGCAGTGGTGTGTAATACGTGTTATGACGTCGGGACTCGGAACGGGAAGACTTCGGAGAGTGGTCCGAAGGAGGGCACCGTACGGAGTCGTTGAAGGTCGGACCCACGAGATGGTGAAATTCACCAGGTAGTTTACCATGTTTTGAGTATCTTTCCACCAGTTAATACGGTTGAAATCAGGAGGCCCGTCCATTCACCAGAACTTGTGGTTGAAAATCCCGGGTGAAAAAGACCGTGTATATGCGCGTTTTCACCTGGTCCTCGGACGCGCGAGGTATCACTCGGTTTTTGGGTTGAGACAGGGTGAAAGCAACTACCCGAAGTGCTGGTTCAAACAACTGATCTTTCAGTAGAATAGAAATGTTTACTTACCTGTCTGTCTGGCTTATGTTACTGCTCATGGGGCTGAATCGTAGTAGCAATGCGGGCATAAAACCCTGATATTCCTGGTAATAAGCACACGAGTACATGCTACGGATCAGGTCTCAGCAGCATCTTTGTCGTCGTCGTTCCCTTCATCGCTGTTGCCACCCAGACCATCGGGCTCATCAATGTTATTTCCATCCGGCCCATGGTCACTGTCAGCATCCTCATCTTTGTCGGCATCCACAGGCATGATTCTGAAGCAGGCGTTTGAGGAAGAATCGGCGTACCCAACCTGCGCCGAACATCAGGGGTAGTTTCCTTCTTCGCCACAGCCTCCTTGCTCCCCACGGACGGAGCGCGCTCGACAGTATGCCCGAGTTCCATTGTACGCCCTCTTCACCTTCGCCTGCCCATCCTCCTTCTCCCGATCCCCTACATCCTCTTCATTGTCATCTTCGTCAATTTTCCTCCTCCTCCGCTTCCTCCCTTCTCCCATCCCTCAGCCTCCTTCTCACGTCAATCGCCCTACTCCCCCGCCCCTTTCACCCATCTCCTTCGCCCGCGCCCTCGCCCTCGGCATCCGCGCTCGCTTCCCTCTTCTCCCCCGCCTCCTAGCGCATAAGATAATCACCCCCGGCGAACGGTCTCTTGTGATCTGGAAGGTCCATGAGCGGGGAAAAGATCATTCACCCCCCGTCCGCTGCGGGTCCTATCTCTCATTGGCACCATGATCTTATCACACCATCTTCCGCGTATAACTCCCTCCTCCTTTCGCCCTCCCACTCTTCCCCTCATTCGCCACCCGCGCCACCAGAGCAATCTCCGTCCCCCGCCGGCGGATGAAGCGCTCTCCCCCCTGCGCGCCATTCTCCTCCATCCCCATCTCCTGATTCATCCCGTGTCCGTCTTTGTTTCGCGTGAGGTTGACAAATGCACCAAACTCCGCAATGGAGTCGTGCTTCGCCGATTTAGGCGCGACGGCTCTGGGAGAAGGAGTTTCGCCTCGTTTGATTGTTGTAGTTGGAAGAAAAACGTAAATGCTGCTCGCCTAGTGGCCCAGGATCGTCCTGGATCTTGGATCGACTTCGGACATGGCGATGGCGTTGAGTGCCAGTTTCGAGGTCAACCCAGGAGGAGCGACGGGGGAGCTCGACGACCCAAGAGCAAGTTTGGGACTCGAGGGAGCAGCATCGAGTTTGTCGCTCGACGCGTAGAGCTGGACGAACACGAAACGAGTTACACTTCGACGCCATACTGCCGAGCTTCGCTTCGAGCGCGGTAGGCGAGAAATAATCGCCGGTCTTCGACAAGCTAGCTAGAGATCCTGCGAAAGATTGAGTCAGCACCACACTTCCACGCAAAGAGAACGACGAATCAGAATGCAAGAAGGAAACAACACACACCGCCCTTGTCCTTTCGAAGTGCTCTTCCTCTTGGTCTGGGGATGACGTTTGACGGCAGAGAGTGGTGATCGCGTTTTGTCCTGCGTGGGTGTGTGACTGTCCTGCGTGGGTGTATGACTGGGCTGCGTGTCATGCGCGGGGAGAGACGCGTTCGTTTTGTGTGCAGCTCGGAGGTCGTCGTTTGTATGTCCGAATGTGACTTCGGACGGCGATGGTGGACGCCTCCAGGTAAATTCATATCTGGTGTCAGTCGAGCTGGAGGATAGTCGGCGGCCGCTGGTGTAATCGACTATCATATCAACATTCAGACATAACCCGACGAGAGGCTAAAACGAACCTAGGCCACGCGAAAAACGACTCGGCATCCACGTCACCAGCTAAAGAGGGGAGACGCGGAATTTCTCATAGGCCCCGTCGCTGTTCCCGATCCAAGTAGAGTCGATCGTCTCCGATTGGGCTGCAAATCGTCCAGTAAGCGTCAATGGCAATTGCGGACGGACGAATGGAGGGCGCACCTTTAACGCTGGCATTACATCTCATTAGAGAGAGGCTTGTATCCAAGACCCTCCACATGTGCACGTAGGAGCCCAACTCCTCTCCCATACTCCGTCTTGCCGTTGAACGGCACGTCCTGTTGGTCGGCCGTGCGGTCGGGGTAAGGAGGACTGTAAAGATCTCGTCAGTGTCCCCCCACAAACCAAACAGGAAACGCACCGACGCTGCCGCCATTCCCACCAGGGCCACTAGGATATCCAGTCTCCCTACAATTCTTATGGCGTATACGTGCTCTCCCGCCTCGTAGATGTGGGAGCGGCGAGCGCGTCGCTGGTAGGTCGTGTCTGTCTGGTACCTAAACAAGACGCGATACCCACCTAGATCAGCTCGCGTGGACCACGCGTGGTGGTCTGGACTCTGCTGACAAAGTGCCCGGCGATTCGCGCAGCCGAGCGGCAGCCTACTCTCTTTGAGTTCGGACGGCCATCTTGAACAGTACGTCGACCATGAAACGTTCGACTACCCGCAATGGAGGACCGGACCACTGCGAGGCACGCCGCATCAGGAATCAGCAGGCTATTTTGTTTGAGGAAATCGGACGGACGCATTCGATCCTTCCACAACCTCCGTCACTCGATTATGACGGTGAGCTTCCCATTGTAATTTCTGACCTTACGGACAAGGGATCGAGATCCAGGTCCCGTTCTCGTGCTCTGGCGTCGCCGGCTCTGCATTGGACTTGCCCGACTGTCGCGGCCGGTCTGCCAGGAAAACGACCAGGCAAACAAATTAGTCCTAGCTTGCTGCCTCTCATGAATGGAGCTCGTGGCATGTGTCTCCGTGTCTTGAGAACAGAGCTTATCACACACTGATACGCCTCGAGGTTCAATTACGGGTCATGATCGCGATTCATGCTGTCGGGTATTGTTGGTTCATCATTCCACTGACGGTATTGCTCGACAGCTTGTGCGGTCTGCTTTACGTCGCCTCCGCTTGTGATGAGTTGCCGAACTTGCACGCTCATTTCATCTGGGCGGGAAGGATGGACGCAGGTATGTGATATCGCATGTATAGTATTTCTCACGACGGCGATGCCACCTTTTTTTTGCCGATCTGCATCACTTACACCATCCCCAGAGATTCGTCCATTCGTCACGGCGGACACGTCCTCATCCCAACGACTCGATCGCCGGGCGCGACGATGAGCTTTGACATAGCCGCTCCATTTCCCGTAAGTATTCATGTTCTTCCGGATTGTGTGACAGCCTCTCGAGCCCAACCACCTTAGGATCCTCGGCGTCCGAGTCGTGGCTGGACAGACTCCGTCGTTGGATAGCAGCTTGGTACATAGCTGATTGGGCACTCGTCAGTGTGTTCGCCCGCTCGCCACAATATGTATGTACTCACACCCTGCTGCAGATGCGATGTATTCCGGGTCGAGTTAGACTCTCAGGGCATTATTGCCGCGGTTGTAGGTGTCAAATAATCGCGCAGCAGTAATATCGGATGTTACTATAGAAATTCATTGGAGATACCTACTGCATTCGGTGCCCGTCGCTGTTTTGTGCGCCAGGCCAACGGCACTTCAAATATCATCCCACAGATACGAACGTCAGAGGACATCTGTCGGACTGCCGAACTGGATTTAGCGAGTGTCATGGACTGAGGCGGATTTCGTTTTGGTCGCGTACGCTACGAGTAGGCGTCCTCGACCGGACGACGATTCTACTGGCGTTCTCATCGTTCGGGGTAGCACACTCACGGAGACTGCTTGGCGGTCAATCAGAAGGTGGAAGATAAAAGTATCAGTTACACAAGCAATGAGGAGGGCCCGAGCCGATTACTTGTTGAACTCCATCCTGCACGCCTACGACCGCGCTACGCCGCGGCCGTACTGCGCCATGGCGCTCAGCGCTACATCCTTTTCTGACTCCACATATGATCGTGTATATATTGTATATTACTTTCGAGGGCATACTCGTACATCACTTGTTTCACCTCCGCTGTGCACGTTGAGAGACGCTTTCTTCACTCTGTATCTTTGAACTCTTACAGTTATTACTCACATTCTCTCGCTCCTTAGGTAGGACTGAGACTAATATGGTAGTCGTTTCACCTTGGTGTGTACGCTGGAAACACTTAATCTTACGGCGTATTCTCTCGTTCCTATCATCAAAGGGTTTCCGAGTCTGCGGGCTACTAGTGCGGGTCGCGGATGCCTAAGGCCGAGACTGGCTCTGTGGTCACAGATCGTCGACTGCCGGCCCATCATGATCACGGTCCTTTTCAGCTGTTCGGAGAATCCGGGCATTGTGTGGCTTCGCGAAGTGCGGAGGGGCCCGCCCCTACACCCCGGTTTGCATGCCTGCTCACCGTAGCACTCACCGCCGACCATAGCGCCCTCAGAAGCAACGCGGAAAAGATGCGCCGACCCTAGCGCCCTCAGAAGCAATGCGGAAAAGATGCTGTAGAACAAGAAGCCAGGTGGACATGAGGCTGTTGGCTTACCGAGTATCCGGTGTGTACATCCCTTTTTCGCGCGAAGAAGACACAGCTACAGCATGGGCCCAATGTTTGATTGACGGATTGGTTCGTCAGCAAACGTCTTCCACAGGTCCCGGGTATCCTTCTCCTCCTCCTCCTCCCGCTCACCTCATCTTCGATATCCATGCATCTACTCAAGAGCATTCGCAAGTCGCTGAGGCGTGTCTTTCACCGCAAGTCGTCGTCCGGGAAGCCCACATACGAACAGCCTCCGCGCGCACTCGACGAAGCATCCGCCCCTGCTGCTGTAGACGAGCGCACGTCGTCCTCGCAGCGGGTTCTTCCCGGTGGACCCATTTCAGTGGAGTCGGCCATCTCTAGCGGAAGCGACCGCACAGAGCATGACGAAATATCCGCCCCAGCTCTGGTAGTCGACCGGCAGACGAGTCAGACGACCTCGCAGCCCGCTAGGCTGCCCGATAGACCCAGACTAGTCGACACGGTCATCTCGAACGGAGATGTCATCCTTAGCACACTCGAACAAGTGGGAAGTGTTGTTCAGACCGTTCCCTGGGTGGGACCCGTGGTGGCGGCCATGAGAAAGCTGCTGGAGATATACAAGGTGAGCAATATCGTTGCTCATATTTGTACGTGTCACGATCTCAGGTATCCCTCGTCTAGAATTACACGGGGGATCAAGAACAGGTAGCCCAACTTGTCGAGAAATCCCAGGCGATTTGGAACACGATTGCACCTGTGTTAGAACGAGTCCAAACTACTGGTCAATCGGTTTTGCTTGACGATCTCAAGTCCGACCTGCTCGGTTATAAGGAGTGAGCTTGCCTCCCTATACAACATGGATGAAAGTCTGACATCCCGAAGACTGCTCGACAATGTGACCGACTACGTCAAACAATACAGGCAACACGGCAAGTTCACAAAGGGCGCTGGCCACGACAAGTTCAGTGCCAATTTCAATGTACTGGATAAGGAGATGGATGGCTATCGTGATTGTCTCCAGGTAGGAAACCAGCCAGAACACCAACTGTCAACTCTGATCTTCTGTCCCTCAAGACAAAATGTGCGCTCGCATCAGTTGTGAAGGTTGACTATCTGCATGGCCGAGTGTGAGTGCTATATTCATATCTCTTGCTGGCCCGTGTTTGACCTTATCATCCAGTATGGACACTGATATCTTCAAATGGCTTGAAAGTCCCCCCGACGGGCGCTCTAATCTCACGCGGGCTCGGGAGGCACGGATGAAGAGCACTGGTGATTGGCTTGTCTTGCATGATAAGCGCTTTCTTGAATGGAAAGAAACTCCCGGGTCCCTGCTATGGATCTCGGGTAACTGTACGTCTGCAAGCTACAGCATGTGCACATTGACTTACAGACATTGTAGCAGGCACAGGAAAGACGGTCCTCAGGTAGGAAAAAGATGGCTAAATTTAAGCGTACATCTCTGATTTCTTTGCCACTAGCTCCACAATTATTGACAACATTGATGCTGATAGAAGTATCCCGTTGGCGTTCTTCTACTTTAGTGTCAATGAGTCTGACGGCAGCAAAAACCACCTAAACCCGGCCATCCGGTCACTTTACCAGCTCTCACAGTACACCTCAAATCCTCATTGCATCACAAGCAACTACTATCATGTGGCTGGTCGTAGTGGCCAAATCTCTCCTGTGTATGACATTGTCCTTGAGATGCTTGAGAAGGTTCTCCAAGATCTTTCTGATACATATATTATTCTTGATGCACTGGATGAATGTACATCATCAGAGCATCAGCGTCTGCTGGACTTCATTGAGCTAATGCATCAATGGCAAGGCACAAAGCTGCATTTTTTGATGACAAGTCAGCTCTGTGTTCCTTTCACAGATCGTCTTCCTTCCCTCTCCAAACAGATTGACATGAATGTTGAAATATGTGTGAAAGATGACATTGCTGCCTTTATTGCCAACCAGCTACAGACAAACAATGATCTGAGGCATTGGGCACCAGAACAAAAGCAGGAGATCACAACAACTCTCATGAAACGTGGATCCGGCATGTAAGATTTCAATCATTGGCAATATTTTCCTTTCATCTGATTCAAATTCTTTATTACAGGTTCCGCTTTGTTGCCTGTCTGCTTTGCGAGTTGGTGGAGTGTCATAACCAGAGAGAATTGACTATAGCTCTCTCACAGCTACCTCGGGATTTGAATGCACTTTACAACCGCATTCTTTCACGCAACAGTAATGATTATAGCTTAGGTTTACACAGAGCTCTCCAATGGTTGTGTCTCTCCCTTCGGAACATTACCATTGATGAGTTGAATGATGCTGCACTTGCATTTAACACATCAACTCCTATGTGGCAATTTGACCCTGCCTTGCAAACTCAAAATAGGATGCTGTTGACAAAACAACTATCAAGTCTTGTTGTTGTGGGGCCAGACTGGGTGGAGAATGTGGTTCGTAGTTCTTACTTTGGTTCTGAATTTAAACTCACTAGACTATTACTCATTAGGTTCAACTTGCTCACTCATCTGTTCGTGACTATCTTATGAATGAGATCACTAGTGTTGCAGGACAATATAGCATTCAGCCATTATCTGGTCATAATATGATTGCCCACACTTGTCTTACACAGCTTTGCTACTTCAGGACAGAGGACTGGAGAAACACTGTTCAGATTCCAGACATAAAAGCTAAATTCAAACTTGTGGAATACTCTGCCAACTATTGGTTGGCACATCTTGACTTTAGTACAATCCAGTCAGAGACAATGGAATTAGCAACTCAACTCATGACACGTCAAAGCCTACAGTGGCAGTTTTGGCGTCAGTACGGCTCTTCATATGGCAAATTCCATGATTCTTCACTTCTACAATATGCGGCATACAACAATCAGCAGAATATAGTCCGCTCCATAGTTACGGCAGGTCCAGTCAAACAGCAGATACTTAATGCTGCTCTTATTTCATCCCTTGAAATTGGCAACAATGTTATCATCACTATTCTTTTGCATCATGGTGCTGATGTCAATGCTGAAGATAGTTCATATGGGAATGCATTACAGATCGCATCTTTTCATGGACACGTCATTGTTGTTCAAACCCTACTTGCTCATAATGCCAATGTCAACACTCAAGATGGTGTCTTTGGAAGTGCATTGTACATTGCATCTTTTTGTGGACATGCCACAATTGTTCAAACTCTGATTGACCACGGTGCCAACGTCAATGCTCAAGGTGGTTATTATGGAAATGCACTGCAGGCAGCATCCTATCGGGGAAATACAAATGTTGTTCAAACCCTACTTCAGCACAAGGCTGATGTCAACATGGTAGGAGGGCATTATGAAAATGCTTTACTGGCCACCACAAAGGGCCAAGCAGACATCCTTTGGAAACAAACCAAGGCTTATGTGAAAATTGTTTATTTGTTGATGGAACACGGAGCTGATGTTGAGTCTGTGTTCAATTTCTATTCTGAGCACAAGAAAAAAAAGTGTCACTGGGAGATCATGAAGATCTTACTGGATCACAAAGCAGCAAAGGAGTATGAAAGAGATTGAATATGTAGTACACATGTCTTTCATAGTTGATGTATAATATATTCCCAGTTTTTTTTTCCATATTCAAGTTACACTCTATTTTGACACTCTCATACACAGTACTTTCAAGCTGAGCATGCAACAATGATAAAACAGGTAATGTCTTAACGAATAACTTAACAATAAATACCATGTACACATACTACAGATAAACAAACATAGGAACTCTACGCTACATTTACACACCCGAACTCCCTCCATGCCCGGTGCACTGAGGCAATGCTGAGCGAGTGGCTGCACAGAGGGTGTTAGCAACCAAATATCAACTTGGAGAACAACATCAAAACCAAAGGATGATCAAACCCAAGTGAAGAGAAAAAAATCAACTCACCCCCTCGCCTCAAACCCGGCCCCGCACCGTCCCCCATCCACGAGGATGGCAGAGGACGAGCACGCACGTCAGACAAGCACTACGGTCGGGGACAAGCACAATAACGGCGGCAAACAAGATGAACGCGACTACTGAGGATAAGCGCGATGACTAAGGACAAGTGCGACGACCAAGGGCAAGCATGTCAGCTGGGACGTGCATATCAGTCTGGGACAAGATGACTACGATGCAGTCCGATCAATTCAGCTCAGCAGCTCGGCCCGACTCGGACGGCGACGTTCGTGCAGCAACGGTCGCGGCAATGTATGAGACGACTGTGCCATTTCCTTGGATCACCAGCAACCATGAGAAGGACTTCAACGGTTGTGGTTTTACAATCTTTGGGGCCCGGTGAGTCATTCATTCGGCCTTATGCGAACTGACCCATTGAATATACTTAGAGGCACGGCACCAGTGAACCATTCCGCTTTACTGTAAGACTGTCGCCCATGCTCAACTTGCAACCATCATCCGTTTGTCCCTTTTTGCATACATATTTGATAGACTCGCGTTATAGATTTTTTTATCTTTATAATCATTGAATTTGTTTGACTGTTCTACCTCTGTTGTGAGTATGCTTGGGTGTTTTGTGCTGAAGACAGATGTACATGATGTAGAGGCTCAGAGCTACGCCACAAGCTGGTGTGACGTGCTCCTGGTGGCCCTGCGGGCCACATGAAAGTCATGCTCAAACAACACAGCGTCAAGTCCACCTGAGCATGGCCGAGTGTGGGTGTGCACCCCCGAGTATGGGTGTGCACGCTCCGAGCTGCTGTGGATGTGGTCTAAGTTGTCGAATACCTACCTCAGACGTGCGCAGCGGAAGCGAGACGACTGAGGTATCAAAGCGAAAATAATCTACTATATATAAGCAATCGCACAGCGATCGAGTCCGAGTCATAATTGTACAGGCGCTCGGGTGGCGCAATGTCCGTATATGGTAAGTAGGTTTGCGTGGCATACGGATGAACTTCAACACTGGCGGGACCTAATGACCATTTTAATTAGCACCTAAATCGTACACGAAAACAAGACCCATGCCCTCCTCGGGGTACCCCAACTCTATATCGACGTCTACATCCACATCCCCAACCTACGAATCGATCATCAGACCACTTCACATTGCAATGAACGAGAAAAAGCGAAGCGCACCGTTTCTTTCTCTGTCTCTCCAGCTCTGCGAGTCTTCTTCCTCCATCCTCTCCGCCTCCACCCGCACCCGCACCTGGATGTTTGAAACATCAAGGTCCGTGCACGAGTGTTGCTCGTGTTGCTGCTCGTGCGACTGGGATTAGGCGGGGTCTGGACGGACAGTGTTACATTTGAATGGGCAAGTGGGGCAGGGGCAGGATCCTCGACGACGGGCTCGAGAGGCGGTTGTACAGCTGGCGAAACCGATTCGCGGACAGCCGAACGCCGGACGGCTGGTCTGGCGTAGCCAACCTTTGTTGGACCCCGCGCCGGAAAGTAAGTGTGCGTTAGTTCCATCGTACGGCATAGGTGCCCTTCCCCTGCCTGCTCTCTTCTCATCAACCTCCCCATCTTCCAGCCCCACATGATCCTCAAAGTCCTTGCCGGAGCGGAGGTTCATACCACATCAGATAATCACGCCCGTCGAACGGGCTTGTGTGATCCGGAACGTGAGGGGAGCTCTTCATCCCCTCTTCTTGCTTCTCCTCTGCGGCGTGGCCCCCCTCTCCCCCATCACCTTCCGCGTATCCTTCCCCTTGCTCTCCCCCACCCGCCACCTCCCTCGTTGGATTCTCCAACCCCCTGCCCCTCTTCCCATCTCCGCGTCTGCGGCGCGCAACTTTCTCAGCACGAGCCAAACTCCTCTCCCTTTCTTTGAGGTAGGGTGCGAAGGCGTTCGACGTGAGGACCGCAGCGGTGGTAATTTTCTTCCCTCGCCACTGATTTTCTTCGAGGCAGTGAACGACGCCGGTCTGAATCTGTCCGTGAGCGAGAATCCGTTCGTGAGCGAGAAGTCTGTGCGTTGATTTCGTTTTGTGTCGGCTTAACAGGCGAGCTAACTCCTCGATCGAGTACCTTTTCTCGAGGTACGGTGCGAAGGCGTTGGGCGTGATGACCGGGATTCGGGAATGTGGATGTGTTTTACGCGGCATGATTGATCGTGTTCTGGTGCCTGTCCTTCGTGTCCTCCCCGTGAGTGGGGCGGAAGTTGAAAAGAGTGTGGAAAGATGTGGATTTGGAAGACGATGTACGCTCACTTGTCTTCCATCTTGAGGCAGAGTCATGGACCGGGAGCTGACATTAGACGTGGCGAAGGAGCGTTGGGACCGGACGCTGTAACGAGATTAGTTCTTCACCCAAGATAAATCAGTGTCGAACGTACCTTCTGCTCTTCCGCATTCACTGCGTCCTCCAGATTGATCCGTTCCACCTCCATCCTGCTCGCTCGAATCTGTGTCCGTGGACCGTGCGAGAGTCCTGTTCCCGCTCTCGGCTGGATTCTTGGGCAGATGGGAGGCGATGACGTGCGGAATTGGCGGAAATGGGAACGGGTATGGTGATGTTTTCGATGGTTAGGTCCAGGAGCAGTGGAAGGAGGCGAGGAGGACGGGCTCAGATGCCTGAGGCAGGCGTAGCAGACATTCGCCGGACAGCTGGCGTGCGGGACGGAAGAGTCTCGTTTCACGGCACAAATAGCGCGATTAAGCTGCACAACAGGCGTAGCAGACTCGCAGGGCACATCTGGCGTAGTCGAAGGCGTTCACGGAGTCGCGTGCAGTAACCGCACATGCAAAGTGGCCAGCGGCGAGAATTTTGTGAACGGATGTATGGACGACGCGCCCACAACGGGCATTGACGCACTATGTGAGTCGAAAAAAGGTCCTGCACAATCGTCAGCATCCTCCAACAAACTTTCCACACGGCAAACGCACCTAGTCCGTATGGTACCCCGATGCTGCCGCCATTCTCGCCAAGGCTTCCGAATCCCATGCATGGAGTATCCGTGTTCGCGTCCTCCCGGAGCGTGGCTAGCGCGGTCGATGGTCATTGCGAGCCCGAACGACTCGATGGAGGCGGTGGTGTGCAAGCAAAGCGTACAGGCAGGCACAACGCGCGTGGTAAATCTGGACTCGGGCCGCGAGCCGAGCCGCCGACTCGCTACTTCTCGTTTTCTTTTGCTTTCCTCGCCACGTCTCTATCGTTAGAGACGGCATGATTTTCCTCTAGGTGTGTTGGTCTGGGCTTATCTGCGGTGTATGATTGTCAAGAGCACAACTGGCTCTGCTTCAAGGAAACCACTTGCATACGAGTTTCCTTTTATCATTACACGCTTTCGCATACGAGTTTTTTTTTATCATCACACGCTTTCTTGTCCAAGTCTACTTGACGCTGCATCAACAGGACTTCAAGATTATACGGAATTACGCTTTCGTCCCGTCCTCGCCCCTGGCTTCGTCTACCCAACCTTTGTCACTCGGTCATAAATCTATCGTTGTACACGACCCTCTTATTCAAGGGCAAGGCGACGCTAGGTTGAATTACCCATTCTCACTGCCTCTACCTCCGATGTGGTCGGCGGCCCACATCCTCATTCTACCGCATTGAACAATCACCACCCGTCGGACGTATTCGCGTAGTTCAGGCGCGAGCTCCTCCTCCTCTTTTCCCAGCTTCCTCCCTCTCCTCACCACAACCCTCTCCCTCTCCCTCGTCCTCTCGCTCCATCGGTCATCCCCCCTCTTCACCCGCACCCAACTCTGCGTGTCATGTAACTGGAATTGCGAACAAAACGCGGTCTGCGTCAGCACGGGAATTAGAGGTCAACTGACTGGGGAAGGTATAGGCGAGGATCGCGGTGTGTTCGGCTGGAGGCCGTGAATTGGAAGACGAGAACGATGGGTGTCGCGGTTTGCATCCAGACACGGATACATGCCCATCCCACCCTAGATTCGTCTGCGACCTTGATTTAGCTGTGGATATCGCGAGATTGAAGCTCGGCCCTATGGCGAGGGATGAATGGCGAGCGATGTGAGCGAGATTCGCCGAAGGTTGATGTTGACGCCGTAGCAAGGAATGCCAGCCGAAAGCGCAACGATCGCTTCCACCGCTCTACATCCTCCTCGAGCGGAGCGACGTGACACGGCCCACGAAAATCCACGCGATAGCACCGATGCCTACGAATGATGGGTGCGTCAATGGGGAGTGCAAGCCGAGACAAAAGACAACATCGCAAGGAAACGGAAGATTGGCGAAAGACGAATGCTCGCACCAGGCGAACGAGATTGAATCTCCAGCAAAGACGAAACAAACGAACGAAAAGCAAAGCAAAAGCAAGAACCCAGAGACGCGTACCTTCTTCAACACTCAATTATTATCACAAATCCCGCATTCTTCGCCCTCAGGCGACGTAACGTCGGGAATCTTACATGCGCCGTTTATTGGGTGGAGTCTTAGCCTGACTCGCGTTCGGCGAGCGTAGCGCGATGGTCGTGTTCGCTGGTTTTACTAGGGAATGCGTCGGGAGAGTTTTTGAACGCGGCAGAGAATGGAGAATTTGAGCCGGCCGTGCACTCGCAGACGCAATGGGAACCTGCCGTCCCAATCAAATCGTCAGGCCTCTGAAGACAACAAACACAACCGACACTCACATTTATTCCCTATGCCTCCTGATTTGAATCCCACGGCGTGTCCGTGTACTCGCTGTGGATGTGCGCGGTGGCTGAGAGGGCGCACCACAGCCTGGACAAAGCGATGTATCGCGTCGCGTCGCGTCGTGCTACGAAACGAGGAAGAGTTGCCAGCACAATTTGGTCAGTCCAGAAGTCCGGCGCGCCGTCCTTCGCGGAGAGTTCGCGAGCAGGCGGGTCATAAGGTCCCTGTCGTTGTTGTTGTTTACGCGGCACGACTCGACCATGATGGTAAAGGAGAAGGTGTGATTTGATGATGTCATCACAGGGACATCCTCGCCTCTGCTCTTCCAGCCACCCCCACGACCAAACCAAATCCGCGCGCGGGTACCTCAAGCTCTCTGTTTTATATGAGCACTCTTTGCCAATTCTTTTCATTCATCCATGGAGCTCCGGGTGACAAAAGCCTTCGCCGCTGCTTCAAAGTGCGACTCGCCATGTCACGCCTAAGGCTTGGAGCTCGGCTCATTTTCGTCAGGATAACTTACTAATACTACTCCAGATATCCATATTCTCAATATCAAAAACGTCTGATACTCACCGCTTGACGCTTGACGGGTACTCTTCTCTACTGTAGGCATGATTCCGTGGGCCGAGGACTCTCAACTGGCGGCGGTTCCAAATCTCGCACCTGAATCCCAGGACTCGTCGCACCGCATGACGCCCCGTACGCGTAAGTGAGGACAGACGTTCAGATCTTTCGATGCGGATTCGCCACTCGAGCTCGTCCGCAACTCGCACCCAAGTCCTCGCATTGTATGTCGTGGACCCGGGCGGGCACTGGCGATACCTGTGCGCTGTCTTTTCCTTCTCGCTCTGCGTGCTCTAAGCTGAACTGTAGGTCCCATACAATGTCCCCTGACCCTCGAGCTCTTCTGTGAACCTCCCCCGTCAATTCGTCGCTATTCGGGAGCGTGCACAGTGTTTGTATCGAGCTTTGATGGGTCTGGTGAAGGCTTGAGTACACTACTCGACTCTCCATTCGTTGTATGAAGATTTGAGGGGAAGTGAAAACCGAATTGCAATGCTTATATTCAAGGCAAGACGTGTATGCGAGATGAAAAAAAGATGAGCTGAATGCGTAAGTACCAAGACTTCGTTGAACGGTTCCCTCAGTTCGAAAAGCTTCCGACCATCGACACTCAATGTCTCGGCACAAGTCTTCTCGACAACTATAGCTGAGCGTCCATTATTATGACTACGCGCGCCCACTCCCAGGCACTATCGCGAGAATGTCCACGATCAAGGGTATCGAGCCAATGATCTGATTATGCTAGCGAACGGTTCAAATTAGCACGTCCGTACAGGAAGAGTGGACCGACACTCACGAAAAAGTCCAGCGAACGTACCTTACGGCCACTTCCAAGTTTGCGCGCCTCGATGAACTTGTCTGCTAGTGCTAGGAAGGACGGGCGGGGAACGCTTCCACGCAGGACACTATGCCATGCATGCAAAGCCAATCAATTAAAGGTGAGATGCATGATGCGGGCAAGAGAAAGTACCACTCGAAAGGTGTGTCCGAGTGTTAGCTCTTGATTCATCCCGCGGCGTGTTTAGGCTTACCGTCGTGAACGGTAGCCTGTGCTGTCCGAGTCCCAGGAATGAGCATAGTCTTGAGTCGATTCAAACGAACGGGTAAGAGATGAAGGAGAAATGTGCCGAACTCACAGTAGATAGGGATCTATCACGGGCCGGTAGACGAGAGTCCAGACCGAGTAGCTATCAGCCGGCGATGGCAATGTCCGTTGTGTGGACAAAACGATGCGACAGCGCGGGAAATCAAGCCACCGCCTTGGATTGACAGCATGTATGGTCACACGCACCCCTCATCCTTGCTCTCAAACATCCATGCAGAAACTCAAAGCCGCCATTCGCAAACGGTTCACTCCTCGCAGTCTCCGCCGCACCTCCGCGTCTGGGAATCTAGCCAACCATGGGCCTTCTCGCAGGCAGTCGGGAAGCGACGCCGGGTCGGAAGCATCCGCCGGTGCTGCTGTAGACCCCGGGAAGTCGTCCTCGACGGGCGTTCAAGCTGATAAGCCCAAGCTGGTCGACACGGTCCTCTCTAACGGTGAACTCATCCTCGGGGCGCTCGATCAGGTGGGACAGGTAGTGCAGAACGTTCCCTGGGTGGGACCTGTGGTGATGGCGATGAGAAAGCTCCTCGAGATGCACAAGGTAAGCAACCTTGCTCTTCTCTACACCCGTCATGGAGCTTACAGAGCTCTCTTTAAGAATTACACTGCGGATCAAGAGCAGGTTGCGCAGCTGGTCGACAAATCCGAGGCTATTTGGAACACGATTGCCCCAGTGCTCGAACAAGTCCAGGCTACCAATCGTTCGCCTTTGCTTGACGATCTCAAGACGGACCTGCTTGGTTATAAGGGGTAGGCTTGCCTTCCCATACAAACTCAGAGATGTCTGACATGCCAAAGACTGCTCGACAATGTGACCGACTACGTCAAACGATACAAGGAACACGGCAAGTTCACAAAGGGCGCTGGCCATGACAAGTTCAGTGCCGATTTCAATGTGCTGGATACAGAGATGGATGGGTACCAAGATCGTCTCCAGGTATGTGACCAATCAAATGAACGACTTTCGATTCTGATATACTGTCCCTCAAGATCAAATGTGCGATTGCGCTGGCAGTGAAGGTTGACTATCTTCACGGTCGAGTGTGAGTGTTTCTATATGTTTTAGATGCACGTGCCTGACTTTGTCATCTAGTATGGATGCCGATCTCTTCAAATGGCTTGACAGTCCCCCGGACGGGCGGTCCAATCTCATGCGTGCTCGGAAAGCACGGATGGAGGGCACCGGTGAATGGCTCATCTTGGACGATGAACGCTTTCTAGAATGGAAGGAAACTCCCGGGTCCCTTCTATGGATATCTGGTAACTGTGAGTTTACACGCTACAATTTATGCAGTGACTAAACAATGTTTGTAGCGGGCACGGGAAAGACTATTCTCAGGTAATGCAGATGTTTACCTTGTGCTCACATTTCTGATTCTTTCATCACTAGCTCAAGCATCATTGACAACATTGATGCTGATAACAGTATTCCGTTGGCATTCTTCTATTTCAGTGTCAATGAGTCCGATGGCAGCAAGGACCACCTTGATCCAGCTGTCCGGTCACTTCTCTACCAACTCTCACAGTACACTCCAATTCCTCATAGGGTCACAAGTGACTATTATCATGAGGCTGGTCGTAGGGGCCAAACTCCTCCTTCTGAAAAGGTTGTTCTTAATATGTTGAAAAGAGTTCTTCAGGACCTTTCCAATACCTACATTGTTCTTGATGCACTTGATGAATGTTCTGCATCAGAGCATCAGCATTTGCTGGACTTCATCACACTGGTGCACCAATGGCCAAACACAAAGTTGCATCTTGTGGTAACAAGTCAGCCACGAGATCCCTTCAGATCCTGTCTTCCCTTTGTCTCCACACAGATTAACCTAAATGGTGACCACTCTGTGTCAAACGACATCACTAGCTTCATCACCAACCAGCTACAAACAAATGATGACCTGAAGCATTGGCCATCAGAGCAAAAGCAGGAAATTATGACAACTCTCATGAAACGTGGAGCAGGCATGTAAGATTTTGATCATTAGCTATATTTTCCTTTCATCTAATTCTGATTCTTTTCACAGGTTTCGCTTTGTTGCCTGTCTGCTTTGTGAGTTGATGGAGTGCCATAATCAGAGGCAATTGGCTGCAGCTCTCTCACAGCTACCTCAGGACTTGAATGCACTTTACGATCAGATTCTGTCACGCAACAGCAAAAACTATAGCTTAGGTTTACACCGAGCTCTCCAATGGCTGTGTCTTTCATTTCAAAGTCTCACCATTGATGAGTTGAATGATGCTGCATTTGCATTTGACACATCAACTGCAATGTGGAGATTTGACCCTCTCTTGCAAACTCAAAATAGGATGCTGTTGACAAAACAACTATCCAGTCTAGTTGTTGTCACTGAGGAGGTGGATTTTATGGATACAAGAAGAAATATTGTGCGTAAATATCTTCTCAATTATAAATTTGTGATTGACTATATTATCACTAATCAGGTTCAGCTTGCTCACTCATCTGTTCGTGACTATCTTACAACTGGGGTCACCAGTCTTGCAAAGCAATATAGCATTGAGCCATTATCTGGTCATGATATGATTGCCCATACTTGTCTTGCACAGCTCTGCTACTTCAGGACAGGGGACCGGAGTCATACTTACTCAATCTCAGGTCTAGAAGAGAAATTCACACTTGTGAAGTACTCTGCAAACTATTGGTTGGAGCATCTCAACCTCAGTGGATGTCAATCGGAGAGAATGGAATTCGCAAATTTACTCATGACACCTCAAAGCCCACAATGGCATTTTTGGCATCAATTACTTCATTGGTCTAAAAACCATAGTTTTTCACTTTTACAATATGCAGCATACAACAATGAGCAGAATGTAGTCCATTCTATAGTTGCAGCTGGTCCAGTCAAACAGCAGATACTCAATGCTGCTCTCATTTCATCGTCTGAGCAAGACAATAATAACATTGTCATTCTCCTTTTGCATCATGGTGCCGATGTCAATGCTCAAGGTGGTGTATATGGGAATGCATTGCACACTGCCGCTTTTAGGGGACTTGCCACTATTGTTCAAACCCTTCTTGATCAAGGTGCTGATGTCAATGCTCAAGGCGGTGAATATGTGAATGCATTGCAGGCTGCAGCTTATGGTAGACACGCCACTGTGGTTCAAGCCCTCATTGACCAAGGCGCTGATGTCAATGCTCAAGGTGGTGAATATGGGAATGCATTGCAGGCTGCAGCTTATGGTGGAGATGCCACTATAGTTCAAACTCTTTTTAGCCACGGCGCTGATGTCAATGCTCAAGGTGGTGATTATGGGAACGCATTGCAGGCTGCAGCTTATTGTGGACATGCCACTATTGTTCAAATCCTCTTTGACCAAGGCGCTGATGTCAATGCTCAAGGTGGTTATTATGGGAACGCATTGCAGGCTGCAGCTTATTGTGGAGATGCCACTGTTGTTCAAACCCTCCTTGATCAAGGCGCTGATGTCAATACTCAAGGTGGTGAATATCAGAATGCATTGCGAGCTGCAGCTTGTCATGGACATGCCACTGTTGTTCAAACCCTCCTTGACCACGGCGCCAATGTCAATGCTCAAGATGTTTTTGGTGAAACTGCTTTACTGGCTGCAGTAAAAAGTCAGCAAGTAAATGAATGGATCCCAATCAAAAATTTTGCAGAAACTATTTGTTTCTTGATAGCACACGGAGCAAACATTGAGCCCATCCTGGAAGACTACTATTGGATGGAATGGAAATGTCACCCAGAGATCAAGCAGATCTTACTGGATCACAAAGCAGCAAAGGAGAAGGAAAGAGATTGAATAAGTAGTACACATGTCTTTCATAGTTGATGTATAATATATTCTCCGGTTTATTTTTTTTGCTAACTTTCACATTTAAGTTACACACTCTCAGGTAAGTTTCATTTTGGCGCCCCAATACACGATACTTTCAAGCCAAGCGTGCAAAGACGGTAAAACAGGTAATGTCTTAACAGATAACTTAACAATAAATACCCCCCACACTACAGATAAACATACATAAGACCTCTACCCTACATTTACACACCGGAACTCCCTCCATGCCCCGGAGCACTGAGGAAATGCTGAGCAAGTGCCTGCACAAAGTGTGTTAGCAACCAAATATCAACTCGAAGAACAACATCAAAACCAAAGGACGACCAAACCCGAGTGAAGAAAAAAAACAAAAATCAACTCACCCCCCTCGCCTCAAACCCTGCCCCGCACCGCCCTCCATCCGCCATCTCCCACCCGCAAAAGTATTTCTCTCGCCTCGCCTCTCCTCCTCTTCCTCCCCCTCCCCCACTACTATCCGGCTGTGAATGAAACTCGTGCTGGAACTGGTGTTGGAACTGAGGCTGTGATGGCTGTGATTGATGAGACGGTTGTGATTGAGAGTCCGTGTCCACCCGTCGGTACTCCTGCTCCTGGGACTGAGAAGACTCGGGCTCGGGTTTCTGCGTGAGGAGTCCGAGCCCGCCCCATGGCTGACTCTCCGCCCCATGGCTCTCCACACTCGCACCAGGCTCCCCGCCGTCAGGCATGAACCGGACTTGGTTCGCCGCGTTGATAGCGTGCATCACCACGTCGCCCGTCGACATCTGCCGTTTCGAGTGGGAGTCTGCCCTGTGTCGATGTGGCAACTGCGGCGGCGGCGGGGGAGGCTCAGCACTCTCCTCGTCCCTCCAATCCCCATCCTCCTCCGAGTCCTCGTCGCCCCAGTCCTCATCCATCCTCGTCGGCGGCGGCGGAGTCTCTTCTTGCAACTCTCCTCCCCCCGACTGCAATCGACGTTCCAGCTCCCGGACTCGGTCGTTCAAATCCGCGTTCTCCAGCTCTTTCTCCACCAGACTGTCAGCGTCGGGCCTATTCGTCTATAGCGAGGGCGCACGAGGCAACGACTGGAGAGCGGTGTAAAGGGTGGTGTATTGAATCCCGGGGGAAAGACAACGGTTCTCTGAAGAACTACTCTACTGACTACTGACTCTTTTATACAGTTCCCGACGCCCGACGCCCGATGGGCGCGGGTGCGCCCCTCTGACTCATTCCCGAGTCATCGCACGAGTCATCGCGCCATCCCGCCCGTGATTGGTCGGGAGCGCGCCCTATCCCGCCCGATCCCGCTTTCCCGTCGGCCGAGCTCCGCCACCATGTGCTACCGTCGGACGGCCGTCGGATAGATCCCGACGATGGGCGCGATACCGTTGCTCCCGCCCGCGCAGGCGTCGCCTTCGATCGGCTAGGCGTCGGTGGCGCAGTCAAGTCATGACAATATCCCCTCTTCAAGGCGCATGTCCCCATGGCGCGAATCTTAGCGCGACGCTGCGATCGGGACTGACTCCCTGCTGGTAGAACGTCGGCTACGATCCCTTCGCTCTTCTTATAAGCCCGGAGAAGGGCCGGTGCTTGAATATCCGCTTCGTACGTCCAAGTGTTCTCCTCTAGGGGGTATCCTTTCCATTTGAGGAGGTATTGGGTCCGTCCACGGAACTTCTTGTGCCCCACAATTTTCTCGACTTCCCATTGTAGACACGATCACGAGTATTCTCGGATGTTTCACCTTTTGTTGAATAGCCGCTGAAATTCTGGTCAGAATGATACCAAACATGAAGCAGATCAGATCGCAATGAAAACTTGATTTTCACATAACTCACTCAATTCTCCACCAAATTGCTTCATGTTTGGTATCATTCTGATCAGAATTGCAGTGGCTATGCGCCGATTTATACAGATAGGGGCTGATACTCGTGCTCATGTCTATCCCATTGTTCCTCGTCATCCACGATGACGGGATCGGGTCGCGTATAGGTCTGGTGAGGGAGTCCTTCGATGTAGGGTCGGAGGTAAACCGTGTTGAAGACATTGTGTATCTTGAACGAGGCAGGGAGTTGAATGCGATACGATGCCTTACCGATCTTCTTCAGGACTTTGAAAGGCCCGTATCGTTTATCGGCGAGTTTCATAGAGGGACGATCGATCTTGAGATTGGTGGTCTCGAGAAGTACTTTGTCCCCAACTTTGTAGTCCGGATCCGGTCGTCGTTTCTCGTCGTAAAACCTCTTCATAGTGGCGGCGGCGGCCGTCAGGGCGGCGCGAGCTTCCTCCCGAGCCCTGTCCAGGCGAGTGACGAACTCGTCCGCACTCTCGTTCCGGGTGGCGGTGCGGGGTTCCGTGCCTCGAAGCGGGTTGATGCCATACATCAGTTGGAAGGGGGATTTCTTCGTAGACGAGCTGGCTTTGTCGTTATAAGAGAATTCCGCTTGGGACAGCCAGGATGCCCAGTCGTTTTGTTGGTGATTGGTGAAGACGCGGAGGTACTGTTCCAGTTCCTGATTGATACGTTCCGTCTGTCCGTCTGTCTGTGGATGGTACGCGGTGGATGCTCGCTGTTTGACGCCAAGTCCTTGGTATAGTGCCGTGGTGAACTGGCCCACGAATTGGCCTCCTCGATCACTGATGACACTTATCGGGAATCCGAAGTCCTTCCAGACGTGATCCTGGAACAGCCTCGCTGCTCCTTCTCCCGTAATGTGAGTGGTGGTGGGCATGAACCTTGCCATCTTCGTAAATCGGTCGACCACTACCATGATGGAGTCGTATCCGAGGGACTCGGGGAGTTCGACGATTAGGTCGACGCTGATATGCTGCCAGGGCGCCGAGGGGATCTCGTTAGGTTGCAGTTGTCCGACTTTGAGTTGTCGGGACAATTTGGTCCTCTGACAGTCGAGGCATCCGTTACAATAACGCGCCACGTCTGCGTATAGTCCGGGCCACCAATAGTTCCGTAGCACTAACTCCGTGGTTCGGAATCGTCCAGGGTGGCCCGCTATTGCGGTGTCGTGATGTTGCCGCATGATTCGTTGGCGTAGTGTGCGGTTGGCCGGGACATAGAGTAGTCCTTCTTTGGTAAGGTATCCTCCCTTATCTTCTACGGTCTTCCCGACCATCTTCTTCACTTTCTCCTCCCACTCGTCCTTCGCGGCGATTATTCGGTCCATAAAGTCGTTCCCTTCGGTGGTGATCGTGACTTCATCCATTGCCCGAATATGGTTATAATCGTCGATCGAGATCGGCGTGGCGAAGATGCGGCTGAGATATTCCTTTTTGAGTAATACGGTGTCGCGGTTGTCGTCCGCCCCCCTCTCATGTCCTTGTCGTCTCGACAAGAGATCGGCCTTTTTGTTCTGCGCCCCCGGGCGGTGAACCAGCGTGAAGTTGTATTCCGCCAGATCGAGTGACCACCGTGCCTGGCGGCGATTAAGCTTCTTGGCCTGCATGAAAACTTCGAGGTTCTTGTGATCCGTCAGGATGAGGGTTGGTTCCGGTGCTCCGAGAACGTAATGCCTCCAGTCGGCCAGGGCTCTCATGATGGCCAACATTTCCTTGTCGTGTATGTCGTAGTTTCGCTCCGCGGGACTCAGTGATTTGGACATGAATGCGATGGGGACCGTCTTGCCGTCTTGCTCCTGGCTTAAGACGCCGCCCGTTGCGAATTCCGATGCGTCCACCTCGATGCGGTAGCGACCCGTTTGTGTTGGGAAGTGCAGGATGGGTTCCGAAGTGATTCGTTCCTTCAGATCCGCGAAGGCCTCCTCCTCCGCGTCTCCCCATCTCCAGGGGATATCCTTCTTCGAGAGGGAGTGGAGGGGCTTTGCTACCTGTGCAAACCCCTCGATGAACCGCCGGTAGAAGTTGGCGAATCCGAGGAAGGATTGGACCTCTTTGACGGTTCTGGGTGTGGGCCACGCCCTAACACCCTCGACTTTGACAGGATCCATACGGAACTGTCCGTTCCCCACAATCAGTCCCAGGTACTCCACTTCTGATTTCTCGAAATCGCATTTGGATCCTTGTACGCTGAGATTGTTGTCTTGAAGGATGCGTAGGACCTCCTTCATAACCTGTCGATGTTCATCGATGCCCTCGGTGAACACCAGGATGTCGTCCATGTATACGATCACCTTGCCGCGCAAGATCAAATCGTGGAACAGGTCGTTCATCATGGTCTGGAATGTCGCCGGACTATTCGTTAGTCCAAAGAACATGACTAGAGGCTCAAAGAGTCCTCGGTTGGTGATGAAGGCGGCTTTATGTTCGTCGCCTTCGACGATGCGGACATTGGTGTATCCCCACCGAACGTCCAGTTTAGAAAACAGCTTCGCGTTTCGTAGTTTGTGAAGGACGTCGGAGAGGAGGGGAAGGGGGTACGAGTTCTTCACCGTCATGGTGTTGAGCTGGCGATAGTCTTGGATGGGGCGGAGGCGCCCGTCTTTCTTCTTGACGAAGAAGAATGGAGAGGCGTAGGGGGATTTGGAGACGCGGATTCTCCCTGACTGGAGGTGTTCTTCGATGAACTTGTCGAGTTCCACCTGTTCGGAGGGGGCGAGGGGGTATATCTTCCCCTTGAACTCCGTTGCGTCGGGTTTAAGTTCGATAGCGTGGTCCCACTTCCTACGCTCCGGCAACCGATCGAACTCGGTTTTCTCGAACACCCGTCGGAATTCCTCTAAATATTGCGGGGGAACGAGTTCTTCTAAGGGCGCCTCGCCCTTAGCTTTTGCTTGGTCCCCCGCTAACTGGGTCGATTTAGTGGCGAAAGCGCGGATTCGTTCCGCGTCGAGCTTTCTTTGCCCGTACCGATTCTGCGGGACGTCCCACATCTTCACGACTAGAATTTGATCTCCCTCCTCGAGATCTTCTTCATCTTCTTCTCGCCATACGCGGCGAGCCTGGCGTCGTTGACACTCTGGCGGACACCTCGTGAACGCCAGGGTTCCCTTGACCCAGTCGACCTCGGGATTATGCTTTTTCAGCCATTCGTACCCCAGGATAATGTCGACGTCGCCGGTGTTAGTCACTGCAAACGTGAAAACATCTTCGTGTTCGTTGTCGGTTACGACCCGCAGATCCACGATCTGCTCTATTGGCCCGTTATTGTTGGGGGTTCCGTCGACGTTGGACACAGCGATGGGGCGTGGCAGTCGTTGGGTGTCCATTCCTTCGTTTTCGGCGAAGTCTCGATTGACATAGGCTCCGGTGGCTCCGGAGTCGATGAGGGCGACCACAGTGAGGGCCTTGCCACTATTCAGGAATTTGAGGGTGATGGGGATTTTCATACAGCGCCCCGGGCGTGTAGATCGAATCCAACGACGAGGTTGTCGGAATTCCTGGATAGCTGCTTGGGCGTGGCGGGAGTCCAGGCCCAAGATGTCCTGGACCGCCTCCTGGGTGACCTCGGACTCCCTATCAGTCCGAGCGTATTTCCGGAGTACTTTGAGAGCTTGGCGGGGGTTAACCTGCATTTCGTGCCAGATGAAAGGGAGGGTCCCGCGGACGTGCTTGATGGGTTTGATCCGCGAACTTCCCTTTTTGGCTATTTTGTTCTTTCTTTCACGCGAGGGTTTTGGTTCGTCGAAGTCCATGGGATCGGATTGTTCGTTACTACTGTCACTGGCTTCAACAAGTAGACTACTGAATCGATTGGTCCATGGACCCGAGGAAGGGGGACTGGAAGACTCGCTCTTCACTCCAGTCCCGCGCCAAAACCCTGCTCCTGCAGCGTCTGAGCGAGATCCTCTCGTTCTTCGTTGCTAAGACCTTCTACGAGTCCCTTGACGGATTCGCGTCTCTCCGTGCAATTCCTCGCGAAGTGCCCGGATTTCCCGCAGTTGTAGCATTTTAACGAGGCCGCGCCTCGCGTTCTGTCAATGCTCATGGGTTCGCCTTTTCCTCCGTAGGTGATTCCGGTGGCTGGGGGATTGTTGATTACTGTCGTAGTACTAGGACGCGGGAAGTTTTTGGAAACGAAGGGGGCAGGGTTCTTGTATCCCTGGGTGGGGGCCGTGCCTCGATTAGCGTCGAATCGAGTGGCGAACTTCTTGTACGCATCGTAGGTCTCGGGGATATTCTCCATTTCGGTGATGCGTTCAACCAGAGAGGAGTCCAGCTGGTGGCGTAGGAGGGAGATGAGGGCATCGTCGTTGAAACCTGTGTCGGCTTTGTACTCTTCGAAGTCGATGAAGAAGGACTGGGCGTCCTGTCCTTTCTTCTGTTTCAATTTCTTGATCTCCTCCTGGGCGATCGTCTTCGAGTTGGTCCCTCCGAAGGCTCTTTTCAAGGCGTCCTTGAAGTCCGTATAAGTCAGGTATGGCTCCTCTCCTTCTCGTAGAGGGCGGTCTGCGTGCTGGCCCATTTGATAACAGCGGGCCCCTCGGTCATGTACGATAGCGCGGCGAACACTCTGTTGCGCGCGGTCTCGTAGGCTCGAGGTTCGGAGGCGAAGAGGATGTGGAGTTGGGAGAAGAACGGCTCGATGCCGTCCGACTTCCCGCTAAACTTGGCCGGGGTCCCGAAGCGCGCCTTGGATGCGCGATGTTGCGCGGCTTGCGCCTGTGCTTGGGACGCGGCCAGCTGGACGCCGCTGAGCTCGCTGATACGCTGAAGAAGTTGAGCGTGGAGGTTCGCCACCTCGTGGCTCCTGTTGATTTCGTCCTGCGCGATGGTAGTGATGCGCTGGTTCAGATTGTCGAGGGCCGTCCCTATGCCACTGAACATGCTATGCAGCTCTCTCTGCTCGTTGGTGGGCTCGGTGGCCGGGGCCATGGGGGCGTCTTCGGTGCTCATAGTCGTTGGGTCGTCGAAAGGGGAGAGAACCGTATTGTCAGCGTCGGGCCTATTCGTCTATAGCGAGGGCGCACGAGGCAACGACTGGAGAGCGGTGTAAAGGGTGGTGTATTGAATCCCGGGGGAAAGACAACGGTTCTCTGAAGAACTACTCTACTGACTACTGACTCTTTTATACAGTTCCCGACGCCCGACGCCCGATGGGCGCGGGTGCGCCCCTCTGACTCATTCCCGAGTCATCGCACGAGTCATCGCGCCATCCCGCCCGTGATTGGTCGGGAGCGCGCCCTATCCCGCCCGATCCCGCTTTCCCGTCGGCCGAGCTCCGCCACCATGTGCTACCGTCGGACGGCCGTCGGATAGATCCCGACGATGGGCGCGATACCGTTGCTCCCGCCCGCGCAGGCGTCGCCTTCGATCGGCTAGGCGTCGGTGGCGCAGTCAAGTCATGACACAGACGCCTCTCCATCTCCTTATCCCTCTCCACCCTGCGCGTCTCCGACTCGCCCAGCAGCGAAACGACGCCCCTCCATCGTTCAACGTCCTCCTCGAGCCACTTGACGCGGCCTTCGAACGTCCGCCGCACTAGGTCCACGCCTTCCTTCACCTAAGGGATGAATTATAATCAGCATTGGAATCGAGTCAAGCACGCACCTGCTTCTCCAAAACCCCATTCCTCCCCACCAGCTCCGCGTTCTCCGCCCTCAGCGTCGTGACATACGCGCTCTGCGCCGTATACTGCGCGTGAAAGAAATCACGCTCGGCGCGGAGCGATGCCAGTTCGTCCTTGTCGTGGTCGGGTTGGGGTTGGGGTTCGGGTGCGTCCATTTCCTTGGCGGTGGAAGAGTTGGCATTCAATTCCTGGGCGGGTGGCGGGTGTTGGTGGTTGGGTTGAGACTGCATTGCGTCGGTCGATTCCATGGGTTCAGGACGCGTGGTGGACGGCACAGGAGGATCGGGTGTGGGTTCTCGAGCTGCTTCCGGGACCTAATCACCAGCAACAATCAGCACCCAAATTGCAAAGGAAAAGCCGACCAAACCCACCTCCGGGTCCTCATCCGGGTATCCCAACTCCATATCCACGTCTGCGTCTACGTCCACATCCTTCGAAACATGAGTTCTCACACCGCAAGAAACAAGTAAAAGCGAAACGCACCTTCTCTTTCTCCCTCGTCGTCTCCCCAACACCACCACTCGTCTCTTCATTAGCCGCTGCTGCTGCTTTTGCCTTCTCCAACTCCAAATCCTGCGTGCTCTCCTCCTCCTCCATCCTTTTCGCCTCCACCCGCACCCGCACCTGTACGTCCGAATCATCAATGTCCGTGCGCGAGTCTTGCTCCTGTTCCTGCGACTGAGATTGGGATTGAGCTTGGGCGGGCGTAGCGGACTTCCAAACGAGGGGCAGGGCGGGATCCTCAGCGACGGGCTCGAGCGCTGATGGGCATTGGACGGCTGGCGTAGACGACCTCCTAGCCACATCGGGTGTAGCTGACTTGCGTTGTACAGCCGGAGTCGCTGACTTGCTGAGCGGTGCGGCGGGCTCGAGTGGCGATGCAGACTTTCGAGAAAGAACCGGCGTAGCCGATTTCCTCCCCACGGCTGGCGTAGCGGATTTGCGTTGTGCGGCCGGCGTGGCATGTATAACGGGCGTGCGCGGCGTCGGCTCCTTGCTCTGGACAGTCAGCGTCCCCGACTTCCACTGAACCACCTCCTTCCCCTTCCCAGTCATGATCTCCCCTTCCTCCCTCTCCCCCTCTACCTCCCCGTCCTCCATCCCCACATCCCCCTCCTCCTCCCTCCCTCCTTTCTCCTCCTTTCTCTCCCCTGTCACCGCAGCACCCTCCCCCTCATACCGCATCATATAATCGCCCCCGTCGGACGTGCTCGCGTATTCCGGGAGGTCCATGAACGGCGGGTGGTCTTGGTCTTCCTCCCCGTCTGCTTGTTCTTCACCCTCATCCCCTTGCTCCTCATCTGCTTGTTGCTCCCCCTCCCCCCATCCACCCCTCACCAGATCCTCTAACCTCCTCCTCTTCCCTCCCCCACCACCATTCTTCACCCGCACCTCCTCGGCAATCTCCGCCCGCCGCCGGCGATGATAGCCTTCTTCTTTCTCTTCGCTATTCATTCCTGTTCGGGTGCGCGATAGACGCAGGGAAGTTTGTACGTCGTCCTCGTCCTCGTCGTTCCGTGTCGGCGTAACAGGCGAGCTGAACTCTTTGATCGAGTCGTCCTTCTCCAGGTATGGCGCGAAAGCGCTTTGGGTCGGGACGGGGATGGGAAGGAGGGGTTTGGCGGTGTTCTGATTCGTAATCTCGTGCGTCTGCTTCGCCTTGGTAGTAATCTCGTTGTTGGAGGATTTGGATTTCGATGAAGACGAGGACATAGATCCTGCACGCTCGACGGTCTTCCCATCCCGACCCAAGATCGTCTTTGATCGAGGACCGACTTTGGACGTGGCGATGGGGCGTTTGGATCCCGACGCCGCAGCTTTGGCGATGTTGGAGCTCGACGCGATATTAGAGCTAGAGACCGCAGGACCCACATACAAGCCTGCACCGAGTTGAGACGTCGACGTCGTAGCACCAACATTCGAATGCGAAGCGAGTGTGAAATTCGACGCCAGAGTGCCAAGCTTAGCGCTCAGTGTGTTGGGCGAAAAATGATCGCCGGTCTTCGTAGGTGAACGCGCCAAGTTGGCTAGGGATCCTGCAATCACGATCAGTACCACGAAACGAGAAAAAGAGAAAAGCACATACCGCCCTTACTCGGACTCCGGCCCTTCATGCCATCCTTGACCTTAACCTTCCTCTCCACTTCAACTTCCACAGTCCTCTCCCTCTCCCTCTCAACCACTTCTGCATCCGCATCCACATCCACCGTCTTCTCCCTTGCAACGCCAGTAGGCGACACACCCACCCCGACCGCCAAAGTCAGAGTCTCAACCACGACCCCAACGCCTGCCCTCTCCCGCTCCTCGCAGTAAATTCATAGACTTTGTTCGAACACTTAAGGTCTATAACCTTACCCCCGTTTGAGATCGTTCAAACGCGTTCGAACGCCACAGCACGCTGAACCAGGCAATGTATACCGACTACTCAGTGCATTCGAACCATTTACCCGTTTGACTCAAGTGTTCGTGTGTTTGACTCAGCGTTCAGTGTGGATACCATTCAATCAGTAAGCGCGACCGTATTCTAATGTACATGCTGGGAAGTAAAAGTGATTCGAACTATGTGCGTTCACGTTCGCGTTTAGGCGTTTTAGCGTTCGTGTTCGCATTTGGACGTTTGATGTTCAAACAATTGGTTGTGAATGTTGATCAGCAAACGAAGGAAGGTCATATGAAGAACTCACTTGTTCAAACTCCAGAGCATTGGGAGGTTTGAGAAGCTTGCGCGTTCAATGCGTTCGAGCGCTTGACGTGCTTGTGATCGGCGTGTTGAGGAGTTCGGCGTGTTGAGGCGTTTGACGTGTTCAGTTCGGCACGTTCAGATGTTTGCAGACACGTTGGCAGTGTTTGGCGTGTCCCAGCATGGGATGAGGATTCTGAGCAGAGCGGGAGACATGGGGTAGGTTGGAGAGGGCGTCAGATCCGGCCTAGTCAAGACAATATGTATGGTACAAATAGGCGGTGTCGCAGACAATGGGACGTACAACTGAAACCGAGTAACCCAGCCCGACTAGGGGAAACAAATGGCGTATTACAGTGCTGCTCTTGGGCTGCAGACACAGAGTGACGGGATGCATGTCGCTGAAGGCCGGCAGCCAGACGAGAAGTCTACTGGGAGTTTCGTCAGAATGGCAAGGTAAGAAAAAAAAGCGGTGCCGCCAGGGTAATGCTATAGCACTCACCGCGTTCAGAAAAGCCGTAGACACGTCATTGTTGGTCACAGAGCAGTGGGAGCGGTGACTTTGTGGCAGTCATGAGAGCTTGGGCAAAGGCCATGGTCTGTGCTATGGTGGTAAGACAGAGACAAGTTACGAAACTAGGGGCATAACAAGCACGCGGCACCGCCGCCGCACCGGCACATTGCCTGCCGATGACACGCGGCATTGATCACGTGTCGTTCGACTTGGCAAGACCCCTTTGAAGTTAAAGTTTGCTCTCATCCTGCTCTCATCCCCGTCATGAACACGTCGCAATGTTTGTTTGGACGCCGTTCGTTTATCGACACCCGGCGTTGCTTCACCGGGGTTTCTGGAGGTCTGTCTCTTTCATCCACTGCACCTTGCAGACCCCGACAAAGCCTTTGACCAGACACACGAGCCGTACGCACGCACCATCCCCGGTGAGGACGCGGTGCTGACTGTCGACAGTCTGGGGCGGCGCTGGGCTCTCTCGTCGCGATTTCGAACCTCTTACTCGGTTGAGCTCGCTTCTATGCATCTTCAAGGTGTGTCGTCCGCAGAGTTGTGCTACTCATCGGCTCACATTCCCAGATGCGCAGTAGTCGCATACTACACGTCAAAGCGTGTTGCCGAGGCAGCTCCAACTGGACTGCGACCTATGCCCCATGCTGCAAGGGGCGATCAACGTCGAACGGAGAGCACACATCGTCGATACCAACTTGCAGGACAAGACCGCCTTCCGTAACCTGACGACAGCGTCCCACCACCCGCTACTCTTGACGACACCGACGGTATCCCCGACTGTGATGGCCCCTTGCCCCCGTTGCTCTCCACTATCCCCACGATGACGCCGAGTGCGAAGAGCATCATGCCAAGGTCGAACGAGCCCGTCACCGTGGATGTTGACCCTCCCGATCTGCGCGTCACAAAGAGCCCTATAAGCATGCGTCGCCTCGGCGGCGGCGGATTCTCCGAAGGCCTGAACATCTCGAACACTTGAACACTTCAAGCGCCTGAACGCATCGAATGCCCGAGCATGTCGAACCTCCCACTGCTCTTCAGTTCGAACGAGTGAGTTTTCTATCTGACATTCCTATGTTTGCTGATTGACATTCATAGCGAACCGTTCGAACGGCAAATGTCTAAACGCAAACGCAAACGCTAAACGCCCGAACGTTTACATATAGCATAGTTCAATTTACTTCCACCACTCGTCGTTTACACCGTAATATGATTGCTCATGAATCATTGAATGTTTAAAAGAACGCTGAGTCAAACGCGTGAACGCTTTGAGTCAAACGGGTAAACACTTCAAATGCTTCGAGTAGTCAGTATACATTGCTCAGTGCAGCATGCTGCAGTGTTCGAACGCGTTCGAACGATCTCAAACGGGGCAAAGGTTATAGACCTTAAAAGTTCGAACAAAATGCATGAAATGTATGCTCCTCGATCGCCTTCAAGTCCTTATCGAACCGCCGCAGGCGGTTGCGCACCGATCTCGGGAGGCGCGCGAGGTCAAGCTCTTGTTCATGTTCGGGCTCGCTCTCGTGCAGCCTCCTGGCTGCCATCCAATGAATCCTCAACGATCTCGCCATCGTCCTCCCTGCGCCTCACCCAAAGTTCTGGCTCTACCGGCTCGGGCTCCAGCTCTGCTACCATCGGTTCCGGCTCGAGCTCAGCTTCCGTAGGTTCTGGCTCGGCTTCCGACTCGGCTGCCTCCAAAGGTTCTGGCTCGGGCTCTGGCTCTGGCTCGAGCTCCCGGATATTGTTAGTGGTCGTGTTGAGATGCGACTGTGTGGGGCTGGGGTCAGATCGAGTCGGATTCTCCGGGTACGGCAGGATCGGGCATTGGTTGTTGAGCTGCTACCGGAACCTAACCCCCACATCACATCAGCACACAAATCACAAATCACATTTGAGAGACAAGACCCACCACCTCCTCTTCCGGGTATTTCGATCCATATCCAAATCCACACCCCCAACCTACGGATCGTCAATTTGTGCCCGTAAACAGAACGTAACAAACATATTTTAGGGTGTTCCTCGGCTCGAGAGGCGACTGTACCGGTGGTGTAGCCGATTTTTGAACGGTTGGGCGCTGTACGGCGGGCGGGAGTGGACTTTCGAGGGGGAGCCGGTGTACCCGACCTGCGCTGAACAGCAGGCGTAGTCTTCTTCTTTGTCACAACCTGCTTGCACCTCACGGACGGGGTGCGCTCGACAGTGTGCCCGACTCCCACTGTACGCCCTCTTCGCCTTCCCCCTCCCATCCTCCCTTCTCCCACCCCTTTCACCTCCTTCTCACGTCCATCGCCCGACCCCCACCCCTTTCACCAAGCTCCCTCCCCCTCCTCCTTTCCCGGCTCCTACCGCATAAGATAATCACTCCGTCGGATGGGCTCTTGTAAGCTGGGAGGTCCATGAGCGGGGGAAGAGATGTTCACCCCTTCCGCCGCGGGTCCTTCTTCTTCAGCTTCTACTCTCTCCTCGCCACCTTAGTCATCCCCGCCATTTCCGCGTATCCATCCCCTAAGTTCCCGTTTCCCTCCTCCCCAACCCCTTTCAAGGGCTTACAACGTCCTCCTCCTCTCCCTCTTCACCCCCGCACCTCCTCAGCAATCTCCGCCCCGGGCGGCGGTGGTAGCCCTCCCCCCAATGCGCGTCGTTCTCCTCCATCCCCGTCTCCTGATTCATCCCGCGTCCGTCCTCGCTTCGTGAGCTTGACAAGCGAACCAGACTCCGCAATCGAGTCGTCCTTCTCCGTTTAAGGCGCGACGGCCCGGGGAGAAGGGGTTTCGCCTCGTTTGGTTGTTGTGGTTGGAAGAGGAACATGAACGCTTCGCCCAGGATGGTCCTGGATCGTGGACCGACTTCGGACATGGCGATGGCTTCGAGGTCAACCCAGGAGGAGCGACGTGGGAGCTGGACGACCCAAGAGCAAGCTTGGGACTCGAGGGAGCAGCATCGAGTTTGTCGCTCGACGCGTAGAGCTGGACGAATACGAAACGAGTTACACTTCGACGCCATACTGCCGAGCTTCGCATAGAGCGCGGTAGGCGAGAAATAATCGCCGGTCTTCGACAAGCTAGCTAGAGATCCTGCGAAAGATTGAGTCAGAATCACGTTTCCACGCAAAGAGAACGACGAATCAGAATGCAAGAAGGAAACAACACACACCGCCCTTGTCCTTTCGAAGTGCTCTTCCTCCTGGTCTGGGGAAGACGTTTGACGGCAGAGAGTGGTGATCACGTTTTGTCCTGCGTGGGTGTATGAATGGGCTGCGTGTCATGCGCGGGGAAAGACGCGTTCGTTTTGTGTGCAGCGCGGAGTTTCGTCGTTTGTATGTCCGAATGTGACTTCTGACGGCGATGGTGGACGCCTCCAGGAAAATTCATATCTGGTGTCAGTCGAGCTGGAGGATAGTTGGTGGCCGCTGGTGTAATCGACTATCATATCAACATTCAGACATAACCCGACGAGAGGCTAAAACGAACCTAGGCCACGCGAAAAACGACTCGGCATCCACGTCACCAGCTAAAGAGGGGAGACGCAGAATTTCTCATAGGCCCCGTCGCTGTTCCCGATCCAAGTAGTGTCGATCGTCTCGGATGGGGCTGCAAATCGTCCAGTAAGCGTCAATGGAAATTGCGGACGGACGAATGGAGGACGCACCTTTAACGGCATTACATCTCATTAGACAGAGGCTTGCATCCAAGACCCTCCACATATGCACGTAGGAGCCCAACTCCTCTCCCATACTCCGTCTTGCCGTTGAACGACACGTCGTGTTGGTCGGCCGTGCGGTCGGGGTAAGGAGGACTGCAAAGATCTCGTCAGTGTCCCCCCACAAACCAAACAGGAAACGCACCGACGCTGCCGCCATTCCCACCAGGGCCCGTAGGAAATCCAGTCTCCCTACAATTCTTATGGTGTATACGTGCTCTCGCGCGCGTCGTGATTGTGGGAGCGGCAAGTGTGTCGCCAATACGTCGCGTGTGTCTGGGAAGTATATGGTAAATGAACAAGACGCGACACCTGGCAAGGGCAGATCAGCTCGCGTGATGGTCTAGACTCTGCTGACAAAGTGCCCGGCGATTCGCGCAGCCGAGCAGCCGCCTAATCTCTTTGAGCTCGGACGGCCATCTCTGGGCCATCTTGAACAGTACGTCGACCATGAAACGTTCGACTACCCGCAATGGAGGACCGGACCACTGCGCGTCACGCCGCATCAGGAATCAGCGCATTATTACGCTTGAGGAAATCGGACGGACGCGTTCGAGAGTCTTCCACAACCTCCGTTACTCGATCATGACGGTGAGCTTTTCCCATCGTTATTCCTGAGCTTACATCTCGGACAAGATATCGAGATCCAGGTCCTGTTTCTCTGCTCTGGCGTCACCGGCTCTGCATTGAACTTGCCCGTCTGTCGCAGCCTGTCTGCCAGGAAAACGTCCCTGCAAACAACTCAGGTGTTGCTTGCTGCCTTTCATGAACTGGAGTTCGTGGCAGGTGTCCCCGTGCCTTCCGTTGATCTCACTGACCGTGTTCAAGTTGCTCAGCTCGGAGTTCTGCCTTGCGTTGCCTCGCGCTCAGGGTAGAATGAAACTGAACTGTACGTTCATATGAAAACATGAAACTCACTATCTTTTGATCCTGGATTCGGTACGTACTCTCGCATGTATAGCATTGTTCGACTCGCTTATATTACTTACAGTCTATTAACACCAACTAACAATCGTCGCCCGAAACATCGTGGCTGTGTGGACACGTCTTCACGGTGTCTTACCATTTCCAAACTATGCGCTAAGGCTTCGCATGCTCCCTTCGATTCGTTAGCGATCTTGAGATTGCCGAATGGGTCGGACGCGAAGATGAGCTCTGACCTAGTGGCTTCATTTCCGGTAAGTATTCATGTTTTTATGGGTCTAGCGACAACCTCTCGATCCCAACCAGTTTAGGATCCTCTGCCTCGCGGCTGCACGGACTCCTTCGTTGGATAGCAGCTTCGTCGTACTCTCCGCGGCTGTTGCTATTATAAAAACGGTACATAGTCGATTGTGCCCTCGTCAGTGTATCCGCCCGCTCGCGACAAGATGTATGTACTTACACCCTGCTGCAGATGTGTTGTAATCCGGGGACACTACTGCCGATGTTGTAGGTGATACTGAATCGCGCAGCAGTAATGTTGGCCGTTGCCTTAGTACTTCATTGGAAATACCACATTCAGTCCCCGTAATGAATTTGAGTGCTCGCTGTTTCGTGCGCCAGGTCAACGCCACTTCGGCCACATCCCTCAGATACGAGCGTCAGAGGAATCTGTCGGGCCGCCAAACTGGATTTAGCGAGTGTTATGTCGGACTGAGGCGGATTTGGTTTTGATCGCGCGCGTACGCTTTGAATAGACGTCCTCGACTGGACGACGATTCTACTCGTATTCTCGGCGTTCGGAATAGCACACCCACGTAGCCTGTTTGACGGTCAATAAGAAGGTGAAAATAACACATCAAGAGTCTTGAGAGGTATGAACGGATAGCTATTAGTTACACAAGTAATGAGGAGGGCCTGAGCCGATTCACTGTTCAACTCCATCCTGCACGCCTACGACCGAGCTACGCCACGGCCGTACTGCGCCATGGCGCTCAGTGCTACATACATCCTTCTCTGACTCCACATATAATCGTGTATATGTCGTATATTACTTTCGAGCGCATACATCACTCGTTTCACCTCCGCTGTGCACGCTGAGAAACGCTTTCTTCTACTCTGCACCTTGGGACTCCTACTTACAGCTCTTGTAGTTATTCTTACTCTCTCGATCCTTAGGTACGACAGAGACTATTATAATAGTCGTTTCACCTCGCTGTGTACGCTGGAAACACTTAATCTTACGACGTATTTTCTCGTTCCTGATATCAAAGGGTGTCTGCGGGCTACTGGTGCGGGTCGCGGATGCCTACGGCCGGAACTGGCTCTGTGGTCACAGATCGTCGACTGCCAGCCCATCATGATCACGGTTCTTCTCAACTGTTCGGAGAATCCGGACATTGTGTGGCTTCGCGGAGTGCGGAGGGGCCCGCCCCTACACCCCGGTTTGCATGCCTGCTCACCGTAGCACTCACCGCCGACCATAGCGCCCTCAGAAGCAACGCGGAAAAGATGCGCCGACCCTAGCGCCCTCAGAAGCAATGCGGAAAAGATGCTGTAGAACAAGAAGCCAGGTGGACATGAGGCTGTTGGCTTACCGAGTATCCGGTGTGTACATCCCTTTTTCGCGCGAAGAAGACACAGCTACAGCATGGGCCCAATGTTTGATTGACGGATTGGTTCGTCAGCAAACGTCTTCCACAGGTCCCGGGTATCCTTCTCCTCCTCCTCCCGCTCACCTCATCTTCGATATCCATGCATCTACTCAAGAGCATTCGCAAGTCGCTGAGGCGTGTCTTTCACCGCAAGTCGTCGTCCGGGAAGCCCACATACGAACAGCCTCCGCGCGCACTCGACGAAGCATCCGCCCCTGCTGCTGTAGACGAGCGCACGTCGTCCTCGCAGCGGGTTCTTCCCGGTGGACCCATTTCAGTGGAGTCGGCCATCTCTAGCGGAAGCGACCGCACAGAGCATGACGAAATATCCGCCCCAGCTCTGGTAGTCGACCGGCAGACGAGTCAGACGACCTCGCAGCCCGCTAGGCTGCCCGATAGACCCAGACTAGTCGACACGGTCATCTCGAACGGAGATGTCATCCTTAGCACACTCGAACAAGTGGGAAGTGTTGTTCAGATCGTTCCCTGGGTGGGACCCGTGGTGGCGGCCATGAGAAAGCTGCTGGAGATATACCAGGTGAGCAATATCGTTGCTCATATTTGTACGTGTCACGATCTCAGGTATCCCTCGCCTAGAATTACACGGGGGATCAAGAACAGGTAGCCCAACTTGTCGAGAAATCCCAGGCAATCTGGAACACTATCGCACCGGTGCTTGAACGAGTCCAAACCACTAGTCGATCAGTTTTGCTTGACGATGTCAAGTCCGACCTGCTCGGTTATAAAGAGTAAACTTGCCATCCTATACAACATTGAGAGATGTCTGACATCACACAAAGACTGCTCGACAATGTGACCAACTACGTCAAACAATACAGGCAACACGGCAAGTTCACAAAGGGAGCTGGCCACGACAAGTTCAGTGCCAATTTCAACGCACTGGATCAGAAGATGGATGGCTATCGTGATTGTCTCCAGGTAGAAAACCAGCCATAACACCAACTGTCAACTCTGATCTTCTGTCCCTCAAGACAAAATGTGCGCTTGCATCAGTTGTGAAGGTTGACTATCTGCATGGCCGAGTGTGAGTGCTATATTCATATCTCTTGCTGGCCCGTGTTTGACCTTGTCATCCAGTATGGACACTGATATCTTCAAATGGCTTGAAAGTCCCCCCGACGGGCGCTCTAATCTCACGCGGGCTTGGGAGGCAAGGATGAAGAGCACTGGTGATTGGCTTGTCTTGCATGATAAGCGCTTTTTTGAATGGAAAGAAACTTCCGGGTCCCTGCTATGGATCTCGGGTAACTGTAGGTCCGCAAGCTACAGCATGTGCGCATTGACTTACAGACATTGTAGCAGGCACAGGAAAGACGGTCCTCAGGTAGGAAAAAGATGGCTAAATTTAAGCCTACATCTCTGATTTCTTTGCCACTAGCTCCACAATTATTGACAACATTGATGCTGATAAAAGTATCCCGTTGGCGTTCTTCTACTTTAGTGTCAATGAGTCCGACGGCAGCAAAAACCACCTAAACCCGGCCATCCGGTCACTTCTCTACCAGCTCTCACAGTACACCTCAAATCCTCATTGCATCACAAGCAACTACTATCATGTCGCTGGTCGTAGTGGCCAAATCTCTCCTGTGTATGACATTGTCCTTGAGATGCTTGAGAAGGTTCTCCAAGATCTTTCTGATACATATATTATTCTTGATGCACTGGATGAATGTACATCATCAGAGCATCAGCGTCTGCTGGACTTCATTGAGCTAATGCATCAATGGCAAGGCACAAAGCTGCATTTTTTGATGACAAGTCAGCTCCGTGTTCCTTTCACAGATCGTCTTCCTTCCCTCTCCAAACAGATTGACGTAAATGTTGAAATATGTGTGAAAGATGACATTGCTGCCTTTATTGCCAACCAGCTACAGGCAAACAATGATCTGAGGCATTGGGCACCAGAACAAAAGCAGGAGATCACAACAACTCTCATGAAACGTGGATCTGGCATGTAAGATTTCAATCATTGGCAATATTTTCCTTTCATCTGATTCAAATTCTATTCACAGGTTCCGGTTTGTTGCCTGTCTGCTTTGCGAGTTGGTGGAGTGTCATAACCAGAGAGAATTGACTATAGCTCTCTCACAGCTACCTCAGGATTTGAATGCACTTTACAACCGCATTCTTTCACGTAACAGTAATGATTATAACTCAGGTTTACACCGAGCTCTCCAATGGTTGTGTCTCTCCCTTCGGAACATTACCATTGATGAGTTGAATGATGCTGTACTTGCATTTAACACATCAACTCCTATGTGGCAATTTGACCCTGCCTTGCAAACTCAAAATAGGATGCTGTTGACAAAACAACTATCAAGTCTTGTCGTTGTGGGGCCAGACTGGGTGGAGAATGTGGTTTGTAGTTCTCACTTTGGTTCTGAATTTACTGTAGTGTTTCGACCATAGGTTCGCGGCATGTGACGCGATATGCTGCGAACTTACAGCGAACAGGTTCGTGAACCCTTAAATTGCCTTATTTGGACGGTCCCGCCGCAGGCGGGACCTGAAATTACCACTTTTGGCCGCTTGTGCCTGATTGAGAGGCACCGTGATGCGATATGCAATATGTATAGGTTCAGTTCACAGAGCTGCGTGACCCAATATGCGAATATGCGGTCGAAACACTACAGTAAACTCACTACATTACTCATCAGGTTCAACTTGCTCACTCATCTGTTCGTGACTATCTTATGAATGGGATCACCAGTGTTGCAGGACAATATAGCATTCAGCCATTATCTGGTCATAATATGATTGCCCACACTTGTCTTACACAGCTTTGCTACTTCAGGACAGAGGACTGGAGAAACACTGTTCAGATTCCAGACATAAAAGCTAAATTCAAACTTGTGGAATACTCTGCCAACTATTGGTTGGCACATCTTGACTTTAGTACAATCCAGTTAGAGACAATGGAATTAGCAACTCAACTCATGACACGTCAAAGCCTACAGTGGCAATTTTGGCGTCAGTACGGCTCTTCATATGGCAAATTCCATGATTCTTCACTTCTACAATATGCGGCATACAACAATCAGCAGAATATAGTCCGCTCCATAGTTGCGGCTGGTCCAGTCAAACAGCAGATACTTAATGCTGCTCTCATTTCATCCCTTGAAATTGGCAACAATGTTATCATCAGTATCCTTTTGCATCATGGTGCTGATGTCAATGCTGAAGATAGTTCACATGGAAATGCATTACAGATCGCATCTTTTTATGGACACGCCATTGTTGTTCAAACCCTACTTACTCATAATGCCAATGTCAACACTCAAGATGGTATCTTTGGAAGTGCATTGTACATTGCATCTTTTTGTGGACATGACACTATTGTTCAAACTCTGATTGACCACGGTGCCAACATCAATGCTCAAGGTGGTTATTATGGAAATGCACTGCAGGCAGCATCCTATCGGGGAAATACAAATGTTGTTCAAACCCTACTTCAGCACAAGGCTGATGTCAACATGGTAGGAGGGCATTATGGAAATGCTTTACTGGCCACCACAAAGGGCCAAGCAGACATCCTTTGGAAACAAACCAAGGCTTATGTGAAAATTGTTTATTTGTTGTTAGGACACGGAGCTGATGTTGAGTCCGTGTTGGATTTCTATTCTGAGCACAAGGAAAAAGAGTGTCACTGGGAGATCATGAAGATCTTACTGTATCACAAAGCAGCAAAGAAGAAGGAAAGAGATTGAATAAGTAGTACACATATCTTTCATAGTTGATGTATAATATATTCCCATTTTTTTTCCACATTGAAGTTACACTCTATTTTGACACTCCCATACACAGTACTTTCAAGCTGAGCATGCAACAATGATAAAACAGGTAATGTCTTAACAAATAACTTAACAATAAATACCATGTACACATACTACAGATAAACAAACATACGACCTCTACGCTACATTTACACACCCAAACTCCCTCCATGCCCGGTGCACTGAGGCAATGCTGAGCGAGTGGCTGCACAGAGTGTGTTAGCAACCAAATATCAACTCGGAAAACAACATCAAAACCAAAGGATGATCAAACCTGAGTGAAGAAAAAAAATCAACTCACCCCCTCGCCTCAGACCCGGCCCCGCACCGTCCCCCATCCGCCATCTCCCACCCGCAAAAGTACTTCTCTCGCTTTGCTACTCCTCCACTATCCGGCTGGGAATGAAACTTGTGCTGGAACTGAGGCTGTGACGGCTGTGATTGATGAGACTGAGGTTGCGACGGTGTGTCCACCCGTTGGTACTCCTCTTCCTGAGACTGAGAAGACTCGGGCTCGGGTTTCTGCATGAGAAGTTTGAGCCCGCCCCAGGGCTGACTCTCGCTGAGCGACTGGCTCTCTGCCCCAATGTCAAGCAGCCCCATGGCTCTGGCTCTCGACGGTCCCACCCAACTGCACACCTTGACTCGGGCTGTCAGGTTGGATTCGGACTTGGTTTGCCGCGTTGATAGCGTGCATCACCACGTCGCCCGTCGACATCTGCCGTTTCGAGGTGGAGTCTGCTGCCCTTTGTCAATGTGGCAACTGTGGCGGCGGCGGAGGTTTGGCACTCTCATCATCATCCTTCCACTCCCCATCCTCCTCCGAGTCCTCGTTGCCCCAGTCCTCTCCATGTTGTGGTGGTGGTGATGCAGGTGGCGGTGAACCTCGCTCCAACTCCCGGACTCTCTCCTTGAGGTCTGTGTTCTCCGCCATACACCACTCCATCTCCTTATCCCTCTCCACCTACGGCTCTCCGACTCGCCCAGCAGCGAAACTACGCCCCGCCACCGCTCAATGTCTTCCTCAAGCCATTTGACGCGGCCTTTGAACGTGCACCGCACCAGGTCCACGCCCTCCTTCACCTGAGGGATAATCAGTGTTGGACACAAGTAAACCCAGAACCGGGTCCAGACAATATAAGTAGCACCAAATCACTCACCTCCTTCTCCAAAACCCCATTCCTACCACACTCTCTGAACTAAATGTTGTGACATATGCGCTCGGCACCGTATACTGGGCGTGGTAAAAGTTGCGCTCAGCGCGGAGTGATGCAAGTCCGTCCTGGTCGGGTTTGGGTTTGGGTTTGGGTCAAGATGCGGATACGTCTACCTCCTTGGCGGGCAAAACCAGTGTCCACTTTGGGTGGAGAATGTTTGTGGTCTGTCGGGTCGGGTTGGGATTTGATTGCGTCGGGATTTGAGGACAACTCACTGGTGGTAGATGGTACTGGTAACATGATGGGAGGATTGGGCGTGGGTTATTGAGCTGCTGGCTAAGAACAGAGAGAACTATAAGTAAGGTTCTCAGACGTGCGCAGCAAAAGCAAGACGACTAATATTAGGGACTACTCATACCTAAGAACAGAGAGAACTATAAGTAAGGTTCTACACGAGTAGTAAGTAAGAGTGTCCATAGATATCAAGTCAAAAAGATGACAGACTTTTCTTAAGATTTGTCGGTGAACACCGGGATAAGATAAGCTTGTCGACTCATCTTATGTTTTCGGTCTGCTTTGAATTCATGAACACGATGTATATTTCAATGTATCTACTACACACGCACTACGACTTGAGTTAATCTAATCTTGACTGAAACTCAAGTCCCAAAACTTGAGACACCAGCTTGAGCCCGACTTGAGTTCAACTTGAGAGTTTCGGACTTTGGAGTCTGTCAAGATGAGTCAGGCTTAAGATTCCAGACTGGCGTCGTGAGCTCAAGTTGGGCGAGCGGACCCATGCCCCAGCAAGACGGTCTAGATCTGTCATCTGGTCAGCATGGGAGGGTAGGCGTCGAGGGCAGCAGTCGACGCGCAGCACCCAGAACAAAGAGACTGGATTTAAGAAGGGAAACTTCGACGCTCGTCGTGCTCACCACGATTGACCGACCAGCCACGATGGGCGAGCAGCCAGGGTGACGTCGGGGCAATGAAAGGGCCTGTCAAAATCCTCGGCCGGTGACATACCAAGCTAGCCGTTGCCGTAATCCTCGGCTTGTCGTCGTCGTGCCTTTGTTAGGCCCTCGCCGTCCGTGCGAAGCGACCGCTGCCGTCAACACTGTCAGCGCGAAAACGAGAAGGAAAACGACGCACCCGAACTGTCCTAGTGCCATGCCAGCAGTCCTTCATGGGTTCGTGACACACCCCTCCATGGAACAGTCGTCTCCAATGTGTTCGTAACGCGTAGCCGGCGGGAATGCCAGTGAGGTCGTCGTTGGCGTCGTCGCTGCAGAGCAGGTGTCGGGGGGCGCGCCGGCGCTGTGGTCGTCGTCGCGGTGGTGGTGAGGAGCAAATGCCGAGTCGGCTTGGCAACCACGGCAACGTGTTCAGGCCGAGTTGATGTGCAAAGTGCATCGGCACGGGACAGGCACGCGACCGCGACTTGCCATTTTCAAAGTCCGCCCTTTGTTCTTTCGCCATCACCACCGACTTTTTCATTCCCTTCTCTGACTCACGGTCAACGCCGCTTGCACACACCCGGGGGGTATTCGTGCCTTGATTCCCTGAAGACCTAGCGCGGCCTCAATATAAGCCCTTGATGGGTGAGCCGCTCAAGCCGGCGCTGATGGGTGCCATCTTGCCGAGCTATGGCCGAGCTCAGTTGTCGCGAGCGGCTGGCGAGCGGGGTGCGATGTCGGTGCGTGTGCCCGTGATTCGAGGGCATAATTACAATCCCAGCCATGTGTGAAGTATATTAGATCATTAAGTATCAGTGTCGAGTCTGTTTGTAAGGTCTATGTGAGGTAGAAGTAGTAGAGGTAGTGTTTGTCCGTTGGCGTGTCCGGACTAGTTGAATGAGCTCTTCAACCCCGACAGAACGCGAGCCGACCATTGTAACGAAGTCGCTATCAGGCAAGTAGTCTCTATCGCGGCTTTCATCCACGGTCTCCGCCGGCACACCCATCAAAGCCTCCTCCCTAGCTGATATATAGATGTCGAGCCACATCTTGGCTGGCAGACTTGGAAGTTCGATATCGGAACGGCCCTTTGGATAGCTGTGCTCAGATACGAGGTGAGTCACTGCATTGTACTTCCAGATTGTAGGTGACGGTCCAGTACAGAGCGCACAGTGAATGGGGACATTAGTAGAAGGAGAGGACAAGCTGACTTTGACAGCCGCGGGGTAGGACATAGTCTCGTAGTGATATGGACAGTCAGACGTTGTCAATCGCTTGATTGTCTTCTTGCTTGTGGTGACTGTGAGTTTGGTATGGCAGCCTGTAGTTCCGCACCATCCACACGGATCATATCCAATCTAGATTGACACTATGATAAGCAAGCTGTTGTGCACGTATATAGTGCACACATACCTTCTCAATCATCTCAGGTGACGATAAGAGATCTCGGGAAGCCAATAGGATATGATAGCCAACATGATTTCGCATGTGCTTCAACGCAACCTTGGTACCACAGACTTTGCAATGCAATGGGGTGTCTGGTTCGTGCACCTGTATCTCTTTCAATGCAGGGATGTTGTCCAAACAGAGATGATGCTTCTGCTGGAAATCCTTGTATGGAAGTACGGCCGTCTTTACTGCAGGTATAGCGCGGACGGAGTCGAGGAAGGTGGTCGAAGAAGGATCATATGTATCCCAGGCGTCTTGAAGTAATGCGTGCAGAGTCCGATTGTGCAGGAAACGTCGATAGCGAAGGCGCTTGGCCGTTGGCTCAGCAACTTGACGATGATGGGCAGTAAGGATGAGAAGGCGATCAGCGGGAATGCGTAATACTGAGACTTTTGGGCTCAGTAGACGGGTACTGCCCTCAGCGTCAATCCGAGCGAATATTGGCCGGACGGACCACTCGAAAGCTTCAATATCAGAGTCAGAGTCCAGCATATATTCGTCGTCGGAATCATCATCGCCTAAGTCAATTATATCCGAGTCGAGCTCGACATCCGTGGCCGACTTGATATCAACAATCTGGCAGAAGGCTGTAACCTTGTTGGACATCTGTGCAACCTCGATAGAGTTGAGCTGTTTCCGAGCACCTTCCTGCTCGAAGTGACGGATCTCCAGCACAGCTAGACATAGCTTATCACTTGAACGGATCAGTGCTGCTGCTATGTCCCGAGCACCGAGTGACAACTTGTCCTGTGTAATGCCATCGGCTGCCATCGCAGAAAGCACGTACTTGTGACTCTGGAGACGCATGGCATTCTGCTGAGAGACGCCTGCAGCGCGGAGTGTACGGATGGTTGCCTTCCGGGCATTATCTGACCGAAGCAGAGCTGGAATGACAGAAATCTTTTCGAAAGAGCTTGCCATCGATGTGAACAAAGCGAGAGGGTACACGGTCAGGCGGTGTGGTCGATGGATGGGTAGATGAATGATGAAGTTCCGGTGGCAGTCCATCAGCTGTGAAGTCATCTTCAAGCGCGTTGAAGAAACGCTGCTCGTCAAGTACGATTGGAGGAAGGTTCTCCATGTATTCGCGTGTCTCGTTTGGTAAGACTACCTCAGTAGAACTGAGTATCGGAGCTGTGGGGGCGTTGGCTTCGGATCGGGACTCTAACTCGCGTTGAGGTATAGACGAGTCGTGTCCTTCATCCGAGCGCTTGTCGTCTGGTGACCATTTTGAGCCTATATATGTTTTCCCGTCCGGCGTCATGAAACTGACGGCAGGGTTTGCAAAATCGCGCGCAAAGTCGTAGGTATATCCCAGGTACTGATGAAGTACTTCATTAGCTCGGGACGCGGCAGTCTTCCAAACTGCAGGAAGATCCACGCTGCCTACACTTTTGTTATCGTGCTCGACAGATGCTGGGTTCATGTGGTCAACACCCTCAGCGTTCTTCACGTCTCTCCTTCGGTGACCTCGGTTCAGGTCCGGATTGCGGCTGAACACTTCGACAAGCTCGGCAGCAATGCTCAGCTTCTGCGAAAGCTGCAACATATCAAAGTTTCGACTGTGATCTTGTGTTCGAACATTGGAGAACAGGCCCTCGAGACGATCCTGTCCAGCCAGAATGATGAAGTAGAGGAGATCAGGATCGATCTCCTTGAGACGCGCGGTATTAAAGACAATGTCCTTTATGATAGCGTGTGAGTCCGCGTAGAGTGCACCGGTCAGAAAAGAGAGACCGTGCTTCTTGTACAACGCGTATGTGAGGTGTGCGTAAACACCAAGAGACTCGATCTGGTCGGAGAGGCTCTGATCCGTGACAAATGGATCCAAGAAGTAATTGAGGACCTTCCCAATGAAAGTCACTTTGTCTACCTGGTTCGCATCTGTCTCGAGAAGAGTGGGAGACTCATGCTCGAAGCGCAACAGAGTCTGAACCAGGCGGACAGCCTTTGGTACATTCATCTTGTCTGCCGGATCCATAAGGTCGTCTGCTCCAGCTTCCTTGATGTCGGGTAGTTGTGCAAGAAGTGACGCGATATGAACCTGTTCGACGGTGGTATCACCAACTTGAATCCCGGACATACTCCGGCAAAGTGTGGCAAAGCGCTTGAAGACATGCTTCGGATCGCATGTCACAAGGAGACCAAGCGTCCCAGTCCAAAGATCAAGACCTGGAAGCTGTGATAGGATCTGTCCGTAACCATGAGAGGTATCAACACGCTCCTTTGTGGTGAGCTTGAAGCGTGCTGCTCGGAATGTTGATGCCCCATCACTTGCGACGGTAACTATTGGACCGTGAAGCTTCTCTCCGCAAGGATGCCTGCGCCAGACCTCCAGGAATAGCTCAAGCCACCGTGCTAGTGCATCTCCAGTTTCAGCTTTGCATGTTGCGGAAAGGAGGACAGGTATAGGAAGGTAGTTGTCAGGATCAGTGAGCGACCCAATTGCAAGTACCGTCGCCTCCTTTCCCAGATGAATCTTGCCACCCTCGAGAACGGTGCTAATAGCATCAATCGCAGCGAAGTCCTCAGTTGAGCACGACATTCCCAATGTATGCTCTCGACAGAGACCAACTCCCGCGTCACGATCATGATCATATCGCCCGACTTCCTCAATAGCAATGTCATCAATCATAAGGACCTTTCCCGCTAGCCGAATCTTTTCTGTCTCCGGAGGTGCACGAACTTCAGCTTCAAACATGTTTGACACTGCAGTATCCATATCTTGTGCATTCGGCTCGGAGAGACAGACATGGAGATTAGGGAGAGGCATGTTGCGATGTAGTGTGGAGGTGGATGGGAGTGCGAACGCTTTCTGCATCGCAAACAGGAGACGCGGACCTCCCAGAGCTTTAGCCAAGAATGCGAGGTCGTATTCACGCTCTGTCCAACCACCGTGAGGCGTATACAGCCCATTGACACATGTTTCAAGCTTTTTGAAGATACTTCGAGCACCCATTCCTTGTCGGAGTGCCAGAGCAAGCAAACGACGAAGTCCCGGTACGTCGTACTCTGAGACATATGTAACGATGCGCAGCCATTGCGCATCAGACTGTGTAGCTGTCTTCAAGCGACGCTTCAGATTTCGCTCCTGGAACTTAACCATTAGTGACAATCATCGTGCATACAGCATGGCATACCCTGTTCTTCGACCGCTTCAACTGTTTCCTAACGGTGACAAGGACACTTCGCATTTGCTGGTGACTCAAGTAGTACCATGAGGTTCTTGGAGACGGATTCGTCTTCATCCGTTCACTGAGCTCGCTCAGACGTGCCGATGTCTGCAGCTGACTACAGACATCACAAACACCACGCTTTTGAGCTTGGCTGCTTGAAAGATAGCCGTTGCATCTGACGGATTGCAGAAGAAGGAAATGTTCGTCTCCTTCGCTTGTGTATCCGAGAACTTCCCAAGACATTTCCTGACGACGATGCATGTCGAACGGATATGTCTCCCACGGATCGCCAGGCGCCCATAGAATAGGTTGACCCGGACACACGGGCTCTCTATGTGTTGAATCTTCTTCTAGTGTTGGATCGAAGGGAATTGTTGCGTCCGGAGATGGTGATCTTTCGAAGTCATAAGACTCAGCGGATAGTGACGATCCAGACTCTGACAATGAGGCAGACGGGGCGGGCTCAAGGTCATTGTTTTCTCGATGGGATGTGACACGAGACGGCCGATGCAACGATGTAGTGAATGAGTTTAGAGAAGGAAGTATATTGGCAGACGTGGTTACAGAGAAGGAGGCGGGGTGTAGACGGGGTGTAGACGGAGCACTGGGTGTAGGTGTACTAGGTACGTCTATCGCAGCAATACGGGGTCTGGGATGCGCCATTGCAGGCGGATGAACCGGCAGCACGGTAGGCGGTGGAGTCTAGAGATCGGATGTGTGTGTGTGTCATATTAGTTCTTATCCGTGACAAGGGATCAGCAACGCACCGTAAATCGTGGCCCTGTATCACCAGAGAAAGCCGACGCCGAGGCTTGGATAGACGGCGAACGCTCCGAGGGTACAACAGGTGGCGGAATCTAAAAATCAAAGGTGCGTGATGTTCGCGAGAGTCGTGATTGATTTGAAGAAGCCAACATACCGTGAAATTTACAGGAATATCTACAGAGAGATATGGCGATGTCGATGATTGGGCAGGTTCCGTCGAATGCGAGGGTTGTTTCTAAGATTGTAGTAAGGCAGAGTATACTGCAGTAATCATAGAGACGCACCTTCGCTTCCCTTCTCTGAATTTTATTCCTATATTTTGTACAGGTCGCAGACAGGCGGTGAGTCGTCAGAGGACCCAGCGAGCGGCCAGCTTGAATCCCGATGCGCTTTGTGCACTGATCACACAGCACATAGAGATCCCCGTGAACGTCTTCATAAATGTGTACCGAGATGACTCGAGAAGGCTGGCCAGCCTGCGTGGCAGCATAACTGTCCGTCTGAACGATGGTGTCAACCATGGCGGGGCGGAGAGCAGGTAAACGTCGACGTGATGGGGAAGGACTGATCACACTTGATTGTTCTCGATACGGACTACGGCATAAATCGGCAATATTTACTTTCCGCGCGACGGCTGCGCCTGCCGTGCTTAGTCAGGGTGGTACCCCTCCTATTGCGGTGGGCGCAAGGAACATCCAGGCACAATTACCGCCTGCACACACCTTACACCCCATTGACAACTGTGAGTAGCTTCTGTTCAATGACTGTCTCAAAATTCACGCACTTTCCCGTTCATAGGTGTTGTCATTAGCCAAAGCATGGCCGCTTTCTGGTAATCGCTACGAATCGGAGATTGTGCCCGTCAAAGAGAAGTAATGTCTCGGCGTCAATTACCATTCAAGATAGGTATATCCATTATCTCATTGCTCATCGTCTCTGGGATGTCTCTGGTAGAGTATATACCTGGTATATATTACTTGTTATATCAATCTATGGTTGCCAGGGGGGGATATTTAGTCAAAATTTGAGTCAGTACTCGAGTTGGAACTCAAGTTTGCTCTTGCTCGATAGCTCAGAATTGTGCCCACAAACATAAGATAAGTCGAGAGCTTATCTTATCCCGGTGTTCACCGACAATTCTTAAGAAAAGTCGGTCTCCTTTCATATCAAGTAGGAATACATACCTCAGACGTGCGCAGCGGAAGCGAGACGACTGAGGTATCAAAGCGAAAATAATCTACTATATATAAGCGATCGCACAGCGATCGAGTCCGGATCATAACTGTACAGGCGCTCGGGTGGCGCAATGTCCGTATATGGTAAGTAGGTTCGCGTGGCGTACGCATGAACTTCAACACTGGCGGGACCTAATCACCATATTAATTAGCACCTAAATCGTACACAAAAACAAGACCCACCCCCTCCTCGCGGTACCCCAACTCCATATCGACGTCTACATCCACATCCCCAACCTACGAATCGATCATCAGATCACTTCACACCGCAATGAACGAGAAAAAGCGAAGCGCACCGTTTCTTTCTCTGTCTCTCCAGCTCCAAATCCTGTCTACTCTGCGAGTCTTCTTGCTCCATTCTCTCCGCCTCCACCCGCACCCGCACCTGGATGTTTGAACCGTCAATGTCCGTGCACGAGTCTTGCTCGTGTTGCTGCTCGTGCGACTGGGATTAGGCGGGGTCTGGACGGGCAGTGTTACATTTGAATGGGCGAGTGGGGCAGGGGCAGGATCCTCAATGACGGGCTCGAGAGGCGGTTGTACAGCTGGCAAAACCGATTCGCGGACAGCCGAACGCTGGACGACTGGTGTTGCGTAGGCTGGACCTCGCGCCAGACAGTAAGCGTGCCCGAGTTCTATCGCACGGCATAGGTGCCCTTCCCCTGCCTGCTCTCTTCTCATCAACCTCCCTATCTTCCAGCCCCACATCCCCCTCCTCCCCTTGCCGGAGCGGAGGTTCATACCGCATCAGAGAACCCCGCCCGTCGAGATTCCGTGTGTAATACGCAACGGGGGGGGGGAGCTCTTCATCCCCTCTTCTTGCTTCTCCTCTGCGGCGTGGCCCCCTCTCCCCCATCACCTTCCGCGTATCCTTCCCCTTGCTCTCCCCCACCCGCCATCTCCCTCGTTGGATTCTCCAACCCCCTGCCCCTCTTCCTATCTCCGCGTCTGCGGCGCGCAAGCACGAGCCAAACTCCTATCACTTTCTTTGAGGTGGGGTGCGAAGGCGTTCGACGTGAGGACCGCAGCGCTGGTAATTTTCTTCCCGCGCCACTGATTTTCTTCGAGGCAATGAACGACGCCGGTGTGAATCTGTCCGTGAGCGAGAATCCGTTCGTGAGCGAGAAGTCTATGCGTTGACTTCGTTTTGTGTCGGCTTAACAGGCGAGCTAACTCCTCGATCGAGTACCTTTTCTCGAGGTACGGTGCGAAGGCGTCGGGCGAGAAGACGGGAATGGCGAGGGTAGTTTCGCGGCATGAGTGGTCAAGTTCTGGTGCTTGTCCTTCGTGTTTTCGTCGTGAGAGGGCAAGAGGAAAGGAAAGTGTGGAAAGATGTGGATTCAAAACACGATGCACGTTGCTGTCTTGTCATCGGTCCGGGGAGCGACAGAGGTGGCGAGGACGCTGTAACGCCATATTTAGGTCCTCACGCCGAAAAACAGTGACGAACGTACCATCTACTCTTCCGTATTCGCCGCGTCTTTTGGATTTGCCAACGCCACCTCTATCCTTCTCGCCTGACCCTGTGAGTTCCGCCCTCTTCATGCGCGAGTCTTGTTTCTGTTCCTGTGCTTCGGTGGTCTCTTGGCAGATGTGAGGGCGATGGCGTGTGCGGAATGGGCCGAGATGGGTTTGTGTACCCAAGGAGCTTAGAATTCCGGTGGTTGGTTGCAAGATCAGTAGAAGGAGGGGAGGAGGATGGGCTCAGATGCGTGAGACAGGCGTAGCACGATGATTGGCGTGCGGGATGGAAGAGTTCCGTTGCACGGCACGAGTAGCGCAATTACGCTGCACAACAAGCGTGGCCGGCTTGCGGAGTGCATCTGGCATAGTCGAAGGCGTGCGCGGAGGCGCGTCCAGTAAGCGCACATGGCAAAGAAAAGCGGCTAGGCGGCGAGAATTCGTCGATGGACGCATGGTAAACGCGCATGTAGCGGGCGTGCTGATACAGATGATTGAAGATTCTCGTCAGCGTGCCATACAAGCTAGCTGCAAAGGAAACGCACCCCCCGATGCTGCCGCCATTGTCGCCAAGGCTTCCGAGTCCCATGAATTACCCGTGTTTGTGTCCTCCCGGAGCGTGGCTAGCGCGGTCGACGGTCATTGCGAGCCCGAACGACGCGATGGAGGCGGTGGTGTGCAAGCAAAGCGTACAGGCAGGCACAACTCGCGTGGTAAATCTGGACTCGGGCCGCGAGCCGAGCCGCCGACTCGCTACTTCTCGTTTTCTTTTGCTTTCCTCGCCACGTCTCTATCGTTAGAGACGGCATGATTTTCCTCTAGGTGTGTTGGTCTGGGCTTATCTGCGGTGTATGATTTCCAAGAGCACAACTGGCTCTGCTTCAAGGAAACCACTTGCATACGAGTTTCCTTTTATCATTACACGCTTTCGCATACGAGTTTTTTTTTATCATCACACGCTTTCTTGTCCAAGTCTACTTGACGCTGCATCAACAGGACTTCAAGATTATACGGAATTACGCTTTCGTCCCGTCCTCGCCCCTGGCTTCGTCTACCCAACCTTTGTCACTCGGTCATAAATCTATCGTTGTACACGACCCTCTTATTCAAGGGCAAGGCGACGCTAGGTTGAATTACCCATTCTCACTGCCTCTACCTCCGATGTGGTCGGCGGCCCACATCCTCATTCTACCGCATTGAACAATCACCACCCGTCGGACGTATTCGCGTAGTTCAGGCGCGAGCTCCTCCTCCTCTTTTCCCAGCTTCCTCCCTCTCCTCACCACAACCCTCTCCCTCTCCCTCGTCCTCTCGCTCCATCGGTCATCCTCAGTAAAAATTCCGTAGACCTCTGTTGACGTGGATGACCTTCAGCGACTTCAGTTGACCTCGATCGACCACCTATTGACCTTCATTGACTGCTTCTCGTAAGTACTTGTAAACAGCCGATCTTGAGCGGACTTGAAAAGCTTGAGATTTCGAAGCTAAAAAGCCGCGTCATCGGGGCTTTTGTTGCGATTGCTTCTCTCTCTCTCTCCCCACCATCTGCCCTCCTCTGTCCTCCGGCCCCTCCCCTCTTTGTCGCTTCCAAGAGCTCCCGACGCCTCCGCACCGCCTTCGCACGCCCTGTGTACGCGACCAAGGCTGACAGCGCCCGGATTCTGCCTCCGTTCAGTACTAGTTTCACCAGCAAAGCTCACGAAAGCACCGACGACGATCCCCACGATGACGATGCAGGCGCAAAGGCGACCCCAGCAATGGCGCAACCAAGACTCGCAGCTATGCAACGAACACGATGATAGAGGAGAGTTTTGGACGCGTATCACCCGCGACAGCAGACCAATAGCGCGTGGCGACGGTGCGCAACAATTTGTTGTTTGTACCATATCCTCTGACTCTTTCTTTTGAAGTGCTCTCCCGATGTGTCGACGCTTGGAAGTCCTTGCCCGGTGCGTACTGACTTGCCGGAATCAGATGGACCTTCGTATCGTACCTTGTATTGTTTGCTCCTACCAATATATGCCATTTACATTGACCTATGGTGACCTGGAATGACCTGAATTGACCGGTACGATCAGAAGCTGCCTGGGTCAATAAAGGTCAATGCATGTCAATGTAAGTCAATCGATATCAATGTGTGTCAACTGAGGTCTGTGGGACGGTCATTTTTTGACCTCCATCGAGCTCCATTGACCTTGGTTGACAGTATTGACTTCAGTCCTTCCAGGTCAATACGGGTCAATCTAGGTCAACGGAATATTTACTGAGGGTCATCCCCCCTCTTCACCCGCACCCAACTCTGCGTGTCATGTAACTGGAATTGCGAACAAAACGCGGTCTGCGTCAGCACGGGAATTAGAGGTCAACTGACTGGGGAAGGTATAGGCGAGGATCGCGGTGTGTTCGGCTGGAGGCCGTGAATTGGAAGACGAGAACGATGGGTGTCGCGGTTTGCATCCAGACACGGATACATGCCCATCCCACCCTAGATTCGTCTGCGACCTTGATTTAGCTGTGGATATCGCGAGATTGAAGCTCGGCCCTATGGCGAGGGATGAATGGCGAGCGATGTGAGCGAGATTCGCCGAAGGTTGATGTTGACGCCGTAGCAAGGAATGCCAGCCGAAAGCGCAACGATCGCTTCCACCGCTCTACATCCTCCTCGAGCGGAGCGACGTGACACGGCCCACGAAAATCCACGCGATAGCACCGATGCCTACGAATGATGGGTGCGTCAATGGGGAGTGCAAGCCGAGACAAAAGACAACATCGCAAGGAAACGGAAGATTGGCGAAAGACGAATGCTCGCACCAGGCGAACGAGATTGAATCTCCAGCAAAGACGAAACAAACGAACGAAAAGCAAAGCAAAAGCAAGAACCCAGAGACGCGTACCTTCTTCAACACTCAATTATTATCACAAATCCCGCATTCTTCGCCCTCAGGCGACGTAACGTCGGGAATCTTACATGCGCCGTTTATTGGGTGGAGTCTTAGCCTGACTCGCGTTCGGCGAGCGTAGCGCGATGGTCGTGTTCGCTGGTTTTACTAGGGAATGCGTCGGGAGAGTTTTTGAACGCGGCAGAGAATGGAGAATTTGAGCCGGCCGTGCACTCGCAGACGCAATGGGAACCTGCCGTCCCAATTAAATCGTCAGGCCTCTGAAGACAACAAACACAACCGACACTCACATTTATTCCCTGTGCCGCGTGACTCGGATCCCACGGCGTGTCCGTGTACTCGCTGTGGATGTGCGCGGTGGCTGAGAGGGCGCACCACAGCCTGGACGATGCGATGTGTCGTGTCGCGTCGCGTCGTGCTATGAAACGAGGGAGAGTTGCCAGCACAATTCGGTCAGGCCAGACTTCCCGCGCGCCGTCCTTCGCGGAGAGTTTGCGAGCAGGCGGGTCATAAGTAATGATAGAGGTCCCTGTCATCGTTGTTGTTTACGCGGCACTACTCGACGATGATGGCAAAAGAGAAGGTGTGATTTGATGATGTCATCACAGGGACATCCTCGCCTCTGCTCTTCCAGCCACCTCCACGACCAAAGCATATCCACGCGCGGGTACCTCAAGCTCTCTGTTTTATGTGAGCACTCTTTTCCAATTTTTCTCTGAAGCTCTGAATGACAAAATTTCTAGTCGCTGCTTTGAAGTGCGAGTCGCCACGCCATATCAACAAAGACTTCGGCTCATTTCCGTCTAACTTACTACTCCGGATATTTTCAATATCACAGACGTCTGGTAATCACCGCCTGACGCTTGACGCGTACTCTTCTCTGTTGCATGATTCCGTGGGCCGAGGACTCTCAACTGGCGGCGGATTCGCACCTCAATTACAAATCCACGGCTCGCCGCACCTCATAACAACCCGAAGGTCTTGCAGGAAGAAGGTTACGAGCTGATGATTTGGATTCGCTATTTGAGCTCGTCCGCAACGAGTCGCGCTTCAAGTTCTTATTCCATCCAATGATCTCTGGCCCTCGAGTCTTTCTGTAGACCGGCCGCCTCAAGTCGTTACTATTCGGGAGCGTGCGCAGTGTTATAACGAGCTTTGGCGTTTCTGGTGGCGGCCCGGGTACACTACTCGACATGTAGAGGGTGTAATATTATGAGTTGGGAAGTGCATATTAGATTTGATACTTACATCTCAGCTAGAGACCCGCGTCACGGTATGAGAGGGAAACGAACCGGACTTTCAACGATCGATTTCTCGTACCATAGTAGCCGAGTGTCCATTCCTATGACGACCGCGCCAGAATCCCAAGCACCTTCGTGTAACGGTCCACAGTCACTCGAATATTGGGAGAGCTTCCACGATCATTGGTATTGAGCCAATCATATTTGAAGACATGCCGTCGAGCGTTTCAGATACCAAGCACATCCCGTACAGAAAGACTCGTCAATCAACACTCACGACAAGATCCAGCGAATGTACCTTAGGGCCACCCCCACGTTTGCGCTGCCTCGATGAATCTTGTCTGATGCAGACATTGATCGAAAGCTAGAAAGGACGGATGGCAGGGAAAGACTCATACGGAACGCTTCCACGCAGGACACTACGACATTAACGCCAATGCAATCGGCCAAAGGTGAAATGCAATCGGATGCGGGCAAGAGAAAGTTCTGCTCGAGAGTGTGTGATTCTTTGCAGTTGGCGTGTCCGAGTCTTAGCTCTCAATTCATCACGCGGCGGCGTCTTGATGCTCACCGTCAGTGAACGGGGGCACCCTCACTTCGAGTTCGAGTCCCAGGAATGAGCATAGTCCTCAGTCGATTGGAACGAACATGTGATAGACTCAGGAGGGATGGGAGAAAAAAGGCGTCCTCGCAGTGATAGCTATCTATCACGGGCCGGTTGACGAGAGTCCAGACCTAGTAGCTATCAGCCGGCGCATGGCAATGTCCGTTGTGTGGGGAAAACGCGGCTACAGCGCGGGAAATCAAGCCACCGCCTTGGATTGACAGCATGTATCGTCACACGCACCCCTCATCCTTGCTCTCAAACATCCATGATGCATAAACTCAAAGCCGCCATTCGCAAACGGTTCACTCCTCGCAGTCTCCGCCACACCTCCGCGTCTGGGAACCTAGCCAACCATGGTCCTTCTCGCAGGCAGTCTGGAAGCGACGCCGGGTCGGAAGCATCCGCCGGTGCTGCTGTAGACCCCGGGAAGTCGTCCTCGACGGGCGTTCGACCTGATAAGCCCAAGCTTGTTGACACGGTCCTCTCTAACGGTGAACTCATCCTCGGGGCGCTCGATCAGGTGGGACAGGTAGTGCAGAACGTTCCCTGGGTGGGACCTGTGGTGATGGCGATGAGAAAGCTCCTCGAGATGCACAAGGTAAGCAAAATTGCTCTTCTCTACACCCGTGATGGAGCTTACAGAGCTCTCTTCTAGAATTACACTGCGGATCAAGAGCAGGTTGCGCAGCTGGTCGACAAATCCGAGGCTATTTGGAACACGATTGCCCCAGTGCTCGAACAAGTCAACACTACTAATCGTTCGGCGTTGCTTGACGATCTCAAGTCCGACCTTCTCGGTTATAAGGAGTAAGCTTGCCTTCCCATACAACGCTCAGAGATGTCTGACATCCCGAAGACTGCTCGACAAAGTGACCGGCTACGTCAAACGATACAAGAAACACGGCAAGTTTACGAAGGGCGCTGGCCATGACAAGTTCAGTGCCGATTTCAACGCGCTGGATAAGGAGATGGACGGGTACCAAGATTGTCTCCAGGTATGTGACCAATCAAATGAACGACTTTCGATTCTGATATACTGTCCCTCAAGATCAAATGTGCGATTGTGCTGGCAGTGAAGGTTGACTATCTTCACGGTCGAGTGTGAGTGTTTCTATATGTTTTAGATGCACGTGCCTGACTTTGTCATCTAGTATGGATGCCGATCTCTTCAAATGGCTTGACAGTCCCCCGGACGGGCGGTCCAATCTCATGCGTGCTCGGAAAGCACGGATGGAGGGCACCGGTGAATGGCTCATCTTGGACAATGAACGCTTTCTAGAATGGAAGGAAACTCCCGGGTCCCTTCTATGGATATCTGGTAACTGTGAGTTTACACGCTACAATTTATGCAGTGACTAAACAATGTTTGTAGCGGGCACGGGAAAGACTATTCTCAGGTAATGCAGATGTTTACCTTGTGCTCATGTTTCTGATTCTTTCATCACTAGCTCAAGCATCATTGACAACATTGATGCTGATAACAGTATTCCGTTGGCATTCTTCTATTTCAGTGTCAATGAGTCCGATGGCAGCAAGGACCACCTTGATCCAGCTGTCCGGTCACTTCTCTACCAACTCTCACAGTACACTCCAATTCCTCATAGGGTCACAAGTGACTATTATCATGAGGCTGGTCGTAGGGGCCAAACTCCTCCTTCTGAAAAGGTTGTTCTTGATATGTTGAAAAGAGTCCTTCAGGACCTTTCCAATACCTACATTGTTCTTGATGCACTTGATGAATGTTCTGCATCAGAGCATCAGCATTTGCTGGACTTCATCACACTGGTGCACCAATGGCCAAACACAAAGTTGCATCTTGTGGTAACAAGTCAGCCACGAGATCCCTTCAGATCCTGTCTTCCCTTTGTCTCCACACAGATTAACCTAAATGGTGACCACTCTGTGTCAAACGACATCACTAGCTTCATCACCAACCAGCTACAGACAAATGATGACCTGAAGCATTGGCCATCAGAGCAAAAGCAGGAAATTATGACAACTCTCATGAAACGTGGAGCAGGCATGTAAGATTTTGATCATTAGCTATATTTTCCTTTCATCTAATTCTGATTCTTTTCACAGGTTTCACTTTGTTGCCTGTCTGCTTTGTGAGTTGATGGAGTGCCATAATCAGAGGCAATTGGCTGCAGCTCTCTCACAGCTACCTCAGGACTTGAATGCACTTTACGATCAGATTCTGTCACGCAACAGCAAAAATTATAGCTTAGGTTTACACCGAGCTCTCCAATGGCTGTGTCTTTCATTTCAAAGTCTCACCATTGATGAGTTGAATGATGCTGCATTTGCATTTGACACATCAACTGCAATGTGGAGATTTGACCCTCTCTTGCAAACTCAAAATAGGATGCTGTTGACAAAACAACTATCCAGTCTAGTTGTTGTCACTGAGGAGGTGGATTTTATGGATACAAGAAGAAATATTGTGCGTAAATATCTTCTCAATTATAAATTTGTGATTGACTATATTATTACTAATTAGGTTCAGCTTGCTCACTCATCTGTTCGTGACTATCTTACAACTGGGGTCACCAGTCTTGCAAAGCAATATAGCATTGAGCCATTATCTGGTCATGATATGATTGCCCATACTTGTCTTGCACAGCTCTGCTACTTCAGGACAGGGGACCGGAGTCATACTTACTCAATCTCAGGTCTAGAAGAGAAATTCACACTTGTGAAGTACTCTGCAAACTATTGGTTGGAGCATCTCAACCTCAGTGGATGTCAATCGGAGAGAATGGAATTGGCAAATTTACTCATGACACCTCAAAGCCCACAATGGCATTTTTGGCATCAATTACTTCATTGGTCTAAAAACCATAGTTTTTCACTTTTACAATATGCAGCATACAACAATGAGCAGAATGTAGTCCATTCTATAGTTGCAGCTGGTCCAGTCAAACAGCAGATACTCAATGCTGCTCTCATTTCATCGTCTGAGCAAGACAATAATAACATTGTCATTCTCCTTTTGCACCATGGTGCCGATGTCAATGCTCAAGGTGGTGTATATGGGAATGCATTGCACACTGCCGCTTTTAGGGGACTTGCCACTGTTGTTCAAACCCTTCTTGATCAAGGCGCTGATGTCAATGCTCAAGGTGGTGAATATGGGAATTCATTGCAGGCTGCAGCTCATTGGGGAGACGCCACTATTGTTCAAACTCTTCTTGACCATGGCGCTGATGTCAATGCTCAAGGTGGTTATTATGGGAATGCATTGCAGGCTGCAGCTTATTGTAGACATGCCAATGTTGTTCAAACTCTTATTAGCCACGACGCTGATGTCAATGCTCAAGGTGGTGAATATGGGAACGCATTGCAGGCTGCAGCTTATTGTGGACATGCCACTATTGTTCAAACCCTCCTTGACCAAGGCGCTGATGTCAATGCTCAAGGTGGTTATTATGGGAATGCATTGCAGGCTGCAGCTTATTGTAGACATGCCAATGTTGTTCAAACTCTTATTAGCCACGACGCTGATGTCAATGCTCAAGGTGGTGATTATGGGAACGCATTGCAGGCTGCAGTTTGTTGTGGACAAGCCACTATTGTTCAAACCCTTCTTGAGCATGGTGCTGATGTCAATGCTCAAGGTGGTCACTATGGGAATGCATTGCAGGCTGCAGCTTATTTAGGACACATCACTATTGTTCAAACCCTTCTCAGCCACGGCGCTGATGTCAATGCTCAAGGTGGTGATTATGAGAACGCATTGCAGGCTGCAGTTTGTTGTGGACAAGCCACTATTGTTCAAACCCTTCTTGAGCATGGTGCTGATGTCAATGCAGTAGGGAGGCTTTATGGGACTCCTTTACTGGCCGTGACAATGGGTCAAACAGAGATAAACCAGTGGGGTGAAGAAAACAACAGTTATGTAGACTCTATCCATTGGTTGATAGCACATGGAGCTGATGTTGACCCTGTGTTGGATTTCTATTCCAAGCACAAGGAAGAAGAATGTGAGCCAGAAATTATGCAGATCTTACTGGATCACAAAGCTGCAAAGGAGAATGAAAGTGACTGAATATGTAGTACACATGTCTTTCATAGTTGATGTATAATATATTCCCCGGTTTATTTTTTTTGCTAACTCTCACAGTTAAGTTACACACTCTCAGGTAAGATTCATTTTGGCGCCCCAATACACAGTACTTTCAAGCTGAGCATGCAGAGATGATAAAACAGGTAATGTCTTAACAGATAACTTAACAATAAATACCCCCCACACTACAGATAAAGATACATATGACCTCTACCCTACATTTATACACCAGAACTCCCTCCATGCCCCGGTGCGCTGAGGAAGTGCTGAGCGAGTGCCTGCACAAAGTGTGTTAGCAACCGAATACAAGAAACAAGAACAACATCAAAACCAAAGGACAACCAAACCTGAGTGAAGAAAAAAAAAATCAACTCACCCCCCTCGCCTCGAACCCAGCCCCGCACCGTCCCCCATCCGCCATCTCCCACCCGCAAAAGTACTTCTCTCGCTTCGTTACTCCACCACCTCCTCCCCCTCCCCCACTACTATCCGGCTGTGAATGAAACTCGTGCTGGAACTGGTGTTGGAACTGGGGCTGCGACGGCTGTGATTGAGAGTCCGTGTCCACCCGTCGGTACTCCTGCTCCTGCTCCTGGGACTGAGAAGACTTGGGCTCAGGTTTCTGCGTGAGGAGTCCGAGCCCGCCCCAGGGCTGACTCTCCCCAGACTGACTCTCCGCCCCATGACTCTGGCTCTGACTCTCGAGTCTTTGGCTCTCCCCGCCTCGACTCTGGCTGTCAGGTTGGAACCGGACTTGGTTTGCCGAGTTGATAGCGTGCATCACCACGTCTCCAGTCGACATCTGCCGTTTCGAGTGGGAGTCTGCCCTGTGTCGATGTGGCAACTGTGGCGGCGGTGGCGGCGGCGGCGGCGGGGGAGGCTCGGCACTCTCCTCGTCCCTCCAATCCCCATCCTCCTCCGAGTCCTCGTCGCCCCAGTCCTCTCGTGGTGGTGGTGGTGGTGATGCAGGTGTCGGTGACCCCGCGTTCTGCTCCAGCTCCCGGACTCTCTCCTTGAGGTCCGCGTTCTCCATCTCTTTCTCCACCATACGCCTCTCCATCTCTTTATCCCTCTCCACCCTGCGTGCCTCGGACTCGCCCAGCAGCGAAACGACGCCCCTCCATCGTTCAACGTCCTCTTCGAGCCACTTGACGCGTCCTTCGAACGTCCGCCGAACCAGTTCCACGCCCTCCTTCACCTGAAGGATAATCAGCATGGGAATCGAGTAACACCATAACCGAGTCCAGACAAAGTAGCCCCGAATGAACAAAAACACACACCTGTTTCTCCAAAACCCCATTCTTCCCCACAAGCTCCACATTCTCCGCCCTCAACGTCGTGACGTACGCGCTCTGCGCCGTATACTGGGCGTGGAAAAAGTCGCGCTCAGCGCGGAGGGATGCGAGTTCGTCCTTCTCGTGGTCGGATTGGGTTTCCGGTTCGGATCGAGATGAGAGTGCGTCCACCTTGGCGGCCAAAGAGTCGGTGCCCGCTTCCATGGCGGGGGCAGCAGAGTCGGTCGGTTGATCTTGGTGTTCGTCGGCGGCGGCGGCTAAGGCGCTGGTGGATGCGACATTCGGATTGGCGACATGTGTCGGATCGGGGACCTGGTAATCACATTATTTCCACACCCAACGTAGAGAGAGCAATGATAAGACAACTCACTACCTTGTCCTCGAGATATTGCAACTCCATGTCCATGTCCACATCCGCGTCCCCAGCCTGCGAACCAATCGTCAGGTCACCTTATCCCGCAAAAAAGCGCAACGTACCTTTTCTTTATGCCCAACACCACTCGTCGACGTCTCTCTGTTCTCATGAACACCACCACTCATCTCGCCTTCCATCGCAGCTTTCGCTTTCTCCAACTCCAAATCCTGCGTACTCTCCTCCTCCTCCATCCTCTTCGCCTCCACCCTCACCCGCACCTGCACGTCCGAATCATCAATGTCCGTACGCGAGTCTTGCTCTTGTTCCTGCGACTGGGATGATTGCTGGTTGGGTGGATCAACAGGAGGGGCGGAATCCTCAACGACGGGCTCGAGCGCTGATGGGCGTTGGACGGCTGGCGTACCAGACTTCCTGGCCACAGCGGGTGTAGCTGACTTGCGCTCTACAGCCGGAGTCGCCGATTTGCTGGGCGGAGCGGCGGGCTCGAGTGGCGTCGCAGACTTCCGAGAAAGAGCCGGCGTAGCCGATTTGCTCCCCACGGCTGGCGTAGCGGATTTGCGTTGTGCGGCAGGCGTGGCCTGTATAACGGGCGTAGCGGATTTGCGCGGTGTCGGCTCCTTGCTCTGGACAGTCAGCGTACCCGACTTCCACTGAACCGCCTCTTTCCCCGGCACGATCTCCCCCTCCTCCCTCTCCTCCTGAACCTCCCCGTCCTCCATCCCCACATCCTCCTCCTCCACCTCCCTCCTCCTTCCTTTCTCCTCCCTTCTCTCTCCTGTCACCGCAGCACCCTCCCCCTCATACCGCATGAGATAATCACCCCCGTCGGACGTGCTCGCGTAGTCCGGGAGGTCCATGAACGGCGGGGGGTCTTGGTTTTCCTCCCCGTCCGCTTGTTCTTCACCCTCATCCCCTTGCTCCCCCTCCCCATCCCCCTCCCCACCCCTCACCAAATCCTCCAACCTCCTCCTCTTCCCTCCCCCACCAACAATCTTCACCCGCACTTCCTCGGCGATCTCCGCCCCCCGCCGCCGATGATAGCCTTCTTCCTTGTCTTCGCTAGTTCCTGTTCGGGGGCGCGATATACGCCGTGAAGTTTGTACGTCGTCCTCGTCCTCGTCGTTCCGTGTCGGCGTAACAGGCGAGCTGAACTCTTTGATCGAGTCGTCCTTCTCCAGGTATGGCGCGAAAGCGCTTTGGGTCAGGACGGGGATGGGAAGGAGGGGTTTGGCGGTGTTCTGATTCGTAATCTCGTGCGTCTGCTTCGCCTTGGTAGTAATCTCGTTGTTGGAGGATTTGGATTTCGATGAAGACGAGGACATAGATCCTGCACGCTCGACGGTCTTCCCATCCCGACCCAAGATCGTCTTTGATCGAGGACCGACTTTGGACGTGGCGATGGGGCGTTTGGATCCCGACGCCGCAGCTTTGGCGATGTTGGAGCTCGACGCGATATTAGAGCTAGAGACCGCAGGACCCACATACAAGCCTGCACCGAGTTGAGACGTCGACGTCGTAGCACCAACATTCGAATGCGAAGCGAGTGTGAAATTCGACGCCAGAGTGCCAAGCTTAGCGCTCAGTGTGTTGGGCGAAAAATGATCGCCGGTCTTCGTAGGTGAACGCGCCAAGTTGGCTAGGGATCCTGCAATCACGATCAGTACCACGAAACGAGAAAAAGAGAAAAGCACATACCGCCCTTACTCGGACTCCGGCCCTTCATGCCATCCTTGACCTTAACCTTCCTCTCCACTTCAACTTCCACAGTCCTCTCCCTCTCCCTCTCAACCACTTCTGCATCCGCATCCACATCCACCGTCTTCTCCCTTGCAACGCCAGTAGGCGACACACCCACCCCGACCGCCAAAGTCAGAGTCTCAACCACGACCCCAACGCCTGCCCTCTCCCGCTCCTCGATCGCCTTCAAGTCCTTATCGAACCGCCGCAGGCGGTTGCGCACCGATCTCGGGAGGCGCGCGAGGTCAAGCTCTTGTTCATGTTCGGGCTCGCTCTCGTGCAGCCTCCTGGCTGCCATCCAATGAATCCTCAACGATCTCGCCATCGTCCTCCCTGCGCCTCACCCAAAGTTCTGGCTCTACCGGCTCGGGCTCCAGCTCTGCTACCATCGGTTCCGGCTCGAGCTCAGCTTCCGTAGGTTCTGGCTCGGCTTCCGACTCGGCTGCCTCCAAAGGTTCTGGCTCGGGCTCTGGCTCTGGCTCGAGCTCCCGGATATTGTTAGTGGTCGTGTTGAGATGCGACTGTGTGGGGCTGGGGTCAGATCGAGTCGGATTCTCCGGGTACGGCAGGATCGGGCATTGGTTGTTGAGCTGCTACCGGAACCTAACCCCCACATCACATCAGCACACAAATCACAAATCACATTTGAGAGACAAGACCCACCACCTCCTCTTCCGGGTATTTCGATCCATATCCAAATCCACACCCCCAACCTACGGATCGTCAATTTGTGCCCGTAAACAGAACGTAACAAACATATTTTAGGGTGTTCCTCGGCTCGAGAGGCGACTGTACCGGTGGTGTAGCCGATTTTTGAACGGTTGGGCGCTGTACGGCGGGCGGGAGTGGACTTTCGAGGGGGAGCCGGTGTACCCGACCTGCGCTGAACAGCAGGCGTAGTCTTCTTCTTTGTCACAACCTGCTTGCACCTCACGGACGGGGTGCGCTCGACAGTGTGCCCGACTCCCACTGTACGCCCTCTTCGCCTTCCCCCTCCCATCCTCCCTTCTCCCACCCCTTTCACCTCCTTCTCACGTCCATCGCCCGACCCCCACCCCTTTCACCAAGCTCCCTCCCCCTCCTCCTTTCCCGGCTCCTACCGCATAAGATAATCACTCCGTCGGATGGGCTCTTGTAAGCTGGGAGGTCCATGAGCGGGGGAAGAGATGTTCACCCCTTCCGCCGCGGGTCCTTCTTCTTCAGCTTCTACTCTCTCCTCGCCACCTTAGTCATCCCCGCCATTTCCGCGTATCCATCCCCTAAGTTCCCGTTTCCCTCCTCCCCAACCCCTTTCAAGGGCTTACAACGTCCTCCTCCTCTCCCTCTTCACCCCCGCACCTCCTCAGCAATCTCCGCCCCGGGCGGCGGTGGTAGCCCTCCCCCCAATGCGCGTCGTTCTCCTCCATCCCCGTCTCCTGATTCATCCCGCGTCCGTCCTCGCTTCGTGAGCTTGACAAGCGAACCAGACTCCGCAATCGAGTCGTCCTTCTCCGTTTAAGGCGCGACGGCCCGGGGAGAAGGGGTTTCGCCTCGTTTGGTTGTTGTGGTTGGAAGAGGAACATGAACGCTTCGCCCAGGATGGTCCTGGATCGTGGACCGACTTCGGACATGGCGATGGCTTCGAGGTCAACCCAGGAGGAGCGACGGGGGAGCTCGACGACCCAAGAGCAAGTTTGGGACTCGAGGGAGCAGCATCGAGTTTGTCGCTCGACGCGTAGAGCTGGACGAACACGAGACGAGTTACACTTCGACGCCATACTGCCGAGCTTCGCATCGAGCGCGGTAGGCGAAAAATAATCGCCGGTCTTCGACAAGCTAGCTAGAGATCCTGCGAAAGATTGAGTCAGCACCACGTTTCCACGCAAAGAGAACGACGAATCAGAATGCAAGAAGGAAACAACACACACCGCCCTTGTCCTTTCGAAGTGCTCTTCCTCTTGGTCTGGGGATGACGTTTGACGGCAGAGAGTGGTGATCGCGTTTTGTCCTGCGTGGGTGTGTGACTGTCCTGCGTGGGTGTATGACTGGGCTGCGTGTCATGCGCGGGGAAAGACGCGTTCGTTTTGTGTGCAGCGCGGAGGTCGTCGTTTGTATTTCCGAATGTGATATCGGACGGCGATGGTGGACGCCTCCAGGTAAATTCATATCTGGCGTCAGTCGAGCTGGAGGATAGTCGGTGGCCGCTGGTGTAATCGACTATCATATCAACATTCAGACATAACCCGACGAGAGGCTAGAACGAACCTAGGCCACGCGAAAAACGACTCGGCATCCACGTCACCAGCTAAAGAGGGGAGACGCAGAATTTCTCATAGGCCCCGTCGCTGTTCCCGATCCAAGTAGAGTCGATCGTCTCGGATGGGGCTGCAAATCGTCCGGTAAGCGTCAATGGCAATTGCGGACGGACGAATGGAGGACGCACTTTAACGCTGGCATTACATCTCATCAGACAGAGGCTTGTTCAAGACCCTCCACATTTCCACGTAGGAGCCCAACTCCTCTCCCATACTCCGTCTTGCCGTTGAACGACACGTCGTGTTGGTCGGCCGTGCGGTCGGGGTAAGGAGGACTGCAAAGATCTCGTCAGTGTCCCCCCACAAACCAAACAGGAAACGCACCGACGCTGCCGCCATTCCCACCAGGGCCACTAGGATATCCAGTCTCCCTACAATTCATATGGCGTATACGTGCTCTCGCGCGCGTCGTGATTGTGGGAGCGGCAAGTGTGTTGTCAATACGTCGCGTGTGTCTGGGACGTATATGGTGAATGAACAAGACGCGACACCTGGCAAGGGCAGATCAGCTCGCGTGGTGGTCTAGACTCTGCTGACAAAGTGCCCGGCGATTCGCGCAGCCGAGCGGCAGCCTACTCTCTTTGAGTTCGGACGGCCATCTTGAAAAGTACGCCGACCATGAAACGCTCGACTACTCGCAATGGAGGACCACTGCGCGTCACGCCGCATCAGGAATCAGCAGGCTATCCTGGTCGAGGAAAATGGACGGACGCGTTCGATTCTTCCACAACCTCCGTGACAGTGCTCCGTCACTCGATTATGACGGTGAGCTTTCCCATTGTAATTTCTGACCTTACGGACAAGGGATCGAGACCCAGGTCTTGTTTTTGTGCTCTGTCGTCACCAGCCCTGCATTGTCTTCTTCTCAACTTGCCCGTCTGTCGCGACCGGTCTGCAAGAGAAACGGCCACACAAATAGTTCAGCTTTGGCTTTTTGCTCTTCTTGAACTGTCTCAGCGGTTTCTCGAGGTAAGCCTTTCAAGCAAAGCGTAACACGCCTCGAGGTTCGATTATGGGTCATGATCGTGACTCATGCCGTCGTGTAGTATGGAACTGAGCTTGCATTTTAACTGGGCCGGAAACATGTCAACGATGGACGCAGGTACGTGATAGGTATTCTTCACGACGGCGATGCCACATTTTTGGTCATTCTGCATCACTTACACCAACCCCCAGAGCTTCATCTCTTCGTCACGGTGGACACGTCTCCATTTCAAATATCTTGTGAATCGTTGGCGATCTTGAGATCGCCGGGCCCGACGATGAGCTTTGACATAGCGGCTTCATCTCAAGCAGTAGGTAAATCATGCTCTTAAGGCTCGAGTGAAAGCCTGTCAACCGCTTGAGGATCATGCGCCCTGCGGTCGGACCGACTCCGTTGTTGGATAGCAGCTTCGTCGTACTCTCCACGGTTGCTATTATTCTGGGAGTGGTTCATATTCAAGTCGGCCCTCGTCAGTGTGTTAGCCCGCTCGCGACAAGATGTATATACTCACACCCTGCTGCAGATGCGATGTATTCCGGGTCAAGTTAGACTCTCAGGGCATTATTGCCGCGGTTGTAGGTGTCAAATAATCGCGCAGCAGTAATATCGGATGTTACTATAGAAATTCATTGGAGATACCTACTGCATTCGGTGCCCGTCGCTGTTTTGTGCGCCAGGCCAACGGCACTTCAAATATCATCCCACAGATACGAACGTCAGAGGAAATCTGTCGGACTGCCGAACTGGATTTAGCGAGTGTCATGGACTGAGGCGGATTTCGTTTTGGTCGCGTACGCTACGAGTAGGCGTCCTCGACCGGACGACGATTCTACTGGCGTTCTCACCGTTCGGGGTAGCACACTCACGGAGACTGCTTGGCGGTCAATCAGAAGGTGGAAGATAAAAGTATTAGTTACACAAGCAATGAGGAGGGCCCGAGCCGATTACTTGTTGAACTCCATCCTGCACGCCTACGACCGCGCTACGCCGCGGCCGTACTGCGCCATGGCGCTCAGCGCTACATCCTTTTCTGACTCCACATATGATCGTGTATATATTGTATATTACTTTCGAGGGCATACTCGTACATCACTTGTTTCACCTCCGCTGTGCACGTTGAGAGACGCTTTCTTCACTCTGTATCTTTGAACTCTTACAGTTATTACTCACATTCTCTCGCTCCTTAGGTAGGACTGAGACTAATATGGTAGTCGTTTCACCTTGGTGTGTACGCTGGAAACACTTAATCTTACGGCGTATTCTCTCGTTCCTATCATCAAAGGATTTCCGAGTCTGCGGGCTACTAGTGCGGGTCGCGGATGCCTAAGGCCGAGACTGGCTCTGTGGTCACAGATCGTCGACTGCCGGCCCATCATGATCACGGTCCTTTTCAGCTGTTCGGAGAATCCGGGCATCGTGTGGCTTCGCGAAGTGCGGAGGGGCCCGCCCCTACACCCCGGTTTGCATGCCTGCTCACCGTAGCACTCACCGCCGACCATAGCGCCCTCAGAAGCAACGCGGAAAAGATGCGCCGACCCTAGCGCCCTCAGAAGCAATGCGGAAAAGATGCTGTAGAACAAGAAGCCAGGTGGACATGAGGCTGTTGGCTTACCGAGTATCCGGTGTGTACATCCCTTTTTCGCGCGAAGAAGACACAGCTACAGCATGGGCCCAATGTTTGATTGACAGATTGGTTCGTCAGCAAACGTCTTCCACAGGTCCCGGGTATCCTTCTCCTCGTCCTCCTCCCGCCACCTCATCTTCGATATCCATGTCTTTACTCAAGAGCATTCGCAAGTGGCTGAAGCGTGTCTTTCGCCGCAAGTCATCGTCCTGGAAGCCAACATACGAACAGCCTCTGCGCGCACTCGACGAAGCATCCGCCCCTGCTGCTGTAGACGAGCGTACGTCGTCCTCGCAGCGGGTTCTTCCCGGTAGACCCATTTCGGTGGAGTCGGCCATCTCCAGCGGAGGCGACCGGACAGACAATGACGAAATATCCACCCCAGATCTAGGAGTCGACCGGCAGACGAGTCAGACGAACTCGCAGCCCGCTAGGCTGCCCGATAGACCCAGACTAGTCGACACGGTCATCTCGAACGGAGATGTCATCCTTAGCACACTCGAACAAGTGGGAAGTGTTGTTCAGACCGTTCCCTGGGTGGGACCCGTGGTGGCGGCCATGAGAAAGCTGCTGGAGATATACAAGGTGAGCTATATCGTTGCTCATATTTGTACGTGTCACGATCTCAGGTATCCCTCGCCTAGAATTACACGGGGGATCAAGAACAGGTAGCCCAACTTGTCGAGAAATCCCAGGCAATCTGGAACACTATCGCACCGGTGCTTGAACGAGTCCAAACCACTAGTCGATCAGTTTTGCTTGACGATGTCAAGTCCGACCTGCTCGGTTATAAAGAGTAAGCTTGCCATCCTATACAACATTGAGCGATGTCTGACATCACACAAAGACTGCTCGACAATGTGACCAACTACGTCAAACAATACAGGCAACACGGCAAGTTCACAAAGGGAGCTGGCCACGACAAGTTCAGTGCCAATTTCAACGCACTGGATCAGGAGATGGATGTCTATCGTGATTGTCTCCAGGTAGGAAACCAGCCAGAACACCAACTGTCAACTCTGATCTTCTGTCCCTCAAGACAAAATGTGCGCTCGCATCAGTTGTGAAGGTTGACTATCTGCATGGCCGAGTGTGAGTGCTATATTCATATCTCTTGCTGGCCCGTGTTTGACCTTGTCATCCAGTATGGACACTGATATCTTCAAATGGCTTGAAAGTCCCCCTGACGGGCGCTCTAATCTCACGCGGGCTCGGGAGGCACGGATGAAGAGCACTGGTGATTGGCTTGTCTTGCATGATAAGCGCTTTCTTGAATGGAAAGAAACTCCCGGGTCCCTGCTATGGATCTCGGGTAACTGTACGTCTGCAAGCTACGGCATGTGCACATTGACTTACAGACATTGTAGCAGGCACAGGAAAGACGGTCCTCAGGTAGGAAAAAGATGGCTAAAATTAAGCCTACATCTCTGATTCCTTTGTCACCAGCTCCACAATTATTGACAACATTGATGCTGATAAAATTATCCCGTTGGCGTTCTTCTACTTTAGTGTCAATGAGTCCGACGGCAGCAAAAACCACCTAAACCCGGCCATCCGGTCACTTCTCTACCAGCTCTCACAGTACACCTCAAATCCTCATTGCATCACAAGCAACTACTATCATGTCGCTGGTCGTAGTGGCCAAATCTCTCCTGTGTATGACATTGTCCTTGAGATGCTTGAGAAGGTTCTCCAAGATCTTTCTGATACGTATATTATTCTTGATGCACTGGATGAATGTACATCATCAGAGCATCAGCGTCTGCTGGACTTCATTGAGCTAATGCATCAATGGCAAGGCACAAAGCTGCATTTTTTGATGACAAGTCAGCTCTGTGTTCCTTTCACAGATCGTCTTCCTTCCCTCTCCAAACAGATTGACATAAATGTTGAAATATGTGTGAAAGATGACATTGCTGCCTTTATTGCCAACCAGCTACAGGCAAACAATGATCTGAGGCATTGGGCACCAGAACAAAAGCAGGAGATCACAACAACTCTCATGAAACGTGGATCTGGCATGTAAGATTTCAATCATTGGCAATATTTTCCTTTCATCTGATTCAAATTCTATTCACAGGTTCCGGTTTGTTGCCTGTCTGCTTTGCGAGTTGGTGGAGTGTCATAACCAGAGAGAATTGACTGTAGCTCTCTCACAGCTACCTCAGGATTTGAATGCACTTTACAATCACATTCTTTCACGCAACAGTAATGATTATAACTTAGGTTTACACCGAGCTCTCCAATGGTTGTGTCTCTCCCTTCGGAACATTACCATTGATGAGTTGAATGATGCTGCACTTGCATTTAACACATCAACTTCTATGTGGCAATTTGACCCTGCCTTGCAAACTCAAAATAGGATGCTGTTGACAAAACAACTATCAAGTCTTGTTGTTGTGGGGCCAGACTGGGTGGAGAATGTGGTTTGTAGTTCTCACTTTGGTTCTGAATTTAAACTCACTACATTATTACTCATCAGGTTCAACTTGCTCACTCATCTGTTCGTGACTATCTTATGAATGGGATCACCAGTGTTGCAGGACAATATAACATTCAGCCATTATCTGGTCATAATATGATTGCCCACACTTGTCTTACACAGCTTTGCTACTTCAGGACAGAGGACTGGAGAAACACTGTTCAGATTCCAGACATAAAAGCTAAATTCAAACTTGTGGAATACTCTGCCAACTATTGGTTGGCACATCTTGACTTTAGTACAATCCAGTCAGAGACAATGGAATTAGCAACTCAACTCATGACACGTCAAAGCCTACAGTGGCAGTTTTGGCGTCAGTATGGCTCTTCATATGGCAAATTACATGATTCTTCACTTCTACAATATGCGGCATACAACAATCAGCAGAATATAGTCCGCTCCATAGTTGCGGCTGGTCCAGTCAAACAGCAGATACTTAATGCTGCTCTCATTTCATCCCTTGAAATTGGCAACAATGTTATCATCACTATTCTTTTGCATCATGGTGCTGATGTCAATGCTGAAGATAGTTTATATGGGAATGCATTACAGATTGCATCTTTTCATGGACACACCATTGTTGTTCAAACCCTACTTACTCATAATGCCAATGTCAACACTCAAGATGGTGTCTTTGGAAGTGCATTGTACATTGCATCTTTTTGTGGACATGACACTATTGTTCAAACTCTGATTGACCACGGTGCCAACATCAATGCTCAAGGTGGTTATTATGGAAATGCACTGCAGGCAGCATCCTATCGGGGAAATACAAATGTTGTTCAAACCCTACTTCAGCACAAGGCTGATGTCAACATGGTAGGAGGGCATTATGGAAATGCTTTACTGGCCACCACAAAGGGCCAAGCAGACATCCTTTGGAAACAAACCAAGGCTTATGTGAAAATTGTTTATTTGTTGTTAGGACACGGAGCTGATGTTGAGTCCGTGTTGGATTTCTATTCTGCGCACAAGGAAAAAGAGTGTCACTGGGAGATCATGAAGATCTTACTGTATCACAAAGCAGCAAAGAAGAAGGAAAGAGATTGAATAAGTAGTACACATATCTTTGATAGTTGATGTATAATATATTCCCCCGTTTGTTTTTTTGCTAACTTTCACATTTAAGTTACACACTTACAGCTAAGATTCATTTTGGCGCCCCAATACACCGTACTTTTCAAGCTGAGCATGCAGAGATGATAGGACAGGTAATGTCTCCACAGATAACTTAACAATAAATACCCCACACACATACTACAGATAAACATACATAGAACCTCTATCCTTCCAGACGCCAAGATCTTCAGTGTTCCCTGCAAGTCGTAGTACCTCTACCCTATATTTACACACCAGAACTCACCCCATGTCCCGGGGCACTGAGGAAGCTCTGTGCAAGGGCCTGTGGGAACCAGTGAAACTCAACTAACTCCCCTTGCCTTAAACCCAGCCCCACATCGCCCCCCATCTGCCATCTCCCACCCGCAAAAATATTTCTCTCGCTTCCCTACTCCTCCTCCTCCTCCCCTCCCCCACTACTATCTGGCTGGGAATGAAACTCTTGCTGGAACTGAGGCTGTGATTGGTGTGACGGTTGTGATTGAGAATCCGTGTCCACCTGTCAGTAATCCTGCTCCTGAGACTGAGAAGACTCCAGCTCTGGTTTCTGCGTGAGGAGTCCGAGCCCGCCCCATGGCTGACTCTCCGCTCTCTTGACGGTCCCTCCAGGCTCCCTGCCGTCAGGCATGAACCGGACTTGGTTTGTTGTGTTGATAGCGTGCATCACCATGTCACGCCGCCCGTCAACACCTGCCATTGTGGAAGCCTGCCCTGTGTCAATGCGGCGGCGGCAGCAGAGGTTCGGCACTCTCCCTCCACTCCCCATCCTCCTCTGAGTCCATGTCGCCCCAGTCCTCTCCATGTCGCGGTGGTGGTGATGCAGGTGGCGGTGAACCTTGCTTCAGCTCCCACACTCTCTCCTTGAGGTCCGCATTCTTGAGCATACGTCTTTCCATCTCCTTATCCCTCTCCACGTTGCGGGTGTTGGACTCGCCCAGCAGCGACACGACGCCCCCCGCCACCGCTCAATGTCTCCCTCGAGCCACTTCAAACGTCCACCGCACCAGGTTCACGCCCTCCTTCACCTGAAGGATAATCAGCTTTGGACACAAGTAAACCCATCACCAAGTCCAGACAAACAAGTAGCACCAAATCACTCACCTGCTTCTCCAAAACCCCATTCCTACCACATTCTCTGCACTAAATGTTGTGACATACGCGCTCGGCGCAATATACTGGGCATGGTAAAAGTTCCGCTTGGTGCGGAGTGATGCAAGTCCGTCCTGGTTGTGGTCGGGTTTGGGTTTGGGTTCGGGTCGAGATGCGGATAGGTCTACCTCCTTGGCGGGCGAAACCAGTGTCCACTTTGGGTGGAGAATGTTTGTGGTCTGTCGGGTCGGGTTGGGGTTTGATTGCGTCGGGATTTGAGGACAACTCACTGGTGGTAGACAGTACTGGTAACAGGATCGGGCGTGGGTTATTGAGCTGCTGGCTAAGAACAGAGAGAACTATAAGTAAGGTTCTCAGACGTGCGCAGCGAAAGCAAGACGACTAATATTAGGGACTACTCATACCTAAGAACAGAGAGAACTATAAGTAAGGTTCTACACGAGTAGTAAGTAAGAGTGTCCATAGATATCAAGTAGGAATACATACCTCAGACATGCGCAGCGGAAGCGAGACGACTGAGGTATCAAAGCGAAAATAATCTACTATATATAAGCGATCGCACAGCGATCGAGTCCGAGTCATAACTGTACAGGCGCTCGGGTGGCGCAATGTCCGTATACGGTAAGTAGGTTCGCGTGGCGTACGCATGAACTTCAACACTGGCGGGACCTAATCACCATATTAATTAGCACCTAAATTGTACACAAAAACAAGACCCGTGCCCTCCTCGGGGTACCCCAACTCCATATCGACGTCTACATCCACATCCCCAACCTACGAATCGATCATCAGACCACTTCACATTGCAATGAACGAGAAAAAAGCGAAGCGCACCGTTTTTTTCTCTGTCTCTCCAGCTCCAAATTCTGTGTACTCTGCGAGTCTTCTTCCTCCATCCTCTCCGCCTCCACCCGCACCCGCACCTGGATGTTTGAACCGTCAATGTCCGTGCACGAGTCTTGCTCGTGTTCCTGCTCCTGCGACTGGGATTAGGCGGGGTCTGGACAGCTGGCGAAACCGATTCGCGGACAGCCGAACGCCGGACGACTGGTGTAGCGTAGGCTGGACCTTGCGCCAGACAGTAAGCGTGCCCGAGTTACATCGTACAGCATAGGTGCCCTTCCCCTGCCTGCTCTCTTCTCATCAACCTCCCCATCTTCCAGCCCAAAATCATCCTCCTTTCCTTGCCGGAGCGGAGGTTCATACCACATCAGATAATCACGCCCGTCGAACGGGCTTGTGTGATCCGGAACGGGAGGGGAGCTCTTCATCCCCTCTTCTTGCTTCTCCTCTGCGGCGTGGCCCCCCTCTCCCCCACCACCTTCCGCGTATCCTTCCCCTTGCTCTCCCCCCACCACCATCTCCCTCGTTGGATTCTCCACCCCCTGCCCCTCTTCCCATCTCCGCGTCTGCGGCGCGCAACTTTCTCAGCACGAGCCAAACTCCTCTCCCTTTCTTTGAGGTAGGGTGCGAAGGCGTTCGACGTGAGGACCGCAGCGGTGGTAAATTTCTTCCCTCGCCACTGGTTTTCTTCGAGGCAATGAACGACGCCGGTCTGAATCTGTCCATGAGCGAGAATCCGTTCGTGAGCGAGAAGTCTGTGCGTTGATTTCGTTTTGTGTCGGCTTAACAGGCGAGCTCAACTCCCCGATCGAGTACCTCTTCCCGAGGTAGGGTGCGAAGGCGTTGGGCGTGATGACCGGGATTCAGGAATGTGGATGTGTTTTGCGCGGCATGATTGATCGTGTTCTGGTGCCTGTCCTTCATGTTCTCGTCGTGAGTGGGGCGGAAGTTGAGAAGAGTGTGGAAAGATGTGGATTTGGAAGACGATGCACGCTGTGGTCTTCTCATCTCGACCTAGGATGATCTTGGTCCGGGGAGCGACAGAGGTCGTGAAGAAAGATTTGACTGGACGCTCTAACGCCGAGTTCAGTGCTGCCCCTGCTCGATCTACGAATGAACACGCGTCAGCACATCTTCACCCAAGAAAATCCGTCTCGAACGTACCTTCTGCACTTCCATATTCGCGGCGTCTTTGAGATCGGCCGCTCCACCTCTATCCGACCCTGTAAGTTCCACCCTCTTCCATGTCAATGTGCTAGTCTTGTTTCTGCTACTGGGCTTCGGTTGTCTCCTGGGCAGATGTGCGGGCGATGGCGTGTGCTGAATTATCCGAGATGGGTTTGGGTACCCGGGGAGCTGAGGATTCAACCCAATTGCAATGCTTATGTTCAAGGCAAGACGTGTATGCGAGATGAAGAAAAGATGAGCTGAATGCGTAAGTACCAAGGCTTCGTTGGACGGTTCCCTTCCGACCATCGACACTCAATTTCTCTGCACATTTCTTCTCGACAACTATAGCTGAGCGTCCATTATTATCAAGAGACTTTCCAAGATCAAGGGTATCGAGCCAATGATCTGAACATGCTAGCGAACGGTCAAATTAGCACGTCCGTACAGGAAGGACTGGGAGCGAGCCGAAGTGACGGGAACGAAAGAGCGAGAAGGGAGCCGAAGCATGACATCGGTGACACAGGCACACTGCGCGTGGAAGAAATCGCGTTAGGCGCGAAGAGACGTGGATTCGTCCACATCCACGGTCGGTGGTTTGTCGTGAGCAGGACGCGTAGCGGCGGGCCGGTCGACGCGACACGTGGATTGTGATTTAAATTTCGATTGGCAGAGGGCAAGGCGCTGGCGGACGCGACGCATGGAACCGTATTCAAATCGGGTGACAGGGACCTAGAGATAATAGACCATTTCAACACTCACACTCAACGGAGAGAGAGATAATAAGACGACTTACCATCGAGTCTGCAGGGTACCAGCCGATTTGCGCGGCGTAGCAGCCCTCCTCTCCACTGCAGGAGGAGCAGCTGACTCGTGCTAGACAGCGAGGCGAGTGCGCTGGACAGTCACTGAACGGCCGGCGTAGTCCCCACAGTTGACCACCCTTCTCCTCTTCTTCGCCCTCCCCGTCCTCTATCCCACATCATGCTCCTCCCCCTCCTCTTCTGCACTCCTACCCCCGCCGGCCTCCCCGTCCTGCATGCCCACATCTCCTTCTTTGTCGTCCTCGTCATCGCCGTCCTACTGAGCGTTTTCGGATCCTGCCCTCGGGGGACAACTCCTCCCCCTCTTCCCGGCTTCATCCCCCTCCTATACCACCACCCTCTTCCTCATCCCCTGGCTCCTTCCGCTCGACTCCCCCCGCAGCTACCTGCTCTCGCACCCGCACCACCTCAGCGATCTCCGCTCCCCGCGGCTCTGCGCGCCGCGTAATTGTAATTGCGAACGGACGCGCTCTGGGTCAGCTCGGGGATCGGACGGCGACGGGTTGGAGCGGGGTGAGTTTGGCCGTGATCGGCTGAGTTGAAAGACGAGCACTATGGTAGGATTTGAAGGTTGCCACAAAGTCGTCTGCAACCTTGATCCGGTTCTGGATGTAGCAAGATCAGAGCTGGGCGCTATAGCGTGGGATGAATGGTGAGCGACGTGGGCGAGTCTAAAGTGCGGTGAGAGGTTGGATATCGTATTGCCGAAATTTGAGGTGGACGACTTAGTGCCGTTTAGGTACGTGAACGCAGGGAATGTCCAGCTCAAGGCACAGTGACGTCCTTCCACCGCTTCGGGTCCTCCTCGAGCGACATTGATATGGGCCATGAAAGTCCCTGGATGGAATCGATGCCTAAGGATAATGGGCGCGTCAATGTGGATGCGAATTGAGTGACAGACCGACAGAAAAAAACAGCGAAAACCTGCTACGCATCGCAAAGTACGGAAGACTCAAAAGGGGAGACGAACGCTCGCACCCAGGCGAACGGAGACAGAAGCGAAATGAAACGAACGGACGAAAAGCAAGAACCCATGGCCAGAGATACGTACCTGCTCCTGTAAAGCTCAATTCCTTGCCACAACCTTCACATCTTCCGCCCTCAGACCTAGACCTCGTGATGTTGGACTTCTGCGCCGTGTCTTGAATGCAGTCTGAACCGCGTCCGGTGAGTGTAGCGCGATGATCGTATTCGGAATTCGTTGGAGGCGTTTCTGAGCGCGGCGGGTAAGGCGCTGGTAGAGGAGGATCCAGTATTCAGGCCCATCGTGCACTCCTAAGCTAAACAGGAAGCTGCGGTCCCAGCTAAAGCGTCAGCCTTTGCTACAACCGAACGTAACCGACCCTCACATATTCGTCGGCTATGCACCTGTGTTCCGTATGCGTGTTCCGCTTAGATGTAGACGTGCGCAGTGGACGAGCGGGCGTATCGCAGCCTGGACGATGCGATGTGTCTCGTTGTGTCGTGCGGGGCGTATTGTCGTGTCGTGTCGCGTGCTCTGAAACGAGGGGAGAGAACCGCCCGGAGTTGCCAACTGCCGACACGCTGATCAGACCCGACTCCTGGCGGCATGGGGCGCCGTCCTTCGCGCGGAGAGTTTGCAAGAAGACGTGGTGGAGGTACTGGACGGTGATGGGCAAAGGAGAAAGTTTTTGATGATGTCATCACCGGCACGTCTGCTCTTTCAGCAACGCCCACGACAACCCCTATCCACGCGCGGGTTCCTCTCTGTTTATCCTTCGCCGTTTTCGACTCAAAAGGGTATGGAGCTTTGAATAACATATTCAAGCCGCTGATTTGTAGAACTTTACAGGGCGCCTCGTTACGCCACGCCAAGACTCGTAGCTCGGCTTATTTTTGTCTGTAGAATCTTGGATCTAGTCCAATTCCCATCACTCAAGACCTCTGATGAGCACCGTGGCCTGACGCTTGACTCGTACTTCTCTTGGTTGTGGGCATAATTTCGTGGGCCGAGGACTCTCAACTGGCGGCGGTTCCAAATTTCGCACCTGAATCCTAGCATTCGCCGCACCGCATAGCGCGCCTGTAGCCATGAAAGAGGACAGACGTTGAGAGCTTTCGATGCGGACTCGCTATTCGAGCTCGTCCGCAACTCGCACTGCAAGCTGTCGTATTTATTTTCGTGGACCCGGGCACTGGCAGCGCCAGAGTGATCCCCGTACGTTGTTTTTTCCCTCTTCGTTTGGCGTGCTTAGTTGTCTCCTCCTCGTTCTGCGTGCTCAGGTTTCCTGTAGACCGCTGCCATCTGATTTGATGATGAAGACCTCGGTCGTCGAATGGCCGTCAAGCCGTTGCTATCCGTGAACATGAGCATTTTTCGCAGGGAGCTTTGGCGCACTGGTGGCGGCCCGGGTATACTACTCGACATGTAGCGGATGTACCATTGTTCGCTTGGAAGTGCAATTCAAATACGATGCTTACATTTCAGCTAGAGACGCGTGTGCGAGCGAAAAAAAAAGACCGGAACTCCAATGCGTACAAACTCTCCGTTGGACACTCACTCAAATCAGAAAGCTTCGGACCCATTGACGCTCGATTTCCCGACACAGATCTTCTCGACAACGACAGCCGCCATCCATTTTTATGACGACGCGCGCGTCCACTTCGGTTGCGTTTAACGGTCCACAGCCACTGAGCCATCGGGAGAGCTTCAAGAATCGATGTTAATCAAATGTACGGCGCTGACTTGATGATTCACCACTCTGCCAACGAAATGAAGACATTCTGTTGAATGTTTCAACTGGGCACGTAAGGGTAACTCGACACTCACAGCAAGGTGTCAAGGTCCAGCGCACTTCCTTCTTAAATTCGGGCGCCACCCGCCTCGATGATTCTTGTCTGACACTGAGATTCATCGAAGGCTACTTATAAAGGACAGATGGAGCACTAAACGCCATGAAAAGCGAGGCAAATCAGTTCAGGGTTCAATACATGATGCGGGGAATAAGCACCGGGTCATACCGTTTAAAAGGACGGCGTCTTTGAACTCTCCGTCAGTGGACAGTAGCACGCGCTCTCCGATTCCGAGGAATGAGCACAGTCCTTGGTTTACTTGAACGGACGGGCGATAGACTCAAGAGGGGTGGGATAAAGGAGACGACCTCACAGTAGATAGGGATCTATCACGGGCCGGTAGACGAGAGTCCAGACCGAGTAGCTATCAGCCGGCGATGGCAATGTCCGTTGTGTGGACAAAACGATGCGACAGCGCGGGAAATCAAGCCACCGCCTTGGATTGACAGGATGTATGGTCACACGCACCCCTCATCCTTGCTCTCAAACATCCATGCAGAAACTCAAAGCCGCCATTCGCAAACGGTTCACTCCTCGCAGTCTCCGCCGCACCTCCGCGTCTGGGAATCTAGCCAACCATGGGCCTTCTCGCAGGCAGTCGGGAAGCGACGCCGGGTCGGAAGCATCCGCCGGTGCTGCTGTAGACCCCGGGAAGTCGTCCTCGACGGGCGTTCAAGCTGATAAGCCCAAGCTGGTCGACACGGTCCTCTCTAACGGTGAACTCATCCTCGGGGCGCTCGATCAGGTGGGACAGGTAGTGCAGAACGTTCCCTGGGTGGGACCTGTGGTGATGGCGATGAGAAAGCTCCTCGAGATGCACAAGGTAAGCAACCTTGCTCTTCTCTACACCCGTCATGGAGCTTACAGAGCTCTCTTTAAGAATTACACTGCGGATCAAGAGCAGGTTGCGCAGCTGGTCGACAAATCCGAGGCTATTTGGAACACGATCGCCCCAGTGCTCGAACAAGTCCAGGCTACCAATCGTTCGCCTTTGCTTGACGATCTCAAGACGGACCTGCTTGGTTATAAGGGGTAGGCTTGCCTTCCCATACAAACTCAGAGATGTCTGACATGCCAAAGACTGCTCGACAATGTGACCGACTACGTCAAACGATACAAGGAACACGGCAAGTTCACAAAAGGCGCTGGCCATGACAAGTTCAGTGCCGATTTCAATGTGCTGGATAAGGAGATGGATGGGTACCAAGATCGTCTCCAGGTATGTGACCAATCGAATGAACGACTTTTGATTCTGATATACTGTCCCTCAAGATCAAATGTGCGATTGCGCTGGCAGTGAAGGTTGACTATCTTCATGGTCGAGTGTGAGTGTTTCTATATGCTCTAGACGCGTGTGCCTGACTTTGTCATCTAGTATGGATGCCGATCTCTTCAAATGGCTTGACAGTCCCCCGGACGGGCGGTCCAATCTCATGCGTGCTCGGAAAGCACGGATGGAGGGCACCGGTGAATGGCTCATCTTGGACGATGAACGCTTTCTAGAATGGAAGGAAACTCCCGGGTCCCTTCTATGGATATCTGGTAACTGTGAGTTTACACGCTACAATTTATGCAGTGACTAAACAATGTTTGTAGCGGGCACGGGAAAGACTATTCTCAGGTAATGCAGATGTTTACCTTGTGCTCACATTTCTGATTCTTTCATCACTAGCTCAAGCATCATTGACAACATTGATGCTGATAACAGTATTCCGTTGGCATTCTTCTATTTCAGTGTCAATGAGTCCGATGGCAGCAAGGACCACCTTGATCCAGCTGTCCGGTCACTTCTCTACCAACTCTCACAGTACACTCCAATTCCTCATAGGGTCACAAGTGACTATTATCATGAGGCTGGTCGTAGGGGCCAAACTCCTCCTTCTGAAAAGGTTGTTCTTGATATGTTGAAAAGAGTCCTTCAGGACCTTTCCAATACCTACATTGTTCTTGATGCACTTGATGAATGTTCTGCATCAGAGCATCAGCATTTGCTGGACTTCATCACACTGGTGCACCAATGGCCAAACACAAAGTTGCATCTTGTGGTAACAAGTCAGCCACGAGATCCCTTCAGATCCTGTCTTCCCTTTGTCTCCACACAGATTAACCTAAATGGTGACCACTCTGTGTCAAACGACATCACTAGCTTCATCACCAACCAGCTACAGACAAATGATGACCTGAAGCATTGGCCATCAGAGCAAAAGCAGGAAATTATGACAACTCTCATGAAACGTGGAGCAGGCATGTAAGATTTTGATCATTAGCTATATTTTCCTTTCATCTAATTCTGATTCTTTTCACAGGTTTCGCTTTGTTGCCTGTCTGCTTTGTGAGTTGATGGAGTGCCATAATCAGAGGCAATTGGCTGCAGCTCTCTCACAGCTACCTCAGGACTTGAATGCACTTTACGATCAGATTCTGTCACGCAACAGCAAAAACTATAGCTTAGGTTTACACCGAGCTCTCCAATGGCTGTGTCTTTCATTTCAAAGTCTCACCATTGATGAGTTGAATGATGCTGCATTTGCATTTGACACATCAACTGCAATGTGGAGATTTGACCCTCTCTTGCAAACTCAAAATAGGATGCTGTTGACAAAACAACTATCCAGTCTAGTTGTTGTCACTGAGGAGGTGGATTTTATGGATACAAGAAGAAATATTGTGCGTAAATATCTTCTCAATTATAAATTTGTGATTGACTATATTATTACTAATTAGGTTCAGCTTGCTCACTCATCTGTTCGTGACTATCTTACAACTGGGGTCACCAGTCTTGCAAAGCAATATAGCATTGAGCCATTATCTGGTCATGATATGATTGCCCATACTTGTCTTGCACAGCTCTGCTACTTCAGGACAGGGGACCGGAGTCATACTTACTCAATCTCAGGTCTAGAAGAGAAATTCACACTTGTGAAGTACTCTGCAAACTATTGGTTGGAGCATCTCAACCTCAGTGGATGTCAATCGGAGAGAATGGAATTGGCAAATTTACTCATGACACCTCAAAGCCCACAATGGCATTTTTGGCATCAATTACTTCATTGGTCTAAAAACCATAGTTTTTCACTTTTACAATATGCAGCATACAACAATGAGCAGAATGTAGTCCATTCTATAGTTGCAGCTGGTCCAGTCAAACAGCAGATACTCAATGCTGCTCTCATTTCATCGTCTGAGCAAGACAATAATAACATTGTCATTCTCCTTTTGCACCATGGTGCCGATGTCAATGCTCAAGGTGGTGTATATGGGAATGCATTGCACACTGCCGCTTTTAGGGGACTTGCCACTATTGTTCAAACCCTTCTTGATCAAGGTGCTGATGTCAATGCTCAAGGCGGTGAATATGTGAATGCATTGCAGGCTGCAGCTTATGGTAGACACGCCACTGTGGTTCAAGCCCTCATTGACCAAGGCGCTGATGTCAATGCTCAAGGTGGTGAATATGGGAATGCATTGCAGGCTGCAGCTTATGGTGGAGATGCCACTATAGTTCAAACTCTTTTTAGCCACGGCGCTGATGTCAATGCTCAAGGTGGTGATTATGGGAACGCATTGCAGGCTGCAGCTTATTGTGGACATGCCACTATTGTTCAAATCCTCTTTGACCAAGGCGCTGATGTCAATGCTCAAGGTGGTTATTATGGGAACGCATTGCAGGCTGCAGCTTATTGTGGAGATGCCACTGTTGTTCAAACCCTCCTTGATCAAGGCGCTGATGTCAATGCTCAAGGTGGTGAATATCAGAATGCATTGCGAGCTGCAGCTTGTCATGGACATGCCACTGTTGTTCAAACCCTCCTTGACCACGGCGCCAATGTCAATGCTCAAGATGTTTTTGGTGAAACTGCTTTACTGGCTGCAGTAAAAAGTCAGCAAGTAAATGAATGGATCCCAATCAAAAATTTTGCAGAAACTATTTGTTTCTTGATAGCACACGGAGCAAACATTGAGCCCATCCTGGAAGACTACTATTGGATGGAATGGAAATGTCACCCAGAGATCAAGCAGATCTTACTGGATCACAAAGCAGCAAAGGAGAAGGAAAGAGATTGAATAAGTAGTACACATGTCTTTCATAGTTGATGTATAATATATTCCCCGGTTTATTTTTTTTGCTAACTTTCACATTTAAGTTACACACTCTCAGGTAAGTTTCATTTTGGCGCCCCAATACACGATACTTTCAAGCCAAGCGTGCAAAGACGGTAAAACAGGTAATGTCTTAACAGATAACTTAACAATAAATACCCCGCACACATACCACAGATAAACATACATATGAACTCTACACATTTACACACCAGAACTCCCTCCATGCCCTGGCGCACTGAGGAAATGCTGTGCAAGTGCCTGTACAAAGTGTGTTAGCAATCAAGTATCAACTCAGAGAACAACATCAAAACCAAAGGACAACCAAACCTGAGTGAAGAAAAAAAAAATCAACTCACCCCCCTCGCCTCGAACCCAGCCCCGCACCGTCCCCCATCCGCCATCTCCCACCCGCAAAAGTATTTCTCTCGCTTCGCTACTCCTCCTCCTCCTCTCCCTCCCCCACTACTATCCGGCTGTGAATGAAACTCATGCTGAAACTGGTGTTGGAACTGAGGCTGTGATGGCTGTGATTGAGAGTCCGTGTCCACCCGTCTGTACTCCTGCTCCTGCTCCTGGGACTGAGAAGACTCGGGCTCGGGTTTCTGCGTGAGGAGTCCGAGCCCGCCCCAGGGCTGACTCTCCCCAGACTGACTCTCCACCCCATGACTCTCGGCACTTGCACCAGACTGTCTTTGGCTCTCCCCGCCTTGACTCTGGAACCGGACTTGGTTCGCCGCGTTGATAGCGTGCATCACCACGTCGCCCGTCGACATCTGCCGTTTCGAGTGGGAGTCTACCCTGTTTCGATGTGGCAACTGCGGCGGAGGCGGGGGAGGTTCAGCACTCTCCTCGTCCCTCCAATCCCCATCCTCCTCTGAGTCCTCGTCGCCCCAGTCCTCTCGTGGTGGTGGTGGTGGTGATGCAGGTGTCGGTGACCCTCGCTCCAACTCCCGGACTTCCGCGTTCTGCTCCAGCTCCCGGACTCTCTCCTTGAGGTCCGCGTTCTCCAGCTCTTTCTCCACGAGACGCCTCTCCATCTCCTTATCCCTCTCCACCCTACGGGTTTCGGACTCGCCCAGCAGCGAAACGACGCCCCTCCATCGTTCAACGTCCTCTTCGAGCCATTTGACGCGGCCTTCGAACGTCCGCCGCACCAACTCCACGCCTTCCTTCACCTGCGAAGAAAATGGATAATTAGCATCAGTCCGGATCTCGCTTGAAACAAGATGAAGAATCAATTAACAAAAAACACGCACCTGTTTCTCCAAAACCCCATTCCTCCCCACAAGCTCCGCGTTCTCCGCCCTCAGTGTAGTGACATACGCGCTCTGCGCCGTATACTGCGCGTGAAAGAAATCACGCTCGGCGCGGAGGGATGCGAGCTCGTCGTGAGTGGGTGCGTCGACTTCCTTGGCGGGTGAAGAGTCGCTGTTCACCTCCTTGGCGGGTGAAGAGGGTGAAGAGTCGCTGTTCACTTCCTTGGCGATGGGCGAGTCGGTGTTCAATTCCTGGGCGGGTGGCGGGAGTTGGTGGTCGGGCTGGGACTTCATTCCGTCGGTCGATTCCCTGAGTTCAGGATGCGTGTTGGACGGTACAGGAGGATCGGGCGTGGGTTCTCGAGCTGCTTCCGGGACCTGCAATATATCGCATCAGCGCCCAACCCAAAACGAGACGAGAACCAGACCAACCTCCGGGTCCTCCTCCGGGTATCCCAACTCCATATCCACGTCTGCGTCCACGTCCACAACCTACAAACCAATCGTCAGCTCACCTTGTGCCGCAATAAACGAAGTAAAAGCAAAACGCACCTTCTCTTTCTCCCCGTTCTCCCCAACACCACCACTCGTCTCTTCATTAGCCGCTGCTGCTGCTTTTGCCTTCTCCATCTCCAAATCCTGCGTGCTCTCCTCCTCCTCCATCCGCTTTGCCTCCACCCTCACCCGGACCTGCACGTCGGAATCGTCAATGTCCGTGCGCGAGTCCTGCTCCTGTTCCTGCGACTGAGATTGGGATTGGGATTGGGCGATGTCGGATGGAGCGAGTGGTGCAGGATCCTTGGCGACGGGCTCGAGCGGCTGTTGTACAGATGGGCGTTGGACGGCTGGCGTAGCGGACTTCCTAGCCACATTGGGTGTAGCGGACCTGCGCTGTACAGCCGGAGTAGTCGACTTGCGCTGTACATCCGGAGTCGCCGACTTGCTGAGCGGAGCAACGGGCTCGAGTGGCGTCGCAGACTTTCGGGAAAAAGCCGGCGTAGCGGACTTCCTCCCCACGGCTGGCGTAGCTGATTTGCGTTGTGCGGCCGGCGTGGTCTGTATAACGGGCGTGCGCGGCGTCGGCTCCTTGCTCTGGACAGTAAGCGTCCCCGACTTCCACTGAACCGCCTCCTTCCCCTTCCCGGTCACGATCTCCCCTTCCTCCCTCTCCTCCTCTACCTCCCCGTCCTCCATCCCCACATCCTCCTCCTCCTCCTCCCTCCTCCCTCCTTTCTCCTCCCTTCTCTCTCCTGTCACCGCAGCACCTTCCCCCTCATACCGCATAAGATAATCGCCCCCGTCAGACGTGCTCGTGTAATCCGGGAGGTCCATGAACGGCGCGGGGTCTTGGTCTTCCTCCCCGTCCGCTTGTTCTTCACCCTCATCCCCTTGCTCCCCCTCCCCCTCCCCACCCCTCACCAAATCATCCAACCTCCTCCTCTTCCCTCCCCCACCCCCATTCTTCACCCGCACCTCCTCGGCGATCTCCGCCCCCCGCCGGCGATGATAGCCTTCTTCCTTGTCTTCGCTAATTCCTGTTTGGGCGCGCGATATACGCCGAGAGGTTTGTACGTCGTCCTCGTCCTCGTCGTTCCGTGTCGGCTTGACAGGCGAACTGAACTCTTCGATCGAGTCGTCCTTGTCCAAATAAGGCGCAAATGCGCTCTGTGTTAGGACGGGTATTGGGAGGAGCGGTTTCGTGGTCTGGTTGGTCTCTTTGGCGGTATTCTCGTGGTTATGGATGGGGCGAGAGTTGGAGGATTTGGATTTCGATGAAGACGAAGACGTAGACGCCTGTCGCTCGACGGTCTTCCCATCCCGACCCAAGATCGTCTTGGACCGGGGCCCAATTTTGGATGTGGCAATGGGCCGTTTGGAGCTCGACGCCGCAGGAACGAGATTGGAGCTCGACGCGATATTAGAGCTCGACGCTGTAGCACCGAGTTTGGAAGTCGACGGCGCAGTGACAAGGTTGGAAGTCGATGCCACAGGAGCGAGGTTGGAATGCGAAGCGAGTGTGAAATTCGAAGCCAAAGTGCCGAGCTTAGCGCTCAGCGCATTTGGCGAGAAGTGATCGCCGGTCTTCGTAGGTGAACGCGCCAAGTTGGCTAGAGATCCTGCAACTTTGATCAGTACCACGAAACGAAACAAACAAAAAGCACATACCGCCCTTACTCGGACTCCGGCCCTTCATGCCATCCTTTACTTTGACCTTCCTCTCCACTTCCACTTCCACAGTCCTCTCCCTCTCCCTCTCCACCACTTCCACATCCACCTCTGCATCTACCGTCCTCTCCCTCGCAACGCCAATATTCGCAATAGGTGACACGCCCACCCCAACTGCCAAAGTTAGACTCTCAACAACGATCCCAACGCCCGCCCTTTCCCTTTCCTCGATCGCCTTCAAGTCCTTATCGAATCGCCGCAGCCTATTTCGCACCGATTTCGGGAGGCGCGCGAGGTCGAGTTCTGCTTCGGGTTCGGGTTCCGGCTCGGGCTGTGGAAGTGACTTTGGGATAGACGGTTGTTTTGGAGCGGGCTCTGATTCGGTTTCAGGCTGGAGATCGTGCGGAGAAACTTGTTCAGGCCGCAGATTTGCGGCAGGAAGTGGAGACCGTCGAGCCGCCGCCGCCGCCGCTGCCGCCTCCCGCTCCCTAGCAGCCTCCTGACTCCCATCGAGCGAATCCTGGACGATCTCTCCATCGTCCTCCCTGCGTCGCACCGCCTCCTTCACCACCTCCATCGGCTCTGGCTCTTCTTCCGTATGGTCTGGCTCGGGTTCTGGCTCTGCTTCCAGCGGCTCTGGCTCGGGCTCTGGCTCGGGCTCTGGCTCTGGCTCGGGCTCGGGCTCTTCCTCCATCCGCTCCAACTCCGGCTCTGGCTCGACCTCTGCCATCTGCTCCTGTTCCTCCTCAGCATCCGATTCCTCGCGTTCGTCATCGCGACCCATCACATCCGGCTCCTCGCTCCCCGACGGCAAGAACAGCGGAACCTTCCGCCGCGGGACCTCCACGGACACAACCCGGCGCGGCGTCGAGCTCTTCTTCTTCTTCGGCAGCGTCGAGCTCTTCTTCTTCGGCGGCTTCGTAGGCGACACCAGCTCCTCCACAGTCGGCAAATCATCCTCGCTCTCCTCCTCCTCTTCCCTCCTCGCCAGCCTCGCCTTCTCTTCTCTCTCCCTCTCCCTCTCCTGCTCCTGCTGCTCCTGCTCCTGTTCTTCCTGGTCATGTTCGTCCCGTGTCTTGACCTTCTTCCTGTCCCTCTCCCCACCATCCACACCCAACGCTCTCTTCCTCTTTTTCCCATTCCCATTTTTCGCCGGAGGCGGGTAGTCCTCCTGCTCCTCCTCTTCCGACTCCTGTTTGACTCGCACGACGCGTTTGGTAGAGGCTGACGTCGCGCGTTTGGTCAATGCAGACGTCGCGCGTTTAGTTGGCGATGTCGTCCTGCGTTTGGAGCCAGCCTCGTAGTCGTCCGAATCACCATCTTCTCCTCCCCTCGTAACGGAACGTTTCGTCGATGCGGAGGATTTCCGACCTACAAACGTAGACGTCGTCGTCAGCATCCCGTAAAGATTCTTGTACAAAGAATCAGGTACGAAACAGAGAAAGTGGCTAGCGCGAGCGTTATCGGGTGAAGGAAAGAGCAATCAAAGGGGAACACGAGATGCGCCGACGAAAGAAGTCCAAATCTAAAGTACGCACCTTTACTCTTCCTCATCTTTTTCCTCTTCTCCTTCTCCTCCTTCTTCGCCTTCCAAACCTCCACCAAATCAGGCGTCACATCGCACTTGGCCACCCAGCTCGGTTCCCAAGGTTTGTCCGTTTCTGCGAGGCAAAGTTAGCAGGAATGAATGAAATGTAAGGGGGTCGTTGTCGGCAAGCAATGCGCTCGCGTAGGACGAGCGCCGCCAAAGTGATAGAACGCAGCCAACGGATGCGAAAACAAGAGAGAACGCAGTCCGCAAACACAAGTAACGCGGTCCGCAAGCAAGGGCCCAAGCAAAAACCAGAACGGATGGCGCGTTCCGAACACTTTGCCGCCACTGACACCAGACCAGACACTCACCAGGATCCACACCCTCCCATTGCACCTTATACTTCCCATACTTTTCCGCCACGATCTCAATAACGCGCCATAGCACGTCCGCGTCGTCTGATTTGGGGGAGAAGGGCTAGTGGGGAGGCGTCAGCAGGGTTGTAGATTGTAGGATGAGCGTGGAGGGGAACGGGGACCGGTGTGTGGGCATGCGGAAAAGGGGGATAACGGGATAATATGCATTAAGTGTTCGGGATTGGAATTGTTGTGCGTGTAAAAGCAGGCATAAAGTTGGCGGGTGGGTGGATGCGTGGGTGGTTGGGGTGGCACGCACCTGGCTCTGCGTCTGGTACGCGCTCGGCATCCTGTCCTGTCCTGTATTGTCGTCGTTTTCCTCCCGTATGTATCGTCCGTGTCGGCCGTCTTTCGTAACCGTTCTTTCGTCTGGACCCTAGTAGTAGTTCGTCAACACGCATCGCACTCCAAGCACATGACGACGCACCACGCCGTGTCGTATACGCGGCTCGTTTGCCTACCTGCCGTGTTCCGTCAATCCACCACCTAACCGCACACAGCATACGACGCACCTTCCCAGGTTCCTTTCCTCCTATCCTATCCTATATCCTGCAGAGTCCAAGTCCAAGACCTAACGTATCATTGAGTCAAGTCACCTCCAGATATCGACTTTGATCCGCGCACTAGAAGGTCTCGTCTGTCGTTGGTGCCAGGTGGACGCGATGGTAAGAAGCCAACAATTGCAAACGCACTTGTTTCTCCGGCACGTGGTTCCGGGATTTGCCGATCGTGGGTTCGATCCGACGTGGAGGCATAGTGGACTCTTGCTTGCCTCCGTCCGTCATTCGACACTTGGGCTCAACTTGTCGACTCGGTCTGCAGCAGCCGTACTCCGAGAATTCTATCTTCTGCTCTCCGTGTCCGACTCATTCCATCAATGTGAGCGTTTGATATTAGCGACTGCCCAGTGCCCCTCGATTGACCTGCTTCCAGACTCCAGAGTCCAGGTTCCCACCTCCTTATGTTCGGCAGCCACACGACGACCCATATTCCTCCCCTATCAATACGAACATCCTTTGCCTTTTTTAGACCTGATGCGGCCACTGATAGTGTCTCTACACTAATCCCCTCGTTCTCACTGCCATTTACGAGTGTCTATCTTTGTTGCCATCCTCTTCGCTCTTCGTGTCGTAAAATCTGGAACACCGGATTCGAGATACACCTAGGGCGAAATCACAGGCAACAAGAACTTGACCTCGGGGATTTCTAGAGCCAAATGTCGCTGTCAATCGTGAGACGGCAACCGGCGTGCTTCATTCGCCGTGCAGAACATTTGCGGCGGGAAGTCCGAACAGGCGTACGATGATACCCAAAAAGAAGCGCCTGGCCTGAACTGTCGCCTCAATCCTCCCTCGGAACACATGGGCATGAGTCGCTCTGTTTTCTATGTAGGCTCATCATGTAGCCACGCATGGTTGTGGATAGAGTGCAGACGATGCGCATCTCTTGACGAATCAACAATGGCCTCAGCCGTAAGGGTGGCATGGATGAACGCAGGTTGTGCGGCGACATAAGCAATCCGTATATGCCGCATGCGTCGCGCTTATACAAGTCAAGGCTGGATTATACGGCCATACTTGCGGGCGAGCGTTTCCTGATCAAAGCTTGAGGCGCGTGAGGGCATCAGTAACAAATCTGATGCGTGGTAGACAGAGGGAATGCACTGAGGTACGGCTATATCCGAGCACAAGGTGGCCTCGTGTCTTCGCACAGTTTCACACCTCCTATCGTCTTGCCATCACCATGGCTGAGGCGGCTGCAGCATTCGTCGTCCCCCTCGCAGCAGTAAAAGCGACCTCCTCCTCCGCATTCACCCAGCGCCATGAGTCAACCCACCGCGAGGAACGGGCGGAAACAGATCATAACTTTGAGCGGTACAAGAGTGCATTACAGAACGGCGTCGAGATAGCCTTCCGCGAGGAGGACCGATTCAACACAAGGCTTCAGTTGTACATCCGCTCCTCAGTGGTGTCCCGTCCGTTACTAATTGGTTGTTTAGGGCCAGAGAAAGTCTCATGGAATACCGTCAGAGCCTCCACGAGTACAAGGACAAGTCCTGGTTCAATCTGCGCTCCAAGATCAAGCAGCGAGGAAATGTCCGCAGGAAGAAGAGGAAGGTGCAGAATGCGAACCAAAGCCTACGCGAATGCGTCGATGTGGGAGGCTTGTCCGACGTCACATCACAGATGCACTGACCCAGATTATCCCAGAAAATCTCTTCACGCAGTCCGCAGGCCAACGTTTCCTCGGTGTACGCCGTATCTGGATCACCGCCCGGCTCTGCCGCCTCGCGAGACCGTATTGAGAGCTGGCGTGATGGATCGACCGGTGTCGAATCAAGCGACTTGTACGATGAATCCACCGATGATCATGATGAGGTACGCGTTCTTCCTTGTTTTATATTTCATACACTAAGCCATGCATTGCCATTACAGGTGCCGCCGCTTCCAGTGGCGCCGCACCGTTCCGTGGTACAATTCGTCGGTGTCGATTCCATCCACTCGGACGATGAAGATGAGGATGAGGTACCCGTGCTTCCTTGTTCTATATTCTTTGCACACTAAGCCATGCATTACAATTACAGGTGCCGCCCCTTCCAGTGATGCCGCATCGTCACGCGGTACAGCCGCTTCCAGCAATGCCGCCTCTTCCCGCAACGCCACCCTCTCCAGAATCTGAGTGTCTGGCCATGAATCAGCCTAACACTGTGAATAGCTTCGCTGACAGGCAACGAAAATGTGGCCCAGCACTTCAAAAAGCATGCTCCCAGGGTGACAAAGATACTGTCACTCGCCTTCTGAAGCGTGGTGCGGATGCTAATGCCCAAGGTGGTAGACTTGGGAGTCCGTTGCAGGCAGCGTCACGCTTTGGATACACAGCAGTTGCTCAAATCCTGCTTGACCACGGGGCAGATGTTAATCTTCAGGGTGGTCAATATGGGAATGCATTGCAAGCAGCCACGTTTGGTGGAGTCGCAGTCGTTGAAATCTTGCTTGACTATGGTGCCAATGTCAATGCTCAAGGTGGTTATTTTGGCAATGCAATGCAAGCTGCCTCTTGGATTGGAACAGAAGCTGTGGTCAAGACCCTGCTTGACCACAATGCTGATGTCAACGCTGAAGGTGGTTTCTATGGGAATGCATTACAAGCTGCATCCAGCAAAGGAAATGCAGCCATTGTTCATACTCTGCTCAACCATGGGGCTGATGTGAATGCTCAAGGCGGTGATTATGGGACTGCTCTGCTGGCTGCAGCGAGAGGATTGGTAGAGAGAAATGATTTGAAACAAGATTTTCTGAAAATTATCCATCTGTTGATATTGCATGAAGCTGACATCCAGCTTGCATTGGATACCTTGAAAGGAGGAGACAGTGACACAGAGATCATGAATGTCTTGACGGATGAACAAGGAAAAACAAAGTTGACACAAAATGATTCTAAATGGATCCATGCGGTGTATGATGATGATTAGTGTTAGATAGCACATGCACATCTGAATATAGTACACAAGAACAATGCACGAGGAAAAGTGACATCTACTTGCATCTAAGTAATTAAGTAATGTCGACGAGTCCTGACTCCGTGTGGAGATCCAGGTGGGTCCAGCTGCACATGAGGTCCACTTGAAATCTAGATTCTGGACTATGTCTAGTAAGTACTGTACTATATCACTGCCGATGAATTCAAACGTTGACAGTTGATGTGAGCGGAGGAGAAACTCCGTTGATCCCTTTGCCAAAACAATCCACGGTCCAAGGTTTGGTGTTGGCGTCGGTCCGCGCACTGAGATTGTGGCCTTCCTTGATTCGACTGCGCCATGGACAAAGTCGCGTTCAGGGCAACGGTCGTGATCAGTGGTTCGCGGGGGACGCGACGAGTAAGAAATATATGCAATCATAGTGGCGCGCGAGAAGAAAGCACCTACTCGCGTCCGGATCCCCGTGGAGATCCAGGTGGGTCCACCGATGATGTGCGAATTGAATGGGAGACTAACGGCCATGTCGATATGATCCCGTATCACCGCTGATGAAATCGAACGCTGACGGTTGATGCGAGCAGATTCATTAATCCTCTTTCGCGGTGAAATTAACCCAATAAGTACGTAGAATATATTACATCACAAGGCATTTGAAACGCAAGTAAACGGAGACCCATATAACGATGCTGCGTAGCTATCGATAATCGACTTAATGGACGTCTGCGAGGTCGATTAGTGGATTTACAGACAATTGGCAGGGGACGGCTCACATATGTCCCCGCGACGAGGATGTAGAACCCGAAGACGATGAAGAAGTAGTTCACGGATGTCTCAAACGACTTCAGAGGCGACCTCCAACGTACATTGGATGGGTAGAGCTCGAGGTATGCCATGCCCCAGAAGATGAATCTACGAAGCGTCAGTGGGACTCGAGCACAAAATGGAGATCAGACGCGTACCCGAACCAACCATCTACAAAGGAGGAAAGGATGAGTTTCCGATGATGCGAATGCGGGATAAGGCTGCGGCTCACCAAACAAAGAACTCATCAAACTGAGCATGTCGGAGAAGAAGGGGATGACCTCCGCGATGATGAACGCCGCAACCCACGTTATAGCGAGAAGTCCCGCCCAGACGCCCCAGCCCACTACAGTGTGCGAGTGCATGTGACGGGACTTTCCCATCAGGCGCACGAAGACAAATTTGGCCGAGACGGACTGGTGCAGGTCAGGTCAGTTGGACGGTACAGGTATGGGAATATGTCCAAGACGCACCGAGTATAGTGATCCAAGGTACACGATGGTAGGTATCGCAAACGAGAACGCGATCTTCTTGTATGGCTCCTGGAGCGAGCCAAACGCGGGTGCGGTAACGTACTGGTTACCCGTAAAGTGGTACATTATGGCACCGCAGAGCGTAAACACGACAATCTCGCAAATGGTCACAGCCCAAAGTGCTGAAAATCACCGTCAGAACAGTGCCTAGACGTGGGCACGCCAGGGAATCGCACCTTTGGGAAAGTCCTTCGGGTTCTTCATCTCCGCGATAAACTAGAAGCATGCATAGATTTCAGCACGCGTCCAGTCTGGAAACGAGAGGGACAACACACAGAGGGAAGGGTAATTTGTCCGACAAAGGTATAGGTGATATTCAGGAAAGCCGACATCCCTGCAGTTATCAGTCACCTCAGCACGCGTACGCGTAGATAACACCCACCTAGAACGTATGTGGTGCCCTTCACAGGAATCGCCGTGACGATAGGGGCCTCGCCTGTATAACCGAAGGGATGATCTTGCACACCGACGAAGATGATGGACAGCAGGACCGCGATGCCCATGGTGACTGCGGAGAATGTGCCCAAAAAGCTGAGCTGGCTGAGTGTCCGCGGAAGACCGCAGATGAAGCACGCGACCGCGGCGATGGCGCTGAATCCTATGGTGCACATCGCGGAGTTGGAAAGGGTGTTGAGCAGTTTCGCGCCGACGAGGCAGTGGAGGGCTGTGACTTGGTAAACGACGCGCACGCGCCTGAGGATTGCGACTCGACGGACCTTGGATGAATGTATTGTTGAGGATAAACATCACCGCCGTCGCGTTGTATGCAATTTGTGAGCCGCCAAACAGCGTTCGTCCGATATCGCACACGTCGCGAATTTCGGGGTGCTTCAGGCAGTACCGCCAGAGGATGAGAGACGTGTATTGCACGGTCGCGGCGACGGAGATGGTCACGATGACACCTGGCACCATTCCGAGGACCGAGTACGACCTGGGAAGAGGGCAAAGGGTCAGACGGGAATGGGAGGTACGGGTACGGATTGTGTACCAGGGAAAGGACATGATTGCGAGACATATGTATTCCGAAAATAGCAGCGCGGCAGTCTATCGAGAGACTGTCAGTGCTTCGTCCCACACGACACCAACAAGGACCAACCAACGCACCTTCTGCCACGAACACGTCCGGAATTTGATGTCATGCTCGCTCTCCAACGCAATCTGCTTCCCAATCTCCTGCTCCGCGAGTTCGACGTCAGCGTGTCCACCGCGAGGGTATTTTTCAGATTTCGTGTCCTCGAACGACATGGTGATAGGACGAGCAAGGGGTCTGTGGAGCTAAAATCAGCAGCTTGAAAACCATCATGATCGGTTCTGGGATGTTATTATTATACGGTGAGATCAATGATGGGATGATCTGAGGGTATGGCGTAAGATAAGCGAAAAAAGGTGCAATCTGGGTAGCCCTGCGTGTGGCACGCGTTTCCGCGTCGGGTCGGGGCGCTTCCCAGGAACCAAAAATATTCTAGCCTCTCGTCTCGTCTCGTCTTTTGAGTATGGAGCCTGTATGGAGCATTGTCCAGAGCGATGGGAGCAAACAGGGAGCAAAGCAGGATACAAAAATTTGATCATTAGGGCGGTTTGCATTGTGTGCGTTCTTAGGCTCGATCGCTGACACATTACTTGGTGACCTGGCGGTGGCGCACCGCACCCGACTCAAATAAATGTGATTCTCGTCTGCGACAACAATCAGTCGGCTATACGGGAAGTTTACGTCGACGTGTCTTGACTCTCGACTCTCGAGCCAATAATGAGTGGCAATTCTGAAACTTGGACTTGTCGCACATGTTGAAGAAGACAGATTTCACAGGCTTTGACCCATCGTCTGCGCTCTATCCACCAACGCGCGTGCTACATGATGAATAGTACATTCAGAGGACCGGTCACACTTTTCCGATGTATATCAGGCCCCTGTCGTGCACGACGTCTGCTACAGGATCTGGTCGACGATAACGTCTCAAGCTAGAATGAAAACATCCGAGGGAGGCTGATGCAGGGACAATCATCTCAAAAAGCTCCAAATCTTCGAGTGTTCTTGCACGTCGAGTCAAGTACACGGGACGCCTCCGAAACCGCCAGAGGATACTATTACGGATAGCAAGACCATTCCGAGTCGGCTGTGAGCATCCCTAACGTGAGGTTTCGTTGCCCTGTGACTCCGAGGACGCGTACGGTGTATCTTAGATACGGTGTTTCGACGAAGAGCAATGAGGATGCAGGTAGCTGACCACGAAGATTAAGATAGACACACAATGACTCGGGATAAACTGCCAGTAGATTGCACAGAGAACGGGAACGAGCAGATAGTGCCGCCGGTAGACAGTCCTCAGCGCGCATTGTACTTCACGGCAATAGTTTTGTGCATCAGAGGCTCAGAGCCTATCGATACGCCGACGCGAAAAGAACACGTTGCGTCGACTGTCTGCTAGCCGAGAATTACGGACATCCCTACGAGACGACAAAGGCGAGGAATATCGATAGGGGCCCGGGAGTAAGCTTGGGGGGTATTTGGCTCGTCGGGGTCGTGTGTCAGTGGATTCCGAAAATTCCTGGAGCAGATCAATCGCTGTGTGTGGCATTCAATCCTTGCACCGTCCATCTCGGTACTAGCCGGTAACTGTTTTCTTACCACACCATGAAACGCGCTCTCAACCGCTGTGGACCGGAAGACAGAGCATTCTAGAACCCTCGGGGGAAGAGTCGAACGGATTAGTCGACGAGTCCATCTCGGCAGTTGAACATGACGGACGGGCGGAAGCAAGCGAGATGTGTTACCAGGCGGTGAGGAGGAAAACAGTAGTGGTGCGTCGAGGGTTTGGGGCAAGGCGCGTCGTGTGTTTTGTTTTAGTGGTGTTTTGGTCCAGGCAGACGAACGAACGAACGAGGAAATCTACGGTCAATGCGTATGATTGGATACGACGGACAATCACTGCGTTTTCTGTATTCTGAATAGCGTCGGATAGGTGACTTTACAGCCTGAGATATACTAGGTCAAAACAGTCTCATCTATACGATATCAGACCAACAGACACGTAAAGCTGTCTCAGGTACAATATGTCGTCTATCTAGTGACAGATCCCTGAGCTGTACAATTTTGCTGGGTATAACAGTACGATACTGATAGCCGGAACAGTCAGGTACTCTATAGCTATGACGATCAATCTTTGTTACCTGAGCTGTACAGGACCATGATAGTCCACTTGTCATGACATTATAGATCCAAAAATAACCACGTTCACCTGAAGCTATACTGGCAATGCAACCCCGCTCTGCCCTCCTAGCTGAAACCTGAAACACATGAAACAGTCAAAGACAAATTTTTATTCGCTCTCGTATTTACTGTACTCTTCTCTATTACCTAGAAGCTACTTGTTCCCTTATTATACATTATTTCTCCATTTCACATTTGATACTCAGGTACATGAAAGAGACGGTTTGAGCTTGTCGCAGTCTTGAGATTAAGACTAGGGTTAGGGTTTCTGCTCATTGTTAGTACGGAGGCTCATACGGTTTCCTAATGGGGAAATGGCAGTGAGCTCAAAGATTTGGGAAGTTTGACGATAGCACTTAACATATAAGAGTCTGATTGACATATAACCTTCATAAATAGTCATGGAATGAATGAGCAGATAGAATAACAAAAAATGATGCGCACAAAGAGTATCATTCACCAATTGGCAAGTGGGACTGACGCTGCGACTTCATACCTGCGACCACGATTGGTACAAGTTGCCTGGCATGTCTTATATATCAAATCTCATTCAGGAACAGTGATAGGCACGAAATATAGTCTGAGTAGCCTTAGTGTGTTAGTCGATGTATCCCAGCTCTCAAAGATTATAGCTGAAGTATCGCACTTTAGACAGGTAAAGATTGTCTGCAACTAGATAGGTGTAAGTGTCATGAGCGTGCTGACCTGAGCAGCATCAAACAGACCGCTAAATCTATCACATCAGGGGTAGTTATAAGTATACACCCAGATGTACTTGAACTAGCTGACTATACGTCACTGACACCCCACCCATAAGATGTCTGATAGAAAGCAAAAAACGCAGTGAATGAGACAGAATCAAGTGCGTGCGACCTTATCTATGCGTCCCATCTCCGCACCGCCGCCCATATCAAACCATCGCCTCGTCCCCACTCTTCCTCCGCCACCACAGTCATCATTCACATTTACAACGACCTGCCAACACCTCCCTACATTCTCGCCTCTTACAGCTTACAACCCTACTAACGTCCTTCCCACAGACCCAATTTCAGCCATTCTCCTCCGAATCAGACGACGCGGACGCGTTATCAAGATTGTGACGGAGCAGTATGGGAAGTATAAGGTGCGGTGAGAGGGTGTGAAACCTGGTGAGTTCTTGGATTTTGTGTGGCGGCAAAGCGTTCGGAACGCGCGATCCATTTTGGTTTTCGTATCGCGGCGCTCGACACCTTGGGCTACTCTCGTCTTACGGAGCACTTTCGCATTCCCTCCCTGCCCAATCCTCCTTGCTAACTAGCCTTGCAGAAACAGACAACCCCTCGGAGCAGAGCTGGGTGGCCAAGTGCAATGTGACGCCTGATTTAGAGGAGGTTTGGAAGGCGAAGAAGGGGGGGAAAGGGACGAGGACAAGTAACGGTGTGTTGTTTGTTTCTTTTCCTTCCGTAGTCGACTTTTCACGCGCACGCCACTCTCCATTTCCTACATGAGCTTTGTTCTTCCTCTTCTCCGTCACTGTTATGCTCTCCAGTCTTTGCGCGATGATACTGATGCCGAACGCTCGCAGGCTGGAAATCCTCGGCGTTGACAAAACGCTCTGTGACGAGGGGAGGGCGAGGACGATTCGGACTACGAGGCGGGGAACAAGACATCACCAAATAAATGCGGCGCGTCCGCATCGACTCAACGATCGACATCAACATTAACCAAACGCGCCGTGCAGGTCAAGCAAAAGTCGGAGGATAAGGACTACCCTCCCTCAGCGAAGAGGAGCGGTGAGTGTGGAGGAGTAGAGGGAGGGGAAGAAGAGGAAGAAGGGGAGGGGGCGGGAGGAGGAGAGGAGGGCGAGGGAGGCGAGGAGAGATGCAGAAGAAGAGGGCGAGGAGGACTTGCCGATTGTGGGGGAGTTGATATTACCTTCCGAGCCTCCCCCGCACGCTGTCCCGAGGGGCGCGCCGAAGAAGACGCCCATCCCCCGGCAGATGGTGTCCGTGGGGGTGCCACTGTCCTCGCCGTCGGGGAGCGAGAAGCGCGAGGAGGGAGTAGAGCGTGAGAGGTGGTGGTGGAGGAAGAGCAGATTCCGTACGCACCAAGAGAGGTTGAGCCAATTAATGAATCAATGAACGTCCATAATTCGCTCGATGGCAGTCCGGCGGCGGCGGCGGCCCGACAATCTGCAGTTCCCGCTGCAAAACTAAAGCCCCAACAAGTTTCTCGGCGCGATCGAGAACGTGAACAAGAACCAGAACCAGAACTCAATCTCGCAGAGCTCCCGAGATTGGTGCGCAACCGGCTGCGATGTTTTGATAACGGTTTCAAAGCAAAGGACGGGAGAGGAATGCAGATGGCGAGAGAAAACGGTGGATGCAGATGCGGATAAGGAGAGCGACCCGCAGGGGGAAGAGGGCCGCCACCGCCGGCGGGGGGTGGAGATTGCGGAAGAGGTGAAGGTCCAAAGAGGGGGGAGGGGGAAGAGGAGGACAAGAGACGTTGGAGATGCGGGTGACGGGAACTGTAACTAAAGGGAAGGATACGCAGAAGATGGCAGTGTGTGAGGGGGTGAAGGGGGGAGAGGGAGATTGACGTGATCTTTAATCAGGGAAAAAGGGAGGATGAAGGGCAGGAGAAGAGACAATGCAGAGGAGGAGGAGGACGACGCTGGGGTGAAGGATTGGGAGGTTTAAGACAAGCGGGATGATGGACAGATCGAGGAAGGAGGCGGCACAGTGGAAGTCGGATACGCTGGCTGTCCAGCGCACATCAGCTGTCAGGCGCGAGTAGCAAGTCTGCTGGTTGCTATAATGGCTCATCCTCAAAAGTTGGCTGTGCTCACGCTGGATCCCGGCCCGCCCAGCAAATTGACGATTCCGGCTCTGCAGCACAAGTTAGCGACTCCAGCTGTTCAGCGGAGATCTGCACTCTAGCTGCGGTCAGTGGTCACTCAATTCCGTAGCTGGGGATCTTGCCCCTTCCAACTTTGCCCAATCTCAGTTGCAGGAACAAAAGCAAGCAAAACTTGTACAAAAAATTGATCATTTGCATCTGCAAGCAAAGGTGTTGGTGGTGGAAGAGAGCACACAGGATTCGGGCGTGGAGAAGAATGTGAAAGGCAAAGGAACGACAGCTGAGTGGTGGTGTTGCGGAAAAAGAGAAAGAGAATGTGTACTTCCCTTTTTTTGGTTCCGTTATGTTTCCGGGCGCAGATTGATGACTTTTAGGCTGGGGATGACGGACATAGATACGGGTAGTATCCAAGCTATGGATCTGGAGTTGGGATCCCCGGATGAAGACTTGGGTGTGGGTCTGATTTCCGTTTCCTTGAATGTTATTTGGATGCTGATGTGATGTATTGCAGGTCCCAACAACACATGCCCAATCTTTACATTGTGTTACCAGTATCATCTGCCACCAGGGAATCATCCTCACATACTGACACAATCAATTCCCAACCTAACACCAACATTCTCCACCGGCCCGCAATCAGAACACCAACTATTCACCCGCCTAGGAAGTGGACACCAGCTTTGCACCCACAAGGAAGTGTATGACTTGGAGCTTGGATCCCTTTGTGCCAAGCACAACTTCTTCCACGTCTAGTACTTATATGGAGGAGAGCGCGTACATCATGACTTTGAGGCCGGAGCATGCAGTGCTTGTGGGTATGAACAGTTTGCTCAAGAAACAGGTCAGTATCTTCAATATTAACCAGTTCTTTTGGTCTTGGTGTTGCATGATTATGATACTGACAGCTTATAGGTGTTATGATCTGAACGCAGAAGCTCCAACGGACCTGCGTCTTGCGTTTCTTGGGAAGAAATACATTGCCACAAGGAAACCCCGTCAAGTCCTAGGAGTCTGGCACCCCATCCACAGATGCATATTGGATGATTATGGTATCAAGCCCCTCCTTTTGGATATGATGGCAACATAGAAGTACCTCCCCACATCCCCTTCAACTTACCATTAGATATGTTATGTCCCCTATTGAGAGTCCATGCACAAGGCATACAGACTCTCTTCAGCCAATTTAACATCTCAGGAAACTCTCGTGAACTAAGTATCATACACGCCCATATCCAGATCATTTGATCCAATCCAAAGGAAGCTTGAGAAGATTGTCCCGCCATACCACTAGTGGGACAAGCTCAACCACTCCTCGGCCTAGGCGGAAAGTCAATCCTCAAGGGGGATACACCTGTGGATCTTTGCTCGGCCAAGACTGCCTTGCAATTACCCGCCGCCCAAGTATCTACCCTTGCAAAGACGCCTCTCTAGTAGAGCTTGCTGACGCTGTTTGGCAGAACACCATGTGCTTTGGATCTGTCGGCCGCCTTATCGATCCATTGCCATCAATCCTGCAGTGTGAACATGCAGGCGCACCCCGCTCTGATTTGGCATTGCACCCCGCTACATTGGCTAGTGACCCAACACCCATCATAGGACCTGGGTGGGCCTATGTGTTTAACCAACACCCCAAAGAAGGTTCTTGATGTTGAGAGAATGAGTCAGAAAGACTCCTTTGGGACCTGAAGCATGACAACACGGTCCCACCGCCCAATGTATAAATACAGTGGTAGCACCATGGCAGTAACTTTGTGGTACCTTTATGGCACCATGCATGCGACTAATTGCTTTCCGGATCATCCGGGCCGGATGCTGATCATTACAACTGAATCACGTCTAACTTGAAGTTTTGTAGTCAAGTTTGAGGGACTTTGCTTAGATTTAGTATGGTGGAAGGTCATGTCTGATCATTCCTAATATTATACACTGTTCAATTCAGTTTAGAATGATTTGTATGTTGCTCATCGCAAGAATGGAGCTGGTGAATGTCATGATGTAGCCTCGCTGCAACCAAGGATCTTCCACTTTGGTCATACTTTGGCATCCTAATACACAAACTAGCACCACAACGGAAGATGCTGAGAGACATATTGAGGAGTTAGGGCTCGATCCCTTATGGCGACAGAGCCGGGATCATAAAGCCCCACCCTTGTTGGGCTTCCCGCCCTCCCGGAGACACTCTGGGACGAACCCACACGGTGCATGACACGCCGGGACTATACTTAGGCTGTATGAGTCAGGCGGGAGTCAGCACCCGACCAATCCCGCCCTCCCAACCAATGAGCGCCCATCAATCTGGCGGGTGATCATTGTAGGGTTTGAAAGTTCAGTTCAGTTGGGTTTTTTCCCAAGATTTTCAGAAAACCACAACTGAACTGTAAACTGGTCTTACAGTTTTTCAAGCAACTCACAACTGAACTGCAGTTGCTCAAGAGACCGGTTTTGAGACAGTTTGAGCAACCAGTTAAACCGGTTTAACTGTCTGTGCGGTTAAACCAGTTTAAACCAGTTCAAGATCGGTTTTATCATTACCCAGCTGCAAAATGAACTATCCAGGAATTGAGCCCGGGCCATTCTGAGCCATTTCTACAAGACATGTAGCAAGGGCATTAACCACTGCGCCAAACAGACGTGATCCTTATGTGTTTTAGAGCTCCAGGAAGACTCTCTGACATCTTTCACTAAAAAAAAACAAAATTGGGTGTCAAAAGACCGGTTTAAACCGGTCTAAAACCGGTTAAACTGTTGTGCGGTTTAACCGGTTTAACCAGTCTTTTCACAGTTGTGGGTTAATGTAGTGAGATGATAGAACTGTAAACTGAGACTGGTCTTCAGTTCTCTTAAAAACACCTTTGGAAGTTAAACTGCGGGCTCAGTTCAGGTTTTTCTCGGTTCAGTTGCAGTTTTGACAACTGAACTTTCAAACCCTAGATTATTGGGATGTCGGGACCTCCGTCATCCGCAGCGTTGGACCACTCCCGACGCATTGGGAGCATGTGGTAGAAACTTTGAGAAGAGGAACAATGAGCAAGCATGGGATTAGTATAAATATGGAGACAGCGCTGTACTAGTTACCCAGACTTTGTCCTTAACCAGTTTTCCCCCATACAATTCCGTTGGGCACTCTAAGCTCTCGGTGATAGGACTCATCCACATGTCTCCCTTCGATACCTCCGCCATCGTTGTTGACTTCAACGAGAGCAGGCTCTCCGACGCCACACCTGAGACTAGATCCAGTGGCGAGCCTTGTACCTTGGGATTGGGTTCCTATGGTATTACGGACAATGGCGAGATAGATGTGCAACCATTGAGGGTCCCTACGACTGGTACAGTACGACCAGTCGAGCACAATACAAGGATGTACGTGGTACGCCCGCAGGAAAGCATGGGTTGATTACAGGGGTAGTCTCTCATGAGCGAGTCCATGTCACGGCGGGATCAGGTCGTAACAAAGATGATGGATGACAGGGGAATGTGGGCTAGGCCCAGGCCGAGGTGAATGCAGAGATGGGAGAATGTGACAATGTTGAGAGTGGAGACGTGAAGAAAGGAGCAGAATAGAGGCAATTTGTGACACTCCTGACAGATTCACCTGTGGTCTTTCTGGCAGTCTGGATAATCCATCACCGGATAGATAGTGACGCCAGGCGTCAGATAGGTCATAGCAACAGAGACTGACAGTTGCTGACTAAATATTATGTTATTCTCTTAGCAGCTTGCTTCTTATAAATATCACAATAATTGTTGATTGAGACAAATCTTGTTGCATTTGCAGAGACAGTATTGATACAGGAGAACATCATCAAAAGCTCTCATGCAGTAGAGCAGTATATATGAAATATATATATACTAAGTATGTTACAGAGACACAATAATATAATTCTGAAAAAACTTCAAAAAAAGGTCAGTGTTTCTGCTCACTGTTGTACGGTTGACCGTACAAAACCTAACCCTAGACTGACAATGGCAACAGTAATCATCAACAGCGACAAAGACCACAAGACTGACACACTCACATCACTCAAATCAACAAAGACCACAGGGCTGAAGAGTGTGTCAGTATGATATGTTAATGAAAGAGTGTTGGCAACTCACAAAAGACTACTTTGATAAGACTGGAATGTGCACTGATAGTAAGGTCATGGCAAGTAACAATTTAGCAGAGTTGCAAGGGGACTTGTCAATGCACTAAAGCTCCCAAGCAATTGTGGTGCAGGCGGACTGTCGCGGACAGCAACTCTAACGGATATATGTCAACATCAGTTATAGAAAGAAGGGAAGTGGGCACAAGAAAACATCTTGAATATGATGACATACGTGTTTATCCCACGTATGACTCAATTTGTCAGAGACTCAGAGATCTATTTCAGATGAAGTATCAAGACATTGATTGACAGTAGCTAGAGTGATTGTCTCTTGACAGATAGAAGCTGTGAGAAACCAGACAGACGAAGGTAATACAGTTGTGAACACCTGCCTGACAATATATCTTCAAGTATGTCTGTCATATTTTGAGTTAGTGAATAGCCCGGGTCAGCCGGGTTTGCACGGGTCCCGGGTCCGGGTATGACTCGGGCCGGGTCCGGGTCATAATTTCAGAACCCGAGGTCAACCCGGAAACCCGGATTGACCCGGATATGTGCCAAATTAGGTGCGCGGACGTGAATTGTGAGGCGTACAGAGCTCGCGACCCCATGGACCCATATACCATTAAAAGCGCCTCAATGAGTACTACAATTTTGGTTTTTTGATCATGAAGAACGGAGTCCATTTGAGCGAGATATGAATATAGTTTGCATCAAAAATCTCCGAAAATGCGTAATATATTCATATCTCAGTCAGATCTACACTGGAAGACATGTTCAAGAAACCAAATTTGTAGTGCTTATTGAGACAAATCTCTTGATGTCTGGGTTCAATGTGTTCCGAGCTCAGGACACTATGTTATATGCCAAACAACCAGAGCAAAAGCTCCGAAAATGCGTATTATATTCATATCTCGGCGAGATCTTATCCGTTTAACATGGACAAGGGTGCTATCCTGTAGGGCTCAATGAGGCGAACATTCTGATATAAGGGTTCATTATGTTACGAGGACAAGCGAGCGCGCTACGCGCCAAACGATCAAAACCCGGCCACTTACCCGGTTTGGACCCGGACCCGGGACCTCGGGTGCCGGGTTTTGACGGGTCCGGGTCGGGTCAGCTCTCTGGCACCCGGACCCGACCCGGACTGAACACTACTCCAAACATCGAGAACCTTCTTCAAGGTTCCGGCTAAAAGCGTAAACGACCCAGGCCTATCCGGCGATGGCGGGTTGTCAGCCGACGCGGCGGGAGTCGATGCCGATCAGCGGCGGGATCCACCCATGCGGTCGTGAGGCGGAATCGATGGCGATGGGCGCGATAGGGCGGGCGGTATCATGGGAGCGCGTGGTGCTTCTTCTCAAGAAGCGCCAGCCAGCTCTACCAGAGGAGAGAGCCCTCGTGAGCATAGTTGTGCGAGGGGCGGGCGATCGGGAAAGGTCCTCGGCCGAGCGGAGACGGTCGGGCGCGCCTTTCTCCTACGGCGGTCGACCGCCCTGCTGAGTCTAGACTTGTACGAGCGAGTTCGGTAGGTGATGTGGCGAGAGTGTTCCTTTGGACTTCCCTGTAGTCGGACCGAGTGATCCGGATGTGGGCGCGCATGTTACTTAGTTCGCTAGGGTTTCCCTGAGGTGTCGAAATGACAGAGAGAGTCCGCAACTTGATTACGCTGGCTTCTCGTAAGGTCGTATCCAATGGTACGTTTGCAGGGGGAGGGAGGAAGACGGTGCTTCCGCGGAGGTGATATCCGTGAACGGAGTTCGTGGTGAAACAAGATATAGATTTTGCCCGCGGGTGCGCTCCTCGAGCGCCCCGAGGGGTTTCAGACGACCTTTCGGGAACCAGGAGGATGGCGAGGCCTTGTGCCTGTCGGACATCCGGGCCAAGATCATAACATACAGGGGTGTGCTTGCCTAATTGTGTATGACTAGTTGCACCTCTGTATTGCTAATAACGACAATACTTTGGGAGCTTCAGCCTAGGACATTGCGCTCATTTGCAGATCCCGTCTCAAATGTGGCACATAAGGGTCTTCTCTGAGAAGAGGGAGTAACGATGACAGAGTTGTCGAAGGGACATGCACACAAGCTATTCATTACTCATTACGCAAAACTAGGTTTCAACTTTTTCATCAAAACTCTATATTCTTTACACCTGTTAATTCTTGTTGTTTTCTCACAAAAATTATACATTCTTTTTTACCCAGTTAGGGTGAAAGCATCTGTGAATAATCTGTATGTCAAAGTCTTTGACTTTTTCATTATAATTTGATCTCTGAAAATCTTTATGATGTTTACCTATAAATGTCGTATGAAAGTTTCGTGAAAAAGTGTGTGAAAATTTTAATGGAAAATCCAAACCTACACTTTGATAATTCTATTCTTTATTTTACGTGTACTTTCACCATCATTTTCATGTTAAACTTGTATGAAACATTCAATTTTCAAATTTTGACTTTTTCATGTTGATTTGCGGGCGTAAAAGATAGTGAAACTTCCAATACTAACTATTTGCATTTATTACGGTGTTTTACAGCATCATTTTCATATGTATTTACAGTGAAAAAGCCTATGAAAACTCAATGAAATATCTTAAAGTTTTTTTGCTGAAAAAGTGCTGAAAAAGACAGAGGTTTTTTCACGGCGTTTTTCGCGGGAAAAATGCGAAATCTTCACCCAGTGACAGGTTCATTGGCTCTGTGCTTTATCAACAAACAAATTGTTCCCAGCCAATCTCCATCTAACAATCACTAATCAAATTCTGCATAGCCTCTTGCATCAGCGAAAGTGACAAAACCATATATACCTTCGTGTACCATATCTACTCATATAAGCCATTTGTAAAGCACACGTACTCTGGATATGCTGTTAGTGGGTACGTATGCGAGTCTTTAAGCTTACAAAAGTGTTTTTACTCAGCCCATGCACGGCAGAAGATATGCCAGGCCTTGCGCGATAATCATATCCATATATTGATGCGTGAATGAGCATATGTGCATCCGCAAGGTAAAAGACACAATTTATCTGTGGAGAAGATATTTTCCTGGTACAAGAGCGTTCGTGAGGTGGGCTACATAACTGAAGACGCTGAACTCACCTATTAGTGAGTCTGGTGGGGATGCAGGCCATGTCACAGCGCGCAGTCGCAGCGCACAAGAACACAACGCGATGGTCTGTGCGTGGGAAAAACGGAGTTTGAAATGCCCAAAACCCGCGACACGAAGCTCTGCCTTCTTGTCTCCTTCCTCCATCATCTCTTTGCTCACTGTCACCGACATCGTGCGCCATCTTCCTTGCCATTGCATTCCTTCTTCTCCATCGCGCGCCGGCAGCGTCACTGCACGCAACTGACGACATCATGCCCAAGATCTGGTGTCCTGCGACACTCATTCGTGGACTACATCGCAACCACCACAACCATCGCCGCCACCGTACAACATCGCCGGCGTAAAGCGCCACTGCACCCGTCGTGTCACTCCGTCGCGTCAATCTCACTGTATAGCAGGTCAGGCGCTGCCGCAGCAGGTGTGTTAGTTTGGTCTTCCTTCTTGCTTCTATTCACCAAACCTCTCAGACCGCGCAAGGACCTTGGTCAACGTATTTTGAACACGCTCCTCCATATGGCGGTATGTCCAGTACCCACCGACTGAATGATTCCCTTCTGACCTGCCCGCAGATTACTGTCTTTGAAATTGTTTATCAACTTGGAGTCAATAATTGCTCTGCTACGTGTTGGCGTGTGAGTCTGACAATATGTCTCCTTTCTGGCCTACCAGGCTTCCTGGTTGTACATTGTGTATGTATCTATACGTGGTCTTGTGTATAGTTGCAGCCAATATATTGCCATTTATGACTACATATGTCGTTGAGAGCAACGTGAGGTATCAGAAATGTTGCATGTTCCACACTACTCTGAGAAGTCATAAATAGCATTTGCACGTATATAAACTCCTTCGTATAGTCCCTTACATACAGTATACACAGTAACAGACACCTTAACGGAGGTCCATATGATATACTGGGCATATGTCAGTATATCGAGGTATACACTCATGCACATGCGTACGTAAGATGTTGTCAACTTTTGCAATGTGTGGCATCCAGTAGGGCAGTTCCGTTCAGCTCTCCTACCGTGTTGACATCAGCACCATTTTCAATCAAGATTTGAGCAATGACTCTATGTCCCCAATAAGATGCTGCCTGCAATGCATTCTCATATTCACCACCTTGAGCATTGACATTGGCGCTGTGACCAAGAAGAATTTGAATAATACTGACATGTCCACTATGAGCTGCAGCTTGCAATGCATTCCCATAGTAACCACCTTGAGCATTGACATCAGCACCATGGTTAAGAAGAATTTGAACAACAGCGACATGTCCATAACAAGCTGCAGCCTGCAATACATGCCCAAAATAATCACCTTGAGCATTGATATCAGCGCCGTGATCAAGGAGGGTTTGAACAATAGTAGCATTTCCACAAGAAGCGGCAGCATACAATGCATTCCCATAATAACCACCTTGAGCATTGATATCAGTGCCATGATCAAGAAGGATTTGAACAACAGTGGCATGTCCACTATAAGCTCCAGCCTGCAATGCACACCCATAGTAACCACCATGAGCATTGACATCAGCGCCGTGGCCAAGGAGTGTTTGAACAATAGTGGCATGTCCTTTCAAAGTTGCAGCTTGCAATGCATTTCCATATTTACCATGTTGCACGTTGACATCAGCGCCATGACTAAGGAGGATTTGAACAGTAGTGGCATGTCCATAATAAGCTGCAGTCTGCAATGCATTACCATCTTGAGCATTGACATCAGCATCGTGGTCAAGGAGATTCTGAACAATAGTGGCATGTCCATTCAAAGCTGCAGCCTCCAATGCATTACCATCTTGAGCATTGACATCAGCACCATGGTCAAGCAGAGTTTGAACAATAGTGGCATGTCCATTTAAAGCTGCAGTCTGCAATGCACTTTCATAACCATGAGATTGAGCATTGCAATCAGCACCATGGTGTAAAAGGAGAATAACAAGGTCATTATTGCCGCACACAATGGATGACATGAGAGCAGCATTGAGTACCTGCTGTTTGACTGGACCAGCTATAACTATAGAATAGACTACATTCTGCTGATTGTTGTATGCTGCATATTGTAAGAGTGAGGAATTATGCACACTCTTCCATGAAGAGAATAAATGCCACCAAAAATGCCACTTTGGACTACTAGGTGTCATGAGTAAATTTGCTAATTTAATTCTCTCTGATTGACATCCGCTGAGGTTGAGATGTTTCAACCAGTAATCTCCACAATATTCCACAAGTTTGAAATTAGCTTTCATGGCTGGAATTTTGTTAATGTGACTCCAGTCCTCTGTTTTGAAGTAGTGCAGTTGTGCAAGACAAGTATGAGCAATCACATCATGACCAGATAATGGCTCAACGCCATATTGCTTTGCAAGACTGGTGACTCCAGTTGTAAGATAATCACGAACAGATGAGTGAGCAAGTTGAACCTAATGAATGATAATCTAGTCAGTTTTGAATCATTTTCAAAAAAGAAATTACAAACAAAGTTACTCTTTTCAAGACCATATGTCTGTTCAATAATTACAACTAGACTGGATAGTTGTTTTATCAAGAGCATCCTATTTTGAGTTTGCAAATCAGGGTCGAATCGCCATATAGGAGTTGATGTGTCAAACGCAAGTGCAGCATCATTTAACTGATCGATGGTAATGTCTCGAAATGAGAGACACAGCCATTGAAGAGCTCGATGTAAGCCTAAGTTATAGTCATGACCGTTGCGTGCAAGAATGTGGTCATAAAGTGCATTCAAATCCTGAGGTAGCTGTGAGAGCGCCTTAGCCAATTCTCTCTGATTATGACACTTCTCTAGCTCACAAAGCAAGCAAGCAACAAAGCGAAACCTGTCAAAAGGATAAAAATCAGATAAATGGAAGATATAGTCAATAACTGAGATCTTACATGCCTGCTCCACGTTCCATGAGAGTTGTCATGATCTTCTGCTTCTGCTCTGCTTTCCAGTGCATTAGAGCATCATTTGTCTGTAGCTGGTTGGCGATGAAGGCAGCAATGTCATCTCTCACACAGATTTCAACATTCATGTCAATCTGTTTAGAGAGGAAAGGAAGGCGGTCTGTGAAGGGATTGCATGGCTGACTTGTCATCAGGAAATGTAACTTTGTGCCTTGCCAGTTATGCACTAGCTCGACAAAGTCAAGCAGACGCTGATGCTCTGATGAAGTACATTCATCAAGTGCATCAAGGACAATGTAGGTATCAGGAAGGTCCTGGAGAACCTTTTCCAGCATCTCAAGGACAACATTGTATGCAGGAGAGATTTGGCCACCACGACCAGCCACATGGTAATAGTTGCTTGTAACGCAATGAGGAGTAGGAGTGTACCGTGAGAGCTGGTAGAGAAGGGACCGGATGGCTGGGTTCAAGTGGTCCTTACTGCCATTGGACTCGTTGACGCTGAAGTAGAAGAATGCCAGTGGGGTACTCTTATCAACATCAATGTTGTCAATAATGCTTGAGCTGGTGAGGAAGGAATCAGTAATGCCGAGGCAGTGTAAAGTGTCTTTACTACCTGAGGACTGTCTTTCCTGTGCCCGCTATAACCACAATCAGTCACTGCATGTAATTCATTTTCTGCAACGTACAGTTCCCTGATATCCATAACAAAGACCCCGGAGTCCTCTTCCATTCAAGGAAGCGTTGATCATGCAAGATGAGCCATTTGCCAGTGCTCTCCATCCTTGCCTCTCGAGCCCGCGTGAGATTGGAACGCCCATCAGGAGGACTCTCCAGCCATTTGAAGAGATCAGCCTCCATACTGAATGACAAAGTCAAACATGGGCCAGTGAGAGATAGGAAGATGCCACTCACACTCGGCCATGCAGATAGTCAACCTTCACAATCAACGCAAGCGCACATTTGGTCTTGAGGGACAGTATATCAGAATTGAAAGTCATTCATTCGATTGGTTACATACCTGGAGACAATCACGATACCCGTCCATCTCCTTATCCAGCACGTTGAAATCGGCACTGAACTTGTCGTGGCCGGCGCCCTTCGTGAACGTGCCGTGTTCCTTGTACCGTTCCACGTAGTCGGCCACATTGTCGAGCAGTCTTTGGGATGTTAGACTTGTCTGAGCGCTGTACAGGAAGGTGAACTTACTTCTTATAACCGAGAAGGTCAGCCTTGAGATCGTCAAGCAAAGCTGATCGACTAGTGGTTTGGACTCGTTCGAGCACTGGGGCGATCGTGTTCCAAATGGCCTCGGATTTGTCGACCAGCTGCGCAACCTGCTCTTGATCGGCAGTGTAATTCTAGAAGAGAGCTCTGTAAGCTCCATCACGGGTGTAGAGAAGAGCAATTTTGCTTACCTTGTGCATCTCGAGGAGCTTTCTCATCGCCATCACCACAGGTCCCACCCAGGGAACGTTCTGCACTACCTGTCCCACCTGATCGAGCGCCCCGAGGATGAGTTCACCGTTAGAGAGGACCGTGTCGACCAGCTTGGGCTTATCAGGTCGAACGCCCGTCGAGGACGACTTCCCGGGGTCTACAGCAGCACCGGCGGATGCTTCCGACCCGGCGTCACTTCCCGACTGCTTGCGAGAGGGCCCATGGTTTGCTAGGTTCCCAGACGCGGAGGTGCGGCGGAGACTGCGAGGAGTGAACCGTTTGCGGATGGCAGCTTTGAGTTTCTGCATGGTTGTTCGAGAGCAAGGATGAGGGGTGCGTGTGACGATACATGCTGTCAATCCGAGGCGGTGTCTGATTTCCCGCGCTGTCGCCGCGTTTTGTCCACACAACGGACATTGCCATACGCCGGCTGATAGCCACTAGATCTCTACCGGCCCGTAATAGATATCTGTCACTGCGAGGTCGTCTCCATCCTCCCAAGGCTATGACCCGTTCGTACAAGTTGATTCATAACTGGACTCGAAGTGAGGGTGCTCCCATTTACTGACGGAGAGGCCAAAGCCGCCGCTGCGAGATGATTGACAGCCAAGACACGTCGACTGCAAGAATTATTTCTTGCGAATGGTACTTTCTCTTATCCGCATCATGCATTTCACCCGTAACTGACGTGTCTCTGTCTTCGCGGCATCAGTTCCAAGCATTGAAGCATTCCTCATGCGTCCCTTTCCATCCGTCCTTCCTGACCTTCGATGAATGTCAGCGTCGAACAAAGGCGCGCGAACTTGGAATTGGCCGTGAAGGACGCCTGCTGGTGAGTGTCGATGTACTCTTCCCGTCTAGGACGTGCTAATCCGACGGCAAGTCTTCAGTTTGTTGGCAGAGAGATTTTGATACCATTGATTGTGACGAGTCAAATTGTCAATTCTCTCGACGGCGTAGCGATGGTGGGCACCGCTGTTGTCATAGGAGTGGATGCTCGGCTGGTTGTCAAAAAGGTATCTGCCTAGAATAGCCGACGGTCAAATGCATTCTGATTTGAGTGAGTGTCCAACGAAGGATTTGTACGCCTTGGAATTCCGGTTCTCTTTCCTCTCGTGCGCTCATCTCTAGTTGATTTTCAGCATCGTATCCAATTTGCCAGTCCCAGTACAGTTACACTCGCTACATATCGAGTAGTATACACGGGCCGCCACCCGAGCAGCCGAAGCTCCGTGCAAGACTGCTCATGTTCACGGATAGCAACGGCAAGTTGCCGGCCATTCGACGACCGAGGTCTTCATCATCAAATCAGATGGCAGCGGTTTAAAGGAAGTCTGAGCACGCAGAACGAGGAGGAGACAACTAAGCACGCCAAATGAAGAGGAAAAAAACAACGTACGGGGATCACTCTGGCGCTGCCAGTGCCCGGATCCACGAAAATAAACACGACAGCTTGCAGTGCGCGTTGCGGACGAGCTCGAATAGCGAATCCGCATCGAAAGCTCCCAACGTCTGTCCTCTTTCATGACTGCCGGCGCGCTATGCGGTGCGGCGAATGCTATGATTCAGGTGCGAAATTTGGAACCGCCGCCAGTTGAGAGTCTCCGGCCCACGGAATTATGCCCACAATGGAGAAGAGTACGCTTCAAGCGTCAGGCCACGGTGCTCATCAGAGGTCTTGAGTAATGGGAATTGGACTAGATCCAAGATTCTACAGACAAAAATAAGCCGAGCTTTGAGTCTTGGCGTGGCGTAACGAGGCGCCCTGTAAAGTTCTACAAATCAGCGGCTTATACATGCTATTCAAGGCTCCATACCATTTTGAGTCGAAAACGGCGAAGGATAAACAGAGAGGAACCCGCGCGTGGATAAGGGTTGTCGTGGGTGTTGCTGAAAGAGCAGACGTGCCGGTGATGACATCATCAAAATACTTTCTCCTTTGCCCATCACCGTCCAGTACCTGCATCACGTCTTCTTGCAAACTCTCCGCGCGAAGGACGGCGCCCCATGCCGCCAGGAGTCGGGTCTGATCAGCGTGTCGGCAGTTGGCAACTCCGGGCGGTTCTCTCCCCTCGTTTCAGAGCACGACGCGACGCGACACGACAATACGCCCCGCACGACACAACAAGACACATCGCATCGTCCAGGCTGCGATACGCCCGCTCGTCCACTGCGCACGTCTACATCTGAGGGGAACACGCATACAGAACACAGATGCATAGCCGACGAATATGTGAGGGTCGGTTTCGTTCGGTTATAGGAAAGGCTGACGATTTAGCTGGGACCGCAGCTTCCTGTTTAGCTTAGGAGTGCACGATGGGCCTGTATATTGGATCCTCCTCTACCAGCGCCTTACCCGCCGCGCTCAGAAACGCCTCCGACGAATTCCGAATACGATCATCGCGCTACACTCACCGGACGCGGTTCAGACTGCATTCAAGACACGGCGCAGAACTCCAACATCACGGGGTCTAGGTCTGAGGGCGGAAAATGTGGAGGTTGTGGCAAGGCATTGAGCTTCAAGGAAGCAGGTACGTATCTCTGGCCATGGGTTCTTGCTTTTCGTCCGTTCGTTTCATTTCGCCTCTAGCTCCGTTAGCCTGGGTGCGAGCGTTCGTCTCCCCTCTTTAGTCTTCCGTACTTTGCGATGCGTCGCAGGTTTTCGCTGTCTTTTTCTGTCGGTCTGTCACTCAATTCGCATCCACATTGACGCGCCCATTATCCTTAGGCATCGATTTCATCCAGGGACTTTCATGGCCCGTATCAATGTCGCTCGAGGAGGACCCGGAGCGGTGGAAGGGCGTGACTGTGCCCTGAGCTGGACATTCCCTGCGTTCACGTACCAAAACGGCACTAAGTCGTTCACCTCAAATTTCGGCAACACAATATCCAACGTCTCACCGCACTCAGACTCGCCAACGTCGCTCACCATTCATCCCAAGATATAGCGCCAAGCTCTGATCTTGCTACATCGGGAGCCGGATCAAGGTTGCAGACGACTTTGTGGCAACCTTCAAATCCTACCATCGTGCTCGTCTTTCAACTCAGCCGATCACGGCCAAACTCACCCCGCTCCAACCCGTCGCCGTCCGATCCCCGAGCTGACCCAGAGCGCGTCCGTTCGCAATTACAATCACGCGGCGCGCAAGCCGCGGGGAGCGGAGATCGCTGAGGTGGTGCGGGTGCGAGAGCAGGTAGCTGCGGGGGGAGTCGAGCGAAAGGAGCCAGGGGATGAGGAAGAGGGTGGTGGTATAGGAGGGGGATGAAGCCGGGAAGAGGGGGAGGAGTTGTCCCCCGAGGGCAGGATCCGAAAACGCTCAGTAGGACGGCGATGACGAGGACGACAAAGAAGGAGATGTGGGCATGGAGGACGGGGAGGCCGGCGGGGGTAGGAGTGCAGAAGAGGAGGGGGAGAGCATGATGCGGGGATGGAGGATGGAGGGCGAAGAAGAGGTGAAGGTGTAGTCGACTGTGGGGAGGAAGGAGCCTCCTCCTACGCCGGACGTATAGTCATGGTCCAGCGCACTCGCCTGCTGTCTAGCACGAGTCAGCTGCTCCTCCTGCCATGGACAGGAGGGCTGCTACGCCGCGCAAATCGGCTGGTACCTGCAGGCTGAGTGGTGAGTCGTCTTATTATCTCTCTCTCCGTTGAGTGTGAGTGTTGAAATGGTATATCAATCCTAGGTCCCTGTCACCACGATTCCATGCGTCGCGTCCCCCAGCGCCTTACGTGCTGTCAATGCAGATTTGAATCACAATCCACGTGTCGCGTCGACCAGGCCGCCGCTACGCGTCCTGCTCCCGACAAACCACCGAACGTGGATGTGGACGAACCCACGTCTCTCCGAGCCAAACCCGATCTTAGCCACGCACAGCACACGACGCAGTGTGCCTATCGTTACCGATATTTTCCTTCAGTCCCTTTTCGCTCTTTCGCTCCCCTTTCGTCTCATTTAAATTCCTTTGTTATTTTCACGTATTTGTATGCTGAATTCTCCCATTCTTTGTATCGGTCCGTTTCCACCTCCAATCTCTTTTCTTTCCGTTCATCCAAGTCCAGTTCTCAACTCTTCGTACTGTTTCTTAATTTTTGGAAGTTCCACATGTCAATCTCATGCGAGGGCCGCGTCAAGTGGATGTCGTGGTGCTCTCGTACGCGAATAGGGAGCAAAGCCGCGAAGTGCGGATTGAGATGGACAGGACGGGGAGGGAGAACCTGCGGCTCCGGGTTCTGGTGGATCGGGACGCAGGGAAGACACATCGGTCCGAATTCCCCAGCCAGGGGATTTCTGCTCAATCCTGATGCAGCGTCAGGTAGAGTGTTGCGGTATTGCGGGGGAATTCGAACGTCCCATGGTAGACGTACCAGTCTGCCTTTACAACATGGCCGTCCGAACTCGAAGAGAGCAGGCGGCCATGCTCGGCCACGCGGATCGCCGGGCACTTTGTCAGCAAAGTCTCGACCACCACGCGAGCTGATCTGCCCCTTGCCAGGTGAATATCGCGTCTTGTTCATTTGCCACTTACTGCCAGACACACGCGACCTACCAGCGACGCGCTCGCCGCTCCCGCAACCACCGCGCGTGTCTGTATCACGTGAAAACACAATCATGGGAACGCTATAGGATTCGGAAGGTGGCAGCATCGGGACACTATCAGAATTAGGTGCGTTTCTCCAAGCTTGTTAGCGTGCGGAATCGCGCTGACGGCGATCGTTCGCGTTGGCTTACAGTGCTCTTTCGCGGCCACACGCCCGACTCACAGATGTAGATTGTACCGATTTCATAGCAGGTGCGTCTTCAGACTGCCATCCGTTCATCCACTTTCTTTGCCATGACGCTTACTGGACGCGCTTTGCAGCCCAATCCGAGACGACTGACGCTACATGGATCAGGACAATGAGCCGAACGACGGGGCCTTGGAACGAATCTTGCGCTTCCCCGGAGACGTGGATACGGAATTGGTTTTGACGTATCCCAGGTACTTTGGTTTCCCGTTGGATCATGTTTCGGTGCTGATATGAGACATAGTAGATTCCTCGAGCGACTGCCGAGTATCCTTCGACTCCTCTTTCACCAACTGCTGAAGTGTCACCAATGCCTTATCTATCCCGTCCACGACGACACTCTACAAATACGGAAATACGTGCGACGCAGACCTCCGCGCTGCGCATACCGAACGCGTCTTTCCCCGCGCATGACACGCAGCCCAGTCTCACACCACATCTACACCCAGGACAGGACAGGACACGAGCTCTGTTCCCTGCCGTCAAAGTATCAACACCACACCAGGAGGAAGAGCGCTCCATAGAACAAGGGGGGGTATGTACCTTTTTTCTCTTGCATTGTGGTTCGTCGTGCTGATTACATCTATCGCAGGATCCCTAGCCAATACATCGAAGAGCGGCGAGGAGTTCTCGCATAGTACCGTGCTCGATGCAAAGCTCGGCAGTATACCATCGAGCTTGAACTCGCATCGCATTCGTCCAGCTGTATACGTCGAAATCTATACTCGATGCTGCTCCCTCGAGTCCAAAACTCGCCCTTGAGTCGTCGAGCTCCCACGTCACTTTTCCTGGGCGACCTCGAAAAGCGCACGTTCTTTTCCAACCTCGACAACGTAACCACGCGAAACCTCTCCTCCCCATCCCTGTCCTCACCCAGACCCGCCCCTGGATCAAGCCAAGAGCAGGAGCAAGACTTGCGCACCGACATCGACGTTTTTAGACGGCGGACGCGAAAGGAAGGGTGGGGGCGAAGCGGACTGAGGAGGAGGAGAGTAGGCAGGGATTTGGAGATGGAGAAGGCGAAAGCGAAGGAACGGGAGATGAGTGGAGTCGGGGAGCCAGAGCACGAGACGGTAGGTCTGCCTGCGTTCTCGTTTGTTGCGGTGTGAGCTAATCGGATGATTCGCAGGTTGTGGATGTGGATATGGAATTACGACACAAAGTGGTGAGTTGTCTTATTATCTCTCTCCCTCTCCGTCGAATGCGTGTGCTGAAAATGATATGATTACTAGGTCCCCGATCCGAAATCGGTTCCGCATCTACATGTCGTGTCTATCAGCGGGGTATATACAACTAAGAACACATCCACAGCAGGTCGCGACCGCGCACACTCACACTCGGGCGTGCACACCCACACTCGGGCATGCACAGTCACACTCGCGTCGTACGAGAAGGCGCGCGGCGGTATGAACCTGTAATTAGCATGTGATCGAGATCAACGCTGCTCTCTCCCGTACCCCCACCATCGTTGCTCCCGCCGTCGACCCCAGCCGAATGCAGGACCATCCCGCCTCGCTGCTTCACCCTTGCCAAGCTCCAAAATCCTCCGGTCAGAGGCGCATCAAATCCGCGAGCGGTTGCCGGGTGAGTTGTCGCTTATGGCTAGTTCTGCGCAGTCCGACCAACCCAGTTCAGCAGCTCGGCTCGACGGCAGCGTCCTTGCGACCATGAGAAGTATTGAGATGGCCGTGGTTTTGTCCTTTTGGTGAGCCATTGATTGGGGCTTGCCCGGCGCGGACTGATCCGTCGACCATGGACTCAGAGGCGCGGCACCACTGAACGCTTTTACTTTGCCGCCAATTCAAACATCAGTTTCCAGCAGTTGCCGAGAGGGATTTAGACGGTGGTTGTTTTGTTCTCTGGTGAGCCGTCAATTGGGGCTTGCTCAACGTGGACCAAACTATTGGCTATAGGCCCAGAGGCGCGCCCCCTGTGATTTGCCGCCAATCTAAACATCGGCTTTCCACCGCGCACAAGGGCAGCATAACTCATTCCTTATAGCCAGCAGTCGCCAGTGAGTCGCATATTCTGACTAGTTCGACGCGTCTTATCCAATACAATGCTAGGCAGCAAATCAGCCTCGACATCGTATCATCCCTTCCGGTACTGCTCCCGCCCCAAGAGCTCCTCTTGCCATCAACAACCAAGCCTTTTACAGAAAGCAGACAACGACGGAGAGCTTGCGTGCCAGCAAGCGGGGCTTGTATTGAGTTAAGGTACTGCTGTCGAATTCTTACAATAGATACCAAATATAACGTCCCGGGCCCGACGTGTGGCTATAAAGTCTGAGTGCAAAGTTTTAAGGTACTGCTGTCGAATTCTTACAATAGATACCAAATACCGCTATGCGACGGTCGTCTATCGGCCCTATGGGCCGTGTGGTTATAAAGTCTGAGTGCAAAGTTCAACTACGCGCATCTGCATGCCCGGGTGTGGGTGTGCATGCCCGAGTGTGGGTGTGCGCGCTCTGAGCTGCTGTGGATGTGTTCAAAGTTGTCTTTAGTCCTATCAGCGCCCTAGCCAATGACCAACCAACCTGCCAACCGACTCCCCGCCCCCTCAGGATGTGAACACCGCCCGCCCAGCTGCCAAGGAAATGGACGCACCCTCCTCTCGACCCAAACCCGACGACAAGGACAGACTAAATCCCTCCGCCCAGAGCACAATTTCTTCGACGCCCTGTACACGGTGCAGAGCGCATACATCACAAGTCTGAAGGCGGAGAATGCGGTAGTCATGGGTAGGAATGGGTGTCTGAGAAGCAGGCACATGCATGCTTGCTGGTGCTACTGTTGCGATCCAGACTTGGTTTTGGTGTTACATACTCCACAGTTCCATTTTGTGTTACAATACTTGAATCCGTTTTGTCTATGTGTCCTTCCCTGTTCCAGTTTTTTTTTTCACTGTTTGTTCTTTTCTTTCATTTCTGCATTCATCTTCATCTCAGTTATATCGTGCTTTTGCTGACCACATAACAGCCAGGTATTCGACGGACTCGACTCCATCCAGCAGACGACATTCCAGGGCCGTGTCAAGTAGCTGGAAGAAGACATGGAGCGGTGTCGAATGTGCCGGAGGGAGCGTACAATAGAGCATGCTTATGAGCAGCGTAAAATGCGCAAAATGGAGAGACTCGGGAGGGACAACAACCGGCGTCGGGCCTTGGTGGGTGAGGGGGGTGAGGGGGGATGTAACGGACGGAAATGCAGGACCGTGGCCAGGATTGCGAGTGGATTAGGGCAACGAGGACTGCGGGGAGGGATGGGAGTGAGGGTTGTCAACTGTTTTAGCCGCCGCCGCCACCACTGCATTGACACAGTTTGGACTCCAACTCTAAACAGCAGATGTAGATGTGTTCATGCACACTATCAATGCAACAACAGTGTGGGTGTGGAAAGGCAAAGTCTGAGACGCTTGTTTGGTGTTGAGAGTCAAAGTCAGGGTGCGGGCATTGAAGGTGGGGAAATTGGAGAACAATCGTGGCCCAGATGGGACTCCTCACTCAGAAAGTGGATCCCAAGTGTTTTCAGTTTCAATCTTAGGAGTTTTGATGGGTGCATACATCATTGCAGCCTCAATTCCAATCTCTATATGAGTTTCATTTCTAGCTAGATAGTAAAGGAGAAGGATAAGGAGGAGGTAAGAAACTATATTCTGCTAATTCTGTGGTATGCTGCATATTGTAGAAGTGAGCTATCATGGGATTTCTCCCATGAGCGACGCCAAAAATGCCACTGTTGACTTTCAGGTGTCATGAGTAAATTTGCCACTTCCATTGTCTCTGATTTACATCCACCAAGGCTGAGATGTTTTAACCAGTACTTTTTAGAATAGTTCACAAGTATGAATTTATCTTCTATGTCTGGAATGTTACTCCAATCCCCTGTTCTGAAGTGGCAGAGCTGTGCAAGACAAGTGCGGGCAATCATATCATGACCAGATGATGGCTGAATGCTATATTGCTTTGCAAGACTAGTGACCTCAGTTGTTAGATAGTCACGAACAGATGAGTGAGCAAGCTGGACCTGATGAGTGATAACATAGTCAGTTTTACAATTATGATTAGAGAAAATGTTTACGGACAATATTCCTTCTTGCATCCCATTTCACCTCAACAATGACGACAAGACTTGAGAGTTGTTGTGTCAACAGCATTCTATTTTGAGTTTGCAAGGCAGCATCAAATTTCCACATAGGGGTTGATGTATCAAATGCAAGTGCAGCATCATTCAACTCATCAATGGTGATGTTGCGGATGGAGAGACACAACCATTGAAGAGCTCGATGCAACACTGGATCATAGTCATCAGTGCCGCGGGAGAGAATGTGGTCGTAAAGTGCATTTAGATCCCGAGGTAACTGTGTGAGAGCTGTAGTCAATTCCTTTTTATTACGGCACTTTTCCAGCTCGCAAAGCAAGCAAGCAACAAAGCGAAACCTGTGAACAGAATTAGAATCAAACAAAAAATACAGTCAAAAATCAAGATCTCACATGCCTGCTCCGCGTTCCATGAGAGTTTTTGTAATTTTTTGCTTTTCCTGTGGTTTCCAATGTTTCAGAGCATTATTTGTTTGCAGCTGATTGGCAATGAAGAAAGCAATATCATCAAGCATGCAGTTCTCGCCATTCAGATTGATCTGTTTGGAGATGGAGGGAAGACAAGCTGTGAAGGGATCCCGTGGCTGACTTGTCACCACAAGATGCAACCTTGTGTTTTGCCATTGATGCACCAGCTTGATGAAGTCAAGCAAGTGATGATGCTCTGATGCCGAACATTCATCTAGTGCATCAAGGACAATGTAGGTATTAGGAAGATCCTGGAGAACCTTCTCCAGCATCTCAAGTACAATGTTGTGTGCAGGAGAGATTTGGCCACCGCGACCAGCCACGTGATAGTAGTTGCTGGTAATGCAATGAGGATTAAGAGTGTACCGTGAGAGCTGGTAGAGGAGCGACCGGATGGCCAGGTTCAAGCGGTCCTTGCTGCCATCGGACTCATTGACACTGAAGTAGAAGAATGCCAATGGGATACTTTTATCAGCATCAATGTTGTCAAGGATGCTTGAGCTGATTGGAAGGAATAAGTAATGTTGGAGCAGCCAGAAGTGCTTTTACTACCTGAGGACTGTCTTTCCTGTGCCCGCTATGACCCACGGTCAGTCACTGCATGTAACTTATGTTCTGCAACGTACAGTTCCCTGATATCCATAACACAGACCCCGGAGTCCTCTTCCATTCAAGAAAGCGTTGATCATGCAGGATGAGCCATTCCCCAGTGCCCTCCATCCTTGCCTCTGGAGCCCGCGTGAGATTGGAACGCCCGTCAGGAGGACTTTCAAGCCATTTGAAGAGTTTTCCCTCGACACTGGATGACAGAGTCAGATATTAGCATGCAACTGGTAGAATGCCACTAACACTTGGCCATGCAGATAGTCCACCTTCACTACCAGTGCAAGCGCACATTTGGTCTTGAGGGGCAGTCTATCAGAATTTGAAGTGTTCATTTGATTGATTACATACCTGGAGACGATCGCGATACCCATCCATCTCCTTATCCAGTGCGTTGAAATCGGCACTGAACTTGTCGTGGCCAGCGCCCTTCGTGAACTTGCCGTGTTCCTTGTATCGTTTGACGGAGTCGGTCACATTGTCGAGCAGTCTTCGAAATGTTAGACAGTCCTAAGCGTCGTATAAGAAAGTGAACTAACTCCTGATAACCGAGCAAGTCGGCCTTCAGATCGTCAAGCAAAGCCGAACGACTGGTAGCCTGGACTTGTTCGAGCACCGGGGCGATCGTGTTCCAAATCGCCTGGGATTTCTCGACAAGTCGGGCTACCTGTTCTTGATCTTCCGTGTAATTCTAGGCGAGGGATCCGTGAGATCGTGACACGTACAAATATGAGCAACGATATTGCTCACCTTGTATATCACAAGCACCTTTTTCATGGCCGCCACCACGGGTCCCACCCAGGGAACGGTCTGAACAACACTTCCCACTTGTTCAAGTGCGCTCAGGATGATATCTCCGTTCGAGATGACCGTGTCGACTAGTCTGGGTCTATCGGGCTGCCTAGCGGGCCCAGATGTCGTCTGACTCGTCTGCCGGTCGACTACTAGAGCTGGGGCGGATATTTCGTCATTCTCTGCGTGGTCGCCTCCGCTGGAGATTGCCGACTCCACCAAAATGGGTCCACAGGGAGGAATCCGCTGTGAGGACGACGTCCGCTCGTGTACAGCAGCAGGGGCGGATGCTTCGTCGAGTGCGCGCGGAGGCTGGTCGTATGGGGGATTCCTGGACAATGACTCGCGGCGAATAACACGCCTCAGCCACTTGCGAATGCCCTTGAGTAAATGCATGGATATCCAAGATGAGGTGAGCGAGAGGAAGAAGAGAAGAGGGATACCGGGGACCTGTGGGAGGGAGACGTCTGCTGACGAAACAATCCGTCAATCAAACATCGGGCCCATGCTGTAGCTCAGTCTTCTCCGCGCGAAAAAGGGATGTACACACCAGATACTCGGTAAGCTAACAGCCTCATGACGACCTTACTGCATAGCCTACAGAACAATTTCCGCATTGCTTCTAAGGGCGCCATGGTGGGCACTAGCTACTACGGATGATATTTGAAAGAGTTACAATATAGCGTGCAAAGGGCAGTGTGCCGGATACCCATTAACGACTTCGGGACCTCGCAGAAACTTCGACATGGACAGGATGCCTGGATTCTCCGAACAACGTCCGAAAAGGACCGTGATGATGAAAGCTGACGACCGATGAGAACATAGCCGATGATCTCTCCAGTCTCGGCCTTGGGCAATTGCGACCCGCACCAGTAGCCCGTTCACACGTTCATAATTTTTTGTATCTGTATCGCTAATCCAGTCAATCCTTGTTCCTTGTGCGACTTTCCGGTCCATCCTCTCAAGACTCTTGCTATTTCATTCGCCACCTTCTTATTGACCGCCAAACAGTCTGCGTGGGTGTGCTGTCCCGAGCGCCGAGAACGTGAGGAGAACCGTTGTCCAATCGAGGACGTCTACTCGTAGCGTAGTATGCGCGCGATCAAAATCAAATCCGCCTCCGTCCATAACACTCACTAAATCCACGGCGGTGCGACAGATTCCTCTGACGCTCACATCTTCGGGATAGTAGACCTGGCGCACGAAACAGCGAGCATTCAAAACATTACGGGCACTGGATGTAGTATTTCGGATTTCCAATGAATCTCTCAGGTGACGACCGACTTTACTGCTGCGAGATTTTTTGTCACCTACAACAACGGCAGTAATGTACTGAGAGCCTAACTCGACCCAGAATACATCGCATCTGCAGCAAGGTGTAAGTACATACATCTTGTCGCGAGCGGGCGAACACGCTGACGAGGGCCCAATCAGCTGTGTACCAAGCTGCTATCCAAAGACGGAGTCGGTCCAGCCACGACTCGGACGCCGAGGATCCTAAGGTGGTTGAGCTCGAGAGGCTGTCACACGATCCGGAAGAGCATGAATCCATGCGGGAGGAGCCGCTATGTCAAAGCTCGTTGTCGCGCCCGGCGATCGTGTCGTTGGAATGAGGGCGTGTCCGCCGTGACGAATGGACGAATTTCTGGGGATAGTGTAAGTGATGCAGATCGGCAGAAAAGGTGGCTTCTCCGTCGTGAATAATACTATACATGCGATCTCACGTACCTGCGTCCATGATTCCCGCCCAGATGAAATGAACGTGCAACTTCAGTTCCATGGTAGTTGGTAGTGATTCCAAGGGCGTAGCTGAGCTGCTTACGAGGGCGACATAAATCAGACCGCCATAGCTGTCGAGCAACATCGTCAGTGGCAGTGGAATCAATAATATTAATACCCGACGGCATGAATTTGGATCATGACCCGTAATCGAACCTCGAGGCGTGTTAGCGTTCAATACGCTCTATTTGCAAGACACTACGAGACGCTTGCCTCGAGCTGACCCCTGCCAGGTTGGAACAGTTCGTGACAAGCAGAAGGGCGTCGTTTCCTACTTGAAAAAGCCGGTGAGAATACTTAGATAAGTCAAATCCTATTGTACGCCAAAGACGAGACAAAACCTGGCTCTGAATGCCCCTGCCGGGATTGAGACTACGGCTGATGCGGCGTGGTGCGATTGCGGGGAATACAGATTTACTTCATGGTAGTGTTGCCGCGAGGCAGAGGTAGCTTGAACCCTGACCTTGACTCGACTCGACTCGTTACCTTATTAGGAAAGCGAGTCGAGTCGAGTTTGATGGCCTCGCGCCTCCCTCGTTCAAGGACTGATGCGTAGTTTGATGGCTGCCGCACTCCCTCTCTGATGGCATGTAGTGAGAGATTTCGATAAATTCGTGTGTTATGGACTGCCGCCGTGGCCTATGGGCACTGAAGCTGTGGCAAAAGACTCCAACAAGCCAGTAGATAGAAATATCGGGCCCCGGGCGCCGTACTTTGAGCCGGACTGCATGAAAGTGTGAGATATCCGTGCTGCTCAGCAGCTGAGACGATGAAAACATCAATTTCTCATCCATTCACCCCATTATCATTGCCAAACTGCATTCAGCCATTATGGATGTTCATTTCGGACATTTCCCATACTCACTAACAGCCGTTCTACGGTACAGTCTTCTGGAATCCACTGAAGGACATGCAGAACTCAAACAAATGCGCCATCTTGCGCCGAAATGCCGACTGCCATTTTGGGAGGTTTCCTCGAGGTACCTTGATGGCGCCTCGAACTCGACTTGACTCGACCAAGCGAGGTAACTCCGGTCCGCTGCCTCGAGCTCAACTCGACTCGCCTCGCGGCAACACTACTTCATGGTCAACGTCGAAAAGGCGCCGGAAGCAGTCGGCTGCTCGGCTGCGTGAATCGCCGGCTACTTTGTCAGCAGTGTCCAGACCACCACGCGAGCTGATCTGCCCTTGCCCGGTGGTATTATCATCGCATGTTGGTCATTTACCACTGCCAGACACACACGACCTACCAGTGACGCGCTCGCCGCCCCCACACTTACGACGCGCGAGAGCACGTATACGCTCCAGGACTTTCAGGGAGACTGGATCTCCTACGGGCAGGAGACTAGGTGCGTTTGTTTAGAAGCTTGCGGGATCGCGCTGACGAGATCTTTGCAGTGCTTTTTTTCAACTACACGCCCGAGTCGCAGGGTGTGGCGGTTCTGTTACAGATGCGTCCTCCGTGCGCGCACCCGTATCTGCCATGACTCGGGACCTTACTGGCGCGCTTTGCAGCCCAATCCGAGACGATCGGCGCTACTTGGAGCGAGACGAGCGGGCGATTGTGCGCCTCCATTTTCAAGGCTGGGAACATGGATACGGCGTCGTCTTTCTCAAATCCTAGGTTCGTTTGGTTTCCTGTTGAATTATGTTTGGGTGCTGATATGTTGGTAGATGCCTCGAGCGGCCACCCACTATCTTCTAGCTCGAATGGCACCAGATCTGGCTCTACCGGAAGCGTCCACCATTGCTTTAACCCACCCGTATAAAATCATCTTCGTTAATACAAACGACGACCTACGCGCTGCGCAGGATCAACGCGGCTTTTCACCCGCACATGACACGGAGCCCAGTACTACACCCAGGACAGACACGATCACCTTTGGCAGTCAAACGCTAACCCCCAGACCGGGAAGAGCGCATCGTAGAACAAGGGCGGTATGTGTTCTTTTCTTCTTGCATTGTGGTTCGTGGCCGTCTTTGCTTGGATACGTGGTGCTGACTTCATCGTTTTCAGACTCTCTAGCCAGCTTATCGATGACCGGCGATGATTACCGAGCTACCGCGCCCGATGCAAGGCTCGGCGGGATGGGGTCCATTCGTCCAGCTCCACGCGTCGAGCGAAGAACTCGGTGCTGCTCTCTCGAGTCACAAACTCGCTCTTGAGGCGTCGAGCTCCCGCGTCACTTCTCCTGGGTTGACCTCGAAAATCGGCACTGCGTCGTCCAGCTCCAAACATCCATTCGCCACCCCCAAATGTGTCCCCGGTCCATGACGATCCTGAGTCGCGATGGGAAGACGACTGAGCGAGCGAGCAGCGTCTACATCCTTTTCCAACCGCGACTGCCAACCCTCACGAAACACCCTCCCTATCCCTGTCCTCACACAGAGCGCCGTCGCGCCGTCGATCGAGAGTCAGTTCGCTTGCCAAGCCCGCGCGAAACGAAGACGAACACTGGATGAATGAGAAGAGGGGACGGAGAGAAACAACGCGCAGGGGGAAGAGGGCTACCGCCGGCGGGGGGCAGAGACTGCGCAGGAGGTGAGGGGTAGGAGTGGGGTGAAGAGGGGGGACGGGCACTAAGGGCATGGATACACAGAGGATGGCGGGGAAGATCAACGAGGCGAGGAGAGGGAAAAGGAGCTGAAGACGGAGGACCCGCGGCGGAACGGGGCAAGAACCCTCACCTCTCGTATTACACGAGACCGTCTGACGGCTGATGCGGTGGCGAGAATACGACGCCGCCGACAATAGAAGACGGGGAGGGGGGTGGCGAAGGAGGTGGAGTGAAGGGGTGAAGGTGCTAGGGGCTAAGGCAATCGACGTGATGATTGGGGAGAGAAGGACAAGGGTGGTGAGGGGATGGGAATGAGGACGCAGCAAACGAAGAAGAAGAGGGGGATCGGGAGACGGAAGAAAGGGAGGTTAGAGAGGAGAGGGAAGATCATACCGGGGAATTGGGTGGTACAATGGTACGCGGACTGCCCAGCGCACCCCGGCCGTGGCAGGCAAGGAGGCTGTGTGGAGAAGATTGGCTACGCCCGCCGTACAGCGCAAATCAGTGACTCCGGGTGTGCAGTGCGAGTTGGCGGCTCAGACTGTCCAGCGCAGGTCCGCTACGGACGCTGTAGCCAGGAATTCTGCTACGCTGGCTCTCCCTCAAAGTTCTGCTACACGCCACTTGAGCCCGCCGCTCCGCCCAGTAGATCAGCTGTTTGACAATCAGTCATCGTGGTTCTTTGTAAATTCGGTCACTCCGGCTCTTGATACACCACCCCAGCCCGTCGTTGAGGATCCTGCCCCGCCTCCTGTTTGTCAATCTGCTGCACATCATAAATTTGCTATTCTCACCCACTCCCAATCTCAGTCGCAGGAACAGGAACAGGAACAAGAATTGTGCACGGACATTGGCAATTTGGACGTACAAGTGCGGATTAGGACGAAGCGGATGGGAGATCACACAAGGAGAAGGCAAAAGTTGTGAATAACAGAGAGACAAATGTGGTATTGAGGAGAACAGAGAGACGACCGGTCCTGAGGAGAAGACAACTTTGCTTGGGGAGAAAGATAAGCTATGTTTTGCTGTTTTTTTTCTTATGTTCCGTTTGTTGTGCGAGCTAATGCTTCGTAGACTAGGGTTGGGGACATTTGGAGTTGCAATATTATAAAGAGAAATTCATGAGTTGTATTGTCATCTCTCTGTCTGCCTTGGCAGGCTGTTGAATTGAATAAAGTCCCTGTCACGGCCAAGCCAACTTTGAACCTGTGAGTTGGGTGAAAAGGAAACGGAAACGGCTACAAAACTTTTGAGCTGAAACCATTTTTTCGAGCGACGAGCTAAGTGAGATGGGATCCGCTACCCCGTCTCACTATAGCTCTAACAACCAACCATCAATCAAATGGCTCTCTAACTTCTCTGAAGTCCTGCTGCTGCTCTGCAGAGGTTGGGGTGGGTGGGCCAAAGAAGTCAAACCCAGACTGGCAATGCTTGCGTTCGGCAGTCGCTGGGTACCCAAATACTGAGATGATGACGGTGAGCAAGAAAGAAGCACGTCCACAATCACATTTGGTGTTCTCTGATCCAGCACAAAACAGCGCCTCGATTCCTCCTTCCCGCGCCGGCCCCCTCGAGGCTTCCAACATTTGAGGGTCACGTCAAGTAGCTGGTGAAAGAGGACGTGTAGTAGTGAAGGGCATTGTGGCGCTGTTGAGTGCCCCAGAGGGACCACATGCATCTGAGCAGCGCAAAATGCCGCTCAAAATGGAGAGGCTGGGGAGGAAAGACACCTGACTCTGGGCTTAGGTGGGTGAGCCAGATGGACTGCAAGAGGACTGAGACAACAAGGACTTAGGGGAGGATGTGCATTGTTGGGATGATTATGATGGGAGTGAGGGCAAATCATTGCCACCGCCCCTGCCCCTACCACATCAACACCGGACAGACTCCCAAAAGCAGCCTGAAATGTCAACGGGCAACATGGTGACACACACTACCAACACAGCAAACCAAATCCGTAACAGACAGAGTCAAGGCATACAGAACCAAAGATAGTCTGATGGAACCGTCAAGAGTCAGAGCCAGAGTCATGAGGCAGAGAGCGCCGGGAGCTAGAGTCAGGGTTGGCCCGGTCTTAGACCCCTCCGGCAGAGGCTCAGCCTGAGTCTTCCCAATGACAGGTGGACACACAAGCCCAGTTCCAACTGTTGCATCCTGAGTTCCAACACATATACAAGTTTTATTCACAGCCAGATAGTAGAGGAGCTAGCAGCGGGAGAGAGAAGCAAGAGAAATACTTTTGCATATAGAAGATGGCGGAGAGAGGACGGTGTGGGGCTGGGATTCAAGGCAAGGGAGGTGAGTTGATCTTGTTTTCTTTCTTCATTCTGTCCTGCTCTTCATTGTGATTTGGTCAATTTGTCTCTTTAATTCTGTCGCTAATCCTCTCCCTGCAAGTACTTGCATAGCACTTCCTTAGTGTGTCAGGGCATGTGAGGAGTTTGGGTGTATGGAGCCTGAGGTTGTAAGTAACTATTTGTGTATAAATGTTTTAGTGAAATATTCATCATTAAGTTATTCACTGAGACATTACCCGTTCTATCATTCTGAACGTTCTGCTTGAAAGATGTTGTATTGAGCTGAGTAAAGAAACAACTTACTTGAAAATGAGCGCAATTTGAATGTAAGAGTCAACAAAGGCTAATTTGGGAACACTTCTATTATATATTGGAAACACATGTAGTATCATGTACTAATGAATCAATCTTGTTTATTCTCTTTTATTGTTTTTTGTACCAGTAGAATCTGCATGATCTCTGGGTTACAAGCTCTATCCTTATGCATGAACCAGTAATTCAATACAGGTTCAACATCGGCTCTGTGCTTTATCAACAAACAAATTGTTCCAGCCAATCTCCGTCTAAAAACCACCAATCAAATTCTGCATGGCCCCTTGTGGCACTCAGTAGAGCAGTTCCATTCAGCTCTCCAATTGTGTTGACATCAGCACCGTTTTCAATCAAGATTTGAGCAATGGCTCTATGTCCCCAATAAGATGCTGCCTGCAATGCATTCTCATATTCACCACCTTGAGCATTGACATTGGCGCTGTGACCAAGAAGAAGTTGAACAATACTGACATGTCCACTATGAGCTGCAGCTTGCAATGCATTCCCATAATAACCACCTTGAGCATTGACATCAGCACCATGGTTAAGAAGGGTTTGAACAACAGTGGTATGTCCATAACAAGCTGCAGCCTGCAATGCATTTCCAAAATAATCACCTTGAGCATTGACATCAACGCCGTGGCCAAGGAGGGTTTGAACAATAGTAACATTTCCACAAGAAGCGGCAGCACACAATGCATTCCCATAGTAACCACCATGAGCATTGATATCAGTGCCTTGATCAAGAAGGATTTGAACAACAGTGGCATGTCCACTATAAGCTCCAGCCTGCAATGCACTCCCATAGTAACCACCTTGAGCATTGACATCAGCGCCGTGGCAAATGAGGGTTTGAACAATAGTGGCATGTCCTTTCAAAGTTGCAGCCTGCAATGCATTTCCATATTTGCCACCTTGCACATTGACATCAGCGCCGTGATCAAGAAGAGTTTGAACAGTAGTGGCATGTCCATAATAAGCTGCAGTCTGCAATGCATTACCATCTTGAGCATTGACATCAGCACCGTGGTCAAGGAGAGTTTGAACAATAGTGACATGTCCATTCAAAGCTGCAGCCAGCAATGCATTACCATCTTGAGCATTGACATCAGCACCATAGCCAAGGAGAGTTTGAACAATAGTGGCATGTCCATTCAAAACTGCAGTCTGCAATGCACTTTCATGGTCATAAGATTGAGCATTGCAATCAGCACCATGGTGTAAAAGGAGAATAACAAGGTCATTATTGCCGCATACAATGGGTGACATGAGAGCAGCATTGAGTACTTGCTGTTTGACTGGACCAGCTATAAGTATAGAATGGACTACATTCCGCTGATTGTTGTATGCTGCATATTGTAAGAGCGAAGAGTTATGCACACTCTTCCATGAAGAGAATAAATGCCACCAAAAATGCCACTTTGGACTACTAGGTATCATGAGTAAATTTGCCAATTCCACTCTCTCTGATTGACATCCACTGAGGTTGAGATGTTTCAACCAGTAATCTCCACAATATTCCACAAGTTTGAAATTAGCTTTCATGGCTGGAATTTGGTTAATGTGACTCCAGTCCTCTGTTTTGAAGTAGTGCAGTTGTGCAAGACAAGTATGAGCAATCATATCATGACCAGATAATGGCTCAACGCCATATTGCTTTGCAAGACTGGTGACCCCAGTTGTAAGATAATCACGAACAGATGAATGAGCAAGTTGAACCTAATGAATGATAATCTAGTCAGTTTTAAATCATATTCAAAAAAGAAATTACAAACAAAGTTACTCTTTTCAAGACCATATTTTTGTTCAATAATGACAACTAGACTGGATAGTTGTTTTATTAAGAGCATCCTGTTTTGAGTTTGCAAATCAAGGTCAAATCGCCATATAGGAGTTGATGTGTCAAACGCAAGTGCAGCGTCATTTAACTGATCAATGGTAATGTCTTGAAATGAGAGACACAGCCATTGAAGAGCTCGATGTAAGCTTAAGTTATAGTCATTACCGTTGCGTGTAAGAATGTGGTCGTAAAGTGCATTCAAATCCTGAGGTAGCTGTGAGAGCGCCTTAGCCAATTCTCTCTGATTATGACACTTCTCCAGCTCACAAAGCAAGCAAGCAACAAAGCGAAACCTGTCAAAAGAATAAAAATCAGATAAATGGAAGATATAGTCAATAACTGAGATCTTACATGCCTGCTCCACGTTTCATGAGAGTTGTCATGATCTTCTGCTTCTGCTCTGCTTTCCAGTGCATTAGAGCATCATTTGTCTGTAGCTGGTTGGTGATGAAAGCAGCAATGTCATCTCTCACACAGATTTCAACATTCATGTCAATCTGTCTGGAGAGGAGAAGAGGGCGGTCTATGAAGGGACTACATGGCTGACTTGTCATCAGGAAATGTAACCTTGTGCCTTGCCATTCATGCACTAGCTTGACAAAGTCAAGCAGACGCTGATGCTCCAATGGAGTACATTCATCAAGTGCATCAAGGACAATGTAGGTATCAGGAAGGTCCTGGAGAACCTTTTCCAGCATCTCAAGGACGACATTGTATGCAGGAGAGATTTGGCCACCACGACCAGCCACATGGTAATAGTCGCTTGTAACGCAATGAGGAGTAGGAGTGTACCGTGAGAGCTGGTAGAGAAGGGACCGGATGGCTGGGTTCAAGTGGTCCTTGTTTCCATCAGACTCGTTAACACTGAAGTAGAAGAACGCCAGTGGGATATTCTTATCAATATCAATGTTGTCAATGATGCTTGAGCTGGTGAGGAAGAAGTCAGTAATGTCGGAGCATCCTGAAGTGTCTTTACTACCTGAGGACTGTCTTTCCTGTGCCCGCTATGACCCACAGTCAGTCACTGCATGTAACTTATGTTCTGCAACGTACAGTTCCCTGATATCCATAACAGAGACCCTGAAGTCCTCTTCCACTCCAGGAAGCGTTCATCATGCAGGATGAGCCATTCCCCAGTGCTCTCCAACCTTACCTCTCGAGCCCGCGTGAGATTGGAACACCCATCGGGAGGACTCTCCAGCCATTTGAAGAGATCAGCCTCCATACTGGATGACAAAGTCAAGCATGAGCCAGTGAGAGATATGAAGATGACACTCACACTCGGCCATGCAAATAGTCAACCTTCACAATCAACGCAAGTGCACATTTGGTCTTGAGGGACAGTATATCAGAATTGATAGTTGTTGATTCAAGTGGTTACATACCTGGAGACGATTGCGATACCCATCCATCTCCTTATCCAGCGCGTTGAAATCGGCACTGAACTTGTCGTGGCCGGCGCCCTTTATGAACTTGCTGTGTTCCTTGTATTGTTCGACGTAGTTGGTCACTTTGTCGAGCAGTCTTCGGGATGTCAGGCATCTCTGAGCGTCGTATGGGAAGGTGATCTTACTCCTTATAACCGAGAAGGTCGGACTTGAGATCGTCAAGCAAAGCCGATCGACTACTGGTTTGGACCCGATTGAGCACCGGGGCGATCGTGTTCCAAATGGCCTCGGATTTGTCGACCAGCTGCGCAATCTGCTCTTGATCCGCAGTATAATTCTACGAGAGTGCTCCCTGAGCTCCATGACGGGTGTAGAGAGAGAGAATTTGGTGACCTTGTGCATCTCGAGGAGCTTTCTCATCGCCATGACCACAGGTCCCACCCAGGGAACGTGCTGCACGACCAGTCCCACCTGATCAAGCGCCCCGAGGATGATTTCACCGTTAGAGAGGACCGTGTCGACCAGCTTGGGCTTATCGGGTCGCACGCCCCGCGAGGACGACTTCCCGGGACCGTCTACATCAGCCGGGGCGGAGATTTCGCCATTGTCTGTGCGGTCGCCTCCGTTGGAGATGGCCGACTCCACCGGAATTGGTCCACCAGGAGGAACCTGCTGCGAGGACGAAGTCTGCTCGTCCACAGCAGTAGTGGCGGATACGACGTCGAGCGCGCGCGGAGGCTGTTCGTCTCCGGGCTTCTTGGACGCCGACTTGCGTCGAGAGACGCGATTCAGTCGCTTGCCGATGCTTTTGAGCTTATGCATGGATGATTCGAGGATGTGTTCAACGGGAGGAGGAAGAAAGGAGTACAATAACCCGGTCCTGTGGAAAGCTGTTCGGTGTGAAAACAATCTGTCAATCAAAGGCTGTCCAGAACATCGCACTCTCACGGTCTTCTTCACGCGAACGAGGCATGTACACAGCCTCATTGTTAGATGTCCCACTGACTGACCCTGCTCACAGAACCGATTCCGATTGGGTTCCGCATTGCTTGTGAGGGCCCCGCGGTCGACGTTCACACTTATGCATGATCTTCAACAGCATTATAGTGCACAGACATACACGGAACGAGCGCGTGTAGCTACAGGTGACAGGTCCCCTTACACGACTCCCCAGTCTTCCGTCTTGAGACGGTTAATGTCTTCCATCTCCCAACCGAGCGCATGAGCGGCCGCCACGAGGCACGAAGATAGCACGAGCAGGGTTATCGCCACCAGCAATGCCGTTCGTTAGTGCTGTAGACTAGTACTCCGACTCTTGTGGAATGATGGAGATCAAAGCGGGGGTGAGTTGATGTACAATTATAATGTATCGGCAGCAAGCGCGCAAAGCATCACCTGTGAATTGGATGTGTTTGTGCGCGAAACGATTCGGGCAGTGTTGTATAGAATCTCCGTAGCGACTATCTGAATTGAGATTACGCTGACGCGATTCCTTGTCAGTGACACCACACATGGACCGCGTACTGGGCCGGAGAAGGATGGCTTCCAGTATGAGGTGGCGTGTCGGGTCACGGAAACGTGTTGTTAGCGGTGACAAAAGGGCTCAATGAAGTGAGAACGCCACTTACAGAAGCGGCTGTAATGTATTGAAGACCGGATCGATCCCGGGAGACATGTGGGGAATTTTCTGTGGGGAATTTCCGGGGAGGTATTGTAAGACACACTCACGAAGGCATCGTCGACTCTGACACGTTCTCGTGATACCGATAACTGCTTCGAAAAGACGCCGTCCTAATCCAGCAACGTATTCGGTCCAACCGCAAAGCTATGGGGTAGTCGGCGTAGCATAAGTCGCGTCAAAGTGAGGTCCTTGCGTGTAAAAGTCTGATTCGCCGTCGCGAGAATGATGGTATACATGCGGCGTACCTGTGTCCGTCGTCGAGTCTGAAATTGAGATTTCCGTGTTAATGCCCCGGTATCTATGTGTCCTGGGACCTGGAGACATGCTCAGTGCGAGTCGTTGATGGAGGCGACGTTCCCTCTCGCATAGAAAGTCGTACAACTGTCGAACTACCCCGTCAGCGTGGTAAGAGAAACTCGAATGCACAAACATAGCTCACAATCGGCCCTCGAGTAACCGCTGATTGAAGGACTGCCGGGACAGACTGAGTTGGAGCTAAAAGAGAATGCAAAAACAGGTGAAAGTGACCTATCGTCACCTTCCTGTCCAACCCAGGGGCCTCCACAAGAGGAAAAGACTTGAGCATTGTTCCGTAATCCTTGCAATTCAATATGTAGCCCGCGTACATCCATCGAGGTTGAGTGTCGAGGGTTGGGGAAAGCGCGAGGACGCGACTAACGCGGTGGTCTGAATTTCTCTGCCGGAATCGCAGGTGGTGCGCCGTTGCGGGGAAAGCCAAATGACTCCATAGTCAAAGGCAGACAGAGCCAACGGTCTGACTTTTAAACACGGCTACCCGAAAATCAGGCGAAATCGATGCTGAGAGTCAAAGAGTAGGATACGACGTCGGCCGGATCGGCTGCGCGAGTCGCCGCGCTATTTGTCAGCAGAGCCCAGGCTCAACGCGAGAAGCACGCGAGCTGTCCAGCGTTCTTCCACTTGAACAATCGCTTTGGATCGCGGGCCCAGTCGCGTACCCCACAATCAACGGCGCCTACTCCATGGCGGAGAAGACGGACTCGGACATGCTTTAGGATCTGGAGAGAGAATTTCTACAAGCCTTGGCGGAAATGGCGGGAATATAGTGCGTTTGTTGTGTTGCCAGTGGAGGGGAGGGCGGAGCAATACTGCGACTTCCGAAGTGCCGAAGTGCCGAAGTGGCCGAAGTGGCCGAAGTGCCCAAAGTGAGCTATTACGGCGGGGGATCCTTTGTAGGACGTAACTAGTTCAACGTTCAACTCGTACCACCATGTATACCCTCGCCGCATTGTTTGACTACCTTCGCACAAAGACAGAAGAGGCTCCCTCCCTTACAGGGCTGTCTGTATCTCAGCTCATACTTTTCATACGCCTTTGCATATCTCTCAAGCGGGATATCATCTTAGTTCAGCCTCCCACATACGACCCTGCCCTTCCGCCAACCCATCTTTCACCCTCCGTTATTCAGTTTCTATCGCTCTCATGCACACTCAGCAGTGTTGAAACCCTCGCACTATGGTCAGAGTTGAGGACAATGGTTTGGGAAGCGGAGTCCGATGTTCTGCTTGATGCGATGAGGAACGACGCGTCATTTGAGGATATTTTCCAGAAGTATGGGGAGGAGCTTGGATTCCGTACGTCCCAGTCTCAAAATCCTGACTGTTACCTTATTCTCTACCAGCATCGTCGCGCACTCTTTGGCCACAGGCGACGCATTGCACCAATGCGTCATGTCCTCATTTCCGCAACACCAGGAAGCTTCATACCGCCGCTCAAACTCAGTGTATTCTTCTCACTGATGCCCACGGTCCGCTTGCCGCATGGGCAGTACATCTTACGTGCAATGGCTGCGATACCGTTTATCACCACAACTACTCTGTTCACAAGAATCGGCGAACCTACTATCACGACATCTCTGACGCAATCCAAGTCTCGGACCACTGTTACGTTGAGACTAGTGTTCTACGCTTTTGGCGTATGCAGATGGCATTTGGCTGGTATGCATTTCATTATCTGATTACGCTCATAACTGACGGTAGAAACAGGGTTTCCGGAACAAATGCTATACGAATGTACCTCGAAAAGCACAAGGGTGCACACCTTCCACCGTCCTGGAGTCTTGGCCTCCAGCTTTCCCATCGAATTGTCTGGGATGGCTTCTTCCTCTTCTCGCTTTGGCATGACGCTCAGCGTCGGGAGATACCTCTCCTCCTTCCACATGATGGTCTGCAGCGTGATCGTCTTCGTGAGGCCTTACGAGACCGTAATGAATTTATTAAAATCCACGGTCAGCCTCAGAAATACCACCGATGCGACGTATGTGTGCGTATCTACGAGGAGGCGGGAAAAGGTTGGCATAGTAATTTTATAACGTCTAACAATTTGTTAATTTGTCATCAGATCCTCACACTGTATCAGTCGTTGTCTGTGATGGGACTACCCTTGGCCGCTGTCGCTGCAGCTTTGGCTCCTGCAAGGAACCCCTCGAAAGCACAAAGGATCGATTCTGCCTTCTTCATGCTGCACACAACGATCTCTGTTGTGTTGACGAGTGTCAGAAGCTCGCTCGACCTGGCCTAAAGACATGTGGTACTTCCAGGCACGCTGACGCTGAGCGTCGTTACACCGCTCGCAATAAGGCCTTTTTCAAACTATCCGAGCGCCTGGAAAAGGCAAACCGATTCAATCTTGACAGCTCAGCGCCTATTCCCAATCCTTTGCCTGTTCCTATAGAGGGTGACGGTGACGAGGAGGAGGAGGTTGAAGATGATACCGAATCTATCCTAGGACATACAGCGAAGAAACTCTCTGCAGTCTTTGCTCGTCGACGAACACACAACGAGCAGATTCTTGTATGGCCTTGTGGAGTTATTGTCGCAAGAGAGACGTTCTATCATTCTGAGTCTCTTCCCTCTGTTGCAGTTTGTGGATTTAGTGCTCAGTTTCACGTTTACTAACTTCCAGACTTAGGAATTTTTCATGGCGACGTTCTGGGACTGGTTCAAACCTAATCATCTCGTTTTCGATAACAACTGTGGATTATCGAAGCATGTCAAGAATGATCCACGTTGGAAGAAGATCGGCCTTTCTGTTGACACCTGGCACTTTGAGTGTAAACACTCGGTGTCTGACGTTTGGTGTCAGCAGCATTGCAATCCTGCTGCGTTTCCTGAGCTGATTGGAAACGACGGTCGTAGCTGGTGGTTCAACACAGAGATTGCGGAACAGACCAATGTTTGGCTCAAAGGATTCCAGGCGATAGTGCGCGAGATGGAGGGTTTCCGTTATGAGTTCTTTTTGGATGAGATGATCTTGATTCATAATGAATCCGTCGTTGAGCGCCTTGCTACTCGTGGTGCCAACCCTACCTACTGGGACCGTTCTCATGTATATGCTGCTTAGTTATCATAATACAGATTTCACACTGCATATGGATCGGATCGTGTGGCGATCGTGTGGCTGTGGCATTGAGACTTGGTGGCTGTGGCATTAAGACAACGTTCACATGCGGAAACCTGATACAACAGTAATTACATTCGACTATATTATACAGTAGGCTACAAGTAAAGCGAGAGAGTCATGGAGGTAGAGGTGGTGCATCGCGAGAGAGTCATGAAGGTAGGTAGCACAAAAGAGGAGAGAAAAGGTAGCACATTGAGATAGGATACTTACTCGTCATCCTCATCATCTCCAGCGTCGTCGTCCGCATCATCCCCTTCATCGTCATCCCCGGCGTCTTCTTCGTCATCCCCGGCGTCTTCTTCGTCATCCCCGGCGTCTTCTTCCCATACTTCCTCCTCATAGACAACCTTCTGGGGAGAGCGTTCCACACGCTTGCCCTTGCCCTTGCCCTCATATTCCCCTTCATCGTCATCGTCTGTGACCTCAACAATACGGGTGACTATGCGGCGTCGAAAGATTGGTGCCTGTCTTGATGAAGATGCTTCCGCAGAGGACTGAGTTGGTTGCGAGGATTGCGACGCCTGAAGAGATGATGTCGCTACTCGAGAAGATTCCCGAGACGACTCCCGAGATGACACAGTAGCCCGCACTCGAGAAGTGTGCGCCCAACCCCTACGCGAAGGAGCTGCCCTCTGCGGTGGGGATGACTCCCGAGAGTGTGATGACTCCAATTCCTCCAGCGGCTCCTCTTTGACAGCCTTCTTCAATTTCTGCTTGGCCATCTTGAGGGCCGAGTCGCGCAGTGGATTCTCCTTCGAGAAAAGGGACCAGCGGCCCTGATCCGTATGCCCGCCTTCCAGTGCACGGTCTCGGGAAGCTTGCGGCGCATCATCCCATCGTCCTAGATTGTCTTGGTAGGTGGAATTCTTGTACCGGACGCCAAAGTAGCCGGCAAAGGCGTTTGCTCGAGCTTTGTCCGATGGTGCATTTCGATTTGCATCGAAGAAAGCTGCCACGTCATCAACAAAGTAGCCGCGTGGCCAGGGAGAGCCATGCTTGGCCATCTTGAGGGCCGAGTCGCGCAGTGGATTCTCCTTCGAGAAAAGGGACCAGCGGCCCTGATCCGTATGCCCGCCTTCCAGTGCACGGTCTCGGGAAGCTTGCGGCGCATCATCCCATCGTCCTAGATTGTCTTGGTAGGTGGAATTCTTGTACCGGACGCCAAAGTAGCCGGCAAAGGCGTTTGCTCGAGCTTTGTCCGATGGTGCATTTCGATTTGCATCGAAGAAAGCTGCCACGTCATCAACAAAGTAGCCGCGTGGCCAGGGAGAGCCATAGCCTTCGATACGGGACTCGTCGCTGTCCGAGATATCTATGACTTCCAATGGTGCAGGTGGTACAGGCGGGTTAGGTGGACCAGATGGAGGGGAGGGTGACGCTGTGAACCGCGCTCCTAGGTCATTGTAGAGATTGGAAGGACTAGGTGGTGACCACGATGGTGATGGGTGTGAAATGCGAGTCGGTAGTGGGTTAGGTGATGTACGACGAGGCCGACGAGAGTGCCGCTCATCATGACTGGGTGACGAAGATTGGCGGGGGCGCTTCTTTGGCTTGCGAAGTTGTTCTGCTTTGTTGATGATGTCGTTATCATCGGCGCGCTTCACAAAGGCCCTCTCTGCATTGAGGCCCGTGCGAATATTGGATGTTGGCTGAGACGGTTGAGCAGACGACGGTGGTTTAGAGCCGGGTTGATAGTATTGATCAAATGTCGAAGGAGTGGTGGAGACCGAGGTGGGTGTAACGAATAGCGTATGATTTGGAGGGACTGTGGTAGTATGACCAACAGAGACACGCTCCCAGCGTCTCCGAGTTGGATTGAACAGACGGAGGAAACGAGTGTTCGATTCGAACCCAAGATCTTCAAGAAGCTCTCGACTGAATGAGAAGTTGGGGAACATTCCCTCATCCTGAAGCGTAAGAATTTCCGGGTCACTATCAGCGTCCTAGTAATGGTTAGCCTCAGAGCTCGATAGTGTAAAACAAAGGACATACCATCCAGGTCACGATTGAGACTGTACGCCTAAGGGCAGCTTCCATTGCCTGACGACGAGTCTCGGCCTCTCGAGCCTGACGCGCATGCTGCTGACGCTGAAGAGTCTCTTGGGTGAAAGCGTTCATCATCTGTGATTGGAAGCGTGGGTTTGCAGCTGGATTGGTAAAGCCGGGCGGAGCACCATCCCAGTTTGTTGTTCTCGATGCTGGTGGCTGAGGTCCAGATGATGGATGGTGTGGTGAGTCATGCGAGGTCGACTGTTGGGAGCGTGATGTGGACTGTTGGGAGCGGGAGGTAGACTGTTGGGAGCGAGATGTGGGCTGTTGCAAGCGTGATGTGGACTGTTGTGAGGAGTGGGAGGTTGAGGAACATGTTGAATTGGATGAGGGAATAATCCCGGGCTTCTCACGAGGACCGCGGGTGGTGTTGGTCTGGTCGCGAAAGGGACGTCCAAGTGGGGAGGGACCATCGTGTCCCTGCAAGTTGCAGCCTCCGCGCTCGCGACAGTGCTTCGCACAGCATTTACGCAAGCACTTGGAGTTGGCAGCCTTGGAGCAGCCAGCGCACTCGCAGGTGTCACGGAGTCGATCAGCCTTTGCCGGAATGCGAATGCGTATAGACGCATCATTAGGAGGATTTTGAGAGGAAGGTGCTGGAGATGAAGAGTGACGTCTTCGCTGTTGTGATGAACGGGGCTTCTTCTTGCCAGTGGGCCGGCGAACAAAGCGACACGCGACACCCGTTGTTGGATTGACGCGAAAGCACTAGAGGTAAGGTTGGTCAAGTACAATGGAGACCTGAGTAAGTACGCACGCAAGCCATCTTACTTCCCCCATTGCCATGAGCATCGGACTTGACCGTCACAAAGTCGGCAAAGCGCCCACAATTGGTACATGTGCGCCCATTGATGCCCGAGCACCTGTAATGGTCAATTAGACATAGGCGGGGCCTGGAAAACAGGTATACTCACTGCCTGGCGCGTTCTAGAACCTCTTCATCGGAAAGGTCACCCTCCTCATCTTCAAGACCATCGTGTAGACGTGAATATTCATCATCCTCGTTGTCGGAAGGAACAATATGTGATTGGCGTGGCATAATATGACAAAGAAAGAGCGGGAAGGAGGAAAGGGTGCGCAAAGGGAGCCAAAGGGCGGGGCAATGGTGGTGGTTGGTGAGGAAGATGGGCGCGTCGAGTTGGCACAGTGTTTGGTTGTTCGGCCTCTTCGGCAGCCGAAGCGTGACTTAGTCAGTTCGGCGATCGCAGTATTGCTTCATCCTGGTGGAGGGACGCTGATGAGAATCTGCAGTCCTCTTTTCTGACTCGCCCGTCAATCAGTGCCCGTCACAGACGCGTCCTCCATGCATCCATCGACAAATCTTGTTCGCTGGCCGAATCTGCGACTCCCGCGCACGCCTTCGACTACGCCAGCCGTAGCACAGCGCAAGTCGGCTACACCTGTTGTGCAGCGTAACTGCCCTACTCGTCCTGCGCACCGAAACTCCTCAACGTCGGCTCTGCCAGGCCAGCTGTCCGGCATATGTCTGCTCTGCCTGCCTCGCGCATCTGAACTCGTCCTCCCCGCCCCCTTCCACTGCTCTTCCACCCAACTATTCAGGTCCCCGTACCGCCCCAGCTCATATACTCGCACCCATTCCGCACACTCCGTCGCCCCCACATCTGCCCAAGGACCTACCAGATTTCAAATGCAGGAGCGCGCATGGATATGGACGAGGGAAAACCCACCTGGTCGGGCGAGAAGGTTGGATGGGAAGGAGAGTACGCAGGACTTGGGAATGAAGATGGAAGGACGCGGCGAATACGGAAGAGCAGAAGGTACCGACAGGATTTTATTGGGTGGAGATGCGCTGACGCGTGTTGATTCTTAGATTGAGCAGCAGCGTCGCCGTCCAGCACTAAGGTCGGTGTTACGGCGTCTAGTCTCAAAGGCTCTTTCGCAACGTCTCGAGTCGGTTCCGAAACAAGGCCATCCTGATTTGAAATGGAAGACATCTGAGCGTGCATCCTCTTCCAAACCCACATCCTCCGGCACTCTGCTCACCTCTTGCCCCACTCACGACGACGAGAACACGAAGGACAAGCACCAGAACACAACCACTCACGCCGCGAAACCCCTCCTCCCATTCCCGTCCTCGTCTCGAACGTCTTCTCACCGTACCTCGAAAAGGGACTCGATCGAGGTGTTTAGCTCCCAACACGAAACGAACACGAATATTACGCCTTGAACAAATTTAGACCGGCGTTCACCGCCGGAAGATGCAGAACCAGTGGCGAAGACTACCGCCGCCGCCGGGGGCGGAGATCGCTGAGGAGATTTCGCGCCGTTGGCGGGGAGATGGGAAGAGCGGCAGGAGGGCGAGGGGATGTGGGGATGGAAGACGGGGAGAGAGGGCGGTTGAGGACGGGGAGATCAGGCAGGGGAAGAGCAGGGTGAAAGTCGTGCGCGCTTACTCATCGGCGCGAGGTCTGCTACGCCGGCTGTGGCGTGGACTAAGTTTGCTACACCAGCTTTACAGTGGAAATCTGCTACGCCAGCTGCTCCGCGCAAGTTGTCCAACGAAACTTCAATACACCTTTAAATTCGAATTTTTCTTGTACACACGTCTCTACCTGAAATATAAGCGTCGTACTTCGATTTTCACGGCACGAATTTCATACACCCGCTCTGCATGTCGAATGTTGTACCCGGGACGCCACTAGACCCGTCAAAGCTCGATACAAACACTGGGCACGTTTACGGATAGCAACGACTTGACGGTGGAAATCTACAGAAAGACTCGATGGTCAGGGGACAGTGGGTGTGATTTTCCATCCCGCTCAGAGCCCACAGAACGGAGAGGAGAAAACAACGTACGGGGATCACTCTGGCGTCGCTGCCAGTGTTCGAGTTCCACCTAGAGAAGGGAAAATTATGTGGACGAGCTCGGATAGCGAATCCGCATCATAATCCCGTAACGTTCTTCTTGTAGACCTTCCGGCGTGTCATGCGGTGCGGCAAATACTAGTATTGAGGTGCGAATCCGCCGCCAGTTGCGAGTCCTCGGCCCACGGAATCATGATACCCGCCACGGGGAAGAGGACGCGTCCGGAATCGCTACGCGTCCGGAGTTGTGAGGCCGCGGTGCTAACCAAAGGCCTTAGGTATCAGGAATTGAGATCTGTTGGCCAGCATCTCAAGACAGAAATGAACCGAGCTCCCAGTCTTTGGTGCGGCGCACTCCAAGACAGCGTCTAATGATACTTTCATCCAGAGCTCTAGAAATAGTATCAGCGAGGAGTGCTCATATAACTGAATAGGGATGAACCCGCGCACGCATATGGGTTGTCGTGGGCGCTGGAATAGCAGAGAGTGATGACATCATCAAGTAACACCTTCTCCTCTGCCCATCACAAGCCCATCAGCGGTCGAGTACCTCATCGCCTCTTCTCGCAAACTCTCCGCGAAGGACGGCGCCTCGAGTCGGGCCTTATTGACATGTCGGCTTTTGGCAACTTCGAACGTCTTTCATCTCTTCAGACCACGACACGACACGACGCGTCGCATCGTCCCGGCTGTAGTGCGCCTTCTCAGCCAATGCGCGCGTCTACCTCTATGGGGAACACGTATATGGACACGGCATGCGAGCAGGCTGCATATGTGAGTGTCGGTTATGTATATTTCTCCAGAGGCTGACGAATTCAGGTTCATGTCGCGTCCACAAAGCCAAGACTGCCAGAAATTATGGATGTTCCTCTCCCAGCGCCCTACTCGCCGCGGTCAAAGACCCTCCTGACGAATGCCCGAATACGACCATCGCGCTACGCACGCCGAACGGAGTCTTTTTCACGCGCCGTACACCGTAGGTGCGACGCTGAGGGAGGAGAATGCGGAGTTGGTAAGAAGGAATTGGCTTTGGAGAAACAGGTACGTGTCTCTGATATCTTTTTTTTTGCTTTGCTGGAGATTTCGCTTTGGTCCCGTTCGCCTGATGCGAGCGTTCGTCTTTCACCAGTCTTCCGTTTCCTTGCGATGCTGTTGCATTCTTTCGTTGTCTTTTGTCTCGGCTTGCATTTATTCGCACACCCATTGACACACCCATTATTCTTAGGCATCGGTACTATTGCGTGGGCTTTCTTGGGCCGTGTCACGTCGCTCGAGGAGGATGTGGAGCAGTGGAAGCGATCGTTGCGCTTTTGGCTGGCATCCGTTGCTACGACGTCGACATCAACTCTCGCCGATTGTCGCTCACATCGCTCGCCCTTCATTCCAACTCGCGGGCTCAAGGCGAGTGCCGCCAAACCCACGGCGCTCCCCGCGTCCATCGACGTCCGATCCCCGTGCTGGCGCACAGCGCGTTTGTGGAGGAGTTTGATTTGCCTGTCAAGCCCTTCCAATAGCAGGAGAACTCGCATTTCGCATCACATGAAGCGCAGACTCCCCCCTCCCTAGCCGCGGGGGGCGGAGAATGCCGAGGAGGTCCGGGTGACGAGGGGGGAGGAGGTTGAAGCCTTCATGAGGGGCCGAGGGCGCGTAGGTGCGGAGGAGGTGCATCAGAACGAGCAAGGGGACGTGGGAGAGGGTGGCGGCGAGGAGGGGGAGGGGAGCTCCCGCATCTCAGAGACCTCCCGGACTACGCGACTTCGTCCGACGAGGATGTGGTAGGAGGCGGATGAGGGGCAGGTGAACAGAGATAGAGCGTAGAAAAGGAAGAGGAAGACGGGTAGGATATGTGGATGGAGGGCGGGACGGCCGAAGAAGAGCGAGAGGCAAAGGGAAGGGGAAGTCTATCGTGGGGAGGATGGAGCTTACACCCACGCCGGCCGTATGGTCACTGTCCAGCGCACCCCGACTGTGGCGAGGAATCGAGGCATGGTTACACAGGCGAGGCCCGTATTGTCACGGCCATTCCTGCGAAGGGCAATACATATGTTCTTGGTGGGTGTTATATACGCGTACGCGTGCTGTGGTGACCGATAACTGCAGGGCTATCACCTATGCGTTTTTCCATACGGCGACTACCAGCACCCTGGGATGTTTGCGAATCATCGAGTTCACGGTTTGCGGCGCCATCCTGTACCACTTCACGGGTAACCAGTGCGATACCGCACCCGCATTTGGCTCGCTCCAGGAGCCATACAAGAAGATTGCGTTCTCGTTCGGGATATCTACCGTGACTCGCTATACTAAGTGCGTCCTGGACATATTTCAATGCCTGTACCGTCCAACTGACCTGACCTACGCCAGTCCATCTCGGCCAAATTCGTCTTCGTGCGCCTACGGGCAAGTCCGCCACATGTACTCTGACGCTCTAGTGGGCTGGCGCAATCGGGCGGGACTTCTCGCTATAACGTGGCTTGCAGCGTTCATCGTCGCGGAGGTTACCCCCTTCTTCTCGGACATGCTCAGTCTGATGCTTTCTGTTTGGTGAGCCGCAGCTTTATCCCGCATTCACGTCCTTAAAAGCTCATTGTTCCCTCTTAGGTAGATGGTTGGTTAGGGTACGCCTCCGGTCTACGTACTACTATCCTCGAGTCCCACTGACGCTTTGTAGATTCGTCTTCTGGGACATGGCATACCTCGAGCTCTACCCATCCAATGCACGTTGGAGGTCGCCTTTGAAGTCGTTCGAGACATCCGTGAACTACCTCCTCGTCGTGTTCGGTTTCTACATCGTCATTGCGGGGACATATGTAAGCCGTTCGTGTCCTCTCACTGACCAACCTCGCAAACTTCCATCAGGTCGATCATCGATAGCTACGAAGCATCGTTATACGGGTCCCCGTTTAATTGTGCTTCGAATGCCTTGTGATGTAGAACTCAGTGGGGTGTTTTGTATATATTTCAAAGTACTTATTGGGTAATATCACCGCGAAAGAGGATTATTGAGGTCTTTCCTCTGTTCAACGTTCAAAGTTTGTGGTACAGCATCATATAAGTAACGCCCTAAGCCTTCCGTTCGATTTCAAGATTGCTGATGGACCCACAAAACTCGCTCGGACGCGATCAAGTGTGCTTTTTTTTCTCTCAAGATCAGTTTCATGCGATGAATGATTTCCTACTCTTGTTTCAGATTGTCTCTCTCCGCAATCCACTTGCCGAAGCCAGTTGAGCGGTTGCATGATCACCACCTGGAGCTATGTTAGTGCATCTTTCGTTCGACGTTGGGAAGCCTCTTTATTTCGCGTTCTGGATCCTCCTCTTCTTCTTTCTGACATTCCGCCGTTGCCAAATCTTGGAGCACAGGTTGAACTAGGACTTGTCCTTGTACCCGTGGAGGCTCTGACTGTTTTCTCTGGCCCTGCGCGCGGATTTGACGAAGCTGAGAATTTGAGGTGATCAATTTTGTGTGCCGAAGCTCAAGTCAGATTGTGCACGACACAAGCAGAAGTAAGAGTTGTGGCGAACATCAATCGGGAGGTGAGTACGCACGGGTATCGCTCCAAGCATGATTAGTCGCAGCGATGAACAGAGTAAAGCGCGAAGTAGGATGAAAGAGCTGGCAAGGACGGTACTTCCGAAGTCTCGTTTGTCAATTATACCTGCCTACGGAGCTAAGGATATCCGGCAGCGCTAGGGAGACTGCGGGACCGAATGTAGCCCAGCTTTAGCCTGTGGAATCGCGAGCCCGAAAGAAGAACAGAAGCTTCGAGCGGAGAGTCATACTCGAAAGAGAGTAGGCCAAACAAGCAGCACATAGCAGGGGTTCAGAGAATCACGGCCCGGTTGAGTCCGAGTTCGAGTGTTGGTCTGGCCGTAACGAGTGTTGGTGCGGCCGTACCAACGGGTCCAAAATCAAATTTCTCAGAGCTCCATAAACGCCGTATACTGGGCTCAGACGAAATGAGCGAAGAATCCTTGTATGGAGAGAGTTTACCACGCGGGTAAGTAAGTATCGCTTGCACAGTCACTGGAAGCAGAAGGCAAGTCGCGAATGAAATCAAAAGCAGAGTCATGACCATGACGTGTTCAAGTCGATCATCAAGAATTCATCTTCTCCTTTACCCCACCATCATCGAGTTCGCCTGCGTCCCCGTGTGTCGCGCACCTCTGTAAAGGACGGCCACCATGACTACGAGAGTCCGGCCTGATCGAACGCGTTCTGCGACCTAAGATTAGGCAGCCGGCCATCCCGAACGCTTGCTTTCCCCTCTCTTTCATAACAACACGACGCGACACGTCGCCCTCGTCCGAGCTGTGGGCCGCATTCGTACTTACCGCGGACGTCAGGACTCGCCATGCCATCTCACCGGACGGAGAACGGACAGCGTTTCATGGCATTGAGAGGTTGCAGCATCCTGGAGACGTACGTCCTTTTAATTGCTCTTTTGGAAATGTTTTGGAGGCTGATTCTATTGTGATGGCAGACTAGTTTCTCTCGCGTCTGGGAGTTCGCGATCTAAGTACGCACACCCTCAAGGAGCGCCTCATCCGTCGCGTTCACGAACACTCCCGCGGAATCAAACACCGAACGCGACTTGTTTCACGCGCCGCACACAGCGCACAGCGCTCACGTCACGACACTTGAAGGCGGAGGGATCGCTGTCGCTGGGAAGGAATTGGGATGGGAGAAAAGGTGTGTGTTTGCAGTTTCGTTACTTTGTTCCTTCGTTTCTGTTTTGCCGAGGTTCGGTTTCCGTCTCCGTCCTCCGGGGCTAGAGCTTCATCCTTCTGCTCCCAGTCTTTCTTTGCCATGCCTTGCAGTTTTCCGTCGTCTTTGTTCCGTTCATGCCTCCATTCCATTTGCCTCGCGCTTACGCACCTACCCCGCAGTATCATCAGGCGTCGATTAGGGACGTTGAGATGCATTAAAGGCACGATGACCTGCCTGCGTCGACACCCGGACTAGGCACCACGTCGTAGCATTCCAGAGTCACAGCTGCGGCGTCGAAATTGCTAATCGGCACTACGGCCTCGACGAGCTTTTGAGTCGCTGCTTCGGCGTCTCATCCCAACCTTGCGTCTGGCTCGCCGCTCTACAGACTCGCTCACATCGTTCATCGGCCATCTCGCAAGGTAGCGCCGAGCTCTAATTTTGCTACATTGAAAGTCGGACCGAGTCTACGCCTACCTCCTCGTTGTCCTACGGATTCAATTGGCCGCACGTCTCATCGTTCACGTCTCCTCTAACCCGTCGACGTCCCATGTCAAGCAGAATCTCGGCCCCATTCTTGTCCCAACGCAGAGCGCGAAGAAGGACGACTCGATCGACGAGTTTAGTTTGCCTGTTAGGCCAACGTGGCTGGACGAAGAGGACGGGATGGGTATGGAGGTTGTCATTGGAGGAGGACAATGCGTAGACTCCCCGCCCAAATCTGCACCGGGAAGAAGGGCGACCATTTCCTGCGGGAGGCGCAAATTGGCGTCACCAACCTCTTACCCGTCCCGTCCACCAACACATTCGACGGAAAGACATACTAAACGTGCTGTGCACACCGAACGCGGCTCTTCACCCGCGCATTACACCAGCCCAAGATCCATACACCACACTACACCCAGTACAGGACGAGATCACCACCTCCTGTTACTCGAACGCCAACCCCAGACTAGGAGGAAAACCGCTCCGAAAGGACAAGGGTGGTATGTGCTATTTCTTTCATGCATTGTGGTTCTGTCATCCTCTTTGCTTGGATACGTGGTGCTGACTCAATCGTTTGCAGACTCTCTAGTCATCTTACCGAAGACCGACGATGATTTCTCGCCGACCGCGCTTCGATGCGAAGCTCGACAGTATGACGTTCAAGTCGACTCTCGCGTCAACGTTCTTCAACGCGTGTAGAACTCGGCGAGAGAATTCCTGTATTGAGTTTGTATAGCCCTGTACGAGTGTCGTTTGCTGGAGAGCACCCTCTACACAGGAAAATGCCTGTAGTGGTCGCAATCTTGTGTCGACTCGACAAGTGTCGAATCCCAAGAAGAAATCGCCAAGGAAATATACTGCGTACCCGGCAAAGGACTCAGCAAAATCATTAATGTTCGGAGGTAAAGCTGCGTCCCTCACCGTCACGGCATTGAGCTCTTCAACGTTCAGTATGAGTCTGACAGGGGGTCTTGATCCTGGTTTCTTCGCTACGGCAAAAAGTGGTGAGCGATAGCTCGACGAGGTTGGCTCGAACTTCCCGATGTCAATACATCTGCGAATCTCATCGTGTACGTTCGATACAATAGCTCTCAATAGTGTGATAGGAGGGCGCTGCCAAGGAGTATGCTCGATAACCGGGATAATGTAGTTGGGGTAAAACTCGGGCGAGAACTCTCCTTTTTCTGTGATGTCGAAGGCGAATGCCTTTGAGTGTTTAAGGAATACGTGAGCAAGGAGGTCAATCTCCTCCTCTTGGAAATCGTCCATGTTGACCTTCGAAATCATCATCTCCATTCGTTCCCGTGTCATGCGAGAGTTGTAGGTCTGGTCGCGCCAGGGAAAAGGATGCGTAGGAAGAATCAGTCGAGGTGGCGGTGGGATTGGTTTTGTCGGAACGACCTTAGGTGTTCCCTTGTCTGATCTGTATTGTCCCGTATTTACCTAGACCTTCCCCTTATGGGATATTCCCGCTCTTGTCCCACACGTCCCTCAGTCGTTTGCTATCACTTGCGCCTGAGGGTACGTTGCTCTTTTCACTCCTGATTAGTACCTTTACTCATATCCCGTAGCTTACGGTTCCGTGTAATCTTTTAGGTACTAATCTCAGTCATTTGCTATCACTTGCGCCTGAGGCTTACGGTTCCGTGTCATCTTTTAGAGTACACTGGATCTGACAGGTTTGAAGTACTGGGCTTCGGGGTCGGGCATATAGGTGGGTACGGGTCTATAGCGATGTTCGTTCTTGTAGCGGCGCCCCGTCTTCTTTGGGCAAGGTGTTGTTGATGTCGAGTATGTGTTGGACAGGTAATCTGGTACGGCATGTGCCGTCCAAGGTGTGAGAGATAGAGAGGTGGGGTCGATATTGTGTTTGCGGATGTACGTGTGAATCAAAGTGTCGTATTTGGGTGGTGGATTAAGGGATAATAATGTCGTGGTCAAGAAAGTTGTTGTTTCCCATTAGACATTCAAAGGACCTCCCCAGTGTCGCTGAATGGAAACAGATGGACTTCGTATTCCGTTCCCTCTCTAAAAATCCTCAATGTTGTCGTCGAAGACTTCCTCAATGCGTGACGTAGCGTGATGCTGATGTGAATGTTGAGGAGAAGGATGAGAGCACGGTTCAATTGCAGTCTTGTTGCGCGTATCTCCAGGTTGTACAATCGCAATTGACAGAGTCGGCTGATGGGAGCAATCACCGTCTTTCCAAAGAACAAGGCAGACTTCACCTGTTGTTATGATCTTGGCCCGGAGGTCCGACGGGCACGAGACCCCGTCCCACTCCTTGTTTTGGGGATGCCGTTTGGAACCCCTCGGGACTCTCAGGGAGCGCACCCGCGGACGAACCTATATCTTGTTCCGCCACAAGTCCCGCTCACGGATACCACCTCCGCGGAAGCATTGCCTTCCCCTCCCTGCAACGTACCATTGGATACGACCTTACGAGAAGTCGGCGTGACTAAGCCGCAGACTCTCTCTGTCATTTCGACACTTCAGGGAAACCCTAGCGAACTAAGTAACATACGCGCCTACATCCGGATCACTCAATCCGACTGCAGGGAAGTTCGAGGAAACACTCTCGCCACATCAACCACCGAACTTGCTCATGCAGTCCCGACTCAGCAGGGCGGTCGACCGCCGCAGGAGAGAGATGCGCCCGACCGTCTCCACTTGGCCGAGGACCTTTCCCAATCGCCCGCCCCTCGCACCACTATGTTCATGAAGACTCGCTCCTCTGGTAGAGCTGGCTGGCGCTTCTTGAGAAGAAGCACCATGCGCTCCCAGGATGCCCCCTGCCCTATTGCGCCCATCACCATCAATTCCGCCTTGCGACCACGCGGGTGAATCCCGCCGTTGATCGGCACCAAATCCCGCCGTTGATCGGCACCAACTCCCGCTGCGTCGGCTGACAACCTGCCATCGCCGGACAGACCTGGGTTGTTTACGCTTTTAGCCGGGACCTCGAAGAAGGTTCTCGATGTTTGGAGAATGAGTCAGAAGCGCCCTTTTGGGTAGATGGCGGGACAGCGCGGTCCCGCCGCCCGACATATAAATACAGCACTACAGTACTTGTAAAACCCTAGAGTGGACTTTACGTTTAACTATCCCGTTCTTTGTCCTCGTTTCCGCCTCCCCGTCCGACAGACCGTCCTCTTAGATATCGACCGGGTCAATCTCTAATTAACGCCCTCTCGTGAGACAATCCAATGGACGACTCAAGGAGTCTGTCTGATTGACGTCTCGGTTCTCATCCCTGTTGATTCCTGCCAGCGAGTCACCCCCAATCTCAACAGACAGCCCGGCCTACCCAGGACCCTAGGACGGACACTAACACCTGTACGTGAATACTCAAGACGAGCAGCAAACCATTGTAGGAAGGGTTGACCGAGTATGATGTCAAAGTTTCCTATGTTATTGTTACACGAGACAAAGAGCAAATGCGTGAATTCGTGAGAGCCAATCTTGAATGGGACCTCCGAGCAGAGGCCGTTCAATCTCTCGGGCAGATCATGAATGCCCTTCAACAACCAGTTAGATCCCTGGAAGTTGAGAAGCAACGAGCAGTCGTCCGCGACAAGACGGTCTCCAAGGGAGACCTCGGATCCTGTGTCAATCATCGCAACCTTTGAGACGCCATTTATCTTGACTTGGAAGATCCCGGTGACCATAGCCAAGAACAGGACGTCCTGGATGGGTGACACGTGCGAGACCTTGCAAATTAGGTCAGGGAGTTCCTCGGGGTTGATGGCTAGTTTTGACGACGCATAAGGCGAGCGTTCCGCGTTGCCAATCGTCGTGACTGTATCAATGTTGTGAAGATATCCAAAGTCATCTGAATTGTGCAACTCAGCTGTAGTAGACACGTATTCGCGCCTTGTCTTCGTTGCCGTATTGAAGAGCTTTTGCAACTCTGGGCTGATGCCTATGAGGTCTCGGATTGGGACTTGAACCTCTCGGGACATCATAGTCTCGTAGATGTTGAGGGCGTTCGCATTCTCTTGAAGTAGAATGGTACTGTTTCGACTGGTCGGACTTATCTTTAGCCGTGTTGTCCTTCATCTCAACATCTCTTTTGTGAGACGGCAACGATTTCTTCCATCCTTCTTGCCTATTGATGAGATTCGTCGGTGGGGGTATAGTAATGTTCTTCTGCGGTAGCTTGTTTGCCGGCTGGGGTGCAGGCGTGTTCTGTCCTGGCACTGGCGCGTTACGTGGCGGCATCTGTTGCGCGGGAGGGAACACCGGTTTAATATAGCGCTGCTTGTTGTCCTTGGGACGCGCCATGGGATTGAAACAATTATCTGCATTAGCTTTGCTCTGAGGTTCTACTGGATATGTGTACGCTGGTGCCAATCTCGCTATCCCACCCATCCCTGTGTTGTCCCCAAAGATCACGGAGATAGCGCTAGTGCACGTCGAAGGGGCCGTGGGGTAATTTGCGTCAAGATAGGCGGGAAGTCCTCCCTCGTAAAAGCGAGGTATGAAGGGGAGTTTTGAACTGTCTGGCAACACGTAAAGCCCGGACTCCGCGCTGAGTCGGACGCGTCCTGAAGCAACAAGAGACCGGAGCGTCGTACAGTTTTGGAGGCCTCTCGGATGGTTTGGGTTGACGACGGCGCACATGAAGCAGTACTCGTCTGCGGCGGGGATATGCGGCGGCGGTTGCGTGGTCGTAGTCGGTGGAAGAGTGGTGTTTACAGCACTTTGCTCGATTCTGCCGTCAACGGATCCGCTGAGCGCGGCAAGAATGCGGGCAAGGTCAGCGAGTGCTTGATTCCCATTCATTTGGCTCGCTGTGTTGATATGCAGCCCTCCGAGTCTCTTAGCAAGGTCGGCAATAGGATCGGATGGACTAGACTTAGCGGGTTGAGGCGCCGTTGTGCGCCAATGCGTGTCCTCCCCTTCATCGGAGTCGAGGTGTCTCCCGTCTTCATCAAATCGGACGGACTTGTCCTCTTTCTCATCTTTCCACGGTTCATACAGCAGACTTGTCTTATCAAACCTCTTCTCCAGGATCTTGATACTGTCTGTGAGAGCCGGCGCCTTGGTACTGTCTTGCTTGGCTTCCGGAACTTGTAAGTTAAACCACTCCTTCATTGATGACGGGATGCCTTGAATAAAGTAAGTGTTGTACTGCGCTTTGGTTATCTTCTTTGTCTTTTTGAGTGGCGCCGCCAACTTGAGATACTCGCAATAGTAAGTCTCCACTTCCGTTGAGTTTCTGTAAGCGGACTTAGCTGCGGACTCCTTGATAAATGATTTGAGTTCGTCAATCTTCACGTCGCGAGGTTTGTTACGGGACACGTAGAGTTTCTTCAAGACCGTCGTGGCCTTTTCCCAGGTCTTGCCTGGCTCGTCCTCGTCGAATTCAGGAAGATCGCAAATGTGCTCCTTGACCTTGTCAGAGGAGTACTTGTAGATGTACTCAACAAGGTTGTCTTTGTCAGGGATGTTTGCCGCGAGTCCGTAGAGGACAAGGTTGTCAAGGATGAATTTGGTATCGTAGCCATTGTACTTGGGTGCGTTTGCCGTACCCGGTATGGGCATAGGCTGATAGAGCTGGGAGAATTGGACTGGAGGAGCTGACATTGTAGCGTTCGCTCCAGGTAGGGGGTTCTGTGAGATAGGTCGGGGACTCGTTGGCAATGGTATCAAGGCTGGGTTGGTTGGCATGCAGCGTCAATCAAGTTGATCGAGGCACCGTCCACAGGAGAGGGAGTTTCCAACTGATAAGTGTGGCACAGGGGACTAGATAGGCGCCAAGCGAACGCCGCAGTAGTTAGACAGAAAGGAGTATGATTCTAGAAAGTGACGCGTTGAGCTCTGTGCACAACAACAAGATGGACAACATCCAGAGTGAAGGGTGATAAGTGACACTCAGCTATGCTGCCTGTGTTTGGCTCCCCTCCCGGTGGGCTCCACTGTCAAAGAGTGAGGTTGCCCTCACGTAGACAAAGTTATATGTAGACTTGTCCACGAGTATACACTCGAATATATTCATACTCGTATTGACAAATATTTGTGGTCTAAGACCCCACATTCTTCAATCGAGTACTTATTCATACTCTTAATTGAGCAACTTAACCGCGAGACGAATATGACAATTAACAAGTATGTAAATACTCGAGTAAGTGCGAGTATAGTCGCAAATAGTCGCAAATATTTGAGTATATCCAAGTGTATCTTTACCAGATCGTAGTTACCAGCTCAAATCACGCAATAAGTATGCTGGCATTGATGTAAAGTCCGTGTGTATATATAAGGTAACGAAATGTAAGTAATGATAATCATGTAAGTTAACAAAATCTCTATGAAGGTGAATGTGTTTTGCGACGACGAATGGTGACAGTCTCGTACTCCTTGTCATCTTCCTCCTCTTCCTCTTCCTCTTTTTCCTCCTCAACCTCTTCAGGTTGAACATCTCTGTCGACATCCATTGCAACTTCCTCCTCGGACTCATCAACCTGCATCTCCTCATCCAACACAATAACCACCTCAGTCTCTATAGCCTCATCTCCCTCAATCTCTGCCTCCTCCTCTTCATCAGTGTCCGTCCATTCCAACGCGGTGTCGAGCTCCCTTTGGCGTGACTGCTTCTGATTCAAATATCACGCTATGGTGTCGATGGGCACCAGACCTTCATGGCTTAACCAGTTCCCGAGTACCGTGCTTTCGCGGATGGAGTTGGGCGAAAGGTTATACCAACGTTTACCAACTTGCGGCGGCTGCAAGAAAGTCCAGGGCCATGCAAGCCAGTGCGTTGATGGGTAACACAACGTCAGCGTTAACAGAAACCTCGTGCTCCGTCCAGAACTTGATGGCATTGTCGTCGGTCGGTGGTGCATGGATGAATTGGTCGAAAGGGTCAAGGTCGGTGGGTGGCGGGGGCTGTTTCTTTTTCTTGAGTGTTGAATACGGGTCCTGGGCAACATCGGCCGGAGTGGAAGACGGTGTCTCGACAACGGGCATGCGGATGAGGGGCTTGTAGTATTTGATCCAGACTTCCCGTGCTGAGCGGGTGGCGGTGTCAATCCATTTGTCTTCCCATTTTTCCTTGACAAAATAGGCGCGGCGGTATTCAGGATGTAGCACTACGTGTCAGAATTAGAGAGGTAAAGGGAACAATGAACAATAGGACTTACACATGGCAGTTTTCCACATGAGGGATTCATTGGTGAGGGCGTAGTACTTGCCAAGGACAATAAGTCCGCGTTGAATGGCTCGTCGGATAACGGCGGGAAGATCCGGGTCCCAAAGGAATTTTTCAAGTTCGGCGTTGAGAATGTCCATGGCTGGAATGACTTGGTGCAGCATCGGATACGAATTGACCGAGAACTTGACTGTTGCGCCGTAAAGTAACTAGAAGCTCGAATGTTAGTAGTATTCATCAAAGACAAGCAAGGGACACACCTCGAGTACGGGGAGAAGCTCCTCCAGGATGTGCCACTCCGCTTCGGTTACGAAGTAGCGACGGAGACGACGCGACTTCTTGGCCGCCTCATTCCATTGTGGCGCGGCACAGAGAGCCTTTAGACACTCCTTGAGGCGGATGGCACGCTTGACCACGTTCCGCATGGTGTTCCACCGCATTGGTACTCGCTTCACCATCTTGATGCGCTTGCACGACATGGCGGCAAGGGCCTTTTGCAATGGCCCTTTGTGCGCGCAACGGGAGCCGACTTTGATGATCTAGTCACAAAATGAGTATCAAGGGAATTGAGGGCACAAAGCAACACACCTTTTGCATTGCCAAACGTCCTTGCTTTGCCTCAGCTTCAGTTGGCTCGACAATGTCCGCGCGCGCCGACGCTGCCCACAACGCCTCCAACTCCTCACGATTCTTATCCACCTGCTTTGACAACTCCTCATGCATGTGTTCTTCCTCGTCGCCCATCTCGTCCCCTTCGTCATCCACCCAGTTGTCAACGTCGTTGTCGTTGTTGTCAGTCGTCTCCTGTGTCTTTTTCTTCTTCTTCAAAGGTTCAAACTGCGAGCAAATAGCCTGTGGAATGTCAGTCTTGGATGAGGTAGTGAGTAGAAAGAAAAACTTAGGCTTACCTGGTAAACTAGATTGAGAATGTGTCCGAAGCATCAGATCTGTGTATCCCACTTCCCGGGAATGCTGTTCTCAAAGGCGCTGTACAGCCCGGTTAACTTGTCCAGCATGGAGTCGTTGTTGGAGGCATTGTCCCCAGTATGGCCAAGCGTCCGTTCGGCAATCCCAAAGTCTTGAAAGAGTTCAAACGCCTTCCTGGCAAGATTTTTTCCGGTGTGCGAGACGAGCATTCTATGATTGCATGAGCAAGACTAGGAGACAGAGAGGGAAAGAGAAGACTTACTCGATCATATTGAGACAGGTCACCCAGAGCTTCCCCTGGTAGATGAAGGAGACAAGGACACCAAGGAATTTGTGGCCATTGCCTGCAGTCCAGCAGTCAAAGATTGGATTGAAGCGACCCTCATACTTCTGTAGGACTGCCTTCAACTGGACGCGAGTCATCACAAAGGCGTCGTGAATGTCACAACGCAGCGTTTGGCGGGAGGAAGGTACAGCATCGGGATTCAAGTAGGTGAAGACCTGCATAAGCTCATCGTCGGCGACGATGGAGTCGGGACGGTGACGACGCGTGACCCAGGCGAGGAGCTTCATGCAAAAGAGGCCGCGGCAAAATTTGCGGGGGATCTTCTGGGTGATTTTGAGTTGCTTGGGTTCCTTTAACTCGGCGGCATGCTTAAGGTTGCAAGCTTTCTGGTGAGAGATCAAGTTGCTCGTTGTTGAGGTGCCGATGGGACGCAAAGTATGAGAACCCGTCCTGAAGATAGATGAGTGAGAAGAGCAAGTAAAAGTGAAAGGGAGGAGCGCACCTCCTACAGATGTATCAATGCATGTATTTCTCCTACTTGACGTCCCACTCGACGATTGGAACCTTGTGGAAATGCTCAAAGACCGGGGCCCCCCAGAGTTTGATTTGATTTGCTGGCGGGGATGAGAAAGAATTTAGAAAGGAAACAGACGACATACGTAGATCCCAGTCATAGTACTCTTGTGTCCCTTTGGGCGGACACGGACCTGCGGGCTCCTCCACCTCAGATTCCGGCTCCTTCTGCGCCTCTGCAATCTCGTGTTCCATCTCTTCCTCTATCGCCTGCTCCTCCGGAGTCAAGACCTTCTTCACCCTCTTCTTTGCCGGAGCTTTTTTCTTGGCAGTCTCCAATGTCCTCTTCCGCTTGCGGGGCGGCTCCTCCTCCTCCTTCTCCGACTCGCTCTCATGACCACCAACCTTGCCCTTTCTTTTGGCGACCTTCTGCGCAGTGCCCTTAGGAGGTGGAGCTTTGCCGCGGCGTGGGACATGTTTCTTGGCAGCCGTTTTGCGAGTGGGTTTGGCGGCAGCGGCAGGTTTGGATTTAGATGAGGAGGTGGTGGACGCGGACGCTCGGGTGGAGAGGGACGGCTTGCGGGGTATGTCTGCGGATGAAACAGTTTTGGTCATTATGCTGGGGAAAATTAGCGGCAGGAGAGATTGGGAAGGTGTGGCGCTTACGGAAAATAGGATAGGGAATGTAAGGACTGTCCAATAGATAGTAACGATTGTAGGCCTATGAACGTCAGTTGTGCCGGGTTGGTAGGAAAGGGAGGGCAGCACTTACCACAAAGGCGGGTGGACAACAATTAATGATGACTGTAGGATAGTGGCGCTGCAGGGCGCTGTGAAGGGAAGTCAGCTCAAGTGGGATGCAGAGGCGCAAGAAGGGGGCCCGAGCACGCAGTTTCCAACATATCCAAGGTCGGTACGCGTACGCTGGTGCTCTGTGTAGAAGGCGGGATCAACGGGACACATACCGGGAATTTTATATACCAGCGGCGCGCCAACCAAAACTGCGCTGCCAAAGGCGCGATCCGTTGATGAACACTGTGGGAGCCCAAAAATCATGAGAGCGTGCACCTGAGGAAGACGGTCTGATACACACCTGGACAGCACCGCAGAATGTACGTGCAGAGGAGCCCCGCCCCGTCCCGTACCGACAAAGGAGAGCCAACGGTGACAGACAATTAGTCTGCACCTGAGATGGACAGAACTCGGCGATTATCTGAGATCTGGAGGCTGTAGCAAAGATGATTTGCGGAGGAGATGAGATACAGGTCGCTGACAATGAGACAGCGACCGGAGGAGGGCAGCACCAGAGAGGACGGCGCACCCGTGGTTGTAGATATTTGTCTAAGCAACCGTTATAACGGTTTGAAAATCTTTTAAATTCACCGTTACAACGGTTCCCCGTTATAACGGGGTGTACTTGACAGAGAGCTGGCAATCCGCGCGCCCTAATGGCGGCGGTTTGCATTGCCAATCATTACCAATCGTCTTCGCGTCGCTGTTGGGCGCCCTTCCCGTGAGACACGTTGACGTAGGACCGCCAGAATCAGGAACATTGTCGGCTGCCGTTGCAGCCGACAACGTTCCGCGTCAGCCGAGGCTATCAGATCATTCCCAACCCGGTCCATTTAAATAGCGCCACAAAGACGTGTATCTATTGCGTAGGGCCGTCTGCCAAAAGTGCTTGTACATCGGCTAAAACTATACTGTCCATTGGACCAGCTTGCTGTCCGCGTGACGGACCGTCCTGCAGCCAGATTTCCCGGAATGACTCACCCACACGCCTCCGCTCCTTTGCCTGTCGTCGCGCATATGAAGCACGCCCAGCCGCTTCCGCCAGGCCCAGGCTTGCATTGTTGAATTTCGATTGACGTGTCCATTCGGCCTCTTTGTACGCCAAGCTGCGCAAAACTCGCCGCATTTCCGCCCGTAAAATCTCGACCTCCTCTGACCAGCGCCACTTTCTCGCCAAAGCCTTCGCCCACTCAATCTGCACGCCTACACGATGATTAAAATCATTGACCATATGTAGCAGAAGGTACTCACACTCGTGCAGATACTCTTTGGATGAAGAGTCCGGTCCTCCCCCAAACGACCATATCCAGGAGATCGTTCGACAACTCTCCCCCGACGCAACCCCCTGTTTTCCCTTTGTCGCTGTTACGCAACTATCCTTTTTGCCCAACCGTCCCAGCCGCTTCACTGCCCCCGCATCGCTTTCCTCCATACTAACCAGCTCCACATCCCCCGGCAGCAGCTCCCGAACTTGGCCCATATCCTCCTCCCCAACCAGTCCCAACAATGCCTTCCGACCTTGCCAATACTTTTCCGACGCTTCCTCCACTCGGCTCCCCAGGGATTGTATCAACCGTGCCGCCCGCGTCGATAGGTTCTGACCAGTAACGTGTGCGTTCCGATAGTTAATGAAATGTCGCCGTGTGATCAAGCGCGCGCGCAGCCGCATGATCGCGTCACTGCAACGACCCCTCCGCAAAGCCGCCTCCACGTCATAGAGCTTGTCGGAGCACATCCCATGGGCTCTCTTACCCCCAACCAAGCACTCCGACGGCAGAAAAATGGTCGTGTCTTCTGGAAATCGAGGACCGATCTGCGACTCCTCCTCGGCTTGGATCAAAGTCGCTGCGCCAGGCATATGAATGTCTTGATGTCGCCGAAAGGCCTTGAGCTTTGTGCTGAGTGCTTTGCTTCGATCGTGGATTTTGCTCTCCCGGGCAAGTGTCAAATTTACGCTGGCCTTACGATCGGCGTGTAGGCGTGCCCTAGTGATATCAGTCTTGTTCCATATTCTTCTGATCTAGACAAGAACTTACTTGGTATCCTCCAATTGGAGTCCCAGTATGATGAACCCTGCCGCCGTGAGCCTCTTCACTCGCTTTCGATCCGTCGGTTGCTTTCATTTTGGTCGTCGCCGTCGCCGTTGCTTTTTCCTGGGAGCGGTGTCCTTACTGCCCACAGCTGACGAGTCATGCTCGTGATTGGTACAGTTCTTGTCCTCGTCCTTGACTTCCTCCTTGACTTCCTCCTTGACTTCCTCCTCGACTTCGTCCTCTTCGTCTACTGCGTCCTTCTCTAACGCCTCCTCGTCCAACACCTCCTGTGCGCGGAGCTCCGCCCTAATCTTCTGCTCGGAAACCGTGACCTTGCCCGATGGCGCGTATGGGTTTGGGTTCTTGCGGTCAGCCAACCACGCCTTCACCATCGACATCCAATCTCCACGAAGATTCGACTTCAAGGCTTCGTCCATCGTTGTGAAGGCGTTTACCTGGACTTCTCGCTCCTCCACGGCAATCCGTAGACGACACAACAAAGTCTTCCCTGTAGGAATCCATTAGTATTATGACACCCAAGTACAAAGCAACAAAGATCGTACCGAGGTCGATATTCTTCCCGAAGTTAATATGATTCATTTTGTCCTCGTGGTCATCGTGACGCGCCCCCGGCTGCTCCTCGCGAGTCATGTAGGAGATTGGGTTAAGCTGAGACCAGTAGCGCTTGATCCCCTCTCCGTCTGTCTTGCCGACGCCACTCTGGTATCGCAGACTGTTTTCGGTCTCGCACGCGACCTCGTGTACGTTGCCGTGCCAGACCGGTAATCCCCAAGTCAGGTCCGGGACATCCAGGCCCCTCAAACAGTCTGGAAGCGCCTTGATACGTCCGTGGAAATATTTCTTGTATTGGCATGCGATGTCGTAAGTTACTGTGATCTCCTTGAGTCCTAGCCGGCGGAGAAGCCAATATAAGATGAAGTCGGTGTTTTTGTATCTGGAAAAACCAATGAGCGCTTTGTTAGAGTCACAGAACAGTGAGACGCGTACCTTTCCCCCTTCTCCAGGTCACCTAACGAAAGCATGATTTCGTGCCGTGCGCAGATGACGCCCAGCACGCCCGTCCATCAAAGGCCCGTTGAGAACTTGGTCTCCTTGTGCATGAGGGCCGCAAATGTGATACAGCTCGAGACCTGTATATCAAGAAGGTTAGCCGCGAAACTCCCACAACAAGAAATCCAATCCGCCACTTACCTCTTCCTCCGTAATATACGAACGTAGCCAAGCATGATAGTGCTCCATAGGAACCTGGATGCCCAATCCGGAGTACAGAGGAAGATCCTCTCGCGGAGAGTGTCGCAGCTTTTTCTTCATCTTAAAGTTGGCATCGGCGGAAAGAATACGGTGATACTTGTATCTGGAAAAGATTGCGTCAGCACATGTACAACCAGAAAAAGGTGTACTCACTGTTCTTCCTTTGCGATTGAATCTATGTTATCCGGTAGATTTACGCCCATGCGAGGGCATGCCCAACATTCAACAGCGACCAAACCCCACCCCGCCAATTTGAGCCCACCTTCCTCGTGTAAGACGCCAGACCGCCTGACTCGCTGCATGTAGGACCACTGACGCGACATTCGGCCAAAAGCCTTGTAACGGTCGGGCGTCAATTTGGTACCATACGGATCCGTGGTAGCTTCAAGCGTCGTCAAGAAGTCTCTGACAGAGACGTTTGCTGTGACCTTCAGACGACGGAAGAAATTCAATGTCTCGATGGTGGCGCAGGTTTGTGGAGTGTGAGTGGTCGCCGGGTACCACCCATTGCAAAAAAGCTGTTGCCAATCGAGGATGGTCTGGTTGCGCGAGCACCGGCAATAGTGAAGACGGAGAGTGTGGACGGCTGGGAAGTGAATGACTGTCATAAATCGCTCCGTTGAGTCGGGGCATCCGCAGCTAGCGCCCTGGTGACCGACTTGGTAGACCAGGCCCAACTCGGTGAGCGTGGTGCGCTCCCACGTTTCGTCCATCCAAACCTAGGCAGCGATGATCAGCTTGGCTTGCGCTTAATGGACCGAATGCAATGGAAGGAACATACGTCGATGAGATGGAGGGGTGACCATTGATGTCTCGAGACACAGCAAGCCCCACACTCTACAAAGTCGCCACAGGATTGACAACGATGCAAGGGCGAGCTCTCCGAAGCCTCCACGCTACAGCTGCTGCAAGCGGGTGCGTGCACTACATCGCCCAGTCCGTGGCGGCGCATAGCCTCCTCGTTCATCATATCCTCCCAGGGAATCCACTCCTTCATTGGATGATCCTAGGCAGAAATGGGTTGAAGAATCTTCAGGCGCGTGCACGCGACGTACCGAGCTTTGATATCTTTTCCTCTTGAGAGAATCGTCCTCCACCTGCTGGTTTATCTCTCCAGAGTCGTCAAGGAAGTCGGTGGCTGGGCCATCAAGGTCGTTGTCGACACCACTGCCAACGGTTGGCTCAAAATCCCCAAACTCTCCCAACTCAGGAGCCGGCTCGGGGGTGGGCGGACGCTCGACGGCCGTACAACGCCGCTTGTTGGGCCGATACGCTACGGTTTCCACGTCTCCTGTGCGGGCTACGTAGTGGGCGTGGTCGACGCTAGGAACATTTTGGGAAGGACCGGAGAAGGCAGCGTTGTTGAGAGCCTGATTCAAAGGACGACCCCTTCTGCGAGCAGGATTGGGAGCCGGGACACTCGTAGACCCAAAGTGCGTAAGCTCGTACTGGCGACGGGCAGCATAATCCTCGCCTGTGTGTCGGCGAAGGTCCGAAGTGGTTGCCGACCGGGTTGCGCCCGACGAGCTAGCGCCTCCGGGTTGACCGGCCTGATGGTCGGCTTGTGACATGATGGCCAAAATTGGGCGGCACAGGCAGAGGGTGGCGGATAGTGGAATGCCATCGTTTGCATCATTGCAATCAGGAGGAAGAGCCCACAAGTGACAAGTCGCTTCAAAGCAGATGCTTACGTTACAAACTTGACTAATGTACTAATCGGCCCGAGGTACGGGGCACGCGTAGGCGCGTAGAGCGTTCTTTAAAGTCAACCAAGGTATTCCCTCCAACTCTAACGCAGCCTTCATCTGCTGGCGCTTAGCCTGATTGTGAACTTCCAATGCCAACGTGACCAAATCCTCCAAGGTATAAACTCCCATCTGCAAAAAACCAGCCTCCTGGTTGGACATGCCCAGATCGTCTAAGAATTCCTTCACCTCGGCGCTCAATTTCCTGGGATCGGCGGGCACCAGGAACTCTCCCTCATCGGCCTCCTTTGCGGCTTCAGGAAACGCGAATACTGCAGTGGATGTTAGACTCGCTAGCGCACCCCACCCGTTGAGAACGAACTCACCGTGATGTTTGACATGCCCGCCGAGGAGGTAGCCAGTACGAAGAGGCCTGACGGTGCGGATGCGCTTCTCTATCGCCCTAAAATCAATGAGTTTCGTTGCCAAGACCGGACATATTCGTGCCATTCCACTCACCGCTTGCTTGACATGGGACTAGCCGGTGCACGCGTTGGCACCTTCGCCTGAATAAGTCTGATCTTTTTGGCAAAGGAGCTCTGGTGTTTCTCCGTGGACGACTTCTTGCTGGACTCCTGGCGGCCGCGCGCCGACTCGTTCTTCTTGTTCCGAATCATCTGGAGCAGGGATGGGACCTCGACGAAGGGGACGAGCTTCGGTCTCCGCGGTGCGGAGGACGACTTGCTCAACTTGTGGGAGGAAGACATGAGGGCGTGTGGCAAGGCGAGAGCACCCTGACGCGATTACTTGGCATTGGGGTCCCCGTTGAAAAAGGTATATGCAATTTCCCAAAGCCTGGCACCATGAGCTGACATGACTGCATCATGTCGCAGTCATGTCGCCTTGTAAAAAGGTATATCCAATATCTTCTGCCCACCCATGCGCTCACATAAGTAGTACCTTTCGGTGGAACGCACTTATCTCGACACCTTCCCATTCCGTTTCGAGCATGACTACTCAGTCCAACAGTTCCACGACGGCAACGACTCATTTGCTTCCCAAGGGCGGAAATTGGAATGCACACGCTCACACCTCCGAGTGTAGCGCACGTCCCGAGCAATGGACGAAGGGGGAGCGTGCCGTCGGCAGTGACGGAGAGGGCATTGAGCGCGTTTGGAGCGCTATCACTAGTACGTTTCCTTTTCCTTACTTTTTCCCCCCGAACACGCAACTGACCTGCGATCAGAAGTCGGACCGCATCTGGTTTCATACGACGCCGCCTGCCCCTGGCAATTGGCAGAGTTGAAGAAGGCTGAAGAGGGTGCGAGTGCCTGAGGTGTTGGGGTCCATATGTTGACAAATCTATTCTGTCCTGCCCGTTGATAGAATACAAACAACGACGTTATACGCCTACACAAAGAATCAAGGTGGTCAATTCCTGAAAGCAACAACAAACAAACGACGCCACGCCACCACATCGTATCTGATAGTTGACGAAGCATATGGGCCGCTCACGCATGCCCAATAGCAAATATCACCTAATCGTTAATTAGGATCCATGCCAATGATGGCACAGTCAATTTGCATTCGATGGAGTCAAATTGGGTACATTCTAGACTGTACGTATCTAACGAGGGAATATACTACTGCCTATGAAACTGCCGGGGCCAAATCTCGAGATGAGGGAGGTGTCTCTATCGATCCCAAGCTTCGAATCCGCTGCCAAGCACACAGCGATATCCAAAAACATCTGCACCAAATTCTCAAGCGGTAGCCTCTTCTGACGGACCTCATAGACAGACGACATGTACTGCGGGTGTGCGCCACACAAGTCGTCCAAAGACCCGGCGAGATCTCGGACGTCACTTGCAAGGCCGGCGACAAATTTGAAACTGTCGAAGTATGCGCAATAAGGCGTGTCGGTAGCCGAGACCAGGTCCTGCATGTACGAGTGTATGAAAACATAGGGACGGCGAGAGGTGGTGTAGACATTGTAGCAATTTATCCCGGTTTTGATCTGGGCTAACAACGAAGCGTGGACAATTTGAACGTGCCGCCTGAAGAGAAAAATCATTGAGGACTGCGGAGTGAAGCACGGGTAAGGTCTTACGGGGAGGCAGAAGCGAGGAGGCGCAGACTCCTCGGTATCCATACTGACGTTGCCGCTCGACATCTAGGATATAGCTGGATGAGCAGGGTGACGCTCCTAGGATCTGGCTTCTGCTTACTTACCGAGCGCGACCGCGAGGTGGGCGGTGACGAGACTCCAGCCCGCTTGTGGAGAGGGAAGGTGGTGAGGTCTGAGTACAACGTCGTCTTGCGAGAGCTTGGAGTTCGGGGTCCAAGCTGGACGGCACCAACGTGCTGCGTCTGCCCTGCTCCATGTGGTGGGAAGGACAGAGAAGATGGGAAGTATATATTGGAAATTAGAGTCTGGGAAGGAGACTTGCGCCAAATTTGCAACGCATAAGTGTCTAGGGAACCTGCCAAATGACGGACCCATACCTTGGAGGATAAATGTCTAGGGAACCCGCTTGTATTTTGCATCCCGCTCGCCGTTGCACGGGGAAGGAGAAATACTCGCATGATCTTCCAACTAGAGTAGACCTTGAGGCTGATGCAATATGAGGATGGAACACATAACTCTTTGGGCGAAATAATAAGTGTCTAGGAATATGTTAGTGTATCGGCGCACCAGTGTAGATGCATGCCGTGCTCACGGTGAAATCTGTCTGCGCCTCGAAAAGAGCATTGAGTGTGTAAGGGAGGGTCCATCTATTACACGACATTACGGTACGGTGAATTAATATGGTGCGAAGCAATGGCAAGTATACTTCAAAAGGCTGGACGGAACTTTTGCAACACTCTTCACAACAACCGTCATTGTCTCCGGACACAGAAAAGTGAGTCTCTCATGAACGTTTGACTTGTTTGCTTACCAGACGCGTACAAGTCCTTAGTGATGGGTCGCAAACCCGTCTATAAAACAGACAAAGACCGAGAATTTGCTAGGAAAGAATCTAAGCGCAAGCACTGGCTCAAGTAAGCGCTTCCGATGCAAAATCAATATGACTCTCACAGAAATGCTTACAGGAAGCGAGACATTTACAATGCCAATGCCAAGCAGAAGTACGATTCCAAGAGCAAGGCTGTATCAGTCCAGACAGTCGCCAAAGCTCCCAAGGAGCCCACTCCCGAGAGGATGTAAGTGCCACTCCAAATGCAAGCAATATATTATGCACCTAAGAAATGGTATCAGAGCCGAGAGCGCGTCGAGTCGCCAATACCGAAGACAGATGGCCCTATTCTTAGCGGAGGTTAGAGTACTGACCAACAACAACGTATACCGTTGGGCGAATCACTGGGCTCGTCACGCTATTGCTCACCCAGGCGATGAGACGGTGCAGTCGCTGATGGAGGTCTGCAGTAGCGTTAGTTCGGTGTGGCAGCAGGCACTCAATCTTGTGCACGCCGCCAGGATGGATCCAGATTTACGGGATGGTGGAGTTACGAGGAAGAGTCTGGAAGAGGGCGCGGACCGGCTCGAGTGCATAGTCGACTGCATCAAGGATATCTTCAACCACTTTGCCGCGAATGACTTGAAGGAAAAGGAGATGGCCGGGCAACTTTTGTATCATTCTTACGAGGCATAAGTCCACCAGTGAATCAATCATATTGCGTCGGATATTAATACAGAGACTTCCGCGAGCCCCATTTCGCGTTACAAGCCAAGATCGACGTAAGAGCGGATAATCCGGCGAGTAACAGCAACCCTCCAGGCGCCGCGAGCTGTGTTCACCGTCTCGAAGGATTCATAGAGGCCACCTGGTACGCCGACACACTGCCACGCCGCCTCGACACTTTCAATTTGAATCAGAAGCCGCGACGAAAGCAGGCGAAGAAATCGAATCACTCACTAGGTCCCGTAAATTCCAGGTATAACCCCCACATGAACCACCCAAAATCCTGACGACATAGCTCCTTCAGAAATGGGGTTTGGGAGGAGAAACTCGGGGGCAGCATGGGGATTGAACACGGATATTGCGGGAACGTAAATATGCCTGGCTCTCTCTCCAGCATCTTTGATAAGCTGCTCTGCCAATGCGTACGCGTGCGCACTGACTGCCGCTAGGCGGGACTTGAATCCCTGCATGATGTTGAGGGCCACACCTTGGGTTTTGGCGGAACATGTATCCCTGTGTGGCGTACATGTCAGTCATGTCACAGTGGGGGGGGTACAAAGTACTTGCCAATCCAAAGCCACACCAGTGCTCCGCCCTATAAAAATTACATATGCCTGCGCTTTGATACGCTTCCTGCGTTCCCGCTTATGCATTGCCTCGACGTAAGAACCCTCGATGGCTTGACTGGCGCCTGCGCGCGACCTAGCATGTGTGTGAGTGAAAGTTATGATATGAATGGGAAGGAAGGCATTCCATTTGGGTGTGAATTGGACGCCCCGCCGCGTGTTCATACGGTAGAGGGTACGATCGACTTTCTCCCGGACCGACATCGCACATAGTGCCTTCACCAGTTCGTCGACATCGTCTGCAGGCGGCGGATGGATTACGGTGGGGTCTCCCTCCTCGTCTGAGTTGATCCAAATGATTGGGTCTCGCGCATTGGCCATGTTCAATGATCAAGAGAAGACAGGACGGTACAAGAGAGATCAGGGCCATCATGTAATTAGCGTAGATAAATAACAAGGGCCGCGACAATTACAGGGACGATGACAATGACCGCCCCACCCAAGAAAACCGTCCCGCTGCGGGCCGTGATGACCAGGTCACTGCGAATGGGAAACAATGTCAGAACGGCATGCATGAGGATGTATGACAAAACTTACGGGTGAGATACTCGCGGCTGGCGGACAATAACACGTCCGGCGGCGAGATGGTCATTGAACATCTTGAGTGCGCCACTCTGAGAGCCCTTCTTGATGCTGTTCCCGTCGCTGACGCCCGTCGCAAGTGCACGCCCTTCCTCTCTGCGTTTGACGTCAGCAGGGTTGAATATGAAATGGTACCACTTACGAGTCAAGCACAATTCCAACTTTGCGCCCAATAGTAGTCACATAGAAATGGACCTTCTTCCCATCCGGACGCACGGGAACCAAGGTTGGCTGGAGGGGCTCGCTGGGTACGGTAGGATATGTCAGACCGACGCGGAAAGGATGGTCCTTCGGCACATAATGGTCTTGCGGGATATCCGGATCATACACATAGCCAGGAGGGAAAAAAACCAGTTGATGCGACACGTTGGAGACGGTGATACTGGGATCTGGGCATGGATATTACTGCTTGTCAAAGATTTGGCGACGTTGCGGCGAACTTACTATAATCACGGGCGGTCAAGCTCTGAGCGGCAAGATGTGGCTCCTCGTTGTCGGAGTCACCGTCGTCAAGCTCTATGACCATGCTGCTATTGAGAGGCGGGAGGAAGGGAGGCGCGGTGGGCGACAGGCGGCTCGCAGGAGTCGTCGCAACATCCGCAGCGACGACTCCTCCTGGTTCCTTGCTGTCGTCCATGTGGTTGGGGTTGAAGAATGAAATAACGATATGTTATACCATTTGCCCCCCTCGGTTGTTGCCGTCCTATTGCCGGTTACTCGTTCTATCGCATTCCACCCTCCGCAGAACCGCCCGCTGCTTCCTCGACTAATATGGTTCGTAATGCGACGGCGGGAAAGAAGAAGGCCAAGAAACAACGCGCAAAAATCTCGAAGCAGGAGCGACGTAATGACAAGGGCTGGATGGACGGAAAGCGGGAGGAACTTGTCTCTCCTTTGCTGCCGGCCTACTTTGATGCTGTCGAACGCAGCTGGCAGGACGCTGCAGTGGCCATGAAGGTCATCCAGAATCATTTTCACCACGCCTTCCCATGGCCAATGCTAGACTGGCAAAAACCGGAGACAATAACGCCCTACGACCCAAAGGCCCCACCACCCGACGATTCGAAATTGACGCCAGAGGAGGTATCAGCGAAGGGGATGCATCTCCAGAGAATGAATAAGGTACTTCCATAGTGCTCTGCTCGCTGGAAAATATTGTATTAATGGTCGTGCAGCGTATTGCTGCTTGGTGCGCTTACCGCTACAGGAAGGCGAAGCGGCGCCGCAAGAAAATCAACAGTATCACGGCCGCGGACACCTTTGAGGAGTTGATGTGCACCCTCGTAGGCGTCAAACGACCTGTTCGTGCACGGTCAGCCGTGCAACAGTTCATGTGCGAGAGGGGCGTCAAAATCAACGGGCAGATGGCGACGCGTTCTGGACATTTGGCGCCTGTCTCCGGTTTTACCGACCGACTCACAGCCACTGCAGTCTCTCAGCCCAACCCTCTCCCTACCGTGTCTGCTGCCGACTTGGCCGGACTCATCTCAATGCCTGACGCGTCTGAACAACCATCGTCTACGCCACCTGCGCCAATCTCAAAGTCAGAGCTCTCTTCTGCGTCACCTACAGGTGTCATCGCGGTGCCTGACGCGCCCGAACTACCTTCGTCTACGCCACCGCGCCAATCCCAGTCGATGAAGAAGACGGTGATGAGGACGGCGCAGAGGAGGGAGGGAACGAAAACCTGGGCGGTGGGCGGAAGAAACGAGCACGAGAGGCGGATGGGAAAGATGAGGGGGGCGCAAGCAGAAGGTAGCGAAGGTCACCGCTGGCGCAGGAACTAAACGTCTGGCGCCGATTGCCAAGGCGCTGGCGGAGAGTGGGGCCATCAGCGACGGCGACAATGTTCCAGCGAAGCCGGCAACTGCTCGACCTAAACCGAAGAGGCCGACAAAAGCCGCACAGCCAGAGACGGGAGTCGTAGGTGGCGGGCTCGATGGCAAAGTGACGAACGCCGAGGACGCCCTCAGCGAGACGGTCCCTACCTTCCCTCCAGTTGTATGGGATATCCCACCACCTGTTGCACGCAAACCGACGGCGGATGTCGACGATAGTCTCCTGCCGGGTGGTGATACCAATGTCATGATGTCAGATGTTGGTTTGACGACCGAAGTTGGGGAAGGAATGCAAAACGTTGTTGATTGGCAAGTGGGGGATGATTACTTCCGCCAGCTCGAGGTGGCTGTAGGGGGATTAGGGCCGTTTGAGGATATGCACGATATGGGGGTGTTTCCGTTCGCCGGGTCGACGCAACAGTCGCCAGATGACTTGCTGGGTTCTCCTTCAGCGAGGTCTTCTGGATCGTCGGCACACATTCTCCCCTCTTCATCCCCCGACCTGTCTGCGCAAATGGACCTTCCAGAGGCTATGGCCCCAAATTCGATAGAAGCAAGCAGTGACGAGTAACGGCATTGCATACGTACTTCTTGATCAGATGAACTTACACGACATGTCTTGCATGTACTCGTCTTTACATGCAATGCATTTGATCGTGAACGTGTTTATTACATCCCGGTGAGGTTTATAGTACTTAGTATTGGATATTCCAATGCATTGATTGCATCTAAGTGCCTTTCAACATGCACGTGATCGGATTGCACAGACCGGCCTTTCCTTGCGCATTGTGATTTTCTGGTACAAGTCCGTGGGTTGTGATGCTGGTCGGGGTGGTGTACTACGGTGGGTATGTCATCCGCATTCGAGCGGGATGCCTTAGAGACCAAATATTCCAAGGAGGAGAATCAGGGTAAATGCTATTAATATTACTGACTAGCCATGTGTGGCGTAGGAATGTAAGAAGTGTCGATGATCAGTTTCAATGAGAAATGAGTAGCTAAGGCAATGCCTGATTGGAATATGGTGCCCACCGATGGGGAGCAATCCGGGAACGGGAGCGGGAGCTGGGCGGGGCGCGTGGATGCGGATTGCCGGAGTGCCGAACGGTGCAATCAAAATCCCCGGCCGCATATTATTGGCGGAACGGCAGCGAGCGCGCTAGGAACAGATTCCAGCCGTTTTGGGAGGAGCTGGCGGGTGGGCGCGACCAGCGCGCTATCACGTGGACCAGCCTGGACCCGGCCGCGCAGCCAGGTCTGGCCCGTTAGGTAAGCCCCCGTTGTAACGGGTAGTTTTTCTTATTTTCCGACCGTTGTAACGTGGCGCGGCATTTCGGCAAAGGCTGTGGAACTGACTTGTGAAAAAAAAAAGCCAGGTCGCCGAAATGCCACGCCACCAGGACCGGGGCGTGACACGCCAATTAGGCAACGATCCCCCAACTCCTGACTCCCAACCACCACTGTCCCGCCCCGCCAACACTGCTCCCGCCTTCCCATCGCCGTCGCTACCACCACTGACTCATTGTTAGTGGCGAGTATCTCCTCTCCTGCGCGAATTATCTTTGCTGCAGTCTCCAGATCTCAGATAATGGCCGAGTTCCGTCCATCTCAGGTGCAGACTAATTGTCTGTCACCGCTGTTTCTCATTGTCTGCCGGGCTCTGGCCAATCGGGATTGGAGCGCCAACGGTGACGAGTAGTGCGGCCCTTGTTGCAATCGAGGTGCATGCCTTTTCTATTTGTCCTGACTATGGCGCGTACTGATTTAGATCTCTCTGCCAGCCAATAGGTCGGCTAGCAAGGCGGGCAGCAGCGCACAAGTCTTCAATCTATCTGATCCCTCTGATAAGTGTTCTCACTCCGCCGTGCTATCTGCCATACTGACTAACTTGCTCTCATTTCAGCCTCTCGGTCTCCTGCCGCAGGCGCTCCTGCTCTGCATCTGGGCACTTCTCTACCTAAGCCGCGACGACGGCAAACCCATTTATTGTAGATCCCGCTCTTCTTGCACACTGCCGTCCGAGTCCCGGTGAAAGATCCCTGCTTTGGTGTGTTATCAGCTCGATCCTACAAAGACAAACTTACATTTCCTTCAGAACCCGCCTACCAGTATGTCCAACGCCTCATCCACACCCGCTGCAGTCGGTCCATCGCGCGTCAAGTACGCACCCCTCAAGTCTTATGAGGGCAAAGTCAGCTACTTTGACGAGGCCCAGCGTGCGAGCACATCGAACTCCCGCCTCATCCGCGCGAGAACCACATTGTGTCAATGCTCGCTGACCGTCATTTTGGCATAGACAATCCCCTCTACCACCCGCAGCCGTTCGACTATTCCGTTGCCCACCTTGCCCTTATCCGCCATCCCTCCAACCTTCAACACGTTGACCAACTTCTGTGGTTCCTCCCCACAGGCTCACATTTCAAACCCGTCAAGCTGGGAGACACATCTTCCGGTCTTGGCACCATCGACCACCAGTTTTGCGACATCTTGAAGGATCATTGGAGGCGAGTCAAGAAGCGGCTTTCTGACGAGAACTTGAAGCTGGCGGGCACGGACAACAAGGACAAGCTCAAGAACAATCCTTACCTCCACGATGTTTTCCCCCGCATGAAGTATCTTGCCGGGCGCCTTGACATCCCCTCTAGCTACGACGAGGCGGTCATGGTGTGGTGCATGCTCCAGCGTCTCATCCTCGAGGTCGAGGCACGCATGACTTGGCTGCTGGAAGTGCGAGCCATATTTCGAGATGTTACTGCAAAGCGGGTTGGAGTACGGAATGTGGTCGGTGCAGTGACCGACCAGAAGGACCTTACGGAGAGTCTCTATTGAGTGAGTGTCTATAGGTTCATAACTTACTTATGCACTGAATGTCATTGTCAGGCGGGTGTTCCTGTCTGGCTCTGTCGCCCAATAGGTGCAGAAGAAGGTGTGAGAGTCGACAGCTGGGTCACGTACCCGCCGGAGATGCGCCCCAAAGCCTTCAGAGTTTTGTATGCCCACGCTACTCCTCCTCACCCCATTGTCTTTGAAGGCAGTGTCGCCTCCCTCGAACGGTATTGCGGAATGGCTCACTACATCAAGAAGCTCGCCTCCCCACCGGATTTCTTCTCCGATAAGTCAGGTGTTGCCATCCTTCCTTCCTTGTCAACTTCTGCTTCTGCTGCCGCTCCCCAACCCTCTCCCTCATTGTCTTTGCACCAAACCGCCTCCGTTCACTCTGCTGCAGGACCGTCCCGCAGTGTCACACGCCCCGCTGCCCACATTTGCGCACCTTGTAAGTATTTATCTTACAATGTGCTTACATGCTCAATGCTTTCCAGATCCACTGCCCTCGCGCCCACCGCGCCCGACACCATTGAAGCCAAAAGGTCCGCCTTGGGTGGACCACAATAAGTTTGTGGATGTGGATTCTCCTCTGATACCGCGGTCCGTTGCCAGTTGGATGAAAGCCCTTGTCAACGTCAAGGCGGACACGGCCAAACTTCCACAAATCGTTCCCGCCGCGGGCATCAACGCTGGCTACGCCCTCCCCAATCCCAATGTCATTGCTGGCGTCGACACAGACCACACGCGCGAATTTATATTCACCGCTTATGTCCGTCTGTGCCACGTCCTCCACTACCGCCTACAGTCGTCAGCTTTCGAGCCTCTGAAGGCCAACTCTTGGAGGCAAATCTTGGGGATCGAGCTCCATCCAAGCGAAGGCGATGGGCACTCGAAGGTGCAGCATCAAGAGACAAAGAGGGAGTTGTATGAATGTATCAAGAAGGGTGGTCTTCAGGTGCGTATTTGCTCACTCACAGTTGCATTACTTATGCTCTATCAGGGTACTGTGGACATCTCTAACCTCAAATACTCCCTCGTTGATTGGCGCGGCACCGAATTAGAAACGAATCAAGTCCCACCTGCCCGGATCGCCAAGGAGATACTTTGGGAGCTGTTCAAAATCAACTTCCGCTTCGAATTCCTCACCCTTGACCGCCAATGCTATGAGCTCAAGCCGCCCGGATTTGCAGAGGCTGCCATGGATGTTGACGTCGACGCGGAGGCTGAAGTTGAAGAAGGAGAGGAGGTGCCGGACCCTACCTTTGATGACCTGGACGCCTCGTTGCATGCGGACCGACAGCTTCGGGTACTCAGTGCCATGAGCTATTGGGAGAGCAGCCTCATCCCCGGCGATTTCAAGAACATGGATGATGAGGGATTTGGTTCACAATTCCATCCAGAGCGGCGCCGGGCCTTTGGCGAGTTGTTCTGCGTGATGCGCAGGTGGCGTGGTGTTCCCGAGATGGACAGAGCCGCGGTCAGGGCAGCGACCAAGTGTCTTGGCAAGGGAACTCTGGAGCTCGGGGAGCAACTCGTTGCCGAGGATTGTGTCGCCTACCCTTATGTTAGGTGTTTCCATCATGTATTCGGACGCCCCCCTCTCGTACCTCACGGACTTCGCAGTTGATTCATAGACTATATGTATGCATACGGACATTTTAGCCACATCTCTTGACACTGTACCGCACCGCCCGCTGAACATTAAAATTTTTACCCGCCGCACAAAATGTATTATATCTTGTAGTCACGTTTAGATGACTTTTTTTGAATAGTGTTAGAGTAGAAGGACGTGACTTATGGGGTGAAAGTGTAAGGCATTCATTGCCGTTTGGCCCAGTGGTAAAGGTCCTGGTCACTTAAATCTTGATTTTCATGAGACTGGCTCGGAACTCCGTGGGTTCAATACTCACGGGGTTCATTTTACATGACAAACTTAGGCTACATTTGTGAAATATTCATGGCAAATATTTGCCTTTCCGGGACCCATATTCCCTATTTGTCACATACCCTTCACTTGCATATATTTGTGACATTTGTATATTCATATTCATGAGTAAGAGTACAAATATAGTTGAATATATTCCTTTCTACTCCTCATTCGTGGTCAAGTCTAGTTATATGAGAGTCGCCGAGGATCGGGAGCGCTAGCTGGAGTGTCCAAGGTGGGTACGAGAGACGGACAGATGTCCTGAATAGAGTAGAAACCGATATGATAGTTCAAGCAATGATAGCTCACGCGTGAAGCCGTATAACCAGAGAGTAAGAAGTGAGATTGAGAGTATGGGTGGTCCAAGACGAAGGACACGAGACCTAGTCTAGAACTATATGAGCAATTGTCCTGCTGTCTAAAGTAAGGTATCGTAAGTATATGCAATATTGTATCTAAGTGACCGTGGGCTGGGAAGATAACCGGATTGACGTGTGTGTAGGTAAAAGTGAGAGTACGACAGAATAGAAACCAAACGCGGGGAAGTATGAGTCGAAGGGAAGTGTGGTTGTCCATATATGGGTATATGACCTAAACAAGAAGTGGCGCTGAGGCCGACGTTTCACGAGCGCCTCTCAGAGCACTCCCACACTGGTGTATCACTTGAGCCCGTTGATGTGCACGTTATTTTAGAGGCGTAGAATCACACCTAACAAACAACACAACTCTTAATACTCTGAATGAGAGTAAGGTATCTGCGGTCTTGGGATATTGCGTTTTTGCAATAGAAAATCAAGCTTGATTTACTACAACACTACACTTGAAAACAAGGTTCTTGCGTAACAGAAACGTAGGTGTGCACAAAGTGCGAGTTTGAAGGGGGTGGTAGGGATTTTGACCAATTGACAAATTGTCTGGTTTTTCAGGGAACAACACACAAGCCTCTGACTGAACTTAAACTATGCAACTTTCACAATCCTCGCGCTGGAGGGGTTGTATCAAGAACACGATAATCTATTGCCACACTTGGTATGTTTCTTATAACCTCGGTAGGAGCTTATTCTTTGAGTTTTAGTGTTTGCGTGGGTGTTAGACCAAATTGTGCTCGAATTGCACTTGAACTCGCAAGAGGTTATGCTGGTTAACACTTTTCGCGACTGAACGGTCTTCTCTAGGGAAAGGCTGGCTCAAACTGCAAAGTCTCTGTAGTGTCTCTAGGGAGATACTATGCTCAGAAACACCGCCTCTAGAGGATGTTGCTGCTGCGGTCGTCACTATTGGATTGGATGCTAGTGACGACGAGGATGGGGACTATGACTGAGAGGCGAACCATGTCAATGTGGCAGTTTGATTCGTGGGGTTGTGAGTTTACATTATCGTTACTTGTCCGCTGCTGTTTCACTCGAGGGGTTGTGTTGGAGGTCGAGTCCACGGCCACGGACAAGCGGACCCGGCGGCCGATGGCGTGCTTGCCACGTGGGCCGTCGCCGTAATTTTCATGACTCGTTTTGTACTTTCTTCCTTACCGTTTGCAACGACCACTGCCTGGCTCTGCAAAGGTCCTGCTCCGTACCTCCCTGGGCTGCTCAATCCCCGGTCTATATCTATCACAAACGGTACTGTCCAATGGCTGATAGCGTAAGCTATCAGTTACTCCGCCTTTTGTGGCTCAGCTGTACTGGTGGTGGACAGTCGTTCTTCACTCAATATCCATGGGGAAGGGTCCGGACAGTGCAGACTGGAGTGGCTCAGCTGTACTGGTGGTGGACAGTATTCATCATATTTTCACTCAATTTCATGATAATTTTATCATTTTCAAAGTGAAAAAATACTAAATAAATTTTACATTTTTTCATTATATTTCCGGCGTAAATACAGTATGTTTCATGTAGTGCCCTGGGGCGGGCTCGGAACCTGATCCTGAGTCTTCTCAGTTTCAGATTCAAGAGTTTTGATGAGTGCATACATTGTTGCAGCCTCAATTTCAACCTCTACACAAGTTTCATTCTCAGCCAAATAGTGGTGATGGTGGTGGAGAGAAATAGAAAAAAAACTTTTGCAAGTAATGAATAGCCCGGGTCAGCCGGGTTTGGGCGGGCATCAGGTCTGGGTATGACTCGGGCCAGGTCCGGGTCATGACTCAAGACCCAAGGTCAACCCAGAAACCCAGATTGACCTGGATATGTACTAGATTGGGTGTGCGGATGTCAATTCCGACGCGCACGCAGCTGGCAACCCCTTCAACCCATAAACCATCTGATGCATCTCAAAGAGTAGTATAATTTTTGTTTTTTGATCGTGAGAAATGGTGCCCATTTGGGCAAGATATGAATATAATTCACATTTTTAGTAGTCTTTTTGGTGTAATATATATATATCTCAGTCATTCAACACTATATTGTTAGAGTATGGCAAGTTGACAGACGTGTCACTGCCACGTCTCAGCATGTACATGCTTTCTGACTCTGTAGATACACGAGTACACTACGTAGTTACACGACAACTTAGTAGCTAGTTTATAAACTGTTAGGACCTGAGCCCGCACTCTCACGTGCTCAAGCTCATACAGCGCCACACAGAAACTGCACACCTCCATATGTGAATCCTATGTCCCAAAGCCATCCTCGGGGTGGAGGCCAGGAGATCTCCTAGGCACCCTGCCTAGCGAGACTCCTGTTCAGATTGTCTAGCCGTTGTCTTGCTCAACGGTAGACCCATAGTGTTGTCGTGGATCCTATTCACCTGCGCCACTCATTACACTCCATTGGGGCAGCGCTACACAAGCGGGGATCAATGTCTAGCACCCTCGATGCGTAGACAGCAATCCAACAGTGACTGCACCATTGCCTTGTCCTCGACGAGAGCAAGTGTACAGCCAGTGTCCGAGAGATCCATCCATATTCATCCCTGACCCACTTGACAGAGATCCCCACGGGATACCATCAATGAGAGCAAGCGTCCAGTTGCATGGCATATTGACGGCGTACTCAGTGACGCAAGGACAATCCTGTGGCAAAGGGATAGTGGAGAGGGAGGAGAGGACGACGAGTAAGAGTACGATTCAGCAAAGAGTGAAGCGTACAATGAGAGAGGGCCCCTTAGAGAGCAATTCCCCAATGACAGAGGCAAGATGCCAAAGGTACTGCGAAGGAATGTACAATAGCGCAGATGCAATAATGTCCAGCTCTGAAGTACATAGGTGAATGTACTTCGACTTATATACCATTCTAGTGTCCCAAATTGGTTACTGACTGAGTCAGAGCTCCCATTGTGTCGGATGTGATGGAAGACACTTAATCCACTATTTCAAGGGGCGGGCGCCCGATTGGCGGGCTGCCATTGGTCGGGAGGGCGGGAATGGCGGGAGCATGCGCTCATGCGCCTAAGTATAGACTTGGCTCGAGTCATAGGGTGCCAAGAAGTTCCTGGGATGACTCCAGAGACTCCTGAATGAGTCAGAGCGGGTAAAGGGCGGGATCCTGCCGCTCCACATGCTGCAGCGACTCCTGAGTGAGTCAGAGCGCCCAATGCGGCGGGATGACGTTCTGGAGGCGCCCTGAACCTTCTGGGACCTTCTCCATGGTTCCACAACCTTCTCCTGCGGTCCAGAGGTTCTCCAAGCGTCGGGTGTTGGTGTTGTGACTTCTCCTTCAATAGATATCCCTTTAGATGACTCCACGAGTCTCTAGAGCGATTCCGGGTAGTGGTACCTTGTGTGTACTTCCTTCTTGAGTGCTGTAGCTGTTCCTGAGTGTTGTGGCCATTACAACAATGTGTGCAATAGCCTGAGAAGCGATTCAAGACCAAGAGAAGCTACTGTCATGCTGTGACAAGTAACAGTCCCCTGGTGTTTGCAATGATCCACTATGAGAGTATGCGCAGGTGCTCCCGGAGCTCCTGGTGAGTCTAGATTCTGTCATCATCCTGCTTTACTTCCCGGTAGAGCTTCTGTGGCATGGAAGATAGATCATAGATGCGTGTGCAGCTATTGTGAGCCAGAGTTGTGGCTGTGGCAATGAGCCGTGTGGCTGTGTAGATGAGACAAGTGGTCTGCCTGGAGACGCATCATGACATAAACAACTGTACTTACTGCCTAATCAACAGTGCCAACTCCGTTTGCTGCTCACAGGTTATGGGCCCCAGCCATTAACCATTGAAAACCGCTGTTCTTGTCTTCTTTCGTCGCTCTTGTCTTGGCTTTCTTGGGTGCCGAATCCCAACGTGTTGTTCCTCGTCGTTTCCCGTTGTTCTCGCCGTTCAAGTAGCTTCCTGTTGCCAAATCAGGACATATTGTTAAAGTACCGTCACATTGCACCGTTCACGCATATTGTGTTTAGTATCATTCCAACCTTCACAACCTATCACCATGTCGGAAGCCAAAGGAGCTATGAAGCTCACCAACAACAACTACAAAGTTTAGCGTGTTCTCAGTTCCCGGGGATTTTCCACCAAGATCTCTCTGCGCCGTTGCTTCATGACCATGCACAAATCTGATCACCGGAAGATGTCATCCTGGATTGGTGATGTCCGTAGTGTAGCGTTCTGCCTCACCCAAGCCAGAATCACACTGGCCGATGAAGACGTTATCCTAGTGCTCACCATGGGTCTACCTACTTCATTCAACAATCTTGTTATCACTCTGGATTCCACCCCCGCATCTGATCTCACTCTTGACTCTGTCATTGCACGCCTCCTCAATGAGGAATCCCGCATAACTGCTTAGTCGTCGTCGCCACGTGAAGCCCGCTTTCCGTGCTGATAGCAAACGTACCCGCCGCCCTCTTTCGGAAATTACCTGCTTCAATTATAGAAAGAAAGGACACTACCAGCATGACTGCCCTGAACCCTGCACTGCTGCCAATACTGCTGGAGAGCGCAAATTTGATGCTGCATGGTAGACATGTTGGCTTGAGGGGAAGTGTTAGAGTATGGCAAGCCGACAGACGTGTCACTGCCACGCCTCAGCATGTATATGTTTTCTGACTCTGTAGATACACGAGTACACTACGTAGTTACACGACAACTTAGTAGCTAGTATATAAACAACTGTACTTACCGCCTAATCAACAGTGCCAACCCCGTTTGCTGCTCACATATATTATATGACTAAGAAACCAAAATTGTAGCTCCCAATGAGACGGATGTTTCAGTATATGAGTTTGAGCTTTTCTGAGCTCAAGACACCACACTATTAAGTCAGGCAATACTCCAAAAATCTCCCAGAATGCGTAATTGATTGATAACTCAGGCATATATGACCGTTTTACATAGTCTCAGAAGCAATATTGTAGTCCTCAATGAGACAAACAAATTGATATATGGGTTCAAATCAGTCCAAGCTTGTGGGAGCACACCAGTGGACAAACGGTCAAAACCCGGCCACTGACCCAGTTCAAACCTGGACCCGGGACCTTGTGGTGCCGGGTCTTGTTGGGTCCGGATAGGGTCACCCCTCTGGCACCCAGACCCAACCCAAACTATTCACTATTTGCGAGTGGGAGATGACAGATGGGGGATGGTGCGAGGCTGGGTTTGAGGCAAGAGGGGTGAGTTGATTTAGATCTCTTTCTTCCCTCGGTTTTAGCACTTTTTTTTGCACTCTGTATCTCTTTACTGGTATTGTATGGTTTCTCTTCTGACTCAAGATTTTGTTGCTAACTACTTTGTATGATCCTTGCACAGCACTTCATCAGGGTGCGGGAGAATGGTGAGAGCTCTGGTGTATAGAGCCTGTGGGTGTGAGTATGTATATACGTGTAAATGTGTGGGTGGGAATATTTATCATTAAGTTACTCACTTACCTTACCATCTTGAATGCTTGGCTTGGAAAATGGTGTATTGGGGTGAGTAAAGAAAGGCTTACCATAAGCGCAACTTGAATATGAGTCAGCAAGAATGAACTTCAAAATACTTATATTGACTAGTGAAGATATGTGTACTACTCAATCTTGCTCCTTTGCTGCTTTGTGATTCAGTAAGATCTGCATGATGTCTGAGTCACAGTATTTCTCCTTATGCATAAAATAGTAATCCAACACAGGCTCAACATGAGCTCCATGTGCTATCAACAAATGGACAATATCTACAGAACTGTTGTTTTCTTCACTCCACCAACTCTGAATTCTTTCTGTCCAGCCCTTTGCCACAGCCAGTAAAGCAGTTTCATGACGCCCTCCTACTGTGTTGACATCAGCATCATGCTCAAGGAGGATTTGAACAATGTTGATGTTTCTCTCAAAGGATGCGGCCTGCAATGCAGTCCCATATTTACCACCTTGAGCATTGACATCAGCGCCTTGGTCAAGAAGAGTTTGAACAACAGTGTCATGTCCCCAATAAGCTGCAGCCTGCAATGCATTCCCATAATAACCACCTTGAGCATTGACATCAGCATTTTGGACAAGCAGAGTTTGAACAATAGTGACATATCCATGATAAGCTGCAGCCTGCAATGCATTCCCATATTCACCACCTTGAGCATTGACATCAGCGCCGTGATCAAGAAGAGTTAGAATAATAGTGGCATCTCCACAATAAGCTGCAGCCTGCAATGCATTCCCATGTTTACCACCTTGAGCATTGACATCAGCAACGTAGCCAAGAAGAGTTTGAACCACAGTAGCATGTCCACCAAAAGCTGCAGCTTGCAATGCATTCCCATATTTACCACCTTGGGCATTAACATCAGCACCGTGGGACAAAAGAAGATTGACAATATCATTGTTGTCCATTTCAGAGGATGAGATGAGAGCAGAATTGAGTATTTGCTGTTCAATTGAACCAGCTGCAATTATGAAATGGACTATATTCTCCTGATTTTTATATGCTGCATATTGTAAAAGTGAAACAGTATGGTTTTCCTCCCATAAAGGAAGTAACTGACACAAAAAATGCCACTGTGGACTTTGAGGGGTCATGAGTAAATTTGCTAATTCCATTCTCTCTGATTGACATCCACTGAAGTTGAGATGCTCCAACCAAGAGTTTGCAGAGTACTTCACAAGTTTGAATTTTTCTTTTATGTGTGGAATTTGGTCAGTGTTACTCCAGTTCTCTGTCCTGAAGTAGCAGAGCTGTGCAAGACATGTATGAGCAATCATATCATGACCAGATGATGGCTGAATGATATATTGCTTTGCAAGTCTGGTGACCCCAGTTGTAAGATAGTCACAAACAGATGAGTGAGCAAGGTGAACCTGATGAGTGATAACATAGTTAGTTTTCAATTTTCAATTAGAGAAGATGTTTACAAACAAAATCTCTTTCTTCTTCCAGAAAACCATGTTTTCCTTTGACAATGATAATCAGACTTGATAGTTGTTTTGTCAACTGCATTCTGTTTTGAGTTTGTAATATAGGCTCAAATTGCCACATAGGATTGGATGTGTCAAACGCAAGTGCAGCATCATTCAACTCATCAATGTCAATGATTTGAAGAGAGAGGCATAACCATTGAAGAGCTCGATGCAACACTGGATCATAGTCATCAGTGTTGTGTGAGAGAATGTGGTTATAAAGTGCATTCAAATCCCGAGGTAACTGTGAAAGAGCTGTAGCCAATTCCTTTGCATTACGACACTTCTCCAGCTCGCGAAGCAAGCAAGCAACAAAGCGAAACCTGAAAAGAAAAAATCAGACAAATAAAAGATATAGTCAATAATTGAAATCTTACATGCCTGCTCCACGTTCCATGAGAGTTGCCGTGATCTTCTGCTTCTGCTCTGGTTCCCAATGCATCAGAGCATCATTGGTTTGTAGCTGATTGGTGATGAAGGCAGCAATGTCATCTTTCACAAAGATTTCAACATTCATGTCAATCTGTTTGGAGAGGAAAGGAAGACGGTCTGTAAAGGGATTACGTGGCTGACTTGTCATCAGGAAATGTAACTTTGTGCCTTGCCATTTATGCACTAGCTCAACAAAGTCAAGCAGATGCTGGTGCTCTGATGAAGTACATTCATCCAATGCATCCAGGACAATATATGTATCAGGAAGGTCCTGGAGAACCTTTTTGAGCATCTCAAGGATGACTTTGTGTGCAGGAGAGATTTGGCCACCACGACCAGCCACATGGTAGTAGTCGCTTGTAATGCAATGAGGAGTAGGAGTGTACCGTGAGAGCTGGTAGAGAAGGGACCGGATGGCTGGGTTCAAGCGGTTCTTGCTGCCATCGGACTCGTTGACACTGAAGTAGAAGAATGCCAGTGGGATACTCTTATCAACATCAATGTTGTCAATGATGCTTGAGCTGGTGGAGAAGGAATCAGTAATGTTGGAACAGCCTGAAGTGTCTTTACTACCTGAGGACTGTCTTTCCCGTGCCCGCTATAACTACAGTCAGTCACTGCATGTAACTTATGTTCTGCAACGTACAGTTCCCTGATATCCATAACAAAGACCCCGGAGTCCTCTTCCATTCAAGGAAGCGTTGATCATGCAGGATGAGCCATTTGCCAGTGCTCTTCATCCTAGCCTCTCGAGCCCGTGTGAGATTGGAACGCCCATCAGGAGGACTCTCCAGCCATTTGAAGAGATCAGCCTCCATACTGGATGACAAAGTCAAACATGGGCCAGTGAGAGATATGAAGATGCCACTCACACTCGGCCATGCAGATAGTCAACCTTCACAATCAACGCAAGCGCACATTTGGTCTTGAGGAACAGTAGATCAGAATTGAAAGTCATTGATTGGATTGATTACATACCTGGAGACAATCGCGGTACCCATCCATCTCCTTATCCAGCGCATTGAAATCGGCACTGAACTTGTCGTGGCCAACGCCCTTCGTGAACTTGCCGTGTTCCTTGTACCGTTTGACGTAGTCGGTCACATTGTCGAGCAGTCTTCGGGATGTTAGACACTCCTAAGCGTTGTATGGGAAGGTACACTTACTCCTTATAACCAAGCAGGTCCGTCTTGAGATTGTCAAGGAAAGCTGAACGAGTAGTGGTCTGGACCTGTTCAAGCACCGGGGCAACGGTGTTCCAAATAGCTTGGGATTTCTGGACTAGTTGCGATACCTGCTCCTGATCCGCGGTGTAATTCTAGAGATCCATGACTATCGTGACGCATACAGGATGAAGCATCATTAACCTTGTATGTCTCGAGTAGCTTTCTCATCGCCATGACCACAGGTCCCACCCAGGGAACGTTCTGCACTACCTGTCCCACTTGATCGAGCACCCCGAGGATTATTTCACCGTTAGAGAGAACCGTGTCGACCAGTTTGGGCTTATCAGGTCGCACGCCCTGCGAGGACGACTTCCCAGGACCGTCGACAGCAGCGGGGGCAGATGTGCCATTGTCTGTGCGCTCGCCGCCGTAGGAGATGGCCGACTCCGCCGGAATGGGTCCACCAGGAGGAACCTGCTGCGCGGACGACGTACGCTCGTCCACACCAGTAGGGGCGGATACTTCGTCGAGCGCGCGCGGAGGCTGTTCGTCTCCGGACTTCTTGGACGCCAACTTGCGTCGAGAGACGCGATTCAGTCGCTTGCCGATGCTTTTGAGCTTATGCATGGATGATTCGAGGATGTGTTCAGCGGGAGGAGGAAGAGAAGAGTGCAATAACCCGGTCCTGTGGGAAGCTGTTCGGTGCGAAACAATCTGTCAATCAAAGGCTGTCCAGAACATCGTACTCACGCTGTAGCCGGGCCTTCTTCACGCGAACGAGGCATGTACGCAGCCTCATTGCTACGTATCCTACTGACTCTCCTTGCTTACAGAACCGGTCCCGCAATGCTTGTGAGGGACCCGCGGTCGACGTTCAGTGTTTTCATGATCTACAAAGTATCGGAGTGCACAGACATACATAGAACGAGCGCGTGGAGCTACGGGTGACAGGTCCCGGATTCAATTTGGCCTACAAGGTCGTCACTCTCGACAGTGATATTCATCTAACCTGACTATTTATACTTGCCACAGATCCACCTGCCGCCTCGTACTTACGCCGCTCCCCGGTCCTCCGTCTTGAGACGCTTGACTCAAATTTCCACCTCCCTACCGACCGCCTAAGCAGCTGATGCAACCGAAGAGGACACGAGCAGGATTATCGTCCCCGGCAATGCCGTTCGTTCGTGCTGTAGACTACTCGGACCCTGTTGGCAGCAAGCGCCCAAAGCATCACATGCCCATGAGATGTGTATCCTACGTTCGGGCGCGGTCCTGGCGCGAAACGATACGGGCAGTATTGTATAGAATTTCCGTAGCGACGACTATCTGAATGGACATTACGCCTACGCGATTCCTTGTCAGCAACACCACACACGGACCGCGTACTGGGCCGGAAAAGGACGCCTTCCAGCAGAGGTGGCATGCGGGGTCACGGAAACGTGTTGAGAGAGGTGACGAAAGGGCTCAATGTAGATTGGTTTCTATTGTTCGATTAAGTGAGACCGCCAGGTACTGTAAGACACACTCACGAGGGCCTCATTGACTCTGACACGTTCCCATATACCGATAACCGCTCTGGAGGAACGGCGTCCTGATACAGCAACGAATTCGGTCCTGGACGCTTACTGGCTTTTGTGGATTGTGTATATGCTGTGCGGTTTACATCGTCATGTTGCCTAGCCATCCAACGATCTCAAGGACGCCATCGAACTGTGGGATAGTTAGAATGGACTATAAGAAACGGTAACACATGCCTCGTAATCCGCGAAGCACTGTGGGGAAAGGGGCATATATCTTCGGGAGCACGGAGAACTCACTGGTGGTGACGCTTCATAGAGCGACAAAGATGACTGATGGGATAGTTGGTATGTGCGACGTCAGAGTAAGGCGTACGCGCGAAAAAGGCGGCATCGCCGTCGCGAAGGATGGTATACATCCGGCGTACCTGTGTGCATCGTTGATTCTAAATCCAAGAATTTCTGTGTTTGTGCCTAGGTATCTTTGTGTCCTGAAGACCTTATCAGCGCGAGTCGCTTATGAGGGCAATGTACCCTCAGTCCCTCGCGATGAACGTCAAAAGAGATCGCACAAGCTGTCGAACTATACCGTCAGTAAACAAAACTCAAAAGCACATTAATAAATCACAGTCGGACGTCAAGTATCGGCTGATTAACGGACTGTCGAGACAGACTGACTTGACCTAGGAGAGAATGCAAAGCAAGTGAAAATAACTTGTCGTCACCTTCCTGTCCGGCCCAAGAGCCTCCACAAGAGAGAAGGTTCGAGAATCGTTCCGTTGTTCTTGTAATGCAGTCTGTAGCCCGCGTACATCGATGCGAAGCTCACCATCAAGGAAGGACGCGACTCACGCGTCAGTACGAATTTCCCTGCCCGTATTGAAAATGAAACTCTTGCGAGGTGGTGCGCCGTTACGGGAAAACGGAATGTCTCCATGGTCGAGGGCAGACAAAGCCGACGGTCTGGCTTTTGAACACGGCTGCCCGAACTCCAGGCGAAATCGATGCTGAGAGTCAAAGAGTAGAATACGACGTCGGCCGATCGGCTGCGCGAGTCGCCGCGCTCTTTGTCAGCAGGGTCTAGTCTACCACGCGAGAACCAGTTGCACCCAACGGTCACTGTCTTCAATCAATCAATCAATCAATACATCTTGACATCGCGGACACCACAATCCACGCCGCCTACACCCTGAAGACACGGATCTGGATACGCCATAAGGTTAGAGCCAGACTGGAAATTCTACGGGCCTTGGCGGTAACGGCGGCGGCATCGGGTTCATATGTGGACTGGTGCGTTTGTTGTGTAGCCAGTGGGAAGAACGCTGACGAGAATGAGCAGTCCTCTTTTCTGACACGCCCCAGTCTTCTATTTGCACGGTCGCTTTGGATTGAGGCCCAGTCGCACCCCACAATAACCGCGCCTACACCATGGGAATACACGGACCTGGATGCGCCATCAGGCTGGAGCCAAACTTCAATCTCTACAAGTCTTGGCGGGAATCAGGCGGGGATGGCGGCGAATTCGGGGCCTAAGTGCGTTTGTTTTGTAGCCAGTGGGGAGACGCTGACGAGAACTTGCAGTCCTCTATTCTGACACGCCTGACTCACAGAATTGATTACTGCCCGTTACAGATGCGTCTTCCATGCATCCATCGACAAATTACGGCCGCTATCCGCGTGGTCGCTTACTGGACGAGGAAAGGGAAGGGCCCAAGGCTGCACAAATTTGCGACTCCGCGCACGCCTTCTACTACGGCAGCCATAGCACAGCGCCAGTTGGATAAGCCTGTTACGCAGCATAACTGCGCGACTCGTGCCGTGCAGCGGAACGCCTCAACGTCAGCTCTGTCACGCCAGCTGTCCGGCGAATGTCTGCTAGTCCTGCCTCACGCATCTGAATCCGTCCTCCTCGACCCCCTCCACTGCTCCCGCACCAAGCCTTCCAGATTCTCGTACCGCCCCAGCTCTCATACCCCACCCATTTTCTCAAATTCCGCACACGCCCTCGCCCACACATCTGCCCAAAACCCATCGAATTCCAGGATCAGGACAAGACTCGCGCATGGGTCGGGCGCGAAGGAGGAGAGACGCGTGATTTTGGAGATGAACGTGGAGCGGGCAAAACTAGAGAACACGGCAAATGCGAAAGAACAGGCGGTACGTTCAACACTGCTTTTCTTGGGTGAAGATGGGCTGATCGCGCTCCTCCCTAGATTGGGATATGGATATGGATGTATTCGCAGGAGGATGAGGAGGGTATGGATTTGAATGTACGTTCTGCTTTTCTTCCAAATGGCATTCTGCGTGCTGATGTGGTATAGTTTGGTCCCGGCTACCCATCTTCCAGCAGCGCGACCATTTAACGACTCGCCTGTTCCGCGTCAACACGCGCCTTATCGTCGATCGCCTATATCACCCATCAGTGGGCATCACGCATTCTGTCGAAGCCGATTCCATGACCATCATTGGCACCGACGGTCTGCGCATCGAAACACCGACGACCTCACCTCCCTGCGTGCCGAACGCGACTTCTCACACGCCAGCACACGGCGCAGTCGAAGTACGTCGTGATCTTGAGGGCGGGGAATACGCATCTGGTGCCAACGGGGTGCTTGAAAGACAGGTGAGTTGCTGTTGCTGTTACTTGATCCAATTTGGGTCTGCGAGCTTTGCATCGGCTCCTTATTCTGTGCTTTTGTTTCCGACCCCTTCTTGCATTCCCGATCTCAGTCCTTTCCTCCGTTTCCTTTCCATTCGTCGTTGATGTGTCCATTTCTGACTCCGGTTTGCCCAGAAGACGTCGCCCTCGCCCGACAAATATTCGGAGGACGCGCCAAATGGATCGAGGAGGACGACGGGCTGTGAAATGGCGTCGTCAAGCTATCGGCGCGCGGCAGGAGCGTGCGGTCCAGCTCGAGCTACAGGTCCAGATTCAAATCCGGAATGAGCGTTGCGATAGAGCAGTGGGAGCAGGCGCAGGAACGCCGAGAAGTCCTGGAGGGTGTGCGCATGGAGATGGACAGGCTGGCGCAGGAGAATCGGGCGTGAAGGCCCTGGTTGGAGGGGGTAGGGAGAAGCAGAAGAGAGCTGAGTATTGAGACGATGGGGTGAAAGTCGGCGGGAATGGAAGGGGAGTAGAGTGGAGGATTTCTGGCAGCAGGGTATTCGCCGCCGCCGTTACCGCATCGACGGAGAACGGATTCTCAGCAACGTTGGGCGGACGTGGTGATGCACCCTATCAAACACAGCGCGTCGAGTCCGCCTCAACCCACCTCGAGCCGGATCGATCCACCCCAAGTCCGGTTCACGTGGAATCACTTCAGTGCGCACAGCCAGAGTCGGAGCTAGAGCCCCGGACGGCTGGGCTCGATCCCGAGTCCTCCAGACTTCAGGAGTTCTCGCGGATGGAATCGCAACCGCCCTCGCTGTAGTGTATCAGTCCCAGTTCCAGCCGTCAGGCAGTGCATGGGGAGCAGGACACAGTAGATCAGGCAGTGCGGGAGGAGCGGGAGCAAGTGGAAAGGACGTTTTCAACGCTTCTGTGCGTGGATATGGCGGACGGTGGATTCCTTCCTCGGTATTGGTTTTGGTTCTTTCATCATAGTTCTCTTGGGTGTTATCCTTTCTTTGGGTGTGTACTGTTGTTGGCATTTTGTTCTATCAAATCTTTCGCACCTTCCAATCTTTGTTGAGTACTTACCGCCTCTCAGGCACTCGCACAAAACTTCCTCCCCATGCCGGGGCATGGGGAGTCATAGACCTGGTTTTCAGGTCTCATGTACATATGCGTAGACGACGGGCAATGAGGCTCTTGAGCACAAACATGGCCTCACCGAACCCTGCGACAGAATGAGGACGAGCACTCCGATGAGGACGAGGCATCCGGACCACGACAACGCGGACAACAGGGACGAGCGTCACAACAAAGATGGACATCTTGACAAGGACGAAGATTTTGACGAGGATGAGCACCGCAGCGAGGACGAACAGGACGAGCGAGCACGACGACCAGGAAGAATGAAAACCACGACGAGGAAGAACAAGCCACGACGAGGATGAAAGCAAGCACCACGACGAGGACGAGAACGAGCACCCCACCAGGATCGACCCCCACATTGAGGACGAGGCCGAGGACCCCGACGAGGATCAGTATCACCGTATTCCGTATCGACCACAAGCTTCCCGGCGGCGGCAAACTTGTTATCCTATGCACTACAGCCATCATGATGACGACCAGCCCATTCGGATGACCGCGACGGCCACAGGACCGCGACGACTGCTTCGCTCAAGTGCTGAGCTCTGATGTTTTTAGTTGGTACGTCACCGTACGTGCTTTCTTCAACTAGTGCTACTGTATCCTGTCGAGTAATCATTCTTTAAGTAGCAGTCTGTGCCTTCTCAGTGCATGCCAGCAATCTGGCATGCACTGAATGATCCTACCTGTACTTACTGCAGAGTCCAGACTCCGTATCAGTATCCTTCATTACCAATGACATGCATTTGCTTCATCGAAGTACCGGTTCTCGAAGATTGATGCTATGTAATATGTGTGATAGGCTAAGGATGTATGGGCGGTATGGCACCATGGTCTGGCTGATCTGATTGGTCTGACGCCAGACCGACCGATGCAAGCTCACCATCGTTGGAAGGCGCGAGGACGCGACCCACGCGTCGGTCCAAATTGTTCCGCCGGGACTGAAACTCCTGCTGATAGCGTCAAGCGGAACGCTGCGGCATTGCGGGGAAAGTAGAACGTTTCATGGTCGACGTATACCAGTCTGAATGGCTGCCCGACTCAAAGAGAGTCACAATAAGATACGGCGAGTGGTCGGCTGCTCGGCTGCTGTGTCAGCCAGAGTCCAGACCACCACCGTCCACGCTCAGTCCACGCGAGCGGTTTTCGCGTCCTGTTTATTCACCACTTACTGCCAGACACAACACGACTCACCAGCGACGCGTTCGCCGCTCCCACAATTACTTGCCGCGCACCAAAAATTGTGACTACACGGTGATGGATTCGCTGTCCTTCTCGGACGGGAATGGCGGTAGCCTCGGGAGACTAGGTGCGTTTCTCGTATGGCTTGTGGGATCGCGCTGACGGCCATCGTTCGCGTTGCCTTGCAGTGTTTTTCGCGGCCACACGCCCGACTCACAAACCGTGCCGGCTCTGGTACAGGTGCGTCTTCCATCCGTTCATCCAAGATTGCCATGGACGCTTACAGGGCGCTTTGCAGCTCATTCTGTGACGATTAACATTCCACGGAGCAGAACGAGCGGAACGATCGTGCCCTTTTCCTGCTGGAGACGTGTATACCTCCGGAGTCGTCGCTGGCACATCCTGGATGGTGGACATGGTCAGTTTTGGTATCTCGTCGGATTATCTTGGGTGCTGATCCGGATACAGAGGCCATCGACTAACCTCCAGCTCGACGGGCACCATCTCGGATTTCTGCGAAGCGTCCATTAATGCCTTACCCGTCCCGTCCACGATGACACCTTACAAATAGGGAAAACGTACGACGAGGACCTCCGCGCTGCGCACACCAAACGCGTTTTCCCCCGTGGATCGCTCCAACGCCAGATCCATACACCACACATACGCGTACACCCAGGACAAGACGCGATCACAACTCTCTGCCGTCAAATGTCAACCCAGACCAGGAGGAAGAGCATTCCGAAAAGATGAGGGCGGTATGGCCTTTTCTTTCTTGCGTTGTGGTTCGTCGTCCTCTTTGCTTGTCGGATCCGTCGTGCTGACTCAATCGTTTGCAGGATATCCAGCCAGCCTATAGAAGACCGGCGATGATTTCTTGCCTACGCCAAGCTCCGGACTATGGCGTCGAAGTCGACTCTCGCGTCCAGCTCTCACGCGTCGAAATCGAAACTCGCTGCTACTCCCGCGAGTCTCAAACTCGCTCTTGAGTCGTCGAGCTCGCACGTCGCTCATCCTGGGTCGTCCTCGAAACTCAGCACTGCGGCGTCCAGTTTCAAACGCTCCATCGCCACGTCCAAGGTCGGATCCCGGTTCATGCGACGATGGGAAGACGACTGAGACAGCAGCGTCCGCGGCCTCTTGCAACCTCAACAACCAAACCACGCAAAACCGCTCGTCCTCATCCCCATCCACACTCAGAGCGCCGTCCCGCCGTCCATCGAAGGTCCAGTTCGCTTGCCAAGGCACGCAAAACGACGACAAACACCGAATGGATCAGGAGATGGGGATGGAGGAGAACGACGCGCAGGGTGAAGAGGGCTTCATCCGCCGGCGGGGGGAGGAGATTGCAGAGGAGGTGCGGGTGGGGAATGGAGTGAAGAGGTAGAGGGGGAGAGGACGTTGGATGATGTCATGAGGGGTGGCGGCGGGATGAGGAGGCTGACGGGCACTAGGGGGGTTCTCAGCGGAAGATGTTGGGGATAATCAAGGTGGCGCGGAGAGTCCAGAAGCTGAAGAGAAGACGAAGGACCCGCGGCGGAAGGGGGTGAAGATCTCCTCCCCGGCTCATGGACCTCCCAGATTACAAGAGCCCGTCCGACGGAGGGATTATCTTGTGCAGTATCAGCCGGGAGAGGAAGAGGTCGCGAGCCCGGATGCTGAGGAAGAGGGCGAGGGGGAAGGAGGTGAACAAAGTGGGGGGTAGGGCGATCGACGTCGGACGGAGGTTGAGGAGCGGGAGAAGGGAGGAAGCAGAGGAGGAGGAAGATTGACAAAGATGACGATGAAGAAGATGGGGCAAGCGGGAGATTGAGGAAGGGGAAGGACGGCGTACAGTGCACGGTGACTATTGAACGCATACCGGCTGTGGTGAGGAACGAGACTACGCCGGCAGTGAAGAGCAAAGAGGCTACACCTGCTGTTCAGGGCAGGTCGGGTACCCACTTTCTTGATAGTCTGCTACTCCCGCCGTACAGGCCAAGCTCGCCACACCCGCAGTACACCGCCCAACTGTACGAAAATTGGCCACGCCAGCGGTACAATCGCCTCTCAAGCCCGTTGCTGAGGATCCTGCCCACAGTCCTGCCCAATTTAAATCCCAATCCCAGTCACAGGAACAGCACACGGCACGATGACTCCGATGCGCAAGTGAGAAGGAGAAGACCACAGCGAATGAAGGCGAGACGAGTGGTGCTGGCGAGAAAGAGAAGATAAGTTTTGTTTTTTCGTCATTTTACGTTCATGGGCGCAAATTGATGATACATAGGTTGGGGATCTCGTCGTGGATATGTATACGGAATCCGAAGACAAACTGGTGAGTTGTGTTATTGTTTTGAAGTGGGTACCAATTCAATAGATAGTTATTAGGTCTCGGTCACACCCCCACCAGGGCCTTTTCCGCCGCCATTTCTTGATTTGACATGTCGTGTTCACTAGCGCCTTACCTGCGGCCACTATGCATCCTGAACCCGCTCAACCGACCGACACTTTACCGGCCCGGGAAGTGAACACTGCCAAGGAACTGAACGACTTGGAGCAGCCCTCCACACCAAGCGGGATTTCTTCCCTGCCCAGTCCACGCCGCAGAGCGCGTACTAGAAGAGTGGAGATGCAGACTTCTAGCGTAGATTCCTAGGTTTAAATCGTTGTCTTTTATCACATACATTCATCATTGTTCTCGTCATTTGAGAGTAATTCCACTCGGGCCACTCCAGTACGTTATGACGCTGAGGGCAAAGAATGCGGACATGGGTTTCTTGAGAAGCGGGTGCATGCGTGTTTGCTGGTTTGTCTATGGACTCTGTTCGTCCTTTTCCATCCCACGTTCATTTCTTTCAGTCCTTTTTTATTCAGTCCTTTGTCATTCTTTCATTCCTGCTTTTGTCTTCAACACAATCCTCTGTGTTCTTTACTGTAGTTGTGCTGACTAGCCAACCCCAGGTATCTGAAGAACTTGACTCCATTCAGCAGACGTTCAAGGGCCACATCAAATGGCTCCAGGAGGACATGGAGCAGTGGAGGGGCGTTGCAGTGCTGTTAATTGTGCAAGGAGAGCGTAAGCATGCTTCTGAGCAATGTGAGGATGTGCGACTCAAGATGGAGAGGATGGGAGGAAGAAAGCGCGGCTCCGGGCTTTAGTGGGTGAGCCAAATGGGAATACAGGACTGCAAGAGGATTGGGGCGTCGAGGGCTTGGAGGAGGATGGAGATTAGAGGGATGATGATGGTGGAAGTGAGGAGAGGCAACAACCATTACCACCACCAACCCTACAGCACCGCTTGTTAGGACCTGAGCCCGCACTCTCACGTGCTCAAGCTCATACAGCGCCACACAGCAACTGCGCACCTCCATATGTGAATCCCATGTCCCAAAGCCGTTCTCGGGGTGGAGACCAGGAGATCTCCTAGGCACTCTGCCTAGCGAGACTCCTGTTCAGATTGTCTAGCCGTTGTCTTGCTCAACGGTAGACCCATAGTGTCGTTGTAGATCCTATTCACCTGTGCCACTCATTGCACTCCATTGGGGCAGCGCTACACAAGCGGGGATCAATGTCTAGCACCCTCGGTGCATAGACAACAATCCAACAGTGACTGCACCTTGCCTCGTCCTCGACGAGAGCAAGTGTTCAGCCAGTGTCCGAGAGATCCATCCATATTCATCCCTGACCCACTCGACAGAGATCCCCACGGGATACCATCGATGAGAGCAAGCGTCCAGCTGCATGGCATGTCAACGGCGTACTTAGTGACGCAAGGACGATCCTGTGGCAAAAGGATAGTGGAGAGAGAGGAGAGGATGACAAGTAAGAGTACGATTCAGCGAGGAGTGAAGCGTACAATGAGAGAGGGCCCCTTAGAGAGCAATTCCCCAATGGCAGAGGCAAGATGCCAAAGGATACTGCGAAGGAATGTACAATAGCGCAGATGCAATAATGTCCAGCTCTGAAGTACATGAGGAAATGTACTTTGACTTATATACCCCAAATTGGTTACTGACTGAGTCAGAGCTCCCACTGTGTCGGATGCGATGGAAGACACTTAATCCACTGTTTCAAGGGGCGGGGCGCCCGATTGGCGGGCTGCCATTGGTCGGGAGGGCGGGAATGGCGGGAGCATGCGCTCATGCACCTAAGTATAGACTTGGCTCGAGTCATAGGCTGCCAAGAAGTTCCTGGGATGACTCCAGAGACTCCTGAATGAGTCAGAGCGGGTAAAGGGCGGGATCCCGCCGCTCCACATGCTGCAGCGACTCCTGAGTGAGTCAGAGCGCCCAATGCGGCGGGATGACGTTCTGGAGGCGCTCTGAACCTTCTGGGACCTTCTCCATGGTTCTACAACCTTCTCCTGCGGTCCAGGGGCTCTCCAAGCGTCGAGTGTTAGTAGGGCATATTTGCAACCGCCATTTCGGAGGTTTTGGCCTGTTGTCCGCTAAATCCGAAGCGCTGATGGCAAAGATTCGGCTCTGCCCAAACAAGCATATGTGACCTTCCGAATTAAGCAACACACCCCGGTCGAATGAAGAGGACCCATTCCCGACGCTCAAGATTGACGGAGACAGTGAAAAAAGCAAGGAAACTAGGCAATGAAAGCGCGAATTGATTCGTGCCAGACTCAGGTCCATAAAGGGCAGACAAATATCCGGTAAATGACATGCAAGTACTGACAGTAAGTTATGGGTCATTGATACAAGATTATAGGTCTCTGATTTGTCTAGAGTGGGTATACATCATCATCACGAAACACCCTATTGCCTTAAGTTAAATGAAGGCATCTAAAAGCTATAAAAGCTCTGAAAGCCAAAAAGCTACGAAAGCAATTGTGAGCATGGTTCCCAGCAACAGCAACTCTAAATCTTCTAAAAGCTTTCATAGGCATGTAACAAGCACTCTCAAAGTATCCATAAGCTATTGTTGATGGGAACCATGCTATTACGAGCATCATGAGCTACTAACGAGAACTCAGTAAGCGCAACATAGGCATGTGACGAGCACTCTCAAAGTATCCATAAGCTATTGTTGATGGGAACCATGCTATTACGAGCATCATGAGCTACTAACGAGAACTCAGTAAGCGCAACATAGGCATGTGACGAGCACTCTCAAAGTATCCATAAGCTATTGTTGATGGGAACCATGCTATTACGAGCATCATGAGCTACTAACGAGAACTCAGTAAGCGCAACATAGGCATGTAACAAGCCCTCTCAAAGTGTTTATAAGCTAATGTTGATGGGAACCATGCTATTACGAGCATCATAAGCTACTATCGGGAACTCAGTCAGCGCAATACAAGCATGTAATAAGCGTCCTTAAGCAATTATTAATAGCGGATATACTTTCAGCAGCTTTCAAAGATACTATCAAGTTTATAGAAAGCGCATGTAAGGCAATCAAAAGCCACTGTTACTAAGAGCTATACTTATACTGGCTTTGTGAAAAACTACGCTACGTTTACACAGTACTATCAAGACGCACCGAGAAGGCGTTGAAGCTACTGGGTTCATGCAGTGTCTTATAAGTTTCCAACAAGTGTTACAAAAAGACCAATTGGTTATCTTGAATCAACTCAAACAATGAAAAGATGGCTAACGATAATTGTATTGCAATGCAGGCTACCTAAAGCTACCTAAGACTATCTACTGAATTATAAGGATGCTGATACCAAAAAGAGAGGGTGTAATAAGATGATAATAAGCTATGTTTAGATGCACCAAAAGAGCAGTAAAGCAAAGAAAAGAAAGACCGTTAACCTTGAGCAGAGGCCTCAAGGTCATCAAAGTCAAGTTCGCCCATGGCTCCAGTGACTGAAGTTTCGAGTAAGAAAGTCTTGTTGGTGTGGATGCTGAATAATCTTAAGCACATAAACAAGGATGAAGCGTGAAACTCACAGCATAGTCTTAAACAGCTCCGCCTGGATGTTGGCAAGGTAGGTGGGAGCCTTGTTCTGAACATGTTTGAGGCTGGCGATGTGATGATAGTACCTGACTGAGGCATCCTCCTTGAAATCCAAACGACGTTGGGTACCCTCGCGCCACTCCGAAATAGCATGTTCAACCTAAGTCCAAGTCAGGTCACATGATAAACTAATAGAAGGGAAAACTCACGGCAGTCATCTCCAAAGCCATGAAGACAATGGGAAGGGACTGAAGCTCAATGAGGTGGCGAAAAACCTCACTGTTGGCCTTGCCACGTCCCTCCATCAAGAGGGTCCGAGCAACTGCCTCGAAAAAATCGGCCCGAAATGGAAGTTTCTTGTTGAATGAGCGCTTCTGCAAGGAGAAGTGAGTAAGAACCTTAGCAACACCGACAAACATACAACTAGATCCAGCTCTCCAAACTTCCACCCCTCTGACTTTTCGAGCCAAAGTACAATCTCGGAAAGGTCAGTCGGGCTGTGAGTACCCGGCAATCCCAAAAGTCCGAGTTTGTCCCGAGCCACGCGCATGAGTGCGTTCATAAAAGCACCGCGTGAATAGGCCGTCTAGGAATAAGTCAGACACATGTATTAGGACAATAAAAAACTTACCCAAATCACCAAGTTCTCGAAAACTTGGGGGATCTTGACGATGCGCTCATAAGTATCCAAGAGGCCGGACTCGGCGGCGGGATCTGTGGCCACCTTCTTGATGACGTCGGCAACGTGGGTCATGCGTTGGAGAGCGCCGGGGTAAGGCGTCTCGGTCGCGGTAGCGAGAACAAGCATTTTCTTGCTCTTGTGACCCAGACGAAGGGTTCGGGGAGTGAAATCCGATGCCGTCACCTTCGGGTTCTTGCCACGACGGCCATGAGCGTCGTCGCATTCATCATCGTCCCGACGGCCGCGCTTGCGGGTCGACTTCTTGACGGGTGTGACGAAGGGATCGGAGTCGGAGGAGATCAGCTGTAAAAGTCATTACATTAGACATTGAAGATGAGTAATACACGCACAACAGCAGACGAATCGTAAGAGTCATCATCGTCATCTGGCGGGTCGCTCGAAGCGACCGGAATGTCGCGCTCGTCGTCGGAAGAGGGCGGCAGCTTGTCCTGCTCATCCTCTTCGTCTTCGGTAACGATCGGCGCAGCAGCCTTGATGTTGGCAGCTGGAGAACGGTTAATTTTGGTGAATATATGTCATTTGACCAACTGACCGACGAGTCCAGCCTCAAGGGCGGCGTTGTCGTCGTCGGCCTCTTCGGCGGCAAGAAGAGCGGCCTGCCGTTCGCGAACAGCTGGGAACCAATCAGGAAAATCCCGCATGGTCACTGACGACGTACCAACAGCATCGGCGGCCTTCTTCTCCGCGGCGGCCTTCTTCTTGGCAGCGGCGGACAAACCGGCGGAACCAGCTGTGCGCAAGGCAGCAGCGGTCGAGGTAGAGCTGGGTGGTGTGCGCAAGGCAGCACCGCCCCTCCGACGTCCAGACATAGAGAGAGAGAGAGAGGTGGCGGGAGACGATGACGAGGACTAGAAGAAAAATAGAAAAAGAGAGAAGGTGGGAGGAATGAAGAGAGAGAGGAAACGCCAGCGTGGTATATATACCATTGCCGGCAGGGTTGCAGTTGCCCTGGCGCTAGCGTTGGGCGCACGGGCCAGCACCACCCTGACGTTGTGTGCACGGACCAATACCGCATCAGTCAGTGCTCGCTTACGACCAGCCAGTCATACTATGCATGAGGGAGTCAGTAAATGATTATCGCAGAAAAAAAAAACTTACCTTTACCTATACCCTCGGCGCCACACAACCCTCAGTTTCGAGCAAACTGTCAGCAAGAAATGAATATATATATAAATGTACATAGTGCGTGTGAGTTCAGTGTGCCGTAGTGCAAAAAAAAGTCAAGATGATAGCCAACAAGCAAACTAAACTAAAAACGGCGGTGCGGAAGAACAGGCGGTCGGTTGAATACCTCACAAAAACAACAGATGTACCAATATGCAACGTGGTACTCGGCATCCTTGAGAGAGTCCCCGGAGTCGTCCACTTCCCCGTCCTCGGATCCATCATCGCCATTGAAAGTCAGTCCCCGCAGCGTCTGCCCAGCCTTCCATACCGACTTGGGCATCTCGCGCGACAACTTCCAGTCTCGCATCACCTGGAAGAGACCGAAACTATTCTCACGGCGTTCCTCAGGACTGCCAGCAGCAAATCCGACGTTGACCTGGCTCCAATCGCCGCCCGAGAGAGGAACGACGCTAGAGCGAAAATAGGGAATAGCACCGAGAACAGCTGCTTCGCGATCCTCACGAGTGTCTGCTTCCAATGGTCCCCAAACGTTGTTATCAGAGGGGCCGGAAGTCTTCAGTTCATACAGAACCTCGTCGAGGGAAAGGAGCTCCCACCGAAAACCAACCTCTGCAAGTTCCCACAGAATCGGCCGCGTCTCGTCAGGAGAGAGAGGTGTTTGCAGCTGCAGAGTAGCGCCGCGCCACGTCACAGGAGCAGAGGAAAGATTCGAGAGGTTGAGGGAGCCCTGGTTCAGATCAGAAATGTTACGAAGAGTCTATGATAAAGACGACTCACCTGCTTGTTTGATTCTAACAAGCACTTGTTCAACATGACTTCCATGTCTCTCCGAATGGTGGATGCTTTGGTACCGGCCTGGACGGAAGCCGAATGTGTTTCGAGTGTCAAAATGGACCGCCAATCCTTGGGCCGTAAGACGTCGCAGGACATTGACATCATGCGGTAGAGCAGCACCGGCCACAGTTTGACAAGAACACGAAGTTGACCGGCAACAGTCTTCTCACTGCTCGGACTGACAAGAAGGTTGGGATCGGGGAGGGCATAGCCTGACCGAGTACCCGACCAGGGCTGACGAGTTTGGTGAGAGACGAGGTTGAGCTTGCTGGCTGCCTTGCTCGCCTCCGCCCAAGTGGGAATTGGTGCGGGCATCAGCTTGGATTCGACGTCTACGAAGCGGTCGCGGTCGCGGTCGCGGTCGGCCTCTACTCGCTGCATCTTTTTCGGCGGGCGCGAATCTGTGCCTGAAGTAGTTGTTAGTTTAGAGACTGAGGAGAAATTGGATACTACTCACGTTTGGAAGTGGACGAAGACGAAGAGAGCTTAGCGGAGGAAGGCGCAGGAACAGACGAAAGGGCGGGAGCAGCGGAAGGCGCGGGAGCGGACGGAGACTGAGATGAATGGAGCCCGACAAAAGAGGCGTATGAGGACATCATTGTCACCAAGTGATTGTACATCGCGCGGTAGCGCTCAATGTCGAGCGACGAGCCGGTGAAAACTATTGGGTGAGGAGGGGTGGCATCGTCCCATATCCCGTCACCATGCCAATTGGCTGGTGGGAAAGACTCTTCGGCACTCAGCCACTTTTGCGACAGCGAGGTGGTTAACTTGTCGAGAGGTCGCACGAGCCAAACGGGTATGCCGCACTGTAGACAATGATTAGCTTAGCTATATTTTGAGGGGGGCAAACGGCAAACTCACTCGATACAAATTTTCGGCGACCAACATATCTTCTGTGAGGGCGCCGATTGACTTCGTAGAGGGGAATCCACCCTTCGGGGGCAACACTTTCCGATAGTAGCGATCTCGGAACTCTGTCAACCACGTGAACCGCGCTAGCATTTCCAGAGCAAGGCGAGCCGTATGCCGATACACCGCCAACGTCTCCGGGTAGGATGCGAGGAGATCAAGGCGGGCAACGAAATAGGGAAGTCGGCTTCGTAGCGTGCGGAGGGTGTGATCGTCGCGCGCCTTTGTGTGGGCTTCCTCGGCGAGCTTTGTCCTGACGCTCTTCAAAGCCTTCTTGACCGAACCGATGAGCAGCTCACGCCACTGGTGATCGAGGCGTCCGATCTGGCTGGAGACGGTCGAACTGGGTTCGAGGACGAAATCGGATTCGGACGGGGCATACCAGAAGGCGAGGCTTCCCACCTGTGAATCGTCCACCTCGGGAATGCAGCAAAGATGAGGCACACGCTCGTCAAAGTACTGGGGATGAAGAGCAGGATCGTCCTGGCCAAAGAAACAATTTCGCCGCAGGCAAATGCGACGGGTGTTGCGGAGGAGATCGGCGGGAAGGTAGTGGCCGTTAGGTGTAGTGACGAAAACTCCCTCATCTTTGTAGACGCGCCCAAGCACACCTTCGAAGGAACGGACCATGATTGTTGAGGCTAGATACGGCGATTAGTGACAGATTCGTCATGGCGATGAATTGCGACTTACCGGATGGGAGGGACGCTGGGAGGATGGCGAACGTTGATCTGTGGAGCGGATGTGGCGGCGGCAGCGGCGCAGGTAGCACGGCGCTGCAAAGGGTGTGCTATTTGTTAAATCTGGATAGAGGATGTAAGTCCAGAAATCAGCATAGCAATGGAAGCTACATACCGAATGGCGGCAGCGATGAGAGCTTGACGAAACGTTGGTCGTGAAACTGACGTGGCCAATTGAAAAGCGGATGTGAGCGGCGCAGTGCGATGGGATGGTGGCGACCAAGGTGGTTGCGGCAGCGGCAGCAGTGCAGACAGCACAACGATTGTACAGGCGGTTGCACAGAGGCAACGGCGACGTGCCACCCGATGTGGCGGCAATTGAACCAGCAGAGTCAGAACAGGCACAAGGCCGTGATTCTGCTCGCAGCGCTCCCAGACGCAAAGTCGTGGAAGCAAGAGACCGCAGACGCAAGGTCGTGCAGTCCCTGCGCGAACGGTGGGCGGCTCGTTGAAGAGAGGGCGGCGGTGGTGCGAATAGTGGTGGTGGAGGCACTGATGGGATCGATGATGAGAGGTGATCACGATCTGGTTGCGATTGCCAACTCGGCCAAGTCCGGGCGCACGGACCATGCTGCCAAATCGAGTCCAAGTCCCTTCTCCCTCTGCCCGCCTATCTCCACTGCCACTACGACGTGGAGCCGCCATTCGCCGCCCCTCCGACATCGACACTCGACCGCGGTACTCTGGCTTGCCCAAGTACTCCGTTCTCCAACCGTACTCTGGCTTGCCCAAGTACGTGCTCCTACCCGCACTCTGTCTTGCACAAGTGCGCTGCCCGTACCCCGCCCGTCACGATTGCCGGCCCACGCACCACCTGCCACTCATCGCGTATCCGCCGTCGACACTGGCTAGGAGTGCTTTGGCTTGCGCAATTTTTCTTTGCTATACCAGTATTCTGGTTTGCCCTAGTACCCGCTGCTCGCGTGAGTTTGGATTCATTCTGCTTCTCCCTCTTGGCTCTCCATCCCGCCCTTATAGGGGATGCGCCTCAATTGTTTCTTTCTCTTCCACTTCCGTATCCCGCCCGCTGCAAGGCCGTATGGGATACGCCCTTTTCGTTTCCGTCGGACTGTTCGCTCCCCGTGCTAGCGCAAATACTGATTGCTTGCTCTAGCTACTTCCCACCTCGGTTGGTCCCTCGTACGCACACTCTCGTGTATCTGACGGTATGTGGCCTCAGTCAGGACATTCCCTTGCCCGCAATTGATGCATTTTCCAAAGTTTCCGATCGTCGCTCGGGCTGCCTTGAGACGTCCAACATCGCCCTCCTCTCAATGTCAGTGAAGATAATTCCTACGGTACATGACGCTGATCTTTTGGTAGCCTACTTTCACCCACCCTCTCCAAACCAAGCCGAGTCATGGCCCGCGCACTCATTCCCTGTGACAACCCGGATTGTTCACGGGAATTCTCTACGCTGAAGGGGATGCGCAGCCACCTCCGCCAAGCTGCGAGTTGTAAAGCGTGGATATCAGCCTCAAAAGCTCCCGCTCATCTAGCTGGTGCCACGCTCATCGCCGCGGTGACACAAGAGCCGGCTCCCTCTACATCTAACCCGTTTCCGGACGCCATCGATTTCCATGCAGCCGTTGAGGAGGAGGATGGCTCGGGCGATGTCCAGAGTGTCGATGTAGAGGATGACCCCATGGTCGATGATGCTGACTTGGGACCGCCCGACGACGGCGACGGCGAGGAGGAGGAGGAGGAGGAGGAGGATGCCGACATAGAGGAAGACGAAGACGCCGGGCGCGCTTTTCGCGAATGGCTGGAGCACGCCCAAGCGACGGAGGTGTTTGAAACCCTTGACGCCGTGCCAGCAATCGGCCAGGCGGGTCCGGGTCCGTCTACTCAGAGAATCCGCATGCAGACTCTGCTCGGGGGACGTGCGCGCTATCTAGACGACGACGATGACGACGAGACGACTGAGCGCGTGTCTGTCGAACACCCGACTGCCGGCTCAATTTTGCGCATGTCAGAGAACGTTCATGAGAAGTGGGCCGCTCTTTTCGGGATGCCAGTGTCTGCAGATGTTGTCATGGATGGTGAGGGTGCGGCGGATTTGAATGGTGTGGAATGGTATCGACCTTTCGCGTCACAGCTGGATTGGCAGATAGCGCAGTGGATGGTCAACGAAGGGATCGGGCATAATGCCTTCAATGAGCTGTTGAACATTCCAGGGGTATGTTTTTCACGGTCTTTGTGCGCATCCATATTGATGTACTCCCGTGCAGGTGAAAGAAAAACTTGGCCTCTCATATAGCAGCACCCGCGGTCTACACAAGATCGTGGACGCCCTTCCTCGCCGCGCTGGTGATTGGAAGGTGAAGCATCTCTCCTTCCCCGATCTCCCCAACGACAAGTTCACACTACGACACCGTGATATTCTGGACTCCATCCGGTCGCTGTGGGGTGACCCCGAATTAGCTCAACATCTGGTATACAAACCGAGCACGCTCTTCAGCGACAAGAGCCAGGATCGTCGGCTGTACAACGAGATGTGGACAGCGAAGTGGTGGCATTTTGTGCAGGTATGTTTGCTCCTCGATCTCTTCAATACCTCGCGAGTGACATGTGTGCTAGGATAAGATCCCCAGTGGTCATACTGTAGCGCCACTTATCGTCTCGACGGACAAGACCCAGCTGACCCAGTTCTCGGGTAGTCGCCAAGCCTATCCAGTTTACCTCACCCTCGGGAATATTCCCAGTCATATCCGTCGCAAACCATCCGAACTAGCGTGCATCTTGATTGCCTACCTACCCATCGACAAAATCAGCAAAGGCCAGATCTCAAAGAATGCCATGCGCTCACGGTATCAGAGGTTATTCCACGCTGCGATGACCGAGATTTTCGCACCCCTCGTCGAGGCCGGGAAGATTGGGGTTGAGATGACGAGTGGTGATGGTGCTGTGCGCATGGTTCATCCCATCCTGGCGAGCTACGTCGCCGACTATCCCGAGCAGTGCTTGGTGACCTGCGCGAAGTACGGGACTTGTCCAAAGTGCCGATGTGGTGCGACGGAGCTGGGAGATGAGGGGATTTTTGAGTTGCGCACCCCAGCTTGGACGTTGGGTGTCATGTCTGATGCGAAGGACTCCGCGGCATCTACAAAGGCCTATTTCGACTCGTGCATGGCAGAGGGTGTATCTGGCCATGTCCCGGAGCCTTTCTGGCGTGATCTCCCCTACACCAACCTCCATCTCAGTACAACGCCCGACGTCTTGCATCAGCTATATCAGGGCGTCCTGAGACACCTGATTGAGTGGTGTCAGACCCTCATGACAGAGGAACAGATGGATCGCCGTATTCGCTGCCTTCCTCCTGGCCTCGGTCTTCGTCACTTCAAGAATGGCATCAGCGCACTGTCACAGATCAGTGGTTCCGAGCGCAAGAACATGGGCAAAATCCTTTTGGCGTGCTTAGTCGGCTCAGATATACCAGACCGTGGTGTTACTGCTTGCCGCGCCATCCTCGATTTCATCTACCTTGCTCAGTACTCGACTCACGACGACGAGACGCTTGGGTACATGGACACCGCTCTCAAGACTTGGGACACTAACAAGAGTTATTTCATCCATGTATGTTTCACTTTTGACAGCTTGCGAGGTTATACTGATGATATCTAGGTTGGTCTTCGTGAACACTTCAACATTCCGAAATTCCATGCCCTACGTCACTATGTCGCCTCCATTCGCATGTTTGGGGCAACGAATAATTTCAACACTGAAATGTTCGAGCGCCTTCACATTGACTTCTCGAAAAAGGGCTGGCGGGCGTCAAATAAACGGGATGAATATCCGCAGATGACGACGTGGGTTCTGCGCAAAGAGAATGTGCATGCCTTCACACGGTATACCACATGGGTTAAGAAACAGATCGGTAAGTCTTTCGTTGTTCATAATATTACATCGATTGATCATTATTTCCGTAGCGCCCAAGCCCAAGTTACCAGACCCTCCAAAATCTCCACCTCCTCAATCCAGTGGCCGTGTGCAGAAAGTCCTTCTACCACTGCATCCCAGCATTTCCAATAAACCTCTTCGCCGTATAGTCACTCAGCATCATGTTCCCTTATTCTCGTCACATCTCTTAGCCTATATCCAGGCTGTGGGCCGCGACAAACTGGGTGCCTTGGCAGTCAATTACACAACTCTACCATTTGATGGTGTTGATATATATCATTCGTTCAAGTTTGGGCGCGAAGGGATCACGGATGACTTCGAGACTCGTGACGTGGTCAAGGCAAATCCGCAGGATGGTGGACAGTTTGACGCAGTGATTGTCTTGACAGGTGATGAGGCGGAGAGTGCTGGTCTTGACGGTGAGGCTTTTTCTGTGATGCTGAATCTCTTCTCATGAATTACAGGCACACGTGTTGGCCGCATACGTGTTCTATTCAAAATTCCCGCAAAGCTCTTGCTTCATGGAGTCTTGGTTCCAACACCTTCACACTGGCCGCGCGATGCACTTGCTTATATCGAGTGGTACACAAAGCCTATTCTTACACAGAAGGGGGCACGAAGTCATCACATGCCATCATTATCAAAGGCCTACATTGCAGACCGTCAAACACGTCACTGGTCCATCATTCCGCTTTCAAATGTTCGACAGAGTGCACATCTCACGCCTGATTGGGCCAAATGTTCTGTTGAGCAATGGGATATTCCGATTTCGACAAGCTCCGTTTTAGATACATGTGATCATTTTTTCCTGAATAATTGGCTTAGTCTCTATACATACCAGACTGTATATTTAGCATAGAGATATCTAAAGATTAGAAGTTGTATCGTATTGTATTTGAAGTCAACTTGATACAGATGTCATTGGGAACAAATAATTAAGTGAGTTTAACTTACCTAAAAGTGTATGCGCGAGAGTAATTGAGTTAAGATACTTTATGGTTGATGTATAAGATACATCAATTTGAAGTTGATTATACATGATTTATGATAGATGTCTCACAAACAGATGGCTTAAGATGCTTACAGATGTCTTGATAGCTATCGAGCGCAAGTACGAGAGTCAAATGCTTTCATATGCTTTCAGATGCTTTCACAGCCTTAAGTCACTTTGGTAGCTTGTAGATGAATGTATCTAGTACATTTAGCTTTAGTTTACTTAAGACAATAGGGTGTTTCGTGATGATTCTGACACTCTTTCTTGATAACGGGGAATGCTCGCTGGAGTGTTCAAAGGCAGACAGGTAGTGGAAGGACGAGAAACGCGACGCGTCCCGCCAGGTTTCGCCTTCCCAAACGGGTGAGTCACATCAGTCACGAATGCCCGGCACAAGCTCGGCGAGAAACAAAACGATTTGATCAAAGTTTTGAAACGGCGAAAACAGCCGTTGCAAATATGCCCTAGTGTTGTGACTTCTCCTTCAATAGATATACCTCTAGATGACTCCACGAGTCTCTAGAGCGATTCCTGGTAGTGGTATCTTGTGTGTGCTTCCTTCTTGAGTGCTGTAGCTGTTCCTGAGTGTTGTGGCCATTACAACAATGTGTGCAATGGTCTGAGAAGTGATCCAAGACCAAGAGAAGCTACTGTCATACTGTGACAAGTACCGGTTCCCTGGTGTTCACATTGATCCACTATGAGAGTATGCGCAGGTGCTCCCAGAGCTCCTGATGCATCTAGACTCTGTCATCATCCTGCTTTACTTCCCGGTAGAGCTTCTGTGGCATGGAAGATAGATCATAGATGCGTGTGCAGCCATTGTGAGCCAGAGTTGTGGCTGTGGCAATGAGCCGTGTGGCTGTGTAGATGAGACAAGTGGTCTGCCTGGAGACGCATCATGACACCGCTACCAGATGGACCCCAAACAGCAGCCTGAAATGTTGACGGGCAATGTGGTCATGCACACTATCAATGCAGAGGCAGTCATTTGGCGCTGGTAGAGGAGGAAGTGTTGAGAGTCAGACCACAGACCTTGGAGATAGAAGGTTTGGAGGAGGACTATGGCCCAGGCCCCAGGCTGGGACTTCTCACGCAGAAACCTGAGCTTGAGTCTTGACTCTTCTCAGTCTCGACTCTCAATCCCAGGAGTTTTACATGGGTGCATACACTGTTGCAGCCTCATTTCCAACACCTACACGATCTTAATTCCCAGCCAAATAGTATAGGTGGAGGATGACGAGTAGCAAGGCAAGAGAAGTACTTTTGCCAGTTGGAGATGGCGGACGGGCACGGTGCTGGGCTGAGTTTGAAGCAAGGGAGTGAATTGATCTTGTTCTCTTTTTTCATTTCATTCTGCTCCTCATTGTGACTCTGTCATTCTTGGTTGTGATGTCCCTTCAACTCTGTTGCTAATCCGCCTTCTGCAGGGGCTTGTGCAGCACTTTCTTAGTATGTTGAGGCATATGAGGAGCTGATGTATACAGCCTAAGGTTGTAAGTATATATATTTGTGAAAAGTATAGGTTATATACTTACCATTGAGTTATCCACTGAGACGCTACCTTATCATCTTGAATGCTCTGCTTGAAAAGATGGTGTATTGGGATGAGTAAAGAAAAGACTTACCAAAAGATGAGTGCAATCTTGAATGTGAAAGTCAGCAAAGATAAACTCAAGAATATGTGTATTTACTATTGACTAGTGGAAACATGTGTACTACTCAAACTTGTTCACCCCCTTTTGCTGCTTTGTGATCCAGTAAAATCTGCATAATTCCTGGAAGACATTCATTTTCCCTGGGTATGGAATAGTAATCCAACACGGGCTCAACATCAGCTCCATGTGCTATCAACAAACGGACAACTTCTATATAAGCGTTACTCCACCAATTTCTCTTTGTCTGACCTATTGCCACAGCCAGTAAAGCAGTTTCATGAGGCCCTCCTATTATGTTGACATCAGCACCGTGCTCAAGGAGGATGTGAACAATATCTGTGTTTCCTTGATAGGATGCTGCCTGCAATGCATTCCCATATTCACCACTTTGAGCATTGACATCAGCGCCATGGTCAAGGAGAGTTTGAACAATAGTGGTATGTTCATCATAAGCTGCAGCCTGCAATGCATTTCCATAGTTACCACCCTGAGCATTGACATCAGCGCTGTGGTCAAGGAGGGTTTGAACAACAGTGTCATGTCCACAATAAGCTGCAGCCTGCAATGCATTCCCATATTCACCACCTTGAGCATTGACATCGGCACCTTGGTCAAGGAGAGTTTGAACAACAGAGGCATATTCCCAACAAGCTGCACCTGCGCCTTGCAATGCATTCCCATAATAACCACCTTGAGCATTGACATTAGCGCCGTGAGCAAGAAGGATTTGGACAACAGAGGCATGTCCATGAGAAGCTGCGCCTTGCAATGCATTCCCATAATAACCACCTTGAGCATTGACATCAGCATCTTGAGCAAGAAGGGTTTGAACAACAGTGTCATGTCCACCATTAGCTGCAGCCTGCAATGCATTCCCATATTCACCACCTTGAGCATTGACATTGGCGCCTTGAGCAAGAAGAATTTGAACAACAGGAGCATATCCCTTATAAGCTGCAGCCTGTAATGCATTCCCATAGTAACCACCTTGAGCATTGACATCAGCATTGTAGTTAAGGAGAATTTGAACAACAGTAGCATGTCCATTATAAGCTGCAGCTTGCAACGCATTCCCATATTTACCATCTTGAGCATTGACATCAGCGCCTTGGTCAAGAAGGGTTTGAACAATATTGGCATGTCCATAATGAGCTGCATACTGCAATGCATTCCTATATTTACCACCTTGAGTAGTGACATCAGCACCATGGTCAAGGAGAATTTGAACAACAGTAGCATGTCCTTCAAAAGCTGCAGCTTGCAACGCACTCTTATATTTATAATTTTGAGCATTGACATCAGCGCCTTGGTCAAGAAGGGTCTGAACAACATAAGCATGTCCATTGGCAGCTGCAGCTTGCAATGCAGTCCCATATACACCACCTTGAGCATTGACATCAGAACCATGGCCAATGAGGGTTTGAACAACAGTGGCATGTCCACGATGAGCGGCAGCCTGCAATGCATTTCCATATTGACCACCTTGAGCATTGACATCAGCACCGTGGTGCAAAAGGAGAATGACAATGTCATTGTTGTTCTTCTCAGATGATGAAATAAGAGCAGCATTGAGTATCTGCTGTTTGACTGAATCAGCTGTAACTATAGAATAAACTACATTCTGCTGATTATTGTATGCTGCATATTGTAGAAGTGAAAACCTATGGTCTTTCTCCCAAAAAGAAAGTAACTGATGCCAAAAATGCCACTGTGGACTTTGAGGTGTCATGAGTAAATTTGCCATTTCCATTCTCTCTGATTGACATCCACTGAGGTTGAGATGTTTCAACCAGTAATCTTTGGAATATTCCATAAGTTTGAAATTAGCTTTTATGTCTCGAATTTGATCAATGTTACTTCAATCCCCTGTTCTGAAGTAACAGAGCTGTGCAAGACAAGTATGAGCAATCATGTCATGACCAGATGATGGATGAATGTTATATTGCTTTGCAAGACTGGTGACCCCAATTGTAAGATAGTCACGAACAGATGAGTGAGCAAGTTGGACCTAGATAATTTAGTCAGTTTTGAATTAGTTTTAGGAAAGATTTTTACGAACAATGTTCCTCTTTTTTTCTTTAGAAAACTCATCTTCCTCTTCAATAATGACAACCAGACTTGATAGTTTTTTTGTCAACAGCATTCTACTTTGAGTTTGCAAGGCAGGATTAAATTGCCACGTAGAGGTTGATGTGTCAAATGTAAGTGCAGCATCATTTAACTCATCAATGGTGATGCTTCGAAGGGAGAGACACAGCCATTGGAGAGCTCGGTGTAACTCTCAGTGATAGTTTTTACTGTTGCATGACAAAATCTGGTCGTATAGTGCATTCAAATCCTGAGGTAGCTGTGAGAGAGCCACAACCAATTGCCTCTGGTTATGACACTCCACCAACTCGCGAAGCAGACAGGCAACAAAGCGAAACCTATGAGAAGAAAGAGAATCAGATGAAAAGAAGATATAGTCAATGATTGGGATCTTACATGCCTGCTCCACGTTCTATGAGAGTTGTCATGATTTCCTGCTTCTGCTCTGATGACCAATGCTTCAGATCATCATTTGTCTGTAGCTGATTGGTGATGAAGGTAGTGATATCGTCTGACACACAGTGATTGCCATTTAGGTTGATCTGTTTCGAAATAGACGAAAAACAAGCTGTGAAGGGATCCCGTGGCTGACTTGTCACCACAAGATGCAACCTTGTATTTTGCCATTGGTGCAACAACATGATGAAGTCCAGCAAGTGCTGATGCTCTGATGCAGAACATTCATCAAGTGCATCCAGGACAATATATGTTTCAGGAAGGTCCTGGAGAACCTTTTCCAGCATCTCAAGGATGACATTGTGTGCAGGAAATTTTTGGCCGCCACGACCAGCCACATGGTAATAGTCGCTTGTAATGCGATGAGAAGTAGGAGTGTACCGAGAGAGCTGATAGAGAAGGGACCGGATGGCTGGGTTCAAGTGATCCTTACTGCTATTGGACTTGTTGACACTGAAGTAGAAGAATGCCAGTGGGATATTCTTATCAATATCGATATTGTCAATGATGCTTGAGCTGTTGGGAAGGAATCAGTAATGTCGGAGCAGCCTGAAGTGTCTTTACTACCTGAGGACTGACTTTCCCGTGCCCGCTATAATTACAATCAGTCACTGCATGTAACTTATGTTGTGCAACGTACAGTTCCCTGATATCCATAACAAAGACCCCGGAGTCCTCTTCCATTCAAGGAAGCGTTGATCATGCAGGATGAGCCATTTGCCAGTGCTCTCCATCCGTGCCTCTTGAGCCTGCATGAGATTGAAACGCCCGTCAGGAGGACTTCCGAGCCATTCGAAGAGTTTGTCCTCAACGCTAGATGACAGAGTCAGATATGAAGATGTGACCGATACAAAGTCACTAACACTTGGCCATGCAGATAGTCAACCTTCACTATTGACACAAGTGAGCATTTTGTCTGGTGGGACAATGGATTAGAAAAAAGTCTTGAATTAGAGCGACGAGTTACCTGGAGAAGTTCGCGATACTTGTCCATCTCCTTATCAAGGACTGTGAAGTCATCGTTGAACTTCTCGTGGGCGGTGCCTTTCGTGAAGATGGTGTGTTCCTTGTATTGTTCGATGTAGTTGGCTACGTCGTCAAGCAGTCTATGGGACGTCAGCGTCGGCTTTGGATCGTGAACAGAGATGCTGACCCCTTGTAAGCGAGTAAGTCGGTCTTCAGATCGTCGAGCAAAGCCGAACGACGGGTAGCCTGGACTTGTTCGAGCACTGGTGCAATCGTGTTCCAAATAGCTTCGGATTTGCCGACCAGCTGCGCAACCTGTTCTTGATCAGACGTGTAGTTCTACGCAAGGGATCAGTGAGCACATCGACTTGATAGAGAGCCCAGTTTGCTGACCTTGTGGATTTCAAGGAGCTTTCGCACCGCGACCACCACAGGTCCCACCCAAGGGACCGTCTGCAACAGCGCTCCCGTTTGATCGAGCGCGCTGAAGATGATTTCTCCGTTGGAGATGACCGCGTCCGCCAGTTTGGGCTTATCGAGTAGGACGCGCTGCGAAGACGTCTCTTGGACATCTGCCTGAGCAGGGGCGGATATCCTGCTATTGACTGTGCGCCCGCCTCCGTTGGAGATGACCGTGTCCACCGATTTAGGTATATCAAGAGGAGCTCGCTGGAAGGACGACGTCTGCCCGTCTACAGCAGCAGGGGCGGATAGCTCGTCCAGCGCGGGCGGAGGCTGATTGTGTGCAAACTTCCTAGACGCTGACTTGCGGCGAAAGACGTGGGTGAACCACTTAACGATGCTTTTGAATGAAGGCATGAGTATCAAAGATGAGATGGATGGGCGGAGGAGCAGAGCAGGAAACCCGGGTCATAAGGGTAGGCGATGCAATCCGTCAATCCAACGCGGTGCCATCTAGACCCGGTGGGTTTTCTCCAAAAGATAAGGGATCACGAGAGTGCCACGTTGAGCAGATATGCATAAATGGAGCGCTTGTGGTGGTGGTGGGCAATCGCCGGTTTGGGCCCGGGATGCTTTGTCAGCCGGTCACTAAAGTTAACCGGTGATCGAGTGGTCAACGCGACTCAGCCAATATCCACGACCGCAATCCCCTTCTTTGTACATACTCCACCTGAATTAGGCACAAGAATAGACCATATTTCATCTATTTATCAATCCGAGGAAAAGAACTGATGATGCGGTAGTCCCAGAAGCCCAAATGGCTCTTTCCTTGTCGCGAATTGGATCTGGTCACGCGATTGTCACATTAAAACAGCGCGCTGTGTTACAATCACCTTGGTACATTTTATAGCACGCTGCCTGCAGCTGTTCCTCTACAAATTGAAATTTGAGCTGAAGGTATTCATATCTGTGTTATGCCCAATCAAGTTTCTCATAACTTCCTTGGATCTTCAGATAAGTATGTAACTGCAGATGTATAATAGATATAGACATTCTGATTGGGCAAAATAAAGATAATATGATACCAAGTAACTTTCTCTCTGGGAGTTTGTGAGAGGTCAAGTGTGCGTGCAATAAAATGTACCACCATCCGTTCACTTCCACTTAGCGGGAGGACACTCGTATCAAACAAGGCCAAACACTCCGGGCCCTAACCGACGATTGCCCACCACCACTTGTGGGTCCCACTGCACTCCGCGAGGCATGCAACGTCTTCGGATCGACAACGGACGCGTTCCCGGTCACAAAAACATTGAATCGAAGATCAACTTCCTATAAATACCTGGGTTTGAGTGAAGGATGCTTGTATGGACAGCATAACCCGCGGATGGATGAATACGTTTAGTCGCTGCCAGTAAAGTGGTGGTGGGCAATCCTCGGTTCGAGCCCGGGAAGCTTTGTCAGCCGGTGACTAAAGTTAACCGGTGATCGAGTGGTCAACGCGACTTGACCAATGTCCGCGGCCACAAACCCGTACACTGTCAATATTTCAGGGATATAAGTACCTATTCTTCAATACAATACATGCATGCTTCAATCTGAGCTCCTCTGCCCTGTCTGCTTCCTTCACTTGAAGCTCTTCCCTGTGCCATGACATTGCCCGCAATGGTATCTTTCTCTGGACGTTCTGGAGGGTCACTGGAGTGCTGCTCTGGCCCCCAATTCAATGCTGCTACATTTCTATCTCAAAATTCTCCTATCCGAATGAAACTGCCCTATTTCTGCCCAAGCATGGGTTGTACCGTGAATTCTGATGATACATGCCCTTCAAGAGGCCAACTAGCTCTCATTGCCAGTTCATAGTATGGAAATGCAATATAATAGTCCTCTTTACTGCCCCGATGTATCTCAGAAGTCTCAAGTGCAGTGGAATGCACTTATCTCGACGCAAACATGACTTGTCACATTACTGTCACATCAGTCCGGGTGCCGGCGTGTTACAATCACTACGGTACACTCTCAACGCGTCTCGCTTGAGATCTCCGCGCGCAAAGTAGATTTCAACAATCAGGGGACCTATATCTATAATATGCCCAGTCAGATTTTTGAGATCATATCTGTAGCCCGTGATACCTATGTAAATCATGATAGACACAAAGCATCGATAATCTGGTTGGGTCAATTACAGATACTATTATTACTGACAACTTTGTCTCCGGAAGTTCATGCACAAGCAAGTGTACCCGCCTGGAAATGTACCACCATCTGCCTCCGCCATTTAGCAGGAAACCATCCTATCCAAACATCGGCAAACATCCCGGTCCTAAATCGGGGATTGCCCACCACCAAGTAAAGCAGAAGCCGAAGACCGGCCAACTCCGGAAAAGTTAATAGTCATTACATGATCAACGAACGCAGTTCCACGACGATCTATTCCCAGTACGTCCTTCATCAGGACCACCACCACGTCGAATTCGCCTTCAACATGTCCCTCCTTCCCGCGCGCCAGTCCGCGAAGGACGGCAGTCACGCGGCGGGACTCGATCGACGATCACTCAGATTCACTGGTCTACACAGCCCTGAAATCTAGAAGTCTTGAGGCCAGACTACCGACGTCTACTCCCCTGTGCCTGTCGCTGACGTGGAGGCTGACAAAATCGGTCAGGAGCAAGTGATCAAGAGATAGAACCACTAGATAAGCAACCTTGATCTGTGATGCTCCGGTTGCTGCCCGTGCGCCGGTTGCTGGCATTCTTAATGATGCGTACTTGTCGCGACATCGAATGACAGCAGCAGTTGACTTTCTGTCTTTACCTCTTGACTTGAGCTAGAAGGAGAGAGCTGGAGCATCCGGCAAAGTAGTGCGCGGCCTGCAATGACTTCGCATCTGAGATCCCAAGTACGCGCCATAAAAACCCTCCAACTTGAATGAAGAACCTGGTCTGGCACCTCTTTCCCTCTTTTTTTTGTACTCGTCTCGGCAGTCCGCCATGCGCCCGCACCGTAGGCCTTCAGCCTCCTCCTCCCAATCTTCACGCAGTCAGCCCACTGGCAGCTCCCGCTACAACCCTTACGGGTCCAGTTCCACCTCCTCCGTAGACCGTCGTGCTTCCTCTTCCTCATCTGCGTCGCAACCTCCCTCGGGCCCTTGGCGTGCCCCGCATGAACATCTGCGCGCCCCATTCACTGAGGTTCCCAATCGCCGCCAACGCTCCAACAATTTCTTGGATCCGACTTCTCTGGACCCAACACCAGATGAGATCACTGAAGCGCGCCGTCGATGCAACCAGGCCTTCATTGACGACGTTTTTCTTTCCTGGGACAAGTCCTTAGGCCAATTCATCGAAATTGAAAGGTTGCTTGTTTCTTCCTTTCTATCATTCGCACTTGATGACCATTCTACAGGCCTCGGAGCACCAAGACAAAACGGCGCACTCAAACGGCTGGTCTCCAGGCCATTGACTACAGGATTTCTTTTCCCGCGGACCGCTTGCTGTGTCGACACGCCTCCAATCCAATGAGGGACGAGGACTCTTGTGCTCTCCGGGTTAGAAGAGGTGTGGACGTATACCCTCCCACCCTGGACCACACCCTGCGCAACGTCTTACAGGCTTCGCATGATGGGAACACCTGTGAATGTTGGAGTAAGACGTGTCTCCAATCATTCTGATCTTTCACTTAACTTCACTCTAGTTGAGCTGCAGGACTCAAAGTGGATTTATAGCTACAATGAAGACGATGAGGATGACGAGGAGGATGAGGACATCACCATGGCCGAGCGCCACTCCTCGCCCAGCATTCAGGCTGATGATAGTCTTCTCAACGTCTCTGGCATGGCCTCCTCCCCATCCACAGCGCCCTCATCTCCCGTTTCCGTCCCGTTCTCATCTTCCGCTGGTCCTTCGGTCAAGCGCCCCTCCGCTGCAGCTTCAACAGAATTTGTTGGTTCCTTCACGCCCTGCAAGGACGAAGTGGTGTCGCAGGCTTCGCCTTCTGGTCCGGAAGCCAATGGCCACCGACTTCTGTCTGATTCACAGCTGGCGTTGCGGAAGACCAATTCCGGTAAGCGCTATTCATCTTATACGGAGGATCTTATTGACATTCATCAGACGACTTGTTCATTTCAAAGCTGGACCAACAGGCAGATCGATATCAGGGTAAGTTGTCCTTGCTTTGAGTTTGCCATTGGCGCTGACAACGTCTTCCTGCAGAGGAGCCAGAGCTCCATCCTCTCAGTCCTTTCTATGTCGGGTCCTATGTCTCTGAGCTCGAACTTTTTGATGGCAACGCCTCCAACCTCTCCTCATACTATGGACTTGACAAGCTGTCCGAGGCCTTACGCTGGTTCATTGGATTCGGGATCACGTACAAGACTTGGCGGGACATCCTTGCTGACAACAGATACTGCATGGTCTGTGCAAGCAACTTCTCCGTTGCGGGATACAACTCGCATAGAGTAGTGGGCTGCTGTGGTAATGCGAGGAAGACCCCCACCTTGAGTAAGCCCTTCACTGACTTGGTTCCATCTTTCCGCTAACGGCCATATAGTCTTGCGGGCCCCGCAGAATACCGACAACGCCCAACGCTTCCTTAACCGCAACTTCTCCCCAGAACTCTCCTATGACAATATGGGACAATACACAAGTGAGATGTCCGCTGACAAGACCGCTGTCGCCTTTGCCCTATGGAACTCCTCTGCAGGCGTCTCTGACAACATGTGGGCGGTGCTAAAGACAGGGTACCAGCAGTGCCATGAGTGCGGCCTTATTCGCTCTCACGTTGCGCATGGTGAACATTTGGGACTTGATTCGCACTGTGCTGACCCGTCTGTTATTGAGTGAGTCTCCCATCGCCTCGGTCCTAGCAATCTTGGTTCTGACACGCTTCTAGAATGAAATGAGAAGATTAGCTCCCTGCAAGACTGAACACCTTACGAATATTAGATACTTGACTTTGATGAACTCGCTCTCTTACAACGATCGCTTAACATACTCTTACTTACGCTTATGATTCGCTTACGATTCGCACTGGTCTGCTTGTAGAAACGCTTAAATTTGTAGGTACTTTAAGAATGGATGATATTTTAATGGAACACGAGTGCCATAATTAAGAGGAGCGGGGAAATACTGCATGGGGGCCTTCCATAAACTTCTCATAATCAGCATTGCCCGAGTGCCCAGCCTTGCGAGCCCTTTTGAGCGTTGGGTACCCTGTCTCCGCCGTCTGGAACATGGATGCCTGATTGAACCAGACGACGGAGCCGCGACCGTTCCCTGCCACCCAGTCTTCCTCTGATATCCCTTCTGGGCGAGTCAACGGCGGTCCATTGAGCGGGCGTGAGTTGGTGCGTGTGGGTTCTTCGCCGTCGGTCACGACAAACTCCAAATCTTGGGAACCCATTCAGCCTGTATTCAATGCGAGTAAATGAGGGCTCACCTTGAATATCTATGTTGAAGTGGTAGAACAGGGAGGACGAATACAACAAGAAGACTCCGGGAGGAAGCTCCAAGCAGACTCCCGCTTCCCAGATTACAAGCCACGCCTTTTCTTTATGATTGAAGACGCCTGTTCGAGTTGAGTGCAGTACCGACAATTCAAGAGTAATGCTTACCATAAACGAATATCATGCAAACCCCGAGCGCGACGTTCTTGAAATCGACATGTGGGTCACAGTAGACGCGCTTGACGCCCTCAAAGCTGGCGTTGAGGCACCAGTTCCAAAAAAGACCGAACTGGGGCCAGAACTCCATGCCGAATCGACCAGAGATGTTGTGCGCGGCGTCTTGGAATCGAGTAGCCACTCCGGGAAACACTTGATGAACGAGATCGTTACCTATCTCACTGAGGGCCTCAGATGTTTGAAGCAGAGTGTGAGCGAGCTTACCTGATCTGAGAGAAAGCTGAGCCTGGGCGAAAGGCATGTGCAATGTGTGGGCTGTTATCCTGGTGCCATTTCGAAAACCCGGGCTCCTAAAGAATAATCTGGGCGGCGCCGAGGAAAGAGTGACACTTTCTGACCTTCTTGTTGTTGCGATCAATGCCCGCCACGCAGAACCAGTGGCGCCCGCGCTGGTTCGCATTCCTGTCGGATTCAGACATCGGGTCGCAGGTTTCGACAAAGGCAGCGGCCTCCTTCATGAAGTCGGGCATGAGGCTAAGAACCCTGTTCGTCACTTTCGAACGAAAGATTACGAGCCTTCCGGAGGTATCCATGAGACGAGTTGCCCGTCTTGTGCAGCATTTGAGAAAGTCTGAGAAAGAAGTGGGGGGGGGGGGGCTTACCCTTGATAAGGAACAAGTGTGATGCCACGAAGATGTTTCCACACCTCCTCAGCGCTACTATGGATAGCCCTCAGGATACGAGCCGCGGATGCTGCAAACCGCGTCCCCTGCCACTTGGTTGAGCTTGCCGGGAGATCCTCGACTCTCATGTTGTCCTGAGCGCAAAAATCGTCCGCCTCAACGCTGTTGATTTTGCTCTTGTAACGACGTTTGCGCAAATAACCGCGCTTGGGCTTGGTTTCGGTCCAGGGCAATGAGGGAGGGGGGATGCAAAGCCCTTTGTCAGCGGTGCTACAGTGAGTTAAGTCGACGCAGCAGTATGGTGGTGACAGAGAATGTGAACTCACTTGGTGTATGGCACCGCGGGTATTGTGGGTGTTTCGTCGGTCTTGCGGCGTTTGGCGGCAGGGCGAAGAGTGTTGACGGGGGGACGCTTCCTCTGGGGGCGCGTGGTCGAGGCGGCAAAATGGTTGGATGGTCCAGCGGCTGGAGGGGATGAGGCAGTGTCGCTAGACGCATGAGCGTAGTCGACGAAGGCTTGCACGGCGGGGTCGCGGTTGCGCGATTCCATGGCGGTATCCTGGTCGCGAATCCACGCAATGGCCTCAAGGTCAACATTGAGGTTGATGCTTTCTGCATTGAAAATTGAGTTGTCGGCGTCGCTGGAGTCGGTCAGGGCTCTGAGGGGGGAGGGGGGGGAGGCTAATCAATTTTTGTTGCACGACGGGGCGGCGAAGGCTGCGGTTGCTCACTCTTTCCCAGCAAAAAATAGAGCGACGAAGTGCGCCAGTGCCCGGCGCGTGAGAGCGACCATGGCAGCGGCGGCGGGTGTGAGTGACAGTTGGGCGCCCGAAGGCTGCAGCGAGCTGCTTTGAGTGCAATGAGCAGCTCGTGACGCCGAGCCGGTGTAAATGCCTAGTGCTGCAGCATCTGCTGTCAGCACTCTTGCTGCGGTGTGGGGAGAGAAAGATGGTGACGACTCACCTTTATACCTGGCTCAGCAATCAACGACGCGTCGAACGCAATGTGGTGGAAACAAACAAAGGAAAGTCACGGAAAACATACCTGGGTCAGCGTTGAGTGAACCTGCACGCGCTCACGTGTGGCTTGATGGCCCTGTCACTGCCTGGTCGCCTTTCACCATGTTGAACGGACTTGTGCTCGATGCGCCGAGCCTGGGCCAGCTCTGTCTCATTCTCTGCTCGTAAATAAGCTTGCATCCACCGGCAAGACAGCGCTCAACCTGTCCAAGGACGAGCGCGTTCAGATGCGCACGGTTCTCAACCCACGACACACCTCGCAGTAACTGGATCAAGGAGCGGAACCGCGAGCTGGAGAACGAGCTCCGAGGGGAGTCTGTGTCGAGCCATTCGATGAGCGCCTCATTCGATTCGATTTTGCGGGTGGGGGGTCCGTTGGGGGACGTGCAGGAGGAGGAGGACGAGGACGGCACTGCGAAGCGGGAGGAGGACGAGGACAAACGTGAACGCGATCAAAGGGGGTGGGGCAGGGTGAGGAATGGGGGTGCAGCGGAGGCGAGTGGCGAGTGGCGTCCTCCCGTTCGCGATCTCGACGGCCATTTCCTGACCCAATACCGGGACATGTCTCTGTTATACCATATCTCCCTGCTTCCCTGCTTTTTCTTTTTCTCGAATTACTTAGCAAACTTGTGACAAATGTCTTTGACCCGCAGACAACTATAAATATGATTCTGGAATGATTTAGTTGGCATTGAAGTAATCTACAATAGTTTGAGGTGCCACCCGCCCCGAACCCTTCTTGAGAGCGGTCGAACGCTTGGAGATGGTCTCAAGGGCCTTCCACGCCTTGTCCATCCCGCTCCATACTTTCATTAGGGACTGCTTCGACTTCTCCACCTGAGCATCGGACGGGGGAGGACTCGGTCGGGAAAGTAGCGCTTCATGTCGGCGCTGCTTCGCCAGATAGTCTTGATATTTGGTTCTATACTGCTCTGCCGCTGCGTCGAACTTGTCGTTGTGCTCGGTAATGGCCTCATCTTCACCAATGAACCGACTGCAGCGCTTGGCGTCTGCATGGACATCAGTAAGACGGCAGGAAGGAGGTGGTCACTGACTCTGGCGTTTGTTCCGACGGGCCATGTTCTCAGAGAGATGACCGGTCGCATAAGACGGTCTAATACCAAAGGTTTCAACCATCTAATTTCGAAATGAGGATCTGTTCGAACAGCAAAAGGAAGAACCTCACCTCGATAGAGTTTATCTGAACTGTATCATGATAGTAACCCTTCTCAACACCTCCGACCAGAGTGGTATAGCGCCCACTGAGATTAATCTGCGAGTGAGACTGTTCAATCATGTTGTCATCCCGGTCTCCGGCCCTCCAAATCTCAAGCGGAATCTTGCTGTTTTGCCAACAGATGCACTGGAATACGAAACCACTGTTGATTTTATTCACTACCCAGTCTGAAAAGCAGTCAACGAACGCTCTACTTGTGCCAGTGTCCTCACCTTGCCCTGCTTTTCCGCCTTCTCTTTCAATGAAGGCTATGGCCCCATCCCAGTCCGGATGTTCGACGCGGATCAGGCCCTTCATAGCCTTTCGAACGGACTGTGGAACTTGTGCGCCATCGACATTCCTTCTAAAGTGAATTGCGCAGACTCTGTAGATGCGGTGTAGGTGCTCCCAGACAGAGAGATCGGATAGACGCCTGTGAGGCTCATGTAGATCTGACTTTTCGCGATAGTCTGCACCCTGAGCTTTCTCCCTGAGAAAGAGTCCGAGACCTTGGGTCATGAGGCGGAGAATGGCAAGGGATGGTTGTAACTGACCTTTAGCTTGACCGCCACCTTGATCACCCATCAATTGGAGCATGCATCCTCGATATTCCGCCAATGAAAGGGCGTCCAGATGCCGCCAGCGAATAGGTTGCCCAGTATCGGCCAGGACAAGCTTGTCAATCTCTTCAAACACCCTGTGGTGCACGACTGCAGTCTCCCTGTTGACGTAGACCCGACAAAATACAATATCTGGAGAAGTGTTGGCGTGTGCACCCGTAGATGACCAAGAAACCTACTCATATGGGACTCACGGTCCCAAGCGCCTATCACAAACTCTTTGAAGCCCACAATACGCTTGTAAGAAACGTCCATCTGGAGATAGGGAGCAGACCGGAGGCGACGACTACCTTTCGCTGTCATGCAGATGATAATACGATAGGGCTCCCCGCTCGGACCAGTGTGATCAATGACCGTTCGAATGTACCTTGCCTCACAAGGATACTGTTCAGTTTGAATTCGATAGAGACGAAGCATGCCTAAGATATAGTGAGTTCCTGATATCAAAGCCGAGAAAAACTCGAACCGTTCCATCCAGACCCATCAGGATAGATGGAGGCCTTTATCTGTCGAATATACATCCCTATCTTTGCACGATTTGCCAGGGAGATATGAAGATTTGTGAGCGTCGGAATGGGCTCTGTAGGATATGCTTTCTGGAGAAAAGCACGGACAATGCTGTGTCGGAGGAAACGGCGAGGCGTAAGGTCAGGTATATCCTCTCCAATTTGACTGAAGAGGTCGAACAGAACAGCGCGTATTCGAGGAGGTGTTTTGAGTGGAAGAGGAGGCAAATGGGTGTGCTCGCCTACCACACTGATAAAAGTGTAAGGGCACTGGGCGCGAAAGTCCTCCATTGGCTCGAAGATTCTAAACTTGACACCACAGGTGATCCGCTCCATCATGTGCTGTTGAAGAAGTCCCGTATCTGGGTCTCAATGATCAAAGGCTAAGACTCATTGAGAATAAACACAAAATCAAAGCGTGAATCACATACGGCAGTGGCGTCGTTTTGAAACAGAGCTGGCGACGGTGTTACAAGCAGCAAGTGGACCATATCCAAGTTGCTGTGCACAGGCCTCTCTCGCCTCAACTTCCTCTGTGTCTCCAGTCAAAACAGCCTCGATATACTCAACATCAACGTGAGCTTCATCAAGGTAGTAGAAGTAGTGGTCGCGGCTTGAGTTGTGGTCAAAAAACTCGCAACTATAACAGAAGAGAGACGATTAGAAAGGTAGCCAAGGCTGAATGGAAAGCTTACTGGACGATGGGTTGTCCGGAGGCGTCATAGTCAAGACAGATGCGCCCACGGCATTTGGGCTGTTTCGGACGATATCCGCGCTGGATCTGTTGGTTGCGGGACTCGGTGGCAAGTACGGCAGCTTCCTCCGACGGAGACCAATCCGGTTGTTCATCTTCACGAGCTGGACAACCTTCACGCCTAAGACCAGTGATAAACGCGCTGGTCTTGAGAAAGACCTCGCGTGAGGGGGACCCCATAGCCAGCTGATGCTCGCGGTCTGTGGATAGGCGGTCCATAATGTCTTGTCTTGAGGCAGACGTATGACGCTGCGCATAAAGCTCTTCAGATACGAAGGGGCATACTTTTACACCTTGACCTAGAAGACATGTCAATAAGCAGTGTCAAACCAGCGAAGCGTGCAACGTACATGTACCATGACTTTCTGCACAGGGAACGGGCTCCCCCGTCCCATTCAAAAGAAGATTATGAAAGACATGGGCGCCCTCCACCGTCTGACCGGAAGGATAACCCATGCTGTAGGCAAAATCTTCAACTGGGTTGCGCCAATTGGCGGGGTCCTGCCGAAAAAGGTACCCCACTGGATGGACAAGGTGCGACTCGGGATACTCGATGTACGCGCTCACATCTTCATAGATATAGAGACGCGAGAGGGTAGTACGACTGGATATGGGATAGTTGTCGTAGACTTTGGAGGGGGAAGGTGGAGCAGACTGCAATAGAGCTGGGAGTAGGGGATTGACGGCTTCATCAATGAGAGTAGCCGAGGTGGCAGCATCTTCTCTTGGATCTGGGGATAGGCTGAGGGCTGCAACCAGAGAGGCTAGGGATTGCTCGAGTGAGGCAGAAGCATGTATGGAATGGTGCGAAGAGGAATAACGCGCTAAGCTTCGAATGAGTGGCGCAATGTCTTTGTTTGCAGGAGATGCAGCGGTATGAGCCGGAGGGTGAGGAGAAGGAGGTCGAGGAGAAGGAGGTCTGGGAGAAGGAGGCCCAACTTGAGGCGAGGCGGGCAAAGTGGGCGCATTACGGGGCGACGAATCGAGAAGGTCAAGGACATTCATTGGCTTGTGCAAAGACGCGAATACAGGACGCGCTGCAACGCGACAGTACAAAGCTACCGACAAGAGAATCATACCGCATCCCACCTGGATCTGGAGTCTCCTCGCGATCCCCCGCCGCCTGCCACCGCTTCCACGCCCACTCATCGCCACACTTGACGTGAGTGCGATCCAATTTGTTGACCCCGGGGCAGATTTGGAAACAGAGATTCCTGTATAAGCATGAGGATCCCGAGGTGGCCGTGTAATTAGACTCTTACGGAGAGTAAAAGTTCCAGAAGTTGGGGCAATACCGCCTTTTGGGTCGCGAAGTCTTGGGAATTGTCGCAAGTTGACAACGTTGACAGTGGAAGCAGCGGTGCAAGCGAGCAGCTGGCGAGTATGGAATCAAGTCCGATTCGGGTAGTGGTCTACGGCGAGTTGTGGCCGGTTGACAGCCGGATCCGATTGCCAAGAGTTGGGATCTTATCAAATCTCATTTTCGAACCATTTCGTGGCGGATTGTGTCAGCGATAGGCACAGGGGAATAGACGGCCGTACTGATCCCTCAGAAGTCTTGCCTCCCGGCGGCAAATTCATCTCGGTTTCTTTCAGTAACACTCAACACAACAGGCTGCGATGCGCACTCTCAAACACCGTGCACGCCCACACCATGGGACCACACAGTCTGGGGCTCTTGTTGGCCATAGCGGTAATGGAGGCTGCAGCGGGAGACTAGACGGACCAGGTGCGTATAGTTGTGTATAGCGGCTTCCTGTAAATGGGCCCTAACAATATTCGCCAAAACAGTGCGCGCAGATTCCCATTCACCGTCGCGGTAGGGAACGTTCCGCGATCAGATGAATACGCCTGGCACCTTGGGACCCAAAATAATTGTGCTCTTCCTCCATTTCGGCGTGACTGGGGACGTGGACTCGGATGTGGTGTCGTCGTTGACGTATCCCAGGATCTGGTGGTGGATAAGGTTAATTTTGGTTTCTCGTTGCATGATGGTTCGGTGCTGATATGATAGTAGATTCTTCGACCGGCTCCGACTATTCTTTCAGCTGCATCGAGCTTGACGCGTACGGGCACCGTCCAGTATCGCCACATTCATATCCGGGCTTTCTCATTTCTCTCCACCCTCTCTCCACGTCCTTCTCGAGCCACTTGACGCGCCTTTCTCTCAAACGTCCGCCGGACGAGCTCGATGCCTTCCCTCACCTGCGAAGCGGGCGTATGCACCGAAATCCTACTCCAACTCTGGAACACGTATCGCCTCTGATGTAACACCCATTCCGCCCAGCCTACCGCGCATTTCTCGCCCTCCAGACTTCACATAGGCAAACTGCACCTTGTATTGCACGTGAAAGAAATCGCGTCTGGCGTGCGCGGCGCGTAGATCATCGCTTGCATTTGTGGATTCGTGCAGTATTGAGAGCGCTACAATCCGAACGACAGGTAGCACTTATGTTTGCCGGCGATATACGTAATGACTGAATGGCAGAACCAGGTTATCGTAAAGAGACGGCAAGCTATATCCGATGTGACGCCTCATGTCATCGCACAGCTCTGCACCTCCCGTCATCTGTGCCATCCCCACATGGCTGAAGCTGTTGCTGCATTCGTCGTCCCCCTCGCAGCGGTAAAAGCAGCCTCATCCTCCGGATTCACTCAGCGGCATGAGTCTACTCACCGCGAGGAAAGGGCAGAAACGGATAAGGCCCTCGAGCGATACAAGAGCGCGTCGCAAAACGGCAGCGAGATATCCTTCCACGAGGAGGATCACTTCAACTCCAGGCTCTCCGAGTACGTGTTGCCACTCTCATTTTCACTCATTGGAACGTCTGTCAAACCCCCACACCATACAGATCAAGAGAAAAGCTCACCGAGTACCGCCAAAGCCTCCTCGCGTACAAGGACGAATCGTGGTTCCGTCTCCCCTCCAAGATCAAGAAGCGGAGGATCGTTCGAAAGAAGAAGAGAGAAGCGCAGGATGCAAACGAGGACCTACGCGACTGCGTCGACGTGAGCAGTCCCATAATGCCCAATCTGATTACGCTGATACACAAGGACATCGCAGGAGATCTATTCACGTGGATCACAATCTGACGCATCGTCCGTGTACGCGGAATCTGGCTCTCCTCCCGGCTCTGCTTTGGAACGAGACCGCATCGAGAATTGGCGCGACGAATCATCATTCATGGACGTCGATGATGAGGAAGAGGTGCTTATCTCACTGTGGTCCTTCCGTGATTGCACGCTGATCCGATATACTCATCATAGATGGTCTCAAATTCACCACCATCATTGGCCATGGACCATCCTGGCATCGGGAGTAGCGCATCTTCCCAGCATCCACATCGTGGCTCGACTCGCAAGATGCACGTGGGACGTTATGTACAGAGGGAAGCCAAGGCGCGCAGAAAACGGTTTTTTGGCGTCGACCGCAAAGCCCTTTGCGAGTTCCACACGAGATATCCAACCGCTGGGCATGAAGATATCGCGGCAAAGTTTGGCTGCAAACGCGCCACAGTCAGCCTGATACTGAAACAGGAAGCAAACTGGCTCAAGCTTCTCTCCACTCTGGCTGACGAAGACCGGCACTCAGGCTGGCAACCCCCTCTTGATTCTGCCAGACCCACTCAGTCTCCAGAGTTCGAGGAAAAGATGGTCGCTTGGCTCTCCAAGCTACAGAAATCGAGACCGTTGACCAATTATAGGATAAGCGTCATAGCTCGCTTTATTGCTCAGGAGCTGGGCATCACAGAAGATCGCATCTCTGAGTGGGTCGAAAACTTCAAACAGCGCCACGGTATCCGAGGCGGCGTCTGGACTCAGAGCGGCCGGGGTTCAGGTGCTGATTCGGACATGCAAGGGACCTCTCGCTCTTCTGCGCATTCACCGCCTGTACCATACTCACAGGTTAGTCAAATAACAAAGTTGTCGATTTCGCTTCAATTGCTTGTGGTGTCTTACTGTTTAGATAATTCAGACCTTCTGAGAAATCACGATTTCGAAGGCAGAGTGAATATAAATTACCATCTCGGCGACAGTAGGGATGTACCAGTACCTAGAGGCTAGACAGCAAGGAATGATAATCACTTTCAGCCACGATCTGCTCAATTTGGATTATACAGAGCTCCGAGTCTTGGGTGTGGCCGTTCCATTGGATAGCTGTGCAGGGGCTCGAAATGAAGTCAAAAGTGTTGAGAAGAAATTGAAGAAATAGTACACAAAAACACGGCGACCAATGAATTTGCGAAAGCAGAAGAAGCGGCTACTCCCGCCACTTGTCATTGCATCATCAACGCACAGCGTACGCATTTTTCCACGCGACGCGATCAGTCCATCTCCATCACACTTCACCACCTTCTTCTTTGCACCACCACCACCGTTCAATTCACCTCCATCAACATGCCCCGCCTTCCCGCGCACCAGTGCGCGAAGGACGGAATTCACGCAGCCTGAGCGAGAATCGATCATTGGTCTACACAGCCCTGAAACCTAAAAGTCTCGGCTCCCGGCGGCAAACCCTCATCTCGGTTTCATTCAGTAACACTCAACACGACGGGCTGCGGTGCGCCCTCTCAAACACCGCGCACGCCCACACCATGGGACGACACGGATGCGCTATGGGATTCGGATGCCGGCTGGGGCTCTTGTTGGCGCTAACGGGAATGGCGGCTGCAGCGGGTGATTATATGGACCAGGTGCGTTATTGTGTATGGCGGCTTGTGTGCATGGGCGCTCACGAAATTCACCCATTCAGTCGTTCTTTTTCGACTATACGCCCGACTCGCAGACTGTGCCGGTGCCCGTCACAGGTGCGTTCCTCCCCTTCCCCGCGTCAAAAAGACTGGGCGCTATCATCTTTTTATGGGCGCTTACTAGGCGCTTTGCAGCCCAATGCGAGACGATCAACGTCGAGTGGAGCAGGACGAGCGGGGCGACGGGGCCTAGTCCTGTCGCGCCATACTATCTGGAGATATTCACTTCGTCAGTCCACGACCAAGCTTGCATGCATCCTTATACACACACCCTGACATCGCCTCAGTGCGTTCGTATTCCCATTCACCGTTGCGGCAGGGAGCGCCCTGCAATTTGTACGTCCTCGCACTCGCAAACATGACACAACTTATAACATGTATGTAGGACTGGCAAGTTCCCTTTGGACCTGGAACAATCGTGCGCTTCCCTTCGTTATAGCAATCGCTGCTGTATTTTAATGAGGCTCGCAGTACCAAGTATGCATGTGGGACAAAAACGGGTATACTGGCGGCTGTCAAGGGCTATACACAGTAATCGCGAACACGACTGTCGATTCTGTTTCGTGTGCGAATGCGTCGTTCCCGCTTGGACCGCTGGACGTGGACGCGCAGGTGGAGGACGGGCCACTGAGTATGTACGGGTGGGTAAATTCGGTACGTCTACTTGTCCTTAGCCACAAATACGTTAGCTGACAGACTCGGTTGCGGTTGCAGTGCTCGGATATCTCGTTAACGCCAAAGAACGGCACTCCCCCCTACACTGTCACGGTCGCCCCCGCACTGCACCCACCAGCGAATTACACCATCGCGGAAACAGGCGGCACATTCAATTGGACGGTCAATCTGAGCTGGGCGTCGCCGTTCTTCATCAGCGTGGTGGATTCTGCATTCAACCGATGGTCATACGGCCCCTTACATTCGGGCAATGGCGATAGAGCGTGTTTGACACAGGGAGAGACGACAGGCGACGAGTAAGCGGCACTAACACTGTCGTGATTTTCCAAATCTGATAACGATCTAGCACATCCTCTGGCGTATCCACTGGCGCCGCCGCAGGAATCGGGATTGGCGGACTCATCATCGGTGCCCTCCTCGGGCTAGGCGCGGCTTACTTCCTCTTCAGACGAAAATCCCGACGACGACAAGGGCCTTCATCGCCGAGCATGGACCAGTTCCTCCCGTCGTCGTCCATGGGGTCTACGCGGTCTGGCCATGTGCCGCGGATGCCTGGGGCGGAGCAGTACCAAATTGAGCCGTTCAGGATGCCAGGGGATGATCATCATCCAACGTCGCCTGTAGCTGAGACCGGGACGTCTAGGGGAGGGGGACAGGTGTATGTCGTGCACCACGATGGGGGTCGCGCACCGGTGACTGTGTATCATGAGGATGGGACAGAGGTCGTGGAGCTGCCGCCGCGGTATGCGGGGAGCTCTAGCGGGGGGACGAGTTCGGATAGGGATCGGGATAGGTCGAGGGACAGGTCGAGTGGTACGCGGTTTGATAGGAGTCTGAGCGGGACGACTTCTGATGGGGAGGGAGCGGGAGAACTGGGGGCGAGGACGCCAGAGTTCCTTCAGCAGAGGAGGGATTCGGGTCCGACGCCAAAGAAACCACTGAGGCCCGTCCGCATGGAGTTATGACCCTCTCCGATTCTGCCTTTTCGTGTTGGTCGCCTTGTGTTGTGTTGTGTTGTATCATATCCATCTCCCCTGTGCTTGCTCGTCGTATATCCTGGGACCATTTCCTTGCATACCATACATCCATACTCATCGGCCCCTCCATCTACTCATATTTATACTTATTCTCACTCATTTAGGGTTCAAACGTTAGTCGTCATCTCCAGGACAGTTGATTCTTTAGTACTGATTTTCTACATATATGATCAAGGGTGTATAGAAGACTCCGCTTTTTCTGCAGCGGGATTGGAGACAGCTCAGAAGGCACTCATATCGCGACCACGATCGCTTTGAGAAGCAGTAAGCATTCATATGATAACGCCTGGGAACATATATCGTCGTACTTATTTGAGAATAAATAAAGGTTAACGTCGCAAAAAATAATGAGTTTGAGGTGACCGTATGTGCGTCCAGAAGTGATCATCATCATGATCCGAAAAACTGAACAAGAGAGCGTCAGAGCAACATCCCAATAATTAACGATGCGCGACTTACCGTTGCTATAGTGCCAGAGCTCTCAATCATTCCCTGGTCACTATGCGCCACACCGGCCACCCAATCAACTGTTTGAGACGATGGCATTCCACCGTCCATGCCTTGCAGCATCGCAATGAAGTTCTGTCCGCGAGCAAGGTGATCTGCGCCCTGTACAGACGCCTGGCAGCGAGAGTCGCCCACCCCGTGGTCCTCCAACCCAAAAGCATAATGGACACTGCGTTCTCTGTATCGCGCAACGAGCCCATCCCGACCCAAAGCCTCCGCGTCAGTGGGGTAATGTTCTGGAAAGGAACCGTTCAGGCCGTACTTGTACTCATCAACGCCGTCGCATGCGGCGTCTGGGACAGGCCTGTCGGTGACCAGCCAGGCGAACGACGCGGGATTGCCGAGCCAGAACTGCAAGCGGTCGGTGGAGCCGGGACGGAGGAGGGCGTAGCGCTGTGCGAGCTGCCCACCAGCCGAGTGCCCGGCGACCACGACGGTCTGGAGCTTGGGGAAGGTCGAGCGATCCATGTAGTATGCGACTAGTTCGTCGAGGACCTGGAAGCTGCTGAACCCGGTTATGGAGGCCGGTGCGAGGTTCTTATGCCCACTCATCCAGCCGTCCACTCCGTAGAGGAGCTGGTTACTGCTAGCTGCGCCAGCTGCGAGATCGTCTTCGTCGAACCAGCACGGCGACATGATAGATACCTGGTTCGGATTTATGTTGGCACTGTAGAGCGCATTATTGGCGTATACCCAAGCTATACGCAATTCGTCAACACCACTGGTACATTTCGACGAAGCAGAAGATGCCACATACGCGCCCAGCAGTCTCTCTGTTTCCCGGAACTGATGATTACAGCGCGTGTTATCGACTTCTTGTCTTGGTGGGAGGAGAGATATAGTGCCTGCGATGAGTTTGAGTGAGCAAGACCGACAAATCTAGAGGGTCTGCATGCATACAATCTCTGCGCCGCCGCTCAGACTCCAATCGGGATAAACCGTCGCGTCTTGGAGATTGGGAAGTGACTGCCAACCAGCATCAGAGCTACCACCGACAGTGGGGACGGTCTGAGGTCCGCATCGTGAAGAATTGGAAGCCGCAGGACGGGCTGTGGAGGAAGAAAGGAAGAATGAAGAGATAGCGAGAATATGTACAAGAAGGGAAGAAGAGGAAAACATGATTGGGGTTGAAGGAGAACAATCACGCCTCGAGTCTCGACCCGAGCGGGAAGGCTTTATACCTACCGGTTCGAGCACCCACATCGTCGTCCCTCGAAGAACCTGGCCCTGATTTTCAGGAAAATTAGGTGGCTCGGAGAATACTCCAGACATGTTCGGCCTCGGTCGGTCTTGAGTAGATTCTCATAGACGGCGATGTCGCGCGTAGATCGTCCTAAGCGTGTTTGGCACGACGACTATATGACGGATTGTTGTTGGCCAAATTCCCTCGCTCATAGTGCACCCAGAAAGCTTAGTTCTATCGTAAGCTTATCGAGGATTGTATGCAAAAGAGTACGTCGATGTGGTTGGAGATGAGTGCTTTCCCTGACAAGTTGCAGACCGTATCATGATTGTCGATGACGTGACTCGACCGTGAGCGCCGATCCAACTTGTGTTGGTTTAGCGCTCGTGCGTCGATAAGGTGAAGCCAGCGTGTCAGATAGCTTTCACCATGTGTGTGGGATGGCGACATCGGACTTTTCAAGAACATGCCAGGTTGGAGACACCGGTAAATGGGATCAAAACCGTTTCCGCAGTTGAAGTCAGGTTGAAGCAGCCCAGGGTGACTTGGACGAAGAGGGGCCAACATCGTGAGGGTAAGAGGAAGAGAAGAATTCTTGTGGCTGTGTACCTGACCGGAACGCTTCACCGTGACAAATGCCAGGGCCTGTCTGGCAGAGACTAGAAACCTCGCTCACAATTATCGTATATAGTACATACTCAATAGGGATTGCGAAGTAGATGTACTAGGTAGTATGAACGGAGGCGTTAGGTCCGAACTGATAACACGAAAGTGCCAGGTGGTCGTAGCATGAGGTAGAGTTTCGGGACGATGATGCTGTACATGTGAGGCTTGTATACATTGCTAAGTGGTCACTGATTTGCAAGTGGAATCAAGGGAATATTGGAGAACGAATGAGAACACGAGGTTGCCGCCCGACGCCGCGAGTAACTCAGTAAGAACTGCCCGACACGCCCGCGGCGCTGCGGATACTGTAGCGGATGGCCTGATGACCGCCGAACAAGGCCTCATTCAACAGGGAGAAGGTTGCATCAAGAATGGGGATCATGCACAAATGAGTTATGTCGTCAGATCCTTCAAAAACAATAACAATCGTTCAAAAGGTGAACTTGAACACCGTTTCCGTAACGACTTAGGACGTACCCAATGGGCATTTCATTGTCGAAGTGCTTTCGAGCAGGACTGGGTGCCTTCAAGCCCCTTCATACATGATACGTACCCTCCAGCATTTTAAGAAAGCTCCAGGAAAGCTCTTCGCGCGAGCGTTGCGATTTGGCGCTTCGGCCTTCAGAGTTTCCGGCGTCTAGAAAGATGGTCTCCAACCCCGCCCTCATCGGCGACGACGCTGCCACCATGACGTCGTGCGTCTTCTTTCTCGTTCACCTCGCCCGTCCGTAAGCCAGGTGATCCCAAACTCCCCCATCGCTCAAGCTCCCTCCAGACGACCGGGCCTGCCCTCCAGAAGCTGATCGTACTGGCCTCCAGAAATAAAAGCACTGCGCCGATTGTCGGTTGTGTCCGAAGGTAGTGCGCCAAGAAATGTGATTGATATTCATAGCTTTACAGCTTTCCAGCAAGAAATCAGAATGCCAAACCTTATCTCCAGTGCTCGTACTGTGCCTGCTCGACTCTGTACTGCCTCTTAGCAGCCGCCACAAAGTCCTTGTTGGTGCGGCGATGAGCGATAACGTCCTTTAGGCTATTGAACGCCTTGAGGAGCTTCAGGATCTTGTCCTGTTCGAGTGTTCAGACGTGACGATTGATTAGTTTGAGGCAAGAACTCACGTTGTTGGACGCATCTTCGACCAATACATTCCCGATGAGGCGAAGTCTGGGAGCTATCTTTGCGAGAGCTGGGCAGGACGTGAGTGAACTTGAGGGCCATACACTGTGAAAGCAGGATGCGTACTCTTCAACGAATTTGCCTGTAGATCAAAATCCCTGAGCTCCTCAACATCCCGACAACCTGCCACGCGTATAGCCGTGACCAGCTTAGTAGAATATCGCATCATGTCGTTGGCTGTGATGCGTCGCGCATTCGGGCAACAATTGAGGATGTTATGCGCTTGCGTGGGGAGGATCACTTCTTCGATGGTAGGGAACGATCGGTCTTCGAACGGGGCCTTCAGGTGTGTCGTGATATGGCAAGGCGAGTCGCCGATTATGAGTTTCGTCACATGCGTCAGTGTGGACAGGAAGGCCACGAAGACGGGGTAGATCTCTGCGCTCCGGCGACGCGTTAGGTCGATGTGTACGGTCCTGATTGACAGAACGATGAGTCGCTGCTGCCGTGGAATGCAGACTTGTGTGCGTACCGTGTAATGGGATGCAAGTGTGTCAGCTTGCTGAAGACTCGACATTTGTGCTCGAGATCGTCAGCGATCCCGATGGACCAATCTTCAAAACTTATGGTTAGGGCGACGTGGAGGTGTTTCCAAGGACGCGTACCACCGGGGTAATGGGAGACAGTCACCTCAAAGGTGTTCCAAGTCATGTCAAGCACGACGCTTCGCAGGGACTGGCACGTCCGTGAGAGAGCAAAGAGTACATCGTGGCGGAAGAGTCTGTCCAACTTTCCCATGTGTTTCTCCGTGTAGTGGCCCGTTTCACTCGAGGATGGAGTCCACACCACAGCATTGACGATGAGGAGGAGCAGCTCGGTTGGGAGGCATGGTAAGAGAGATTTTCCAGCGCCAGCAGGGATCCGGAACCATTTCCTCGAGGAGTGTATCGCCTTCTCCCTGCTGAGCTTCGCTTTTTTGACGGATCCCGGTCTAGCAGGCATGGTGTCGATGATGGTACTTGGTCAAGCGACGATGGAAGGTAAGATGTAAATCAGCGATCACGTAAGGGTACTTCTTTCTAAGTTTTCCGCCTGTCAACGCGTCAACAATGCCCACCAGGGCCGCCACCCACCTATCCTGTTTCTCCAGACATATACAGAGTCGGGCAACTTCGACATGAGAGCGATAGATGGCTAGCCAGTTGTGTGGAAAAATACAAGGATGCAAAATCGGCTACAAAAATACAGATGATTATAAAACTGAGTAACGGTACGCTGTCATATATGTGCATTTCTCTAGCTCGAGAATAACACCCTATACGTCCTGACGTACCACGGTACATCTGCGCGAGCCGCGCGCCACTGTTCATTGTTCGATCAGCCAATCTCCCTTGACGTGGCATAGAACTAGAAACGTACCTGCCGCATCTCCTCCACCGACAACCATGACTTGCGTCCAGACTGTACATCATGAGAAACATGAAGACAGACAGAAAGAGGAGACCGAAGCTTACATCCAAGTCAATCTCACTGGCGCGTTTGGGTAATTGGCGCTTCCACAGATAACCACCGATGTAGAACGCGAGCATGACGGGGGCGGCAAGATACGCGGCTACTCCTGAGTGTCAGTGGGACAGAGGGAGAGACGGCAAGGACATACAGAAAAAGGACTCGGCTGCTGCTTTCCCACTGACCGATTTGCCCACGGGAGAGACGGCCTGTGATAATGTTCCATGTCAAACCAGATGTAACAGCTCGAATTGAGAGAAAGGCGTACGACGTAAAACTGCGCAATTAGCACCAAGACGTTGAGAACTGCTCCAAACCACGAGCCCCAGACGCCGAACAGAGCACGGAACGGGAGCTCTTCGAGCGAATGACCTTGCGCTTTCCAAGCAGCACGGAAGCGGATGCTGGTGAAGCGTCAACTCGATCGGCACGTCACCAAGAAGGATGATTGGACCCACTGGCACAAACAAATAGACAACCAGGTGAAAATAGTTGAGAGACCGGAGAGCGCGACGAGCCAGGTGACTGTCGAAAGTTCAATCAAATCTCTCAAATCGAAGAATGGTGATAGACGACGCACAGACGGTATCACTCGCAGCGGAAGAGTTGACGTAGGCTATGGGCCCGAAAATAAGAATTGCGATGACAGACCAGAGTGGGCGCGAAGATTTGTCGACTATGGAATCATGTCAGTGACCACACAATCGATAGGGACGACAACGCACCATATTTGAACACGCTGGGAGCATAGCCAGTCTCAGCAAGCGCCGTTAGTGTGCGTGAGCCGGCGTAGACGCATGACAGTCCGATGGAAAGGACCGATATGCAGATGGTCGCGTTAACTAGGTCTAATCAAATCAGAAGCATGGCGATAAGCTGGTGGATGAAGGGAAGGCAGATGGATACGTACGATCCAGACCGCTGATGTGCGCATGCGACAAAACGATGACGAATGGTGAAGCAGAAGACCCGCTACCCCCGATGAGTCGCGGTTCGTTGAACGGCAGGAGCAGGCCAATGATAGTGAGAGACGTTATGTAGATGACAGTCTGTCAAAGTACTTAGAGGATTCGATGAATACGGAGGCAAGGCCCAGGTACTCACGATACGCCAGAAAGTTCCCTTGACGGCACCCGGCATAACATCTCGCGGGTTCTTTGTCTCGCTAGCTGCGAGGCCAACCAGCTCAGTTCCAGCTGCACGGGACTCAATTAGCTACATGGTAGGCGGGGCGTGATTACGCCTTACCAAAGGAGAAAGCAGCTGCGAGCGTCGTGTGAGATATGAGTGTCTCCAGAGAGGGACGGGCTTACCAGTAACGAACACGGAACAAACGCCCTTGAATCCGTTTGCGAATGCTCCAGGGTTCGACCAATACCTCCCTCCGACATAGGTTCCGTAATCTCCGCTCGAAGGCCCACCCCCGGCACAACAGATACTGTTCGAGTGAGAATCAACGTAGAAAGAGTGGCACAAGCGCTTACATTCCGACAAATATGAACATGACGACCACCAGGAGCTTCAGACAGGAAGACCAAAACTCTTCCTCCGCGAAGCCCAGCGTACCAAGCACACTTGCCATCACTAGTCTTCATTAATCATACGCACCCCATCGATACCGAAACATGAGCTTACAGATAGCAAGAAAGAAGACGGTCACCCATGCGGCGGGAGGCACGGAATCCGTCCAATACTGCACCGTCGTAACAGCGACTGTGATCTCGAGAGGAAGTGTAACGGCCCATTGGAACACGTAATTCCAGCCCATGGCGAATGCGAAGGAGGGATCAAGAAATCGGTTTGCGAGGGTATAGAATCCGCCAGAGACAGGGAAGAGGATGGCCATTTCACCAAGGGCCTGTTGTATTTCGTGAGTGAAAAGGTTGTGCATGAGTCGTTGGGGAGTGCGCACTTGAGTGATATTTATGAGCATGGCGCCGGTTAGGATCCACGCAATGAGGACACCGGCGGGACCGCCTCCGTTGAGAGCGGATCCCGACCCTACAAAGAGGCCAGTCCCGATACTTCCGCCTGTAAGGCGCGTTATGAGAATCAAGTCGAGGCGGTCTCGACGTCATAATGCGACTCACCGACAGCAATCATATTGAGGTGGCGGCTTTTCATTTTAGGCTGCAGCACCGGCATATCGCCCTCGATGTCATCAATGTTGGCATGACCGGCGACGACTTGCTCCCTAGCGAAAGTCAACGAGGTCCACGATGATAGACGATGAAGCATGACATGCCCAGTCGGCCCAGGAGCGCGTTTGAAGCTCTCAAAAGTCAGTCCTGCGCGCGTCCATTTCGATTCCGTGGAGGGGTCGTAGATTTGTACTTTTCTAGGCTTCTCGCTGATGGTGTCGCTCCCGCCTACAGAGCTCGCGTCGACGGCGGTAGCCGCCTTTCTCTTCTCAGCAGATGAGTCCATTACGATGATGATGTTCGGGTATCAAGAGGTGGGGAGCCGTGTCGCATTAAATCCAGTGGGCACCACCAAGAGAGCAAGTGGGGATACTGGGACGCAAGAAGATAAGGCTTCACAGCAGGTGCTGATGGGAGGGGAGTGAGAAGGCCGCTTCATACTTATGAGGTGGAGCCGTTGATACTTAAGTGGCGTCGGAATTATGCGCCAGTCAATAGGGGTCAATGATGACGTTCGGGAAGAAGATTAAAATCACGTGGGCTTAGGTGTTGTCAGTTCCAGTGCCACTGCCACTGCCAGACTCACTGACACTGCCGCCAAGAGGTCCCGTGGACCACTGCCGTGTAACAACAACAACAACAACAACAACTGGTATAGTGCTTGTTTGACTGCCTTCAACTCGTTCGGTAAATTCGAATATGTGACTCACAGACTGAGGACTCGGACTTTCCTTGAACCTTACGCTTCGGCGCGCTACCTCTTTGTCCCGCCTGGCGCGGTGGTCCTCAACGATTTCCCTGTTGTGCGGTTCTTTCTTTGCTTCGAATATGCCTCCGGATATTCTTTCTCCTTCTCTGCTATTCCGCCCATCAGTCATCCGAGGTGTAGACGTTGACTCACAATGGAAATGGCCACACGTATGCATACCGTTCATTGAGTCCGACTTCACTGCTCGTTTTCACAATTTTTATTGGAGTTGATACAATATTTACAGGACGATCCACATTATAGACGTGCCAAGTACGTCTCACGAAACTATTTAGGGATGAGCGAGGAGATGAGAGGAAACTAGACGGGAAGGAGGGTAGCTGAGGTGAGTGATCATGATCTAGTTTGAGAACAAAATACGATACACCCGGACATGCCATGGCGCCAGCTTGCGTTCCGCACGATACTGAAAGTCGTGACAGTCGTCAGCATCACTTATGACTTTGCAACAATGAGAACATACCGCTCTCATTTCTTCTACTGTAAGCCAAGATTTGCGACCAGACTGAGAAAGCAACATCGTTACTGTGGGTAGCTGTGAAGGAAGAAAAAAGTACGAACATCTAGGTCGATCTCGTGGGCGCGTTTGGGCAGTTGGCGCTTCCATACGTATCCGAAGATATAGAAGGCGATCATGATAGGTGCGGCGAGGTATGCGGCTGTGAGTGTACTCAGTACCCATAGTCTGGTTCAACACAGCAGTAAACCTACAGAAGAACGAATCTGCGGCAGCACGGCCCGACACAGACTTTCCGACGGGGAAGACAGCCTTTGATAGGTGAGGATTGAGGTGGAAAGAGGCGAGAGGACGGATCCACGTACGACGTAGAATTGGGCTATCAAGACGAGACCGTTGAGGATAACACCGAACCAAGATCCCCAGACGCCACCCATGGCACGGAAGGGAAGCTCCTCGAGGGAATGGCCTTGCGCTTTCCATGCGGCGCGGAAGCGAATGCTAAGGTGTGGTGTGAGGGTAGTGTTAGACGCGATATATTGTAAGACGACACGTACTGGCACAAGCAGATGGCCATCCAAGTAAAGATCGTGGATAGACCAGACAGCGCAAGGAGCCATTTGACTGTGAGGTTGTAAATGTCCACAGGAACTGACGCAGCTGAAGGATGAGGACTTACAGACGGTGTCACCATCGCTGGAGCAGTTAGCGTAGGCGATAGGTCCGAAGGCCAAAATGGCAATGACAGAGTAGAGCGGGCGAGAAGACTTGTCGACTAATGCCATCGTGATTGAATGGGATGAGCAGCGAAGGATGACCATGGTCCATACCATATGTGAACATCTTGGGCGCAAATCCAGTCTCCGCCAACGCAGTGAGGGTACGAGAGCCGGCGTACACACAGGAGAGACCGATGGACATGACTGAGATGCAAATCGTCGCGTTGACCAGATCTACGTTGAAATGAATCGATTGAGCTCGAGATACCGAGGCTGTACGCAATCGGTGACTTACGATCCAGACCACTGATGTTCGCATGCGAGAGAACGATAACGAACGGCGAGGCGGAAGACCCGCTGCCACCGATAAGGCGAGGTTCGTTGTAGGGGAGGAGCAGGCCGATGATAGTCAAGGACGTGATATAGATGATCGTCTGTTGCACGCCATCATTAATTCACCGGATCTCAGGGAAAGTAACGACTTACAATACGCCAGAAAGTTCCCTTGACGGCGCCTAGATTTATGTAAGCGTACGGATCTTCATACAGAGAAGGTCGGCAGCTTACCTGGCATAACAGCACGAGGGTTCTTAGTCTCGCTCGCCGCGAGGCCGACGAGTTCGGTTCCAGCTACAAGAGACAAAACACGTCAGATTATATGAAAGTCATCGTGAGACATGACCATACAAAACGAGAAGGCAGCTAGAGAGAACGCTTTTGTCAATACTGAAATTCAAGTCGAAACTCCAGAGACACTCGCCAGTCACGAACACAGCACAGACGCCCTTGAACCCATTGGCGAATGCTCCCGGATCGCTCCAGTACTTGCCACCCACGTAATGGCCATATTCACCGCTCTTGGGTCCGCCACCACAACAGCATATACTGTGTAATTTGCCTCGATGAGCAGCAGGATCAGAAACCCAGAAGAACTGAGCTTACATGCCCACGAAGATGAACATGAGAACCACCAGCAGCTTCAAGCACGAAGACCAGAACTCTTCTTCTGCGAAACCAAGTGTACCGAATAGACTTGCGAACACTTGGCAAATACTTTTGTCAGACTTGTGAAGGCTAACAGGGTCTTACGCTTACTGATGACCACCCAGAAGATCGTTACCCAACCACCCACGCCTAAGTCATCAGTCCAGTACTGCACTGTTGTGACCGCCACTGTCATTTCAAGGGGCAAGACGACAGCCCATTGGAAGACATAGTTCCAGCCCATAGCGAAAGCAAATGACGGGTCGAGGAAGCGAATGGCAAGGGTGTAGAAACCACCAGAAACGGGGTAGACAATGGACATTTCTCCGAGAGCCTGCGATTCAAGGTTAGCTGTGAACACAGGTATGGAAGGAGAGTCTACCTGAGTAACGTTGATCAACATGGCTCCGATGAGTATCCAGGCAATGAGGACACCAGCAGGACCGCCATTGTGGAGCGCTGAGCCTGAACCGACGAAAAGACCAGTACCAATACTTCCGCCTGTTGATGAACGTAGTGAGTATCCAAGAAGGCGAGTACGAAATTCCTGAAGGACGACTGACCGACAGCAATCATGTTGAGGTGGCGGCTTTTCATCTTCGGTTGAAGAATGGGCATGTCTCCCTCGATGTCGTCGGGGTTGGCATTGCCGGCAACGACTTGCTCTCTGCACCGCAAATGAGCGTACGACAAGAATGCGGGACATGATCGACAAACCCAGTCGGACCTGGCGCGCGCTTGAAACTTTCCGGTGAAAGGCCAATACGCGTCCATACCGATTCTTTCGAAGGGTCATAGATCTGTATCTTCTTCCTCTCCCTCGGTGTTTCGACGGCGGTGTGGTCGCTACCCGTATGCGAGACTGTATCAGCGGTAACCTGCGACTTCTTCTCGTCCATGATGGCTTAACGTTAGCACAAAATGCTGAGGACGCGTCTCAAATTTATCCATACCTCGCCAGTCAAATACTATGTCGCTCGCCCACCATTCAACAGCGGCCCATTGACATCCACCCGCTGTTTATCATGAGGCGAGACCCCGTTCCGATGGAGGGAGTATTCAGATATAGAGCCGGGTAGGCCATTGTGGACTTGGCGGAGGAGATGTCCCAGCTTTGAGATGATACGTCAACAGGTTATCAAGGCTGGAGCTGGACAGTGTGGGAGGGGGAGGTAAATCTACGTGGAGCTTCATTCAATGGTCGCGGTCGTTCCTGAGAGTCGACGCGTCACCAGTGCAAAAGCGGTTGCAGAATCGTTAGGTTCTCGTGCTCTGGGCAGCTCGAATTCAACTTGCTCATGTATCGTGATGGCGGTCGGGCGTCAAGCGTTATGAATCTGATCGGCACTCGATCCGGGCGCAAACGCATCAAGCTTACGAGAGCATTCATAGTCCATCCATTCCCGACCCCGTCGAACTGATAAATTGTAATATATTCAGACATGGACGGGCCATGATCCATAGCTGAGACTCATATCTTGCCGATCAAGCTGCGGTATGTTCTTTTGGTCTCGTCCCATCGTTGATTCGGAGCCTGATGGTCGGACATGCGACCAGTCAAATCTCTGCCTGCGAAAAGGTTCACAGATGTGCGAGACCTAGAGCTCTTGCGCCGCCTAGCTTGAGGAAATCGGACTTTTCCAGCTGCTCGCAAAAATTGATAACGAACGTCCCCGTACGAAACTGTCAGTGGAGTCCCTGGATTCTGGCAGCTTCCCAGCGTGCATCAGCCTTTGAGCGCACCCAAAGGCCTGGACAAAAGAGCTATCTCGTAGCCCCAGGTCAACATTGCCCGCTCGTAGCCTACATTGGTTAGAATTTCTGACCCTGACCTTGCCGACTCACCAACACTAGTCGCAAATTCTAACGAACGAATGGTCCCCATTGACGCTTTCATCTAGAACAGGGTGCGAAAATTGTCCTTTAATCCATGTATTCCGCGGCTTTGCGCTACGGATTATCCTGAGTCTCCCGACAAGTGTCTCTTTGCTTACACGGCAACGATGAAGAGAAAGCGTTCGTTACGAAACGACCTCCATTCGTACCTGACAGGCTCTCGTGTTGGGCCAGATGGACAGATCACTGGCCGAGTCCTAGAGCACCAAGAATATCAGTAATTCCTTCAGCGATCTATCTCAAAGAGAATCCCTGAGCGGTGCCAGTGGGACGCGTGAGAGAATGATTAAGATTTGATGTCTTATTCCTCACTCTACACGGCGGGCAGCGCCTAGGAAAGATACAGGAAGGATATCGACGGTACATCATGGCATCAATTGCGTTACTTCGCTCATATCAATCTGTTGCGGCGGGTGAATCGCGAAGCGGGCCGACGGTGATCTCCACACGAATGGCGGCCTCTGATGCGTACCATTCTACTACAGGTCAGCGCAACTGTCAACGCTCCGTCAATAGCGGCCAGCGTTGGCCTCTTACGAGATGTCGAGCACATCGTAGATGAACAAACTGAGGACTACATCGAGTAGTAAACTTCTACCACCGCGCGTCGAATGTTATTTGTCCACATCTGAAACTAAACCGACTCAGCTTGACTTTTGAGAAATGGATGAGATAATGTCGTGCACACCTTCGCCATCGCCAAAAGCGCGACTCTGTCGCCTGGCTGAATCCGATTGACAAAATCTGCCTGACGTCCCACTATACCCCGTACATGAAGATTTTCAGATGGAACATCGCCGTCATCCACGTCTTGCTCATCGTCTCCTCTCCAGGAGATGACCTGTTTTGTGTACTCTCTCTTTGCCGTAACATTCGTGGTGACATGCCATCTACTGCGCCCCAAGATAGGATGTTGAACCTCACAAGCGGCGGCGGCGGCGCGTGCCGCGGCCGATTGTCCAGTACCTTCAGCGTAGAGATCCACCGGAAGGCCATCCGGGCCCTCTAAATCTGAAAGCCACCAAGGTGCGCCACGAACGATAGCAGCCTCGAACCACGTCCAGGAGCCGTTGAGTGTCCCTGGCGTGAATGTAAGTGCCTGTTCCCGTTCGTAGAATATAACCGAAAGACCTCTGTCGTGTGGTTCACCACCCCATCCTTGGTCGTGGCTCTCTATTCTGAACGTCACAGCCTTCACAAAGCGTGCCGTCGAGGGAACAGGCGGAGAGACAAGATAGCACCACTCCGCCATTGGGGATGTGCCTCCCGGACGTGGTTGCGCTCGGAATGTAGCGTCAAGGAAGCGCGTGCGGTGCACTGACGGCCAGTATGCTGCCAAATCGAGGATGATCTCGATTAGCTCTGGAGGGATGCCGATATGATTTATGAACATAGCTCGAAGAGAGGCGACATCATCTTCGCTGGGTCTGCCCGGGAGACCTTCTCTTTCTGAGTCATGGTAAGCGGGAGGGGTGTCATTTGGTAACAATGATGTCGAGGAACCCATGTCGTCGTGTCGCCACAGCGTTGATTATGTGGCAGAAAGAGATATCTATCTTTGGTTAGGATACTACGGACACACGAGTCAATGAAAACACACACAACGGCGGACTCAATGGCTGCCTCACGGGAGGATGATGGATGTCGTGGCTCAAGGAGACGAAAGACGTCATAGGTGATCGGATAAGACCCTGTGGGCGCCTGGGGATACACAACCTGTACATATCCAAAACAGTATCAAAACATGGTCCGCCCGGCGCCAAAGACTTCGTGCAAACTTGTGGCACCCTTCTAGGCACTCGCTCAGGCAGTTCCCATCGCTGCAGTGGTCTGCAAGGGCAATCGTCCTACGCACCGCTACAGGATGTATGTGCATGAGCTGATTGCGGCCCTACCGTTCGTAAGCGGCTCAAGCGTGCGCCACACAACAGTGACAGCACGCCCACCTCAGGCTAGGCTCGCGACCACCTCGGTCCACAGCACGTGCTTCGCTTTACTTACTGTGTACCGGCTGGAAACACTTGAGCCGGATTTGGCGGATGCCGCCAAATCATCCTGAAATCTTTCTTCGTAGCGTCTCTACCTCGTATAAAAAGTGAAAAACTTCACTAAATGAAAGTTGTGTATTTTCAAAATCTAAGCAACTTTTGTTAAGTGAAAAAAAAAGTTTTTTTCTTAGGTGAACCACTTCGTCTCTCGAGCTCTTGTCTGGGGTGTTTTGGTTATCTTCAGGTCAAATATACATCTCAGAAAAGTTGTTTTTTGCCTTAAATAAAAGTTTCTCAAAATTCAAAAATAAGCAACTTTCATTTAGTGAACTTTTTGACATTTTCTGGGAGCTCGAGACGAAACCGAATGAAAGTGCTGGGGATGAATTGGGTGCATCAGCCAAATCCGGCTTCAGTGCGACCAGCCGCTTCGCAAACGTGAAAAGCGCAGCCACGTGGAAGAAGCGGATGGTCACGAGCCTAACCTCAGGCTCTTGCCCTGTCAGAGTCCAGACCCTGTGCTGATGAAGCGGGCGTGGGAAATATTACCGTTCGCTTCTCCCCATCATTCTCAAGCACTAACCCAGGCACACCACCTTCGCGAATCATCAATATATGACCATCAGCACCCGGGTGAACGCCTTGTCCTAACCATAGCCACGGAATCTACACAGCACCAATCTCTACAACTGCTACGACTTTAACTATGTCAGACGAGCACTCATCCCGAAATACGATGAACCCAGACTGCGATGAGGAGGAAGAGATCGAGCTGGTATTGGAGGCGGGCCAGAAGGCTATACCGCTGTACGTTGCCGAGAAGTCAGACGGACGGCGGCGCAAAATCTTCTCGATCAAACTTTCCAATCCCTATACTGCCAAAGGTACTTCTCCCTCAACCGCCTGCTACGCTTCCACGAATTTACGCCACACATAGGAAACGATCCCTTCGACTATCACAAATATGGCGAGGATCCCCCTTTCCAGGAGATGGGCGAGCATGCTACTGTGTGGAAGATTTTATGCGACGAAGCACTCAAGTACGACAATGATATGGTCGAGAATTGGAAAGACGCTCTAGACGTCCTGCTTGTTTTTGTGAGTGTAGATGATTGCTTTTTCGATGCGGCTCCTGATCTCCCCCTTGTAGGCCGCGCTCTTCTCTTCCGTTGTCTCCACGTTCGTTGGCCAGACCAGCCAGAGTCTGAAGGTTGACCCGACGACAATCACCGCTAGTCTTCTCCACGAACTTGTCGACCTCGTTCGCTCCATCGCCGAGAGCACGCCTGCCGAGGATGTTCCTCGCTCGAATCTCAACAGCCAATCCACTGCAGACCCGTCACTCTCTGACGTCTGGGTCAACGCGCTCTGGTTCACGAGCTTAGCTCTGAGCCTAACAACCGCGCTCTTCGCCGCCTTGATGAAGAGCTGGATCCACGAGTACACTGTCCTACCATCTGGGACTCCACGCAGTCGGAGCCGCGTCCGCCAATACCGCTTCGACAGTCTCGAAGCTTGGCATGTGCCTGTGATCATCGGCATTCTGCCAGTTCTGATGCACATTGCGCTTGGGATTTTCTTTGCTGGGCTCATTGTCTATCTGAGAGGTCTTAGTACGCCCTCCTCGTTGGTGATCGATGTCCTTGGTTCATTAGCATTTGCAGTTTACTTTGGCACGAACCTCCTCCCTATTTTTCGTCCAAACTGCCCTTACAAAACTCCCCTCACCCACTATACCCATTCTGTGCTCTGTTACATTCAATTAGCCTCTTCTCATCTCGCCTCTCATTTACGACGACCCAGTGCTCAACGTGGGGGCTAGTACATTTTACCGTGACAGTGAAACTGCTACCGTGATTACCGTGACCGTGCTACCGTGGCCGTGGCAGTGAGGGTCGTAGATTACCGTGAGGGTTTACCCTGGTCCCGTGAGATATACGCGACATCCTGATCCTAGACTAGGGTCATGATCAGTGTCGTCGTATTTGAAGGACGGACACGATGTCAAAGAGGACGTGAGTACATCCGTGCGGATGTTGCCTGCGGGAGGGGGAGCTGCGAGTCAAGTAAGAAATGAGAGATCATGGTATAGTAAGTAGAGCTCAATGACAATCTGTTTCCTCCTGACTCCGTGCTCTGATCGTCCGTCGACGATATTCCCAGTGAGTATGACATTGATTTCAAGACTGCTGGTCTGAAGGTAAGGTGGGATATGATCCGTAGTCGCGTCAGATGCCGAGTACGTACAACATCTCTAAATTGACGCGCACCTTGATTCAGATCCATCAATACATCGACCGTCTTGCAATGAAGGAAATCTCCGCTCAGCTCTCGGAACAACCTGGCAAATTGTTCTTGTTAATTGCTGTATCTGTAGCACGTCTGCTCGAATTCACGGCGCTCTGCATGTTCTGAGCTCACGTGGAAGTCCAATCTATGAAGGGCCTGCAGTACATGCCCCGGACCATTTGTACACCGCTAAAGCGCTCACCAGCTTCTGTCTTGTAGGATCATGGCAGGATCAACTCCCAATCCTCTTCTCCGCGCTTCTGCTGTCTTCGAGAGGGCACCTTCGTTCTCATTGAATTATTACTCAACTCTACTAGTAGCATCAAGCGACGCCGTTAAACGTCGAGCTCTATGTGTTCAGATGACAAAGGCCGGCTTCCTCCTAACCTGAGGTCTTCTACCCCTCGAGTCCGTTTGGAACTGTCGTTTCTGTACCCGAAGAGGCAAAGACAATATCCGCGTTGAGTGCTAAATGGTCGTCCAGCTTGAATGAGATCAAGTCATGTTTAGGTACCGTGTGTCTCTTACCGTGCTACCGTGAGGCGACCGTGGCAGTGAGTACTTTACCATGCGGCAGTGAGCAGTGGGCAGTGAGGCCGTGACGGCCGTGACACTGCTACCGTGAGTACCGTGGCACTACCGTGGCCGCAGCCGTGAGCTACCGTGATCACGGCACCGGCCATTGGACCCTGATGACCCACCGCTCGGTTTGATCACTCCATTCCGTTCACCTCAGCATGCCAATGGTCCATATTTACCTACAGCCACAACGTGCTGCATCGAAACAACCTAGGGCATTGCCTTTACTTAGTCTGATCTTATCAATGTGAGTCAATGCCATGCATGCGTCACGGCTGATCGACAGGGACTCTACGTATGGGACCGTCAATAAGTTGACGTTCCGACTTCTTGGACACGAGACTCTTTTGCCTACTTACCCAGACTAGTAACATGTATGTATCATCTCTGTACTCATCCCACTTCAAACACAAAGCCCCATGCCTTGCAGATGCTTCATTATTGTCATCAAGTACTTGTTTCTCGCAACCCGGGAATAGATTTATAGTCTCGACTCTCAAGACACACGGCGCTCTCGTTGACGACGTCCTACTTCTCTAGTCTAGGACTGCTACTTGACCTCATGAGCTCTTGCTCCCTCCTCAAGGCCGTGACACTGACTATCTACCGTGCTACCGTGGCACTTTACCGTGACCGTGAATTCACGGTCACGGTAAAATCTACTGGCCCCTCAACGTGGTGCATCCGTCGAATCGCCACTGCCCTCCATTCCTGACACGGACGTCCCGGAGCCTGAAATCGTGATTTTGCCGATATTGTCACTCAAGGCAGTTGAGCAGAAGGCAGTCGAGGGGAAGGCGAGCGAAATGGACTCTCGTGCTCTTTCTTGGCTGTTCGAGATCTCAGCTTCAAACTCGACGGTCCAGTCTGCAGTCTTACAAGCGTTGAGCATCATGCCGCTACATATGTTGAAATCAGTCGCTGAGAGGTTTCCATCCATCGACAAAACTATTTCCGATTTCCTCAAAATGCCCGAATATCAGACACCCGATCGACAGGCAGCCTATGGCCGTCTATACCGAGCATTGGTTCGTTTCCGTACAAAGCCGCATATGCCCTACCTCGACGTTCCTACGCCATCGATCACATCTGATACCAGCGATTACGAAGGCTCACTTTCTGTCCTCCTTGACATTGACAAGACCCCAAAGGCCGCTGCCTTTCTGGCTAAGCAATTGAGCGGCACGGCTAGCGATAGCTTAGACGTTATGATCTGGGCCAAGTTGCTTCAGAATGCCTTGATACCCGGAACTTTGTGGTTGGACGTCGACAAGGCCGACTCTCCTATCTGGCAAGGATTGCTTGGATGTATCATTGAGCACTGTCACGACGAGAGTATTGTCTGTGACAATAGACCTACCCGGGCCCCACTGAGATCCTTCCCCCTCCGTCGACCAAAGCTTTGGGTACATCGATCTCCTACAAAATATGACAACTTTACCCTGGAAGTACTCGACCTCCCCAGAACAGATTGTCCGGTTCCTTTTTCCAAAGCCTTAACCTCCTTCATGGGACCTTTGATATGCGAATTTGTGTTGCAGAACGCTTACTCACATTGTTGCATCACCGAGGCATACCATGAACTTCCTTCCAACATCTGTCTCATCCTTGCTGTGCTGCAATCTCCAGTCTTGCATGCTGCGTGCCGCGCATCCACTGATAAATCTATCATGGACCGTGTTCTTCATCTTTGCATGGTATACCTTGGGATCGAGGGTGATGGCCGCATCTTGGACCGCCACTGTTGTGTTGTCCGAGCCATATTTGACAGTCTGGTTAACATCGTGGTGTCAGAAGGCTTTGGACAGTTGTTGTCATCCACAGCTTTGGAGGCCGCTCTTCGGGTCTTCTTCCGGACACTTGTCATGGAGCCGGATCTTTACAGCATATTTCTGGAACATGCGTCTCAAGCTGGTACACAGCTTAGAATGATCTCAGCCATTCCTCTGGCTGACTTTCCTGGCACTGATCAGCTGGAATTGGTTGCAGACATTCTCAAAGCGTCAGGCAAAAAGCAGTCAGATCTCAGCATCACCATATACGCAGAAATGTGCACCAGAGAATGGTTGAAGGATCTCCCTCGAGGCGCCAACGCTGTGATTCCAACTGGTGATGATGTGATCAATCACCGCATGGAGATTGTGTTCTATGCCTTGTTGGCAAGCGCATACCTAAATGGACTGGAGTCTCTATCCCTCGCATCGCCTACTGTGTTTGCCAAAACTATAGACTACATTCTTGAACCGTCAAATCTGGCTCTGTTGTGCAGATTCCTGTTCATGTTGGACAAGAAACGACAGTCATGCCTCAAGATTATTGGGGCACATGCCGTTCTTTGATCTCAAAACTTATGGCTCTCTACTCTCTTGAATATAAACGGGCTTCTCAAAGCTGACAATGCTCCCGTGTTGCATAAATTCTATCAAGATGCTATGGTGCACTGGGAGCCATGGGTCAAGGATTGACACGGCGGTTATGGGAGCGCTATCTCTTGTTGTACCTGGAAAGAGTTGGCACCATATCTCTCCCAGCTGAGAGGAGCTAGCAGTGCGGGGGTTTCAGTTCCAGTATGATATTTTCAATATACACAACAGAGCTTTGCTGACGGCCGTCCATCTGGAAACGCCTTATGGAATCGAAGCAATTTAAAGAGAATCAAGGTGTTTTCAAGTTCTAAAAGCCCCAAAGCAACCAAAATGCTTCAACTAAAGGTTAAGATAGACAAAGACTTTGAAGTGCTATGAGACACTTTGAATAGCTTTGTGAAAGCTTTGGAAGTCCTTCATGTGCACAAATAAGCCAGTGTTGCCATGAACCTTTGTGTAAAGCCCTGCTGTAGTGCTTTCATAGTGCTTGTCAAGCCTTATAAAATAAGTGTGTCCATGAGCCTTCTAGTAAAGCTCTTCTACAGGGCTTTCGTAGAGCTTGTCAAGTAACAACAAAGTTCATGTAAGCTAAGCATAAAGACTGTCAAAACACTTAACAAACCCTTCACAAAGCACTACCAAGCATTAGAAAAGTACGGCTACAACCAATTCTGATCCAAAAAATGAATGATAAAAGACATGAAATTGTTCTCAATTGTTACATGGCTCAACTACGTAGTGATAGATAGTTGGTAGATAAGTAGCTCTGCGAGCATACCACCCTTCGGTGACGTGTCTGACTGTTGGGCTCATTGTGAGTGCTCCTCGACATCCTGATCATTGTGCCCAGCCTCGTCATGGCCCGTCGCGTGACAGTGCTCGTCCTGTGTGTTGCCAGGGGTCTCGTCCGGATGCCTGTGCAATATGCTCAATCTTGTGTGTCGGGTTCATCCTCGATTGCCATCCTGGTCCTCGTCCGTCCCTCCCATGTTTGCTGTGCTTGTCCTTATTGGACATGCTCGTCCTCATTCGTCGTGCTCGTCCTTGTTTGTCGTCCCGGTCCTAGGTCGCGTCCTCGTGCGGTCCGCTCGACATCGTATGTCGGTCTTTTTTCGCATCCTGGTCCTCGTGTGTGGCGCTCGTCCTCGTTTGTTGAGCTCGAGTGGATTGATGTCGGGTTCTTCGTCCGGTAGCGTCGTGCTGCTTGTCTTGCTGCCCAGTCGTTGCGTGGTGCGGTCCTGCATTGCTCATTCTCAACGGCGGCCATACCCGCTATGTCAATCCCATCACACCATAGGCCAACTAAGTTGATAAGACAAATTAGAGACGAAAGGAAGCACGCACCAGACGGGGACGCCAGATTGCTGGCTTCTGAGGCAGCGAGCGTCGTGAAATGGTGTGCGCTAGGCATCACCACCAGTGGCCGAGAGCTGGGCGCTAGGCCTCAGCAAGGGAGGACAGCTGGGCGCTGGGCCTCAGTCGTCGTGAGCGAGTGAGTTGAGGCCGAGGAGTTGAAACGGATTGTGGTGGTAAGAGAATGAAAAGGTAAAAGCGGACAATCGAAATTTAAACCAACCGGCACGTGAGGCTGACGTGGCCTTGTGGGCCGGCGGCATCTCGACTTGGCGACAATTGGGGAGTGGGTGGGGGCGACGGGGAAAGAGAAAATGAATGAATGAAATAAGATAAAAGGATGGCGCACCGGTGCGCTGCCGTCCCGCTTGACTGCCGTCGCGGCTATCTCAGCCCGCCGTCCCGCCTCTGCCCCCACTCCTGCTCCCTGTACCTCGCCAGCGCTGCTCCTACACCCAGCCATCCCAGGAAGTTGCATCTGGGAGGCTTTCCGTCTTCGGCATCGCCCTGTGCTTCAAGGGCGGCGTCGGCGTCGGCTGACGCGCTAGAAGAATTGAGAACGTCATCCACGGCTATCGGTAGCCGTGGGGACGTTGGCGGTGGTCCAGATGCAAGCAGGAGAGGGCCAAAAAAAGTAGAGAGACCTCAGACATAAGTCTGGGGTTGGATGGCACGTCGGCGTTGACGTGCCATAATGGTAAGAGGCAGCGAACGACAACCAGGAGCGGTTGATCATGATCCGGCGTTTGCCAGATCGTGAACGGAACGACCTCAACGTTGTTCGGGAAGGACGTCGAGGGCATCGGGGTGGCATCGGAGCCACCGGAAAATAAGGTATTACTGTATATCAAGGACATCCAGGTATATTCGGACGGCTACGTTTAGCGGAGGGCGGGAACTCACCTTACGTGGTGAGTTCCCCATCCAACATCCAACCAGGGGTTCGCTGCAGCTTGCTCCCATCCACCTGCTCGCTTTAATATACTCAGAGGAGACATTAGACACTATATACCGTCTTTCTAGCGTGAAATCGGAGCAGCCGACGCCCATCTCACATAGCACTGGCCGTCAAAAACACTCAAACATTGAGTTCGAGTGACTTGCACTAGATGGTAAATCTTCTGTCTCACATTTTTGCTGTACTCACAAGATGGCTTACCACATGTCACAGGACCGTGCACGCCAATTTTCAGTCTCCTAGACCTCACACTCCGCTACTATTGTCGTCGCTGTCCGCCAGATTTGGCGCCGGCGACACGGACCGTGAATCCGAACCATGTTTGGATTTGTCGACTTGCCCTCACACCACCACCACCATCGCCACGGACACGCCCAGGACAACTTGCGACCCCGGGATCATTGAGGCCGACGCTGTGGAGGCACTGCCATGGCCGTTGTCATGGAGATCGACAACAACTTGGACGCATAAGCCCGTCAAGCCGGCCGCATGACATCGAGCAGTGTCCCGCCCGACGACGAACACGAAAATGATCTGCTCAGCCGTGCCGGTGAGCATGCGTCAAGCGCGGGGGCGGGGATCTTAGGCATCTAGTGCGTATTTCTCCCATTCTGCTATCTGTTTTTTTTTCTATTCGATCGACGTCGACGGCAATAGAGCCGCCGTCGTCTCATTGCTCCACTGACAATGTTCTCAGGCCGGATACTCGTATTCGACCAATGCAACGCCGCCCACAGGCTGACTCGAGCGCCGACAAGTGCAAATGTGCCACGTAAGCCCTCCGCTCAAAGCGGGGGCAGCATACATTATCTACCCACCCTCCTCCTCTCTTCCATCCCACCACCCTTGCACTCCATGCTGCCTTTCTGATATGGTCGCCGAGCAGCACAGACGCGAGGGCTGCTATCATGCCGGGCGAGATGCGGGCCGCATACTTGTGCAGCCAGCGTCACCCAGCACGAATACGGCACCGAACAATAGTTTATCCTCTTTCATTCTGGTTCCATCGATGCCTTCCGTCCCTTTGCACAAACCCACCATCCTTTGCACACCCAGTCATTCTGAACGAACACGGTGCATGGTCCGTGCACGTTGCGTCATCTCTATTATTACATCGGCAGGTCACTCCGCATGTTGGATTTGGACCACCACCTGCTCTCGTCATCCCCGCACCCTCGGACATTGTCCTGTACATCACGCCGCCGCCGTTGCACATGCCGAGCACCATTGCTGACCGCGCAAGACAAAGAGACACCGAAAAGCGTTACGAGAAGGCACATGCCGATGAACAACGCGAGAAGAAGCGCGTTGCGGCCCGACAGCACGTATTCAAATTTGCTTTGGGTGTACGTTATTCATCTATACATAGACGTCGCGAGAGAATGTCTGCAGCAGAACGAGAGAAAGCGCGTGCTCAACAGCGTGGCTATGCAGCCAATTACCGCACAAAGCATCGTGGGCGCCTGCGCGGCCAAAGTGGTGTGAAACGCTACCAGTATGTATTCTTCCTTTTGCTACAGACTGTGACTGATGCACTCTGTAGTCTTGACCCTGATGCTCTACCTCGTCAAGGAAAACTACAGTATCCCGAACAATACACAGATTGGCACTATTTATGTCATGAAATCCTCAACAAGACAAAGGTCCTACGCCGACAAGAAATGAAGGCGGGCACAGCAATCCATTGAGGAGGATGTAAACTTTCTATCAGATACTTTTACATAGTTAGAAGTATTTGCAAGAACTTGAATACAAATGGCGAGAAAGCTCGTGAATTGATACATTATAGAGTAGTTGGAGAGTTTACACTTGTTTGATAGTATTTTCAGATGTGTTCAAGTACTTCCAGCTGGTTGTACAGATGACACCTGCTTCAATACACTTTGAAGTGCTTTGGGCAGTTGGAAGTACTTTGTCAGCTTTAAAACCACTGTTTCCGATACACGTGCTTATGAATATTTGGATCCCATAAGGCGTTTCCTGATGTCATGGGCTGGGATATATAGTATATTCAAAGTCTTAGCGGTATCTGAATTTGTTGGAGCGGCAGCTGCACGCAACCGTTACCAGCCGATTTCGCTTTTTTGCCTTGCAAATTCCGTTATTCACGCGCATACAAACCACCAATATCTCTACAAAACGCTCTCTCAACCTCCTCACACACTCCCGCTAGGGCATCCTTGCCGACTCAATGCTCCCCGACTCAATGCTCCCAATGCATCAAATTTTTTTTCTCCCTGCACAGGCAATTTTCCCTGGTCCGCTGGATGACGGACAGAGCATTCATATTTTTGGTTGTGTTTCCTGAACAGGTAGGCAGCGTTGTCATGATGTGGCCTCACCGTAGATCAAGGCCCTCCACTTTGGTCACACTTTGGCGTCCTGACACTACGGCTATACGAACCAGCGCCACACCGGAAGATGCGGAGAGATATATCAAGGGGTTGAGGGTTCGATCCCTTATGGCGACAGAACCGGGATCCTGAAGTCCCGCCCTTGTCGGGCTTACCGCCCTCCCGGATACACTTTGGAGCGAGCACACATGGTGTAAGACACCCCGGGAATATACTTAGGCCGCGTGAGTCAGGCGGGAGTCGGTACCCGACCAAACCCGCCTTCCCGACCAATGGGCGGTCATCGATCTGTCGGGCGGTCATCGGGATGTCGGGATCTCCGTCATCCGCAGCGTCGGACCACTCCCGACGCATCAGGAGTATGTGGTAGAAGCTTCGAGAAAAGGAGCGATGAGCAAGCATGGGATTAATATAAATACAGAGACAACGCTGTACTAGCTACTCAGACTTCGTCCTTAACCAGTTTTCCCCCATACAACTCCGTTGGGCACTCTGAGCTCTCTGTGGTAGGACTCACCCACATGTCTCCCTTCGATACCTCCGTCAACGTCGTGGACCCCGACGAGAGAAGGCTCTCCGACGCCACACCTGGGACTAGGTCCGGCGGCGAGCCTTGTACCTTGGGATTAGGTTCCTACGGTATCTCGGTCTCTGACAAGATGGATGTGCGACCATCGAGGGATCCTACGACTGGTACAGTACGACCAGTCGAGCACAATACGAGGATGTACGTGGTACGCTCGCAGGAAAGCTATGGGTTGACTACAGGGGTAGTCTCTCATGAGCGAGTCCATGTCACGGCGGGACCAGGTCGTAACAATAGGACGAAGTCTCTATACTGCCCACGTACCACTACATCGGAACCTCCCCCCTCCCCCGGCGTTGGGGTAACGCCTCCAATCACCACAACCTCCGACACTATCCCCCCCCTTGTACGAGCTCGCAGAACCGAACATCGAGTACTCTCCCTCCTTAGGGAGTTGACCATCCACATCGCGGAATTCAAACCAACAGTACGATCAGGTCCTACTCAATACCGGAGCCTTCTGGGCAGAGCTGCATGGGTCATAGACGTGGTCTATAGGTTGCTGGGACTAGAGGAAGACTGGGTTCTTCTTTGGTCTCTGGCGAACGGACATATCCCCATCATGGCACGATGTATGGAAGTTCTGTGGAGAACCCCCCAACATCTATCTCGACACACGAAAGAAGGATTATGCCTTCTTCAGGCAAGATATCTACGGGGGCCACTACGACGTATACGAACCCCGACATTCTATACCGAGCCATGCCTAGATCTCACGGTGTTCTACCACCCCCCTTCCCTCACCCTGGACCCCTGGGCCGTGCATCTATACAGCGCAAAACAAACTTGCAACACCCCGCACCACCTACGTCTCCTATACGGAGTGGAATTCGAGAAATCCACGAACCCCGTCCAACCCTTGGATCGAGGACTCATTCTCTTTCAACACCCCGTACTCTATTCCGACAACGGAAAACCTTTCCGCACGAACCAGGAATAAACCACCCAGACGATACCATGGATCTCCTCGTGGAGGAGGGTCCTGACGTGAAATGGAAACTAGCGGTGGGAAGACCGAAGAACAAGTTTCGAGCCAAGCAGCGTAGCTCATTCTCTTCGGAAGAGAAATACAGTCGAGGACTGTCGTAATAAAAATCCAGATCCACCGGTCGAAAGACAACCACCTTCGCCAATAAGCGATCCCCACACTATGAAACGCTACGCCACCTCCCGGCAAAGGCGAGCATCCATCACCCATCGGCATACCCGCAGGAACACCTCCGAAACGAGCACTCGCATCATTCGGACACCTGGTCCTAAAGGATAAGTTAGACAACAGAATATCCCCGGGCGCGATCGACCATCACGCAAATCAGGAACATTAGCCGTCACCACTAGTACGTGTTCGTTAAACATACGCGACGCGCCGATCACAACGAACGACGCGATCAAAATCCCAGAGTGGGGGTATCACAAACAAGAGATGGTATAAGCCGGTATGTGTCAGCGTCGGGCCTATTCGTCTATAGCGAGGGCGCACGAGGCAACGACTGGAGAGCGGTGTAAAGGGTGGTGTATTGAATCCCGGGGGAAAGACAACGGTTCTCTGAAGAACTACTCTACTGACTACTGACTCTTTTATACAGTTCCCGACGCCCGACGCCCGATGGGCGCGGGTGCGCCCCTCTGACTCATTCCCGAGTCATCGCACGAGTCATCGCGCCATCCCGCCCGTGATTGGTCGGGAGCGCGCCCTATCCCGCCCGATCCCGCTTTCCCGTCGGCCGAGCTCCGCCACCATGTGCTACCGTCGGACGGCCGTCGGATAGATCCCGACGATGGGCGCGATACCGTCGCTCCCGCCCGCGCAGGCGTCACCTTCGATCGGCTAGGCGTCGGTGGCGCAGTCAAGTCATGACAATATCCCCTCTTCAAGGCGCATGTCCCCATGGCGCGAATCTTAGCGCGACGCTGCGATCGGGACTGACTCCCTGCTGGTAGAACGTCGGCTACGATCCCTTCGCTCTTCTTATAAGCCCGGAGAAGGGCCGGTGCTTGAATATCCGCTTCGTACGTCCAAGTGTTCTCCTCTAGGGGGTATCCTTTCCATTTGAGGAGGTATTGGGTCCGTCCACGGAACTTCTTGTGCCCCACAATTTTCTCGACTTCCCATTGTTCCTCGTCATCCACGATGACGGGATCGGGTCGCGTATAGGTCTGGTGAGGGAGTCCTTCGATGTAGGGTCGGAGGTAAACCGTGTTGAAGACATTGTGTATCTTGAACGAGGCGGGGAGTTGAATGCGATACGATGCCTTACCGATCTTCTTCAGGACTTTGAAAGGCCCGTATCATTTATCGGCGAGTTTCATAGAGGGACGATCGATCTTGAGATTGGTGGTCTCGAGAAGTACTTTGTCCCCGACTTTGTAGTCCGGATCCGGTCGTCGTTTCTCGTCGTAAAACCTCTTCATAGTGGCGGCGGCGGCCGTCAGGGCGGCGCGAGCTTCCTCCCGAGCCCTGTCCAGGCGAGTGACGAACTCGTCCGCACTCTCGTTCCGGGTGGCGGTGCGGGGTTCCGTGCCTCGAAGCGGGTTGATGCCATACATCAGTTGGAAGGGGGATTTCTTCGTAGACGAGCTGGCTTTGTCGTTATAAGAGAATTCCGCTTGGGACAGCCAGGATGCCCAGTCGTTTTGTTGGTGATTGGTGAAGACGCGGAGGTACTGTTCCAGTTCCTGATTGATACGTTCCGTCTGTCCGTCTGTCTGTGGATGGTACGCGGTGGATGCTCGCTGTTTGACGCCAAGTCCTTGGTATAGTGCCGTGGTGAACTGGCCCACGAATTGGCCTCCTCGATCACTGATGACACTTATCGGGAATCCGAAGTCCTTCCAGACGTGATCCTGGAACAGCCTCGCTGCTCCTTCTCCCGTAATGTGAGTGGTGGTGGGCATGAACCTTGCCATCTTCGTAAATCGGTCGACCACTACCATGATGGAGTCGTATCCGAGGGACTCGGGGAGTTCGACGATTAGGTCGACGCTGATATGCTGCCAGGGCGCCGAGGGGATCTCGTTAGGTTGCAGTTGTCCGACTTTGAGTTGTCGGGACGATTTGGTCCTCTGACAGTCGAGGCATCCGTTACAATAACGCGCCACGTCTGCGTATAGTCCGGGCCACCAATAGTTCCGTAGCACTAACTCCGTGGTTCGGAATCGTCCAGGGTGGCCCGCTATTGCGGTGTCGTGATGTTGCCGCATGATTCGTTGGCGTAGTGTGCGGTTGGCCGGGACATAGAGTAGTCCTTCTTTGGTAAGGTATCCTCCCTTATCTTCTACGGTCTTCCCGACCATCTTCTTCACTTTCTCCTCCCACTCGTCCTTCGCGGCGATTATTCGGTCCATAAAGTCGTTCCCCTCGGTGGCGATCGTGACTTCATCCATTGCCCAAATATGGTTATAATCGTCGATCAAGATCGGCGTGGCGAAGATGCGGCTGAGATATTCCTTTTTGAGTAATACGGTGTCGCGGTTGTCGTCCGCCCCCCTCTCATGTCCTTGTCGTCTCGACAAGAGATCGGCCTTTTTGTTCTGCGCCCCCGGGCGGTGAACCAGCGTGAAGTTGTATTCCGCCAGATCGAGTGACCACCGTGCCTGGCGGAGATTAAGCTTCTTGGCCTGCATGAAAACTTCGAGGTTCTTGTGATCCGTCAGGATGAGGGTTGGTTCCGGTGCTCCGAGAACGTAATGCCTCCAGTCGGCCAGGGCTCTCATGATGGCCAACATTTCCTTGTCGTGTATGTCGTAGTTTTGCTCCGCGGGACTCAGTGATTTGGACATGAATGCGATGGGGACCGTCTTGCCGTCTTGCTCCTGGCTTAAGACGCCGCCCGTTGCGAATTCCGATGCGTCCACCTCGATGCGGTAGCGACCCGTTTGTGTTGGGAAGTGCAGGATGGGTTCCGAAGTGATTCGTTCCTTCAGATCCGCGAAGGCCTCCTCCTCCGCATCTCCCCATCTCCAGGGGATATCCTTCTTCGAGAGGGAGTGGAGGGGCTTTGCTACCTGTGCAAACCCCTCGATGAACCGCCGGTAGAAGTTGGCGAATCCGAGGAAGGATTGGACCTCTTTGACGGTTCTGGGTGTGGGCCACGCCCTAACACCCTCGACTTTGACAGGATCCATACGGAACTGTCCGTTCCCCACAATCAGTCCCAGGTACTCCACTTCTGATTTCTCGAAATCGCATTTGGATCCTTGTACGCTGAGATTGTTGTCTTGAAGGATGCGTAGGACCTCCTTCATAACCTGTCGATGTTCATCGATGCCCTCGGTGAACACCAGGATGTCGTCCATGTATACGATCACCTTGCCGCGCAAGATCAAATCGTGGAACAGGTCGTTCATCATGGTCTGGAATGTCGCCGGACTATTCGTTAGTCCAAAGAACATGACTAGAGGCTCAAAGAGTCCTCGGTTGGTGATGAAGGCGGCTTTATGTTCGTCGCCTTCGACGATGCGGACATTGTTGTATCCCCACCGAACGTCCAGTTTAGAAAACAGCTTAGCGTTTCGTAGTTTGTGAAGGACGTCGGAGAGGAGGGGAAGGGGGTACGAGTTCTTCACCGTCATGGTGTTGAGCTGGCGATAGTCTTGGATGGGGCGGAGGCGCCCGTCTTTCTCCTTGACGAAGAAGAATGGAGAGGCGTAGGGGGATTTGGAGACGCGGATTCTCCCTGACTGGAGGTGTTCTTCGATGAACTTGTCGAGTTCCACCTGTTCGGAGGGGGCGAGGGGGTATATCTTCCCCTTGAACTCCGTTGCGTCGGGTTTAAGTTCGATAGCGTGGTCCCACTTCCTACGCTCCGGCAACCGATCAAACTCGGTTTTCTCGAACACCCGTCGGAATTCCTCTAAATATTGCGGGGGAACGAGTTCTTCTAAGGGCGCCTCGCCCTTAGCTTTTGCTTGGTCCCCCGCTAACTGGGTCGATTTAGTGGCGAAAGCGCGGATTCGTTCCGCGTCGAGCTTTCTTTGCCCGTACCTATTCTGCGGGTCGTCCCACATCTTCACGACTAGAATTCGATCTCCCTCCTCGAGATCTTCTTCATCTTCTTCTCGCCATACGCGGCGAGCCTGGCGTCGTTGACACTCTGGCGGACACCTCGTGAACGCCAGGGTTCCCTTGACCCAGTCGACCTCGGGATTATGCTTTTTCAGCCATTCGTACCCCAGGATAATGTCGACGTCGCCGGTGTTAGTCACTGCGAACGTGAAAACATCTTCGTGTTCGTTGTCGGTTACGACCCGCAGATCCACGATCTGCTCTATTGGCCCGTTATTGTTGGGGGTTCCGTCGACGTTGGACACAGCGATGGGGCGTGGCAGTCGTTGGGTGTCCATTCCTTCGTTTTCGGCGAAGTCTCGATTGACATAGGCTCCGGTGGCTCCGGAGTCGATGAGGGCGACCACAGTGAGGGCCTTGCCACTATTCAGGAATTTGAGGGTGATGGGGATTTTCATACAGCGCCCCGGGCGTGTAGATCGAATCCAACGACGAGGTTGTCGGAATTCCTGGATAGCTGCTTGGGCGTGGCGGGAGTCCAGGCCCAAGATGTCCTGGACCGCCTCCTGGGTGACCTCGGACTCCCTATCAGTCCGAGCGTATTTCCGGAGTACTTTGAGAGCTTGGCGGGGGTTAACCTGCATTTCGTGCCAGATGAAAGGGAGGGTCCCGCGGACGTGCTTGATGGGTTTGATCCGCGAACTTCCCTTTTTGGCTATTTTGTTCTTTCTTTCACGCGAGGGTTTTGGTTCGTCGAAGTCCATGGGATCGGATTGTTCGTTACTACTGTCACTGGCTTCAACAAGTAGACTACTGAATCGATTGGTCCATGGACCCGAGGAAGGGGGACTGGAAGACTCGCTCTTCACTCCAGTCCCGCGCCAAAACCCTGCTCCTGCAGCGTCTGAGCGAGATCCTCTCGTTCTTCGTTGCTAAGACCTTCTACGAGTCCCTTGACGGATTCGCGTCTCTCCGTGCAATTCCTCGCGAAGTGCCCGGATTTCCCGCAGTTGTAGCATTTTAACGAGGCCGCGCCTCGCGTTCTGTCAATGCTCATGGGTTCGCCTTTTCCTCCGTAGGTGATTCCGGTGGCTGGGGGATTGTTGATTACTGTCGTAGTACTAGGACGCGGGAAGTTTTTGGAAACGAAGGGGGCAGGGTTCTTGTATCCCTGGGTGGGGGCCGTGCCTCGATTAGCGTCGAATCGAGTGGCGAACTTCTTGTACGCATCGTAGGTCTCGGGGATATTCTCCATTTCGGTGATGCGTTCAACCAGAGAGGAGTCCAGCTGGTGGCGTAGGAGGGAGATGAGGGCATCGTCGTTGAAACCTGTGTCGGCTTTGTATTCTTCGAAGTTGATGAAGAAGGACTGGGCGTCCTGTCCTTTCTTCTGTTTCAATTTCTTGATCTCCTCCTGGGCGATCGTCTTTGAGTTGGTCCCTCCGAAGGCTCTTTTCAAGGCGTCCTTGAAGTCCGTATAAGTCAGGTATGGCTCCTCTCCTTTCTCGTAGAGGGCGGTCTGCGTGCTGGCCCATTTGATAACAGCGGGCCCCTCGGTCATGTACGATAGCGCGGCGAACACTCTGTTGCGCGCGGTCTCGTAGGCTCGAGCACTGCATGAAATATAAGATATTTTCGGCGAAAATATGCTAAAAAAATGTAAAATTTTTTTAGCATTTTTTCACTTCAAAATTAATGAAAAAATGATGAAAAAATGAATAAAAGAGCTCATATAACAATGATAAACATGAACATAACAATATAGGCTTAAAAAAATAAGATTTTTATATCATATTTTTAAGTAGGTTTTACAAAATTTAAAGAATATTATATGTTATAATTTTAACTAGTTTTTAAGTGAGAATATGTTAAATTTAAGTATGTAAATATGCTAATAAAAGTGAGAGATTAAAGAGCGGATAATCATAATTATTATTGTATAATATCAACAATTTATTTAGAGTCAATCTTTAGAATATATTCAAGTTATATTACATTATATTTATTAACATTTTTTTATAGGATATTTAATCATAAATCAAGTAAATATATGAAATGTCTAGTCAGGAAAAAAACACTAATAAAATATATGAATAAAGTGTAAATGAATGAATAAAATAACACAACGTAAAAATGATAAAAATATCGAATCCCAGAATTTTTTTATCAAAGAATATAAGATTTTTTCAAAACAATTCATAAGATATTTATATAAGATTTAAAGTGTATATTTGATATGTTGAGTATATTCTTATCATATATTCACAATAAATTTAAAGATCATTTTCAATGAGTTTGGACCATTGAGCTGCGACAATTTGGGAGCCAAGTTATTGAGCATTATAGACATTCAAACCCCCTTTAAAGCTGGAGCAATCTGGTGGCCAAGATATGGCTTTCATGGACTTCATAGGGGGCCAGGATATGGTTTTCATGAGCTTCTTAGACCTTCATAACCCTCTCTAAGAAGTCTGATCAGATCTGTAAAGTTGCCCTTGACTCGCACGCAGTAACGAGAATGGGATGCTCTTGAGTGCGGGCTATTGAGCTGGGGCAATCTGGGGGCCTAGATATGGTTTTCATGAGCTTCGTAGACCTTCATAACCCCCTTTAGGAAGTCTGATCAGATCTGTGAAGTTGCCCTTGACTCGCACGCAGTAACGAGAATGGGATGCTCTTGAGTGCGGGCTATTGACCTGCAGTGATCTGGAGGCCAAGATATACTATTCATGAGCTTTGTAGACCTTCAAAACCCCCTCTAGGAAGTCTGATCAGATCTGTAAAGTTGCCCTTGACTCGCACGCAGTAACGAGAATGGGATGCTCTTGAGTGCGGGCTATTGAGCTGGGGCAATCTGGGGGCCTAGATATGGTTTTCATGAGCTTCGTAGACCTTCATGACCCTCTCTAAGAAGTCTGATCAGATCTGTAAAGTTGCCCTTGACTCGCACGCAGTAACGAGAATGGGATGCTCTTGAGTGCGGGCTATTGAGCTGGGGCGATCTGGGGGCCTAGATATGGTTTTCATGAGCTTTGTAGACCTTCATAACCCTCTCTAAGAAGTCTGATCAGATCTGTCAAGTTGCCCTTGACTCGCACGCAGTAACGAGAATGGGATGCTCTTGAGTGCGGGCTATCAAGCTGGGGCGATCTGGGGGCCTAGATATGGTTTTCATGAGCTTTGTAGACCTTCATAACCCCCTCTAAGAAGTCTGATCAGATCTGTGAAGTTACCCTTGACTCACACACAGTAACGAGAATGGGATGCTCTTGAGTGCGGGCTATCAAGCTGGGGCAATCTGGGGGCCTAGATATGGTTTTCATGAGCTTTGTAGACCTTCATAACCCCCTCTAAGAAGTCTGATCAGATCTGTGAAGTTACCCTTGACTCACACACAGTAACGAGAATGGGATGCTCTTGAGTGCGGGCTATCAAGCTGGGGCAATCTGGGGGCCTAGATATGGTTTTCATGAGCTTCGTAGACCTTCATGACCCTCTCTAAGAAGTCTGATCAGATCTGTAAAGTTGCCCTTGACTCGCACGCAGTAACGAGAATGGGATGCTCTTGAGTGCGGGCTATCAAGCTGGGGCAATCTGGGGGCCTAGATATGGTTTTCATGAGCTTTGTAGACCTTCATGACCCTCTCTAAGAGGTCTGATCAGATCTGTAAAGTTGCCCTTGACTCGCACGCAGTAACGAGAATAGGATGCTCTTGAGTGCGGGCTATCGAGCTGGGGCGATCTGGGGGCCTAGATATGGTTTTCATGAGCTTCGTAGACCTTCATGACCCTCTCTAAGAAGTCTGATCAGATCTGTCAAGTTGCCCTTGACTCGCACGCAGTAACGAGCATGGGATGCTCTTGAGTGCGGGCTATCAAGCTGGGGCAATCTGGGGGCCTAGATATGGTTTTCATGAGCTTCGTAGACCTTCATGACCCTCTAAAAGAAGTCTGATCAGATCTGTAAAGTTGCCCTTGACTCGCACGCAGTAACGAGCATGGGATGCTCTTGAGTGCGGGCTATCAAGCTGGGGCAATCTGGGGGCCTAGATATGGTTTTCATGAGCTTCGTAGACCTTCATGACCCTCTCTAAGAAGTCTGATCAGATCTGTAAAGTTGCCCTTGACTCGCACGCAGTAACAAGAATGGGATGCTCTTGAGTGCGGGCTATCAAGCTGGGGCAATCTGGGGGCCTAGATATGGTTTTCATGAGCTTCGTAGACCTTCATGACCCTCTCTAAGAAGTCTGATCAGATCTGTCAAGTTGCCCTTGACTCGCACGCAGTAACGAGCATGGGATGCTCTTGAGTGCGGGCTATCAAGCTGGGGCAATCTGGGGGCCTAGATATGGTTTTCATGAGCTTCGTAGACCTTCATAACCCCCTCTAAGAAGTCTGATCAGATCTGTGAAGTTACCCTTGACTCACACACAGTAACGAGAATGGGATGCCCTTGAGTGCGGGCTATCGAGCTGGGACGATCTGGGGGCCACGGTATGGTTTTCATGAGCTTCGTAGACCTTCAAATTACCCTCAAATGTTGAGAGCGGAGACGGAAGAGGCGGGTTGACAGCCTCACCGAGAGCAAGGTGCGCGAGGCAGGCGACACGAGCAGCGGCGGGAACGACGACGATGGGGGAAAAGCAAAAGATTGATATGATGACTAAGTGACAGAACACGTAACTACGGTATCTACGGCCCGAGCACGACAGACCTGAACATCAAAGAGGTCTGATCAGATCTGTGAAGTTGCCCTTGACTCGCAAGAATGGGATGCTCTTGAGTGCGGGCTATTGAGCTGGGGCAATCTGGGGGCCTAGATATGGTTTTCATGAGCTTCGTAGACCTTCATGACCCTCTCTAAGAAGTCTGATCAGATCTGTAAAGTTGCCCTTGACTCGCACGCAGTAACGAGAATGGGATGCTCTTGAGTGCGGGCTATCAAGCTGGGGCAATCTGGGGGCCTAGATATGGTTTTCATGAGCTTTGTAGACCTTCATAACCCTCTCTAAGAGGTCTGATCAGATCTGTAAAGTTGCCCTTGACTCGCACGCAGTAACGAGAATAGGATGCTCTTGAGTGTGGGCTATCGAGCTGGGGCGATCTGGGGGCCAAGATATGGTTTTCATGAGCTTCGTAGACCTTCATGACCCTCTCTAGAAAGTCTGATCAGATCTGTCAAGTTGCCCTTGACTCGCACGCAGTAACGAGCATGGGATGCTCTTGAGTGCGGGCTATCAAGCTGGGGCAATCTGGGGGCCTAGATATGGTTTTCATGAGCTTCGTAGACCTTCATGACCCTCTAAAAGAAGTCTGATCAGATCTGTAAAGTTGCCCTTGACTCGCACGCAGTAACGAGAATGGGATGCTCTTGAGTGCGGGCTATCAAGCTGGGGCAATCTGGGGGCCTAGATATGGTTTTCATGAGCTTTGTAGACCTTCATGACCCTCTCTAAGAAGTCTGATCAGATCTGTAAAGTTGCCCTTGACTCGCACGCAGTAACGAGAATAGGATGCTTTTGAGTGCGGGCTATCGACCTGCGGTGATCTGGAGGCCAAGATACACTATTCATGAGCTTCGTAGACCTTCAAAACACCCTCAAAGAGGTCTGATCAGATCTGTGAGGCCGCTCTTGATATGCACCCCATAACAAGGATGGGATGCTTTTGAGTGCGGGCTATTGACCTGCGGTGATCTGGAGGCCAAGATATACTATTCATGAGCTTTGTAGACCTTCAAAACACCCTCAAAGAGGTCTGATCACATCTGCGAGGCCGCTCCTGACTCGCACCCCATAACGAGAATGGGATGCTTTTGAGTGCGGGCTATCGACCTGCGGTGATCTGGAGGCCAAGATACACTATTCATGAGCTTCGTAGACCTTCAAAACACCCTCAAAGAGGTCTGATCACATCTGCAAGGCCGCTCCTGACTCGCACCCCATAACGAGGATGGGATGCTTTTGAGTGCGGGCTATCGACCTGCGGTGATCTGGAGGCCAAGATACACTATTCATGAGCTTCGTAGACCTTCAAAACACCCTCAAAGAGGTCTGATCACATTTGCGAGGCCGCTCCTGACTCGCACCCCATAACGAGGATGGGATGCTTTTGAGTGCGGGCTATCGACCTGCGGTGATCTGGAGGCCAAGATACACTATTCATGAGCTTCGTAGACCTTCAAAACACCCTCAAAGAGGTCTGATCAGATCTGTGAGGCCGCTCTTGATATGCACCCCATAACAAGGATGGGATGCTTTTGAGTGCGGGCTATTGACCTGCGGTGATCTGGAGGCCAAGATATACTATTCATGAGCTTTGTAGACCTTCAAAACACCCTCCAAGTGATCTGATCAGATCTGTGAGGCTGCTCTTGACTCGCACCCATAGCAAGGATAAGATGCTCTTGAGTTCCTAGCTCATAATTCACGACAGACGTCACTTTCTGTTTGTCAATAGGGTCTGTACCCCATTGGCCGTCATTGAATTTACCCCAAATGCATACATAGTTTATAAGATTTGTGTCAATCTACAAGGTGAAGCATCTCACTCATTTTTGGTAGCGATGCTCAACCTAGCAGCCACTGTCCCCCCTTCTGGGCCTGCATCTCTGCATACTCAGCCTTGATGTCGGTTTTGACCTTAGCTTCTGTCCGAAAACCTTGGCCTCTGTCCCAAAACCATTGTCAACACCCCGGGCTATTCCGCCCGGCCAAAACTGCGTAACGGACCTCCGTACTTTGTCAGCGGCGACGGGGACATTGGTGTGCGTGATAATGGCTGAAGGGATGGCGACAGTGCAGCCGTGTGGGAACTCCAAATACACACTGAGGTCCCAGAGAATGATGAACCCCCCCCCCTTCTTTGACTTGCAATTGCCCAAGGCTGTGATTGCGCACCAGAAGAATGCAAGATTCATCACATCTTGGTGCTTCCAAGACCAGACATTGGAGCCAAGATTGGAGGCAACAGTGGGACAAACTGAGCGGTGTACGAGAGGTGGTATTCCCTACATGGACCTGACGCAATTGCGAGCATATTAGTAAAGGCGGGGAACCCATATACGCAGTCCGCCTATATATACATTGCAATATTGAGCTTGGGACCAAGTGGAGGATGACACTCACCCAATTGAAACCCAAGTATGCGGCGTACGTTTCGGTCCTCGAGCAGCTCCTCCGCCAGCGGGGCAGTTGTACCATTATCCAAGCGAGCCGCGCGTTGTTGACCTTGTCCGTAGGCGTATCCGACGTTGACGGCGGGGAAGGGCCCTCGTTTATGGCGGGTTCGATTTGGCTTGAATTGTGCACGGCCAGCAGCGTTGCGCATTTTCGTTAGAGGGCTGGAGGCTGCAACGCCGTATTGGGGTCAACGATAGATGGCGAACCTACCCTCCATTGGGACCGTTGCCCCAGATTGCAGTGAGCCCCAGGCCGTCGAGCTCCTCCTTGGTGTGGGTTTCGGTGCGGTCGCTGTATTTGGAGGAGGAGGCGGTGTACGCGCCCTTCTTAAGGCGCAGTTCCGCTAGATCCACGTCTGAGGTGACTGGCTCCTCCATCAAACGCCGGACCTCTTTGATAGCATGGGAGTCGACGTCGGCCGTGCAAAATTTACAATCACGGGCGGCGAGCTTACGACGCTTGCGGGCAAGTCCCTCGGTGCCACCCTTGGCGTTGCTCTCCTCGTCGTCATGGGGGTCGAAGGCATCGGGATCCGACGGGGGCAAAGGGTCGTCGGAATCAGAAATAATGTCAATATCGTCGAGGAGGGTGTGTGGTAAAATGCCGTCGTCGGGGTAGGGAAGGCGGACGTCTTGTCCCGGGAGTTGGTCCAGGTCGGCACCGTTTTCGAGCTCGACAGCAGCTAATTATTTTTAAATGAAATGGTAAGAAGGTCAAGGTCCACACTTGCACGGCCTCGACGATGCGCCCGGAAACGTAATATCCGCTGGTGTCGTGGTAGATGCGACCACTTCGCGTCTGTTGGCGTTGCACGGAGAAGGGACGACACACCTTGAGGAAATGCATGGCGGTGAACACGACGAAGTGTAGAGTGCGATGAGGAAGAGCCCGACGGCGCCCAAGACTGTTGACAGTCGACACCGCGTCCTCACCGGGGAAGGCGCGTGCGTGCTTCTAGTCCAGGCTTGTTGGGGTGTGCTAGGTGCAGAGAGGTAAAGACTTAGACCACAGCTATGATATGAGGCGGCACCGGGTTCCGGCAAGTACACGTATGAGATCCAAACAAATAGCGCGTCGTGCTCACTGCTCGTGATTCTTAAGTATACGAAGGGCGACCGCGCGACAGGAGAGTGAATAATCTACCCGGGGCTGTACGAGTTAGGCAACTAAATAATCGACAGTTTGTCAATGAATCCAGACAGATTGTCTGATCCGGTGATCCGTTTTCAAGCAGCCTTGTCTTCTCGCTACGAGTACCTTGATTCTACGGTCTGGCTGCGACACTGCGAGTTGACTATTGGTCAATTATCATTTCCACCTGCGATCGCCTAGATAACCAGCGTTTTGCTCCAATTCGCTGGATGATAGTTTGCTCCACCACGCGGCGGAACATCGGCGCGACCCCGGTTCCCTTTCATCGTTTGTGGCCTTTCATCAAGCATGCATTATATATAAACAACTAGCAAGCCGGTGGGTGGCCGCTCGCATACCTATATCCCCAATTCTCAGTGCCCTTCTCAGCCACTCGACGCGGTGCCTCTACATTCCAACGCTTTGATTTGCATGTCTATCCAAGTAAGTAATACCTACTTTAATGAGCTGGGACTCTGTACGAAGCCAAACGTCCAGACCACGCAATTCTTGGGGGTCGCTTTTGAGGTTGACGAGGGACCCAGAGGCGAGGTTGTGCGTCTCCTTCATCAATCTACGCAGTCGGCTGCTCTGACTCCATTAGACTTCCGATGCTAGCTTAGTTTCGTCCCATCTTCAGGATGTAGAGACACGCGTGAGGAATCACGTTTTGGAGTCCATGTACATCGCGCTAGGACAAGAGCTCGAGCAGTCGCGAGAAAACGTGGAGATCCTTGAGGAGTGGAGAGAAAGCACCGAGGTTACCATTGACGACATGGCGGCGAAAGTGGGCGACGTTGAGGACTGGAGAGAAGGCACCGAGGTCGCAATTGAAGACATGGCGGCGAAACTGGATGATGTTGAGCTCGATGTTGACGCATTCAAGGCTCGTATCGAGTCCTTGGAGTCCCAGGTCAACTCCTTGTCGAGGACTTGTGAAATCCTCGTAAGTTTCAGCTTCACTGTCTGTTGATGCCTGTAAAATTCACCCAGACTATAGCAGGTTATGATCTTCACGCTTGGCTTTGTGGCGGCGTTGGCAGCCCGTCGCAATTGAGTTGGGTCATGGCTCATCGCCGAATCGGCCGGTCAAAGGAAGGGACGCGGAACACGTCCTAGCTAAGATATCACAATTTGTACGTTTTGAATCAGTTAGCTTGTTCTATCATATATTGCGCCCAGTGCACTTTGTATACGAACGGCAGTTAGTTTCAGCTGAAAACGGTCAAAGGGGGACAGACATACAACAACAACAAGCTCGGAAGTTCCATCACCCTGCGGCACAAAAACTGTCGAGAGACCACTGTTGATTTGTACATGCTCCCAGTTCATGCCGTTCCGGTCTAGATCAAATACTGACAATTCCACTATTTGCTTTTGCGACAAGACCGGACACTGGTGGGGCAAAGACATAATCCGGGTTGGTCGGGATAGCACCATTCCAGACTTTATCAAAAGAGGGAATGACTGTCGGTGATGACGGAGGAAATACAGCCAGAGTTCAGTCCTGTTGTCGCCTGGTACCATTGATGAGCCAAGGATGGCGCAACCAGGGGAAGCGGACGTACGATCCGGTCCAAAAGGTTGAGAGGACTCGAGGATCAAGTCTGTGAGCAGCGTTCGATGGCGGATGTCTTTGTCCCGAAGGATACTCTGTCCCACGTAGAGCAGAAGTTCTCGTAACTCCGGCGTGTAAACGACACGAACAGACTTCAGAGGCTATCAGTATATATGTCGTTGCGAAGCTAAATTGCATACCTGATCGTCAACAGCTATCCAGCGATTGAGACGAACATAGAACCCCGGGATTATGAGGGACGGTATCGTCTTCATTGTCGCTATGATTGTCGGAGCCATCAAGCTTCAGAGATAACACGGTCTGCCAGCCCTTAACCTATCGTCGTCTTCCAGAGTACCCCATGCACCTTTTGAAGATGTTTCTTGAAACCTTTTGTCTGCCCATCCACATTCTTCCATCGTGTACTGCCGTCCCTGGAGCATTGAGTCAAGATAATGGTGCGGAGAGAGCAAGAGGGGACCCACTTGCGTAATCGGCATCCAAGATGCGAGAAATCCCTCACAGATAGACACGGGATCTTGCTCAGGTAGTGATGTTTGTGGAGCGTCAAATTTGAAACCCCGGACGAAGTACCAGACATCAGAGGGGCTATTGGTCCGGGCCTCGAATGGACACTTCCTCTTGCTTGCAATGGACTCAAAGTACATACCCGCCGTAAAAGCGCGAGGGATCGAGTTTTCGTTGTCGGCATTGATTAGTCCAACGCCAGCGGTGGCAGGTTGGGGAATGGAAAGACTGGTATTAGAGGCGAATGGAGGAGTGGCACCAGCTGTGCGGCGACGGCGAGTAGGCCGTGGATTAGATGTTGTCGTGGAACTCGTTGATTGATCAGTACGTTTGCGGCGACGCGTAGATGTCCCATTGGTCGAGTCGCCGAACGGACGCGATGGATCGACGTCCAATGTGCCGATGCAGGGGAAATGGATGAAGGAGAGAGGCTGAGCAGACTGTGACGCGTGCAGATAGTGCTGCTGCTGCAATTGCTGCTGGTGGTAGTATCGCCGTTGCTGCTGCTGCTGAAGTCGCTGATGATGCCACCAGGCCTGGTAAGCATTGGGAGACTGAAAGCCATCCGCCGGTGCAGAGGACGGATACGACGAAGAGGCAGATGCGGATGCGGATGTAGTAGAGGGGCTGGGCAGACACAAAATGAGTGCTGACATGTACCGCAGGTATCAGCATCGGACGCCATGGCCAGGTACGCAAGTCGCAGTCCCGCGGAAAGGGAAGATAGTAAACAGGGCAGAATGAGGGCCCGCCCGCCCCTCAGAGTCATATACCCGCCATTCCAGGCACCGACGCGTCGCGTCGCTGCATCACGTTTCCCGATCTCTGAACAATCGGGATCGTTGGGCACAGTCACCCACAGAGAGAGGCGGAACCGTCACCGTTACATGTGTGCCGTATAGTAGTCAAAAATTACTTGATATCCCGTGTTCATAGTAGCGGTAGTGGTAAGAAGCCAAACAAGTACGGTATCAAACTCCGCGGCATCAAGCCCCAATATGGCAGTGGTCATCGACTCCGAGCCCAAACATCGTCATTGAGCACGAGGAGGCGGACCGTTGGCGCCGAAGCGGACCGTAGGTGTCCCTGGTCTTAATCAACATCGGTGTCCGCGTCTTTCTCCCCAGGAGTCCCCTGTTCTCCGGCCTGTACTTATGGCGCGGACAAAGCTAGCGACAAAGAAGACGACTGGCGCCTCTGTACGTCGTGTGCATTAATCATCACACAGAAAACGCTAATCACAGCCCAGACTATGGCCGGTATACGCCGCCGTGCCATTGGTTCCAAGACCTCTCCGCGCCACAAGGCTCAATCCGACATTCATTCTGCTCCCTGCCAAGCGAACGACGGGGATGAAGATGTGCAAAGAGATCGGGTATCTTTCCGTATTGTGTCAGCGCCTGCAAAGTCTGATTTACGCCGCCTAGTTTTGCTGCGTCCCGACAGACCCTACGCCCAGGTCTTTGCATGACAAGCACAAGGGCGACCTTTCCTCGTCCTCTATCGTTTATTTCTTATGTCCTCAATGCCACCTTGATGAAGTATCTCTTCACTGAAGCCGAAGCTGCACATCGGAGAGAGGTTGGGCGACAATGTGGACCGGTCACATCATGATCAGAACCTGGTAATAGGTATCCCCTGTTTATGTTTTCACGGTCGGGTACTTGCAATATCAGGTACTTCTCCTCAATCGCGCGGCGTCTCAATGAAGTCCCAATCAGCGTACACCCAACTCGGCGCTCACTGTCGGCGGCATTTTGTGCTCACACGCTCGGTAACGTTCCCCACCACCACCATGACTTGAGCCATTGAGTTCACAATGACGACCATTTCTCTTTCGAAAGGAATAGCTGCTGTCTCGAAGACTGCTTCAAATCAATCTCGGATTTACTCAGGACTACACGCTCCGAATTTGGTGCCGTGACGTTCCCTCTCACTTGAACTGAACTAAATCCGATTGATGGTGTAAACCAAGCATCGGGGGTTTACAAGGACTCAGTAAACGCAGTTGATATGGCAGGCGGCTTTCTGGATAAAACAAGGACTCGGAAGGTATCTTGACTGTGTTGTACGGCGTGCGACTACGACAGAAAGGCTTACCTTCTAGAGATGACCAGACTAGCCCAAAGTGGTCCGAGCCCGTGCTGTTGAACAGATCTACGGCGTCGGCGAATAAGTGCCATCTTCATCCACACGAGAACGGCTGCGCCATGTCGACAGCCGTCAGCACCCGACCATATGTCGGTTCCAGAGCCTCGATCCCTGACGCCACCGACGTTTAATTGAGGCTTGAACGGTCTCTACGCTTCCTGTACCCGTGCGTTTTGCGATAAATCCACCTTTTACCGTTCTTGGTGATGAGATGGCCCCTTTACCTTTGTCACTTGCCGTGGCCTGTCACAGGTCCCTTTGGACAAAGGAAAGTTACTCCTTACTATATAAAGACGACTCCCTGGACTGCAGCACTCCTCTGCACTCCCGCCTTTGCCACTCGACAGCTTACTAGCCACTTCTATCTACGCGCAATTGTGAGATCATTGTTGCGCTCGTTATTGCTTGCAAGGCAGCTTTCGCTGATGTTGCTTTCCTGTTTGGCTTCACAGACAGCGACCCAAGACATGGTCGACCCAAAGAAACCAGATGACGACGCTTTGAAGGGGGAGCGGTGGATCGAACGCCTTCCAGATAGCATTATATACACCAAAACTTGCCGCCCCCGCTACTTTCCAGCTATGTCGGACAAGAACGAGCACTCCAACCTGTCAGAAAGGTGCTACTATGTCGTCACAGCTCCCAATGGGGAGGGAAATGAGGGGAAGGCGGGGATCTACTCCAACTAGTCAGTAATGGATGCCGGTTCTGATACGCCAAACTTATTCTTTCTTAGCGAAATGGCCGTCGAGGTTGGAATTCCCAGCGAGCCCTTTGACAAATATCGCCACGCTCGTCGGCCTTGGGCTTACCACTGTGCCGCCAACCACGAGCGTATTGAGGACCATACTCCGTACGAAGCCGGATTTGATGGTTTCTTGCACGAATACGAGCTCAAAGAGCACGATCTTCCATCTTTCGTCTTGAACGGCTCGCCTCATCGTGGCTGTAACACTTACGTTCGCCCCACGACTCCCGTTCAATTTAATGGATGCACGGCCCGGAGGAGGCGAAGTATGTCGTCGTTATCCGAGTCTGAGTCCGATGAGGACTCTCCACCATCCCCCGACATTCCCTCACGTCAGCGCGTCGGCGCACCTCTCAAGAGGGGCCCACTGTTCTGGGCCCATCCGCTTGCCAATGAGTGGACAGCAGACAACAATCACATCTTCGTTGATGCACCGGCAGAAATGACTTTGGCGAATGAAGGTTCGGCCCCAACCACCGATCACCTGCGTTCAACTCCCCGTTTCCTATCTTCGTAGGGGTTGCCGGACCTCTACTCGAGCGACGTGTCGCAGACTTGGACATGGGTGGCCCGCCACCCAAAGTTTTCAAGTTTACTCAGTCGCGTACCGTCGAAAGCACCTTGTAGTATTCCATCCAATAGAACGTCCCGGTGCCGATTGATATATCGTTGTGAGATGATGTTGGTCGCAACTGTCTCAACCGTGTGTATGTCTTACAGTCAACTGACTGGATATAGAAACGGAGTGGGTCTTCATTGAACTTTTACGGTGCTACAAAGAAAGACAGCCAGCCAGAGAACATGCAGCTTTCGCGCATACAGCTTTCGCGCACTGTCAGGAACTGGGCGGACCGGGGACCTGAGCATGAGCGAAATCAAAGCTTACAGTCACCAGCATGATCAACGGGAGGTCAAACGTCAAGTTTGACGAGATATAGTAGAGGAAGAAGGTACACCTCGTAATCAGGCCGGTCTCTACATATTGCTGGCATAAGCCCCAGATCTCGAGCACCATATGGGAAAGAAAACGGCGTACGTATCGTCCAAACGATGATCTTATCGCAAATCAGTGGTGTCCTCGCAAATGCGTTGAGTCCAAGCGTCCGTATTGCGTTTTGTACCTTCCGCCATTTTGCAAACCACCATACCACAGCCTCATAATGTCCAACGCCGAGCACAGAGCGGAAATGTGTGCAAGCATCTGCGAGGTGTAGGTTGCTAGGATCTCATCCTGAATGCATGGATGGAGCCGAATGTGCCCAAGCCGCCTTAAGCGAGGTAAGTACAGCATACGTAGAGAGGAAGATAGGGCTGTAGGGCAAGGAGGTTAGGCGAAAGAAACGATAGGAGGAAAAGGCTTCGACTGGGGAGGACGGAGATCTAAGGTCGGTCAACCATGCACGTAAGAATGCGTAGATTGAACGTACCAAGAAAGCGCACGACGAGAGTGGGCTTGTCGTGGAGGCACGGTCATACAGATGGGTCGCCGTGAGGGGCTACGGTTATTCAAAGAAGATACGGTGAACGTGCTGCGTCAATGAAGCTAAATTCGAACCTGTTGTGATGGATTGCCCAAGGACGGTATACTAGACAAACCAACCCTTGTCATCAAATAATTCGCATGTTGTGCTTATACGTAGTTTGAACTCACGAGCAGTTTTATAGAGCCGAAGGTAGGTCAAAATCTGCGATGCCAGAACACCGAAGAGGGCACACATGGCCAAAGCCCAAATGAACTACATACATACGGAGGTCTAGCCTGACTCACATTAACGGATGATTGAGGAGCGACGTGAACATCTAGCAAATGTAACAACTCAGCGTTTGTGAATTGATGGTTACAAGAGCAGTGGTATAATATCTACATAAAAGTGGCCGACCAGTGGTATCTACACGTAGCTGCAGTTGTCCATACTGGGCGAAACCCACCAGCCTGCCAACGCCCGCCTAGACGAAGCCGCCAGTGAGTCCATGCAGAGCCCGACGTCGATGACAGATGACTGGTGGTCCTGTCCATACGGAGCAGCGAGTTCGTCCATACGGAGCGAAAACCACCGACCTGCCAACAACGGCCGCCTAGGCAAAGCAGGGAGCGAGTCCAAGCGGAGCCCGACGGCGACAAGAGAGGAGAATGGAGGGTTGGCGGGTACTCGAGCATAACGACGAAAGAAAGACTGATGGTCCCGTCCATACGGAGCGGCGAGTTCGTCCATACGGAGCGAAAACCACCAGCCTGCCAACGCCCGCCTAGACGAAGCAGGGAGCGAGTCCAACGGCGACAAGAGAGGAGAACGGAGGGTTGGCGAGTAGTCGGGCGTGGCGACGAAAGAAAGACTAATGGTCCCGTCCATACGGAGCAGCGAGTTCGTCCATACGGAGCGAAAACCACCAGTCGAATTCAGAGCCGCCAGTATAGTGCTCCGGGGGGGGTGGGGCGAAAGAGCAGAGCGAACGAGGGTTGGCGTTATCTATAGTCCGCCAAGCCACGCCCAGCCACGCCACGCCCTGCCACGCCAAGGGCACGATCACGCGATTACATTTGTCCGATGAGCCGAGAATCGAGATGGACCCAGAGCGGACCGGAAGCGGACCGCAATCTTCTCCTGAGTCCTGAAACAGTCCACCCTCCGTTGCCCTCCGTCTCAGCGTCGTCTCCCTTGTCATGTCGCGGACGAAGAACACGGCGAAGAAGACGACTGGCGCCTACGCCGCGCGCATCGATACGATACGCCTTTCACGCAGAAAGGTGATCACAGCTCAAACTGTACCGGGAATACGCCGCCGCGCTATTGCCTTCAAAGCTCCTTCGCGCCCCAAGGCTCAATTCGACGTTCGACGCGTTCCATACCATGCGGACGACGGGGATAAAGACGTGCAAAGCAGTAGGGTATATATTCATGTTATCTGCTCGCAGTAACCGGTTGACCGCCGCCTAGTTTTGCTGTGTGTGCCGCGACGGCGGTCGACTTCTAACCTGCGACCACTGCCCGCGTACCATCTGCTGGAAAACTCCCACAGATCCTTCGGACATTCCCGGGTGCTTGCTTGTCAAGCATGACGGCGACGTCTCTTCGCTCCCTATCCAATTCACATGTCCTCAGTGCCACCTTGACGAATATTTCAAAGCCGAATCTGCTCACCGGAAAACAGTTGGGCAGCAGCGCGAGCTGGGACTCTTACCAATTGGAGCTAACATGGTATGTCCTCAGACTGCATGGAAGGTGGGTGGAAAGTCGTCCAATCTGCGTTTAGCGCTCAAAGGCATGACAACAGGGCCTGATAATCGACGGCAAAGTGACCGAATCTTTGCTGATTGGAGGGCCCTGCAGCTCCAAGTATTTTGCCACAACGTTGACGACCGGGCTTTGCATCGTCAACTTCCATCTTTACAGCCTTTCCACCGACGGGAGTCCAGCCCAAGCCATCTTTTGCCATTTCTATGATAACTTCGAGCACCAGGCATCTGGAACCAATAAGATGGTTGCCATTGATGCCGGCTTTTGTTTTCCAGACGAAGGCAGCGCGGACGAATTCGAGCAAGTAATCGTGGCGATTGGATTGCACGTTCAAGCTCAGGCGTAAGTGCCTCTTTGACACCTCTTCTCTGTCCCCTGATCTCTGTATTAGTCCGAGACGTATTATTGTTGTTCTACACAACCACTCTACGCCTGACAAGGGAGACCTACATGCCGGTACGCCGGAGAAACCAGTGTCCTACCCTGTTGGCCAGGTGATGCAGACTTTCCACAATGAACCCGTCCCAGTAATGTGCTAACATCTCTGTAGTTTCTTGACTTCTTTTTTCGGGATGGCCGCGTCTTGACGCGCCAACTCGAGGCCGCCGACTCATCTTGCGTATTTGCTTTCTGCGGCGGCCCCTGGATCATCCCCGATGCTCACGACGCCATTGTAACATTCTATCGGAGACGGTGACAAGCGTTCTTCGGCTACCCATGAAAATGACTGATATTATTTATCCTAGTATCTTCAACGCCATCATCGGCTTTGAGAGTAAGACGCTTCACACGAGTTTTACAAACCAGTTCATCGTCGAGGCTCTCTACAACCACTATCTCTTGGATGAGCCCTGGACGACTGCCGTCGATTCTGCCATTCTTGGCCACACTGAGCTTGGCCTTGAGACAGTTGTCCGAGTGCTGTTAGCTGATAAAGAGCGTCGCTATGTCCTCCATCAGACTGGTCGGATGCATTACGGCCAACCAATCATTCCGCAGTGCTCGAATTGCTTTGCTCTCAAGATGTGGAGATTAGAAGGAGGGGAGGAGCTGGTTTGTGCAAACGCAGATTGCGGGCTGAGATATACGTTCGTTCATTCTTTACTTCCGCCCTTAGGTCACCGCCGTAAAGTAGGCAAGGCGCGACAAGGGGGCACTTTCTGGGCTGAAGAGTGGGTGGTGGCTCCCGAGCTGGCCGTGGACGAGAGAAATACCAACGGAGATGAAGCGTAACGCTCTCGTTTACATGTATTGACTTATGCCAATCCCATCGCAGTTGCGCATGAACTGGTCCGTGTTGAAACGCGCAAATAGCTTCTCATGTACCGTTGTACGTCAAGCGCAGACAGTCTTGCAATCTTAACATGCGTCCTGGCGTGGATATACATTGGCTTGAATATGTATTGGCGCGAGTATGTATGGTGTTCGCTGCCCAAACGGAACTCAGCGATGATCTGCACAACCAACGGATCGGACCTCTAGAAGCGCTAGCGCCTGATGGAGCTCGGAAACCCCTCTGTCGGTCGCGCTTCCGAGTCAGCTTGTGTCACACTACTCTGACATTGCATGTAGATCTCTTTGTTACCTATTTGTACTCTGCGTTCGGCTTCCCATTCCGAGGAAATTGACAGAGGTCGGGATCCTGGAAATCGGAATACATAGCCACATGCGGGAGCCAGGAAATAACGTTGCGATATTTGACATGTTTGAAGAGATCGAAGCGGTATGTATTTTCGCAAGACCATTAGTCAATACGATCCAACGTGGGCTTGTAGCCGTCGTCTAGTTGCTAGCCGGAGAAGGCATGTGGTGAATGTGTGACATCACCTCGCGACGCGACACTCCGAACCACACAAGAGAATGAGATAATAGAGTATTTAAAAACGAGATTGGGGCTTGCGGACGCGTAGAAGCTAGGTTAAAAGGTGAGCTTCCGACGTTGATACCGTCCGGAACCTCCAGCGAGTAATGAATTACAACAAGCCCAACCCACGAGCAGCACACAAACCTAAACAAGACGTAAGACCCTTCGAGGCAGTGAAGCCCTGTATCAGCCGACAGACCAAATTACTATGAAGATCGAATCAAGCTGGTGTCAGTAAATCGTCACAGTCCCGATATCTACAACAGTGGCGTAGCCACAAAGTTTAGACCGCTGACAACACATTCAGACTATGCTATTGATGTCCCTATACTGACTGCGCTCTTCAGCAGACAACCTAGGAACTAACACACATAGGAAGGTACGCTTGTGAGCCCTAGAGACTGACTGGAGAGGGTCAGTGAAGTTAGAGTGTCACCAAATCCCAAAATTCTGCTTGCCTTTGTAGGCGTTTCCCCGCCTTTGTACTGCAAGCACTTTCCATCCTGAGATTCAGAACTGGATTCAGATACTGTAAGGCACACCATTGCTGAATAACGTACTTTTCTTATTTTGTTGGGGCATGAGGAAGTCCTAGATATTACTTGTGCAGCTCAGGATCATCGAATAGCACGATGGACGTACGCGGGAACTTTAGCCGCAGTGTGCGCCGACCTGCAATAGCAATTCATCAGTCGCTGAAGACCCTGCCCGACGTCGAGCTCACCGCTTGGGGATGGGTAAAATCCTTTCCGAGTTTGAGGGTTCAATTTCAATGTATACGCCTAGATTACGGTGGACTTACCGACGTTGCAACGGAAGGACTGCGCTGAGCTTTGTGGACGTGAGGCCTGCCCCGGTGCCAGTGGGTCGCTCTGAATGGGCCGCAACGGACGAGAGCGCGGGCGCTGTGTAACAAGAAGCTCTGAGGGTGTGATCGAGGGACGAACGTGAACACTCACAGCCCGGAGGTCTAGCTTGCAGGTAGCGCTCAGACCTGGCATTGTATCCGATTTGTGTGTTTCCTTCCGACCGAGTGATGTGCTCATGAGTAAGCGTTCTCTGACCACGGAGATAGAGCTCGAGCTGTATGCGCGACTGTTCTGAATTCATGAGGGGAGGTGGGAGCTTAGTGGCGCAAAACGCCCCAAACTCGCAGCGTATAAGTAAGATACGGGGTCCTTTGTATTCGTCCCTTGATGGAAATTGCAGGAAAACAAAGACAGGACATTTACAGGAGCTCGAACGGCCTTTGCGCAGGCAAAAGACCTGCGTTACCGCTGGCGCATACTACGGTCCCGATGAACATACTGTAAGTTGAGTAGCACGGAGGGGAAAAGTAACGCGCCATGTCTCTGCTCTGCTAAAGTTTCAGTGGCATCCATTTGGACAATGCAACACTGTGAATAGAGCAGCCACGCCCCCGATCTTCAGGAATCATCCAGGCTAGGACCTGAAGCTGAAGCGCTGAAGCTTCGAAACCCTGACTGCGCCTGACTGTATTTGGTAATTTATTGATTGATTGATCTCATTACTCGGCACGTGTCGCTGCTGACCAGACGACTGAGAGTCAGACTCACCCTCACCTACATAACACCTGCGTACGCGGCTGCAACACCGGCACCGTCGTCAACAGTCTGTGTCGCGCTAATCTTTATCCCCACATCAGCGCAATGTGAAGTCGGAACTCTCGCCCGCTTGTTCATTGAAGAACCAGATAGAACTTGCTGCCACGGTATCCTCACACCTGTCTTTAGCCTGGGCCCTGGCTGATGCTTTGCAAGTGGTCTCACTCGAAGCTGCACACCACAAGCACACCACACCCCGCACGCCTCCGAGTTCTTACTGGGAGGACATCATGACGTCGCTGCGAATATCTCTGTAGCAGAGTCTAGATCCAGCGGTTCGGCCCGTCCTTGCGGCTTTCCTTTGTTCAAGTGGCCATAAAAACTGTGAAAGGACGCACTCAGGACCACATCTTTTGCCACTCGCCAATCTCTCATGTCGCTGATTTACGAAAAGGTTACAGGAATTTGGTGCGTTCATCACCAGTCTCTCGCCAGATTTGCGCTAACACGATGCCACAGGGCAACAAACCTGGCTCCAGGCTGGCAGCAGCCTTGGATAGTCGATGAGCCGATTGTCATCACCAACATCTGCTTGAGCGACGAAATTGTCAAGCATGAGCGGACGTCAGTCCTGCTGAACTACCGCCCTCCGGGTCACACAGCCGAAGATTCTTTCCAGACTGCAATGATTATCTCTTTGACCCCGGAGCTTGTGAGCGTCACGCGCTTCAAAGTGCCTCTCACATCTCTGACCATATACCAGGTTGACCAAGCCAAGACCAGCTTTACGCTCCCTCGAGGAACGGAGGTCGCTTTTGAAGTCAAGGGAGTCAAGTGCGTAACCTCAGGGGCCCAACTTCGAAACGCTTATTTGATTCACAGTGCCGTTCATCTACTTGGTCATTATGCGACGACGACAAAGATCGACCCTCGTATCGCCCAGTCCAGCGTCGGCCCTAGCCGATCCGCTCAGTCAAGCGTCGGCCCTAGCCGATTCGCCCAGTCCAGCGTCGGCCCTAGCATGGCGATGTCTTTAGCAAGCTCGAGTACACGCGGCCTCGAAAGCATCAGCGCGAGGGGTTTACGCACGACCTCCGCTCATCTGAAGGAGAACAAGGTTGGTTCACTCTCGTCATCATGTCTTTTCACATATTGACCTGGCCGGCTAGAGCGTGAAACGCAAGAGATTGTAAGCACATGAGTGCGGAAATCGGATTCGGATGGAATCAGCAAGCTGCGAATCTGGCGATGTTATGCTAGTAGAACTTCTTTGACTTTCAGAATAATATATCCTGGCTCTTTCAAATTATATCATGAGACAAAACTCCAATCAGTCCGAATACGATCAGGAAAAATTGCGGCATGTTGATCCGAAACCTTTTGTACAATGTATTCATTCAAGTCCGTGACACGCGCACCTTTCATTCGGACACAACCCATCAGCTTGAGCCACTCTGCCCGACGCTACCTTGAACATGCCTCGTGCGTTGTCTCAATCTCTTCATCCAATCTTTGACGTTCTCCCAGTTATTCGCGTTGATACCGAGTTGCTGAACTCCTTCATCTCTCGAAATACGGAGAATCAACGGCCGCGTCAACATCCACAGTGGCGACCTCTGGCCGCCCGTCCCCCGAAGCGCTCTCATAGGCGGCTGATCTCCACCTGGATCGGTTTGATCTTACTATGCATATTATCTCTATGGACTGGCTACTCCACCCGCTGCTCCTTCCTCAAATGGGCAGGCATCTGCCGCCGACCTTCACAATATGCACCCCTCATGCCTCACGATCACGAAATCATCGTAATGAAATCCGTCTTTGGTGCTCAAACCGCCATCATGGGCGCGGTCTCTGAGGTGCATGCTCTGAAGGGTGCCATGATATCCCCCGATAGCAGCATCCTTCTCGACGGCATTCAAGACACTCAGCAGACGGTGCGACGCGTCAAAGAGGGTATCGAGGTGCTGATTGAGAATATGAAGCGTACCAAATCGTAAGACTCCTGTCAATTCTTGCGCAGCTAGGAAGTACTTACCTGGTGCGACAGCGACCCTAACGTTTTTGTGAACACAATGCATTCCCTAGGCAGCTGGGTACCTTTGGCTCTAGAGCAAGTCGTCAATATATCCATCATGGTTCAGAGGGAGGAGAAACTCCAGGTGGAAGGCAACCTGTCTCTATCTGTGTTGTGGGCCGCGACGCTGGGTTGGAATCGAGAACAACGCGAGCAGTCTTATCGACGAGTTGCAGCAGCAATGGCTGCATCGGAGAAGCTGAGGGAGGCGGTGGAGTTCCTGCAGCGAGTTCAACCGGCGCTTTTATCTATGCAGGCCGATATGTGGGAGACTTTACAGCATGAAGGTGAACTCTTGATTCCGGGCGCATTAGTCGTCGGAAGTTCTTGAATTGGCACAGTGAAGGCTACGAAGGAGGTTCGAATTTCGTCATGAAATCTCTTAGATTGCATCCAGCTAGTTCATAATCAGATTGAGACTTTTCGAAATTAAGGTTGTGTTTTATGCTCGGCTGTTTGTCTATGCAAATTTCGCGTATGAATCTGGAGTGACGACGCATTGTTGCAGCAGGCCGAACACCAGACATTGTCGCACGAAAAAATGGTTGTGAGACTAAAGGTGGAATCACCCTTCTCGATAATAGCGCCAAGTATTTTGTTAGTGCGCTCTCCCTTCCCGTATTGACTGGCTTCTGATCCCCTCCTCAATCATACTTCGTGTCTAATGTCATTGTCTGTCTTGGGACAGCGCCTCCTTAATCCGGTCTAATACCCTAAGATGCGGAGCAGCGTACCATGGTCGCCGGTGTCGCCATCGACCATGACCAGATAAATGAATGGAGGGCCCGAGAAGTGTTGGCAGACCTTGACAATACAGGCGTGCTCTCAGGTAGCCTGAGTCTAAGCCCACGCTTACTGCGGATGTTGACGCGGCGTTGTACTTGGAACGAAGTCAATTACCAAGAGGTATGAGAGTCGCGAAGAAGCCTCGGAGGCGACGATGAAGTTCGCAACTTGAAGACTCGAAAGATTATATTGGACAAGCACAGCAGCAGTGTGTGTGAAGTACATGCAATAACATCGGCCACCGCCACTCGTAAAAATCGACAAAGTTTAGGTAATTGCCTCTTATGAAACAAGACTTCGGTGAAGATCACAACCCTTTGCTGGTCTTCCACCTTGTAGCGGTCGTGATCCATTGCACTCCCTTCGCCCATGGAGTTTCCGGCTCCTTGGCTAGCGGCCTCGTTTCTCCACGAGCGGCACTTCCCTTCGGGACCTCGACGGCCTTCTTAGACTGAGACGGCCGGGCCTTTTGCTGGTTCTGTTGGTGAGATTTCACGCGATCTGAGTCACGGAATATTGCCTTCATCGTGGCCCAGATTGAGAGGAGTTTGCGTGGTCTGCGGACCAAGGTCGGCGGTGAAGTGGACTCTGTGATGATGATTAGAGGAACTAACAAGAAGAGAAGAGTGTACGTTGCCCATACCACGAATGTCAAACACAGACGACTTATCCCTGCTGTGCCGCGGAGACGTTCGTTGTTCAGAAGGTTCCGGTTGGCACTCTGTCCACGATTGGGTGAAGCTCAAGGGTACAAGGCTAAATGTGCGTACCTTCGAGTTCAATGGCCTGAGTACGCGAATGGGCCTCAGCTATAGCTTGCACTTGCTCGGATCTATTGTTTGAGGACCCATAGGGCTCCGTCCGGGACATCTTGAGAATCTGTTGGTAACTTGGCTCCGATGGGCTTGCTTCAGCTTTCTCGGCTCGCTTCTTGTTTAGAAATTCCCTGAGTCTATCTCGACCGGCTCGAAGGTCAGCTTCCATTGCTATGAGGTAGTCAAGGTCTGTTTTTCCGGTATCAGGACGATTTGTGACCGTATGCGAGAGGAGGTCAAGAATCGAGAGAACCTCGGGAGTGCGAGGGAGTGGTGGTAGCATACAAAGGATGCGACTTGCAATTATGTCGACAGCGGGTGAGGAAGAGATTATACCCCCAGGAGTGACCGCCGACACGCTTGACTCTTCTTCTGTGCCATAAATCAGGTCGTCCATTGCTCGAGTCCTGGAGATTTTCGCCATAACGGCTATTCGTGAGCGTTTCATTGAAGCGATCTGAAATCTGTGCGTTGTTCATTGGGAGCATTGACACGGCAGACACAAACACACCTTCTCAATTTCGAGCATTCATCGTAAAAAAGCCAGGGATTATTGATATCTTCACCTGAGATGCCGTCAAGGTCTGTCGAGAATTTGACAGTGGGAAACTCTTCCGCCCAACTGAAGTCTCCTACTTCGGCATCTTGTACTAGAAATGTCTCCCCGGCGTCGCGTCCCACGAGGCCAGCAGCTTTTAGCTTCTCGAGAATATCAGCCCTCCATTCCTGATCATCTTCTGAGATCTCCAAGATGTCGAAGGCCTGGCTCTGCGGCTGTAGTTGAAATCGCCCCCTCTCGCGGTTTTGAGCAATAGAAATGTTCACGAGTACCGTGACGATTGCGGGCATGACGTGATAGCAATCCGCCCAAGGAAGTGGGGGATTGCAGTCTAAAGGCTCGCGCTCGAGGGGATGTGGAGTTCGGTTAGGGAGAATTGGGTACGACATTTCGGGGATGGTGGCAGGATCAGGACCTGCGACCATTCCTCGAGACACGAGGGCGACTTTGAGAGGGAAGTTGTTTCCTACAGGAGGGACAACACCGCAATACTACAAAAATGAAATTGATGAGCACGCCAAATACACATACGTAGGTAGTCGACATACCCCGACGACGCAGGCTACGTATGTTCTGGGCCGCCAAACTTCGCATATTCGTGCGGTTTCCGTGTCCTCAAAACTTGCGAGGGAAGCGACGGGATCCAGCTGAAGAACAAAATATTCCCCAAGCAAAGGGATCGACATGTTGTTTCCCGAGAGTGAACAACCTTCGTGACGAGTGACTACTGGTCACTCGCCGATCATCACAGACTCAACGTTGAACTTACATAAACGATACGACAAGTAATGACGTGCGTGTGAAGGATTCCAGGCGTGAAAGATTGCAAGTGTCCCTTCCGAGTTAGCTTCGAACATTGATGCTGGCTCTCACCTGTCCAAAGATACTACCTCATGGAACCACTACCGTCTAAGTCACCCTTACGCACGAATGCCAGCTACTGCGGCCGGACACCGAGATTGGACCTTTCTCACTTGGCCGCGTCACAATGAATGCACCGTACCCTCTTCTTCCCGCCAATTGAAACCATGTCCATCGATACCTGGTTTTAGAGGGGCCCGAAAACAAGGGGATAGCATGCAGAAGATATGTGATATTCATTTGATGCCAATCTGCCAGCTCCGCTCATTGAGTTTGACTCTGCCCACTACTGCGTCTCACCTGGCTCAAAAATATCACAGCGACTGCACCACTCATTGAGGCTTGACTATGCTTGACCCATTCATTTTCGACGATACCGCCCCGATGAATCACATCACCGCTTCCCGAAGTCACCTTTGGTACGCACGAACTTCGACGTCAGCCTAATGAATTGACTGTATCGGGTCTCATGTTCTGTCTGTATCACAATGACTCGGAGTGTATAGTCTTCTTCCCGCCAATATTAACCATAACCATAGACTTCATCGATATCCAGTCCTGTAAGGCCCAGAACAAGGGAACGGTAGCACGCAAAAAAGATATATATATCTTACCGACTTGGCGCCATCCCACTAGGTCCGCCCATCAAGCCTCGACTATGGAGACCATGGTTTGACTTTCTGCTCGCTACTCGGTCTCCCTTGACTGAGATATCTCATTAGACGCGGCGGCAAAGACCGGGTTATGGCTGGATTTACGCCATCAACGAGTCCATAGTTCTTCCAGTCTATCGCTTCATACTCGACATCGCCGAAAACACTCCCTCCGTTTCCCACCGTGAGAGTATCGCTACCGAACTCCGGATGGAGATCGACTCCTTGACCGCTTACATGGAGAACGACCACCGCAAGGGAGCCCGCCCGGGCTTGCTTATGCAGCCCCACTCGGACACGTTTCCGTTTGCGCCTGACATTAACACAGGCACCTTTTTTTTTCCAATAGGGACATTCGGCGCCAACGTCGAGAATCCTCCACCCGCCATGGCGCCCTTCCTCCAAGAGATCGATACCATTTTTTCCTCGCACAGTATCCGGATGTCGCCAAGCTGGATTCCAAAGCGCGATGAACGCCATGCATGGCTCTGCTTCATCCCTCTAGAGACGCGCGAGCAGTTGCCACCCTCTCGACTGTTTAGGACACAAAACACCGTGTTCAAACTCGCCGCCCCGTCGCTGAAGACCCTCCGTCTTCGAAGCCGAGCCTGCATAAACGAGTTTATGTACATGGTCGAAAGTGATCGTGATTTTCTAGACGAGTATATGGTCGTTGTTCGCGAGATGTTCCAGGTAAATTTCTGGATGACCTTTCGATCCTCTTGCTTAGCCGCTCTTTTGGTTTATAGGGTGCGAGGGTGCAGACCGAACCGGAATAGACCGAAGTCTTGCTTTGCCTCTGTCAAATATGTCAACCGTTAACACTATTACAGTATCCTTGTATATCTACATGCTTACTAGTTACTGTACGTACTAGGCGGGTTTGTTATATCATTCATCATACCGGACTTGACTTTGTCGTACCTGGAGTGGTTGTTCCGTCGTGAATTGTACAATCTGGCTCCCGGCCTCGGCGTATGCTGTCATTTTTACACTTGACCATCGCTAAATCGGTGATTCACGGTCACCTGACCCAATGGACGCGAATAAATTACCTTCAGGGACGTCATTGCTTCACCTGCGCTTCCCCCAACGCTTTGCCACTCATTCTCTGATATTCTGATTTATACTTCAGTAACACACCCCACACGCAGCTATGGGGGAAACCGGCGGTGTTGCAAATAAGGGTACGCGATTGTTCTACCTATTTGCACTTAATCGACTGACCTGCATCTCCAGGTACGCTAAAGCGCGTTCGAGCGTCAGAGACCGGACCAAAGGAGCGCGGTAGGCCACCAAAGAGTCAGAAGACTGGCAAGGAGCTTTCGCGCATTGCACCATCCGATGCTTTGGTGAGGCCGTGCTATCTGTGATTGATGCTCTCTCTGACTGGATGCATACACTAGGAAACGCGCCGCCGTGATCTGGAAGCTGAAATCAAAGTCATGAAGGACGGTCTCTTCATGAAGGAGATGGTGCGTATCTGGATGCACTCAAAGCACTGTCGTATTAACATTGCGACAACGTACTGTAGGAAATGGAGCTCAACATCCACCTGAAAGAGACCTTGGAAAGCAAAAAGCGGCGATGGGACTCGGGGCGCTCAGACGCCAATCAGCAAGTCTCGGCGGTGCGTGATATAACATACGGTTCAGCCTCTGAGTTGAGCTCATCGATGTGCGCCATCAGGTCTGTGATCAATTGACAGTACAGTTGGCGGCAGCGGAGGGCGCGAATGGGGACCTCCTAGTTCGAATTCAGCAGCTGCGAGATGTGAGCATTGTTATTTGTTGCAGAGATATCCTGACGATGAATACAGCTCAATCTGGCTTTGCAGGCGGACAACGCAGAACACAGGGCGTGGCGCCAGCATAGTGAACAGACGCTGGAGACTGCTCGTCAAGCCAAACACCAACGGGACTCGGACACGGCCAAGGTCATATCATGCATTACGGAGGTAAGTTCGTCCTGCAACTCAAGTACAACCTTCACATGGCTCCGGTAAGGCCCGCGACAATTTGTTGGAGAAGCTCGAAGCAGTAACAGCGGAGAACAAGAAGCTCTGCTCTCAAACCCAACAACTTCAGGATGTAAGCACCTTCACCGCCCTTGACGCCGTGCTTATCGCAAATTCAGCACAATCTTGCGCTGCAAGCGGACAACGAACAGCTCAGGGCACAACGACAGCACGATTGCCAGACTTTGGAGCGTTTGATTGGCGCCTTGGAGCCACTGCTAGAGTGCAACATATGTACCGAATGCTTCGGCAGCTCCCAACGTCAACCTGCAACGTTTGTCCATCTTCCATCTTGTTGTGCTTAACCTCACTCTCGGCATGTAGACTCCATTGCGGACATACGTTTTGCGCCGAATGTCTCACCGAAGTGTTGAACTCCAGCACCACTGACGGATCTAGTAAACGCTGTCCACTTTGTCGGGCAGACATTCGGCTACTTCCCGCGGTGTCGCGGAATTCCAGCACCATGATGGACATCTTGTGCCAGTTCATCGACTTCTATAAACTGACTATGCGGGACGGATGACAGCATCATACACCCATCAATTCAGTACAATTATAAGCACACCGTCCATGCGAACATGATTTCTGGAACATCTAAATACAGACTATATATGCAGCAACTTCCTGAGCGAACGTTTGACGAGTCAGTACTGAGTTGAACTGATGTACTCAAATCATAATCATCTGCGCACGAAGGTACGCATTCCCCACATACTGACGACAGGGCCTCTAAGCTTCGCGACGCGTTCATTCCTGCGGCGGTCTGATCAACCATAACGAAGCGCTTGTTCTCTTGCGAGGTGCTTTGCGTTCTCAAAGTCTTCGTAAAAGGCCGAAGGAGAGGTACCAGACGGCGGCCGCTGCGAAACAACGTAGACGTCCAGGAAGACAAGGACGAAAATAATCGCCACTACCGCGCAAAATCCGCCAACTACGGAGCATATCGGGCTATGCTTCGCAGAAAATCGAGATAGATAGGAAGGTGGCTCATCGCCTGGAGCCAGTCTTTGCAAAGGGTAAGTATCCTACTGGACGTTAGCTCCAACGGAAAAAGCACGTGCGAACAGCCAACCCTCTTAACTGACGGCGTCGCGATAAAGGTCGTCGGACGCCGGCAAAATGTACTGGAGTCGCTATAGCGGGCCTCAAACTGGCTCTCTAGATTATCCTCAGAGTTCGCGTATCGAGGCTGAGTCTGGTCATTAATCCAATGAACCGACGTCCTGCCAGTGCATGCTGAGGACCCCATACCCACCACCTGGGCAAGCTGAGTTTCAAAATGGGTGGAAGCTGTGACAAGGAATAACCAGAGGAGATGAGAATTTTGAGAAAGAACACTTACGCGTTGTTTGAGAAGTAGACAAGGCATTTGCGCGCGCTTCAGTATCTCCTCTGGATTCCGTGAGCTTCGTGCTGAGGCTCTCATTCTGCGCTGCTATGTGTTCGGCCCGTAGACGCAGCGCTTTGTGTTCGTCCGTCAAGATCGCCACTACGCACGGTATCAGAGGAAAATCGTTCCGGGAAAGGAGACTCACGAGTCGTTTGAGCATCTGACAAGGCGCTTGCACACGCTTCACTCTCTGCTCGGGATGCCATGAGCTGGGTACTGAGACTCTCATTCTGCGCTGCTATTTGTTCGGCCCGGAGACGCAGCGCATTCTTCTCGTCCGTCAAGATCGCGACTACACACGATATCAGAGGCAGGTAGGTAGAAACGGCACAAAATCGTTCCAGGAAAGGAGACTCACGAGTCGTTTGAGCATCTGACAAGGCGTTTGCACACGCTTCACTCTCTCCTCGGGATGCCATGAGCTGGGTACTGAGACTCTCATTCTGCGCTGCTATTTGTTCGGCCCGGAGACGCAGCGCATTCTTCTCGTCCGTCAAGATTGCGACTACACACGATATCAGAGGCAGGTAGGTAGAAACGGCACAAAATCGTTCCAGGAAAGGAGACTCACGAGCCGTTTGAGCATCTGACAAGGCTTTTGCACACGCTTTACTCTCTCCTCGGGATGCCGTGAGTTGCGCGCTGAGACTTTCGTTCTGCGCGGCTACTTGTTCGGCCTGTAGACGAAACGCATTCTTCTCATTTGTCAAAATGTCGACTACGCACAATGTCAGAGGAAGATCAATCTGAGAAAGGACGCGCACCCTTTTTCTCAGCTGCATCCAAAGCCCATTCCTGTTCCTCATTCCTTTGTCGGAATTCTGCAAGTTGCTTGCTGAGATTGTTCTCTTCATTTATCCTTTCCTCAACACGTCGGTTGAGCGCACCCTTCCTTGAATCGACCAGCTCCAGGTGCCGCTGTAGCTTCTCCGTGACTTGGTCAATCTGTGAACGGACGTGCTGAATTTGACTCGACGTAGTGTCAGCATGTGGATTCTCAGGATACTGGCGCTGGGGATTAGTAGACTCCGCACATTGACCGGTGGAACCCAAAACTGTTCCTGCGGTCTCGAAACTGCCCGTCTCCTAAGTCAAGTGTGGATTGGCGATTTACCGGACAAAGACTGGTAGGAACGTACATGGGAGGCATGCGAGATGTCGAATACCATTCCAAGAAATAAGGACTCTGTTGAGCTGTCGAGGCTCGAGGCCTTTGGTGAAATCAACGGAAGCTCGGACTGGAGCGTGCACTGCGTTGGGGGGTCGGGCGAGTACTGCACGCAAAACGGTCAGATATGGTCATAGAATTCGAAACCACGTTTCGCTTGTCGTACCTCTGACAGACTAGAAAGGCTGGCAACCTTGGGGCAGGATTATCGTAAGGATCCAGATGAGGTTAGTCAACTCACTCACCGAACGAAGCGATTTTGTGAGCAGTGTCCTGGAATCGCGATTGAAGGACTGTAAGCCGCCCCCACACTCGTCCAAGAGTGTCCGGGAGCCAATTGGCGGAGTACCGACGTCTGATTCAGTGCCGTAGCTATATTGGTCTTGCGGGTCCTATCAAACGACGAATGCTGTGATTTCTGATGTCCAAGAATAAAGAAAGTCCTCACGGTGTGATGCGCCTCTCTAATCTGAATGAGATCTTGAGTGATCTGTGCCACAGCGGCTGCATTACCATACTCGGCCTCGCGTATGAAGTCATACTTTTCAGAGATGGTGGCGAGTAAGGACTGCAATGTGTCGGGTGGCGTACTTCAAAGCCGGCGCGAAACTCACCTGGTACATGCTTTGCTGTCGGCGCAATGCCATATCCAGTTGCCGCGACTTGGAGTATTGGCCGTCCTTATACTTGCGAAGCTTCCGTTTCTGTCTCGATCTATAGGTGAGGAATACTTCTTCCATCAGAATTCTTCTCTCGCGCTCTTGAGTGAGAGCTCTGTGGAACTCTTGGAGCCGCGTTTGTAAGTCGTCTTTGAGTTCCGCGCCCATGCTGGCGAAACATGTAATGGAGTCATGCAGTTTGAATTCCGTCGAGTTTCTGAATGTCTTGAAGGATGTCACGACGGGTTTAGCAGATAGCAAAGAACGCACGTCAAAGTCTTCATGAAGAGTGGCAACGCGCCTACTGATGTCGCCATTCTCAGAGTCCAGATCCAAGAGCCTATCGTCTATCTTTTGAAGGTGCAGATCGTTATCCTCTGTGAAAAGTCAACGTCTGAGCAATGGACCGAACATAAATCATACCGCTACTATCGACCATGTTCGTCAAAGAGAAGGCGCGTCTGAGGCGCGTCGGTCATTGCCGGACCTTCATTAAGCTTACTAAGTATGCGTACTGTACCCCAGAACGTCATATCCATTATACTAAGTATACATGTCCAAATACGGACCTTTCACGCCGGAAGGAGTACACGCCCGTCCGGCAAAAATAGTTTCGAATTACCTACGGCGTGAAGTATTCTAGGAAAGAGGTGTTTGCTGATCGGGGGGTATGCTATGTACTAACTGCCATGGTCGCATATTTGAATCGCCTAAGCGCATGATTTGTGAGGACTTTGTACAAAGGCCTACCCAGTGAAGCCAATCGAGCGACTCCGTGCGTCTGCTCGCCTTTGGCAATGCGCCCTTGTAAGACTGAGTCCGTCGAAGACGCCACCTTGAATTCGCGGGCACTATCAAGTACCAGCCGTGGGCATGACGCTTATGTTGCGGCGTTTTCGTAGCGCTTGATAGCTGGGAGGCGTATTCGAGTAAGTCAGATCGTTATTCACAAAAAATTGAACGTAGGTGTGCCTATGGTACGTTTGTGAGCACACTCCAAACAGCTAATACTTCGCTCTCTATAGATCTTCAAGGTGAATTCAAGGGTTGCTACGAAGGTGCCGGCCGTACCTTCTTGCTAGAGGGGCGGTCCCGATATTCGTCGTCCTCGTCCTCGTCCTCGCCTTCGTCACCGTCGTACCGGTCATCATCGTCGCCGTCGTCAAGGCCTGAGGACTGGAAGGAATAAGGCTCCGCATGTTCCACATGTACGAGAGAAATTCCACACTTACCGCGCCCGGTCCATTAGCACTTGGACTGGCCACATTAGCGGGGGGTCCCTCCGAGACATTCTGCGACTGGAAGTGTTGAGGTGCGGGAGTAAAACTATGTAAACTGGATAAATACGCACCTGGAACTGCTTTTTACCGTCGTCAATGGTAAGCTTGGTCTCGAAGTAAGGTGAGTTTGCGGCATAGAACCGTCGCATAGAAGCGCACCGAGAGCAATTCCGAAAGCCCTGTGACTGGCACGGGAAGAGTGGGCTTTGACAAAGCGGGTGTTATGAAGTGGCCAGAAATGACGACTGCGCTATTTCTCAATGAGTAACCTGAATTTCAGTCGGTCATAAGGTGCGCACTTGTCGCCAGTCACGGTGAAGGATAAAGAAGTGCCCTTCACAAGCAGAAACTCGTGGGTGCTGTACTCGCTCTGTAGACGATCTATCAACATGGGGTGGAGGACGAGGCGGCCAACCGCACCAAACCGGCCGCGAGCAGTCCCAAAAGAACCTTATGGAGGGTCTGGCCTGGACGTCCATAGGACAGCCATATCCCAGATCGCTGTCCAGAGGCTTTGATACCCTCCTCAGGAGAGAATGAGAACAGGGTAACTTTGATGTTTCTCTGGGCTATCCACGGAGCTTGCGTGCCCGGACGTACGGTGACCGCCCTAAAAATCGGTGCAACGATGTAGTGAGAAGCGTACAAGACAGGGCATGAGAAAGCATACCACACTCCAAACTCTTTCATTGTCAAAGTCATCGCTGAGTACTGAGTGGCTATCGTGGAAGTGACAAGATGAAAGAGTCGGGATCGTGACACTCGGATCATCATGATCATCGCCATCATCATGGACCCGCCCTCCGTGCCGTGTATGTAATGATTTCAGATTGATACATAAGTAAGGGCACATGGCACAACGCCGTCCGATACACCAGCTTAAAATTGACTCCATGGTCATGAAGTGTCGGTCGGGAGATCTTAGGTCTGTGGAGCCGGTGGCCTGAGTCACCAACGGAATCTACGGAAGTACTTGCTGCGTACGAAAGGATCCACAACATTTATCACTTGAAAATTGTAGCATAGGTCAAGAGCAGAGCGCTCCGATTCGTATAGAGCCTGTATAGGGTGTCGCTGATCAACAAGCTACGAAATGAAGAATACACCCAGGGCCCTAGCATAGGTGACGCTAAGACTGACCTCCCCCAACGGTCAGTCGGGTGGAATGACGATGCATACAACCTGCAGTGCACTGTGATGGGTGCGGTAACACGCATCACAGCGCTGTAGGTCGCCGTCCGGGACGAAAGCGCCCTATACGCACCATCCTTGCCAGAATATTTAGCAATATCAAGGCCCACATCGAGCGGTCCGTGCTCGAGAAGCTGGCGGTCGACGAGAGCGGTGGGAGTCCTACAAGGGGATGGAGATCAGTCGGGTCAAAGTAACAAGACATGCAAACAATCCTCCAATGGGTGCGTAGCGCCCTGTTGCCTGCAGTAGTCCTCAGCGCTGTAGGCCGTCATCTGGTGCCGAGATTGTGTTGAGACTGCTCGCGGTCGGCGCCGTCGTGGGGGTCTGGGGCGTCGGCGCTTGAGGGGGCAATGGGACGTCCAACGTCGAGGATCGACGCGGTCGAGGTCGGTCGACGGCGGGATGCCGTAGTCGAGCGAGATACAGGATAGAGGATGCGGCCGTACCCGGGAAGTCTGAAACGTGAACGTGGCCCTCGAGCTCGACGGCGCCTTGAAGGGGAGATGGGAGGCTGGAGTCGACCTGAACGGCCTCCACGACGCAATTGGAGGCTTAGCATCGGTCGAGGGTGTTGCGCATGCGTACACTCGACGCCTATGGGGGGTTAGGGCGGCGTCACGAGTCGATACCGGCCGCGCACCTTGAGTAAGTGCGCAGCTATGAGCTCCCGGAAACAAGTGAAGGATGTGATGAGAAAGAGCCCGACGACGTCCAGGACTATCGGCAGTCGGCGCCGCGTCCTCACCGGGGAAGGTGCGTGCGTACGGCTCGTGCGTCTAGTCAAGGGTTGTCGGGTGTGCGAGGCGCAGAATTGTAGGGGCACACCTTCATATCTGCTTTATAAAGCGGCACCGAGTCCCGATGCATAAACAAGATTCAGCAAACAGCGTGGTCGCGGTCGTGATGACGTCAGATTTAGGCAGAAAATTTCTCAGACCGCAGTTCGCCAAGGTGATGATCGACCCGACCCGGGTCCGTACGAGTTAGGCAACTAAATAATCGCGAGGGGTCCAGCTGTTCTCTGCTCGCCGGGCCCGCTTCTCCTCGATCCCTTTAGTTCACAGTACTAGATCCTAATTCTCCTTTGGCTCATAAGTGTGTATGCCGGGTATGACTCGGCGAAAATGTCCGGAATTACTTCAAGGAAATTCAAATCGACGACTCTGAGCCCGCACGTATCTGCCAATAAGATGATATAAATCGAGATCAGATATTTACCAAGCATGGGAAGGTGGCAGACCGCTGCAGTCGTAAGTGGAAAACCAAGGAGCGTGTACGTGTACGTAGAGTGCAAGTCTAGTGATTATCTTGTTCCCTCCGAATCATCCGTTTGAGGCCAGGCGCCCCCTTGTTGAGATAAAGCTCATATGATCCCGCAACGCTCTGTTCCCAGAGCCCCTTCTCTTGCTCAAAGCGACAGCCGTACTCAATTGGGTTCCATTTGTTAGGGGCCACATACTGCCAGAGACTGCCGTCCCGACCGACCAAAAGGACCAGCGCAACGAATTGCATAGATAGACGGAATTTTGGCGCCCTTTCGATGACATCGCCCAAGCCTTGCGCGACCTTGAATGAGAGCACGGACACATCGGTATACCGAACTTTCCTTTCGACACCTTGACCTGTAGGGAAATAGTCCGACGGTCGAGTCTGCACTGTCGGGCTTGAGAGTTTGACGCGCTTCCCACGCAGACTTGATCGCAGAAGAGCTGATGCGCTGCGCCGAGATAAGACATAAGCGCACGAACTATGTGGCTGCTTACCTGGGCAGTAATCGCTGGATACCCGAGAGGCTCTTTTCTCTCCAGGAGCTGACAATCTCAAAGTACCGCACAGCTGGAGGCGATTACTGTACTCACCCAATGGATCCTAGTTGTCGAGTCGATGAGGTTGTGGCGTCAGCGTCATGTGCCAAAGAAAACGATGCCGGAGTAGACGTCGAGGGATGTCCGGTGCCCTCAAATTCCATCCTTCGGAAAAAGAGCCAAGTTAGTTTAGATTGAGGAGAAAATTCAACGAAACGAGACTCAGGCGAACCTAGTTAGGGTGCGTTCCAAGTCAAGAGTGGAGGGAGCGTCGGGAGGCATGAGCTCCCGTTTCGAATGATCATCAGTTATATCGATGTCATGGTCGATGATGGGGGCACTAGGGTTCGGCTCAACGCTGCTGAAAAGCACACGCGGTGCTAAGGGAGGGTCAAGGGCGATGGGATCGTGCAACGACCCGAAGTCTGGGTGGTCCTCCTCCCGCTCTCTGTCACTGCAGAGAGTATGTCGACCATGTTCAATTGTGCAAATATATCTCAATTGATCACGTACACAAGTCCAGGGATGTGCGAGGCCTTCGCATGTCGGCTCTGTGCCCCGTCTTGAAACTCATGGGAGCTGGTGACTGCATTAGCAACTGACAGTGACAATCTTGGATCGTAGGGAGGCTTACCCGAGGGCCGTTTTCTTGAAACCACTATAGGCAAATGAGGAGGCTGCACGTAATAAATGGGGCCCAAACCCCTCCTTCGTTGAAATCGAGCCAAGCAGCGAATGACGGGACTCATTTCCTGAATCAGACGCAGGAGATACGTCCGATGGGATACCCAGCGAAGGTCGGTAGCGTTCGGGAAACGACGTTGCTGCCGGTGGGGCGGCACCCGTTTGTGGTGGGTTATAACGCCCACGATCCTCAAGATGACCTGAGATGAACTGATTTGCAGGGCTGTCAGACGAGTGCGGTATAGTCAGAAAGGTTCGAGGGTAACAATTACACTATACACACCTGAGAGGAGCTGTGTCTCGTAGATCAGCTGCCGGCTGTTGCGGTTCGAGGCCGTTGCTGTAAAAGCTGCGGGCGTTTCATGATGCAACAGGCAATAGTATAGGGATGAATTACCTGTGTTTGCCCAAGTGGGCTTCTTCTGCAATCACGCGTTGCACTACGACGCTGGGTGGGCGTTGGAACCCTGGGCGACTGCATACTTTGTTTGAGCATCACGCCAAAGATATGGCAGAGAATGATACCATTGCGAATACAGCCTCTTGAGCTGGAAGGTCTTGCTCGACTCGCAGACCTTGGACTTGTCATTTGGGTCTCTGGAGGGTCTGAGTGGCAATACTGGAGGTTATGGGAAGGTGCATACAGCTGGCTCTTCGACTCATGAGAACTCTTCAATTCATGAGGAAGTACGAATTGCGCATGCGGTCGAGGGAGGATGAATTCGCCGGTGTTAGTAGAGGTGGGGATGGCACTTCCGTTCCTGATCAGGGGTTTCCAAAGTCGAGTGCGCGATTTCCAGTTCAGGAGGACCAAGATCAGTCCAGTAATGATGCCGACGACGGTGGTAAGAAGAAAGATCTGGACGCAGCCATTTGAGTGTTCGAGGTAGACGGCCCGCATTTCCAAGAGAACAAGTGGCGGTGGTGGTCTTTGATCAAACCTTGCTCAGTGGCCGGAAAGGTGACGTATTGACGGTCGCTTGATCGATCAATTGATCACGCGTCAATACTTCCATAGACGCGTAGATAAAGGTCGATTCAAACCACCATGTCTATGTACGCGTCTCATAGACGGGAGTGGCTGCCAGGTAGCAACTTCTGCGAGGACAGGCCTACTCATGCCGCGTCTAGAAAGTCCTCGGGGAAAACGTGCGTGGGACTTCGTGTTGCGCTAGCCATTGCAGTGAGTACTTCTTGGATAGCTTGGAAAATCCTTCGACGAGATTTATATAGATTCTGGCGTACATGCCACTACTATCTTATTTTCTGTGGCTAAGCGTAATGTCGGATAATGCATCGGTACGATTCATGAATCCAACGGTGTGATGTCGCCGCAAACTGACAGGTTCTCAGCCTGTCGCCGACGTTGAGCCAGGACTTGAGATGTATCCCATGTCACAGGATGCTGAAGTGATCACTTCCCTCACCTCGCCCACACATCGACCGGATATCAGCCGCTTCGCGTGGTATCTGCGACTGTGGCGATACCGTCTTGACGGGGCTGATGTTACCGAAGCCTACTACGCATCTCCTCCAGAGGTGGTTTTGCGACATACAGTTGGACAGGAGCGGTGCTGGGGGTTTTCAGGTAATCACGGACATCTAGGTCTTTCCCTTCCACGGCACAGCAAACCCGTCAAACTCTTGGTGCGCGGTCCCAAGATGGCCTCGGACCAATCCCCACGCACTATCCGTTTGTGGGGATTCGTGACAGAGGAGTTGCAGCTCAGAACTGAGGAGACCGTTCACGCAGCGGAAGTGTTCCAAACGACACCTCACATCCCCTCCAGGTATGCAAGCGGGTACTTCCTGCAACTGGGAGGCTTCACTTTCCCTGAGCCCTTGTCGGTGACCGACGGTTACACTCTCCGCATTGAAACGCAAATGGAGTTCCAGACTGTTGTCCTACAAGTTGTGGACAACTACGGGGGGGATGTGACCTGCATAAGTGGAATAGGACTCTGGGGGCAGGCTGCGACAAGTGGAATGTAGCATCAGACACTAGAAGTCGAGAGATTGTACATGTACTTGCCATCATAGACCTTTCTCTAATCGAGTCCTGCAGGCGTTCGAGAGCTACAACGTTCAGAGTAAGTTCAGCCCTGTGCATAATCGTTGCCAGAAATCTTGATCAGAGGCTATCAAGTTTCGCAAAGTCTGCGACGTTTGTTTGAGTTTAGGTACCCGGGACTATACAAGTTAGGCATTACGTATCGAATAGTCGTACGTTGCAGCATCCCAACTAACTCGCCTCACGCGCCATGTCCCATTCCCTGTCTGCTGTATAGACATAATACGACTTCCCACAACTATTGTCCCAAGATATCCATTTGTCCCCCATTGGCCTCTTCTCCAAACGCAGTATCCGCAAGGGACTACTTCTCTAAACCGCCGAGCATGTCAGTTCAAGGACATATCTGCTAGAAAAGAATCTCACAGCCCTGTAATCCAATACGTTTGAATCCTGGGCCCTACTAATGAGTAAGGCCTTCGTGGTCACAATCTTGGCGCCGTCTTTGACCGTTGCCAGAAGCGGCTCCAGCGCGGTCATAACTGGGAATGAAGATCAGGGAAAGTCGTGTAGAACTGCAAGAAGAGGCGTACGGTCAGGACCAAACGCCCTGTTGTTGAGCAGAATGACATCTGCTGTCAACAGCTTTTCCCGGAATCGGACATTATATCTCATGTCACCTTCGTCCACTTCTACTTTGATGAGCGGGAGGTTATGCATATCACAGCGTCGCTGGATTTCTCGCAGAAGCGTTCCGGCAAAGGTCCATAGATCGTGGTCTGATTCGATCCCGTAGGCTGTGCATCGAGTTCGCAGCGTCGTTTCATATAGGACTTGACCCACCCCACAGCCCGCGTCGAGGAACTGGCTTGACTGATTGATTGCGAGAGATTCGATAATCGCCAAGATGAACGGCAGCTCGACCTCTCCATATACCCGGTCCGAGAATGACTGATAAGTGTTGCATACCTTTCTCTCCTCCGTCGTAATGCAGCGGTGGTAAGACGGAGTGCCTACAAGTGCAGCCCCATTCAAGAGCTCCATATCATATTCGGCTGCGGTGACCCCTTGGAGGATGACATTGACCATCCGAGAGATTTCATGCACCGAGGCGAGGTCACGCTGCTCAACAGCTTGCCTTAGCTCTGAGACATAGAGCTGTGTTTCAAATGGTGAGATCCGTAAAGATACCTAAAGCTGAAGAGCTTACGCACCGATAATACCTCCCCCTTCCGTCCTCCGACCGCTGTGTGAAGAATGAGGTTCCTTTTTCAAAGGTAATTTGAGTCAATGTCACCGGAGCAGATGAGATTTATCTGGGTTTGAAAATCCTGTACAGGGTGGTAACGTCGTTCATGAAGAACCCGAGGAGCGAGTAGCAGGAAGCTAGAACATAGTAAGCACCATACTGGCAGTTGGACTACGTTGTTTTACCTTTCTACGACATGGGAAATGGGATTGTGGAGCGTGACTTCGGGCTCTGTGTGTCTTGAGGCGGGAAAATCTGAGCTAGTGTGAGAGAGTAGTGTCGACGACGCGGCGCGGTGTATACACTGACAAGGAATGTATTGATCTCGGTCGGCTTGGACCACGTCCTTGGAGCTGATGGGTACAGTCAGCTCCCTAATACGGTAACTGTATTTTTTCAGATGGTTGAGGATGCGGTACACGTTCTCCGGATTGGTGTGAACCCATTTGACTGCTGGGTTTGGCAACGGCGAAGACAAGAGGGCTGGACCTGGTTCCGAAGGCACTATCGGGTCTACGAATCGGAAACCCTTGCTCGCGGTAGGTTTTCGGTTTTTGGATCCTTTTGGTCTCCCGCGTACCGTTGACGTGGGAGCATCAGCGCTTTTGAAGTCGTAAGTCTCTGACGGAGGGGACCATGCTCGACGGACGTACCGGTCGCCCGAGTTCGATTTGATCGCTTTCTGTAGCTCAATCAATGAGCTACACGCCACGATGCACGCGTTCACATACCGGGGGACGTTTGCGCATTTGAGCATTCGAGGAAGACGATGAGAGCGTACTCCGCACTGCGCCGTCCTTCTCCGGCTTATCGCGGCCGATCGCTTCCATCGAATTTCGAAATCAGAGCTCCATCAGTACCACGTCCCTACAAACGTCTGTTCGGACTTCACGGAAGGTCTGCAACGTCGTGTTCTCTTGATTCCGTGCGTATTGGTTGGTCGCAGGCCTTCGACTCGTGGTGTAGATGTGCTGGGTGCCCGTAGACGTTTGCGCTTTTGGGTCCTGAAAGCATCTTTAAACACTGACAGAATCCCAAGACGGCTGGAAACGGCAGCGGCTGATGTACCTGGGCGCTACATAGAGCGCTATGGGGCGCTGTTCTGCCCGAAATATCGATGCCTGAGTTCTTGAACCCCAATGTGCGCATCCATATCAATGACCGTTCTGTCATTATCGTGTAAGCTGCGCCGCCTCGACCATACTCTGGCGCCCAGCGGAGGACGACCTTCTACGGCCTTCTACGCTCGCCCGACGGTTATCAAAGGTCGCGCTCACTGTGGAATTTACTTGAGTGGGCGTGCTGGAGAATAATCGCGTCCTTGGCTCATTGCCGGGATCATGTGTATCAATAGGTTCGAAGTCATGGTGGTCGTGTTCAAGGCCCAGAATGCATTCACAAACACGTCACGACTCGGATGATTATCAGTGTGCTGTTGGCATAGATAAACAGAGGTAAATGAATAGCAACGACCATGGATACCGAGGACAAACGCGGTCGGCACGATTGGTTCAGGCGGAGTGCACCTCTCGCAGCGCTGTCCGAGAGACAACAGTCGGGTGACAAAATGCCCTCTCCAGCCCAGGGACGTAAAAGGGTGCATCTTGATTCTACTGATTTCCTAGCAACTACTGTTCCTACATCAGTCCAGCAGCATCGTTTCTCTCCGTACCACACTGAATGGCGGTCCCGGCCCGACCACTCATAGAGAGAAGCGCGAACCCTTTGGTTCCGATCTGGTTCCGGTTATCAAGCACTTAGTACTTGCTAGACCTGGAAGGACGGTGCCAACGAATTTGCCCCGCACAGGACTGGCGTAGACGCAATCGACTTGGGCGCAGGACAGAGCTGCACCATCGTCAGACGGAACGGACTAACGAGCCGCGCAAACAACGCGCCATATCACCCCACTGTTGTTATCCATTTACTTGACTTCAGTACAGACTCACTGGCGTTTATACCCCACCCCACCTCCACGAGATCTACAAGCGCATTTTGAGCCAGTCTGACTTGGAATCATTTTACGCACTCCAATCTAAATCAGAATGAACCTCTGAGGCAAGCAAAGATTCGGTGACTTTCCATTCGGCGCTTTCCTCTCGTCGAAACAGGGCGGCTGTCAAGTTCGTCAAGACGGTCCAGTGACCCTGATGTCAGGTCAACATTTCCTAGACTATTCGTATCACCAACTATGCAGAGCCGGCGTTTGCTCCCAATAGACCCGCAGAAAGAATATCCGCCACATTGTCAGTGCGCACGCTGATCAGGCAACAACAGTAATGGCGCAGGATGCACTTTTCGCGCTTGAAAAGAGCAACAATGAGCGAACCGTTTGCTCCGGCGGTTCAACTTATGTTCGACGCGTCAATCTGGAATCAACGGGCTCTTGAAGGAACGGACTGAAGCTAGCAAAGCCCAGGCTGGCATAAGTTCACTTTCTGTCGAGACTGAACATATTGAACCGAAATTCCAGGCTCTTTCGTGGCAGTCAACTATGCGGCGGTCCAACGTCAATATCAGCTCACCCGGCTAGCCATCTACGCTCTCTACTACAGCAAGGTATGCCCACTTAGCAATGACGCTGACGCGGCCATCTGAACGACGCTGTTACTCACTGCCCCTCGCTCCATTGTAGCGATTCCCGATGACGACATCGTCCGACATCACCTCTTCATTCACGCGCGATTCCCTTCACCAGGAGACCAGACGACGATCAAGAACGGACGCACGACGCAGCATGGAATATTCCATCGTTTCTCTCTCAACGAGACCAAAGAGGTTTTGTTCTAACTCAAAATATTCGTGGCAAAAATCAATCATGTGTTGTGTTTGTACTAGTCTGAACGGCCTCAAGTGACTTGGCGCTTTTTGACGTCCATACTTCGATATCCTATGTAAGCGTGAGCAATGTTAAAGTCTGACGTTGAGCGAATATATATACCTGTGCCGACATCAAGGGATATACGCACAAGACGTCCCTTCCCGTCAAGGAGGTCAACTCGGGGACTCGATGAAGGTTACAATGGAAGAGCTGGGAGATGGGCACGATGCTAACATCGGCATGTTTGGTATAAACAAGGCGTCCAGTGACCCGAGGGAATCGCCGGAAGACATCCAGACGGCGATGCGCGGTAGAAAGCTCCTCGACTATGCGAACGACGGCGAATATCTGTTCAACGCCCTGGCCATTTGTCGTTCGCGAATGAGCAAACAAATCCTTGATGTATCCTGCTCGTCCATCTGCCATGATAACCGTACTGTACGTCGGGGATTGGTCGTGGGCTGCATTCACGAAACGACGGCCAAAGTATGAAGCCTCCTTGTGTTCAACGATGTGCCGAAGCAGTTCTGCAGGGTCGCAACCGGAATCATGGGTGGTGATCCAAGATTTCAGTCTCTCGAAATGTTTCTGTGACAGCATCCCACTCTTTCCTGAACCGACAACGACGCCTTCACCCGATGCACCATCGGCTACTTGCTGAGCCCAGGTACCTCGAGTATCAGATTTGAAATGTTTCTTGAAGGCTTGCTGGAGGTCAACCAACTCGTCAGGCATTTCTGGGGACTCGATGATTGCCTGAAGATTTTGTTGGCGTACAAACGATTGCACCATGGTTTTCTCGATCTCGCCTAACACACGTGGATAAGGAGCTTCTTTTTGAGTAGGGTAAGGATGACAAACCAAATTTGTTGCTTGTGTTAAGCTGCTGCAGCATCCCGTTGTACCGCTCAAATGCAAAGCATCGCCACGCGTGACATGGTCCCCATCGCCGCAAAAGAGTACCGAAGTGTAAGGACATGTGCTGGTAAGGAGTGATGGTTGTTGCCGGATATAGCTCCAAAAGACCTTTCAGATAAGTCTGCATCGCCGTCTCATATTGCGCGATGGATGTGGTGGTGATTGTCTTAGCGGTGGCCAGATTCACCGCATCAATCAAATACATGAAATTCTCAAGCATGGCGTATTTCTTCGCTTCCTCGGCGTTCCCGCTGTCCTTGAAGGCTCCCCATAATCTGGTGAGCGTAAAGGGTAGGTGAAGAGTGCAGAATGATCGCCATTGCTCTGCGGTAAACTTGCCCCATGCCTTCTCGCCAGGGTGCGCGGGCGGACGCCCGAAAGAGCTGGGTATGAAACGCCGCGAAATATCCGCGCGAACTTCGTTGAGGACTTCCTTCCCAAGAGTGACCGTCGGTTTCTTGTTTTTCAAGATATGGTTTCGCTCATCAAGAAGGCCCAGCTTGCCTCGCTGGTAAACAGGTGAGTACACAAGACCGGGAATGAAGGGCTTGATAGAAACCTTCGCTTGTAACAGAGTTACCATTGCGGTTGCCGACTTTGATTGTGCTGTGGTGAGAGGTTGTCCCAGAAAGAGAGCGCATATTTGAGAGAGCTCGTGTAAGCTAAGCCCTGCAAGGTCCTTCTTGGAAGCGGTTGTGAACAAATGCTTCAGATGCGCATCGTAGACCTGCTTGACGCATTCTTGCTCGGACAAGGAGGTCGCCTTTATCGCCGGATATCCTTGGGTATTGAACTATGAGAATAGCTTCAATCAGCAGCCGTCTGAGGAGGTAATAAAGATCAATTTACGTGGTCCTTCAATCTTCGCACAAGCTCCTTTGGGGTGCCCGCGTATCTCAGCTTCTTCTCCTTGCAGAGATGAACGAGTACGTGGCGTTTGAAACCCTCAGTTATCCCTTCCCTTAGCGCAAGAACGACTTGATCCATTTCCTCGGCGCTAGCGGGAAGATTGTTGTCCTGGGATGTTCCGACGTCCACACCGTCTTCGAACCGAACGTCCATGCCCCAAATGTCGCGAATGTGGCGATGGAACATACGAAGGTAGAACCCGTGCATCGCATCGAACGTGACATGCTTCGTGGGGTCCCAATACGGCAACCTCAGCAGTTCGGACCAACGGACGTGATGGGAGTTGAAGAGAGCCTTCTTTGCGGAAGGGTGGGCGCGTCTCGCCACGCAATGGCATGTTTGAGATGGTCAGCTTTGTTGCGGCACTTCCAGCAGAGAAAGTCGAGATTGTCGCGGTTGTGAATGGTTTCGTGGCATTCAGAGCACCACTCAGTGTTGGCGTGCGACCCGAATCCTGACAGTTGTCTCGCGGCAGGAAGGTCTGCAATGATGGGTAAGATGGCGCAGCGTACGCGTCGGCCAGCAAGATAGTTTGCTGTCGTCAAAAGATAGAACCCCTGCTTCCAACTTGTTTCCATGTCATCAACCATAGGACGAAGAAGATAGTTGATCTGATCGAGGCTCGGGCCGGAGGGTCCCGGGACAATGCCGACAAGAAAGATGTTTTCGGAGCGGTATCGAATGTGTGGCGGAAGATTTAGACAGACCAGGTAGATTGGACCAACGGAGACCTTCTTGCCAGCCATTTTGTTTCCATAAGGATTCATACCATCTTCGTTGATTCCGAAAACCAAATGACTCTCGGTTCCACCGTCAGCCACCGACTTTCCCGAAAATGTAGCAAGAAACTGTCTGAGCTCCTCCCCATCCCAAATGTCCTCCATAACTGCCGGGATGTTGGTCTTCTTGGCCATGCACATAGCATGTTCATCCAACATGCGCTCGATGTCTGAACGGGCATAAAGGCGGGCTAGCCAGCCCTTGAGATCCTGGTAAAAGAACAGTCGCTTTGGAATGTAGGGAGGTTGAGCGGAGCGAAGTCGGCGGTTACAGAGTGCGGGCTTTCGCGGATCCTTGAGGTCAAAGTCGCGTAAAGGATGCTGACCGTCACAAAACTCGGGATAGGAAGGGGAAGATGCGTGTTTCCATGTTTTAAAACATGATGGGCAGCACACGTAGCCAGTCATGGTGGGATCCAGCTCCATATCACCGAACAACGAAGGAATATGGCGAGGTATAGATTTAAGTAGTTGGGCTACAGCTGGATGGCCGAGAGTCGAAGACTTCAGCGACAATTGGAGGATCAGCCTGAGGCCAAGTAACAAAAACGCGCTATGCTCGATCGAAACCCGAGAGAATAGATGTAATGTGAGGGCCAACATCCAGCAAGCAAGAGTGAGGACGGAATTTTCCTTCAGAATACGGCTGGTATGAAAGGCTGTGATAGTTACAGCCACTGTCAGCGGCATTTGGGATTGAACGTACTGATGAACTCACACAGAGAGACGATGTTGACTTCCGAGGCCAATCTCCATTTCTCCCGTTTGATCTGCGCCAAGCCTTCGAGCGCTGGCTCTACCTCCCTGCGCAAGATCGTTGCAGTGGAGCGAACAAGGATGTTGGGGGACCCAATGACAACTTCCTTGTTGACATAGTCACGGATACCGACCAGCCATACCTCGATTTCTTGTAAGGATTGACCAGACCCCTTGGTGTCACTTGAGGTCAAAGCCAAAGCAGGGTGGTCGAAGGGTACAGAATCCACATCAATTTGAGCTGCTGGGGGAATGACAAAGGATACAGGGAGGTGACGTATATCGCCGAGAAGTTCCCTCCAGGATTTTATATGATCCAAGTGAAGCTGCAAAGTGACGTGGATGGGATCTTCACGAAGCACTTTCACGTCGTGAGGATTCCCAGCACCAGCCGGCGCACCGCGAGTCGTTTGACGATCTTGGCCGCCTTTTTCCTGGCTCTCGGGGTCCTGGCTTGGTCGAACGTCGTCCGCAACACCCGAAGGCTGCCCTTTCCTGCGTAATTCGGCACAATGATCAGCAAATAGTCGAGGGGGGAACAGACGGCCTTGGTGCACTCCGTCTTCATCCATAAAAGTTTCCTTCCGACAATCCGAGCAGTAGCACAGGCGCCAGACGGGCAACGCGAGCTCCGCCATAGTGACAGAACGATGAGATGCAAGGACGGCCTGATCAGATCGATACACTCGGGAATAATTTTACAGCGTGCGGTCCGTCAACGGTCCGTGCCGTGTGATGATCATGATCGATCGAGGATTGATGCATGTGATTTACAAATCAAATGCAACGGTCCCAGTCAGTGTTTCGCAAATGAGAAAGTTCGCAAGGGTTACTCTTGACACTTCCTCCCGCCTCTGACCGGTTACCTGTTAGCCTTTTCGCGTACAGAACTTTCCGCAAGGTCATTTTCTGAAAGAGGCGCCCCGCGGGACCAATTGACTGAGGCGCCGACCCGCAGTAAATGTCACGCGACGTAATCGGCTTGCTTTGTCTTCTACTTGATATATCATATGCGATGAATGGCCCGAAGCCTCTCTTTCCATCCCCTCACAACACCTCGACAGTCCCATGATTTACGATAAAGCTTCGGCCGTTTGGTATGTCGTCAACTGCCGCTCGTCTGCTCTTGCGATTGTTCTAAGATCGACCGATACATAGGTCGGCCACTTTGACTCCAGGATGTCAAGCTGCTTGGGAGGTTGAGGAGAACATACTTATCACCAACATCTCTCTGGATCACTCCCTTGTTGATTACGATCGCTCAACTCTACGCCTCACTTACGGGCTCCCGGGATCCAATGAATTCCTCACGGTGACGGCGGCAACGTTGATGCCAGGAGCGAACGTATGTTCCATTTCAATACGTTACATGACAGCCCAGAAAGTCTTACCTGGCAGGTCGAGCACCTACAAACAAGTTTCTTCATAGCCAAAGGCCAGTACATTGCCTTTGAGGTGCTCGGCACAAAGTTCGTTACAATTTCTGTTGGGCTTCGTATATTGATGTATTCAGCACGATTCACGTTCTTGGACATCATGTCTCCCCGACAGTGGTCACCGACGACCTGGCGCCTCCCTACGGATCGACTGTTGGCGTCGATGCTAGGCAATCAGCTCAAGGCAATACTGCCCCTTTCACAGAAAGACACGCCATTGCCTCGGTACGTTCCCTCATTTCTCCCAATACAAGCTTCGAATCTGAACATTTTGAAACAGGCAGTGGAAACAAGGGACAAGGGAAAGGGGAAAGCGCAGGACACCCCAGCTTCTTCTATTTCCCGAGTCCCTCCTGCGTCTGGTTCCTCGCAGATGGCAGTAAGAAGTTTTGGCTTATTTCACCAAGATACGCTCACCCTGCTTCAGACTCGCAGCATGATGGCTCGAAATGACGGACCAGCTGGAAAGTAGCCTCACTCTTAGATACACGCAAAAATTATGTACTACATTTTTTTCTCAAAAATACCTGAGACCTTGTCGACGTCGGTGATGCGCATCCAGCCAAATTCGCGTGGGGAGGGCCTGAGTCACATGTACACGTTTTTGTTTCCTTTGATGATTCATCTTTCATGAGTATCATAATCATACGCCACTCTTCCAAGATGCCATTTCTCGGTACATTTCTTTTCGGTTCCATAGCATCTCTTTAACTTCCCTTGTAGCCTTACGACGTATTACGCGATTTCCGTGGGCACTCGTCGCATTTGTCTCTTGTCTTCCGAGCCTCCTCTCCCTCGTCTCATTGTGCGTCTTCGCCTTGGCCTACGCAGGGAGCGCATATATGGTATCTAAATCACTCGCTTTTGCGTGCTCTACTCCCTTTCTCGTGGTCAGAGAAAGCACAGTTTGTTCGACATATCACAGTTTTTCTTCGGCGTGGAATTCTATGGCAATCGACGCCGGAATGGATCGTTCCACTCCATGCCACCGCCATCGCGCGTCTTGTCTTATACACAATGTCGCTAGAGTGCGCACGTTATTTACTGCATCGTACGTGGGCGCCTCCGTTCTTCTGGATCCAAATTGTGAAGCCATCACGATGGCGCCACTTGTTCACGGTGCACTGGAAGACTTGACGGAAGAGCTGCAAAGGTTGACAATCCATGTCGGGTGGGAACATCGGAGGTAACCATGAGCCCAATTATCTCGCCGACTGTACTGATCTTCCTAATATCCAAGACGCGATACGATGGGTCTTAGACTGCCATCCAAAGCTCGATACCTCTCCGCCGCGGGACCCATGTTACGCAGCGCTTCGCAAAGGATGGAGAGAGCTCTTGACGACCTTATCCGTTTTGGAAAGGCACTGGAGAGGGAGATTTACATCCTACGGTCGGGCATCGATGATGACATTCAGGCGTATAAGCCGACGTTAGGAATTTCAGCAAGGAGACGGAGGGAGAAGAAGTTGGGCGATGTAGAGGAAGTTCTGAGAAGTAGCGAAGCGGCCTGGGCGGCTCTGATGGGTGCATACTCGTCACTTACGGCGCTGTTGGCTGCCTACATGGAATTGACCACGTCCAACAAACGGGAGCGCTATACGGAGTGGATAGAGTACTGGATGGCGTAGCGGAAATTTTAGTGCTCTGTGCGGGCGTTCTGTCAGATGTGATTGGAGTCGTCAGATTTACCTACCTATCTGCCAGCTGCATATGGGCTGTGTAGGTCAATGAGTCTCTGTTCCGCTCTGATGGATAGGTCTGGCGCCGCTGACCGGACCTGCTGTGCTGAAGACAAACACTCCTGCAAAGGGTGGAAAAGAGGACAATCGATAGAGACATAATTCAAAAGTGCGAGCCGTCAACGTTTCAACAATCAAAGTGCGAGGGAGGTTGCGGTTGAATGGTCCAGTGTCCCTCCTGCCGCAACTTGCCGCAAAACGGATTACTGGATCTGAGATCAGAACCGGCTTACCCAAGTCTGTATGTGTTAAGTATGTAGTCAGATAACGCATCGATGCGTTCTCACTCTCACGCCATTTGGTAGCAAACAAAGGTTTGATCAGGCCTTTCTTGGCTTGCTCAAACACAACCAGAGATGGTGTGACAGAACGCTCGGCCGGCAGCTGTGGTCGTCGAAATTCGCGTGCCTTCGTTTGTTCATGATCTTCGGGAGCGTTAGATTTGTCATGAAATCACTCGAAGGATCCTTTCATACGCATACTTCCTTTCCCTTTACCACCTACGCTGACGGACTGGATTCCGCCAGGCAGCAAGCTTATCTCCAGACTTGGACTAAGCCTCGACGAATTGATCTGGTTGCCAGAACTAGATAGAGTATGAGTGCCACCAACACTTACACGGACTTGGCCCGCACGGTACGACGCGCTTGTTCGGCCTACTCGTCCTGACATTATCTGCTCAGGACTCCTTCTATGAAGCCCCAAGACGGCCGAAAGGCTTTCGGTCTAACTTTACCGTTCTTTCATCCGACGAAGAAGACGGGGGCGACAGTCACAGTGGACCTACGAGTGGCGATCATTCAGGCTTGGACGAACATAACCATGGCATCGGATTCGAATTTGAACTTCCAAGCGACACGAACAATGGCGGTGGCCGCAGCTCCGAGAGCGGCAGTTCTCGCAGGCATGCCGACGGTTCGTTTGACCTAAGTCTCTTGAAGAGGCTTCTGGATGAGCCGGACAACCACCCAGACGCCGCAGTTGGAACGGAAGCAGTTGTGAAGGGATTCAGCGCCAACTTCCTTCTGAAGCCTCACCAATGTGCTGCGCGCGTGTGGATGAGAAATCGCGAGCTCGTCGGCTGCGGTGGAATACTCGCGGATGACATGGGGTACGGTTGCTTTCGCCGCTATGTGTGATGCTGAAGCAACTCCAGGATGGGAAAGACGGTAGAAATGCTGGCGCGCATTGTGGACGACTTCATGAACGAAACGTCTGGCGGTCAAGCCCTTGCCCCAACTCTGTAAGTTGCTATATGTATGGCGCTTCAGCTTACTAGACGGAAATTTTCAGCGTAGTGTCACCCTTGGCTGTCGTCCAGCAATGGGCACAGGAAGTGGAGAGGATTGCCGGTCTGCGTGTTCTTGTACACCAAGGTCCCACACGTCCTGCAGGTAGGGTTCCCTGTCGCACACCCGAACGTAGATTGCTCACCATGATAATCAGATGCGGCGATTTTGAGCGACTATCACGTCGTAGTCACTTCGTACAGCTGCCTGGTGTCGGAATTCAAGGCATACCTATCGCGTGATGCATCGGGAGGTAAACTCGTCAAGGACGCTACTATGCAGATGGATTGGCGGCGAGTCGTGCTAGGTATGCCTGTCATACGCACATATCACTCCATTCAGCTCACCAATTCAGACGAGGCCCATTCTATCAAGAACCCCCTGGCCAAGAGCTCTGTAGCTTGTCTTCAGCTACGAGCGTGCTACCGTTGGTGTCTCACCGGCACTCCAATGTGAGTGATACTTGTATACCCTTTCGCAGAGTTCGCGAAACCTCCTCAACAGACAAAATGACATCTCGGAAATGTTCTCTCTATTCCGATTTTTGAGAATCGAACCTCTCTCCGACATTAAAGTCTTCAATAAGACCATCGCGGGGCCACTCAAGAACAACAAGGGAGTTCAAAAAGCCACAGAGATGCTCCAGGTAGGCGCTCTATAACGGTCATATACATCTGCGAACTCACGCTTACATGAGGCTGTACTCGGGAAAGTAATGCTCCGACGAATGAAATCCAGCGTCGCGGAGAGCTTGAATCTCCCAGATCGGAACCTTCACATTGAGAAGTGCAAATTCGACCAAGAGGAGCGAGCGTTTTACGATGCACTGTCTTCAGAAACCGGGTCCAGCCTGGAGAACCTTGCGACGCAACATGAGAGTACGAAGTACATGGGTGCGCTGACTTTGCTGTTAAGGCTTCGCCAAGGTACGCACTTCCTGTTTGTAAGGGGGGCTGTATTCATCTGCGCGATAGCCTGCGACCACATTGAGCTTCTTCGACGAGCTGATGCTAGCCGCGATGCACCGAATTTTAGCCCTTCGACGTCTGCCAAGATCCGTCGAATTATCGAGCTCCTCGATGAAATAACCGCCGTGAGCGCTGGGCAGGATAAGGTCATCGTATTTTCTCAATTCACGGCCATGCTTGATATATTGGAACCGCACCTCAACGATTGCGGTATCGTGTTTTGCAGATGTATGTCGTCCTTATGATCATCTGAAGGAGTTGATTCTGACGTTCACCTAGATGATGGCAGTATGAAGGCGAATCAAAGGGAAAGGGCTCTGGAGAGAATTAGATCCCAGGCAGACGTGAAGGTCATACTGATCTCCCTCAAGGCGGGCGGTACTGGGCTTAATCTCACCGTTTGCAACCACGTCATCCTGGTAGATATGTGGTGGAATCCTGCCTTGGAGGTAATGTGACTTCAGCACGATGCACGGAGGGTATCACTAAAATACACTGTAGGAGCAGGCATTTGATCGAGCGCATCGACTTGGCCAGAATAAGGAGGTTCATATCTACAAATTGATGATAGAGGGGACCGTGGAGGATCGCATTTTCCAAGTAGGTCTGCCTACCTTGAGTGCCTTCAATGGACTGATTGTCCTTCAGCTGCAGAATCGAAAGCGTTTACTAGCACAGACAACCTTAGGGGGTCAGGACGCCCCTGAAGTAAAAATTGGGCTCCACGAGCTGTTAGATCTCTTGACGTCAAACTGATTTATGCATACACTTTTGTCACCATTATGACCAGATGAATCGAGCGCCTTCCGACGTTGTATATGTGCCGCATCGGGTATTCTATTTATACGCGACACAGACCACTGCTTGATGGCCTGATTACTGTGCTACTACTTATATTACTATGATATGTGACTTACTAGATGTGCTCAAAGCCTCTTCTTTCCCCAGTACTCGACCGTTCTTCGTGAATCAAAATTCCCCGGCGGCGTTCACTGTCTTACTCTTCTTTGCTATCTTCTGCGTTGCTTTGAACCGTGTCGGGCTTGCGCACCGTCGAAGACGCGTACTCTGGGGCATGTATTGCGGGCAGGAATTAGTGGCCGGAGGAGTCACTACGACTTGTACAAAAGTAGGATGATGCAGTACATCAGCGCGCAGTTGACCATGGTACTCTCTGGGGGAGGAGAGGTGCAAACAGACACGGAGCCGACAGTGCCAGTGATCCGGAATATGGAGGATTCCACGGGGAAAGCGAAGAGGAGGATGGCGATATAGACGGGGACTTTTACCAAAGTGAGCCGAAAGTCGTTGATCCTGTGAGCCTTGGAAAGCGTGTTAGCGAGGAGCCGACGCCGTCGCATCAGAAACGCACACTACTGAGCAAGGGCAGAGTGGACGACGACGAGATCTGGACGCCCAAGAAGGTGCAAGCTCCGCCTCGAACAGCTGGAGTCAAGTCGAATCGCACACGTCGAACAAGGTCGACAGCCCAGCCGCCCCAGTCGAGTGCAAAGACCGCCAAATTGACATCATTCTGTCGTCCGTCGGTGTAGCCCAGCTCAAGCTCGCGCTCCCTCCAGCCGGGACCGCAGCGGATGCAGATAACCTGAGCCCATGAACGGGGACTTGTGGGTCGTCAAGAGCTCGCTACTGAGGTGGGAGGCGCATTGCGTGGGTGGCGACCAGCTGTTCGACCCGGAGGGCCCGAAGAGGGATCGCGTGGCGCAGGTGCGGAATCCCAGAGGAACGCAGTGTAGTATTTTTCAAGCAATCGAAACAAGCATCGAAACCGATGTCGTGGGGTGTATCGGACCTGGTGCGAGAGGAATGAACTCGTGTCAGTACACCCGACGGGAGTGCAAGTCAGATCAGCAAAACCTCAAAGCAAAGGATAATCATAAGGCGCCTCCACGGCGAACAACGCCAACCTCCGGATGACCCACGATGATATTTCGCCTTGCACGAAGGGAAAGGAAACCGCGGTGTTAGAAGTTGTCCTGTGGAAAGAGGGCTTATGGACGGAGCAACGAAAGTGAAAGTGGCATCAGGCGACCTAGGTCATGTTCGGGGGCTGTTTGACTGAATCAGAGGGTCGCAATAAGCAGGACAGGAAGCTAAGGAATGTGGACGTTAGACGTAAAGATACGGAGATACAGAGGACCGCAACCCACGCACTTTGCGGCTTGGAACTTATGATAAAATAGCCGCCGAACCCTGGACTAGAAGCCCACCGGTACAATGTGCTCTCCGCTGATCCACATCCACACCTTTGTATGTGGACACTACGAGGAAATCCCCTATACCCTGGTAATGAACAAAACTCTACCCTACCGCCGCTGAAACCTACCAGATCGATTGCCAAGGCGTCCGATGCGTCCACAGCGTACGACACAAGACCCGCCCAGACCATGCCTGTACCATAGAAAACTGCTCGCGGAGGTGAGTGACCCATACGGGTAATCAGCCAGATTATGACGGCCACCAGACTTCAGACAGCAATTCCGGTACGAGTAAAAGAGTTCGAGATATGCCAGACGTGTCAGAAAGACATCGAGAGACATACCTAACGGCAACTCAGTCTAAGAAGTGGAGGGAAATGGAATATATTCATGAATGCAAATGAGTCAATTCAACAACTCAGAGATCCACACCAGCAATGTGTTTCCTACTCAACGTCGAAGAAGTATACACATACACGCACCGCGTCGTCACAAAAGGCAAAGGATAGACTGTCACAGGAGGTGGTGCCGCTACAGTACTAGTACCGGCCACCACGACCTTCGACACAACTGCGCAAATCGTGCGAAGGTACATGCGCCGACTCTTGAATAACACAACACTGACAGAAAGACGTACGGCCTGAACACCGAGCAAACAAACAGCGTGAATCGAATTGTGACGACTGCCGACAGGCAACAAACTAACTCTCGGCCGAGTTCGCAGTCGAGGCAAGGAGAGATGAATCCGAGAAGAGCAAGAGGAGAATTGACGGGAGATCAGGCCAACAAGAATACCGCAGCGCCACTCACACAACATAAAAAAGACTCTGTGCGACAATGCGACGTGTGATTGTTGCGGCGAGACGTGTTAGGATCTGACCTAACGGTCGACGAGAGCGGTGGGAGTCCTACAAGGGGATGGAGATCAGTCGGGTCAAAGTAACAAGACATGCAAACAATCCTCCAATGGGTGCGTAGCGCCCTGTTGCCTGCAGTAGTCCTCAGCGCTGTAGGCCGTCGTCTGGTGCCGAGATTGTGTTGAGACTGCTCGCGGTCGGCGCCGTCGTGGGGGTCTGGGGCGTCGGCGCTTGAGGGGGCAATGGGACGTCCAACGTCGAGGATCGACGCGGTCGAGGTCGGTCGACGGCGGGATGCCGTAGTCGAGCGAGATACAGGATAGAGGATGCGGCCGTACCCGGGAAGTCTGAAACGTGAACGTGGCCCTCGAGCTCGACGGCGCCTTGAAGGGGAGATGGGAGGCTGGAGTCGACCTGAACGGCCTCCACGACGCAATTGGAGGCTTAGCATCGGTCGAGGGTGTTGCGCATGCGTACACTCGACGCCTATGGGGGGTTAGGGCGGCGTCACGAGTCGATACCGGCCGCGCACCTTGAGTAAGTGTGCAGCTATGAGCTCCCGGAAACAAGTGAAGGATGTGATGAGAAAGAGCCCGACGACGTCCAGGACTATCGGCAGTCGGCGCCGCGTCCTCACCGGGGAAGGTGCGTGCGTACGGCTCGTGCGTCTAGTCAAGGGTTGTCGGGTGTGCGAGGCGCAGAATTGTAGGGGCACACCTTCATATCTGCTTTATAAAGCGGCACCGAGTCCCGATGCATAAACAAGATTCAGCAAACAGCGTGGTCGCGGTCGTGATGGCGTCAGATTTAGGCAGAAAATTTCTCAGACCGCAGTTCGCCAAGGTGATGATCGACCCGACCCGGGTCCGTACGAGTTAGGCAACTAAATAATCGCGAGGGTGCGCAGTGAACCAAGACTACTATTACTGATACTAATAGTAATATTAATACGCATCCTACTCGCAGACGTTCGATTCGAATAAATGATGTTGCGCTATTTACGGGCCTTGTACTGATCCTGACATAAGAGCAGCTCATTTCGACTTGCCAGGTGTCTTCTGCTGCGCAAGTATGCCAAATTTGGCTTTCTGCACCCAACTGTGTCATAGAGCTCAACTTTGGTGTCAGATTTATAGCATGAAGGGTACGTACGCATAAACCTGGGGGTTGAACCGCAAATCGTCCAGTGCAATGGGCGGCTTTGGTCTCAGTGCTGCATAGGTGAGAGGGTTATCTCGACGCAAGGCTTGCAAGTAGGAGGCGTCGTAGAAATTCGACGGCAGCCCAGGTACTGCAGGAGACACGGATGACTTCTTCGAACGAACACGAGTTCTGGGTAGATTTCCAGCCCTCCTCCTTGTAGACCCCGGCTTGAAATGTGTGGAAAGATGGAGGTAATCCGCGGTTTGAAGAAGATTTTCGATTCTCAAATCTTGAGACCTCCACGGATAGGTTCTAACCTGATAGGTCTTCTTCGACGGTTCAGCCTCATCTTCACTCATGAAGGCTGTTGGAAGACTTCTGAGCAGGGCATAATTGCGCTTGCATGAGTCGTCCACCTCGGCGTGTTGAATCAGTCCGTTCAATCGGTTCTTATGCAACTGGAAGCCAGATGAATGGATGGATAGAAATAGAGGGAGCGGAAACGCACTGTACGCATTCGGGTCTTGATAGCTGCTTCCTGCTTCTTGTTGGAAACTTGTACTTGAACCTCCGGAGAATCAAGGTCGCGCGTTTGTTGCTCAATGTAGCAAGTCCTGCGATATCTGTAATGAGTGGCAACGATACCTCGAAGCATATTTGGATCGACGTCGCGATGTTGAGGCCTTCTCAGTATGTCTTCAACAAAGACCTCCACATGGCGTTTGTTCCACCGAGAAGACATGTCTCCAGTCACGTCGAACGTGAGGGATTGCGCGGTAGGTTCGACGGGAGCACGTCCGGTCATATTGAATCTATCCACCGTGTGCACATTTGCCTCTGAAACGGGCAGAGAGCCATGTATAACGTTGTGAACAATGGTCTAGACTCAGAGTCAAAAATCAACAAGGGTTACAATATAGGGAACTTACGCGAAGGCATTTGTAACGGTGTGCATCCCTAGCATCCGTCTTAGAATCAGGCATATTGTGACGCAACTATGACTCCGTAAGATCACTGATTGGAAATAGGCCAAAACTTACTTGGCGCAAGGCACGGCGATCTGCTTTCCGTTGAAGTTCCGCATCAAGCTCGACATCAATAACGTCGTCTTCAGAATCGATCTGAACGGCGGCAATCTCAGACCCAAAATCCTCAGCTTCATCTCTACAATGAGTAGGAGCAGGCGGGCGCGCAAGAGGACTGGCAGGAGGTCTTGGATGAACTGCTGGCGCAAGTGAGTGGGGATGAGTGGAGAGCGGTACCGGAGGGGGAGAGGGACGAAACCCTGGATTGAATTGTTCCCAAGAAGACACTGGAACCGAGGGAGAGACAATAGAGCGGTGGATGGGCGGCGCAGTTGGACGAGCTGGTGGCTGAGGTGCGGTGGGACGAGCTGGCGGCGGAGGACGAGCTGCTAGAGGAGGCGCACTCGGACGAGCTGGTGGCGGAGGACGAGCTGCTAGAGGGGGTGCAATCGGACGAGCTGGTGACAGAGGCGCGGTCTGAGGGGGTGGTAGTGAAGGCGCGGTCTGACGAGCTGGTGGCTGAGGTGCGGCGGGACGAGCTGGCGGCGGAGGACCAGCTGCTAGAGAAGGCGCACTCGGACGAGCTGGTGGCGGAGGACGAGCTGCTAGAGGGGGTGCAATCGGACGAGCTGGTGGCGGAGGCGCGGTCTGAGGGGGTGGTAGTGAAGGCGCGGTCTGCAGCCTTAGCAGCTATATCCATGCATGAAGTGTGCCAATTGGCACACATACCTCATGCATGAAACGTGCCAATTGGCACACAGCTGCTGGGGTAGCTGGCAGAGAGCGGGCTGGGTAGCGGGCTGGGTAGCGGGCTGGGTAGGGCGGGGCAGGCTGGTCACTGGGTGGCGGGGCGGGTGGGTTAGGTCAGCATGGGTGAGCGGGAGAATGGCGGGGATAGATTCCCAATTGGGATGGGGGGTAGGTCAACGGGCAGGTTGGGTGGGGTGGGGCTGGGGGCTGGGGGCTGGGAGCGGGTGGGTGGGGTAGGGGTGCACTGAAAAGCAGGGGTAGTGGGGTGGGCTGAAATTGGTGCAGGGGGGTAGGGTACGGATGTGTGGCGTATTTAGAAATAAATTGATGGGGCGATCGGGTGCTGATCGGGGGTGATCGGGCTGGCTCAGGGGGGTTGGTAGGGCTCCCTTTGCAGTCTGCGCCACATTGGGGATGAGGATAGGTTCCCACCTGCAAGTGTGGCGCATTTTTAAAAATGCAGAAAACCCACTAAACCATGAAAATCATCATACCCACCACCAAAAAAATTGACAAAGAAAATGTGCCACAATGGTGTTACAACAAATTATTTCTCATATATTGAAGAAGAATGAGAAAATAAGAGGAGGAGATACAGTGGTTTTTTTTTCAGCACGGCGCGGGACGCCCAAATGGGCGACCCACATACCGTGGATGAAAAGCACCGCACCGCAAATCAAAACACACCCAAAGGTATGCCGTTTCGCAGGTGCACAGCGTGAGGAGGGTAGAGCGGGGGAATGTGATCAGAGGCGGGTGAGGAGAAGAAGGCGGGGAATGCAGGGAACCTGGCGGGGGACATGGTGAGGTAGGGTGAGGAGATGCGGTGAGGTTGAACAGATGGGATGTGGTGGGCCGAGGAGAAACAAGGTGAGGATGCGGCGAGGGTATAGAATCCCCACCGCCGCCGTTGTCATCATCGCCGTGCGGCCCTCCGCTGCCCTGGTTGTTGTGCCGCCGTCATTGTGGGTTCCGTCCCCGCCGTTGCCGAGGTCCATGTCGTTGTCATCCGTCGTCGGGGTGTCGCATGCTTGCGACCCGGTCTAACCATCCACAACCCGATCCGGATCTTCCAGATCTCGGACGGATTGTCGATAGCAAGCGTGAGCAAGATGGATGCGAGGGCATCACCTCGCCCTTGCCCACGCGTCGTCGCCCGTGCATGATTGACGTTTGCGACCCAGCTGTCGTCGTCAACTCGTGCGTCGTCGTCGCCGTGCGTTGGTTGTCGTCCGGTCGAGTCGTTACAGTCCGGTCGAGCCGTCGTCGTCCGGTCGAGCCGTCGTCGTCCGGTCGAGTCGTCGTCGTCCGGTCGAGTCGTCGTCGTCCGGTCGAGTCGTCGTCGTCCGGTCAAGCCGTCACCGTTGTCCACGGCGAGAGGAAAGCTGTAGGCATGAAATATACCTGCTTGACAGACCCCCGCAGGTGGTCTGCCAAGCCCTCCGCCATCCATCGCGCGCGGGAAGTCGCATCCGCGGCGCGCTATCCCACTCAGCATTCCTCCGTCGTCGGCGTCGTCGTCCATAATGGTGGATGCTTCACAGAGGGCTTATACAAGTGGCAGCGGCGTCGCGAGCCGGCTTACGCGTGCAGGTGATGTCCAACGTTATCCGCGCCGTTTTTGAGGCGTGGAGATGGCGGGAGCGTCCAATTCGGCCGAATATCCGTGGGAGAGGGTGGTGGGAGGGTGTGGGAGGAAGATGGAGGCTGGATGGCAGCTCGTTGAAAAGCTGCCATCGTAGTAAGCGGCAGAGAGGGTGCGCGATCGTCTGCTCGGACGATCGGACCGATCTATCCGATCGTCGAGCAAGACGACCGCGAACGCGTTCTGAGCACGTTGGGCTCAATCCGACTGCCTTAAAATCAATCGTAGCGATGTGATATGTAGCATTGATCAGTATAGCAGTAATTTTATAGCACTATAATTCACTCACGTTCTGTTTTGAGTTCAATGACAATATCCGGCCAAAGCACGCGTTGTTCAGACACAATGTCCCGCAACCCCAAATGCATGGATGATTGTGGGACTTGTTATAAGTCAAGCTTCAACATATTTCAAACATTTCTACGTATGAATTACGACCTACTGATGCTCAACACTACTGTACAAGTCGTTTCATCATTCTATGTACAAGTATGTAACAAGAACAGTACACTAGGGATTGAGTCGTCAAATCGAATGAGGTACCGTTGACCCGCAAATGAGAGTGTCAAATACTGCACATACATGATTTGACCACATTTCCCTCAAAGCTCTATGCCTTCACGGCCAATGAAACCGCCGTGTTAATTGTCTGAACAAGGGCACGATTGGCACTGATTGAATATGCTATATTTCTCGGACCATTGATATTCAAATCGCTTCGGAAATGGTTATATTCAGTACTGTAGACATCAATACATATATTCCGATGGTACTCTCGCATAGGTAGCATTGTCGTCGTCGTCCCGGACGTCGTCGAAGATGGTCCGAGCACGATCCGGCACTTGCCGGAACGTGATCGAGCCATGTTGGACTTCGTTGCTTGGCCTCTTACCACCACCACCCCTGCGTAACGCTGCCCGCACACCGCTCAGGATGTCGCGGTCATCATCTGCGCATGCCAGGACGACAAATTTTGTGATTTACGCGCGCCACGCACAAGCAGGACATCCGCACACACGGACAACTCTGGACCCCCAGTCCAGTACGCATAACCACGGCGGCGAGGACGTTCAAGCGTGTAGACGCGCCGGAGGACCCCTGGAGGGCGCATGTAAGGTATGTGTACCTTTTTGTACCATTTCTTTTGTTTTTGTGCCCCATCCCACTTCGCCCGGCGCCGTCATCCAGACGCTAACGCACCCGGAGGGCGCGAGGATGGCGGTTGCCGCGTCGCATCGGTTAGCCCTCGCGGCGGGTCGACGACGCATTTATGTACATTTTTCTTTCTTCGCCCGGCGCTGCACGCGAACCGCTAACGCACTCGGAGGGCCCAGTAGCGTGCAGTTGCCGCATTGGTTCGGTTAGCCCTCGCGGCGGGCCACAATGCCTTTAAATATAATTTTATCACTCAATTTATTCCTTTTTCTTTCATTATTCTTCTGTTCAATTGCATGGTACTAATCTCTCTTCAGGTAGACGCGTTCGTCGTCAAACTCGGCGAGCGGACTCATCGGTCCGATCGTCCGAGCTGACGATCGAATGCCATCTCTGGCTCTTACCGCCATGGCAGCTCGACACCAAGCTGCCATCCAGCCTCCATCTTCCTCCCACACCCTCTCTGGACCCTCCCCTATTGAATGCCGGACGATTTGGCCGACGACACCGTCTCCACGCCCCGCAAACGGCGTGGATGACGTTGGATTGCGTTCATCCGCGTAAGCCGGCTCTCAACACCGCTGCCACCCGTGTAAGCCCTCATTTTGAGGCCTCCACAGTCATGCACGACGACGCCGACGCCGACAGAGTGCTGAAGAGGGACGAGAGCGCCGCGGACGCGATTTCCCGCGCGCGATGGACGGTACGGGACCTGGCAGAACGCCTACGGGGTTGCTTCCTTTCCAGCACCGGCCTCCCCTCCATGCCTGGACGACGGCAGTGTCGGCGGCGCTTATCCGGACACGCAGATGGACGGAAGGACGCGCAATATCCGGACAGCCACAATTAGGATTGAAGACGATGACGCGCGTACCACGATGATGCGCAACCGACAACGGCAAGGACTCCCGGTCTACGACAACCACGCCCGACTGACGCCGATGCCGCACGAACGGACACGACGACGACGACGACGACAAAACCGCACTACGGATTCGTCCCCCCACCCACTTCTTCCCCTTCCCTCTCCCTACCCATCGTAGGCGCCGTGCGGCAGTCCATCCGAGATGTCGAAGATCCGAATCGGGCTGTAAGCGGGGCAATGAGTTCCAACAAGGAAAGCTGGCGACATTTGAATCCCTTCATACCCATCACCCATCTCTCCCCCTGCACTGTACCTGTGGCACGGCGTCCCCGCGGGTGCACTTCGTGTCAGAGGTGCAGTGCGTCTTTCCATTCACGGTATGTGGGTTGCCCATTTGGGCTTCCCGCGCCGTGCTGGAAAAAATACATTCTCCGTAGAGTACAGAATCATTTGTAGAAATGAAAATATATCATGTGTGGCATTGTTTCTTTTTCATTTTTTTTTGTGGCGGGCATTACTATTTCTACAGTTTTTTGTGGTTTTTTGTGTTTTTAAAAATGCGCCACATTTGGCAGTGAGAACTCATCCCCATTCCCAATGTGGCGCAGACCCCAGAGGGAGCCCAACCGACCCCCCAGAGCCAGCCCGATCACCTCCGATCAGCACCCGACCACCCCATCAATTTATTTCTAAATACGCCACACATCCGTACTCTCCCCCCTGTACCCATTTGAATCCACCCCCATACCCCTACTTTTCAGTAATGCCCCTACCCCCACCCACCCGCTCCCAGCCCTCTACCCCCAGCCCCAGCCCCCCCAACCCGCCTATTGACCTACTCCCCATCCCAATTGGGAATCTATCCCCGCCATTCTCCCGCTCACCCATGCTGACCTAACCCACCCGCCCCGCCACCCAGTGACAAGTCATCCGCCCCCTACCCAGCCCGCTCTCCAGCCCGCCCTGGCAAGCTACCCCAGCAGCTGTGTGCCAATTGGCACGTTTGATGCATGAGGTATGTGTGCCAATTGGCACACTTCATGCATGAGCCTAGCTGCTAATGGTGCGGTCTGACGAGCTGGTGGCTGAGGTGCGGTGGGACGAGCTGGCGGCGGAGGACGAGCTGCTAGAGAAGGCGCACTCGGACGAGCTGGTGGCGGAGGACGAGCTGCTAGAGGGGGTGCAATCGGACGAGCTGGTGGCGGAGGCGCGGTCTGAGGGGGTGGTAGTGAAGGCGCGGTCTGACGAGCTGGTGGCTGAGGTGCGGTGGGACGAGCTGGCGGCGGAGGACGAGCTCCTAGAGGTGGCGCACTTGGACGAGCTGGTGGCGGAGTACGAGCTGTTAGAAGGGGTGCAATTGGACGAGCTGGTGGCGGAGGCGCAGTTGGACGAGGTGGTGGCGGAGGCGCAGTTGGACGAGCTGGGGGCAGAGGCGCGGTCTGACGAGCTGGGGGCAGAGGCGCGGTCTGACGAGGCAGTTGCTGAGGACGAGCTGGTGGTGGTGGTGGTGGATGAGCCGGTAGCGGAGGGTGGGATGTTATCGGAGTCGAGTGTGGAAGGGCTGGGGGTGGCCAAATAGACGTCAAAGAGGCCTGAGCGTTTGAATCGCTCGGGTTCGGCTTGTCTGGCATAGAATCGTCGCCCCACCTTTTGCAGGTTGCAGGTAAGTTCCGCCATCTGGAGGATGAGGCGGCATTTAGTTGAGTTTGCTCGGTGGGAGTGAGAGAAGAAGATGAGCAATTGGACTGTTCCAGGGGAGTAGAAATGAGGGGTGTAGATGGGACTTGTTTGTCATGACTTTCAGAGATTGCGGGGAGCATTGCGCCAGGATACCGGGATGCTGGAGCAGCCAACCGTCTCCTCTGAGGTTTGGCGGCCAACGGTTTGGATTTCAAGTTTCTGTCAGTGACGGAGCTGAAGATGGACGAGGTGCCTGGGTGGGCAAGACCAGGCAACGGAGAAGACGGTGGTGGCATACTGAAGGTACCGGGACGACGAGTTGGCGTAATAAATTCTCTTGCCTGTGAACCATATGCGGGGGTGTCTTCGGCCGAAGATAGATTATCTCTGTGCGGCGTAAAATGAGGGGATGGCGGAACTCGGCGTGGCTGAGTAGGAGTAGGTGCGGGCGTCATATACCCATTCTGTGGAGTGTGATATACGGCCATGTCAGGGGGAGTAGCGTCTATGTCCATCGGCATCACGCTCGGTATTGACGAGGTCGATGGATGGTCTTCTGTGATGACATATAAAACGTGGGGCATTTCAACCAGAACATAGACAAACCTTGTTCCGTGTGCGACCTGGTGAGATGCAAAAACGTAGAGAAGTCGTCTCCTGGCGAAGAGGTGAGCAAAATTCGCGCAATGCATAAAAAATGCAGACCTTCGCGATTGACTGCCGATGTACCAGCTGTCAAGAGAGCGCCGCTAGTTGCTTCACCGCCAACTATATCTGGATTCGCTTTCTGACCACATCCAGTTGAGTGCGATGTCACGTCTGGGCGTTCAAGCATCCCTTCATTGAGGGTTTGAGCTGAGCGCACCCCCTGATGCGGATTGTGTGACTCCCCAGTGGCAGGCGGGCTCTCCCCGTCAGGACTGACAGTAGAACCACCAATACCGGTGTTGCTAGCGCTGCCTGATTGGTGGTTTGACGAGACGTCGGTCGTCAAGTCGTCGTTGAGTTCGTGATCACCATCGAGCAAATGTTGCCCGTACACGGGGCCCGTAAATGAACTAGAACCGTTGCCCAGGTCGTTCATAGAGTCATCCTCTTCGACTACATAGCCTCCACGAGACAGGGTCGCGACGTCGTCGTTGAGTGTGTGGTCACCACCGGAAGGATGTTGCTCGTGCATGGGGCTCGCGACTGAGATTGAACCGTTGCCCAGCTCGTCCATGAAGTCGTCTTCGTCGACTGCAAAGCCACCACCGGGAAGATATTCTTCGCGCATAGAACCCTGCACCGAAAGCTCGTCTGTGATTGGGTTCGAGGTAGAGCCTACCGCAATGTCGTCGTTATTATTGAGTTCGTGATCACCACTGGGCAGATGCTGCCCATACATGGGGCTCGGGAGTGAACCTGAACCGTTGCCAAGCCCGTCCATAGAGTCGTCTTCGTCGACTGCATAGCCACCGCCGGGAAGATATTCTTCGCGCATGGAACCCTGCACCGAAAGCTCGTCTGTGATTGGGTTCGAGGTAGAGCCTACCGCAATGTCGTCGTTATTATTGAGTTCGTGATCACCACTGGGCAGATGCTGCCCATACATGGGGCTCGGGAGTGAACCTGAACCGTTGCCAAGCCCGTCCACAGAGTCGTCTTCGTCGACTGCATAGCCACCACCGGGAAGATATTCTTCGCGCATGGAACTCCTCACCAAAGGCTCGCCAGCGATCAGGTTCGACAACGAGCCATCGTAAGCGCCGTGCAACGGGGTATCGGTCGCGATGTCGTCGTTGAGTTCGTGGTCGCCACCGGGCAGATGTTGCCCATAAATGGCGGCCATGACGGTATGAGAACCGTTGCCCAGCTCGTCCATAGAGTGGTGTTCGTCGACTTGTAAGCCACCGGGCAAATATTCCCCTGTCGCTTCAGGATTGAGCAGCCGTGTTTCTCCAGAGAGCTGGCCCGGCCAGTCCTCGTCAAAGACGGCCGCTTGTCCGTGTTCTCCATCAACGTCGATACCTCCGCCAGGTAGGTTGACCCCTTCTCCTGCACTCTTTGACGCGTGTTGCTCGAGAGAATGGTCTGGGCCGCTTCTGGTCAGTAGGAAGGCGTCTAGAACGGCGTAAGAAACATACCTGCTTGTGGCATGTAGTCTCCCCATGAGTCCAGTGTGAACAGAGGGTCTGAGTCGCCCCACATTCCCATCGGATCTTCAAAGTGATACCCGTCAATGGCAATTCCGCCACCGGGTAAATATTCTTCTCGGCCATAGTTCTCAACGGGGGTCGCCATAAAGTCGTGAATTTCGGTTTCCCCACCAGCCAGGTACTCGAATGAAGACTCCCGCGGCGGATCTAATTGCCTTCAGCAACGTCAAGTCTATGAGCACAGAATGCAACTCACAGCTCGGCCTGATATAATGGTCGTTGTCATACGATATTTCCGATATTAACTCGACGCGTTCTTCCTGTGAGAAGACTGGAAGGGAAGGAGGGGAGGGTCCGGTTGTTGAAAGAAGGATCGACTGAAGCACGAGCCGACACTCACGACTTTCCCCATCGCTATCATCGACACCATCATCTCTGTAGACATTGGGTCTCACTACGTGTTCATCGTCACAGTCGTCGTCTGGAGTCATCGCAAAGGGCCTGAAGTAGGTTAAGAAGGGGGGGAGTCTGTCTTAGAGAGCCCTGCGACCCACCTCTCTCGAATGTGTGGAATGTCGTCTGCTACGTTGCACGGAATTCAATGGCGAAGAGATTTGATGAAAGGAACTGTTGGGGACGATATATCTAGGCAATGAGAACAAAGAAACGGTACGATAAGGGTCGTACCGCTACACGTTGCCGCCGGAACTGGCGAATAACAGCAGTGCTGAATACATCAGAGGTGAGATGCGTATACATGGGACCTGACTATCAAGGATTCTCAAGCTGGAATGCGTTGAGAGAGGCGCCCAGCGTGCGCCGCAAGTCAAAGATGCATATTAGCGTCGGCCCGGTATGGCAAAAGTTGAATAAATTATAAGTCGATCATATCTCGCGTGGCAAAATTGCGTAAGTACACGATCATCACGAATACACTATACCATGTAAGTAGCTGTAAGTAGTGATGCTAACTGCGTACGGGATTCTTGCCGGCAATCATATGACACATCAACGACTGGTTTGTTTCCGCTTGGTACCATCACTCAAAGAGCTAAACCTGTCTAGATAAGACGCGAGACCAATGGACAGGACCGTCGTAGAACAGAAGGCACCCCAATGCAAAGACGGTCATGGAGATGGCCGTAGTAAGAGACGCTGAAGTAGTTTGAGGCTAATGAAGCAGGCGTGCAGAGAGAACTGACCGGCGCGTATAACGCTATGCTTATCCTCGTCGAGTATCACAGTCTCTGTAGGTCTGGCTTCCCACAAAAAGACAGAATCTGAACTTGTTGTTGCCAGATGGTGAATCCAATCACCGCCGCGGCGGCAGGATAAGGACTGTGAGTTAGTCTTATGAGATCATACCAATGTTCGCACTAAACGAATGAGCTTACCGCGATAGGACCTCTTTGCACCGCATTTTGCTCTCTCAGTCTCAGAGGTTGAATTAGAGAATCGCTCCGAGCAGTATCCCATAACTTGACCCCACTCCTCGATGCGATGACTACGCAAGTATCACTGTGACAGAAATGAGCTCTCCCAGCACAATGTATATCTTCTTGATCCGACAACTCGAAGTGGGTGCCCTTTGTCCCTGGCAAAGAGTATGTGAAGACTGCCCTTCCCGGACCATGAACCGCGGGACCTTCAATTAGGAAGAGATTTCTGTTGGAGGCAGATGACAGCCTGAGGATATTGGGAAAAGTTGGACCGAGAAGAACGCAGAAGACTAACCAGAAACATTGAGGCGGCAGCGGGTGTTCGATCAAGGCAACTGCGCCGCGCTTTGTGTACGTGCATTGTCTTTTGGAAAGAAGTAAGTGCGTGTGATAGTTGCATCCAGGAACTCTCTCACAAAATGGGTAAGTCGCCCCGCACGATGTATATTGTGTCGTCGGGTCGACTCTGCGTGGACCAAGTCACCGACGTAACTGGGGAAGGGCGATCAAAGGATATGTTCATGCTTTGAGCCCATGTCCATTTCCCATTGCGCCCATGGCCCTCCAATATCTGCACGCCTGATACTAGCGCGATGACGAGAAGGCACTTCCTTTCGTTTAGCGCCAATCCAACAACAGCCTGGTTTAACGACATCAACACCTTGTAGCTCACATTGACTGAGTTCTGGGAACGTTTAGTATCGCGTTGAATTGATGACTCGAAACGGCGCTAGCGAGCCCCAACCTTGTTATACCCCAGCGTTTGAACCATTGCTACGACTCCATCAGAAAAGCCACACACCCAGGTGAGGTCGTCCAGCCATATCAGAGCAGTTACAGGAGAGTGACCTTGCAGACTGAACACCGATGGATCTGAATCACCGGTAAAGTCATCGAGGATCACAGGTGACGCCTGAGGAGAATGCAGATCCAAGATGAAGATGCGTCTATCCGAGGCGAGGGCAAGCCAGGATCCCTCTTCGGAAAAAGAGACAAGAGATACTGTGCCTTCTCGGAGGCGGTACGTTGCAGATATCGAGTATTCAAGGCACCTCACCATGGCGCGAGTGGCAAGCTTGGCGGAGTAGAATGAAGGAGCTTTGATCGCATCATTTTCTGCACAGTCCGACGATCAAGACGGTCCGTGCCAAGTGTGATATATCAATGATAGAATCGACCATTAATAGTAATTACACGGACGCAGCGTAGCTACGACAAGATGCTACATACGTCCGTAAGAAGTCTGCCCCACTAGATAGACTTCCTGGAGCTGAAATACGGCTCTGCTCCTAGCTTCGAAGCCAAGTGCCAAAGTTTCCGTGGTGAATACGGTAATATAACTGTCGTGTCATGGAGCGTATCCTTGCTGTAGATGCTTCAGCACGGTGGCTCGGTTTGTCAAGTACGCTGCAAAAGGAGCTCTCCAAAGATATCACCTGGAAATGAAAGGACTGGACATGAATTGACATAAGTAAATAATACAACGTCTATACAGCAGTAGATCCGGTTTACACGTAGCAGCGAGCGAGCCCATGAAGTGAGTGAGTCCATGCAGAGCCCGACGTCGATAACAGATGACTGGTGGTCCCGTCCATACGGAGCGGCGAGTTCGTCCATACGGAGCGAAAACCACCAGCCTGCCAACGCCCGCCTAGACGAAGCAGGGAGCGAGTCCAACGGCGACAAGAGAGGAGAACGGAGGGTTGGCGAGTAGTCGGGCGTGGCGACGAAAGAAAGACTAATGGTCCCGTCCATACGGAGCAGCGAGTTCGTCCATACGGAGCGAAAACCACCAGTCGAATTCAGAGCCGCCAGTATAGTGCTCCGGGGGGGTGGGGCGAAAGAGCAGAGCGAACGAGGGTTGGCGTTATCTATAGTCCGCCAAGCCACGCCCAGCCACGCCACGCCCTGCCACGCCAAGGGCACGATCACGCGATTACATTTGTCCGATGAGCCGAGAATCGAGATGGACCCAGAGCGGACCGGAAGCGGACCGCAATCTTCTCCTGAGTCCTGAAACAGTCCACCCTCCGTTGCCCTCCGTCTCAGCGTCGTCTCCCTTGTCATGTTGCGGACGAAGAACACGGCGAAGAAGACGACTGGCGCCTACGCCGCGCGCATCGATACGATACGCCTTTCACGCAGAAAACTAAGAGCGTACGACGCCGTGCTTCCCAGTGCTTCGCGCCCCGACATTTGACGCGTTTCAAATTCCTGCCAAGACAGGCGGGTAGTTCTGAGTAAGTTCCTATCACCCTGTGACTGCAAGTAGTTTTGCGGCGGGCCGACATAGCCGACCTGATGGTACGGTGTAAGACTCAAGTACTCAAGTACCATGCGGACTTGCCTCTATGTTACCTCTGAGTCTACGCAGGGCTCGGTTCGCTTCCAAATTGGAAGACGCGCGTGAGGAACTCATTCGGAGAATTTTGTTCCCGTTCCGAGTCCCAACTTTCCTCCTCACAAGCGCGACGACAGTGCGGTCCGTGTGATTACGACCAGGACCGCTGTATCTCAGTGCAAGCCCAAAGGTGCTTTCTCTTCTACCTGCACTGCGAACACTGACAACATGGGCTCCCTTGACCAGACCCACGGGCCGTACGTACGCGCCATTCCTGGTGACCGCGCGGTGCTGACCAGCGCTGACTGATAAACTTTTTGGACTGCAGTCTGCCAATTCTCTCTTCGCTTTCTCCAGCGTAGATTTGCGTCCTTGAGCTCACCGTCATGCACCTGCTAAAAGTATGTGCTTAAAGTTGCCCTTTAGACTGTCGCTGACTTCTATTAGACACGCAGTGGCCGTATCTACAACGACCCGGGCAAGTACTACGCGTCCGACCGCATCGTCGAGGCCGTGCAGGTGGACGTCGATCTCTCACCCCTCCTCCAAGCCGCGGTCGAGCTCGAGAACCGCGTTGACGTCGACCACCTTCCGGGGCACGACGTTCGTCTCCCCTACCCTCTTGACAACGGCGTCCCACCACCTACCAACCTCGATGACATCGACATCATCCCCGAGTCGGACGATCCATTGCCCCTTCCAAACCCCAACGCCCCAGACCCCCACGACGACGCCGAACGCGAGGAACGCGATGCAAAAGGCGGCACGAAAGGTCTGAGCCGCAAGCGTCGCAAGCTTGCTGCCCAGGACCGCCAGTTCTGGACGGCTGACGCCGACTCGCACGCCATTCAAGAGGTAGCCGGCCTCATGGACGAGCCCGTGATGGTGGACGTTGACCTCGCCGACTTACGCGCGAAGAAAGGCGCATATACCGCGTTCTCCTCAAAGTACAAGGACCGGACGGTCCAGTATACTCCAGAAGACCTTGATGCTCTTGGGCTTCAGCCAATCTGGTGTAATGGGCCCAACGGCGGGTGGGTAGTTCGGTCATTTCAAATTGAAGCCCAATAACCTGTGTCACCTTCAGTAACCCCACTGCCATCTGTGACCGCCAGGGGGTCATTGCCGCCGTTCGTTTCGGTCAGCCCGACGATCCAACGTATGGTGTGGCTACGTCCAGCGCTCTCACCAAGATGCGCGAGGTTGCAGGCCGCGCACAGTTCAAACCAAAACAAACCCAACACAAACGAGGCCCGTTCCCTGCCGTCAATGTGGGTTATGCATACGGTCAAGGCCAGCTCCGAGCAACTCGTCTCGATAATGGCAAGATTGCTCCACTGATGGAGGAGCTTCTCGAGGACAGGAATATTCGCCGCATACTCGGTTTCCAATCAGGTGATCTTCCTTGTTATTGAACTCATTCTGTTCCAGTTCTTATTGAACTCTGTAGGTGGACTGCGCATTTGGGCCCCGCGACTCTACGCCTACGCTCGCAATCGCGTCAAAGCTATGTTTGACTATCTTGGAATTGCCCCACTTGTACCCCGCTCCATCTATCCAACTGTAGCCTTCAATCTTGGCTCAAATGTCTGGTCGTGGAAGCACAAGGATGTGATGAACCTTGCTTTCTTTTGGTGTGCTATCACAGCCTTGGGCAACCATAACTCAAAGAAGGGTGGCTTCATCATTCTTTGGGAGCTTGGTGTCTATCTTGAGTTTCCGCATGGATGCACTGTGGCCATTCCCTCTGCCACTATTACTCATTCCAATGTTCCTGTTGCCAGCGATGAAGTACGCATGTCCATTACCCAGTTCTTGCCAGGTGGAATAGCCCGTTGGGTCGATAATAGTTTCAGGACAGAAGCAAAGGTCAAGAGTGATAGCAAGGCTGAATATGCGGAGATGCAGGCAAAGAAGGCCAATCGTTGGATGCTGGGATTAGCTTTACTACCAAAACTTGCAGAGATACTTCAACTTGTAGACTAATTCTTGAATTTATCACCAAAAACGATGCTCAGGATACCCCATGACATAGTCCATAGCCAGTAGAATGTCTGCTTGTAGTTTATGTCTTGTTGAAGCAAGCGAAGAAAGGCCACGTAGTTTGAGTCCAAATGCGACCGTTCGGCGGGAGGAGAGTGTGAGAACACATGAACCACATCCATTATTTGACTACCTAACTCGTACAAACCGCGGTAAGCCGTTCTGATGCGGTGATCCGCGGTGCGGCAGGCAGGCTTCGGATGGGAGTCGGATGGGACATTCAAACACACTCTCTTTTAGACGTTGACGCAATCAAGATTGTCCACTGCTTATTTTGAGCTGCAGGTGCATTTCCTCAATGCTGGCGGGTACAATTGCCCTACTACCTGGCCTCTCAACACCGAGAATGAATCTACGTGTGAGATAATACCCGGTATCCCTCCCTTTTTCCCGCACCCCCTTGTGAAAGAGGAAGACCGCCCTTTGTAAGTTGGTTGTCATGGCACCTATGGAGAATATATAAACTTCAATGCCGTCGATCTAGATCTCCAAGCTCAGACATGAGACAATTTGCCACTCAAGACCGTTCATTCCCATGGTAAGTCCTACATATCTCTTCCCCCAATGTCTTGACAAGTTCATCTATAAGGGAGTGTGTGGCTACCAAGGGGCCAAGCACGCGCTCAGTGGCCCGGGTGGCAGCTGAAAATATCTTGATATGTGAAGTCGATCTGCTATCTCCTCTCACCGGGCCTGGGCGGTCTACCCTTGTGTTGCAGACTTTTGATTCCCCCCAAACGTCACGAATCCAGATTTGCCGTCTTATGTGTCATCCAGTGAGTCTAGCTTTGTCTTGTCAATATTATCACTTAGTACAGCCGTAGGCGCATTACTGCATCACCCCGCCCATCGTTATCCATGAGGGTACGTCCTACCACTTGTCGATATCCAGCAGCCACAAGCAGCCTGTTTCTGCTCGAGTGATAGGTCAAATTGGCAGGTATGTGCTCAAAATTCCCTCTAGTATGAAATTCAACGTCTCACTTCAGGTTTGGAAACGGTCACGCCGCCGTTCTTCGCCTGCCTACCGAGGTTCTAGTCCTAATCCTTGAAGAATGGCAATCTCTTGGTGGACGTGATCTAACCAATCTCGCCGCCGTCTGCCGTCTGTGGCGGAATATCATCTTTGGGACGAGCTCATTGTGGACTCACGTTCGTGCAGTCTTCTCCTCCCACCATCTCAGGCCAGGTTATTCTGAGCACATATCGCGACAGCTGAACAACTCCCTTTCTCGCCCAATCACTATCACCGTAATCGACCGCCTGAATCTTGAACCCACACTGCTGTTGTCGTATCAAACCGCTCGCAATGAATTCATTGCGATCGTCCGTGTCTTGATGACTGGTATGCCACGATGCACGGATATTGCTATACTCAACCTCCATCCCACCACTGGAGGGATGTCGGAGGTATTCGATTTTGCTGGAGATATGCTGGAGCTATTCGATTGCTCTCCAGTACCCACGCGCCTCAAGCGGATTACGTTCTTGCTGCCTCCAACACATTTCTATCCTTACATCCCTATCTACTACCGGAAAATATTCCAAGTCCCTCAGGATCTTCGCCGCCTACACACCATTGGGAGCGTGGATCTACCATGGCGAATTGCAGACCGCCACATACCTCGTAGGCTGGAGGAGGTGGTTTTCCAGGCAACGCCTCGCTATCCCGCATCCTTCCACACCATTGCCATGTTTCCTGATCTAACTTCTGCGACTATGCTTCCATGTGCGTACCCCAAGGGTGCCGCCCACTACGCCCCAAGGTTCTCTCTTGCTCCCCTCAGGCACCGACACCTTCGCGTATTGTCATTCTACATTCATCCCCAAACACAAGCCAATCTGAACCATTTACTTGGTGAACTCTCACTGCCTTCGTTGCAGACATTAATGGTTGCCGCATCCCCTGCTCCGCGAGGGTTTTGCGCAGACACATCTGGGTTGCAAAACCTCCTGGTACGGTCATCCGCCCAGCTACAGACGTTTTTTCTGTCCAGAGTGCCCATTCGGGGACAGGACATGGAAAGCATCCTTGCACTCATGCCATCTTTGACGATGTTGTCGATTGAGGATCCTCCTCACAGTCTTCGTAGTTGCTGCCCTGCAGCTCACGCGCTATCCCTGGTGCTGAACAATCCATCAAGCAGCCTGAGGAGTTTACATTTGGTTGGTCACAATCTTCGATTGTTCGAATCTGCGGTTCAGGAGCTCCGAGTCAATAACATTGAGGTTGTCGAGACATTGCAGTCGCAGGCGCTTGATGAATTGATTCGTCTCGGCGCAGAGAGTATCGATACATACTGTTTAATTTAGTTGCTGCAATTGCATACTGTGTGTATTAAACTCAAGGGGCTTGGGGATTTGCAGATGTGTGATGATTGAATCAGAACACAAATGAAAGGAAGGAAGGAAGGAAGTGTATTATACTTGACCGGGTCCCGAAGGAACTGCTGAGTTGTAAGGACTATCTACGTAATACTTGACCAAGGTATGTCGTGACATTGAACTCCTACTGGTGAGACAAGCTCGCCGTGTTTAAAGACTGTAGATCTCTCCAGCAGTGGTACGATTCAAGAGTTATCAAGGTCTCCGCAGACTCTCATTGATCGTTTACTTTGTGTTATGATAAGGACACCACCAGTCAAAACATCGGGTGATCCTCGTAGAGATCCAATATATCTGCAACCAAACTAGCAGCTAGTTGCGCACACTCTCTATGGAATATCAAGGCTTTGAGAACCTGCAGTGCATTTCTGGGCTCAATGGCAAGCTTTGGGTCACATAGCTGGGGGAATTGAGAAGCTAACTTGATAAAGGCATTGCGTCTGAGTTGTACCAGGTCCTTAGATGCCTCACAAAGCAGGATGGCGTGCTCCGGCAACTCTGATTTGGACTGACAGAACCGAAACACTGCCTTGATCAATGTGTGGGGCGAAGAGAGGTTTGGCGCCCAGGTCTGGGCTATTGGCGAAGAGTGCTTTCTGGCCAACGGGACCACTTTCAATCACGTTGTAGGGTCTGAAATTCCCTTGGAACAGGACTCCAAGTACGTGCAACACTGCCTTGAACTATGCGTGAGGCCAAGAAATGTGCCGCACTCCAGTCTGGGCTACGAACAGAGGAAGAGAGGTACGGCGCCCAAGTCTGGGCTATTGACGGGGAGTGCTTTCTGGGCAAAGGGACCACTTTCAATCGCTTTGTAGGGTCAGAAAACCCCTCTGAGGAGCATCCAAGGTATGTGCAACACCGCCTTGATCTATGTGTGAGGCGAAGAGAGGTACGGCGCCCAAGTCTGGGCTATTGGCAGAGAGTGCTTTCTGAGCAACGGGACCACTTTCAATCACATTGTAGGGTCAGAAAACCCCTCAGAACAGCATCCAAGGTATGTGCAACACCGCCTTGATCTATGTCTGAGGCGAAGAGAGGTACGGCGCCCAAGTCTGGGCTATTGACGGGGAGTGCTTTCTGGGCAAAGGGACCACTTTCAATCGCTTTGTAGGGTCAGAAAACCCCTCCGAAGAGCATCCAAGGTATGTGCAACACCGCCTTGACGTATGCGTGAGGCAAAGAGAGGTACGGCGCCCAAGTCTGGGCTATTGACGGGGAGTGCCTTCTGGGCAACAGGACCACTTTCAATCCCTTTGTTGCGTCAGAAAACCACTCAGAACAGCATCCAAGGTATGTGCAACACTGCCTTGACCTATATGTGTGGCAAAGAGAGGTACGGCGCCCAAGTCTGGGCTATCAACGGGGAGTGCATTCTGGGCAAAGGGACCACTTTCAATCGCTTTGTTGCGTCAGAAAACCCCTCAGAACAGCATCCAAGGTATGTGCAACACCGCCTTGACGTATGCATGAGGCAAAGAGAGGTACGGCGCCCAAGTCTGGGCTATCGACGGGGAGTGCCTTTTGGGCAACAGGACCACTTTCAATCCCTTTGTTGCGTCAGAAAACCCCTCAGAACAGCATCCAAGGTATGTGCAACACCGCCTTGACGTATGCGTGAGGCGAAGAGAGGTACGGCGCCCAAGTCTGGGCTATTGACGGGGAGTGCTTTCTGGGCAGCGAGACCACTTTCAATCGCTTTGTAGGGTCAGAAAACCCCTCAGAACGGCATCCAAGGTATGTGCAACACCGCCTTGATCTATGTGTGAGGCAAAGAGAGGTACGGCGCCCAAGTCTGGGCTATGGACAGGGAGTGTCTTTTGGGCAACAGGACCACTTTCATTCGCTTTGTTGCGTCTGGAAGCCCCCTGAAATAGCAATCAAAGTATGTGCAACACTGCCTTGACCTATATGTGTGGCAAAGAGAGGTACGGCGCCCAAGTCTGGGCTATCAACGGGGAGTGCTTTCTGGGCAAAGGGACCACTTTCAATCGCTTTGTTGCGTCAGAAAACCCCTCAGAACAGCATCCAAGGTATGTGCAACACCGCCTTGACGTATGCGTGAGGCAAAGAGAGGTACGGCGCCCAAGTCTGGGCTATCGACGGGGAGTGCCTTCTGGGCAACAGGACCACTTTCAATCCCTTTGTTGCGTCAGAAAACCCCTCAGAACAGCATCCAAGGTATGTGCAACACCGCCTTGACGTATGCGTGAGGCGAAGAGAGGTACGGCGCCCAAGTCTGGGCTATTGACGGGGAGTGCTTTCTGGGCAGCGAGACCACTTTCAATCGCTTTGTAGGGTCAGAAAACCCCTCAGAACGGCATCCAAGGTATGTGCAACACCGCCTTGATCTATGTGTGAGGCAAAGAGAGGTACGGCGCCCAAGTCTGGGCTATGGACAGGGAGTGTCTTTTGGGCAACAGGACCACTTTCATTCGCTTTGTTGCGTCTGGAAGCCCCCTGAAATAGCAATCAAAGTATGTGCAACACTGCCTTGACCTATATGTGTGGCAAAGAGAGGTACGGCGCCCAAGTCTGGGCTATCAACGGGGAGTGCTTTCTGGGCAAAGGGACCACTTTCAATTGCTTTGTTGCGTCAGAAAACCCCTCAGAACAGCATCCAAGGTATGTGCAACACCGCCTTGACGTATGCGTGAGGCAAAGAGAGGTACGGCGCCCAAGTCTGGGCTATCGACGGGGAGTGCCTTCTGGGCAGCGAGACCACTTTCAATCGCTTTGGAGGGTCAGAAAACCCCTCAGAACGGCATCCAAGGTATGTGCAACACCGCCTTGATCTATGTGTGAGGCAAAGAGAGGTACGGCGCCCAAGTCTGGGCTATGGACGGGGAGTGCTTTCTGGGCAGCGAGACCACTTTCAATCGCTTTGTAGGGTCAGAAAACCCCTCAGAACAGCATCCAAGGTATGTGCAACACCGCCTTGACGTATGCGTGAGGCGAAGAGAGGTACAGCGCCCAAGTCTGGGCTATTGACGGGGAGTGCTTTCTGGGCAGCGAGACCACTTTCAATCGCTTTGTAGGGTCAGAAAACCCCTCAGAACGGCATCCAAGGTATGTGCAACACCGCCTTGATCTATGTGTGAGGCAAAGAGAGGTACGGCGCCCAAGTCTGGGCTATGGACAGGGAGTGTCTTTTGGGCAACAGGACCACTTTCATTCGCTTTGTTGCGTCTGGAAGCCCCCTGAAATAGCAATCAAAGTATGTGCAACACTGCCTTGACCTATATGTGTGGCAAAGAGAGGTACGGCGCCCAAGTCTGGGCTATCAACGGGGAGTGCATTCTGGGCAAAGGGACCACTTTCAATCGCTTTGTTGCGTCAGAAAACCCCTCAGAACAGCATCCAAGGTATGTGCAACACCGCCTTGACGTATGCATGAGGCAAAGAGAGGTACGGCGCCCAAGTCTGGGCTATCGACGGGGAGTGCCTTTTGGGCAACAGGACCACTTTCAATCCCTTCGTTGCGTCAGAAAACCCCTCAGAACAGCATCCAAGGTATGTGCAACACCGCCTTGACGTATGCGTGAGGCGAAGAGAGGTACGGCGCCCAAGTCTGGGCTATTGACGGGGAGTGCTTTCTGGGCAGCGAGACCACTTTCAATCGCTTTGTAGGGTCAGAAAACCCCTCAGAACGGCATCCAAGGTATGTGCAACACCGCCTTGATCTATGTGTGAGGCAAAGAGAGGTACGGCGCCCAAGTCTGGGCTATGGACAGGGAGTGTCTTTTGGGCAACAGGACCACTTTCATTCGCTTTGTTGCGTCTGGAAGCCCCCTGAAATAGCAATCAAAGTATGTGCAACACTGCCTTGACCTATATGTGTGGCAAAGAGAGGTACGGCGCCCAAGTCTGGGCTATCAACGGGGAGTGCTTTCTGGGCAAAGGGACCACTTTCAATCGCTTTGTTGCGTCAGAAAACCCCTCAGAACAGCATCCAAGGTATGTGCAACACCGCCTTGACGTATGCGTGAGGCAAAGAGAGGTACGGCGCCCAAGTCTGGGCTATCGACGGGGAGTGCCTTCTGGGCAACAGGACCACTTTCAATCCCTTTGTTGCGTCAGAAAACCCCTCAGAACAGCATCCAAGGTATGTGCAACACCGCCTTGACGTATGCGTGAGGCGAAGAGAGGTACGGCGCCCAAGTCTGGGCTATTGACGGGGAGTGCTTTCTGGGCAGCGAGACCACTTTCAATCGCTTTGTAGGGTCAGAAAACCCCTCAGAACGGCATCCAAGGTATGTGCAACACCGCCTTGATCTATGTGTGAGGCAAAGAGAGGTACGGCGCCCAAGTCTGGGCTATTGACGGGGAGTGCTTTCTGGGCAGCGAGACCACTTTCAATCGCTTTGTAGGGTCAGAAAACCCCTCAGAACGGCATCCAAGGTATGTGCAACACCGCCTTGATCTATGTGTGAGGCAAAGAGAGGTACGGCGCCCAAGTCTGGGCTATGGACAGGGAGTGTCTTTTGGGCAACAGGACCACTTTCATTCGCTTTGTTGCGTCTGGAAGCCCCCTGAAATAGCAATCAAAGTATGTGCAACACTGCCTTGACCTATATGTGTGGCAAAGAGAGGTACGGCGCCCAAGTCTGGGCTATCAACGGGGAGTGCTTTCTGGGCAAAGGGACCACTTTCAATCGCTTTGTTGCGTCAGAAAACCCCTCAGAACAGCATCCAAGGTATGTGCAACACCGCCTTGACGTATGCGTGAGGCAAAGAGAGGTACGGCGCCCAAGTCTGGGCTATCGACGGGGAGTGCCTTCTGGGCAACAGGACCACTTTCAATCCCTTTGTTGCGTCAGAAAACCCCTCAGAACAGCATCCAAGGTATGTGCAACACCGCCTTGACGTATGCGTGAGGCGAAGAGAGGTACGGCGCCCAAGTCTGGGCTATTGACGGGGAGTGCTTTCTGGGCAGCGAGACCACTTTCAATCGCTTTGTAGGGTCAGAAAACCCCTCAGAACGGCATCCAAGGTATGTGCAACACCGCCTTGATCTATGTGTGAGGCAAAGAGAGGTACGGCGCCCAAGTCTGGGCTGTGGACAGGGAGTGTCTTTTGGGCAACAGGACCACTTTCATTCGCTTTGTTGCGTCTGGAAGCCCCCTGAAATAGCAATCAAAGTATGTGCAACACTGCCTTGACCTATATGTGTGGCAAAGAGAGGTACGGCGCCCAAGTCTGGGCTATCAACGGGGAGTGCTTTCTGGGCAAAGGGACCACTTTCAATTGCTTTGTTGCGTCAGAAAACCCCTCAGAACAGCATCCAAGGTATGTGCAACACCGCCTTGACGTATGCGTGAGGCAAAGAGAGGTACGGCGCCCAAGTCTGGGCTATCGACGGGGAGTGCCTTCTGGGCAGCGAGACCACTTTCAATCGCTTTGGAGGGTCAGAAAACCCCTCAGAACGGCATCCAAGGTATGTGCAACACCGCCTTGATCTATGTGTGAGGCAAAGAGAGGTACGGCGCCCAAGTCTGGGCTATGGACGGGGAGTGCTTTCTGGGCAGCGAGACCACTTTCAATCGCTTTGTAGGGTCAGAAAACCCCTCAGAACAGCATCCAAGGTATGTGCAACACCGCCTTGACGTATGCGTGAGGCGAAGAGAGGTACAGCGCCCAAGTCTGGGCTATTGACGGGGAGTGCTTTCTGGGCAGCGAGACCACTTTCAATCGCTTTGTAGGGTCAGAAAACCCCTCAGAACGGCATCCAAGGTATGTGCAACACCGCCTTGATCTATGTGTGAGGCAAAGAGAGGTACGGCGCCCAAGTCTGGGCTATGGACAGGGAGTGTCTTTTGGGCAACAGGACCACTTTCATTCGCTTTGTTGCGTCTGGAAGCCCCCTGAAATAGCAATCAAAGTATGTGCAACACTGCCTTGACCTATATGTGTGGCAAAGAGAGGTACGGCGCCCAAGTCTGGGCTATCAACGGGGAGTGCATTCTGGGCAAAGGGACCACTTTCAATCGCTTTGTTGCGTCAGAAAACCCCTCAGAACAGCATCCAAGGTATGTGCAACACCGCCTTGACGTATGCATGAGGCAAAGAGAGGTACGGCGCCCAAGTCTGGGCTATCGACGGGGAGTGCCTTTTGGGCAACAGGACCACTTTCAATCCCTTCGTTGCGTCAGAAAACCCCTCAGAACAGCATCCAAGGTATGTGCAACACCGCCTTGACGTATGCGTGAGGCGAAGAGAGGTACGGCGCCCAAGTCTGGGCTATTGACGGGGAGTGCTTTCTGGGCAGCGAGACCACTTTCAATCGCTTTGTAGGGTCAGAAAACCCCTCAGAACGGCATCCAAGGTATGTGCAACACCGCCTTGATCTATGTGTGAGGCAAAGAGAGGTACGGCGCCCAAGTCTGGGCTATGGACAGGGAGTGTCTTTTGGGCAACAGGACCACTTTCATTCGCTTTGTTGCGTCTGGAAGCCCCCTGAAATAGCAATCAAAGTATGTGCAACACTGCCTTGACCTATATGTGTGGCAAAGAGAGGTACGGCGCCCAAGTCTGGGCTATCAACGGGGAGTGCTTTCTGGGCAAAGGGACCACTTTCAATCGCTTTGTTGCGTCAGAAAACCCCTCAGAACAGCATCCAAGGTATGTGCAACACCGCCTTGACGTATGCGTGAGGCAAAGAGAGGTACGGCGCCCAAGTCTGGGCTATCGACGGGGAGTGCCTTCTGGGCAACAGGACCACTTTCAATCCCTTTGTTGCGTCAGAAAACCCCTCAGAACAGCATCCAAGGTATGTGCAACACCGCCTTGACGTATGCGTGAGGCGAAGAGAGGTACGGCGCCCAAGTCTGGGCTATTGACGGGGAGTGCTTTCTGGGCAGCGAGACCACTTTCAATCGCTTTGTAGGGTCAGAAAACCCCTCAGAACGGCATCCAAGGTATGTGCAACACCGCCTTGATCTATGTGTGAGGCAAAGAGAGGTACGGCGCCCAAGTCTGGGCTATGGACAGGGAGTGTCTTTTGGGCAACAGGACCACTTTCATTCGCTTTGTTGCGTCTGGAAGCCCCCTGAAATAGCAATCAAAGTATGTGCAACACTGCCTTGACCTATATGTGTGGCAAAGAGAGGTACGGCGCCCAAGTCTGGGCTATCAACGGGGAGTGCTTTCTGGGCAAAGGGACCACTTTCAATCGCTTTGTTGCGTCAGAAAACCCCTCAGAACAGCATCCAAGGTATGTGCAACACCGCCTTGACGTATGCGTGAGGCAAAGAGAGGTACGGCGCCCAAGTCTGGGCTATCGACGGGGAGTGCCTTCTGGGCAACAGGACCACTTTCAATCCCTTTGTTGCGTCAGAAAACCCCTCAGAACAGCATCCAAGGTATGTGCAACACCGCCTTGACGTATGCGTGAGGCGAAGAGAGGTACGGCGCCCAAGTCTGGGCTATTGACGGGGAGTGCTTTCTGGGCAGCGAGACCACTTTCAATCGCTTTGTAGGGTCAGAAAACCCCTCAGAACGGCATCCAAGGTATGTGCAACACCGCCTTGATCTATGTGTGAGGCAAAGAGAGGTACGGCGCCCAAGTCTGGGCTATGGACAGGGAGTGTCTTTTGGGCAACAGGACCACTTTCATTCGCTTTGTTGCGTCTGGAAGCCCCCTGAAATAGCAATCAAAGTATGTGCAACACTGCCTTGACCTATATGTGTGGCAAAGAGAGGTACGGCGCCCAAGTCTGGGCTATCAACGGGGAGTGCTTTCTGGGCAAAGGGACCACTTTCAATCGCTTTGTTGCGTCAGAAAACCCCTCAGAACAGCATCCAAGGTATGTGCAACACCGCCTTGACGTATGCGTGAGGCAAAGAGAGGTACGGCGCCCAAGTCTGGGCTATCGACGGGGAGTGCCTTCTGGGCAGTGAGACCACTTTCAATCGCTTTGGAGGGTCAGAAAACCCCTCAGAACAGCATCCAAGGTATGTGCAACACCGCCTTGACCTATATGTGTGGCAAAGAGAGGTTTGGCGCCCAAGTCTGGGCTATTGGCAGAGAGTGCTTTCTGAGCGACGGGACCACTTTCAATCACATCGTAGGGTCAGAAAACCCCTGCAAACAGCATCCAAGGTATGTGCAACACCGCCTTGATCTATGTGTGAGGCAAAGAGAGGTACGGCGCCCAAGTCTGGGCTATCAACGGAGAGTGCCTTCTGGGCAAAGGGACCACTTTCAATCGATTTGTAGGGTCTGAAAACCCCCTCCAGCCCAGGTTTGACTGACAACAAGGCACCCTTGTGCTACGTACATGACGAGGAGGTGCTACTGCGCTCAAGTTCGGGCTATTGCACAGCTTTGAGTTCTGGACTGTGGGACCTCTTTCAATTGATTTGTAGGGCTTGAAAACCCCCTCCAGCCCAGTTTTGACTGACAACAAGGCACCCTTATGCTACGTACAGTATGAGGAGGTGCTACTGCGCTCAAGTTCAGGCTATTGCAGGGCTTTATTTTCTGGACTGTGGGACTACTTTCAATCAATTTGTAGGGCCTGAAAACCCCTTCCAACCCAGTTTTGACAGACGACAAGTCTCTCTTGTGCCACGTACATGACGAGGAGGTGCTACTGCGCTCAAGTTTGGGCTATTGCAAATAAGGACCTCCACGAGTCAATACTCGAGTATACTCTTGACCCGTGACACGAGTACTCATGCTTCAAAACCAATACTCATGACTCTTCTTTGACTTGACTCATACGGGTACGGATCAAGACGAGTACGGGTTTAACGAGTAAATACTCACGGATACTCTTGCTTTTCAAGTATATATCATTCTATTTATATAATGAATGACTATTATATAGAAGTTATTGATCAAATATTCATAGAGGATTCATAAAACATTCATTTAATCAAGGAATATATGATGATACACCTATTATGAAAATTCATGTCTCCAAAACTCATACTCGCGACCCATCTTTGACTTGACTCTTCTTGATCCGCGGATCAGAACGAGTCATACCCATGAGTATTATGACGAGTCAAGTATGCGAGTATACTCTTGACTCTCAATACTCATGGAGGTCCTTAATTGCAAAGCTCTAATTTCTGGACTGTGGGACCACTTTCAATCAAATTGTAGGACTTGAAAACCCCCTTTAACACAGTTTTAATTGAAGACAAGGCACTCGTATGCTACATTCAGAATGAGAAGGTGCTACTGCGCTCAAGATTGAGGTATTGAAGAACTTTGAAGTTTAGTTTTCTAGGAATTGATTATAAAAACTCCCTTCAGCCTAGTTGTAATTAACAATAAGACAATGTTGAGAATTTCTAATTATCTATATTTATCATTTATTCACAATTTTGGATTGCATATATTCACCACCTAATACGAACTTGCCTTTTTTAGCATTTATCCACTGGGATTGCATTTATTCATCAGGATTGCATTTTTTCATGTAATTGAATTTTTTCATTTATTTGCATATTTTTATCATATTTTCATTATATATATATTTTTGTTTTATAACATTTTTTCATCTTTAATTATACTCACTTCTACATATATATTATATCATTAAGTATATCATTTCTATTCAATATATTTATCATATCTTGATTGCTTAATTCTATGAACATATGCATAAAAAATGATGTAAATAAGTTTATAATTTATATGATAATAAATTTCTGGATAGTTAAGTAAATAAGCTTCAAGTATTCTTGTTGAAAAAATTTTAATATTATTGTATTTTTTTATATGTTGTTTCATCATATTTTCACTGTTTATATATTACTTTTTGAACCAAAATTATGAAAAATTGCTAGTTTTTCTAATGAAAAATTGTGTAAAAATATATTATAAATATTGTGTTTGTTTAACTTAATTTTTATAGCATATATTCATTCTCTATCTATCATTTTTTTATTTCCTTATTTATGTATTATTTTAACATTTTTTCATCAATTTTAAAGTGAAAAAATGCTAAAAAAATTTTACATTTTTTTAGCATATTTTCGCCAAAAATATCTTATATTTCATGCAGTGGAGGTTCGGAGGCGAAGAGGATGTGGAGTTGGGAGAAGAACGGCTCGATGCCGTCCGACTTCCCGCTAAATTTGGCCGGGGTCCCGAAGCGCGCCTTGGATGCGCGATGTTGCGCGGCTTGCGCCTGTGCTTGGGACGCGGCCAGCTGGACGCCGCTGAGCTCGCTGATACGCTGAAGAAGTTGAGCGTGGAGGTTCGCCACCTCGTGGCTCCTGTTGATTTCGTCCTGCGCGATGGTAGTGATGCGCTGGTTCAGATTGTCGAGGGCCGTTCCTATGCCACTGAACATGCTATGCAGCTCTCTCTGCTCGTTGGTGGGCTCGGTGGCCGGGGCCATGGGGGCGTCTTCGGTGCTCATAGTCGTTGGGTCGTCGAAAGGGGAGAGAACCGTATTGTCAGCGTCGGGCCTATTCGTCTATAGCGAGGGCGCACGAGGCAACGACTGGAGAGCGGTGTAAAGGGTGGTGTATTGAATCCCGGGGGAAAGACAACGGTTCTCTGAAGAACTACTCTACTGACTACTGACTCTTTTATACAGTTCCCGACGCCCGACGCCCGATGGGCGCGGGTGCGCCCCTCTGACTCATTCCCGAGTCATCGCACGAGTCATCGCGCCATCCCGCCCGTGATTGGTCGGGAGCGCGCCCTATCCCGCCCGATCCCGCTTTCCCGTCGGCCGAGCTCCGCCACCATGTGCTACCGTCGGACGGCCGTCGGATAGATCCCGACGATGGGCGCGATACCGTCGCTCCCGCCCGCGCAGGCGTCACCTTCGATCGGCTAGGCGTCGGTGGCGCAGTCAAGTCATGACAGTATGCCACAAACTACAGAAAAAAAAAACAAAAAAAATTCCCTGAAAGGAGCTCATCGACACCCTACCGAACGAAATCCATCGCCCCAAGCCACCACTCCTCGGTCACCTCCTCCCACTCGTTCGCCATCCCCATCTCGGATAGACCCTCCGTCTTCACCCTCTCCTCCCATCGATCCCTCTCCTCCCCGTCCGTCGACGCCCAGAACGCCGTCACTATGTCCCTACGGGACGAACACCGCCAGAGGTATCGAAGCGGGAGGTGGAAGTCGATATTCCCGCGGATGATGATGACGGGAGGCAACGCTACAGCCACTGGGCCCCATCGACGTCAGACAAAGAACTACGAATCAAAAAGGAAAAACAAAAACTCACCCCATGGCGACAACAGCACCCAGGCACTCACGGCCAAGTCGATATTCCCGCGGATGATGATGACGGGAGGCAACGCTACAGCCACTGGGCCCCATCGACGTCAGACAAAGAACTACGAATCAAAAAGGAAAAACAAAAACTCACCCCATGGCGACAACAGCACCCAGGCACTCACGGCCAATGCAGAAACAGTCTCGCTGCCTTGAGGAGGCACGAGTGAAAGACGACTCCAAGTTACCGGGGGACGAAATTCGACATCGTTAGCAAAGACGAGCGCGGCGCGCAATAACGTGAACTAGAATACGTCCACCCACCCAATCGAAGGCGCCTGGTCAATGGGAACTACCAGGAGCCAATTCGCCAACTTACCAGGGCCAACCACTCCAACGACGACAGAGGACCAGACTCGAACAAATTATCATTCGACAGACTATCATCGACGGCGGCAATGCACCGGATCCATTCTTCCAGGACGATGCTCGGGATTCGCGCAGGGCGCGCGTGGATGCGAAAGCCGCGATGATTGACGGCCAGAAGGGCGTCAGACGGCGCGGCTGTCGAACGACGCGAGATCACACCACTGGCTGTAAGACTTTAGTTAATGTTAGGGAGCTAGCCTGGAAAACCCGAATCATCGTAACAGGAGCTAGCCTGGGCTAGCCTGAGAGCTGCTACCAAGCCTTAGGACACCCTGCCTATGGCTGAGCACGTGAGGCCCCCGCCCGCTGTGCCCGATCACCCTGTCACTGTCTGATGTCATCTGCGAGGGCCTCCTCGCTGTCAGGCACCCGCCTCGCTCCCGTTTAGGACTGCACGCAAGATCGTCATAATAAAGTGCTTATTAATACATGAATCGTCCCTATGCCTCAGACGGCTCCGCGGCTGCCATCAATTCAGCGCTCGGCTGTTCGGCGGGCGCAATTGTGTCATCTGTGCGGCGGCGTTTACCGGATGCGCCAGGAGATGACCACTGCCCCGCAAATCGCGCACGCAGCGCCCTCAACCAAGACTCCTGACGTAAAGCATACGCCCGCCGTCCCTCTGTTAACGCCGCCGTTCCCCCGACAGCAGCGGAGGCTCGCTCACGCCACACACGACTCAAGTGGTCCATCGATTCCAAGACGCGGCGTTGCTCCTCCTGAAGTAGGCGGACTTCCTCAGCCCATCGCTTCTTGCGGGCAAAAGCCTTGCACCACTCGATTCGGACCGCTATATGGAAATGTCAGATAAACAGATAAACAGATAATTACGCCACATGTAGCTTACATTCATGAAGATATTCATCATCTGATGTGTCCGGGGCTCCGATTGATGTCCAGATCCAAGAGATCGTCCGCCGACTACCGCCGCGCTTTTCGCTCCCGTTCACTTCCGCCTCATAGTCGTCTGTGGTCTCTACTTCCGTGCGCGGCACAAGACGACTCTCACGGCCCATGATGCGACTGAGACGCCGAGCCGCCGTCGCATTGTAGTCTTCGACCCAACGACTGGTCAAGTCTTCCGGGCGTAAGGTCTTGTATCCACCCACAAGACCCTCTCCGACTAACCCAACCAGGGCGACCTGGGCGTCACGGTATTTCCTGGCGATTGCATCGATCCGGTCGGATATGCTGTCGATCAGTGTCCTAGCGCGTAGAATCTTCTTCTGCCCCGTTGCATTCTTGTTGCGAAAGCGGACCAAGTGTGCGCGAGCGTGAAGACGGTGACGAAGGCGGTCCAGACCCTCGTAGCACTGAGCGCGGCGCAGCGCTTCCTCCATTGTGAATAGGGAAGGTCGACAAGTCGTGCGGCGAGACAAGGGGATTCGGGACGGCAGCCATAACACAATGTTCTCGGCCAATACAGGTTGTGATGCAATCCCGCGCTCCTCCTCCTCCTCGGTGATCAGCTCGGACACTACCGGCATAAACGTAGCTTGAAGAACCCGAAACGGAGCCAGCGACTTGAAGAACTCGGTGCGCCGTTCCTGCACCTTCTCCTCTTTTCCAGGTGTCAGGTTGACCCGGCGACCGATCAGATTGTGTATTCCACGTCTATAGTTTTCCGTTAGCCCAAGCACACACAACCTGAATCAACACACCACGTACTGTGTTTGCTCTAGCTGCAGGCCAATCCGTACGAAAGCCGCCGCACTCTTGCGCGTTCTTTGGGCTGCTCGCCTCTTTTTCGACTTTGTACCCCTCCCTACCTCCTCTCCCAACTCCTCTCCCTCTGTCGCCGCTTCCGCTGCCTGTTGGGCCTCGGCAGTCTCATCGGCCTCCAACAAAGCCTGTACGTGCTTTTGAGTCATATCGTCTGCAATCATGTCAACTTCACTATTGAATTGGTCACAATCTGATACTGACCTTTCTCCCACTTCGAAACATACGGGTTGGGAGCCGTTCGATCCTTCGTCGGCATATCCTCCTCCTTGTGCCAATTGTCGATCATGTCGCGCCAATCCTCCCGAACCTCCTTCTCAAGTGAGGCTGACGCCTCCTTGAACGCAGCCACCTGTTCGTCTCTCTCCTCGATGGCCACCTTCAGGCGACGCTCTAAGATATTCCCTACAAGATGTTAATTTTACGCCACAAGATAACCAGCCAAACTATAACTCACCGAGACCCATCAGCTTATCAAAATTGTGGGCATCGATCGCCTCTTCCAGGTTCTCGTGACGTCCATCGACGTGCATCTCTTTCGTCGCCATGGCCTTGGGGTTGAGAAGAGACCACACTCGCTCAACGGACTCGCCATCTGTCATCCCAGCTCCGGTCTTGTACCGCAGCGAGTGCTCCGTCGCACACTTCTCGACGTGGACGCCACCGTGCCAAACGGGAAGTCCGACACGAACTGTAGCCGGCGGGACGCCCGAGCCCGTATCGTGCCTCAAGACGGCCGGAAGATGCTTCTTCCGTTCCTCGAGGTGGATGCGCCATTGACATCCCACGTCATAGGAGAGCAGGATGAACATTAACGTAACGCCCAGAACGGACGCCCAGAAGATGTAGTCTACACTAGCGTACCTGGCATATCATGCATCAGTATCTCGCAATTATGAAGCTGATAAACATACCGTTCACCTTTCGGCAGGTCACCCAGCCCCAAAGGGCGCATCAGCTCGTGTCGAGAACATATACATCCCGCGACGCCGGTTGCCCGCAACCCTGTTGAAAGTCGAGTATCCTTTTGCATCAAGGCGGCAAACGCAACACAGGTACTGATCTACCCTGCGTGAGCTTCGTCTCGTCTTTCAAAGAGGAAACTCACATCCTCCTCTGAGACGTAATTCTTCAAATGTTCGGTGTAGCTCTCCGTCGGCACTTGGTATCCCAAACCATCCCCGAGAATGACATAACCCTTGTTCGCGGATTTCTTGCGCAAGCGATTCTTCAGGCGAAAGTTTGCGTCCAGCGCGAGGAACAACATGTAGAGAAATCTATGAAGGTGTCAGGCCAGATCTTGACGATGGACTTGGCAACGTACTGCTCATCAGGCGGAACATCTCGCCAACCGTCTGGCAGATTCACTCCCTCCCATGGACAGGCCCAGCAACGAACAGCCGTTACTCCCCACTTTGCAGCAGCAATACCCCCTTCTGAATTCGCCACCCCGGCCCGCCGGAGGCGCTGCAGATATGACCATTGCCGCGACATTAGACTGAAAGATTTGTATCTGTCCGGAATCCAATCGATGCCGTGTGGGTTACTTTTCCGCTCCAAGGTTGTTACAAAGTTACGGACATTGACATGGGCGACGACGTTCAGTAGACGATAGAAATCCAAGACCTCGATGGTGGCGAAAGTCTGAGGTTGTTTGGTGGTCGCAGGGTACCAGCCGTCGCGGAACGCTTGCTGCCAGTGTTCAACGCCGTCTCCGTGATCGCAATTGCAGAACGCTGCTCGAAACTGGTGGATTCCCGTGGTGTGCATCACCGTTATCTTCCTCGTCGCCGTAGGGTGCGCACAGTGGCCCAGAGCATGTCCGATTTGTGGAACTAACCCCAGATGCATGAGACTCGTGTCCTCCCAGTGCCCCGACCCGCGCCATATCTAAGAAATGTGGATGTTCAGCCACACAAACATGAAGATCGAATCAAAAGCTTCGAACCTTGATAACATGGAGCGGCGTGAGTTCGTGACGGCGAAGACAACAATCGATGCATTCCCTGAACTCCCCGCATGTCTTGCAGCGTATCAGAGCTCCCACAGAAGGAGAACATGTCGACCTGTTCGTGGGGGTAGATTGGCTCGCACCGTCGGAATGCGTGAGCTCCGAGAGATTGGTGTCGGGCGAGACCGGCGCGGTATGCGGGGATTGAGATCCACCGGTATCAGGAGAAAGAGAGTCGTTAGAAGGAGGCGGCGATGGAATTGGCAGCGATGGGTCGACAAAGACGGCTTTGCAGGAGATGCACCGGTTGCGCAGAGCTAGACCGTCACGCCGGATGCTCTCATCCAGAAATGGCTGGTCCAAGGGCAGCCAGACACCCATAGGATCGTCCTATGCAGAAGAGAGTTGCATTAGGTGACACATCGAAAAGGATGACAGTGATTTACGCACCGAACTCTGGTATCTCTTGTACCGCAAATCCTCCCGGTCCTCGAGTTCCCCATTGGCATCTAACATCGTAGCAGGCATGGCGTCGTGAATAGCAAAGTCGTCGTCCATGCTCGGATCCCCCTGCGACCCCTCGAAAGCAGCGCCTTCCGTGTCCGCGTCGTGCCCATCAATGTCGAACCGAACACGGCGCGACGCACCCGGCGCAATGAGCTCGCTTCGACGAGGCAAGGTCGACAGCTCCTGGCTCGGCCGCTGGCTCCCTCCAACCAACGTAAAAATTCGGTCGAGATCTTGTCCTGGAATGCCCGGCGCGTGGCGTGAGGGCAGAGGGACGTCGTCGAAAACATCGATGTGGGACTGATCTTGGCGAGGGCGACCACCACGACGCTGCGGTGGGGCCGGTGTTTGTGGGTGTAGAAGTACCTGCGAGCGACTAGGAGCGCCGCCCCTCCCCGCGGATCTGGTCGGGCCACGCGTAGAAGAGCGAAAATGTGGAGCAGCCGCAGGTGGTAGACCGTTTGCAGCCCGGGTAGCAGCATCCCAGGCGTTGAACGCCTCTCGTTCCTCCGCCGTGCGTCGACGAAGACTCCAAGTTGACGGAGTGTGCGAAGCTTGATTGCTACCGCTCGGCATGACTCTGAGAAGCGAAGGTACTTTCCCAAGATCAAGATACTCTAAGGATGGCTGTCTCGCGGCCATGTAGGGCTCTCTTACTCACTGTTACACGTCCGCAGTGGTGCAGCGGTTACGAGCACGTCATAGCTCTTTTGGGCTATGAAGACCCTGGGTTCGACTCCCGGTTGCGGCCTTATTTTCTTTTGTCTTGCGATGTGCGTTCATTATTGATCCCAACGATGATTATCTAGAGACATGTATTAGAACAAAAGAGCGTTGCGTCAGCGATCGATGGTCCATGATCCAGATTCATCATTCCCCGCACCATGGGGTGGCTGGGCCCACCACTGACCAGCGTGAAGCCCTTAGGCTATTTCAATTTCTCCAATGAGTCTTTTTCCGGAGCATTTCCATCCCATTCACACTTGAATATGCCGCTCATCTCTTCGCATACAGGTGTCCGCGGACCCTTCGTCGATTACCTTCCTTATGCTATCGCACTGGCCTCGAAGGATCCTCGAGTGACTTCCAAGGCTCAAGATATGCGTCGCCTCCTCATTAGTGCTTCCAGCACCACCGAGGCCGGAGATCTTTACAATTCGGCGCTGGCTCGCTGGTACGGGACACCTATATTTTTCACTCCAGCTCATAGTTCAGACCGATCTTAGGCGCATTGAGACAATCATTCGCCGCGCCAGGCCGTTGCGCGATCAGTATGTTATTGCCGAAACCGCGTTTGAAGATATTGGTAGGTCTAGTCACTGAATAATCTCCAACAATGCCTCATGTTGTCTTTCTTAGATTCGGAAACATTGGGTACGGAAACACTCGACACACTACGTGGCTCCCTACCTCCCTACGTCCCTCGCCAGTCCATCCCTACTGGTTTCCTGCTATGTCCACCGGTCCATTTCCTCCGCCGGGCCGTGATCAAGTTTCTCGAAGATTTTGGGAGGCCCGACTGGGAGACGCCATTCTTCCAGATGGGGGTGTTCACATTTGACGACCTTGTAACCCTGGCGTTGCGATTGGCGTCTGATATCGACGGTAGTTCTTGGGAACGGCAGTTGAGGTGGGCGTTGGAAGTTGATCGTACAGAGGCGAGCCGTCTGACCACAGCCTTACGTATGTACGCTCGTCCTCTGGAGTTGTAATTTTATTGTGTTTCGTTTTCGACCCTACGTACACGGACAGGACGTACCAATGATTCTCATTCGACAATGGGCGACGATCAGCCACGCGAACTGATCAAACGCGACTTATCGCGATCTGATTTCCAAACACGTGTTGGATCACGGCAGGCACACACATTCAATGCATACGGCTGCTTTCCTGCCGTCCCCTATGTTCTCTGCGTCCGTGGGTCGTATCAACTCGATTTTCAGAATTGAGCAGCCTCATGGCCGATATCAGCAGGTTTTCGAACGCTTGATCGCGATCCTTGCAAGTCGCCATCGCTTTAGGTCACAATGAATACTTGCTAAGTATCTCCATTTGAATTCAAAATGTTGGTTCATCCCCTGACTGTCGCCTTTAAGAGCTCGATTTGCCCAAGTGTCGCGCAGCCTGCAGGTTATCGCAATGGCATTGAAGCTCGACAACCAGCTACATGATCGGCCTCGTGTCGTGAAACAGGAGGTCTATCATGTCCTCAGCGCCATCCCCCCTGCTTTGATTGACTCCAACTGGCAAATTGGTACGCTCGCATTTACTCATCCGTGCGATTGTTGAGAGCCGACATCCATACAGTCACGTTCCTCTCTCGCATGCACCAACGCCAGCGTCAGCTACGTCAATCTCTGAGACGCCAGCGCCCCGATTGCAGCCACAACCAGGTGTGGCCATACCACCAGCAAACAGATGGTGAAACTGTGGAGCGCGTATGGAGTTTACGCGCATCGAATCGGGCTAGATTATGAAAAATGTCGTGCTATTATTCTCAATGGGATTCTCGTTCCTCTTAAGCCCGGGCTAGCGCAACTTCTGATGCGATCGACCTTGAAAACGGGACAGACATTTCGTCCGTCTAATATCAGCGGTCTCCATCCTTCCGGTGTCCCTCCCACAGCCAATTTGTACCATGGTTCGTTTTGCTCGACCTCCCGAATCTTCCTCCCCCAGTGTCCACGCTCAGGGGTATGTTTTTGAAGATTATCTACATTGCTTGATTCACAAATTCACCCAGCGCTATACGTGAACACATGCGGCGCAAACGCGCGCTGCCTATGACGAGGTGGGGGCCCAACGTCGTTATCAGCCCCGAACTGTTCGACGACCTTCAAACTGCCCGTGCTCCCTGGCTTATGGACCTCCTACAACACTGCGGCATCCTCAACGGCGATGACATCAAGGAATTGCGTCGCCTTCTATCAGCCCCCGAATTTCGCAAGCTATTTCGCCACGCCCTGGGGATCAAGGTGCGCGATGAGAATTGGACGCGCCTGCTTCAGTTCTTTGGCTGGCCGGAGGATGCCGCTGAAGATCAAGGTTGGTTATCCCAATAGCTTTGGCGGCCCGACGCTCACGATATCCAACAGCTTCTCCACCCTCGGAAATGGAGAGGATGTTGCGAGCTCGGTCGCAGGAGATCCGCCGAATGGCGCGGACTTACTCAGTTGCAAGTCCAGAGGCCGGTATGTGTCCCGCCATGGAATGGCTGCACCCTTCTCATTTGAAATTTGTCCAGGACCGAACCCTTCGACATCTGGTGACCAAGTCCCGGGGGAGGACAGTGAGTCGGCCGATGATCTCGACGAAGACATAGATCCCGACATCGCTGCCGCCCTCGCTGCTTTTCCCGGGCTACGTGTAGCAGTTAGTGAACTAATTTGTGCGGGCCAGGCTGACTTCCCCCCCAATGCTCATCTCTCGCCCGGATATCTGGCTCCGGAGCAATTGTTGGGGCTCACCCTGAGCAGCAACTCATCGGAGGAAATGCTGGAAATTGTTAGGAGCGCGTTGGCGCGGGCAGGTGGCTCGTTGTAAATAGGACTGCACATTCATCACTGGCAAATAACAATTGGATTGTAGTCCTCCATTTAGTAACTAATGTGACGAACTCGACCAAAATTTCCTTCTGGATACTCTAGGTGGTGTCAACGTCGGTGTAGAAATATTGATCATGTCGATGACCTCCTGTGTGACCGCTTGGGTCGGCGACAATACTGTCCAGCCCGGAACTTGTAAATGGTGTGGCGCGGGCGCCCGCGCGCATTGGAGACAGCCGCACATAGAGATGTTCACAAGATGTGCTCCGTTGGTGTGCATCACCGTCCACATGTCGGGAGGTAGATGCATAGCTCCGGGCCCATGGTGGCCGGGGAGATAGACCAGACCGGCAGCGTACAGCGACGAACGTTGCCAAAAAACCCCAGTCCAAACCTGCTAAACTTTTGAACGAGTTGGTCTTCAAGCGCGCAATCAACCTACCTTAATGGAGTGTAGAGGCAGATTGGCGTGTCGGTGAAGACAACACGCCCGGCAATCCACGATATTTGGACACGACGTGCAGAGAAGGAAAGTGTCTAAAGAGCTGTGGACGTCGAACGCTCGCGAGCACATCATGCATTGGTGGGGAGCGCTCATGACCGTAGTGAGTGCCTGCGCATGACAGCGAATTTTGTAGGGCGAATACACCTCGCATGACGCCACGGACCGTGCCGACCGAAGCAATCGGGTAAAAGTGAGGGTTTCAATGAGGCTAAGATAGGTAAAAGTCGGGTTAATTCTGGTAAATATCCTGTAAATATTGGGTGAATGGCTGCATGTATCGACATCTCATATGCGGTTGCAGGCCAGGAAACTTGCCATGACTTGCACCTTCCGTCCGTCAGTGAAATTCCGCTCGCGACCCTTCACAGCTCAATATATTGCTCCATAGATGTCTTATAAGGTATATTTGCAGAGTCTGTGTAAGCCGCCCGCCCTCCCAAAGGCTTGAAGCATCAGACTCACTAACACCTCGGGTTAAAATACGTTAAAGACGGTAACAATCGGGTATCTCCTTTTGCCGACGACTCAATTGACGGCGATCTTTCGCAAGTTTCATGTGCTTCTCTGGCACCACCACCACCAAAGTTCGTAATGGCGCGTCCGAAGCTGTACCATACACCAGAGGAGAAAGCGGCGGCCGCGAAGCAGACACGTCAGCGATATGAGAACAAGTAAGCTTCCAACTGTCTGCTTGAATTGACGCAACTAAGTACTTCTAGACATAAAGCCGTTATCCGGGAACGCAAGGCGCGACAATACGCCCAGCGCGCCAGGCGCGCCTTGATGAAGCAAGCCGTCGAATGTGACCCACCACCGGAAGACCAGCCTCTCACAAGGTTTGTGAAGTGTGGCGTATTCAATGATAATCAAGCTTACTTGTATTATTTTATTGCTATCCCAGTGAAGAGCTGGCGCAACGCGACTCCATTCGCAACGAAATGCAAGAACTCGACAATCTGACCTCCGGGAGCACACGCGATTACGCATGGGGCGTGGCGGTTGAGACCGCGGGACAGCTACTGGGAGCCAAAGGCAACAGAAAGGTTGCCGCGCAAACTTACCTGAATTCTGTGCGAGCCGAGCTCAAAGGTCACCAGAAGACCATTCGGAAAGTGCAGAAGGCAATGCTGAAGGCCAATCGACGTGATGAGGACACGTGGGTCGACGCCAAGGACGCGGACGCTCGCTACCAATCCGTCCTGGATTACCTTGATGACATATTCGAACATCTGCAGAAGGGGACTTTGCAAGAGGCGGTTGACGAGCTATTGCTCTCGTGTACCTCATTTGGACAGGAACCTTAATACACACATTTCGGTTACACTTGATAGAAGAGTTTCGATATGTACATTGTTGGGCTAAAAGACTGCTTAAAGACACTGCACTAACAAAGTACTAACGAGGTACCGGTAAGATTGCGATCTCCCCGCGCTGCTTGGCTGCCGTGAATTTTCCGAGGGCTGTGGCATAGTTCGAGAACGACTCATGCACAGCGCGCTTGATTCCAAGCGTATTGATGGCGCATTCGAGACTGTGAGAGTAAGAAGTCGGTGACTTTGGACGAGAGTTCTGCTGGGTCGAACTCACTAAGTTCGGTACACTCCAGGGCTCAACCCGCGATAGACACAATACCAGCGTTTATTGGGAATACCGATGTTTAGGGGCGTCGCGAAGGGATGATTGATAGCGGGTGCAGCATGTGGGGCCTGCCAGTCTATCGTCACGCGGCGGCCATTTACAATTCTAGCAACCCAGCCCCGCGCTTTCGCATACTGGTACGCACGGTCCGCCTCGGCTTGGCGAGCGTACCCGAGAAAAACGGCTCCCGATACCTCATGAACGTGAATTTTAGCGAGAGTCCAAGTAGCGTAAACGCCCGGTGTCAATCCGATGAAGACGACAATAACTTTGGGTCCACGCGATCTTGATTTGACCCGCTTGGTAGTGGCGCGGATCTTGCCATTCGGACTTTGTGAAGCTGCCATCGCAGCAGTGGACCTGGCAAAGGCCATATGAGAATTCGTTGAGGGAGTGACAAGGACGACGCACCAATCAGAAAAGTCTTGGCCGGCCCCAACCAGCGTGTAACTGGTCTGATCCTGTGGAGCAATGGCGACGGGAGTTGGAGCGCGACCAGGTACAGCTAGAGACGCTCTGGATGAGTCTTCTGCCGCACAGTGTGAAACATCCAGGATCTCACCTCGAGGTCGCGGGACTAGCTCGGCATCAGAGAGACTGGCGATGAAGACGAAAAACTCCTCATCGCCCTCGAAATCTGAATCGGGGAAGTCTTCGCTTGCGGTCAGATAACCATCACTGGCGGTCTCGCCGTCGCTAGCAGAACCGTCATTGTCTTCCTCGTCAGACGAAGTTAGAACAATAAGTGGGGTGGCTCGGGGATCCAGAGACATATCGGTTGCAAGTTGAGATAGGGATGTTATGTATTGGGCAGGAGACTTGGACTTTATACAAGAATGAATACACTACGTCCGAAATGGAAAGTCGGGTAAAGTTGAGGTTCTATCCGAGGTTATTGAAGATGTAATGACGCATGATTGGGACGAACCGTACCTCAGGAATCAGGAGATCACTTTGACAGCACCAGCAGCGAGAGCGTTGTTGAACTCTGCTACCGCATCTTGTTGGGGCTTCTTGACTCGCCACTTCGTGCTTGCCTTCACACCAACGGTAGCGGCGTCAGCAAGTGCCCTGAAAAAATAATAAGTTGAGAAGAAAGATTACGGGAGAGTCGAAACAACGGACGGGTTTGGGAAAACACCAACGTAAGATCCCCTGGTGACGATGAACCACTTCTTGCTGGTGTGGCGCCCATTGACTTGCAGGGGTTGAGTTGGGACAGTGGTGAGACAATCTCCTACGGCGGGGCCAGTCGGAGCGACCGGCGTTGAGAAAGAGGGGATGGACGCCTCGAGAACGTTTCCGGCAACAGTGAGACCTACAGGTCAAGGATCTCAGCAAAGTCAAGGTTCTCAGACGAAGGTATGACTTACCGGCAGTGACGACAAACTCGACTTCATCCTCTTCGTCGCTGTCCGCAGCCAGGACCGCGCCACCCATGCTGCCCTCAATGGGCTCTGCTTTGATATGGTCCTCGACATCCGAGTCGATGAAAATGGCATGACGACCGTCATGCCCTGGGGAGGTAGGCGTGTCCGGCACGACGGTGCTGGGCTTGCGAATGACGCGGACAGGCGTCTTCAGGATATCCAAGTCAATGGGATGGGCTTCATCACGCCCAGGCGATGTTGGCGTCACAGAGCGGGTGCCGGCTACGGGTGTGCTGGATCGACCAACCGGCGCCGGCGTGCGTGAGCGGGAAGGGGAGGACATTGAGGGGGATTAGTTGAGTTGTCGAACGTCCATAATTGTGAGGCGAATTTGACTGTCGGCCAAGGATAACCCAATTTTAACCCTGATCATAAACCTCATGGCGCACAATTCCCCCGATTTTCAACTCATGAAATCGTTCAGAAGTGGGCCGGCACGCTCCAGATACGGAACAATTAGCAATAGGGGAAAAACATTGGGATTCTGTCTGGAAGTGTCGAAACACCCGGTCAAAGCGTCTCCTCTTCGGCACCATCGCCTGGACTGGACGCGTTATGCCGCGCAAAAAAGTCGTCAAGCAAACAAAGGCGAAGCGCGACAAACTCTCGCTGAAGGGTTGGGCAGTTGGACCTCGGGCCGTCTTCCTGGACGCCAAGGTCGAGCCGTACACCGATGCTCTGGAGTCCGGCGCGGTAGCTGAGAAGAAATTCCTGCAAGCCGTTTACCATGAGTACTTCTGGTTCTGTCCTTGGACGGTGCCGGACGACGAAGAGCCAGTCCCACCTACCAGTGTTTACGATCCCCACGCGGACCACATTCCCGAAGACTTGACGGACGAAGAGATGGCTGCCAAACGGACGCGCATCGATGTCCTGAAGTCTGTAAGTCTACGCCTGTTCTCCAATTTTGTGACCAATGTGGCGACTTACAAGTATAATTCAACAGCGCATTCAGCGATACCTGCGTTATCGCGCGCAAAAGCTTTGTCGCCTTCGCATTCTGGCGCGCACGGGCGTTCTCGAGGACGCGTACGCCGTCTTGATGGGCAAGTTGGCCGGACTGTCGCGTCCTGGAAAGAAGCGTCAGGCCTTTCAACAGTGGTGGCATTACGAAGGTGGGCCATTGATTGATGAAGCCCTCCAGGCGACGTCGGGGACGACGCTCGCGGGCTTGGAGGATGGCGGCGTGGCTGCGGAGGACATGCCGGTGGTAAATCAGGCGTACCGCGCAAAGATTGCTCGCGACATGTTCGCCGACCTACCCGAGGAAGTTCGCGACGCCTGGGAGCAATCGGCGGTAGAAGAGGCCACCACAAAGAAGGCGGAGTACCTCAAGAAGCTTAAGGGACCCCTAGCGACAACCTACGAGGAACGCGCCGAGTAAGTCTTTGAATTCAATTCATACGCCACAAGTGCTGATGCTTACTCGACAGCTGTATCCGAAATCTCTCCCGTTTCGTTGCACCTATCGCAAACGGTCTTCGTGAGGCGACGGGGATGCATGTTATAATCATGGTGGCTGGCCCGACCCCGAAGTTGAAGGGCGAGATGGGGGTAACGACGTGAGTGTCGCCTCTCGCATTCATTGCAATTGATACTCATCGGGGTATGTCTAGAGTAACATCAGGGAAAAATCTCGATATCAACCCAGTGTCCGTACCACATTGGAAGCCGGATGAGTTCAATCATTTCCGGGAGGTCGTCCTGAAATGGTGCGAGTCCGCGTACTCCCCCGCGGACAAGGCGGCGGCCAAGCGTGCCTGGGGGCCAGGTGCAACACCTCGCGATGGGGAAGCGTTGTTGCAAGCTCCAGCGCCTCCCACTGCGAGCTCTGTCGCCACTCCCTCGCCTCCCACTGCGAGCACCGGTGCGACTCCTGCTCCTATTCCCTCTCCGACAATTGGAGTGGCCCTGGACGTTCAAGCAGTTGATACCGAGATGTCCGAGGCGGCAATCAGAGCTGAGGCACGCTCAGGCGATGATGGAGGGTTTGGATCAGACGATGAGGACGATGACAGGGACGAAAGTGATGACGAGTCCGATCTGGATTCAGACGAAGAAGGATACGAGGCGGGGAAAGGCGGCAAGCGCAAGGCCGGCGGGGATGGAGATGAGGTGGCGGCGAGGAAAAAGATACGCCTCTCCCAGTACGAGATCGACCGCGAAGCGAACATTGCGCGCAACAAGTTGTTGTTGGCGCCGCTGAACGCTGAGATCCAGGCTGCGATGCCGTGGAATCAGCTTGATACAACGACGGCAAAAACGCGGAGGAAGAAAAGGGCGAGGGCCGAGAAGGACAAGAACGACGCCACTGCAGGCCCCCTCCGACGGTCTGCTCGCAAGTCTGGCGGCGAATTGGTCACTTCCACCGCGACGTCTCAGATGCAACCTGACGAATCATTCCCTTCGCAAGAAGCTCAGCCGCCAGTTCCTCAAGCGCTACAGTCGACTGGATCGCCTACGCCTGCTGCGACGGCTCCGTCTCAATCCACCACGATGCCAGAAATCTCTGTGTCCGACCCGCCGGCAATCGCGATGGGTAGCGGTAGTCCTGCAGATGGCAATACTGAGTCAGATTCGCTTGCTTCGAGGGGAGATGATGATATCTCTCGCACCATTCCAGAGTCAACACCACCGGGACTTTCTGCTAGTCCTCCTTCCCACTCCAACGCAGCCGGCTCGGAGCCAGATCCCACTTCCCTCTCCAATGTCAACGCCCAGGAGCGAGGCTCTACTACCGGCTCCATCACGCCAACCGGTATACATGCTGCTGAAGGAGAAGGATTTGTGACTGCTCAACGTCCTGCGCCACGTCGGCTGGACCCCGGATTGTCGTCGTTGAGTGCCGACGAACGGACACGCATAGAACGCGCGCCTGCGTGGTTTGTATCATCCTGGGTGATCCTGGAGGAGAATAAACTGGGCGCAGAATGGCGCATGCTGTTGGACGGCTTCGCGCGGTTGGAGATGCCCGGAGACTTTACGATGTCCATTGGCGGGCTGCCCAAGCAGCTGCGACCAGGGGCGCTGCAGACCTGGATTTCCGTGGGCCGACTGACGAGGAAGACTGTGATGCCGTCCCTGTTGGCTGCCGAAGTCGAGCGGTTCCAGAAGCAGTACCTGGCGTACTGGGATTCTCTTCAGCCGCCGTGGAGACGTCGTGGCGAGGACAATGTATGGTTGCGTGATTCGTATGGGGATGATTGGGGCGTATTGACATGTAGAGGCGCCAATGGATGGCTAAGCCTCCTCGCGTGTTTGCTTTGGTGGGGATCTTCCGTGGTAAGATCGGTGAAGAATCGGAAGCTTTGGTTGGATGCCGTCAACGACGCATCGTGGATGATGGAAGGGTTGCTGGCGGCGAGAAATTAGCACGCCTGTACGTTGGACGTAATATACTTACTCTTGTTGCTGCACTACATGTCGGTGGTTGAGGTTGAACGGAGTAAGGCAGAATCAGTAGGCAGGCATTTTGTTTTGGTTGCTCAGGCGGCGATTACGTCACAACGCCAACGGTAGCGCACACAGCGTACAACCGTGGCTCAACGGTTGTACTAACCGCCGCGGTTAGGCATCGTAACTCCTCCCTCTCGAGTTCGATTCGGCTGGGTGTTTTCTTTTGATGCTTTCAATCACGGCCGCTTTTTTTTTTTCAATGTTCACCCTTCGAAAATGAATCTTTACACTGACTTTTTGCGGAATAGTAACATATATACTCTCACCTGAACATTTGCGGACGGTTGATTTTCACCGAAGTCCCGCAATCGGGACTACGGCCCGGATGTCTACGTCATGTTCGACTTGCATATTTTGGACTTCATGCGCCGGCTGATGAAGAGTGCTCGACGAGCGCTGACGAGCAAGTGACAGCAGCCCGCGTTGCTGATAAGCACGATAGCCATAAGGGAGCTGGACTTACTGTAAAAGTTTAGTTTTTTTTTGTCAGTTTGTGTGGCGCATTTCTCGGGATGGATAAAGTACGACGATGGCCGGGGAGAGCTCTCATAAGCGGGGCAACGATCATATATTCATTAGACTTTTTACATGTGGGACCCTCTACGCAGACCAGGGAACGGTAACGATACGAAGCGGCCGCATTTTCAGAAGCGGACCAGCGGCGGGTACGGCCTTTTTTGGGATCCTGGGGCGGCTATTGACATGTCAGTCACAACGGCGAGTCGCCGTGAGCGCATATAAGCCCATTTCTCGGCTGGTACGACGGTATGGCGGGAGGGGCGGGCGGATCCGTCGAGCAGGGCGGCCGGGAGGGCGGGCGGAGCCAATCTGTCGCCGGGATCAATGTCCAGTGCCGGGATACAGCTGAGCAAGCCGCGAGCGGTGCCGAGGGGAGGATACCAGGCCCAAGTCCAAAGCGGAAGGACCCTGATATAGGGCGCACGAGCGGGGAGGTCGACGACGAGCTACCCCGGGTCCAGCAGCGCGGAGGGCGGTAGGCTATCGGTTATGACCGGGCATCCTAATACCCGATGGCTGGGTGGCTGTGCATGCATCGAGTACGGTGGTTGTTCCCTTGCTGTGCCAGGCTAGGTCCCTGTGAGATGAATATAGTTATGTAGGCTACAGCCTGGGACTAAAGCCTTATTCTTACAGCTAGGGCTCGAGATCAGGGCAAGCAGAGATGTTGGCATCGTCGTGGGGCGTAGGAGAACGGTTCTGGGGACCTTCTCCGGGGGCAGCGCCATTATAGCTGCGCGCGCAAGCGCTCGTTCCCGCACCCAATCTCTGGGACTTCTGGGATATCAGCAATAGGCTTTCAAGAAGCGCACCTGGGTTCAGAGAATAGACTCACTTGAATGATTCTGCAGATCATTCCGCGAGACCCTGGGATCTGTACCTCAGATGGATATCTGAGGGTACAGATATGGGGGCTTGAGCACTCAGATGGGGGTTTGGGCTCGCAGGGAGTCCTGACTGCCCGGAAAAGACACAACCACGGTACCGAGCGCGTGGCGCGGGTACTGTTCAGGGCTCGGGGAGCTCGAACGACGAAATCATGACCGATGCCGGCGGCAATGAAAAAATCGATTTCTGTACGATCAGATGCGCATTCTCGAGGACATCTCAGGACGAGTATCGAAAATATACGCCACACAAAATCGGTCATGTGACCCGGACAACAAAACATCGTCTTTACGATACAAACACTTCTGTCTACTCAGAATTCTCTCCGGACGCGTCTTCATCGAGGAAAACACGTCTCGTCCCTCCCGTAGCAGGTTCCGATCCATCACGCCCTCTGTCGCAACTACACTTTGGCTCTAACAAGGCTCGGGGAGTCTTGTAGAAAGCATCGACGCGACCGTAGGAGCCCATAAAGAAGATCACTCTTTCGTTTCTCGGGACGAGAAACTTAAAAAGGGGATATTGTCATGATGTGGCCTCACCGTAGATCAAGGCCCTCCACTTTGGTCACACTTTGGCGTCCTGACACTACGGCTATACGAACCAGCGCCACACCGGAAGATGCCGAGAGATATATCAAGGGGTTGAGGGTTCGATCCCTTATGGCGACAGAACCGGGATCCTGAAGTCCCGCCCTTGTCGGGCTTACCGCCCTCCCGGATACACTTTGGAGCGAGCACACATGGTGTAAGACACCCCGGGAATATACTTAGGCCGCGTGAGTCAGGCGGGAGTCGGTACCCGACCAAACCCGCCTTCCCGACCAATGGGCGGTCATCGATCTGTCGGGCGGTCATCGGGATGTCGGGATCTCCGTCATCCGCAGCGTCGGACCACTCCCGACGCATCAGGAGTATGTGGTAGAAGCTTCGAGAAGAGGAGCGATGAGCAAGCATGGGATTAATATAAATACAGAGACAACGCTGTACTAGCTACTCAGACTTCGTCCTTAACCAGTTTTCCCCATACAACTCCGTTGGGCACTCTGAGCTCTCTGTGGTAGGACTCACCCACATGTCTCCCTTCGATACCTCCGTCAACGTCGTGGACCCCGACGAGAGAAGGCTCTCCGACGCCACACCTGGGACTAGGTCCGGCGGCGAGCCTTGTACCTTGGGATTAGGTTCCTACGGTATCTCGGTCTCTGACAAGATGGATGTGCGACCATCGAGGGATCCTACGACTGGTACAGTACGACCAGTCGAGCACAATACGAGGATGTACGTGGTACGCTCGCAGGAAAGCTATGGGTTGACTACAGGGGTAGTCTCTCATGAGCGAGTCCATGTCACGGCAGGACCAGGTCGTAACAAGCGTGCACGATGACTACAAGTTGTTGTATCGGCAATCTTGAAGTTTGAACAGTATCTGACAACAGGAGACACCAATGAGACTGCTTGGGGGCTCGTCCAAATTTGTTGGTTCAAAAGTCAGTTACAGATGGTGCTCGGTCTTTGCAGATGTTGTCCATAAGCAGCCAGGAAACAGGGCTTGTCATGATGTCCAATTCCCATGCCAAGTCAAAGATAGTATCAAAAACAGGAGCACCCAGAGGCATGCGGAAGTTGCTCTAAGTAACAGAGATTGATGTTGTATGTGAAGATCACGGTTGAACTACAGTTGTTGAGAGACAGAACTTCGAAGAGGTAACAGTTGGACAAAGGCCAAGTGTTCCTTGTAGCAGAATAAGAATGTGTATTTCTGTTGAACGCTCATTGATGTACACTTGGCTCTACTATGGTAGGTTGTTACTTGTGTGTTTATTCATTTTTCTCAGTATTATTACTGTGCGGCGGTTGTGCCATTGATAGATAAGAGATGTATGGATTATGATTAGGGAGGATGCCTGATGGTATAAGAAACCCTAGGTTTTGATACAACTGGGGTTTTGTGAGGTTTAGCAGTATTGCTACAGACCAAAGCATTGAGACGACACTCATTGTCACCTGAGAGCTGACACTAACACTGACAGGAGTTATGGATGCTGCTTTGATAGACTCACCAATGTCAATGCTGTGCCGGCACTGCGGGGTAGGGTGGTGCAGTGAACCCTAGGTTTTGATACACCTAGGGTTTACTGCAGTTATTAACAGTATTGATACGGTATTGAAAGGTCAATGGTAGGTTTGGAGGTTTCAATTCCAGCACGTGATGGCCATGGTGCTGCTGGGCAAGCCTGAGGCCCATGACAAGAGGGCGGGAATGGGGCGGGAGGGCGGCGCGCCCTCATGTGTGTGTATCACATGCCGGTACCAAAACCGTTACTAACAGTTTCAAAACTAGAGCAAAATTGGGGTCAGTTAGTAATGGTTTCAAACCGGAGGCCGAGGTTTACTGCGCTACCCTACTGCCAGGCTGCGGCCAAAAGTCTCAAAATTACAATGAAAATTGGAAAATCCGAATTTCGAGATAGGGTGGCAAAGTAAACCATAGGTATCGGTACCGGACCGGTTTGTGACGGTTTGTTACCGGTAACTTACTGGTAAGATACCTCGGCACCTGGGGAGGAGGTAACTTACCTCCACATGATGCTTTCACGTGACTGATTCACGTGAGAGGCGCGCAGCGCGGCGGGAAGTGGCGGGATGGCATGGGAAGGTGTGGCAGGGCTCAAAACATCTAAATGGGGTGGTATTTGAAGCTTGAGACTAGGGGTTGGCATTGAGAGGTAAAATGCAATGATTATGAGCTACAGGAACAAAATTCTCATGTCCTTTTGAGCTGGGCGGAAATTGCGCCACAAACATCATGTGAAACAGTCATGTGACTATCGGACGGTAACTTACCGTATCGATACCTGGGGGGTCCGGATGGGTCGGTAAAAAACCGGTAAGATACCGAGGGGGAGGTTTACTTCGCCACCCTATAAAATTTGAAAAATTAAGAATGAATATCCTCCTATGCGAAGCGGGACGCAAAATGATTCCCTCTAGCCGACTTGAACGACTGACCTCATCATGGTAGAACGGTACTAGTGATGCGCTCTACCGCTGAGCTAAGAGGGACATGCGCATGGAGTTGTGGCGTAGTCTATGGCTGCACATGCCTGATTGCAGTATTGGTCGCAGTCCGACTACATTACCATTTTCACTAGAGCTGGCATGTGGAGAACAATGTCGATCTCATGTCTATGATATGGTATGTTACTTTCGTTGACAACGAGATATAGCCTATCCCTATACTCGTGTTTCCCGTGCCATGGCATATAGCGCATTGCGGTCGCTGCTCTCATCAACGAGGGATTTGAGTTTCCCGCCCGATATCTCCAACAGTGCCTTCGGAGAGTCAAACTCGACTAAGCGCCCCGCGTCAAGGACCATCTTAAGGTTGTTGAGCCACAACATTCCCAAAGAGCTGGAGTGGAGAACGTACAATCTTATCCGCATCCATGATAGTCTGCAGACGGTGTGCGACCGTAATGAGCGTAACGTCGCCCGCACCCAACTCATTTCTCAACGAGTTCTGGATGATCGAGTCCGTCTTGTAGTCGATTGCTGATGTCGCCTCGTCCAGGATAAGCAGCTTGCTGCCGCGCACAATGGCGCGAGCCAATGCAATGATCTGTCGCTGCCCGACGGAGAGGTTGTTGCCGCCAGAGGAAATGGAAGTGTCGAGGTTGATGTGGCTTTCCGGCTTGTCGGCGTGGTCTGCCTCTTCCTGTAGAGCGAAGAGCCCAGAGGAGCGAAGAGCATCGTTGAGAGTCGCGTCGTCATACTGGGAGAAGGGGTCAAGATTTTGGCGAAGGGTGCCGGAGAGAAGCTCGGGCTACGAAGACGAGGTTAGCACCAATCAGTCAGAGAGCAGACACCACATACCATCTGTGGGATAATGGTTATACTCTTCCTCAAAGCGTCGAGGTTCAATGACGAAGTAGAGAGTCCATCGTAGATCACATTGCCCTCAGTGAAAATGCACCGGAGAAGGGACAGCGTGAGTGAACTCTTCCCAGATCCCGTACGACCAACGACTCCAACGCGCTCTCCTGACTTCAATTCGAAAGAGATGTCTTGCAGGACCTTAGGGCCTTCTGGCGAATAACGAGCTGAAAGGTTCTCGACGACGAGACTGCCGCTGGCGGGCCAGTAGGCCGGAGGAGTTCCACGTTCGGTTGGTTCTGCCTCTTGCTCGATGGTAAGGTAGTGCTGAATACGTTCCAGACTGTTACCTACGATCACCACTAATTCAGTCTCGAAGGCCATTGACATCGACAAGAGAGGTTGCTTACCCTGGACTTCAAATTCGTTCAAGTTTCTAATCCACCATAAGATCAAATTACTGAAACCGACTGTCGATAACAAAGTCAGATGACTTCACAGTAAAGTCCAAAGAGTAGACATACTGGCCATGTTCAACGAGAAACCAGTGGTCGCAGCCTCCTGGTCGAGGAAATATACCAAATATGTAGCGAGTGCGGCGGCAAAGAGACCACCGAGGGCATCGACACGGATGCAGATCCAGCGGTTAAGGTTGAAGTTTACCCGCGATGCGCGCGCGTACTTGTTGAGACGTTGAAGTGACTCCTTCATGAAAGCCTCTTGTACTCCATAAGCGCGAATCGATGCTATAAACAACGAAAGTTAATTGATGCCATAAGACTAGTCGTAAAACATACTCAGGCCGTTGATGGCAGCACCAAAACTACACAAAAAACGTCAGCCGCAGTAGGTAACTAAGAGCTCGCAGCAACGTACTGAGAAAGAACAGGTGCCTTGGCATTGGACATCTCACGCTTGACTGAAAGCTGAGCTTTGATGTAAATCTGCCCACAAATTCCTCCGGCGATGAACACGAAGATGGCAGGTACCATAAAGACGGGAGTGACAGTCACGATGGCGAAGAATTTGACGAGGAGCATAACGGTTAGGTCAACGACGAATAGGAAACACATCGCGACGGGGCCGTCAACTGTGGACATCAACGTCAATTCATTCGAGAAATGTGTATGTGTTATCATACCTGCGCGAATATCCTGAGTGCATCGTGCGATGATACGCGACGTCGGGGTGGTGTCCAGCCACCTGGAGGTTGAAGCATTGGTTCATAACTTATCTGTAAGTAAAAGACGAAACGAAATTGACCTTAAAGTGGTACCCAACACCGCCTTGACGAGTCTGTGATGGATGGTCCTTGAAGCCCGAATGGCTCCTCCGAAATACACCAAGATACACAGCGAGTAGACAAGAACCGCGATAGCTGCAAGCACAGCATAGACGCCAATATAGCTGAAGAGAGATCAGTTGGGCGACTGTTGAATACAAACGAACATACTAGAACACGGAAACATATGCCCCGTCGGTGCCCTCATACTGCGACGCCCAATATCCCAGCCACCAGGTCTGCGCCGTATTTAGGAACTGGGTTATCGCCAGCCCGCCGATGAAAGTCAAGAAGAACAGCCAGACGTGACTACCACCGAGTGCATGGAAATAGAGTTTCACTGTTTCGCAATCAGTACCGGAAAAAGAAAAGAAAAGAAACGTACAAGCCGTCCAGCTAACGTGTCCGACCTCGACCTCCTCTTCCATGATCAGTTGTCCACTCGGTTTGTTCGTCTTCGCAGGTTCTGGCGCCTCCACGTCAATTTCCTGCTCGGCGTGCTCGATAACCTCCTCTTCTTCCTTCACCTCTGCTTGAAGCGACTGGTCCTTCGTCAAGGCGTCGCTCAGAGTACCTTGGCTAACGATACGACCGTCCTTCACCGAGACAACAAAGTTCGCGAGGGGTTGGGTGAGGGCTATATTGTGGGTCTGTGAGATCGATCAGGTCACGGGCAGTATGATCGAGGAGCCATGAACTTACGACGAGGATGATCGTTCTGCCCTTGGCTAGGTCGCCAGAGAAACACTTATCAACGATCCACTTCGATGTGTGCACACTGTCGCATCGTTAGATGCATATGATGATAAGAGAAAGGTGTACGCACTCAAGCGCGGCCAGTACATCATCCAACAGGATGATCTCAGCCGAAGAGTACATCGCCCTATTTGCTCACTATCAGCTCCGAAGTGTATCCTCTCCTGGTAGAACGCACCTAGCCAAAGTAACCCTAGCTTTCTGTCCGCCACTCAGCGTCAAGCCCTTCTCGCCGACCTCAGTCTTGTCACCCGCTTCGAACAACGTCAAGTCCCTCTCCAATCCACACTGGTATATAACCTTCTTGTACCGCGCTTCCTCAAACACGGAGCCAAAGATGATGTTTTCCTGCGATTTCTTGTTAGCCAGCCAATACGAAAAGGACATGCGGTCAGCACGAACCCTGATGGTCTCGTTTTGGACCCAAGATTGCTGCGCAGAGTAGGCGACTCCTTTATCTCTGGGTAGATTGAACCAGCCGCGCGGTGCCGATGGGACAAAGTGCATCTCGCCTACACAATTACATTGTTCAATACCAACATGCCAGGACCCGCCGAAGCCACGTACCGAGCAACGCCATAAGCAACGATGTCTTCCCAGACCCGGTCGGGCCCACGACCAAGTTGACCGCACCCTTCTTAAACAGGAGCTCCTCTTCGATCTTCAACACGAACTTGCGCTTCGACGGGGTCGTCTCAGCATCGGCAGACCAGACGAAAGACGCGTTGTGGAATCCGACTTTCGATTCGTCGGGCAAGGACGAATGGGAATCAGTCGCCGTGTAGGTGTCGAGCAATTCCGTCTAAGCGTTCATCAGTGGGATGTGATGAGAGTGCAGATCATGGGAAGACCAACCTCGTGCAAGAAAGTGTTCATACGGTCAAGGGAAACTTTCCCAGCCATAATGTCGGTGATGGTCGCGAAGATCATATGAAGTTGGTCCCGAAAAGAATCGAACACCGACATGCTCGAGAAGACTATCGACGCGCTCAGCTTTTGCTTCATGACGACAGTCTAAAGAGATCCCGACTTGAGTAATCTCATTGTATGCATACGGTCAGAATACATACACTGTAAAGCAACGGTTCAGATCACCATCGTAGGAAGATCACAGAAACACCACTCACTGGAAGCCAAACGTCGCCACCATCGTAACGAGTGAGATCAGAAAGTTGACCGTTCCATTGACGAGTTCCAGAATCTGTCTGCGGCGGACCCAGAAGAGCTCGTCCTCGCGTTTGTCGGCAATCTTCCCGTCCATCTTCGCCTCCCAGCCAAAGAGCTTGACCATGCGAAGGGAGGTGAGTGCTGAAAGACAGTGGATCAGCGAAGCGAGGGGGAGGGCAAAGGAAGATGACTTACTCTCAGTGACAAGCTGTACCCGTCCATCCGTTTTCTTCAACCTATTCTCTTCAATCGTCTGGGTGTACTTGGCGACGAGCCCAGGTACGGGCAGCATCATGATCACGAAGCCCAATCCGACAATCGCGCTACAAAAGAAACGGCTATGGTGAGAGGCAATCGAAGAACCCCAAGTAAATAGACGAACCTCCACCCAAGGACCGTATATAAGAACACCATGCATAACACCAACTGGAAGGGCGTATACACGACGAGTAGGAGGAAGTTCCGGGCGCCAACGATGTTCATCAAGTCCGTGGTGACCAGGTTGTTGATCTTACCAACGAGGTTGCTCGCGTCAGAGTCCTCCTTCTCCACCTCAGCAGTGGCGGTCTCCTCCGAGTTGACACTAGACGCGCTGCTATCATGGACGGTTCCATCGTCCGACCCCTCAGACGGAGACGGAGTAGATGCGACAGAGGCTGTGGCCGAGGTAGTTTCGGGCGCGGTGGCTTTTATGCGAATGCGGAGTGAATGTTCGAACGTGAGCTGTGTGAGGATCTCTTCAGTGAGGACGAACAGACGCGTCTGGATGAGTCTTAAGCTTCGGTATGTAAACGGACGAACACACGTCTATCACTCACAGCTATGAAGATATACCACTGGAGCGACACAGAAGCCATGACCGGTCCGAGGAACAGCCCACAGATCCACACCCATGGCCGAATGATGGCATTCTCTCCTCCAGTCTCGATGTAGGCAAGAAGACGATTCAGGCCAACGGGTCCCGCAAAGCCAGATATAACCCAAAGCTCAACCATGAGCAGCATGACAAGATAATCCTTACGGAAGACGCGCATGAGTCCGAAAAAGATATGGCGTTTCTTGGCCCCAGAGAATACATCAACGTGCTAGACTACATATCAGCGGCAGACGGGTTCATGCATTGGAGGGACGTACACGAAAGCTGATTTTCTTGAGGTGCCCAGCATCGTCGTAGTCGGCGAGTGGAGGCAACGCGTCGAACGGTAGATGAGGCATCGAATACGCCTTGAAGATAATCGGGTCGAGGTAGTAATGAACAGCGAGGGAGAAGATAGATGCGGTTTGCTCGGCGTTCGCCTCAGGCATAGGGTTCTGCGCGAAAGGTGAACGATTGTTCACGAAGGGTGATTCGAGGTGATGGGTACCTTGGGGTCGAGTGGGATATACGGCCGAGGAATGCCAAGAGGGATGACAACGCCAACGAGAACGATGAAGGCAATCTGGACCCAGAGGATCCTACCTTGGAAGCCATCTTGCACGACTTCGGTGAAGGTCATCAGAGGGAAGACGTCGCGGTAAAAGTACACGGCGAACGTGACGAGCATGACCAGATTGAAATGGCGCGTGAAGATGCGGCTCCAGGACGGTTGCGCTATAACGGCACTGGATGCCAAAAGTGCCGCATACGCCTGGATGATTGTCAGGTAAATGACCGGCAGTGGATAGGGCAGCGACGCACGAAAACAAGACAACCACTGATTCTCAAACAATCGTCGCCTGACAGAGTTGATGCCGACAAAACGACGAGGACGATGCTCGCGACCATCCTTAGCAGCATGCATGCGAATGCAGCCTGCCCGCCGAACGCCTTGATGCGCCCTTGTCCGTTGTCATCTGCGCGTTTGGTCGCTAGTCGGTATACAATGTGGCCAAAGAGAGTGAGCGCCGAGGCGGCAGCGGCATAGACGGGAATAATGAGTGTGTCCTTGAGGACAGCGGGCCTATACGCATTGCGAGTCCGTTATCTTTCTTGTCTTCGCTGCCGTCAACACGCACCTCGGGGCGTGAGGCAGGATAGCCGTCCAGAGCGAAGGCGCGAGGGCGGCCTGACTGACGCTGAATGGATCGACCTGCATTGTCGTGGCAGACGGAACGCAAAGCCAGGAGCGGATTTATTCGCCATTTGTTGCATGGGTGGTAGATTTGAAAAAGGATCGGGCTTACTGCATCACTATTACTATGTATCAGATAACACTTAAGCGCCCGCCGCACGTGGCCACATGCCGCCACAATCGAGGTCTCTTCTCGAACGTACAACGACCTCGACTTACAATTCTAGCAGCTCGTTGTCGTCGATTCGTCTCACGTCTTATGTCCCAGCTATTTTTTGGGGGGTCTGAGGTCGTACACATTCATGCTTTAGACCGGCATTACACCCCGCCCCCTCATCGATGGGGGCCTGCTTATCTGCAAAGCGCTCGCTCTCATTCTTCTCCGGAGCGAGAGAGTTTGCTCAGCACAGTATAAATTAGCTTACGTTAAGCTCCCCCATGATCAGTGATTTTGACGCCACACTGTTCAGTTACGCGCTTGATCAACAGGAATTTCGGCAAGATCATTCGCACTCATTCGGACCGACGCGTCTGTCACGTCCTGGCGTCTGACTGCATAGGTAGGTTAGGATCCATTCCTGTGCATTGTCCACGAGCGTACAGTTCACAAGCAAGCAATCATGAAGTTGATTGATATTTACCGCCGAGTTACCGTCAGCTTGCGGGCACACGCTCACGTCCAGCTGGCGATGTCGATACCTTGGAGGCGCGTTATAGTCACTTGGATCCTCGCAGATATAAGTTACAGCTCGTCGTGAGACGGTGTCACGGTGTCAGTGGCTGCAGACGCGATCATATTGAGGCTAAGTTATCCTGACTTGGACGGAGCTGGTGCTGAATTCAAACGCTCGGATGCCTTCGTTCTGTGTACTCACCCGAGACCGCTGCTTGGCCGGTCAATGATGAAATGGAAGATGAGTTCGGACATATTGGTGACCACTACAGGTCGTGAGACGAAGAATACAAAAAGACTGCGCTCACGGTGCATGGAAGTCCAAGGAAGGTCATCAAGGATAGTCAGGCCTAGTCGCTGATGCTACTATGATAAGTTCAAACCGGCGCCATTGACGAGGTTGCGAGATGGTAAACACTCCGTAGAGAATTGTCGTGGCGGGAAACTGGCGGGATGGCGGGACGGAAGTAGACGAGCCAATGAGCCCGAATCGAAGTGTACTCGGTCTACAAGAAAGTGTTTGGATATATGTAAGTGTTAAATTGTACCCTTGTTTGTTCAGTTATCCGTGTGGGGCTATTCAATGATCAAGTGTTTGGCAATCAGGTAAAAGTCAAGTTAGGGGATTAAGTTATTGCATTGCGAACTAGGCCAAAATGGATGCGGAGGGGCATTACACTGCTCTTCCACCCCCACTCCCGCTCCTTGCCGTACCACATTTAGTCAGATCTCGGGCTCGGGCTATGATCAGCTGGTCTTGTCATTCAAGTTGCCCGCCGGTGACCATTGATTTCTCGTTTATAAACAGCCATACGCTTCCTGGCGTCTCACGCTGTCATTTTAGCCCAATCCCCACACAACTCATATCGAACATGTCCAACACAGACGGAGCAAAGACAGCCATCGTCCTCATCGACGTGTAGGTCTTCAGACCTTATTTCCGTCCTCCTCCTCATTACATCCGCCAGATTCAACGAGTTCCTGCACCCAGATGGGAAGATCTACCCGAACATAAAGCAAAACCTCGCCGAGGTGAACGCCACCGCGAACATCAAGCGCGTCGTCGCGTGGGCCCGGCTTCCCGAGAACAAGATCCCCGTGTTCTATGCGCTCCACCATCTCACGCACGAGCACGACTACGAGGCATGGCGGTTCCCGACAGATATGCAGGTGAACATAAATGAGCAGAAGTTGCTCGAAGTTGGAACGTTCGGCGCGAAGATCTTTGAGGGGTTGGAGCCGGACTATGGGAATGGAGACGTTGTCACGACCGAGCATTGGAATTTCAGGTATGCAGACTCATTGGAATGGAGGAGAATCAATCTTCATTGACGCTGCTGTCTCCCCCAGTTGCTTCGCGAACACGGACCTGGACTTCCAACTGCGCAAGCATGGTATTGAAAAGTTGATCGTGATGGGCATGCTATCCCATGCATGCGTCGAGTCTACTGCGCGCCATGGTGTCGAGAAGTAAGCCTTCACCCATTCGTTCTGTCCGCCAACTGATTGGTCGCTTAATCAGCGGATTCCATGTTACTTTGGTGTGCGTTGTCCCTTTCAATCGATAGTAAGATACCTCTGACCGAGTCGCTGTTGGTACAGAAAGGACGCCACTGCGACGTTCAACAAGAATCTCTATGAAGCAGGAATGACAGTCTACCCGCTCATCGCTCACGCTGTGAAGACGGCCGAAGAGATTGTATCTGGTGCGAAATGATCAGACACGGTTTGGACACGTATTTCATAGTCTAGTGCAGAATGATAAGCACTGTCCGATGATCACCCTAAAGTCCATATGCTGCGCAAACTCTTATCGTTGTAGCGCTAGCGTCCGGTCAACCACAGTTGAAGTAATCCCCTGCAATGACCTCGGGACATCCCGAAGTGTCTAGTAGTCTTAAGTCCCTTATCCACGTCTCAGATAAAACACGTAGCTTACCTTTGTTGGTGGGACAATCAGCCGGATCGTCGCAGCACTTGATACACGCCCGTGGCCCTCGCGGCTCGACAAGCTCGACGTAATGGCTGTACCCCAAACACACGCTCCCTTGAGGGTTCCCTCTCCCTCCATCTCCTCCGCTCGAATCGTACTGACCTCCTGCGTCGGTCGGTACGAGGCGGTCGAGGTGGCTCGAGTTTATGCATCCTGTTACTGCCATTGATCCCTCATCAGCGATATTCATTCATTGAAAGACGTCGCATACACTGTGCATACCGTCCCCCATTCTTCCCTTTCCCTGACTTGAACTCCACCTGACGCCAAAAATCGGCCGGGAGGACTCCTTGAGCGTCACTGTACTTTCCATTCGGGGAACAGTACGCCTTCATACCACCAGGGCGTTCGCTATCACCCACTGATGTGTGAGGAGTTCGGGGAACGATGAGGCTATGGAAGACGTGTCCAGGACTCGACGAAAATGATTATAAGTTATAGGGGACAGAACATACCAGAACTTATCCGCACTCGTCACATAGACAGTGTTATCGGGCGCTGCATTTGGTGCTGCGAACGAGTAAGCGGTCAGAGCCAATACGAAGAGGATTTGGGAAAGCATGTCAGGAAGGTGTGGGTATCGAGTTCTTGGCAAGTCCAGTCTCTTAAAGCACTGTCCGGACGTGTCGACCGACGGCCATACCATCGCACCGACTAATCGAGGAGATCCTGTCGCATGTATGCAGAGCTAGAAGAAGGGGGTGATTGTTGAGCTCGACGCCAAAAGGGAGTCAATTGAGAGATCCGACCCATGAACGCGTATGGGTTGATCCCATGCCGCAAGTCGAAGCAGATGATTATTTACGCGTTTGATCACATTACCGCCGGAACGATATCGGGAACACCAACACAACCGGTCGAAACGCGGTCAAGCGTTAATCGCGCGTTCATCTCCCTCGAGGTCCGGCCTGAGCTGAGCAGCTGCCACCGTGACTAGGTCCGAGAAGATGATGTAGACCGGTCCCTTTCGTCATCAGCAACATCAATCGAAGCGGGTCTGTTTCGAAGCATCATCTCGCTGTGAAAGTTCTGGCTGTTCTTGCTAGGGTGTGGCAAAGCGTCACATGCCCTTCTCCGAGGCGAGTAAGGCAATGAAAGAGCATGGGTGGGCCAGGGATAGAGGCAATCTCGACGCGCTCGGATATTGACTTGCTCACTGCTGCCAGTGGGTCAATGGGAGAATCCTACCTAAAGCAACCAGCGTTGACACCAACAACCGTCACATGCCCGTTCTTCCTGGACACAATCCAGCCGTTGTCCAAGAGAGTGTCGTAACACCTTCAAACCATGGGAACATGTAACACAGAGGAATGGCATGCTCGGTCGTTTGGTGACCCCGGTCAGGGAACGGCAGCTGAAGGGGAAAGTGCTCCAGCAATCTCGTAGTATGAAGCTTAACGTTCACGACGCGCACCAGTCCTCCGTGGGGCCAGGACGAGCACCGTGTTCCGCGCCGATCTAGAGGCTTGACCGTTTCAGGTACTGTCCACGCGGAACCCGAAGGCGGTCTTGAAGCGCCGCGTCGTCGCTAGCGCTGTTGATCTACGCCGGTTTCTTGGGCCAGATTGCCATTCTTCTGCGCGCACAGATCCACATCTGATCGCGCAAGGCTATAAGATTTGTCGAGCATAAGGTGATAATGAACTGGAAGATGACATCTGCACGCTAGAAGCTATTGGTACGTGCGGCCTGGCGTGCTATGTCCACTGTCCACCCAAGAACCGCTACGCCCGCTGCTGCGTGGCTATAATAAATGATACGCGTCATACGAGACGAACCTGGGGGATATGAGAGGCAGGACGGCGGGAGGTGAAGCGCACAGACCTCTAAAGCGACTGGCTATGAGCAATGTTCTGATTTGAACAATCTGTAGCCTGGCGGAGATTCAGATAAGAAGAGGAAAAATATTGAGGACACACCACCGCCCTCGAGATACGAATCCATTGCACTAAAGGCATATCGTTTGAGCTCTCTTTCGAGGAGCCAGGCATCTTCGCAGGTCACGAAGCCGCAGTCGTGGAGGACGCAAATGGCCTCGATAAACCAAAGACGGGACGAAAACTCGGCGGGATGGATGTTGGTGGTGTCGACGGTGTTGAACGTGGCAGTGAGCTCCTGGGTGACATCCTTGAAGCTGCCCAATCCGTGCAGATCGGCGAGGCGGACCATCGCCACGGGCTCGCTGCTCTCGTGGTAGTCCGCGATGGCGTGCATCTCGAATGCCCAGCGACCGGAGGAGCCCTGCATCGGGACGGTGGTGACATGGAAGAGCGAGCCGGCGCTGCCGATTGGCGTGGCTGCGGCGTCGGGCACGAAGAACGCCCAGTCCCACGTCGTGTAGTCGCCGCGGAAGATGAGGACTGCGTATAGACTGCCGCCGTCGAGGGCGGGCGGCGCGACAATCTCGGTTTTCGCGTCGCTGGGCATGTCCACGACGTCGTTCAGGAGAGAGGGGAACTCTCCAGGGACAAGGCACTCTATCTGATGATCGTCCAATTCTGGTGGATTGCGAAATCTACCAGGCCTCATATTTGCCATGACTGTGCGCTTGCCATCTCCCTCTTAGCTCAGTGGTAGAGCGCGTCACTAGTAAGAAGTTCTTACATGACGAGGTCAGTCGTTCAAGTCGGCTAGAGGGAATCGTTTTGCATCCGCCGCTTCACGCAAGATAATTTTCTTTTCTAAAAATTCAAACGTCCCGGGTCCGAGATTCGAGAATTGACAATGGACATTCGTTGTTCGTCCGGGGACCGACGTCGACGTACATGCAATGATCAATGTGCACTGTGCACTATAAGATGGGAAAGGGACCCCTCACTTGGCGTCAACATTCGGGGTCGTGAATCGTCCGGGATGCCAGGCAAACCTTCCAGAGTGACATGTTGCATTTTTGCCCAAAGCTTGAGGTGAGCATTCACATTTCATAAACCCATTTTCATACAAAAACCCAGGAGAAAACTAAAGTACATACACGCTGGGGATGCACAAACACGTCGTCAATGTCTACGCGTGCCGTCTGTCCAGTATTCATGGCAGAATCCCGGCAAAACAAGAATGGGAGCCGTTCGAGGTTGGAGAGAAGGGAAGAGATGAGAGAAAAGAGTGGGGAGAGTGGGGAGGTGGGGGGGAGTAGTGACTGTTGGGAGGGGGGGTGGGGGGGGGAGTAGTGACTGTGGGGAGGGGGTGCCTTTATGCAAACACGGAAGACCAGAGAGACCGCTGTTATATCGTGGCTGTGCCGTTCCCTGACATCGCTGGCAGACGGGGAAGAATTTCCAGTAGCCGCGCTGGGAAGAGTATGAGATACAGCTCGAAGCAATCGATTTCGAATGAGCGTCGTCGATTTCGGTTACACATGGTGTTCGGTTTCCGCAGATGTCGTCCTGAAGCAGCTAAGAGACAGGGCTCGTCGTGACGTCCAATTCTCGTGCCAAGTGGAGCAGAGTCAAAGACATAGGAACACTCGGAGGTAATCCAGGATCGGGATTCACCGTCTAAGTACGTGACAGAGATCAGCGTTGTACTGAGCGCGAAGATCATGGTCGGACCACGGTTGTCATGAGACAGAAGGGGCGCGGTCGGACAAAGGCCAAGTGATCCTCGCAGCAGAACAAGGACGTCCATTTCCGTCGAGCGCCCGTTGATGTGTCCTTGTTTCCACATATAGCAGGACGTTTGCTGGTGAACCGATTCAAGCTGAATGAATATCAGTACCCATGCCAACGACAGACATCATGTACGTACGTCTGTTGATGTGTCCATTCTTCCGTGTGAGGTAGGCTCTGCTTCTGAGGCGGCGGTTGATGCGTCCTTTCTTCCATATAAGGAAGGGTCTTTGGTAGAGCACCGATTCAAGCTGAAAGGATATCAGTGCTCATGTTAACGGCAAATATGCGATGCATACAGATCTCGGGGTGTTACGACGCGCTCTTGTCCTTCCTTGTGCGTATCGGGAGGGTGTTGTTCCTAAAATGGGTCAACGTCTTCGGGTAGAGGATAAAAACAAATTCTTCACTGGCGATGTAGTCGAAGTGGGTTTCCGCCACCACTTCCGCAGATGCGATAGTGCCAATATCGTTCCTGCCTGGGCGGTGTCCACTCTCTGTTTCTCCACACGCCGATGGACCACACTCCTTGAACCTTTGGTTGCTTAGTAAGTGGTAGAAGATGCGCATTGGAAACCTAACTGAAAGAGAGAACAGTAGCTGCAGAGGGCCCCGGGTGCACGAAGTGCATCGCTACCGATATCGAAGTCGGGACTTGAAGTCTCTCAAGGACATGGCCGTACAAGTGAGAATTTGACATCTGTCCCGATATTCTGTAAACCAGTCTCGGAGTTCTGCAACGGCTCTAAGATTCTGTGTGAGTGGCTTCATTTCAGCGAAAACCAACAAAGCTCACCCATGGCCCAAGTGTTCCAGGAATCCCAGGCATTGCTCATCCGGAAATGGGGTCACTTGAGTAGCAATACTTGTCAGAAATAGCGGGTCAAGCATAGCGTAGTCGGTCTTCCCAGCCTCTCTCTACGTACCTTGCACGACTTTATAAACCAAATCATACAATAATCACAGACGACCTTTTGTGAAGTATTGTTCAAGATCGCCGCTACGATGCCATAGGTACCAGGTAGCTACCGTGCATCGTCTTTTTGTCAGGCAGAGGAGATATCTGAGCCCTTACCAATATATCAGAATAACAGACATCTGCGTTCACAAGAGGGTTCTGACACCTGAAAAATCTTCAGTCTCTCTGTGCCGCCACTCAGAAACTGCACATGATGAAGAAACAAGTATCAAGGCGCGGTGATTCGTCGGCATGGAGATGGCGGAGTTTAGAATACTGGCAGACGGCATTGCGTCAGCAAATTCTTCACCGCCGTCGCCATGGCTCATGGCCCATGTCCCATCATCATGATCCAGTCATCAGATGTGCATCAGATTCATCATCGTCTTGTTGTTCTGATAACGTGCGGCTGCCGATAATCATAAGTCATCTTCCGTCGACTCCTCGCTCACGCCCGTCCTTGATCGACCTTTCAATGCCACCAAAATGTCACCGCTAGCTGAGTTGTAGTACTGCTTCCTTCATAAGGTGATAATTGATTTATTTTTTGTTATGCCTGTACATGTACGGGTGTAGCGTGGACGACTTCTCTTGCATGGAAAGCAATGGTCTTCAGCAGTCTTAATATAGAGAGCAGGCACGGGCAGAGAAGTCAGCGGGGTCGCGATGGTACCGTAAACGCTCGTCTGCTGCTGCGGCCGGGGTCTGTCTACCGTCTCCTGCTGTTGATGACCTTGGTAAATGGATGGATGCCAAGCCAAATTGAGATGAGGGAGGCGCACCGGGGAGGGACACTGACGTAGCCGTGTTTGTGCGTTCGTCGACCGTGCTGTGGCAACGGCGGTGACGGGGGCTCTGCCCGATTGGCTCTGCTTTTAACCTGCAGTAATCTACCTGCCTTGGAGCCCAGTTCATGCCCACTGCCCAGAGCATGACCCTCTCTTGATTTGGAGTCTTGAAGACCCCACCCGCTGGCTATCCAGCCACACTCAATGCCAGGTCGTCGTTGCAAGGGAGGGGCCATGGTCTGGCTCATACGGTGGAGACAACGCAGCGTATTGCTGTTTGTAAGTCCTATAGAAAGAAGGCCCGCCGCGGGCACGGTGATGCGCCGGATCACGCTTGCGATCCCTAAACCACGGATTATGCGAGAAGTCAATAACTGAGGGGCCACACATTTCTCGACAAGAACTACAAGCTACAATGATAGAGCCCTTTGTCTTCTATATATGAGATAGAGCTACCCCGCCGCTAGCTTCATACAATTGGGAGAGATATGGTGTTAATTCTTTCCAGGTTCGACTCCTTGACATATCACTTTTAGTACGGCCGTGTCGAGCTTTGATGTATGACCCCCAGTCCACCATAGCATCTTGATACGACTTGTGCAGTGCAGGAGCCGTGCGAACTTTGAGTAACCCGTGTATATCTGAGAGACAGGAGAGCCATAGGTCCCGGGATCGGAGAATGGCGTGCGCCCCGATGGTCTTGAGGCATGACTGTCGTTTCGAGTCCAGCATGAACAGAAACCTGCACAGCAGAGCAAGATTTGACCGGTCAAGAATGTAGTCAATGGTGTTTGCAAAGACGGCGGGCGATGCAACGGATAGAGACTCCAGCCCATCTATGCAGGCGCTTGCCAGCAAGGCATACGACACAATCTTTGCCTGATAAGTGAGCACAGCATCACCAGTTGGGACTACAGTGCCTTCGAATCGAGGAAGATCCTTCAGCCATTCTTTGCTGCACATTTCTGCATATGTAGTGATGCTCAAATGTGACTGTTTCCTGACTGATGCCTCGAGGATGTCTGCAGCCAATCTCAGTGCATTATTGCGAGGGAAATCAGCCAGAGAAATGGCCGATATTGTACTAAGCTGGTGATCAGAGGCGTGTTCCAGAAGTCGGCTGTAAAGCTTGGGCTCTATGAGAAGGGTTCTGAGGAAGACCCGGAGGGCTTTCTGCGACGCCGTGGATGACAGCAACTCTCTAAAGCTTGGCGATACCACAATCGTCACCAGACTCTCAAATATGGCCCAAACAACACTGTCGTGGCATTTCAGAATGCGGCCATCACCCTGAATCCCGAGATAGGCTAGGCAAAGACTGAGAACCCGGTCCATGATAGAACCATCATCAGATGCATTGCATGCAGAATGCGACTGAAGCACAGCAAGAACGAAACAAACGTCGGGAGGAAGTCCACGATATGCTTCAGTTGCGCAACGATGGGAGTACACATAATGCACCATGAATTTGCAGATTGACGGTCCCATGAAGGTGGTCAGGGCCTCATTGAAAGTCACTGGACGATCCGTATCTGGGCAGTCGAGAACCTCCAACAAAAAGTCGTTATATCTTGGCGGACATCGATGTTTCCAATAGTCGGGTTGGCCGAGTGAGAATGATCTCAATGAACAAGGTCTGTCATCCGAGTCGCAGATAGTCATCTCGTTGCAGCAGTGTTTTATGACGCATTCAATTAGTCCTTGCCAGATGGGAGAGCCAGCTTTCTCGACATCTAACCATGACGTTCCGAAAATCAAGGCGTTCTGAAGGATCTTGGCCCAGATCAGAACATCAAGTTTATCGCTCGCCACCCCGCTCAATTGCTTGGCCAGAAAGGCAGCGGCCTTCGGGGTCTCGTCAATGTCAAGGAGGACAGAAAGCGAGCTTTCGGAATCGGTAGCATTGGACGTGATTGATGGCGTAGGAACATCGAGGTAGGGCAGACGCGGCATCGTACAAAAACGAACCAGTGCTCGGTATAGACGACCATAAGCTGCCTGTCGGTCGGGAGTCTGATACTCGGGCATCTTAAGGAGCCCGCAGATAGATTTGTCGATAGATGGAAATCTTTTATCGATTGATTTCAGCATCTGTAGCGGCATAATACTCAACGCTTGTAAAACCACAGACTGGACTGTCGAGTTTGAAGCGGAGATCTCGAAAAGCCAAGAAAGGGCGCGATAGTCCATGTCATCTGCCCGACCATCGACAGCCTTCTGCTCAACAGCCTTCAGTGACAATATTGGCGTAACCACCCTTTCAGGTTCCGGGATGTCTGTGTCAGGAACGGAGGGCGGCCCGGGTGGTGATTGGACAGATGTACAAGGCTCGGTACTTGGTCGTCGTAAATGAGAGGCGATATGAGACGAGGCTAGTTTGATATAACAGAGCACGGAATGGGTATAGTGGGTGAGAGGGGTTTTGTATGGACAATTTGGGCGATAAATGGGAAGGAGATTTGTGCCGAAGTAAACCGCAAATGCTAGAGAACCAAGGATATCGATCACCAACGAGGAGGGCGTACTGAGACCTCTCAGATACACAATGAGCCCGGCAAAGAAAATTCCAAGCGCGATGTGCATCAGGACTGGCAGAATGCCGATGATCATAGGCACATGCCAAGCTTCGAGACTGTCGAAGCGGTATTGACGGATGCGGCTCCGACTACGTGGAGTCCCCGATGGGAGGACAGTGTACTCGTGGATCCAGCTTTTCATCAAGGCGGCGAAGAGCGCGGTCATGAGGCTCAGAGCCAAGCTTGTGAACCAGAGCGCGTTAACCCAGACGTCCGAGAGTGATGGGTTAGCGGTGGATTGGCTGTTGAGATCCGAGCGAGGAACAGACTGGGCAGGCGTGCTCTCGGCAATAGAGCGAACGAGGTCGACAAGCTCGTGCATGAGACTAGCGCTGATTGACGTCGGGTCAACCTTCAGGTTCTGGCTGGTCTGAGCAACGAACGTGGAGACAACAGAGGAGAAGAGCGCGGCCTGAGGAAATCGTAACACTGATTAAGAGCCGCATCAAAAGATACAGCCATTGACACTCACAAAGACAAGCAGGACGTCTAGAGCATCTTTCCAATTCTCGACCATATCATTGTCGTACTTGAGTGCCTCATCGCATAAGATCTTCCAGACAGTAGCGTTCTCCCCCATCTCCTGAAAAGGGGGATCTTCGCCGTACTTGTGATAGTCGAAAGGATCGTTTCCTATGTGGCGTAAATCAGTGGAAGCGTGACAGGCGGAGAGGAATACGTACCTTTGTTGGTGTAGGCATTGGAAAGCTTAATCGAGAAGATCTTTCGCTGCCGTCCCCGAGACCTTTCGACGACGTACATCGGTACAGCCTTCTGGCCTGCTTCCAAGATCAATTCGATCTCTTCTTCCTCGTCGTCGTCGTCTGGGTTCAGCGTTTTGCGGGATGAGCTCTCGTCTGACATATTCCGAGTCACAGTGGTTGGAGAGATTGTATGGGTAGAATCAATGGCTATGGTGTAGTACAAGGCCATCACACGAGTTATGACGGTATATATACTGAACACAGCGTCCCTTGTTCCGCATTCGGGCAATCTTTGAAAGGCAGTGAACGGAATGTCCTCATCCAAAAATACAAGACGAGACTTACCTGGCAGACTCCACAGTAGCCAAGTAGCTTGCCATCAAGCGCACTGACGACCGTTACCAGTGCTGAGACTCCCTGAGAAACAGGCGTTCTTTCGGATATGTCTTGAGGACGAGTTCGGATACCGGATACAGTACCTACAGCATCATAACAGCCTCAGAGATGCTGTCAAACGAGATACGCGCAGGTGAAGTGGGTTGTGCCTGGGGTTGCAGTCCTTGACATTGATGGGAGGATGAAAACGGTAAACCTTCCCACGCCCGTGTCCCGATCGTTCATCAACACACAGCATGCCGCGTTCCATAGAATGTGGGGCCGTGCCCAAAGGTGGCTAAAATTGCAGTCGCGTGCTGTCAGTGCTGTGTGGCGCACGCCAAGAAGCGCCCAAGCGTCTTCTAGAATAGCAGGGCCAGGGTAACTCCTTGATCTAGTCTGGCACATTACGCTGAAGAGATACACTGACGGGCCCCATGTGGCGCAAGCATATAGGTACGCGACAGTTACGTTCTCGATCTGGTCTAAATGCTATATGCCTGCCGGCAGCTTGCTCAAGCCACACGCCCACGTGCGGCGGACTCCTGGGTAAGTTGGTCCAGAAGTTTGAGCCACTCATTGACTCATGACGATGTGGCAGGTCCGAGCCTCGAACGATGAGGACTGTGTCGCGCGGGCGGAATTCAGAACATTACCGGTACCACTCGCTCCGAGTCCAATTGACGCCCTCAGGCGGGAGTCCCCTATTTTGGCATTGTTTTCTTCACCACACACATTGTTGTCATGCAGATCTTTCGGGAGCAAGAACTGCTATTGTTCGATTATGGACCATCTATCTACCTACCGACTGTCGCCGAATGGGGCGATGATCGTCGGACCCTACCGGTCCATATAAGGGCGTGTCTACAGCCCCAATTCAGCGCACTCTCTTCACGTTCATCCCCCATCTCCATATATCGCCACAAATGCACGCTAGCCCTCCACCCACTACCGAGTCGAGCTCGCAGTCTGGAACCCCGCAGCATACACTGGTCCCATCTTCCTCTGCTTCGGAACTTGCCACTAAATTGAAATCTGTGGCTCCAACAATGATCTACAGCAGAGAACCAATCACGATCACGATTGAACCACCAACACCCGAGTCGATTGCAGCAGAGATACCTGCGGACGATGAGTTGACGTCCAGGTCCGCGCAGGACCAAATGAACAACACCACAGCGGAGGACTCGGAACAAGAAGAGGATGCCGCCCTTCTGTCATGGTTTCAGGCCGTTCTGGCTTCTAGAACGGATCTGTCGGTGGCACAAAAGTCGGGCGACGATTCATCCTCCGTGGCGTCAGACTCTGACAGGTCCAGCGAGGATTGCAACCTCGAGCACACGACCTCTAGTCCTCCTGCTACCGAGGTCGACGATTGTCGAGCAGACTATGACGGTCGCTACTCCCAAGACAGGAGCTTTTCTTCCAGCGTTGACGCGCAGAAGGAAAGCCATGCCGTGATCTGTGAGATCCACCCCAGTGCCATCACCCAGATCGACCCGAACTGGTCCACCGAGAAGGATTTGCAGGAGCAGTGGGCTTCGACCGAGCGCTCCATGGAGAAGTCGATGCTGGGCTCTTCCAGACGGGCCGCTCCCTGGGAGGGCCACTATTATTCGTACGACGCAGACGATGAATCGCACGACTCGCCATACACCGATAATGAGGGCGCTCATTCCGGAGAAATTTGTTGAAGGCTCGGGGAATATCAATGTACTATAATCGTCGAATACAACACCTCGGCTTATCTGGATATGATGTGATACACGACCTAATCAAAGGTTCATGAGCGCGGTAAGAATCCCGTTGACTAAGACCGACGCACCATCGATGTATTTAGATACATCGCAGTCATTGAATTGCAAGAGCTCTGATCTTCCGCTTTGGCAGACTACCGGGAGATGATTTTTCAGAGAATAGTCGAGATGGAAACTGGAAGACGGCGGGATGGATCGCGTCGACGCAACTGTGTGCCGAGTCTGCGGAAAGTCGCTTCAAGCTAGGCCCGCAGCGATCTCTAAGAGTCCAACAGTTAGAGGGGAAGAGATCATTGCGCGGCTCGTTTTTCCTCGTGAGCAGGCTCACAAAGCACGACACGAAGTTTTGGTGTCGAAGACGGAGGCCCGGATGAGAGTCATGAGACGGTCCCATATGAAATCAGAAAGAGGTGCCGTCTCCTTCTCGAAGTTCCAAGATTTGTGCTTGATTGGTAAAATCGAGGCCAATAATAGCAGCGCTGTTGAGTTGACCATACTATTGGTCAGGAAAGAACAGACGGAGAGGCTAGAGCGATGAATGTACTTGGGAGCGAGGATGCAAAGCTTGCCTTCCGAGTCGCTGCTGATGAAGTGGAGCGACGCTCTTCGTTAAAAGATTGAGAGCGAGAGCCCTGTCAGAGTTTTGAACGATTAGATTGGTGGTACGAGGACTGAGAGGCGCTTACAGAATGACAGCACCTTCGAGAGTCCGGCTCCGAGTCCTTGCGGCCCTCTATAGACTAGCGCCATCTCAAGCAAATTTTTAGGAGATCGTTTGAATGCATACTATGTATTCCTCGTTAGCTCTTAGAACAAGAGATAGGACACCAGAGGGAGTGCGTACATCCACTACTGATGAGCGCTGCCTGCCAGTGTCCAGCGAGGGATTTCACGCTTGCCGTGTTGCTGAGGAGGCCATCTATGAAATTGGTCGAGAAGTGCTGCCAGACCAGAGGATTGTACTGTGTTCATACTATCAACAAGGACGACCGTATATCGATAGCCATGCTTATTTGAAGGTCAGACTGGGGCCGGGGAGTCGCGACTACGTTCTCTCACAATTGGACCACATCGGATCATGTTTATGAGAATGCGCAGTAGACGTAGACTGAGAGATGGCTATCAGGTGCTCGGGGAGGACTGTGGACAGGTGAACGAGGTCAGTATAAGAATCGGCGTGAGATGATCATGAGCGCAAGTCGCGACGGCAAAACCCGGTTTGATATGGGCACGGCCCTTTTAGTCTTTACCACCACATGGACGCTCACAGGACGCTGCGAAATGGCCGATAAATCAACCAATACATCAGCATCTCCGCTCGTGGCTTTGCTTTTTGTCTGCCACGACGATGCAGGTCGATCCACTGAGTGTTAGCCAGACGGCGCTACCTCCATCGCCGTGGACGTTCGCTCCGGACCAGAGGTGCGTGTCGCAAACAACGAAGACAAGAGAGATGACTGACTTCGTATAGGTCTGTCATATACACGGACACGCGCGTTATTCCACTCTATGCCGCTGGCACCTCGGTGTTCGCTCTCCTCGCGCACAGTGTGTACCGACTAATAGCGACCAAACGCGCGGAGAAGGACCGTGGGCATGGGCGCATCAAGGCATCGGGCGGGCAGGCTGCATTCGCGTGTATGTTGCTAAGGATGGTCGGCAGTATCGCTCTAGTCGCTCTTTCGGCGTCGAACTTGTCGCGAGACGACTGGTTGAGCATTGGCGAGTGCGTGGTGTTCGTGCGTCTCGCCTTAGTCTACCTTCGATCAATGCAATTGACATTCTTCTAGGCGTATGCGGCACTCTTGGCATTCGGTGCCGTTCTCGCGCAACCGCCCTGGAGCCGCATCTTCACGCGCCACCACATTTTTGTCATGCTCGTCACGTTCGCCGTGTACTTCTATCGCGACCTTTACCCTCTGATGACCTTCACCGAAGTCGTGCAGGATGGCGCTCAGGGAGGGATCCTCTGGGCCAAAATAGCCTTGATTGTGCTCGTCGGCATTGTTATCCCTCTCGGTATCCCTCGGCCGTATATCCCAGTCGACCCGAAGGTACTAATTCTTTCCCATCCTTCGTCAACGCTTGCTCACCTTTGGCGCAGAATCCCATGGCGGTGGTAAACGCCGAGCAGACGGCGTCCATATTCTCCTTCGCCGTCCACAGCTATCTTGACCCTATCGTCTTCAAGGCTTATTCGTTGCCTCATCTGCCGTTCGACGCGTTACCTCCACTCGCTGACTACGACGATGCTGGTCACCTCAAGAAGATCAGTTTCCGTGTACGTTTTGGAACCGCATGCTTAGCCGTCCAACTCACGTATATTTCAGCACCTCGATGTGTTTTCTGGAGCCAAGAAACGGCACATCTTCTTTGGGCTGATATGCATCTTCCGCAAGGACTGCTTCGCCATGGTGTGCATGATTGTGCTCTGGGTCATCTTTGGCTTCGCGGGACCCGTAGGCCTCAATCGTCTTCTCGCGTACATCGAAACTGGAGGAGAGGATGCTGTCATCCGGCCATGGGTGTGGATCTGTGGGCTGTTTCTCGGACCGCTCATGGCGTCCGTCTCCACTCAGTGGTACATCTTCACGGCTGTAAGTCACTTTTGTCTCTGTGTCGGTGAATCGAACCCTAAGCCCTCTTTAGACTCATCTCATTGTCCTGGCCGAGGAGATCCTCACACAGCTGACGTTCGAACACTCGCTCCGTATCCGCATGAAAGCTGCCGCACCCGGAACTTCTACATCTACTTCATCCGTCGCCGCTACTCCAACACCATTGGGGGACTCGGACGACGGAGCCGTGCAAGACAACACTGAGTCGAGCATTGACTCGGAGGAGACCGCCTCCGCCGATGCGGAGAAGGTGAAATCCGACACGAGCAACCTTGTCGGTAAGATCAACAACCTGGTCACTACGGATCTGGCAAATATCGTTAGCGCCAGGGATTTCATGCTACTCGTCGTGTACTCGCCTCTGCAATTGGCATTGTGTATCGTCTTCTTGTACACGGTCCTTGGTTGGAGGTCAGTCAGTTGGCCTTTGCTCGTGGCATTTGGTTCTGAATACTCCACTTCAGTGCGCTTGTCGGATTGGGCTTCTTGGTCGCAATGCTGCCCGTGCCAGGATTCGTCGCCAGATTTACGCAGACCATAGAACAGAACCGCTTGAAGGAAACTGACGCACGGGTACAACTTGTTACCGAAAGTACGTTTTCCGCCTCTACTCTCTGCTCCCGACTGATCAGTATTCCTATAGCTCTCAACGTCCTCCGCATGGTCAAGCTCTTCGGCTGGGAGGCCAAGATGGATGCTAAGATTGCTGACAAGCGCGAGGACGAACTTTCGTGGGTCCGCCGAAGGCAGCTTGTTTTCCTCCTCAACGGGACAGTCAACAATTTGATACCGCTCATCACGATGGTTGGCACATTTAGCTTCCAGTAAGCCGCGTTCCTTTCTCTTCCTTTAGTATGATGGTTTTATTGATCGCCACAATACAGTGTATGCACTTCAATATTTACATGTTCCAATATACTAATGATCATGACGCATTTCATAGACTGTTGTCATGAAGCAGAACCTCAGCGCGTCCATTGTCTTTTCGAGCATGTCGGTGTTTGACCTCCTGCGGAATCAAATTTCTATAACTCTGGTTTGCATCACCGAGCTTATGGCTGGAAAGGTCTCCCTCGACCGTATGAACACTTTCTTACATGAGGTTAGTCTATCCTTGCTCCCGAATCCTATCATGTTCACCGACGGACGCCCAGACGGAGTTGATCGACACTTACACGGCGACTCGTGCGGATTCGTCTGACCTATCGTTCTCGCCCGAACCGAGGATTGGATTCCACAACGCGTCCTTCCTCTGGTCTGCCGATGCTGAGAATAGCTCGTCGAAACGCCGGTTCACGCTGAAGATCGAGAGAGAACTTCAATTCAAGAAGGGCAAGATCAACTTGATTGTGGGCCCAACGGGATCTGGCAAGACATCGTTGCTTATGGCGTTGCTCGGTAAGTCGTCGTGTACTGTTCTCATGTGGTGCTGTCTGTGACAAATCTGTATCATCTAGGCGAGATGCACTTTGTCCGTTCAACACCAGGCGGATGGTTTAACCTTCCTCGGGACGGTGGAGTCGCCTACGCTGCACAAGAATCGTGGGTGCAGAATGACACGATCAGGGTTTGTAGCCTGCATGCGTCTTTCGATAGAGACTCGCTAACAAGAGGTCTCAAGGAAAACATCGTGTTCGGTTCACCCTTCGACGAAGCTCGTTACAAGAAAGTCATTTACCAGTGTGCCTTGGAGAGGGATTTGGCATTGTTCGAAGCGGGCGACAAGACAGAGGTCGGCGAGAAGGGGTTGACACTCAGTGGCGGACAGAAGGCGAGGGTTACCTTGGCTAGGTAAGCCTGGCGAGTAGGTAGAATGAGACGAAACTGATACCGAACGACAGGGCGATGTACTCCCCGGCGGAGATCATCTTGTTGGACGATGTCTTGGCTGCGCTTGAGTACGTCGCCTACATCCTCTCACGTTCCCTCCTTGGTTGCTCAGCGATGGTCCAACAGCGTGCACACCTCGAAATGGATCGTTGATAAATGCTTGTCTGGTGACCTAGCCAAAGGCCGAACAATCATACTCGTTGTACGTCCATCAAATGTATCTCCCTGGCCAATACCTGACCGATCGCACAGACCCATAACATCGCCCTCGCCCAACCCATCGCCGGGTTTGTTGTCTCGGTAAAGGACGGTCGTATTGTCAGTCAGGGTAGCCTAAGCGACGTCCTAAGAAAGGATGACTCGCTTCAGGCTGAGGCCAAGGAAGAGGAAGAGGCCATCCAGCACGCCGAACAGGAAGTCGATGCGGAGGTGCCCGAGCCTTCAACGAAGATGGACAAACAAGGCGGACAGCTGATCATGGAGGAGGACGTCGAATTGGGACACGTCAGCTGGGCTGCTTGTTCGTGCCTCTATGTTCCTGTCCGTGTATCCTCCCGTACTGATTATGCGTCAGTGAAGCTCTATTTCAACGCACTGGGTGGCAGTCACGTCTCGTTGTTCTTCTTGACCTTCATTATTGGCTTGGCGATGACCCAGTTCCTTACTATACTGCAGACTTGGTGGCTGGGCTATTGGGCGTCTCAGTACGAGGGCAATGACGGGGCCTCAGTGCCTGCCTTTAAGTGAGTTCCGTGTCGCTTCCAACATGACCTAATGTCTGATTCGGAGTAGCTATATTGGCGTCTATGCTGCGCTTATCGCTGTGGCGTATTGTGTGTCCTGTGTAAACATCATACTGTATTTCAGAGGAGCCATTCGGGCGTCGAGCAGTATCCATCATAAACTCGTCAAGGCAGTACTGGGTACAACTCTGAGGTTGGTCTTCCCCTCGTCTATCACTTACATTGACGAGCTGATGTATTCACCTTCAGATGGTTAGATACCACTCCTACGTCACGTATCATTGCACGCTGCACTCAGGACATCCGTGCAGGTATAGTTATCTGTACATCTGATTCAAGCTACACTGACCTTGAGCTTGATGTCCTCAGTTGACGGTCCCATCTCACAGTGGTTTCTGGTCGTCGCTATAGAAAGCATGATACTATTCACCAAGTTTCTTGCCATCGTCGTTGTCACTCCGCTATTCATAGTCCCCGCCATTTTCGTGTTTATCGCCGGCGGAATTTGCGGCCAGATTTACATTAAAGCTCAACTCTCCGTCAAGCGCGAGATGTCCAATGCCAAGGCGCCTGTGCTTTCTCAGTACGTTCTTCATGCTCCTCGATCATTTTGCACTACTGATGCATGGTATGTAGTTTCAGTGCTGCCATCGACGGCTTGAGTAGGTCTACGACTACTATCATGGTGTTGATGTTACTGACATTCGCTGGCCTGTAGCATCCATTCGCGCTTACGGTGTACAAGGGATTTTCATAAAAGAGTCGATCCAACGCCTGAACAAGTACGCCCGCGCATCTCGAGTCAACTACAACCTCAATCGATGGATCTGTATCCGTGTTGATGCCCTCGGTGTTCTCTTTGCCGCTGCTCTTGCGACGTATCTGCTGTACTTTCTTGACCTGGAGGCAGCGACCACCGGTTTCTCGTTGAATATGGCTAGTCAGTCCTTTCTTCTAGATTTGTCGAGAGCTTTATCTAATTGTATCGATTGATAGTTGGCTTCAGTGGTTTGATTCTCTGGTGGATCAGGCACTTGAACGAATTCGAGGTCCAGGGTATGTGGCATCGTTCTCTTCCTCGAAAGTCTTTTTGAACCAGGGCGTGTATAGGTAACAGCTTGGAGCGTATTCAACACTACCTCACCATCGAGCAGGAGCCTGAACCAACTTCGCGAGGAACACCCCCTGCGTACTGGCCCGCTAGTGGCAGTCTCGTTGTACAAAACCTCTCAGCGCGTTACTCGCCTGACGGTCCCAAGGTCCTTCGGGATATATCTTTCGAGTTGAAGTCGGGAGAACGGGTTGGGGTCGTTGGTCGTACGGGCTCCGGAAAGAGTTCCCTGACGCTCTCCCTTCTGCGCTGCATTTTCACCGAGGGCGAAGTGATCTACGATGGACTCTCTACGTCGTCGTTGAATTTGGACGCTTTGAGGAAGAGCATAACCATAATACCCCAGATGGTATGTCACTGCTTTTCTGACCGATTGTGGCTGTTGATCACTTTCATAGCCCGAGCTTCTCTCTGGTACCCTTCGCCAAAATCTTGATCCCTTCTCCCAGTACGACGACGCGATCCTCAACGATGCTCTGCGCTCCTCGGGGCTCTTCGCACTACAGGAAGACATAGACGATGACAAGTCGGAAAGTCACATCAACCTCGACACTACCATTTCCTCCGGCGGTAATAACTTCTCCGTCGGGCAGCGCCAAATCATCGCTCTTGCTCGCGCCATCGTCCGTGGCAGCAAGCTGCTCATCTTGGACGAAGCGACATCCGCGATCGACTACAAGACGGACTCGATTATCCAGAACTCGCTGAGGCATGAGTTGGGTACAGGAGATATAACGCTAATTACGGTCGCACATCGTTTGCAGACTATCATGGATGCGGATAAGATTGTACGTTATCCGCCTCATTTTCCGAAAAAGGTGTGGCTCATGAGTACGCAGATGGTCCTCGACGCTGGGCGCCTAGTCGAGTTTGACTCTCCGAAAGCACTGTTGGCGATACCGGGCGGGAAACTGAAATCTCTCGTTGATGAGAGTAGCGACCGCGATGCTCTATATGCAATGGCACAGGAGATACAAGCATAGCGATAGCCAGTGTCCGGTCTTTCTACAATACGGCACCCAATCACTGTTTCGAGTGTAATCTTGTCGTGAATTCAACGGTTCCAACTGATAGCCAAAGTTAGTAGTGACAGACCGAGCTCCGCCACGCCAATCACAAGGAGCGTGTCCTCCTTTGAAAAGCATTTGAACGGTGAGGCTTGGAATTGCACCGAGAACTGTGACGTCAAAAAGATGTCAATGCAAAAGTTTGCCAATTGAAAGCGGACATTAGCGAGTATATGACAAAATAGTGGGTGCCGAAACGAAGGATTATATATTCAAAGACCTGTTCGATGTTGCAATTGCCATGGCTTCCATCCCGTCTGCCGATGTTACACTTTCCGAATCCGCACCATGGTCAAACAAACTTGAGATTGACGCGGAATCGATTGCTCAGCTTGAGAGTTGCGTACACAGGCCCAATAACCCGACATACATCCTCAGTCTCCCAATTCCACCTGCTCTGAGAAACCCAGCGAAGTTGGGAACCGATATCCACTGTGATGTTGACCTCCTCCAAGCTGGCCATCTCAGGCCGCAGTAGCACCGTCTCAAGCTCTTGCCACTGCTCATGCGTTGGAGCGAATATATCCCGGCCATCAGTAACGGTGTAAGTGCTGATGATGATAGACAGGGACTCGAGTCGGTATGGCGTTGGAGAGTTGAGGGTGTTGATCCAGAAAGACCACATAGCGGCATTTGAGTAGGTGATAGAGTGAGGAAGCATGGCGTCAAGCATCAAAACATTAGGCCGTTCGTCCTTGAAGACGAGAGCAAGCTGAAGATAAGATAGATCCGTGAAACTCGAAGACGACAGTTCCTTCCTGTATATAACATACAGTAAGTCATGAGCCTAGCAATCCTAGCACTGAGATACATACGGAAGAACTTGAAACGACGGCGACCCCGTATATAAGCGTCGCACAGAGGAGCGCGTACGTTCCTGTAGGCTGATGAAAGGCGCAGGATCCGAGAGAATTTCCGTCACAGCAGCCAAGGTTTCGACAATGGGTAACTGGATTTCCGGCGACGAGAAGAACAGCAACGTGTCCGCGCAAGATTCATTGAGGTTGAGACGCACAAGGTGGGAAAGGGAAATCCTGCGAGGGCACTGCCCGCCCAGGAAGGACCGACCGCTTACTGACAACTCCTCAAGCATCGGAAAGCATTCCAGGAAATCTAGCAGCCCGCCACGATCATCCAGAGCCATGTGGGGTAATGCAACACGCTTGATGATATGATGAGGAAGTAGGGCGCGAACGTGCGCCGGGCGCGGTAGGAGCATGGCAGAGAAAACCACGCTACACAGATTTGGGCAGGCGGCAAGGAGCGGTCCAAAACCGGGGTCACCTTCCGGCGAGAACCAGAAGCAAGGAGGAGTGCCACCGACAACACCGTCCAAGTCGAGCTTCTTGACATAGTGTCCTATGTGGGGCGACGGCACCATGACGCGCTGATGTAGCGCTTCAGCATCGCTGAGATACTCTTCTCCGATACCAAGCTCGGCGCGCTCCATGACCGTTGCATCCTCAGCAACCCCGGGAACCTCTGGAATGAAGGGCAAGAGACGGAGCGTGTGGAAGATGTTTTTCTGTGCTGGCTTGACAAATGCATTACATGCAAGAGCACATGCGCGAAGAGCAGCGGTTGTCACAGAGAGATCCTCGTCCACGACCGCGACCTCGTCAATAATTTCCTCCAGGATATCTTGTGGGAACACCGGGAGTCCCGGAAACGCCAGCACCTGATAATATTAGAGGGGACAACATAAGTTAACGTCGCAGAGGTCAGAGCGCAGCTCCTACGTTGTGCATTTTGGTGAGCTACTAGGGTGAGCGTCGTCGTGATGAATGATGGTAAGGAAAAAGCGAAAAGCGAAAGCTATTCGGCTACTACGCATTGGTCCCGAATCTTCTCGCTCTGATCCGTACTCGGTGGCATGTCCTTACGCACGAAAGTCCCAGCGAAGCCGAGACCTGCTCATCACTCGTCGAGGGTGAAACGATAAATCAGAGGGTGATAAAACAAACCGACGAAGTCCTCTGAGCAGTTTTGAGAAAGACCGGCAATCAATCATGTTTGATCGCCGCATTTTTCACTTTTTCTGCCATCTTGATTGGCTGAGAGACATATACGCGCCCGTTCTTTTCACCTGCAGTCTCGACAGTATTTGAATGATTTGATGCTTAGGCTCCTCTCTGGTCTCAGGCTATGATCGACGCCCGTGATTGTGGCGCGTCTGCTCGCCGCGAGCCTCCTGGTATGTACTTACTCCCGAGTCTCTACCCGCTGCTAGAGCTTTTTGCTACATACGACAGAGAAATGGACCTAAGTGTTACACGTTTTCTTTAATGCTGGTACTGGCCTCGTGCTTGCTAGATCTTTCGAGAACTTGAACAACGATCTACGTTCAAACAATACTGTACTGCTATTGTTCTTGAAATAGACCAGTGTCGCTGATGGCGACGATCATCATCGGCGGTGGACACTAAGTATGTATATAAAGATGTCTAAAAAGAGTACCAGCAGATATCACTACATCCCGCCCATCCTGATCTCTTCGTTCCTCCAAACCAACACCACCCGTTTCCGAGTTGATCTCAGAACCATCTCACTCGCTCTCACCTAACCCCGACGATGTATAACCGACCTGCATTCTTGTCCCTGACGCCCACTCTCTTTGACCTCCGAGCCGCCGAGGAAGGAAGGTCTCCTGTGGCGGCAACGATACCATTGAAGTCCCCGCCGCCCACCGTCACTACCCTCGACTTGAAACTCCTCGCCGCGGAGGAGGGGATGTCACGGAACGATTTTGTGGCGCCTAGACGGTATCCAATGTCCCCGCCTGCGCGAGCACCTACGCTCGAGTTCATCGCCGCTGAGGAGGGAGTGTCTCCGTTGATGAACATGTCCCCGTTGATGATCACACCCGAGGAAATGTCACTGAGTCTCGGAGTTGATGTCCAGGAGGGAGACACACCGCCACTGAACGACGAACTATTCTTTGTGGGGCCTGACTATGGATACACAACTCCTCTCCCTCCCGCTGTTGAAGATTGTGGAGAAGGGGGGCCTGACTATGGACACACAACTCCTCTCTCTCCCGCTGATGAAGATTGGGGAGAAGGAGGGCTGAGCTGCTGTGGGAGACCAAGCATGGAAGGAGAGGGAAGGGGATTACTGGCGGGATATACTTAGATTTAGTATATACAGTCCGAGTGTATACTAATATTATGAGGATGAATCTAACCATCTATCCGTCTTTGCGTCTGATGCGGCTCTTACAGTTGTTTGTAAGTATCAGGCCGATTCTTCGCGGAGATGAAGGATCAAGCTCTTCCCAGTAACTGGTAACCACCGGTTTCCATGTTTTCGAAGCAGTTCCATGTCCTCGGAAACTTTAGGTATCTGCAGTCCACATCCCAATACGTAGCGGTCTTGCGTGTGGCAAAGATCGCGAAGAGCATCGAAAAGTATAGGACGATGGAGAATGACAAAGTGAGACAGATGAATTTTATGGAAAGGTATATCGTTGTACTGAGTATGGGGAGAAAACATTGTATGGCGAAATGAAGACACCTCAAAGCATCGTAAAACCCAAAAGGACAACGAGCGGCGCCATGGCGAAGGAAGATGTCAACGACATGGCTCCATCAGTCGAGTCTTCGCTGGTTGTGGTGGAGGTGGAGGTAGATGATGCAGAGGATGTCGTGGCAGAGACGCCCGCAGATTCGGACACAGTGGCGCTTTCGGTCGCGGATGCCCTAATGAAGGATAGAGATGAACACGGTTCAAAAGAGAGCATAGCGAGGCAACGTACGACTCGGAGGCAGAAGTCAGACTGACAGTCACAGCGACACCGACGCTCTTGCACAGGGCTTGAGCGACTCCCACGGCCGTTCCAAGATCTTTGGCGGAGCAGGTTTCCTGATGGGAGGGACGTGGGTCAACTTCGAGCGGAGGAGAACGAGATGGGGCAATACTTGCCTGGAAACAAGCGGCGGCGGAGTCGACAAAGGCGGAGGAGGCGCAAAGGCAGGCCTGATCAGAGGGAGAACATCCGGTGGTGTCGGCGGACTGGATGCAGGAAGTGGTGCAAGCTAGAAAGATGAAAGAGTACAGTTAGAAAACATATATCATGGGTCACAAGAGGGAAGATTGGGCCTCACCAGGTAGATCCGATTTGGCGACGAGGCGCACGGCACTAACGGACGTGACGGTGGCGAGGGCGACTATGGGGGCAATGCGCATCTTGTCTCGATTTGCGGATTGCGGGTTCGTGCAAAGTGCGGCGCGTTGAAAAAAAAGGACGGGTGCAGAGTGGTGAAAGCGAAGGGAAGCAAGTGCGAAGAAGCAAGCTAGCCTCCCTCAATCCCCGCGTCGTCCTTTAATACCCGCTCCAGCGATGGATCGATGACGCAGGACAAAGAGCACAATGGGCCTTCGCTGTGAGAGCTGCATTCCTCGTGGCTCGTAAGGATGCCGGCACTAGACAATGCCCATTGTACTTTCATTCTTCGTCGCTAGAGTTATATTTTGGGTCCGATCCGCGTGAAGAGTTTGACTGCCGTTGAAAGAGTTCAAAGGATTATGGCAAATCATCTTGAGGTCGTCGTGGAGGGAAGGACCAGGTCTTGACACGTGTCTGTTTTCCGCGTTTGTACGCTACTCGGACCGACTTCCCGCACTGTCCCATCTTACCGTCGACAGTTACCTTCGACTTTTTCTTTTCCCCAATCTGCTAACGGCTAACAATGCGCACGATTTTGAAATATTCTCTGCTTCACCCTCTAATCAAATTACATGAAGCTGACTCGGAATGCTTTGTGAGGCTACCACCTGAGACCTCCCCACTTGCTCCCCCACTCCTTTTCCGTCTCACAAATCCGTCTCTGCCCGCTTGTATTCACCAATCTACGCGTTCTGCCTGCTCCGGTGCCTATTAGAATAGATATTCGTGATCAAACGTGGTCGCGAATCATCACCGCCCGATCCCCCGGGCCCTGGATAAGCATCGGTGCGTTCATTATTGCCTGTATATTTAGTTATCCATGTCGAGCTAGCCTACTATAGAAGAAGAGAGGGGACGCAATGGTCTTCATCTACATCAACTACTCTTCACCTACTTATCACCAACAATGCCCTCGTCTCTCAACATGGGAAGCGTGATGTCCCTCGCTGGACAGGTTGCGCTCGTCACTGGCGGTGGAACCGGAATGTACGCATTACATTCGCTGTCTTGTCTCTTCTCGTCGTGTCTGACAAGGTTCGTAGCGGCCTCATGATCGCCAAAGGATTCGCCGCCAACGGCGCCAAGGTGTACATCACTGGGCGGCGCGAGGAGACTCTCTTCAAGGCCGCGGAGGGTCTTACGGGAACTGTCATTCCGTGGGTGCCTCCTCCTATGATATCGCAAGCAAACGCTGAACGTACGACAGTCTCGTTCTCGATGTCACCTCAGAAAAGAGCATCGCCAAAGCTGTCGAGTTCCTCGGGCGCACCGAGGGAAAGCTTGACATCCTCGTCAACAAGTAAGTCCCTCTTTCTCTTTTCTGACAGTCCTCCAGCTTTACTGACCCCCGTCAACAGCGCTGGTGTAGCCGGTCCCCCCGACCCCGACTTCTTCCAAAACAAGTACAAGAACTTCCAGGAGAAGACGGACCCTCTCGCATACGAAACGTCCGCCGTCTGGGCTTCCGTGTTCGACACGAACACCTTCGCGCCGTTCTTCGTCACGCGTGCGTTCGTCGACCTGCTCACGAAGGGCGCCGATGCCCGTGCGGGCACCGCCAGCGTGATCAACATCTCTTCCGCCACGTCGAACTTCAAGATGCTCGTAACTGGAATGAGTGTATGTGGACTCTGTTCAATTCGAACTTGATGTACTAATGCTAGCTCAGATCGCGTACGCCGCCTCCAAAGCCGCCCTGGACAAGATCACCGTGGGCCTGGCCAGCGACTTTGCCCACCGCAAGGTCCCCATTCGCGTCAACGCGCTCTACCCCGGCGTCTTCGAGTCGCAGATGTCTGTCCTCCCCGAAGGGCCTCTCGAGACTCCTCTCCCTGGTCTGATCCAACCTCCTGCTGCCCGCCGAGGCGGAAGGTCAGTTTCTCATACTCTCATCCTCCTCACGCAGACACTGATTGGGCTATATTTTTTACAGTGTCGAGGAAATGGCCATGACTGCGATGTACCTCGCAGCCTCTGGGTACACCACTGGTGCTTCGGTCTCAGTCGATGGTGGTCTGTCACTCATGAATCCTTGATTGAATCTGCGTTTATAATCAACAGAAGAGATATTAGATGTACACAAATGTATGTACTGCATCACTATCGAAGTGCGAAGAACTCCCTCATTGGACTTTTCGTTTGTAAAACCCTCTCCTCCCTCGGTGAAACGGAAGGAGAGTCCTCCGACTCGGAGTCGGCGTCATTGTCTGCGTCGTTCATCTCGGACAAAGAGTTATCCTGGCCCTCAGCTGGGCGACGGCTCAACCCACAGTACATCGTATGGGGCTTGGCCTTCTCAACGCTGGCGGAGCTTGAGCCTTCGGAGTAGTAGCCATCGGACTCGGAGGATGCTTGACAATCCGAGTCATATACAGTCATGCCGTAGTCCTCAGAGCCGTAGTGTGACGCCACAGAGGATGAACTGTCCTGCGAGACTGAGACTGGTGCCAGCGACGGACCCAGATCAGCTTCAGTCGCTGCCATGGCTATTCCACTCTTCTCGAGCTCTTTTGACAAGCGAACATTCTCTGCCAGGCGCCGCTCCAGCTCCGGGTCCTGCGCCGCGATTGTGGCGCGCTTGGTCAATCTGCGCATCCGGTCACGCATGAACTTGCCCATTGACTCGTCTGCGTATCTCTCCGGATCCGTAGAAATGATAGACTCAGGTGTGGGAGGCGGCATAGTGTAGTACGAGGCTGGAGCCACAGGGCTTGGATGGCATTCAGCAGCAGGGTCTAGCATGGAGAGAGAAGAGACGATCGAAGGTGGCATGTGCGATGGAATGCTAGCGTTCATGTGTGGCGATATATGGAGATGGTGATTTAATTGAGCTGAGGTGTGATTCAGACTCAGCCTTATATACTCAGGCACTTCCTCGAATCCGATGATGATCATCAATGCCTCAAAGAACAAATAACAATACATTCATTGATTACAATCGAGCCACCGAAGACTGATTTGAGGTACTTCTACACTGGTGACCTGGGGATCAATATTTTCAACGTCTCACTACCGTTTGACTTGGAGTTGAAAGACACCTAGCCTAGACAGCCTGCACCATCCTCGCCGACAACGTTCGACACCTTACACTTCTAGATCAGCATTCTTCAGCACTTCGCTGCCGACTGCCCTCTTCAGCCGTGTTCGTGAGACCCGTGAGTCGAACCGTGAACGCGTGGCTGGAGTAGTGTACTCATCGTCCTGCTGGCAGTGTAGTGTAAGCAAACACTTAATAGATACCCAAGGCGGCGCTCTTGAGTTCGCGCTGGGATCAATGAGCCACACTTCCGAGTCGGCGCAAGTCTTAGTCACTTCTGTTTACATACAAACCGATCTCTGGCCGTCCTTCTGGGTAGAGTTCCATTTCCCAGTTGCGACCCTCTCCACATTTGTCCCGCCCGATGCTGACGCTCGTAGTAGCCGCGCGACCTCCCCGTCGTTTACTCAGTTCTCAAGTCCCTTACCTGCTACGCTCTTATCTATGTCACATTTTCACGAATTGAATAGCCCTAGTCTTCATCTCAAGATCCTCGGGGGATGCTCGTCAGGTGTACCCGCCGTCCCTGCCGCAGGTAGCAATCGGACGTGCTCTGCGATCCCTTGGACCACCCGCGTCACACGGAGCTTTTAGTCTCCATGACGAAAGCTCTCCGTCTGCTGTGGGAGTGTCTCATCCATTGAAGATCTTTTGCTGATCAATTTGACGGATATAGAATCCTTGTTCTTCTGTGGGTACAAATACTTGAACAGTCGTGAGTTTCTTTACTGTTTCTCCCCTCAACCCCACCCCCACGCCACTTCCTCCTCGCTGGCATGTCCCGCTATAATATCCCACCTTTCCAAATCTCTCTACCAAGCAAAGACAAGCGTCGGCCCTATACTCTCGATGTCCAGCCGAAAGGAGAGTATGCTGTTGTCGGGGACGTCTCGTTTGGGGAGCTCAAAGGCATCGTGAACCTCATCCCGGTACCCCCCTCTTCCAAACACAAGCACGAGGTCGAGAGCCGAAAGAAGCTCCTCCAGAGGGCATGTATCCAGATTGAGATCCTCAAACGCATCCGTGGATGCTCTCCATTTCTCGCCGAATGCATCTTCTCTACCTGGCACAGGTGCCACAAAGATCCCCACGTCAAGAAGATTGCTTGCATGGTCATGGTGAGCCAAAAGTTTGGTGTTGTGGCGCCAAACTGACCTGTGCGTACAGACTCCGTACGAGATGACTCTTGGACACTATCTGACCAGATCGGATGACCCGTTTGACTTCAAGAAGATGCAACACATCGCCACCGAAATCGTACGTGTTGACGTTGTGGATGGGTGATACGCGTGTTGACGAGATTGTGGATGTGGCTGTCAGCTTCATGGCCTCGACGCTCTTCACTCGCGGAACATTGTGCATGGCAAGCTCGGGATAAACAACATCATGCTTGACCACGGCCATGTCCGCATCACCGACTTCTCTTCCAGTAACATCTACAACCGTGACCAGATGACAAAGCAAGAGTCATCTGGGGTTGACGTATACTCTTTTGGCGTCCTCCTGTGGTTCTTAGTGATGAGGTCGATCTCCTCACATTGGAGGGTCCGTAAGGCAATCCGATAACAATCCAGATATTCTAACGCACCTTCAGGAACACCTAAGATTAGTTTCTTACTTCTCAATCAACTCGAAATCGCACGTTGAGTATCTCAGAGAGTACTCGACTGAGATAAGCACAGACTCAGTTTGCAGGCAATATCAGGTTTACATCTTGTTATTCAACAAGGCTAGTTGTTCTGCAAGTACTTGCTGCGTCGTGCCAAGAACTGATGAGAGCATGTAGCTCTTGGAAACCTGGCCAGGGTACAGACCATCTGTTAGGGAGCTGTCTCGGTGCCGCTTTTTCAGGTCTTTTGAGACACACTTTTTCCAACAGGATCTTGAATACCAGGCACTCAGGGGTTTGTACAATTCTACCTACAATTCTGGGACCTTGAATTGACCGAAGACTCGTTCTAGATATCGGGGCCCGTCGGGACGCAGATGGGGACTCCAAGGTCATGACTATCCGCAATATGAAGGATGTTGTGCCAGCTCAGTCCTAGAGACGTCCGAAACTTTCTAGTTTGATGGCCAATGAAGCTGCTTCCTTTTCTGTATCTACCAAAGCGCATCCACAATGATCCACTACTGTTACCTGTAACATATTGCATATCAGAGCAAATTTTACGATGTTTTCCTGCAGCATGAGTACACAACGGTGTTGGAGGCTGTGTCTAGGACCAAATAAGATGTCGACTAAAGATAGGATCATCACTGGCACTCTCACCAACAGCCTGTGGGTCCATCACTGCCTCAGAGAACAAAAAACAACACATTCATTGATTACACTCGAGCCACTGAAATACTTCTCCTTGACACCAATGATCTGTGAATCAATACGCTCAACGTCTCACTATTGTTGTATCACTGAGTTGAAATGAACCTCACCCAGACAGTTGCACTATCATTGCTGATCCACCTTACACTGGCACTTCCAGATCAACACTCCTCCAAGTCTCCACATCTGGTACTGGGCGTACCATGTACGCCCTGCCGCTATAGGCTGCAATGAAAGCGTACATGCAGACACCTATATCAAGGGCAAAGCCTACATGCCCTGCTGGCGCCTAGGACCTCGGACCGTGACGTCCACTTTGATATGTGTTGCAGACATTGTTGTGCTGTACTGTAGTGTTTTGACCATATCTTCATGGGGTGTGACCTGTGACCTCTCATCTTCACCGGGACAGATCTTCATTTCTTACAAATCAAGCGGGAATTGCCTTATTTGTATGCCCGCCATCAGTTTCCTTTTTAAGCCTTGTGTACCTCAGGTTTTTGTCTGTGACCTGGGACAAAGTCCTCAGATCTTCATTTCAAAGAGGTCTGTGACCTGTGACCAAAAGATACGGTCAAAATACTACAGTACACTGGTGTGTGTGTGTGCTTTACATCTAGTCAGTATCACTTATGACACGGATGATCTCAAGACCAACTCGGAGACAATATTTCTATACCCCCATAAACTTGTACCCGGGAGGTTTACCTACTTTACCTTCTGACAGGCTCGAGAAGCAAGCTCTTAAAAATTAACGTCTTCTGATATGCATGGGCTTTCTTGCCAGGACGATGCGCCCCGTGTTTTGGGCTTCTGCATTTACGGCGGAATTGCGCTCTAGCAACATTATTGGTGATTCAAGAGCCGAGGGAGGCAAGTCGGCAACTTGGCTGACATCTCGCTGCCACTTGGGACATAGCAGCTCAAAATTGAGAGAGTCAAGTCTCGGACAAGACCAACAATAGCAAGTAGAGGTTTCCGACAATCCTGGCAAACCTATCAGCAATCAGGGAAGTTGTGGCCTTGGCTGAGAGGACTTCAAACCGGCGCGCAACACATCACATAGCTCTGTGAGATGGAATGACAGCAACAGTCCGGTGCAGAGACGCTGGAGTAGCACCCGCAAGCAGGGTGTGCCACTATGGGTCTGTGGATACAGTGAAATTGTACTGGCGCGTCTACACGTTGTCATTGCATGATATATCAGACTTCACAATATTGAAATGACGAAAACACATGATACCTGTGAGATTTGGGTATGATAATGGCAACATACAGATCTTCTTGTCAATTCATCCAATTCTACATACCAATGGTCAAATAGCAAGCTTGGGGACTTGGGTATGCAGTGGTTAGTAGTGACTGAGGAATGGTGAAGATTGAGAGTAGGCAGGAGAAGCTGCAAAGGACTTGGGGTCTCTCTCTGGACTTCAAAGTTCAAGGACTTGTTACAAGCCCATTCGTAGACTTTTGATGGCCTCCAGAGCAATGGCGCAATCCTGTTTGACGTTGATTTGCGACTGAAATCAGCAAGCTTAAAGACGTACAAATGGCAGTAAAAACATACTGCATGACACTTACAGCGGCACATTAAGCTGGAATGGATCCTATAACTTGCTTACGGGCCTGTCGGCCTGCTAGTGCACGTCTGAGAGTGAGGAATGGCTGTTTGTTGCGCAACCAAAACCCTGTGGTATGTTCAGTCTGAATGTCACAAATTGCCTCTATTCTGCTTCCTCCATCGCGTCTCCACTCTCGACATCGCCACATTCTCCCATCTCTACATTCACCTCGGCCTGGGCCTAGCCCACATTCACTTGGCATCCATCGTCTTGGCATTGCCTAGACCTGTCCATCAGTGGTCTGATGACCACCTGGGACCACTCTGGACCGGCTATTGTCTCTACTCCGGCCCGCCTATTGTCTCGCCACATTAGGACTTCCTATTGTCTTATTGTTCTCCCTGTGGGACGCATGGGATACATACGCGCCCCGCGCCAATTACACGACTCTGGTAGTTCCCGCCTAGACCCTGTTTTTGTCATTTACGATTAGTTACGCTTACGATACACGTATTACTCATGCCTACCCTTTTTGTACTATCTTTTACCAAATTGAACTTACTCTTTTACCATCATCGACATTCGTCCCAGCAAATATCAATACCGGGAAGGTCGCTCGTCTACCGAGCCTCGCTATACTCAGCTATACCGCTTTACACCGCTATACGATTCGGCTCCTCCTTTGCACTCGCTTACGGCTTATTTAGGAAAACTGATATACGCGAACGCGCACACCTTTGCTGCTCGCGCGCCACGGGATAGCGCCCTCTCGTAGGATCATATAAGACCCTACAAAGGTGGACACATTGGGAACTATCCCTTGTGTATCCTTCTTACTGATTTGCTCTCCACACCCGACACGCGGGACGCTCTCAACCGAGCGCTTAAAACTTCTCCGTTCGACGTCGGTACTACAAGCTCTACAAATTATCACTACTCCTCTCGCTCGACTCCTCACCCCTCGACCTCGCCAACTCCTTCTTCTCAGTCGTCCTATCTCTTACGGATCCGATGGGTAACGATAAAGACTCCAACAACGTGGACTCCAGGGTCGTACGCGACACGATGCAGGCTGGATTCGACCGTTCGCCCATGGCCTCCATCTTAGCGCAGTACAGTCAAGGAGCAACGGAATTGGGTTCTACGGAGTCCAGAGTGGAAATGCTTAGGAGGAAGGTGCTCAGACTCGGGGATGTACACGATCGTGGTCTCCGTGGCAGGAACCCCGGCGTGACGCGCTTTACCCTGCAAGACGAGCTACAAACCCAGGTTGCCTTGACGGTCAACGAATTACAGGTTTTTCTGAACGACGCTGCGGCCCTCATTGACAAACGAACCGACTCCAATATCTATCGGGTCGACCCTCGCGACGTTCTCACGACCGTGCTGGTGGACGGCGTCGACGAGTTCGGACTCTTCAACGCAGCTTGGGTAGCCCTGACCAAACACTTGCACATGGGTCAGAGATACTTTCTCAAGTATGTAGATCAATACAAATTCTTTCGTAATCCCTCGTCCCCAGTCTCCACGCAAGATGACGCGTACGACGAGTTCAACGACGCGGACTCCCTCTCCGATCAAGTCCTGGCCCTCTACAGGAAGATCCCGCGCCATCATTACCAGATCGCTTCGCCTGGGAGACGCCATCTCGATTCGGGAAGGTGGACGGCTATTCTGCCACTGAGCGAAGAGTTGGTCAAAGGTTTAAACGTGGATCCATTTGGCCATATGAACCGGCCCAGGGATCAAGGAGGTATTCAACTCTCTACTCCTCCCAGGTCGTCGGGACCTTCCAAGGCTCCTCAAACCCCCGTTCCAGCTGCCGTAGGATCGGAAAGGATGAAGCAAAAAGACCCTCCTATTCCTTCGGCGTCGGTCCTCTTCGAACAGGGGGACACTACGGCGACCCCCGGAGGGCTCCAGCCTTCACCGTTCCCCTACAACACTCCGTCAAACGCTCCTGCGTACAGCTTCACCGGCGCCAGCTCCTCGACTCCTTTGAAACCCGGCTCGAATTTGTTTGGAGCCTTCTCAATGGAGAAGAAAGGAGAGAAGGGGGATAAGGGCGAACAAGGGGCGAAAGGAGACCGAGGAGAGAAGGGGGACAATGGAGATAAGGGAGAAACAGGAGAACGAGGCGAACAAGGCCGCGTTGGTCCACCGGGAAGGGATGGTAAAGACGGAGCTGGCGCCGGAGGATCTGGAGGCGGAGGAAGTGACCCAGATGGAGCCAGAGCTGAGAACCCTGCCTACTCTACGGAGCCGTACATCAAGAATGAAGTCAAGGTAGACGACTTACCCAAGTACGACGGCTCCTTCAACGGAGCTCTCCCGTACTTCTGGCAGCTCTTCCACCTCGCGTCGCTGGGCGATAAAGTTCGTCAAGGGCTGGGCGCCTGGATGTGGAAAACTCTGGATAAGGACGCGGAGATATACTCGTGGTACACTCTACTTTCGGAGGAGACACGAGCCGAGCTGAGAACTGATTTTACTCTGTTCATCAAGGCTATTCGAGACGACTGGCTAGGCAAGGAATGGTTGAGGGAAATGCAAGCTAGAATGGAGATGCAGACCTTCCGGCAGAAGGGATACGAGATAGAGTCTCCAGCGGGGTTCATCAATCGTCGAACCATTTTCGTTAGGCTTCTCTCAGCCTCAGACGAGGACAGCAAGGAAGAGGTGGAGCTGATAATGCGAAAAGCTCCCATCTCTTGGAAGCCGATCATCCATCTTGAAACCGTCGAGACGACCAGAAATCTTCTTTCTCGTGTCATAGAACACAAAAGGTCACTCATTTACGCGTACAACGCCTCCAAGGATCGGAATCCGGGCATCAACTCATCGAATCTAGTCCCGCTGCTCCAATCTCTTGGGGTCACTATGAGCAAGAGGCCATACGGAGAGACTCGAAGAGCGGCTCACTTGGTAGAAGGCGGAGAAGGAGTCGAAGACAAAAAGATACCGGAAACAGAAGATGGCAGGAGTGCTGTGGGGGAAGTCATGGATGTGGAGGCTGGAGCAAGCAACGAATTCGTCCTGAAGAGCGCTTTCCAAGCGGTGAAGAAAGCAGCGAGCGACTTCGCGAAGAGGTTATATCCCTTCCCCAGAAACGACCATGTTACCACTAAGATGGGTCGACTCCCTCCTTCTTCCTGTCGCGCCTGCGGAAGTCCGAATCACTGGAACAAGGAGTGTCCCGACTGGAATGTGTTCCTGGCCAGGCAGAATTCGAAGGCCAAATCAGCTAACCTGAGCGAGTCGAGCTACTACGGTGCTGACTCGCCGGGGGTGGAAAGAGCTTACCAGACCGCGTACCAAGTCCTATTGTCACAGAGGATGGTCGATATGGACGAGGCCTCTTCAGAGACTCAGGAGGGTTTTGAAAAGGCTTCTCTAATTCCCGACGCGAGGGAGAGAGAGAGTAAGACCTACGACACGACAGGACGAGTAGTGGAAGTCGACGACGATTCAGAATCCCTCAATCATTTCGACGCTCCTGCCAACGCTAATCGAGTCATCGAGAAGCGACGCGAACTTTGGACACCCGAGGACTATGACGACGAGGATTACATCGAAAGACTGAGGTCGGAGAGTAAACCTAAGAGTCACCTTCTCCCCAAGGAAGGGATCCCTCCTGACAAGGCTGAAGTTGACGGCAAAGAATCACCCGCGGAGCTCCACAGCCAATTCACCGCGAGCAAGGAAGCGGATGACGAGCCGTCAAGGAGCGAGTCCTATCCCGCTAAGGACTCAGCATTCACCACGAACAGTTGGCGTATCCAGGAGGTCAACGATGAGGACGGGAATCTGAACAAGTACGGTGCTCCCGAAGATACAGATCGAGTACTCGAGAAGAAGGCAGAATTCTGGACAAAGGAGGAAAGGGAGGATGAACAGTATATTTGGCCACTACGGTCGAATAACGGTTCTGAATCAGGAACGCGCCCGGAAGCCGCTTCGAGTCCTGATAAAAGCGGTTATGCGGAGCCTCTCGAAGAGTTCAGTCCGGGCAAAAGTGAGGATTCCGACCCAATCCGAGTCGACGCTTTCCACGCTGAGGCATTTGCATCCGACTGGGAGACAGTGGAGATAACCGAGTCGAACCTTCCTCCTCCAAAGAACGAAGTCCCTTTCTATTTGAAGCCGAGGCGCAAACGGCCCTCGGGTTGCTCGGCTGTCGGAGTATCAGTTCTTTCGATGAAAGGGCCCATTGGCAGCCTCGACGGTCCAGTAGTAGACCAGCGTCTGGATTCGTGCGCCAATATATCTCTCATGTCTACCGAATGCTACGAGCTGCTTAAAAGTAAGCCTAAAGTCAAACAAGGAAACAAAATGCAGCTCTGGCAGCTTACGGACAAATCGGCTGGTATACAAGGTTACTGCGATCTCCCTATCTTCACTCAGACAACTTCCGGAGCGATCGTAGAGACGGTAGCCGAAGTGTTTCTCGTGCCTGGAATGTCGGTCCCACTCCTTCTAGGGGAGGACTTCCACATCAACTACGAGCTAAGTGTCAGGCGGAGCTTGGAAGAGGGCACTACGGTGACTTTTGGGAATTCATCTTTTGAAGTACGAGCCATGCCGGTGGAATCGACGGAGGATTGGAAGAGAGTGAAGGCTAGCGCCTACGGGTTAGCCAGCTTCCTGAGGGCGAAGCTTCATCGACGTCAGAAGACCCGAAGAACCCGAATCAAGGAACAACAGGAGATGAGAGATCATACTGTTCGAGCGTCCAAGGACTATCGCTTGAAGCCTCATACCTGCTCGAATGTCGAGGTCGACGGCCCGTTCGACGGAGAAGAAGAATGGATAATACAGCGAGGACTACTACCGATCAAGGGCGGAAGATACTTGGCCATCCCGAACGCTCTCGTCTCCAGCGCAAAGCCTATTGTTCCCCTGATAAACACGTCAGATCACCCCGTCTTCATTTGTAAAGGGGAGACCATAGGCGCGATAGAAAAGGCGAGTAACTACTTCGACTGTCCTCAGGGAGAAGAACGCATCAGATATCAAGAGAACGCGGCTAAGATCGCGGCCATAATCGAAGCCCAGTTCAGAAGGGAAGACGAGGCCAAGGAGGATGTCGCTGGCAAGGAGAGTCATAACGCCGAAGGGAAGAGCGGAACGGCGAGCGCCAGAGACGACAAGGAAGAGGAGCTTGGCCCTAAGACGGCTGCAATGCCGGACCCCGAGGTGTACCCTTCCGAGAGAATGAGGGAGCTCATCGATGTGGGTACTATCCCCGATCACCTGCGCGAAGAAGCCTGGCAAATGCTAGAGAGACACTCCAAAGCATTCGGGTTTGACGGTCGCCTGGGGGACGTGCAGAGTTCCGCTCGAATACGGCTTAAAGAAGGAACGGAGCCGATCAGCATGCCGATGTACGCCACTTCCCCAGCGAAACGTCAAGTGATCGACAAACAGCTCGATACATGGCTGGAACAAAAAGTGATTGAGCCGTCTCGAAGTCCTTGGTCGGCGCCTGTAGTCATAGCGTACCGCAACGGGAAACCACGATTCTGTGTAGACTATCGCAGAATCAACGCCGTCACAATCCCGGACGAATTCCCCATACCTCGTCAGTCCGAGATCCTGGCAGCCCTATCAGGCGCACAAGTACTCTCCTCTCTCGACGCTCTATCCGGGTTCACGCAAATGAACCTGGCAGACGAAGACGTTGAGAAAACGGCCTTCAGAACACACCGCGGGCTGTATCACTTCCTACGTCTACCATTCGGACTACGCAACGGCCCTTCAATTTTTCAACGTTTAATGCAATCGATCCTCTCGCCCTATCTCTGGACTTTCTCCCTGGTTTACATTGACGACATCGTAGTCTACTCCAAGACGTACGAGGAGCATATCGTCCATCTAGACCAGGTCCTGCAAGCCATCGAGGACGCTGGTATCACCCTCTCTCCGACCAAATGCCATTTCTTTTACAACAGCATTCTGCTGCTGGGTCACCAAGTCTCCAGGTTAGGCCTCGCAACGCACGAAGAGAAAGTGAGAGCTATATTGGAACTACAGCGACCGACCAAAGTTTCGGAATTACAGATGTTCATAGGCATGGTAGTGTACTTCACACTATTCATCCCTTTCTTTTCCGACATCTGCGGCCCGCTGTTCGAACTGTTGAAGAAGGGACGGACCTGGCAGTGGGGAGTCGAAGAAGAAACAGCGTGGTCGGCGGCCAAGGAGGCGTTACAAAGCGCGCCCGTACTCGGCCATCCACAGGAAGGTCTCCCTTACCGCCTCTACAGCGACGCGTCAGACCAGGCGCTGGGTTGCGCATTACAGCAGGTTCAGAAAATGCGGATCAAGGATTTGGAGGGGACGAAGGCTTACCTAGTCTTGGAGAACGCCTGGAAGAACAAGCTGCCGATGCCAAGGATGTTTAGCCGCTTGGGGGACAAGGACGACGTTTCAATCTACGAGCAAGAGTGGGGAAACGTTTTCGAAGAATCGGAGGTTTGGGTTGAGAGAGTCATTGGGTACTACTCCCGAAGGTTCAAAAGCGCAGAAACGCGGTACTCAACCACGGAGAGAGAAGCACTAGGAGCTAAGGAAGGATTAGTACGGTTCCAACCATTCATCGAGGGTGAACGACTCTACCTGATCACGGACCATTCAGCGCTACAGTGGGCAAAAACCTACGAGAACACTAATCGGAGGTTGGCTGCTTGGGGAACTGTATTTTCGGCGTACGCGCCGAATCTCACCATCATTCACCGACCAGGGCGCAAGCATTCGAATGTAGACCCCCTCAGTCGTCTAGCGAGAGAGGTCCCAGCTAGCGTCTCCCCTACCCTCAATTCAAGCCTGAAATCGCTATCGCCAAATTTCGACCTCAATCTCTCACAAGAAGAGGTTTGGAGCAGATCGCCAGCGGAGAAGATGGCGGCCGCAGTCACCACCAGATCAAGGGCGGAAGGCTCTGGAATTGGGGGGACGAAGGGCCCGGTAGCCGGAGAAGAAGCGATCAAGTCCGTTCCAAAGCCAAGAACTAGAGCAGGCAGACGCGCTCTAGCAAAATCAGCGAAAGCAAATCCAGAACCCTCCGCCACGGCGAAGGATACCTCCCATCCAGAGAAACCCCGAATTGTCCGCGAAGAGTATGCCCGGGCAGACATACCAACTCCCACTCTGCACGTATCCTTCAACAAGCAGAAGCTCGACGAATTCATCAAAGGCTACAAATCAGACCCACAGTTTGCCAAAATCTACGAGTCGTCCCCTACTTCCGCCGAGCGCTGGGATCACAACCAGCGCTTCTTCAAGGAAAGTAACGGACTGTTATACTTCAGAGACGCAGACTACATGGCCAGGCTCTGCGTTCCGCGACGCTTGAAGTGGGACATAATCAGAGAAGCTCACGAGAATCCCCTCGAAGCGGTTCACATGAGTGCAGAGCAACTCTGGTGGAAAGTTTCAGGAAAGTTCTACTGGCATAGGATGAAAGTGGACTTACAAAGCTTTGTCAACTCCTGCGACGTTTGCCAGAAGATCAAGAGCCGCCCCTTCAACAGATACGGCTTTCTCATCCCTAGTCCAATTCCGACTCGCCCGTACGAATCCGTCTCCATGGATTTCATCGTAGATCTCCCCTGGTCGGATGGTTTCAACGCAATTCACGTTACGGTCGACCGCCTCTCTAAGCACGCTATATTCACTCCAACCACTACGGGTCTCGACGCACCAGAGTTCGGGCGACTCTTCGCCAAGGAGGTGGTATGCCGCTACGGCCTCCCTTCGAGTATTTTCTGCGACAGAGATCCGAAGTGGACGGCCGAATTCTGGAGAGGGTTAGCTAAATTCTTGAAAGTGGACATGGCTTACTCGTCCTCGCATCACCCTCAACACGATGGACAAACGGAGATTGTTAATCGTTGGCTGGAGACTCTGCTTCGAGCTTTTGTTGCCGAAAACAAGGGCAGCTGGGCTACTTGGATCAGACTCTTAGAATTCGCATATAACGCTCACATCAACGCTTCCACCGGATGCTCACCCTTCCGCTTGCTACTAGGCTTCCAACCTCGGTCGCCCTTAGACCTCAAGTACCCAACCTCCAGGGAAGAGCTACGACGATTCTCGACCAGCAAGGAAGGCAATATCTTACTTGAAGAGCTAGAAGTCCTGCGGGAAAGCGCGCGACGATCCATAGCCAAAGCTCAGGACGAACAACGGAGATTCTACAACAAGGGCCGTAAACCGTTCCCTGATCTAGCCATTGGCTCTAAGGTGCTGATCAACCCGCACGCCTTAGAGTGGCTCGAGAGCAGAGGCAAAGGAGCAAAACTCACCCAAAGAAGCATTGGTCCGTTCGAAGTGCTCGAGAAGGTTAACCCGAAGGTCTATCGGTTACGCATGGACGACAATTACCCTGGCTTTCCAGTTTTCAGTGTCGACCATCTCACTCCCTATGTAGAAAGTGATGACCGCATGGGACCCCGGACGGTCCTGCCTCCAACGCGCACCGAACCTCCTTCGGAAGAGTACGACGTGGAGAAGATAATTGGGCACAAGAGAATAGGCAGGGACATCAAGTTCCTAGTCAGGTGGGAGGGTTACGGCCCTCAGCATGATACCTGGCAGACGGTCAAGGACCTGAAGAACTCCCCGGAAATCCTCAGAGATTATCGGCGGAGAGAGGGAATTTGAACCGTCGATTCGCCCGAGTAGCTTTGCTCCCCTCCACGGTAGTTTACACGTCTACGGTCAATCGCCTTCGGATAACTTCCCCATCGCTAATTTATCGGATCATTCACCTGATTTCCAGGCTACCCGGATCCATCCAATCTTTGATCCCATTTCTCCCTTATCTTTCCTTCCTTTCCCTTCCCTTCGTCATAGACATGATCACGAGTGTCTATTCGGATATATCCGACATCCGAACAACGGATATGTGCACCCCAAACCCAGATATTCGTATTCGGATGGACATCCAACATTCTATCCGAGTTAAATGACCAATATCCGAATATCTGCGGATATTCATTCGAATATATCCGAATATATTTGAATATCCATGAATATTGGATTATAATTGCATCAATCACAGTCTAAAACTATACATACTGTGAAGTTATGATAGTAAACTGGGTGTGAATGTCAATTAGAGTCACAAAGCTAATACAGAACACTCTCATATTATAGTCACAACTATCATGGTTCGGATGTTTGCTCAGGAAGTGAACATCCGACATCCGAGAGGTATCCAACATCCGAAGGATATCCGACATCCAACATCCGAATAACTTTGGATGTCGGATACGAATATAATTGAAATATCCGAAAATATCCGACATTCGTGCTCATGTCTACTTCGTCACCTCTTCTTCCTCCTTCTCTCGTCGTCAGGTCGATCGGACGAAAGCTACGGCCTAGTCTATCCATCTGGAAGTCACCATCATCCGACGCTTGCGAGGGGGTTGGATTACTGACTACTCTTGCGCGTCGAGGCCGGGGTCAACGTGGATTTCTGCCGCGATCTTGTGCTATGGATTACTTCTACAAAGACGGTCGAGGGCAAGTCCCCAATGCTTCACGCATCGAGATCGACGGTAGCCCTTTCGTAGCCTACAACACCAACTTCCGTCCAGGATCGGCCAACCCGCACGTCGTGACCTCACTGCAGGATCGCAACCAAGACGCCTCTCGTCACGACCTCTCATCGGTCATGTTCCCCATCACCCTCAACTCCAGCGCTCCGTGGAGAGTGTTTCTGAACAGGAAAGTAGCCGCCAAACCGTGGTATCAGGATCTCCAGAGATCGGTCGGAGCCGTGCTCTCGAACGACGGGGACAAATGGATCCTACCTCCGACGTGGGTCAAGCGCGCTCACGAGGATCTTGACTCCTCCTGGCGGCTCATCGAGGAGATCCTCAGAACCGACACTCTCACAGAAAACCACGCCTGGCCGTGCCGCATCATCGACGCCTATCTCACGCGCGAGTTTGAACATCGCTACGACGCCGAAATCGTGGGATCTCTCGCCAAGTTCGTGCGCCTTGACCACGTAGCCTTCATCCGATGGTGGACAGCCGCCGTGCCCTTCTGGAACCAAGTCATGTCCAATCCCTTCAAAGCTGCCCATCGCTCCTTCAACTTCGCCAATCAAGAACCGGTCGGGGTTATCACTTACCCAAAGGAGGAGAGTAGCATCCTCAACTACGGTTACTGGGTCAGAGAAGGAGTACCAGTGTTTTGGGAATGGACGGAGGATATGAGTACGGCGGACAAGTACGCTCGTTTGGACCCCGCCTCTCTCTCCCTTTACCACGCTGCTCGTAAACGTGTCAATAAAGAGCTTCCCCTTCACGCAGTCCCCTCGCTAGCGCCTCTTCGTTACCGGTTCGAAGCTTACGACGAGTACTTTCAAAGGAAAGTCATCATCGCGGGAAAATCCATCATCCAGCTCTATATCGCCGACTACGACGTCACCACCATACAAGACTTTGAGAGCTGGCTCTGCCGTCCCATCCCGTTCGAGTACGCTCGATTTTGTAAGGTGAACCTCAACCACGGGCAAGGACCTCGCCCTGACAAAGGCAAGACCATTCGGTACTGGGCTTATCAACCCTTATCTTGGTCGGGTCCCGATGAGCAAGAAATGGCTGACCTACAGAGGAACTGGAGAAGGAAATTCGTCAAGCAGAAACAAGTCGAGGAGACGTGCGATTGCAGAGAGCTCTATCGTTATCACTACGCGGCGCGTGAAGGGCAAGTCTTCGACTCAGTCACCGGCGAGGAAACCTCCCCTTTGGGGGCTCAACCATCCTCTGAACTCCTCTTGCCGAAAACGTTCTATCTAACCGCCGACGGATTCATGGATCTGGATCCAGCCGTCTCCGACGCTATAGACTGGGAAGCCTGCCCCATCAATATGAACACTTGGGGTAACTCCGCCTCGGGAGAGATGCGCTACACTTGGCAGGAACCCGAAGCCTACGTGACTACTTCTTCCCCGCCAGCACCTCTCTCTGAAGCCACCGAAGATGATTCTTCAGTGCGCAGCTCTTCTCCTGTCGTCACCGGACCGGCGGGTCCCTCAGAAGTCAAACTAGGCAAACGTACTCTCCATTCTCGAATTGAGGAAGGCCCACCTCCTCTCCTATCTTGCCTGGAAGATGTTGCCAACACCTCCGATGAAGATGGACCTCCTCCTCGCAAAAAACCTAGCTCGAAGCGCTCAGTGACTCTCTCCGAGACCTCCACACTTTCTCTCTCATATCCAGAAGATCGCATTAGGGAAGGCACGCTCATTCCTGGCGCCTCGTTTGTTCCGAAAGCCGAGTGGGAGGGCAAAGTGCCCTCTTTCAGCGGGGCGCGCCCTGGTTTCGCTATCCGGGAGATGGGATTGGGAAATCCTCCTGGTCGCCCTCTATCCGATTTCGGCGAATTCCCTGAAGTCTACAACCTCCTTCGGAACTGGATGGAGAACTGCACACCTATGGCTCCTCTCATGTTACAAGCGACCGACTACGGGAAATGGGGTCGTTATTGGCTCAACGGCGCCTACCTGCGCGTTCCCGAGGTCACCATGGTGATTCTCAAGATCTGGGCTAACGTCTACCCCGCATCGGGGCGATCGATTCCTCATCTACTGGAGCAAGCCCTTCGTCACAACCTCCCTTTCACTCTCGCGTACGACATGGAATTCCTGATGCTCTTCAAGCAGGAGATCGCACAAGTCGCAGACATCTCTCAAACCACGCTCCACCTAGCCGGACACAATCTCAATCGCGACTTCATCGAAAGCCCTTTGATCGTCGGATACGCTGGGAAGGACTTCCTGAACATATGGAAGGATCGTCTACTGGCTCTCATCAAGCGCGAGCACTTCCGAGCCGTCGTCGGACATGGTTCAGTTTACTCCTGGATTGTCGCCGCCTGGAGCGGGTACGCGCTCTGGAGCGACTTCATGGCTGCTCCCTCCGAAATGTTGACTCATCATGGCTTCGGAGCGACTGATACCCGGGAAAGAGAGAGAGGCTTGCCGCTCAAGTGGGAAGAAATCACAGAGGCCGAAAAGAATCTCTTGACAGGAACCGTGTTTGCTCCTGGTAGTCCAGACTGGGTATCGCACTACCCCTCCGAGACGGTACTACGCAACTTCGGCTGGTTCTACGAGGTCGGCGTCTGGAACAAGCAATGCGACCGCGTTATGACACACATCACGAAAGAGATACGAGCCGGTCGCTGGGAAGCTAAGGGTCCCCGGGCGTGGAGAAAATTCTTCCAAGTGCTCAAGGGCAAGACGGAGTACCAGATGGAGTACGTCCCGTCCGAACGCGACTTCCTTTGGGCAAAAGAGCTAGTCAACCGCGCCTTCCCTTACGACTGGAATGGGGTACGCCTCAACGACTTGACTATACCGGAGAAATTCGCGGGTCTCGACGCGAACTAGGGGGACTTTGTGGGAAGCATGGGATACATACGCGCCCCGCGCCAATTACACGACTCTGGTAGTTCCCGCCTAGACCCTGTTTTTGTCATTTACGATTAGTTACGCTTACGATACACGTATTACTCATGCCTACCCTTTTTGTACTATCTTTTACCGAATTGAACTTACTCTTTTACCATCATCGACATTCGTCCCAGCGAATATCAATACCGGGAAGGTCGCTCGTCTACCGAGCCTCGCTATACTCAGCTATACCGCTTTACACCGCTATACGATTCGGCTCCTCCTTTGCACTCGCTTACGGCTTATTTAGGAAAACGGATATACGCGAACGCGCACACCTTTGCTGCTCGCGCGCCACGGGATAGCGCCCTCTCGTAGGATCATATAAGACCCTACACTCCCCCTTACTACACAGCCACGGACTTTGTATATATATAGTAGCTCCCTTCCCTTTAGTTTCCTCAGTCTGTTCTCTTTGTCTACTCACTGCTCGGTCGCTCGGTAGAGTCCCCAACGAGTATATACCCGGGTATCGGGATACCCACCCCGCCGGGTAATGACTTCCTGAAGGCCTGGCCCAATCCACACCCATTATTCGGGTATAGCGTGAGCAAGTACGGGTGTGGGTATCTAACAAGTATCATGTATTGATATCTGAGTATTGAAATACTCGGGTATTGAAGCAGATATGTAGCAATTTATATACTTATATCTTGTATTTTTGGGGCCCTGTTGACTTGCCATAGGTTGTATTGCTAGCACAGGTAAGGTGTTCATCAACATTTGGCCAAATGATATCTCATGTGCCCAGTGAGGTGTCATGATGCGTCTCCAGGCAGACCACTTGTCTCATCTACACAGCCGCACGGCTCATTGCCACAGCCACAACTCTGGCTCGCTATGGCTGCACACACATCTATGATCTATCTTCCATGCCACAGAAGCTCTACCGGGAGGTAAAGCAGGATGACAGAGTCTAGACGCTTCAGGAGCTCCGGGAGCACCTGCGCATACTCTCATAGTGGATCAATGTGAACACCAGGGAACCGGTACTTGTCACAGCATGACAGTAGCTTCTCTTGGTCTTGGATCACTTCTCAGACCATTGCACACATCGTTGTAATGGCCACAACACTCAGGAACAGCTACAGCACTCAAGAAGGAAGCACACACAAGGTACCACTACCAGGAATCGCTCTAGAGACTTGTGGAGTCATCTAGAGGTATATATATTGAAGGAGAAGTCACAACACTAACACTCGACACTTGAAGAGCCTCTGGACCGCAGGAGAAGGTTGTAGAACCTTGGAGAAGGTCCCAGAAGGTTCAGGGCGCCTCCAGAACGTCATCCCGCCGCATGGGGCGCTCTGACTCACTCAGGAGTCGCTGCAGCATGTGGAGCGGCGGGATCCCGCCCTTTACCTGCTCTGACTCATTCAGGAGTCTCTGGAGTCATCCCAGGAACTTCTTGGCAGCCTATGACTTGAGCCAAGTCTATACTTAGGCGCATGAGCGCATGCTCCCGCCATTCCCGCCCTCCCGACCAATGGCAGCCCGCCGATCGGGTGCCCCGCCCCTTGAAACAGTGGATTAAGTGTCTTCCATCGCATCCGACACAGTGGGACCTCTGACTCAGTCAGTAACCAATTTGGGACACTAGAATGGTATATAAGTTGAAGTACATCCACCTATGTACTTCAGAGCTGGACATTATTGCATCTGCGCTATTGTATATTCCTTCGCAGTACCCTTTGGCATCTTGCCTCTGCCATTGGGGAATTGCTCTCTAAGGGGCCCTCTCTCATTGTACGCTTCACTCTCTGCTGAATTGTACTCTTACTCGTCATCCTCTCCTCCCTCTCCACTATCCTTTTGCCACAGGATTGTCCTTGCGTCACTGAGTACGCCGTCGACATGCCATGCAACTGGGCGCTCGCTCTCATTGATGGTATCCCGTGGGGATCTCTGTCGAGTGGGTCAGGGATGAAGATGGATGGATCTCTCGGACACTGGCTGTACGTTTGCTCTCGTCGAGGACGAGGCAATGGTGCAGTCACTGTTGGATTGCTGTCTATGCACCGAGGGTGCCACTAGACATTGATCCCCGCTTGTGTAGCGCTACCCCAATGGAGTGTAATGAGTGGCGCAGGTGAATAGGATCCACAAACGACACAATGGGTCTACCGTTGAGCAAGACAACGGCTAGACAAGATGAACAGGAGTCTTGCTAGGCAGAGTGCCTAGGAGGTCTCCTGGCCTCCACCCCGAGGACGGCTTTGGGACATGGGATTCACATATGGAGGTGTGCAGTTGCCGTGAGGCGCTGTATGAGCTTGAGCACGTGAGAGTGCTGGCTCAGGTCCTAACATGAGGATGGCCTGATCGCTGCAGGTTCAATTTTCACGGGGGTCATTTTGTTTCAACCCTCAAAGGTGTGAGTACAGCGAGTATACCCCTGAGCTTGAGGTCTGGCCCGTTACTTACCCGTTACCCGGGTATGTAATCCACGGGTATTGAGTGATAACTGAGTAAGGGTCCAGGCAGATATGAGTATGGTCCACGGGTATACCCGTTTTCGCGGCACTCGTTGGGGACTCTAGTCGCTCCTAGTACTGGTGTAGCTTGACACACTCCCCCTTGATATCTATCTCTATCTCTATCCCTCTCTCCTTGTCTTGTTTGTGTGACTTGGGTGGTCGCCTTAGTATTTGGGCACCAGTCTTGACAGATGACGCGTAATTGTATGTTCTTCCTGTAGCTCTGGGGTGAGATTCAAAGCCTTTTGACCTTGCCAGCTTCATCTCCAGCAACTCTCAGTCTAGGTAAGCAGACGCGGTACCGGTATTGTGAGCAAAGTTGACGGTGTCAATTTCTATAATATATGATGAAAACCTCATTTGCCATTGTAATGTGCTACCGCTGGCTACAAAATGGCATGTGATACGACCAATGGTATGCCTGCGACAGAGGCATGCATTTCCAGACATTACAGGCCAGATTTTGACCTGAAATGGACGTCTTTCCGATTTAATATCTGACAAAAGGCCGGAATTCATATCACCAATCTTGGACCCAGACACTGTTACAATGCAGATAGAGTCTTTCCAATTGCTGTGAAGGCATACTGGCATAGATTCAAAGGTCGTTAGAGACTACGCAGCGTACTACAGCCATTGTCAGATAGTAATGGCATTATCATCTGACGATAGCATTACTATCTGACAATTGCCCGTGTCGCTGATGTGATCAGAGGAGGCCTTCCAATATCTTGCCAAGACCACCAGAAGTGTCTACGCGGCGTGATGCGGCATTCATGAAGCGTTAGGCAGCAGTGGTATTATTTTTGCGACAATGGTATTACTATCTGATGAACGCCCGTGTGGCCGTCCTGCTGATACCATCAAAGAGAAGTTCAACCTCTGACGGCATGGCACCGTTCACTGGGCCAAAGGCACAAAGAAGTGTACCATCAATGATAACTCACTGACGCAAAGCACAAGTCGTTGAGGAACCGAGGGAACGCGCAGCACCTGAATAACAGACCCACACGCACCCTATAGGCCCATACACGCCCTAGGATCCTTGTGATAAGAGTGCTGCATGTACACCCGCGTTGCAGGCTATAGCAAGCAGGGCATGCATCGAATCTACAGTATGCGCTGGTCTCCACCCATGTTTGCGTCGCCGACACTCCTCCAAGGCTCCACCCATGTTTGTATATACTTCGCCACCCCACAGTGTTACGCTGCTCTTAGCTCTTAGCTCTAAGCGCGGGGTCTGCGGCCCTGCACCTAGGGTGGTGCAGTAAACCCTAGGTTTTGATACACCTAGGGTTTATGACGGTTTTTAACGGTTTTGATACGGTATTGAAACCCTCGGCGGTTGGTATCGATACCAGCACATGATTGCTTCACGTGAGGGCCGCGCCGCTGCTGGGCAAGCCTGAGACCAGCGACAAGAGGTGCGGCGCGCCCTCATGTGAAAAGATCACGTGCCGTATTGAAACCTGGTCAAAAACGAGGGCCGGTAAGTAACGGTTTCAAACCAACAGCCGAGGTTTACTGCGCCACCCTATAGGACAGTGGAAAAAACTGAGGTTTGGATACCGAAACATTTTTTTACCGGTAAATTACCAGTTCAAAACCTCAGGGGTCAAGAGGGAGGTTTGAAACCTGTCACATGATATAATTATGTGATGCGCGGGCGGGAGCTTGGAACCGTTTGTGGTGCAGTAATAATACTCAATCTCATGTCTTGGTTCAATGTTCATCTATAGACAATACAAGTAGTAATATATGAAGCTCCTCAGGAATATAATGAGTCCTAAAGGCCCAAAAACTTAAGAATTGAGATCTAGGAAGCCATTTGTGGCTGCTAGACCGAGGCGGGACTGGGGCGGGAGGTGCGCGGCGGGATCACGTGAAAATATCACGTGCAGGTTTCAAACTGGTAAAAAACCGGTTCCAAACCTGGCGAGGCGGCGGGGTAGGTAAAATACAGGTATCATACCACCCCAGAGGTTTTTTCCACTACCCTACCCTAGTTTGACGCATGACTCTATCCAAGATTGAAGAATAGGGCTGTGGAAAAAACTCTTGTTTTTTACTGGAACCCTTTTTTACCGGTTATTTACCGGTAATTTACTGTATTTTACCTCGAGGGCGGGAGAGGGTAGGTAATTTACCTACACGTGATATATTCACGTGATGAGCGCACACCTTCTCCGCTGTTGTTCTGTGGCGCAACATGGTTGGCTGAACTAACAATGGTTGATTGCACAAGCTAAGCAAGAGCCATGTATCATAGCTACAGTAAGATAATGCTTGGAATGAGGACTTTCAGCTCAATTTGGAATACAGAGAGAATAACAGAATTTGGGTACGGGCGATTGGGAGGAGGACCCTGGTGGATTGGTCCTGTTTGCTTTGGAGGATTCAATCAAGCCGGGCTGATGATGATCACGGCAACTGCTGACATCGCTTGCCACGTGTTGCATGATGGCATTCAAGGCTTTACCATGGACAGCCTCGTATCTCTACTATACATCCTAGGCACCAGAAATCTCAACTGGTACATGAGTATGCCATATAATTAATGATAATGTGCTGTACAAGGGTCCACATACTCCGCGGATAACCACTGTTCCAATACAATTGAACCTCTTCCTTCCAAGCTAGGTTCAAGCCGTTGCGTGAGACTTCTCGTCACCGGAGTGGCTCGAAAACCTGTCTTTTGTGTTTGCGCATCGAGCCCTGGAAGCCGATTTCCAAGATCAGCTTTCACTTTCTTGCCAGCGCTATGGCCTATAATCTGGTAGACAATTCTTTTTTGAAGGTAGTAGAAATCAAAAATCCGCTTCCGGGGCTCAATTCAGAATTCAATTTAGCATTGTTTACATGCTTAAAACATACGAAACGGTAGCGTATATACCCCAATACCTACGATTTAAGCTTGAGCACAAGTTCTGGCTCGGCACGCCATGATCTTTGATGAGCAAACTAATCACAACATTTCAGACAGTTGCCGTTGTGATGCCGAAGGGTCGCATCTCTGCCAGAGTCTTCCCCCAGAACGCCCGTACCCACAGAATTGGGCGGGAAGGCGGGCTAGACATGATCACGAGTGTCTATTCGGATGTATCCGACATCCGAACCACGAATATGTGCACCTCAAACCCAGATATTTGTATTCGGATGGATATCCGACATTGCATCCGAGATAATTGTCCAATATCCGAATATTTGTGAATATTCATCCGAATATATTCGAATATATCTGAATATCCATGAGTATTGGCATAATATTGCATCAAGAGCAGCCTGAAACCATACCTACTATGAAGTTATGGTATTACACTGTGTGTAAATGTCAATTAGAGTCACATAGCTACACCACCGCTTGGGGTTTGGACTTTTTCGGAGGTAAAGGAGGCAAAATAGGATTGATGCAGATGCGATCAACCACATACCTAGATTACACATAAATCTGAGCAAAATTTTACCAACCCAAATATATGCAGCACCGACATGGAATCGAGGTCGACGATCAAGCATCGAATTCAACTCACGATAGGCTGGATAAGGGCTCGCTTCCACCTCATCTTCAACTCGACTACTATAACCAGGCTTCAGCAGAAATTGGATTGTTGTTACAGTTGAACTTGGCAAAGGACTTGTCACCTTCTATTTCACAAGTCATCCATGCCCAAGATGGCAAGACCACGTCGGACCTTGCCTCCCACCACCACAGTCCAAACTCGAACTCGCCTGCATTTTCCATTCCGCGGGACCTCACCTACATTCAGCCTGCACTGTACTGATGTCTGGGAGGCATATAGTTCTATTCGTGTGATTTTATTTTGGGTGCCGGTGCGTCTCTTTTTGTCTTCAAGTCGTGCTAGCAGCAGCTAATAGCAGCACATGCATTCTGCAAGCTCTGCGGCTGCCCATTACCACGACACCCACCGCTCTTCACTGTCCGCGCTGGCTGTCTGACGGGCGCGTAATTCATGTCTTTTCCATCCCACAAATTTACCGGTAGCGCCGCCGTAAAATTTTTGTCCCGTCCCGTTGTCATTGCCTTCACTAAGTACATGGTGTATCCTATCATCTTGAGAAATACAATCATTTTCCTTCACATTGCTGTCCTGTATGTACAAATGCACAAGGTAGCACGGGCATAAAATAGTGCATTCGCTCCCAGGCCCACCCAGCGAGCGACGCGAAAAAAAGTTACCCTGGGTTTCTCGACCTCGAAACGACTTCGGGAAATCAGACATCTGCTGGAATTGGCCTCCCCGACCTAGATTCCAGCTCAAACCTCGATCGGGTCAAACAGCCGACCTCCGGACCCAAATCCGACTAAGGTACCAACGGTGGTGTAACACAGAACACTCATATACTACAGCCCACACTATCATGTCTCGGATGTCTGCTCAGAAAGTGGACATCGGACATCCGAGAGGCATCCGACATCCGAGAGGTATCCGACATCCGACATCCGAATATCTTCGGATGTCGGATACGAATATAATTGAAATATCCGAAGATATCCGACATTCGTGCTTATGTCTAAGGCGGGCGGCGGGATCACGTGGATATGTCACGTGCCGGTAAAATACGGTAAAAAACGGTGAAATACAGCGCCTCCACGGCGGGGCAGGTAAAAATCGGTAAGTTACACCCCCTAGGACTTTTTTCCACAGCCCTATCCAAGATTGAAGAAAAAGAAAAAGAAAAATATTCCTGTTTTTAACCGTATTTCCCTCTAGCCGATTTGAACGACTGACCTCGTCATCACAAACCAATCGGCTGTGTGCATACTAGTGACGCGCTCTACCGCTGAGCTAAGAGGGAGGTACCCATAGCTCGGTGTGGTGCAATAGGTGGTGAAAAAGGGAAGGAGGGTAGCGGTCCCGTGATGTGCGGGTTGTCAATTATTTTGCTTCCACGGGGGTTTTGGCTTGCACCACTACGACGACGACCGCGCGAAAGACGGAAGGACCGACAAGGAACGAACGAACGACTAGGCTTACGGGACAGACCACGAGAACGAATAGCTGGGAGAGCCACGAAACCGAGACCGATGCACGACATGATGCTCGCGGGGTGGGTCGTGCCACCTGCGGCAAATGGGATGAAGATGCCGCCACCTCCGACACCACAAACGATCCCGATGGGCAGTACGGGCGGGGTTCTTGTCGGGTCTGCGGGCGGGCATTGGGCGGGCGTGTGGCAAGGTGCGTTCTTAGCATGTGGCGGGCGAGCCGGGCTGATGATCGTTTGAAATTGTAGCGTCCTCTCCCTACCCGTTATACGCGGACAATGTGCCGCCTCCGTCTTCTCATCTGCCGCCACCATATTATCCCGCACACTCTTCGGCAGTACCATCCCACACAGCACCAACACCATCCCACCCAGCACAACCCCAAACCGCCCGGCCGACGAACCACTACCCACGCTACCCACCCACGACGGCGAACTGGCACGCGCCATACCCGGGCGTCGCGCCGCCGTGGCAGGCGACGACGACGACCACCGCTTGGGTCCCCCCGCCTCCGAACTCAACGACGTGGGTCCACCATCCGCCGCCGCCGCCGCCGCCTCCGCAGAAGCCGAACAACAGACGGGGACCAGCCAAGCGGCCCCTGACAAGTAAAATCAAGGCGCAGGCCCCCGCTCCGGATGAGGAGCTTGCCGTGGCGCCGGAGAGGAATGCGGCGTCCACGTCGACTGCACCTGCGACTACGACTACGACAGCTGAGGATGTACCACCACCAGCGCAGGTTGCCGAGGATCCGGGACCGGGAGAGGCAGCGGAGAAGGACACGACGTTCCTATCTGAGAAGGCAGGGAGTGCTGTTCGTGAGTGCATTTCAACTCTCTTGAGCCACACGGAACTAACCAGCGTCCTTTAGCACAAGACGTGCGCGCGCTCCTCCGCGAACGGATGATCCAGTTCCAGGTGACGTCCGACGAGAGCTTCGAAGCGAGCTTGATGGCCGGTGGCTATGGGCGATATGTACGTCGTCCCGTTCATTGTCTCCTAACACCCTCCCAACCAATCCCAGAAAACCGTCAACGGCATCGAACGCCCGCCTACACCCCCACCTCCTCCGCCCCTCGTCCCGCCTTCACTCGCCCCGCCCCCGCCCATCCCCGCCACATCCGAATCCGACGCCGCCTTCGCCAGCATCCCCACCAAGCTCCGATGGGGCGGCGGGCGCAAGGAAGTGGTCGGGCAAGGGGCGGCGGAGTACCCGTACCGCCTCGAAGTCGTGTACCTCCCCGGGACAGGCCGCGTCCTAGCGCCTATGCCCGTCAAGAAAGGCCGGAATCGTGACAAGCCGGAAGAAGACAAAGCGGGGGGAGAAGGGGGTGGAGGCCCGGACTGGCCCGACGCGCACTTCCCGTGGAACGCGCGGTGGGAGGAGAGGGTGAGGGTGAGGGAGGAGGCGGTGGTGCGGTTTTTGGAGGGGGCTGACGAAGAAGGGGACGGGGAGGAGGGGAGTGAGGATGGTATGGAGGTGGATATGGACGAGAAGGCGGGATATGAGTGGGTGGATGATGTCGGCGCGGGACGGGGGGAGGAGGATGCGGATGTTGAGCCGATGGTGTTGGGCAGGTGATCGGACCGGATTCTCTTCACGACGCAAGCAAGCAAGTTATATTATACATATGTAGTACATACTCACTCACACGCATGACACGAATTTGTTTACTTATCATCATCCTCACGGACACAGTCATTACTTTGGATTCACAGACTCACGCCCGGGATTCCAATTCTCTCAAGCTGAAGGGAAGTTGTTTGACCTTTATACTCTACCGGAAGTTCGGACTGACATTCTCGCATGTCCGCATCGAGTACTGTATGTGCGCAGCGAATACTCTAAATCCACATCAAGTGAGCTTCAGGTACCGCATTAATGGGGTAGTGGTAACCTGGGTCGTTGCCATTCGACGCATGTGTCGACCCGCCGGGGGTTCGATTCCCTCTTAATGCACTGCACATTTTGCTGGAGTGTTTTTTTTTGGCAAATATCCACTACAGTGGCGCATTAGGGTGGCGAAGTAAACCTCCCCCTCGGTATCTTACCGGTTTTTTACCAGCCCATCCGGACCCCCAGGTATCGATACGGTAAGTTACCGTCCGATAGTCACATGACTATTTCACGTGATGCTCGTGGCGCAATTTCTGCCCAGCTCAAAAGAACGTGAGAATTTTGTTTCTGCAGCTCATAATCATTGCATTTACCTCTCAAGGTCAACTGTCAGCCTCGAGCTTCATATACCACCCCATTTAGATGATCTGAGCCCTGCCACACCTCTCCAACTCCTTCCCGCCACTTCCCGCCGCGCCACCCGCCCCTCACGTGAAATGGTCACGTGAAAGCATCACGTGGAGGTAACTTACCTACCCTCCAGCGGCCGAGGTATCTTACCAGTAAGTTACTGGTAACAAACCATCACAAACTGAGTTGGTACCAATACCTAGGGTTTACTTCGCCACCCTACGAAGTATACTAGGGTGGCGCAGTAAACCTCGCCCGCCGGTTTGAAACTGTTACTGACCGACCCCCAGTTTGGCCCGGGTTTCAAAACCGTTACTAACAGTTTCAATACAGGCACGTGATGCACACAGGTGATGAGCGCGCCGCCCTCCCGCCCCTTTCCCACCCTCTTGTTGCCGTGCTCAGCAGCGCTGCCGCCGTCATGTGTATTCATCACGTGCCGGTATCAAAACTACCAAACCTACTTGTCGACCTTTCAAAATCATATCAATACCGTTAAAAACCGCAGTAAACCCGAGGTGTATCAAAACCTAGGGTTTACTTTGCCACCCTGGGCGAAGTATACTAGGGTGGCGCAGTAAACCTCGCCCGCCGGTTTGAAACCGTTACTTACCAACCCCCATTTTGGCCCAGGTTCTGATACCGTTACTAACTAGGGTCGTGGGCCAAACCTCCCGAGGCGGTACCAAACCTGTATGGAACCAACCCCGCCTTGCCGCGAGGTTTGATACTGGTTTCAAACCCTCACGTGATCTCACTCCAGTTCCGCCTCAATCTGGCAACCACAAATAGCTCTCAGAACTTCAGTTTTTTGGGATTCTAGTCCCAAAGCATTCAGTTATGACTGTCACAGAGACTAGAAGATGTATTTGGTCAGTCCACAGGTGTCTTCCTTGGTATTTGTTAGCGTCCGTCCTAGGGTCCTGGGTAGGTCGGCCTGTCTATCGAGATCGAAGGTGTTCCGCTGGCAGGAATCAACACGAATGAGAGTCGAGATGTCAATCAGACGGACTCCCCGAGTCGTCTATTGGTCTGTTCTCGCGAGAGGGCGTTCACTTAGAGATTGACCCGGTCGATATCCAAGAGGACGGTCTATTGGATGAGGAGACGGGGACGAGGACGAAGAACGGGATGGTTAAACGTAAAGTCCACTCTAAGGTTTTACAAGTATGATAGCGCTGTATTTATACGTCGGGCGGCGGGACCGCGCTGTCCCGCCATCTACTCAAAAGGGCGCTCCTGACTCATTCTCCAAACATCGAGAACCTTCTTCAAGGTCCCGGCTAAAAGCGTAAACGACCCAGGCCTGTCCGGCGATGGCGGGTTGTCAGCCGACGCAGCGGGAGTCGATGCCGATCAGCGGCGGGATTCACCCATGCGGTCGTGAGGCGGAATCGATGGCGATGGGCGCGATAGGGCAGGCGGTATCATGGGAGCGCGTGGTGCTTATTTCTCAAGAAGCGCCAGCCAGCTCTACCAGAGGAGAGAGCCCTCGTGAACATAGTTGTGTGAGGGGCGGGCAATTGGGAAAGGTCCTCGGCCGAGCGGAGACGGTTGGGCGCGTCTTTCTCCTACGGCGGTCGGCCGCCCTGCTGAGTCTGAACTTGTACGAGCGAGTTCGGTAGTTGATGTGGCGAGAGTGTTCCCTCAAACTTCCCTGTAGTCAGACCGAGTGATCCAGATGTGGGCGCGTATGTTACTTAGTTCGCTAGGATTTCCCTGAGGTGTCAAAATGATAGAGAGAGTCCGCAACTTGATTACGCTGGCTTCTCGTAAGGTCGTATCCAATGGTACGTTGCAGGGGAAGGGAGGAAGACGATGCTTCCGCGGAGGTGATATCCGTGAACGGGGTTCGCGGTGGAACAAGATATAGATTTCGCCCGCGGGTGCGCTCCTCGAGCGCCCCGAGGGGTTTCAGACGACCTTTCGGGAACCAGGAGGACGGCGAGGCCTTGTGCCTGTCGGACATCCGGGCCAAGATCATAACAGCGAAGTATACCCCCCCCTGGTATGTCACCAGTATTTTACCGACCCATCCCAGGTATTGATACGGTAAGTTACCGTCCGATAGTCACATGACTGTTTCACGTGATGTTTGTGGCGCAATTTCTGCCCAGCTCAAAAAAATGTCAGAATTTTGTTTCAGCTGTTCAAGTTCATCGGAATTGAGTCTATAGAGCTGATTCCAAGTCATGACTGTTAGATACTACCTCTTCTGTGTGCTTGGAGCTCAGCCACACCTCCAACTCCTTCCTGCCACTTCCCGCCGCGCCACCCGTCCCTCACGTGAAATGGTCACTTGAAAGCATCACGTGGAGGTAACTTACCTACCCTCCAGCGGCTGAGGTATTTTACCGGTAAGTTACTAGTAACAAACCGTCACAAACCGGCTTGGTACCAATACCTAGGGTTTACTTCGCCACCCTAGTATACTAGGATGGCACAGTAAACCTCGCCCACCAGTTTGAAACCATTACTTACCAACCCCCATTTTGGCCCAGGTTCTGATACCGTTACTAACTAGGGTCGTGGGTCAGACCTCCCAAGGCGGTACCAAACCTGTATGGAACCAACCCCGCCTTGCCGCGAGGTTTGATACTGGTTTCAAACCCTCACGTGATCCCACTCCAGTCCCGCCTCAATCTGGCAACCACAAATAGCTCTCAGAACTTCAGTTTTTTGGGATTCTAGTCCCAAAGCATCCAGTTATGACTGTCACAGAGACTAGAAGATGTATTTGGTCAGTCCACAGGTGTCTTCCTTGGTATTTCACGCCACATACTGTAGTGTTTCAACCGTATCTTCATGCTAACCCGCTAACCCCTAACCAAACCGCCTAACCGCTCCGGACCTAACCGGACCCTTTAAAATTGGCGGTGAGGCAAACTTGGGGGACAAGCAAAAACGTCGATAAAGCGGGAGATAAACCAATATGCAATGTGCCACTCGGAGTTGTCCAAATCCTGCTCATTGATGTCCTTGTGCCTCAACATTGAGCCTACCCGGTGACCTGCCAACCACCCTTCTTTTGAGATCTTTGCATGTGTTTCATCCCAGCCCAGCATGATGCGCCACAGTCCGTGTAGAGCCTCCGCCCGTTTCCGAGGATCCTTCGAAACAAATCCTACATTGCATGTTTATGCAACATCCGGCAGCAGCCCTCCTCCAAAGTGTGGGATGGCCGAGAGGATGGCAGACTCACAGTTGGACCAACTCGAGGCGTCCAAGTCGCTCCAGTCCCCTCCTGACTGGTTGTCATCGGATTGAGATTTCAGGGTGTAGAGTTCTCGATCCAATGCAAGCAGCTCCCAGCGGAAGCTCACCTCGATTAGCTCCCACAGAATTGGTCGAGCCACTATGAAGTTGATAGGACACCCAATAGTGACAGGCTGACCATGCCACAGAAGTGGCACGTTGGAGATATTGTGAGCAGTAAACCGTCCCTATAATAAACATTGAGCATGGTGGAAAAAAAGGAAACACAACAAATGAGTTACATCCAAGCGTCACATTTCAAGACACTGATTGAGAAGTTGGCAAACATCTTGTCGGCGCTGCGCTGTCTTTGTTGCATTATCGCTCCGATTGACGTTGTAAGTTTCCAGCGTGAGAATCAATTGCCACTCTTTTGCCCGCAGCGAAGAAAATTGTCCGCTTGTCAATTGATACAAAGCGACAGGCCAAACCTTGATGAGCATGCGAAGCATGCCGGTGCAAACGTCCTGGCGAGCCGGCGCAAGGATGCTTTTAGCCTCTGGCAGAGCGTTACCTGGATGAACACCAGGAGGTGGCTTTGCCCCCAGAGGACACAAGTTGGCGTGACTTACAGAGCGTGCTGCTTTGTCCCAACCCAACAACCCCAGTGGCATGACACCACTGGTGACATCAAGAAACTTATCACGCAGCGGCTGCAAAATTGTTTTGGGATCTGTGATTCAATTAGATGCATTATTATTATCATTTGGTTTGACTCACATGGCGCGGCAGGACGAGAATTATGTCTCATATCATGCTGCACCTTTGACTTGGGGGACCGTGCATCATGTATAGTGCGTGGTGGAGGTGATGATGGGCGAGTGCTACGTGTCTGAGTGATGTGAGATCTAGCGGTGACCTGGGTGGGAGCTGAAGACGCCGCCGCCGACGGAGTGGCCGTGGGGTTGGCCACAGCGGAAGCGTAAGAGTTCATGCTGCGAAAAATCTCCCTGTGCATGGCCGCGTAACAACTAGTGATATCAGTGGACTTCCCGCAGAAAATGATTGGATATGAAGGATCCGCATCTGAGTCGTCACTTTTGCCGCCCTTGGCCCACAGAGGCGCAGGAATGGGTTTTGTCGCATCCTGCCAGTTTGCAGAAACATCCGCAAGTTGCTCGATGGGGCGGACAAGCCACACGGGAATACCACACTGTCGAACATGTTAATGATATGCTCAGGCGTTATAGACAGTTATGCAACGTACCTGAAAAAGATTCTCAGCAACCTCGAGATCCCAAGTAAGCGCCCCAACGCACTGGAAGGTTTTTTTGGTTTTTTCCTCCTTGGGTGAGGCAAGTTGTTTATGTCGAAGGCCGGCAACACTGAGCCAGATAACGCGAGCGTATATTTTAAGGGCAAGACAACCCGTTGATGTGCAAGTTCGGAATAGACCTCTGAAACGAAGCTATCGTCTAACCACACTATCAATCCTTATCACAACTAATACTCCTTGTAAGGGAGCTGGGGTGCACAAAGGTTTGAGAGAACAAGGTGCTTTTGGGTAATGGAGAAATAGAGATGTATTCCAAACGCTGTAGTTAAACTACGAGTTGTTTTTGGGGGTGTAGGGATTCTGATCGAAATGACACAAGAAAACCTTGAAGTCGTAGGCTGAACCTCTTGACGTATGAAGACCTTAAACAGCGCGAGGCAATGTAGCTTCTACCTATCAAGTGCTCTTGGTGTTCAAGGACTTTGTCTTGGAATCGTCAGGCCGCTACCGCAGGTTTTACGCCACTGGATTGCTAACGATAAGGACTCCTTCTTGCACTTAAACCAAACTTCTAGTGTCTTGTACCGGGACCAAAGGTTCCGAAAGGTGTCTCAGACGTTGACAACACTCGTTCAAACTCAACTTATTCCTCAAAGGGAAGTACTTCACGAAAGAGCGTGAGTGCAGGGCAGAACCACTTGCAAACCGGCCTTCTTGCGAATACAAGGTTCTAACACCAAGTAGATTCGTTGGTACTCGACTTGGTACGTCGGAATAAGGTTCTTTTGAGTCTTTCAAGGAGTTTGGCAACACCTGATGTCTTTAAATCTTGGAAAGGTCTTTGGGGTCTTTGGGTACTTTGTAGAAATGAGTCAAAACTCGAGATAGATTCACTACAATGGCTGCGTCTGACTAGCGGCTACTGGGGGGGAATCTAAGCTACCGAAATATGGGTCCTTTGGGCCCTTTTATACTACTGGTGGTCTCCTACTGAGTAAGCATCTATTCTAGGATTGGATACATCAGACTTTTGAGTCATACAAGTGCTGGATTCTTATTGGCTATCCCTGGTCGAAACAACTGCAGACGGACCGCTTGGTCCTTTAACCATATACGCCACCTTGGCGGTATGGTACAATCCTTGGGCCCAGGAGATCAAGGTCCGATAAGGACTTCGATCCTTAGGTATCTTTATGATGCAAGGTCCTACGGACACCTGCTTTCTGGTGGATAGGTCAGGTTGAGAGTATCAAGAACATCCTTTCGAGCGCGGACGCCACAGGGGAGTGCTTTCTTAAAGTGGTAATACACCCTTCTTTCGGGGTGGTCCTTGATCATAGATCATGATCAATCGGCATAGCGGAAGGCGTCGGTTCGGAGTCCTTGACATCCAAAGGTTATTTCCCCAGAAGGGTTATGACGCCCTTGAACTATTTCGGGACCTTCCAGGTCTTCGGGTTGATGTGCGCAGGTCTTGGGTTCCTCTAACTGAACCGCTTGGAGACCCTTGGACCCTCCTTGGGTGCAAATGGTTATAGCACATAGTCTGTAGTGCAAGGTACACGCAAAGGTACGGGATCTTGACAGAGATCCAACGCGCGGATAAGGATATTCGGATGAAGGTGATCAAAGGTTTCGATTGCGCCTGTCCTAATGGACTTGTTAAGGCACCTGGACCTTGTCCTGGAGGCTTGCCCGCGTCAAGGCAGTAACTCCTGCGTGCTCTATCCTAGTACTTGACTGGAGGTTCCTAAGGTCTTTGGGCTATTCAGGAATCACAAAATTCCCGGTTTTCAGTACTGGAATAGTACCCTGTGTCAAGACTGGTGCCCGAATACTAAGGCAACCACCCAAGTCACACGAACGAGACAAGGAGAAAGGAATAGAGATAGAGATAGATATGAAGGAGGAGTGTGTCAAGCTACACCAGTACTAGGAGCGACCGAGCAGTGAGTAGACAAAGAGAACAGACTGCGGAACTAACTAGAGAGTCCATGAATATATACAGAGAATCCAGAGTACGGACTAAGGTAGCATAACCGAAGTACTTGCGAAGATTTGGCAGAGGGACCCGGGTAAATGATGTCATGGATGTCCAGAGAAAGGCTGCCCTCGCCTCGTATGGCAATGACATCATTGACTTGCAGTCTTCAGCGGGCCGGAATCTACGGTCCGCATTTGGACACCCATCCCATGATGGAACCTGTGATCTGTCTAGGCAATGCCAAGACGATGGATGAAAGAGAGAGGTGAGCTAGGCCCAGGCCGAGGTGGATGCAGAGACGGGAGAATATGACGGTGTCGAGAGTGGGAAGCACGTGATGGAGGGAGAAGAATGGAGGCAATTCGTGACAATACCCCCTCTTTAGGATGCGCTTGCGCCTGGAGCGCGGTAGTCCCCGTCCAGATGTCGTTAACGGTGACACCGAGAGTGCGAAGGTGGGGAAGAGGTTTGGAATAAGCCGTGGAATGTGTACGATGGAATTCCTTGATCAAAGGGAGTGCCTTTGTGAGGTTGGAACTGGGTTCCCAGGTGTTCTCTGATGACGGGTAGTCCAACCACTTCACCAAGTACTGAATGCCGCGCTTGTTACGAGTTGGGCGAGAGTCAAGTATGGCTTCAACATCAAACTCTTCCTTGTCGTTGATGAGGTCGGGCGGATTAGATGGGAAATTAGGCCCATGAGCCTCGGTCTCCACAAAAGGAAGGAGGAGGGCGGCGTGGAAGACAGGGTGTATACGCCATGTGGGAGGAAGTTTGAGACGATAGTTGACTGGTCCAAGTACGTCAGTGACTTCAAAAGGCCCATGATGCTTGTCTGAGAGCTTAGCTTTGGGTCGCGTTGTCTTGAGATTCTTTCCGTCAAGCAACACCTTGTCACCAACTTTGAACGTAATGCCCTTCTTGGTGACATCTCCGTTGTTCCGCTTCATGATCTCTGCGGCGGTGGTAAGGCTAGCCTTGACTTCCTCGCAAAGCCGTTCCAGGTTGGTCAACCGTTCTTCGACAGTGGGAATGTTGGACATGGGGTTCAAAGAGGGGTATAAGCGGCACAACTAGCAGTAGGCTGTTTTCCCATATCCTAGCTGTAGCCATAATAACCCGTTTCATTCTATGTAGCTGTAGCTAGGACCTAGCTACAGCTAATGACAAATGAGGCACGTCCGCGTGCACCTCCAGGGTCTGCCGCTCGGCATCCCACCTCCCCATCAGGACGTCAGATCGGACCGGTTCCGAGCAAGGGGCCTCTTTCCTATTACGGCGGGGCCCGTCGCTCTGCTCACTCTTGGGCGCGTCCCGAGCGCACGAGTGTCCGAATGGGGCACAAAATCAAACAAATGAAATAAAATGAATAAGTCCACGCGCTGACTAAGCTCCTACTGCTCACTCTTGGGCGCGTCCCGAGCGCACGAGTGTCCGAATGGGGTCCAAAATGAAACAAATGAAATTAAATGAATAAGTCCACACTGACTAAGTTCCTATGTTGTCTGCGCGAAGGCGCTCACGCTGCAAGACCAACGCTTGCCCCTACGCCACAGTAGAGGCTCCTGATTGCCTCTCTACCCCCGCCACGGCCTTCTCCACCTCCGCCGCTTTGCGCTTACGCGCGTGTTTACCTTTCCCCTTTAACCCCGCATAACGATCCTGGAATGAGTCCCGAATCCGCTCTCGAATCCGCGCTTGCCGAAGTGCGTATGACCGCCGCCCTCGCTGATGTGCATGTTCCCCAAAGATCCAGGTCGCCCGAGTTCTCCATTGAGCGGCCTCGTACTCCAAGCTGGCCAGTGTTCGTTCCTTCTCCTCTCGTAGAATGACCTCCTCCTCTCGCCATTGCTCCTTGCGCGCATAGGATTTCGCCCAGTCTACTTTGACGGCTGTAGGGTAGACATGAGCATAGAACATTTAATGTGCGAAAACATACCTTCATGGAGATATTCATCTGAATCTGCGTCCGGCGCACCGTCTCCAGTCCAAATCCAGGACATTTTCTGCCGACTTGAACCGGCCTTCTCTGCTCCGTCTTCTACGCCCTCCTGTTCCTCCTGAGGAGGAAGCGCACTCCTACCGCCACTCGTCCCAGTAGAGCGTCCCGCCAGCCGAGCCAAACGTCGAGCTTGCTTGGCATCGTGATCCTCCACGTTGTTGAGGATGATGTCCTCCTCAGTCAGAGGTCGCAGCCCACCGCACCCCACCTCCCCCACTAAGGCTGCCAACGCACGCCTAGCCTGTCGGTACTTGGCGGCCCAAGCATCGACACGATCGCTCACGCTATCGATGAGCGTCACCGCTCTCCGCGTCTTCGCCTGCCCTCGCCAATTGGCGTTGCGAAAGCGAATGAGGTGCTTCTTCGTGTGAAGCGACAGCCGTAAATCCCTCAACCCGTCTGCGCACTGACTCCGCCGATACTCCGTCTCTATGTCGCATAGCTTCTGTGGTGCTCCTCGCGAATCAATCAACTTCACGTCCGACGGGAGCCACAGCTTGACATGCTCCGCCAGAACTTCCTTCCCACTCAGTCGTTGATCTTCCTCGGCCTCCAGGAAATCGAGACCAATGGGTATGAATCGCCCCATTAGCGTACGGTAACGACGCCAGCCCTTCCAGAAGCTCGTGCGTCGTTCCTCTAACTTCAGCTCCTTGGCGCGGGCAATATTTGTCCGTCTCTTCTGCATTCCGATAATACGACGTCTAGGGCTCTGATTTCAGTTCAATCGCTATGGCGCGGGGGGCTGAATCACTTACTGTTTGTCCTCCAGCTGAAGTCCCAAGCGTATGAATGTGTTCATCCCCAGCACGCGACTCTTACTTCCCGCAGCAACCTCGGCATCATCCTTCGCCTCTTCGGCCGCTTGTCTCTCCAGTGATAACCTAACATCCGCCTCGGTGATTGCATCTAACAAGCAGTGAATCAATGTGACGCTTAACTAGGACAGATCAAACTCACCTCGCTTCCACTGGGAAATGAACGGATTCACGGCCGTTCTCTGCGGTCGTTGCCATTCTTCCTGCATTTGCCAAGTTTTGACGTCGGCTGTCCAATCGGCGCGCACGACAGACTCAAGCTGTTCGGTGGTCTGGTTGAAATTCGCGAGCTGTTCCTTTCGCTCCTCTTCGGCGACTTCCAAACGACGCTGTAGTAGAGCACCTGCAAGACAGGGTCAGGGCGGGAAGCAAAGTTGGACTCGAGACTTACCTAGACCAATATTCTTGATCCAATTATGACTGTCAATCCTTTCTTCAACGTTTTTGTGACGCCCGTCCTCGTGCATCGTTTTCGTCGACCACGCCATCGGGTTGAGAATATGCCAAACCCGCTCCACCCCCTCGCCATCCGTCATCCCTGCTCCGGTCTTATAGCGAAGCGACTCCGCCATTGCGCACTCCTCTTCATGCACCGCTCCGTGCCAGACGGGGAGTGCCACCCGTATATTGGGCTCCTCAGCACCGGGGTCCTTCTTGAGCATTGATGGCAAATGTGCACGCCGTTTGTGCAGATTGACGCGCCATTGACACCCTATGTCATACGAGACGAGGATGTCCAGGACCTCCTCCCCCAAGATCGCTGCCCAGAAAATGAAGTCCATGTTGGCATATCTATAACCAGACCATCAGTCATTACTCACGGCCATCATTGACTGACTGCGTACCGTTCCCCCTTCATAAGATCCCCAAGGCCTAATGGCCGTACCAGCTCGTGGCGGGTACAGATGCAACCTCCCACACCAGTCGCGCGCAGACCCGTTGAGAACCGGGAATCTTTCTGCATGAGGGCAGCGAACGCGATGCATGTACTCACCTGTCGCATGTGTCAGTCCAAGAGGCGGTGATAAGAAGGATGGAAGACTTACATCCTCTTCCTTCACGTAGTGGCGCAAATGGTCGTGATATGCCTCCCTCGGTTCAAAATACCCGAGGCCGTCCGCGAGGATCTCGTACGCCTTTGCCTTGCTCTTCTTCCGATTCTGATTGCTCATACGAAAGTTGGCGTCGAGACCCAAGAAAAGGGAATACTTGAATCTAAGAAACAACATCAAAGTGTAATCACGCAGAAGCAAAAATGTGACGTACTTCAGGTTGTCCTCCACATCCTTCCAACCGTCCGGAAGATTGACCCTTGCTCGAGGACATGCCCAACATCGCACCGCGCCTGAGCCCTGCTTCGCCGTCTTGATTCCCCCTTCGAGATGACCGATTCCAGCTCGACGCATTCGCTTCAGAAAGCCCCATTGACGAGACATGAGAGCAAACGACTTGTAGCGATCTGGCACGAAATCACAGTCCAGAGGATCCGACGCCCGCTCCAAGGTAGTAACGTAGTCTCGGACGTTGACGTTTGCCAAAACATTCAGTCGTCGAAAAGTGTTGAGACAGGTAAACGTGGCGACCGTCTGTGGCTGCGTTACCGTCGCCGGATACCAGCCCTCCCGCATCAGTTGGCGCCAGACCGTTGACTCGCCGCCGACGTCACAATCGCAAAGTGTCACGTCCACGGAGTGAATGGCGTTGGCATGCATAACCGTCATTGTACGCCCGGCCCCCGGGACAGGGCATGCAGCGCCACCATGACCCAATTGGTACGGCATTCCCAGTCCGCGTAAAGTAGCTCGCTCGAAATTATCGCCATTTTTCCATTCCTAAGTCAACTGTGTTAGCTATTTTCAAAATCCAAAGTATTTGGACCAACCTTGATCAAGTGTAGGGGCGACCGAGAATGTCGCCGAAGGCAACACTCTCTGCATTCCAGAAACATTCCACACTCTTCGCACCGGTAAAGAGCATCGACGGTAAGGTTTAGGCCAGAAGCTTCCGCGGCAGAGGTAGTGGTACCCAGCGCAAAAGGCAGACTGCAGGAGGAGCACGCAGGCTTGGGCGGCGTACATTCGTGGTAAAACGTCTCCGCCATAAATGCGTCCTGGTGGGGGAGCCAAGTGCTCATCGGGTCGTCCTACGACACATCATGAGGGTGAGACCGAGCGTCAAGGATAGATAGAACAACACTTACCGAGCCTGGATAGCGTTTGGCGGCGCCCTCGCGTGGTTCACCGTTGTTATCGAGGACGTCAGACGCTACTAGACCTTCACCCCCAGGCGGCTCCATATCCACCCAGTCGGGAGCGAGACCGTCGCCGTGCTCCACTTCCAATGGCACCCAACCACCCTCCGCATCTTCCATCTCCAGCACATCCCCGTTTCTCCCAGTCTTCTGCTTTTTACGCCCCGTTCGTTTTGATTTCGGTAGCGCGCGGGGTAAAGCCTCGCCGTAGATGCGCTGTCCGTCCTGCGAGAAATCGTAAACGCGATCCGCCATGCTGCGCGCCTCAACCTGGCCAGCGTCGAAATATATCTCGCTGTCGGCATCGGCGCGAGGACGACCACCACGGTTGGTGTTGGTCCTCCGAGGGACTGATTGAGATGGTGCAGTTGAGGCCTGAGAGACTGTCAGGGCAGAGTGGGAGGATATCAACGATGTTGGGACAGACGTTCTGGACACCAACGGAGTGGAAAGAGGGATCGTTGGTGCTGCATGCAGAGACGCCGGCGCTGAGTTGACGGCGAATCCCGCGACCGGGTGCGGACGACGAGCCGTTTCAGTTGTGGTTGGGGGAGACGGTGTCGCGCCTGAGGAAGTAGTTTGGGTGGCTGCGGAGGAGTTGACTATGGGTGGTGGTGGGGCATGAGCGAGCAAGGAAGGCCCTAGTTCTCCGCGCTGCTGGAAGCCGCGCGCCGGCTGAGAGGCGTCGCCTGTGTTCCCATCCTCCACTGCTCTTGGGCCCTGCGGAAAGCTTCCCGCGTTGTGGAAATGGTAAACCCCGGGCTGATGCTGGCCATTCAAAGCGGACGAAGAAGATGTCGAAGACGATGTCGAAGGAGCCGTCGGACCGGTCGAGCGATTGCCACTATCGAACCGTTTGCGAGCCTCCCATTCCTCGGCAGTGTGGCGGCGTAGGTCCCAGGTTGTCGGAAGTCGTTGAGACATACTTGGACACCGTAAGATCAAAAAAAGCGTGCCGGGGAATGCGGTCCGGTCTGCCTGTTGCGTGGCTGTGCCCTGAAGCGCCCTCGAACTTATCGGGAACCGTTGTCGGCATTGATAAAATTTGTAACCTACAACTAGACTAGACAAAATTGATTATACAGGAATAAGCCAAGGTACTTGCAATGTCTACTAGTAATATCCCTCATCCAGAACGCGCTCAATCGCGACCACCCGTTCGTGAAAATCCGAGTCTGAATCGGAATCGGGTGCCTCCCCCGCGTCTCGAGCGTCCGCGGCCTCCTGGATGTCATCGTCGTCGTTAAAATATTCATCTACGTTGTAATCAGTAAACCAAATTGGGAGACTAACAAATGAACCCACCCACCCTCAGCCTCAAAGTTGTGGGGATCCGCGCTAGCTGGCCAATCGATGAAACGCAAGACTCTATGATAATTTGCCTGCCAGCTCTTGACACCTATGGCACGGCGGAAGAGGTGACGAGTGACACGATCATCCAGTAGCTCGCACAACAACTCTACGTCCGAGCGAGTCAGAATGCCCGACTTCTCAAACGCGGGGACGAGCCAGTGCCCATTGATCTGTTCCAGATCCTCGCGCAAGTCCTCTGACATGGCGGGAGCGGGAGACGAATGCTGGGAACGAGCTATTTGGGTGTGAGTGCGACTCAAGAATATGAAGGCAGAGAAACGACGCACATTTCTTCTTCGGAGGCTCTGGATCTGGGGATGGGAGAGGGCGGAGAAGGCGGAGACGGCCTGCGAGTTCACTTCCCGCAATGGACATCAGTGCCACACACACAAGCAACAAACATCGATTCGACTCACCTTTGGGCGTCCTCATCGACGCCTCGTTCCGCTGGAGGATCCGCAAAGTAATACACCATTGGCAGAAGTGGGTGTGGTGGGAGAAGCGTGGTGGGTGTTGGAAGATACTGACTGACGTTTGCTGCCATGGATCTAGATTTCCAAGGCAGCCGTATGAAATTCAGATAAGGACTCACCGCGTCAACAGTTCAGCCCGCCTGCCACACTTTTCCAGGTTGGCATGCAGGATGAAATTCGAATGACGACGCTTCGCGGTGCCAGGTTAACGCTCGCCAGCCACTCTTTGGCAGTGCAGACCTGTTCAAGAGGTTTCTATTATTCAGTCTTGAAAGTCGGCGGATGATTGAAATCTTCGTTAGGTCCTAGACATCGTAGTATCACGATGAAAGACAATGAACCCCATAGAACCCATCAGATTCCATGGAAGCAACGTGATACCTACGTTCCTGATCGTCCTCCTAACTCTATCTTCGATCGCATCTTGACGAATCGCATGTTGGCCAAAAAGCGCGTCAAATACTTCAGAGCTCGGCTCAGCTCGCCCGCTTTCCGTCCCGCTTCCCAAGTATAACGCAACAATGCCTGTATCCTCCAACGTCTATGTGGTTATTCCCCACGGCCCTCATGCCTTCAGACGCCAGAGCTCCGAAGAACCTTTCACTTTGGAGCTCACCCGCGATCCCTCAGTTCCGGCTCAAGCGTAAGCAAATCATTGCGGTACTTGGGGACTTGTCGTAATCACACCTCTTAGATACGTACATGGTATTGTACGTGCTGAGCGTCCCCTTCGTTATGAGCGATGCGACCTCTCCGACGATGAGAAGGACGGCGTCCTTCTCACCAACGACGGGCCATCCGAAGTCCAGGGCATGGCCGTCATTCAAGGAACACGGCAGCTCCGTCTGGCGCAAAGTACGTTGCATCTTTCATAATTGGATTATATATTCTGACTTTTGGTGTAGGGGATGGCCGGCGTCACCGCCGTTACATCGTCGAGGATAATCGCATGGGGCCCTACGTTGCCTCCACTCTCAGACGATGGGGGTTCGGACCTTTGCTGCGAGCATTTCAGGCTGCCGGCATCATTTCCCGTGACGATCTCTACAACGTCCACCTATTGTGCCGCGACAGTAAGGATTTCTGTCGTTTCCTCGCGAAGGCTATGGGCATCCATCGGACGACTCTGGATTGGACCCGGATGCTTTCCATGATCTCAGAGGAGGCACAGTTGTGGTTGGAGTTACCCGAGGACCAGCGCAGGGGTCGTTGAGCTATTTCACATTCCTACGACAGTCCATGTACATGTTTCAAGCTCAAATGATTGTCCGTTAGTACCAATTTATATCATGTGTCTTGCAGACCTTGGAAGCCAACCAATGAAATCAGAATCGCAGCTGTCATGAATTGCAAATGTAGGGCGACAACTACACTACTTCCTAAGTAATTTGGCGACCGCATGGAGCTGCGCCGGAGAGCTCGTGGAAGACGTCTCATAATCGCTGAGATAGTGCGCCGCACTGAAGGCCGGCCGTTTCGCGTCCTGGGTGAACTCGCCAGCAGGAACTTCACCGGTTATGTAGTTGGCTCGTCGCTCTTGATTTTCGTTGCGAGGTACTACTAGACAGCAATTAGATTATGTCCGGCTTCGAAATTGGTCAACCTACAGTACCTCCCCTGGCGGTCCCTCGCACCATTACACCTCTGCCGGGCGGCTGCTTGTTCACTGGCCTGCCTGGCGGCTTCTTGTTCCTGTTCTGGAGCTGCGATAGATGTCATTCATCAGCAAGGGTCTAGAGCTCTTGGACTGGGTGTACTTACTCCAGAGCTCGGGCATATCGTCATCATCCGAGAGGTCAGCCGGGGAGACACCACGACTTTTGGCCGCTTCCCCGGCGGGCGGTGCATCCGAGAGCGCCGCTCCTGAGTCGCCTGTCAACAACGTTGTCAAACGCTACAGAAAGATCAATGTAGGATGATTACGAGGGTTTTCAGAAGCAGGCGGCGGATTGTTGCTCCAGGAACGTTCAATCCCTTCTCCATCCGTCCTCAACAGGCTAGGATAGTAGCGCCATGATTGCACCACACATTCGCTGTAGTGCGCGGAAGAGTTCATGGGATGGGTGGGAAGCAATGCGACAACTGAGGATCCAGCTAGAAGATGGATATATGTCAGATCATCGAATTTGAGAGCGGGCCGCGCAAACCGTAAGTGGGACCGTGGTCCGTGGATCTTCTTTTCTTGTTCGATCGATCGATCAACGACCCAACTTGGACGTTCACTGCGATGCCTCTGCATGTGGTGGCTTGGCTTGCTCACTTCCATTTTCCACAAGTCCACTAGGATGGTTTTCCTCGAGGACCCCGCGCCCAACTGGCACGGTAGCCGTCAAGCGCAGCGGTGAGTACTGTTTCTGCCCTCTGTAGATACTATCTAACATTGCGTTGCACAGGATGGTCGAGTCCGCCCTCCGGACCAATCGACCTCTCTACATCAGAGATCCGAACGCCCTACCAGGAGGAGGACCACAGGGTGAGTACGATTTCCATGCATGCTCTGATGCTTCATGGCCTTTTGAACGAACATATCCAGATATCCCCGCTCCCCACAGAAACTACGCCAAGGAACGGAAGGTCGGCATCCCGGATATATACAAGATGCGAGAGCCACTGCGCAATCGCTTCACTCGGTCTAACGCGTCCTGGCTCATCGACCCGGTTGGAAACTGCGGCGTCCTCATCCACGCAGACCGCGCTCATCTATGCGTCCTACTTGATTCATACGAGTTCCGTAAGACGTTTCGCAGCGCTGTTGGAATCTCGGTTTGCGACCGCAATTGGTACCGCCTGTTACAGATTCTGGGCTGGCCAGCGGATGCACCACGCCCCGCGCCCGGTACGTACAAGTGCCGTTCACTGGAATGTCTGTCCTAACAGTAGTACAGATCCTGCTACCACGACGTATGTCGGCGACGACATAGAGGAGCTTCGCCGGGAATTCCCCGGGATCCCTATCTATGAAGAAGGCGAGGACGACGGTGCAGTTGGAGGGTTCGGTTGTTTGGAAGACGTTCCCGGGCTGTTCGAGGCGTACCCGGAGCTCAGAGCTGCCGCCGAGGCGTTGGCCGGGCAAGACACCGTGAGCGCTGTTGGTATGAATGATATTATGCTTGGCGCTTATTCACGCTTTCAGCTGGCTTTTGATCTCGTCGGGCGGAGGCAGCAGTAGTATTGGAAAGGGATTGGAGGGCGAGCTTCAGGGTGCTATTCATCCTTCTCTCGGTTGTGCTCGTCGGGCCGCCGCCGCGTTGTATTTCTTCATGTCCTTGGCCAAGTCAATGAGAGTCGTTTACCTACATGATCTGAGTTCTGTACTGCTGTCAGCGAGAAAGGCCACAGTTATATGAATCATATTTACATCCTTCAAGAGGTACGAACAACGTCTGGGTGCCGTACCGTCACTCTCGAGTGAAATAGGGTACTGTATGGTTTATGTATGGTAAGCGTATGGTTTATGTATGGTAAGGGTGTGGTTAAGGTAGGGTAATGTAAGGTAAATGTATGGTAATTGTAGGGTAATTGTATGATTAAAGTCGTGCGAAGGAGAGGCGACAAGGTGATCACCTATGCATATATGGGTCGCGTTAAACCTTCACAGTGATCACCTTCCTCCAGGCGTGCATTCCGTCTTATTTGGCACTCACACTCGTAAGAGCTTCGCTCTTTGTCGCTCTCATTGCCTTTGTCGCGTATAAATGGCTCGCCCCGTCAAATACAAAACGGCGGCAGAGAAAAAAGAGGGTCTTAAGTTGAGGCGTCAGCGTTATGAAGCTAAGTAAGTTGTCGTTCGCTATCCTACACGCAGTAGCCTAACACCCGCTCTTAGACATCGCGTAGCCATCAGCCAGCGACGCAGGCAGAACTACGCGGACCGGCAGGCTGCAAAGCTGGTCCGGGAGGCGAACGAGATGGACCCGCCTTTACGCAATGAGCGGCTGACTGAGTGCGTGCATCGTCGACGCTCTCGGAAATGACACTGAGTAATAGATTTCCACTACAGTCTGCAAACCAACTTCCTCACACTTGCAACATCTCATTATCTCAAAGTCCTAAAGATTACCAGAGGATGCCCACGCGATTATGCGTATAAAGTGGCGCTGCGTGCCCAGGCCGATGGAGACCCTGCCGCATATATTGACCAAGAACTTTCCGGCGTGAAGGCCATCTTCCTCCCCGTTCGCGCAGCGGCCCGGGCGCTATTGGACTCTCACGCCGCAGAGGGTGAAGCATGGGACACTGGTGTGGACATTAACAGGCACTTTGTCCGTTTCATTTCCTACCTCAAAGATGTCGCTGCGCATTACAAGGCGGGCACATTAGATCAGGCCTTAGAGGACTTGACATTAGCGTCTACATCTTTTAGTCCGGAGGAGGCGGAGAGCGAGACCTGATCATATACTCTATTGCCATCTGAATGTACGCGTAAAAGATTTTTATTACAACGGGCTTGAAAAGACTAATGGATGACTACGCTTGAAGATACTTTACATTTCCCTCTCTGACGGCTCTCTTGAATCTACGGCGCGCGGTTGCGAAGTCGGGCGCAGCTTTGTGAATTGCGCCTGATATCCCTACGGTGTGTAGAGAAGCCTCGACACTATGTCATGTCAGTTTTGCAAACGAGAACGGAATTAACTGGGGACTGACAGTGATGCATACACTCCAGGCACAAGACCCTGATAGACACAGTACCAAGCCTGGTCGCCTGTCGCTAGGGGAGTGGGGGGAGGCGGACCCGTTTCCAGAAGGGCTATAACATCTTCCAAGCTCGGATAAGCAAGCGGGCGAGGAATTTGCAAGCCAGGAGTCCGTGTCAGGCCATGCTGATGGGCAAATTCAAAGGCAGCGCAAGCCTCAGCGTAGGTGGAGTAAGAACAATAAAGAGCGTTGGGCACACCCGTGACGGATGGTTGGGCATCACCCCAGTGTTGATATGCGGCTGGAATTCGCCCAACGAATACAACATACGACGACGAGGATGATGCGCGTTGGCGATGGGTGGGGCGTGCGGTAAGTCGGCGAACATGGGTTCCTGGTTGTTGCGCCATGCGACCAGCGGCAGACCTGGACAAACCAATAAGTCTATTGGCAATATTCATGGAGCAAAACTCACCATTGGGTATGATAATGACTACCTGCCGGGCTATGCACGACGTAGTTAGGACGTCCTCCGTCCTCCTCATCACGAGGTGTCTCCGGTCTTGGGATCGGAGCCTGGTTGGGAGTCGACGGCGCGCCGAAAGCTGCGATGAGAAGCAAGGCATTTAAGGTAGATTCGAAGGAATGAAAGACACAACATACCTGGTAGATCGGTTAGATCTAGGGATGCGATGAGACGGCAAAAGCGTTCATCATCCGAGTCGTTGATACCGTCGGTTAGAAAGTCTTCGGCGGAGGCATATTCGTCACTGTCTGAATCGGTGAGCACAATGTAGTGAGCGTCGTCAGACATGATGATGGTGGGATGGGATGGGGGCAGCGCGAATGTGCTTCTGATTGAGAGTAATCGGATAAGAATGGAGGAAAAACAAATAGATATACGCTAGCCTCCATGTGAATATTCACGCACGGTCAATTGACGAGTGCCGCGTGGAAACCAGTAACCGACCGTTAAAGTTAAGCGTGTATTCATGTATTGTAGCCGATCGGTGTAGATACTGTACAGAAACAGGTAGGGTATGACTATTAGTGAATGTAAGGTAAACAATTGGATCAGAGGGATCTCACCTCGAACGATTCGACTTGTCTAATTGAACCCGAGAAAAATTCAATTTCGAACGATTAACCGGGGCGGCGACGGTGAGAGACATCCGGTCCACCAAAGGCGCTAGGGGGACGACTCCGGAAACCTCTGACTTGGCCCTTTTCGGGGAGCTCGATCGCCGTGTCAACACTTCGACAATGACCCGCAAGCCTCGTCCTCAGAAGCCTCTCTCCGACCTCAGAAGCGAAAAGGGATGGGCTCGGGGCGGCCGCGCGGAGTTCCTGCTGGAGGAGCTGCCCGCCTACACCGAAGCGCTGGAAGCGGGATACGTTAGCGAGGCGGAGGCGCTGAGGAAGATTTACCTGAAATACTTTATCATCTTTCCATGGCGCCTTCCTCTTGGAACGGAGCCAGTCACTAGTGGGCCGAACAAGACTTGGAGAGATGTCGACACTACCCAGCCCCTGTTGCCCGAGGAGCTTGATGCCGATGAGGCGAAGAAGAAGCGCCAGCTAATGGCGGACAGAAAGGCGGTGAGTCATAATTCGCTGAGAAAAAACATGCTCTGACTTACTCCTGGGCTCAGGCTATCCGTCGTTGGCTGATGTACCGCGCGCGGCGCCGCCGTCGTATTCGCATCAATCTTCACTCCGGATTAATTCACGATCCTTATGCGCATCTCCTAGTGCAGCTCACGGGTTTGCGCCGCCCCAAGAAAGCGAGACAGGCCTATCAAGAGTGGCAGGTTGGCAACAAAGACTTGCTGGACGAATTGGTGGAGCGTACATGGACCGAGCAAGTCAAGACCGGATTGCAAACCGGAGAGACGTACAGCCACCCCTTCCGTCAGGCAATAGCGCGCCAAAAATTTGCCGAACTGTCAGCGGAGGAGCGTGAGGAGTGGAAGGCGAAAGCGAAGGCGGAAGCGGAGCGCGCCAAGCAGGAGTATAACGACGCTGTTACCGCGCCACCTTCGCAAGACCCGGCGGTCCGAGCCAAGTATGTACCGATCTCCCCTCTGCAACAAGATTAGTATTGACGAAGAGGCCCATTTTAAGATTGATTGCGAACCTTCCCAGATTCTTCCAGCCAATTCTGGCCGGCGTATCCAAACTTTGCGGGGTGCAAGTCATCGTGCAAGCTGCGGGTCCTTTACCTGCGAAAGGAGGAGAACCTGGTGTGATAACGTGAGTAAGATTGGCCGCATCGTTCAACAAGACGCTAATGCTTACGTGACAGAATTTGTTCGGGAAAAAACTCAGATCCCACTCCGGCAACGTTGGTAGGGTGGAACAAGGATGTCTTCGAAAAATGGCGCCTGCACATCATCGAGTATCTCAAGACCGTCTACTCGCCGGCGGAGTTTGCGGCTGCGCGCCTGCCGACAGGTGTCATCCCGCCAGCCACACCCGATGAGGTGGCGTACGAGCAGTTGATCAAAGAGGTGGATAGTCGCGTGCAGCAGATGGATTCGAATGCGGATTCTGAGGATTCTGAGGATGAGGAGGATGAGGAGGACGAGGAGGATGAGGACGAGGAAGAGCAGGCGGAAGATGGAGTCGGCGCTCGCGGCGGGACAAAGAAGACAACGGGTAAAAAAAGAGGGAGAGGAGCGTCAACAACGACGGAAGGCAACCCGCCGAAGAAAGCCCGCAGGTCGGAAGCAACCGCGCCTACGCTAAGGAGGGTTCCAGGTTCAGCAGCGGGGCGTGAAGCGCGCGCAGGTCGTCAAGAGATGGAGAAAAGACGCCAGCCTCCTGTTCCTGTGGCATCGGATCCGGCGAACGCAGCTACTCCACCACCACCATCGACGGCACCAGCTGCTGCTGCAGCGGCACCAGGACCACCGCATTCGCCGGGACCTGCTCCTCCACCCCCATCTACAGCACCAGCACCAGCTCCGGCAGGTACTCCTCCACCCCCATTGACAGCACCAGCTCCTGCAGCGTCACCAGGTGCGCCAGCTCCTGCAGCTACTCCACCACCACCATCGACGGCACCTGCGCCTGCATCAGCACCATCGCCTCCACCGCCATCGCCTCCACCGCCATCGCCTCCACCGCCATCGCCTCCACCGCCATCGCCTCCACCGTCATCAGCACCTACTTCACCTGCTCCCGAAATCTCGCCCAACCCGCCGATCCAAGGAATAACATCCTCCAATCAAAGGCAGTCGACAGAGACGTTGCCGAGACGTTCATTACGATCCAGGAGTTCGGCTGCGAGCCACAGGTCGGGCAGAGAATCCGACCACGAGGACGACGATGATATGATGATGGGTGTTCGTCATCCTGGAGACTCGCCGGCTGACATAGACGATGTGTTGAATGATCTGGAAAGGTCTTTGGATGATCAACGAGCATCGCAGGCGGCGTCAATCGAGAACGAGGATGGTGATGAGGGAATGCGTGCTGCCGTCACGTCGGCGTTGATTGAGGCGCCGGCGTGGTTCCGCGAGCCATACAAGTTCTTTGCGCAGGAGAAGGATGTGGATTTCCAAGATTTGCTGGATATTTGGGTGATTCGGGAGGCGGCGGACGAGTTTGGTGCGAGTGGAGGCCTGCCAGCGCCTGGGCGCCCAGAGTACATCGGGAAGTGGATCAGCGAAGGTCGTCTGTCTAGGCAGAAAAGGCTGCCGAAACGAATGTTAACACTGGCGTCGGAAAATCTGACACTGGATTCTCACCAAAGGGCGTACGAGCGCTGGTGGGACGGAATGCAGCCGGAATGGAGAGAAAAGGTAGCCGGCCGATGGGTACGCGACAAATACGGTCGTGAGTGGGGAATCTGGCGAGTCGCGGGGTGAATGGATGGCTGAGTATCGTGGTTTCGTTGTGGGTGTGGAAAATCGCTATTTCGGACGCGGGAGGAGGCGATGAGGCCAACTTGGAATAGTGGCACGAGGCGGTGTTGGACGCTGGCTGGATGCTCGACGGTGTTCGTAGGTTTGCCGAGGCTGATGCATGCTGAGAACGATAAGCACGTGTTGATAGATAGATAGATAGTGAAATGTTACCGACGTGAGTGCAGCGAGAAAAAATTGCAAATGCAACAAGTAGGAAGTCTGTCGACGGACGAGGAGGAGATAGAGTAATGACAAGATGGATAAGGGAGCGTGCACGTGATGGTTGGACTTGGATTTCTTTCGTCGACGGTCTGAGTAATACTAACAGTTCTTGCCGAGGTTCGAACCGTCGACCCAAATAAAAAATCATTGTTCAGGAGAGAGACGTCAAGAAGGTCAACCGCTACGCCACGAATGAGACAAGCACTGATTACAGAGAGTGGGCATGATGGTAGGTCGCTGCCAGAATGCCTTGCGTACTTAGGTACGTGGCTGGATGCTAACGTAGGCGGGGTTACAGGCAATCGGGAGGGAAGATAACTGATATATAGAGTTGAGAGATCCTCACAGGCAAATACCAATACAGAATAAAGTACGGGAAGTGCAAATTTTTATATACGCCACAGTGCTCAATTATCGGGTCAGGGAGGAGTGTGTTATGATGTAGAGAGGTGAAGGCAACAGCGCGCGTTGGTGGTGACAAGGAGAGTAGCAAGCTGGCATCTCACAGCTGGCGGGTAGGGTGTGGACGCGAGCAATGCCAGGAACGGCGGGATTCTGCGTTATCGGGCGGGATCAGGCGGGAGAAGATGGGTAAACCGCCCTCAACACTACATGAGGACAGGTTAAAAATCACCTAGAGTTTGATAATTAAGTGTGGGTAAGGTGCGGACGCGTGCAATGCCAGGAACGGCGGGATTCGGCGGGATCTGGCGGGATCTGGCGGGAGAAAGTAGGTAAACCGCCGTTGATACTATCAGAGAACGGTTCAATCATCACCTACAGTATGTGATAGTTGAGCAGAATAGGCGGAATGGACCGCGGCGGGCGGGATGGATAGCGCAATGGCGGCGGCGGCAGCGGCGGCGGGTGGGGTGGAATATCCAAAGCCGTGCATAATTAATATATCTAATCGGCAATTATTATCCATTTCTGGAACGGCGCGGAGGACCGCATCCCTGCCAGGGTGGTGAGCAAAGAGGGCGCGGCGGGAACCCTGGTCCGAACGATGCCAGCGAGGACGAGGCGCGGGAGGTGCCGAAGTGCTGTTGCCGAAGACTTGCCGAGATTTGGCGGAAGAGGCGAGGCACGTGACTCGGGGCGGGTCTCTAGCTGTATCTATGCCCCGTGTATGTGGTTGCTGTAGCTACAGCTATGGGGTAAATGAATGAAATCTACAGCTAGGGCTCTAAGCGGGGTTTGAAACCGTGAAGAAGTTCAAAGGGGGACTTGCCCGTGGCGGAGTGAATGCGACTGTTGTGAGAGAATTCCACAAAGGGAAGGTATTTGACCCAGTCGTCTTGTCGGTAGTTACAGAAAACGCGGAGGTATTGTTCAAGTTCTTGATTATAACGCTTGGTTTCGCCATCTGTTTGAGGATGGTAAGCCGTACTAAGCGCAGAGGTAATTCCTAGCTTAGCGTGAACGGCTTGCATGACCTTGCTTGCAAACTGAGGACCACGATCAGAGATCATCTTGTCCCAGAGACCATAGCGTCGATAAACACCATCCACCAAGATATCAACCTTACCATCCGCATCAATGGTCTTGCGGCATGGAGATACAATTACCGTCTTGGTGAAGCGGTCAACAACACAATGGATAGCGTTATACCCTTCGCACTCGGGTAGATCTGTAATGAAGTCGGTGGTGATAGTCCCAAAAGGGCGTTCGGGGATCTCGTTGGGTATAAGGGGAACATGTGCCGGATGATTCCTAGGTTTTGTCATCTGACAGGTAGCACAACCATCAACATAGTCGCGAACAAAGACAGACATGCCTGGCCACCAGAATTCTCGACTGAGAAGTTCGTAGGTCTTGAAGCGTCCAGGGTGTCCAGGACCAAGAGAGTCGTGGTGCATCTTGACAATGTCTTGGCGTAGTTGCAGGTCATCGGGAACATAGACCTTGCCACGGAAGAGAATTAGTCCATCTTCGTAGTTCCATTCCTGTAGATTTTTGACCAGCAAACGAGGACCATTGCGAAGAATGACTTCTAACGCACCACGGACCTCAGCGTCCTTATTTGGACATTCCCGAATACGTCGTCGCAGCTCAGCGTCTCCAACGGCTACAACTTCTCCAGGTCTGGTAGCGCGAATTTGGAAAAAACTTTGGATCAAGGAGGATCTTGTCGGTGTTGTCGTCATCGACCCCCTCTTTGTGATCCGCACGGCGAGAGAGTGGGTCACTACGGTTCTGAGTACCAGGTTTATGAGTGAGAGTGAAATCAAAGCGAGTGAGGAATAGTGCCCAGCGAGCCTGTCGCCGGCTGAGTTTCTGCGAGTTGGCAAAATATTCAAGGTTCTTGTGGTCGGTGAGAATATCAACTCGGTGTGCTGAACCTTCGAGGTACTGGCGCCAGGCTTCCAGAGCACGGATAATAGCGAGAAGTTCCTTGTCATGAATGTCATAATTGCGTTGAGGTTCAGAAAGGGACTTAGAGATGTAGGCGACAGGATGCCATTGGTCGTCGTCGCCTGTCTGGGATAGAATTCCGCCTGTGGCATAGTCTGAAGCATCTACTTCCACACGATAGGGCTTGTCGGGGTTAGGCATGATAAGGACGGGTGACGATGTGAACGCATCTTTAAGTGCCTCGAAGGCCTCTTGACACTCCGGTTTCCAAACCCGTGGTTCGTCTTTCTTGGTGAGATCAAACAGGGGGCACGCAATCCGAGAGAAACCTTCAATGAAACGACGGTAGAAATTCCCAAAGCCAAGGAATGATTGGACGTCCTTGACATTCCGAGGTAACGGCCACTTGGCGACACCGTCTACCTTGACTGGGTCCATGCGAAGTTCATTGTGAGAGATGATGAGTCCGAGGAATTCAATAGACTCAGCTTCAAAGGTGCACTTCTCGGGCTTAGCATAGAGATCGTGCTCCTTCAGGCGCTGGAGAACCTGCAAGACGACCTTGCGGTGTTCTTCTAAGGTCTTGGTGAAGATCAAGATGTCGTCCATGTATACGACAACTTTGCCGGAGTCGATCAGGTCCTTGAGAATGGTATTCATCATTGCTTGAAACGTGGCAGGAGAATTCATAAGACCAAAGAACATCACCAAGGGTTCAAACAGGCCGCGGTTTGTCTTGAATGTGCCTTTCCACTCGTCTCCTGCCTTGATTCGGCAGTTGTTGTAGCCTTGACGAAGATGGTGCCTTTGTTAAGTTCGCGATAATCCTGGACGGGGCGTAGTTTTCCGTCTTTCTTTTTAACGAAGAAGAAGGGACTTGCCATGGGGGACTTGGAAGGACGTATGTACCCTTTTGCCAGGTTTTTGTCAAGAAATGCGTCAAGTTCAGCTTGTTCGGTTGGGGACAATGGGTAGGTTTTGCATGGTTTTGGCTCGAAACCGGGTTTGAGATCAATAGCATGATCCCAGGGGCTGTGTTGGGGAAGCCGGTCCGATGTGTGCTTGTCAAAGACAGTGAGATAGGCATGATATTGAGAAGGGATACGCTCAGCGAGAGGACGGGTATCCTTGGGCATTTGGCTAGCTTCGGCAAGTTCCTGCGCCTTGCTAAATCCAGCACGTATTTGAATAGAGGGACCATCAGGAGTTTGTGGATCTCGCACCGGGCGGGGATAGTCATCCCGAAACACTTGAGTGTACATCTGCTCTTCCCATTCTCTTGGGACCTCCACTTCTTCTTCATTGTCCTCGGTGAATAAGACGACGGGAATTTGAACCCGATTGTAAACGCGGGGTCGGATGCTTCGACGTTGTCCGGCTGTACGCTGGACTGGGACAGGCCGGAGGTTGCCTTCGCGATCCTTCCATTGAACTTGGTAGTCTCGATGGTGAAGACGAGGGTCGTGAGGAGAGCGTTTAGTGGGGATGGGAATGCGTTTGGCGTGAGCACGTACATCAGTCACCGGGGGGTTGTTGAGGGTACAAGAGTTGGGACAGCGAGTGAAATCTATCTGGACACCAGCCCAGTCTATTTCTGGGTTGTGTTCGTCGAGCCAGTCAGTGCCAAGGATAACGTTGTGATCACCAATGTCAGTGACGTAGAGCTCGATTAGCTCTTCGTGATAGGAATGACCGTCTCGGCTATAGATCCGGATGCGCTGGGTAGTATAGTGCCGGACCCAGCCCATAACGTTTTCGGTGCCGTCAACGTTGCGAACAGGGAAAGGGGAGGAAAGGGGCATGAGGGTGAAATGATGCTGGTTTGCATAGCGGGCGTTGATAATAATACCTTCAGCGCCGCTATCAATTAGAGCTTGTGCGACGATTCTTCTGCCAGTGATTTTGCCAATGAATTCAAGTTCCAGTGTGATCGAGGGTGTCTGTCGGTTCTGGGTGACTGCTGACATTCGAAGTTCTTTGGGATGGGTACGCTCACAAAGGGTTGATAACACAGAGAATCGATTGGTAAAATTTGTGACAGAATTGCGTACAGCTCCTCCTAACGTCGGGGTAGGGGAGCGCTCTAAAAATCCAGGCCAGCGACATCCTTCAAGAAAGCCAAGGCCTGCGCCTTCTCATCTCCCTGTAGGCCACGGAGCAAGTTGGCCGTGTTGCTAATCTGTTGAATTGCATCGGCAGACAATGCGGGAGCAGTGTCGGAGGAAGTGGGAACAGCCGTGACAGCGGCGGACGTGTCAGCGGCGCGAATGGTGCGGTTTGCGGCCGGAGCAGAGGCGCTGGTACCAAAGCGAGTAGGACAGTCCTTGGACATGTGGTTGGGGCCGCGGCACCTAAAGCAAGCGCCCTTCCTGCAAAGGATTTCGCGCTCCTCGGGGGTCAGCCTAGTCAAAGGAGAGGACGAGGTAGCACCTGTGTTACGGGATGCATCTACATCCATAGGTACTCCCATATCTTGAGCGGGAGCCGGGGCGCGCTGAGGCGGGGCGCGAGGAGCGTAAATGCCCGGAGAGGAATGGGAGCGCTGTGTCCAGTTAGCCTTTTCAGCCTTGCGGGCTTCATAGGCATGCTGCATCTCAACAGCGCGGGTCTTGAACTTGTCAAGGGTATCGGGAATGGGGTAGGACATGCAGATTCGGTCCAAGAGACTGGGGTTCAAGCCGCGTTTGAAGAAGTGGAGTAATGAGCTTTCGTCAAACTGGGAGTCATCAGCGTAGCCATCAAAGGCAGTGATGAACTTATCAATTGAAGATAAGTCCTTTTCCTGGCGGATGGTCTCGATGGCGGTACGCGCAGCGGTGATTGGGTCGATGGCCGCATAGTCGGCTTTGAACTTCTCGATGATAGACACCTGTGTGGTCCAGCGTTTGCTGGCAGCTGGGATGGTATTATCGTCCTGATCGGCATCGTACTCTTTCATGCGGCGTTCTGCCCATTTACCGGCAAGAGGTCCCTTGAAATATGAAAGGAAGACCGAGACCTTCTCAATCTCAGTAGAATAGCGGGCGGTGTTCAGCCGCATGTGGTTGCGGTATTGGGCCAGCCATGTAGTGGATGTGGCGCGGTCGCCGACGAAGTCGTCAAGCTTAGCTCCACGCTCGCTGGGAATAGTAGTCATGATAGGAGGGACTGGGTGAACTGGAAAAGATGGAGACGATGACCGAGAGGGATTGGAGGAGGAAGAAGAAGATGACGATGAAGACGGGGGAGTCGATGGTTCAGAGGGTTTGGGGTCTAAAGCAAGAGGTTGGGATTCAGGTGGTGAATTGTCCTGGACTGGGGATGGAACTGGGGAGGTAGGAGCGGAGTTAAAGGTTGGTTCCGATCGGACAGGAGACGGTGGAGCAGAGGGGACTGGGGTACGAGGTGCAGGTGAGCCTGGGGTCTGTGTGGATGATTGTAACTCAGCTCGAGTGCGCTCTTCTAAACGCCTTTTAGCCTCCTGATGCTCTTCTGGTTCAAGGTAGTACTTGTCTCCGTTTGGTTCAAGGTAATGCCAAGATTCGGGGTAGTCTTCGTCTTCTGGCTCGTAGAAGATCTCCTGGGGGTGATACTCTTCGTCGAGTTGGAAGTACTTGCCCTGATGAAGGTAGGCGCCGGGAGGTGGTGTGGGAGGCGCTTCTTCTGCAGAGAAGCGGGCGATGATGGGAGGATAGGAGTGCGTGGACCGGTATCGGTGTCACGCCAGAAACTGCGGTGATCTCCGCGATGACGAGCCCTAATAGCAGCCGGTAGAGTGTGAAAAAGGACTTTGCGGTGGGTTAACGTACGGGGAGTGGCAGCTGCAGTCTTCTTGAATACAAGGCGTGTGGGACGAGGTTGAGAGGCAGGTGTGGGGTCTGAGGTTGTGCGGTCGGCGGGCATGCGCCAAGCGAGGGTGTGAGGTGGGTGTAGAAGAGTCTCTTCTAGTGTCAAGACTGGTGCCCGAATACTAAGGCAACCACCCAAGTCACACGAACGAGACAAGGAGAAAGGAATAGAGATAGAGATAGATATGAAGGAGGAGTGTGTCAAGCTACACCAGTACTAGGAGCGACCGAGCAGTGAGTAGACAAAGAGAACAGACTGCGGAACTAACTAGAGAGTCCATGAATATATACAGAGAATCCAGAGTACGGACTAAGGTAGCATAACCGAAGTACTTGCGAAGATTTGGCAGAGGGACCCGGGTAAATGATGTCATGGATGTCCAGAGAAAGGCTGCCCTCGCCTCGTATGGCAATGACATCATTGACTTGCAGTCTTCAGCGGGCCGGAATCTACGGTCCGCATTTGGACACCCATCCCATGATGGAACCTGTGATCTGTCTAGGCAATGCCAAGACGATGGATGAAAGAGAGAGGTGAGCTAGGCCCAGGCCGAGGTGGATGCAGAGACGGGAGAATATGACGGTGTCGAGAGTGGGAAGCACGTGATGGAGGGAGAAGAATGGAGGCAATTCATGACACCCTGTGTATCACTGTTTGACGGTATACAGACGCCGCCTCATGGAACAATGAGGCTAGATCTAAACGGCAGAGGTAGTACCGCAGTTTGTGACGCAGTGAACAGATCGAGCAATTGGTGCGCATGCCTACATTGACATCCGCGGAGAGATCTTTGTCGAGTCGGGCAAGTGCAACGCCGACGGCGGCAGAGAGATCTTCCCGCACGGAGGCCCGCAGAAAGCCAATACCGCTGGCGGCGCTAGTGGTTCCCACCAGCTCAAATTTGGATTCATCCGACTTGCGCCAGAAAGCCAGCAACTGGAAGAGGTTGATGTCACAGTGAGGAATGCATGCGAGGTGGGGTACACGCCAGTCAAAATACTGTGGGTGTATGATGGGATCATCGGGTCCAAAGTGCAGCTGTTGGCGCTGACAAATATTGCGGGTGCCAAGAAGAAGGTCAGATGGAATGTACTGGGCATTCGGAGTGGTCACAAACACAAACGACTCCCAGAAAACTTGTCCAATAGAGCCCGCCAAAGAGGACTTTGAGCTCATAGCACGGGGCCGACAATATTGTCCTGGGGCGGCGCAGATGTCTAGCACTGGACTTAGACACAGAAGCGACACCTGATGCTAGATCTAGGTGGAGAGAGAGCTTGCAGACCCGTGATGCTAGATCTGCGGGTGTGGGAACGGTGTTGTTGGGTTGAGGCTAAGGTGGTGGTGCGGACGAGAAAGCTGTGAAAATTGTGAGCACGCCAAATTGGAGACGGCAGATCACGCACCAGACAATTCAAATGGTAATCCAACCGGCGCTCCGTGGGTCAATCGTCGAGAAAGACAGCAGAGGGAAAGAGGACGGTGATACACATTGTAGAAAACTAGTGCCAGAATCAAGGAATTTTGCAATTCTTGTGTGAGTCTATGCCCAGGACTTCCAGTCACAGCACAACGACCAGAGAGACACACAGAGCAACTACCTTAACGCAGGCAAGTCTCCAGGACTAAGGAAAACACCATACGCGCCTTAGGACGCGGTATGATTGACCGATCATATTCCTTAACTCCGAATATCCTTATCCAAGCGTTGTACTCTTAAAACCAGGAGTTCATTCAACCGTGTCGGTTGCACAACGACAAGTGCCTACCAGAAATAGCACTACAGAAAGTACTAAGGCAGGAGTTACTCTACCAAGAAGGCTCAAGGAGTTTACTTGCGCTAAGTCAGGACTCGTGTGACTAAGAATAGATCAAGGAGAAGATCTCTCTTCCAGGCCATGACGCCTTTGGAATAGTGATCTCCGCTCCGACGCCCCGCACCAAAAAAGAAAATGGACTTTGATCCGCCGCCGCCGATCACTAAGGATAAATCTGGCTAAAAGGCCCAATCATGGATCTTGTACCTTGCATGGACTCGCATATTGATGTGGCGTAACTGGAGTTTCCGGATACGAATCACCTTCCAAGCGCTAAAGGAAATAACAAACCAACGCCTAAGGACACAAAGAAACTCATTAAGGAGTTGCCAAGACAAATGGAACCTCAGGAGACAGAAATAGACGCGAGAAAGAGCCAGGTTGGTGTTGTGGCGCACTTGGCGCTGACTAAGTGCTCAGTCTTCTCCCGGGTCGGCTGTTTCAAACAGGGATAACCAATCAGGACGCTAGTACAAAATGACTCGACCTCCGAGAGGTCCAACAGGTAGTAAACACGCTTACAGTACAAAGTAGCAGGAGTAGTATAAAAGGCCAGAAAGCGCCAGTAGATAGGCAGCTTAGTGCCCCCACAGTATCCGCTAGTAATACACAGCCGCTGTAGTGAATCTAACTCGAGTTTCGACTCAACTTACTCTGAATTGGAGAGAACCCAAAAGACCTTGAAAGCCCCAAAAAGACCTTAGAACCATTTAAATTTTAGGCAATATCAGGTGTTAGCAAACTCCTTGAAGAACTTATTGGTTCCTATCCTCCAAGTTACGAAGACAATACTAAACGGCACCACTTGGCGTTAGACCCTTGTGTTTGTTAGAAGGCCGGGTTGCAAGTAGTTCTGCCTTGCAATCACGCTCTGTTGTGAAGTATTCGCCTTTGAGGAGTTTAGTTGAGTTTGAACAAGTGTTGTTATTGTCTGAAACACCTTACGGAATCTTTGGTCCTAGTCCAAGACACTAGAAGTTTGGTTTAAGGACAAGGAAATTGCCTTATTTGGTAGCAGTCCAGTAGCATAAATACCTACGGTAGCGGCCTGCCATAAGACGATTGCCTTGTGCAAAAGAATGATCAGTTGAAAGGAGCTACATTGCCTTGCGCTGTTTAAGGTCTCCGTATGTTGTGACTTCGGCCTACAACTTTCAGATTATCTTGTTCAACTTTGTGAATCAATCTCCCTACACCCTCTAAAACTAGTCAAACGCAAGTTCTGAATACATCTCTATTGTCCTAATACCAAAAGTACTTTTTCACCTGAACGACTACACAAACCTCGCTTCCGCAAGGAGTATTAGTGAGATATAAGGATAGATAGGTTAGATTTCATAGTCTCTTGTAGAGGTCTATTTCAAACATGCATGTCAACGGGTATCTTGATCCAGATCAGGCATCCGATGCGTGTTGGAGCGGAGTTCAAAATTTTGTGCCCAGGCCCAACTCGGAGTCATAACATAACTTCACTCTTAGTACCCGCTTTGCCTGTCCCGGTGTCCGCTCCCCGATGCATTCCTCCTGGCTGCCAGCAGTTCGACTCCCATCCTCGCTAAGACAAGTTCTGGTGAGCTGCCCACTAAGACTAGTTCTGGTGGTGCAATCTTTAGGTGTGCTCTGTCTAGTGCAAGCACGCCTGCAACACTCCCACCCCAGTGCCGGCTACCTCTCTAGGGTAAGGTGTCAAGATTTATCGGCCTTTGTGTGTACTGATTTTGTCACTATCTACTTTCTGGTTGATCTTTACCGGTTCCGTCCTTGCCCTGTATGCGCAATTTGGTATGTTTACACCTTCTATATCATAAGTTCCTGCCTGACAAAAAATTTCCACTTCTGCGTATGGCATTGTAGGTTCTCTCTACGCCCACGCCCACGGTGCTACAGCCATGCAAATATCAGCTCTTATTTTTTGTGCTGGTTCTACGTGCTCGCCTCCGTACTCAAGGTACATACCTCCTCCTTCCATATATAATTTATTGCTAACACAAGCGTTATCAGGCTTCACTCTTGCCTCTTTTGTCAGCGTCACCATTTCCGCCAGCAAGTCTTCTCTTGCCAGCTTGTGTATGTTCCACTTGCCTTTGGGCACACATCCGTTACTGAATTTGCCATATCTAGACAATCTTTGTTGGTACATCTGCCCCCACAATGGTGCTCAACATCCGATGCAAGCAGCCCGACTGCCCGCGCGCCTTCCGCACCGTTCAAGCTATGCGCAGCCACCTTTGGCAGGCAAAGTCGTGTGCATGGTGGATAGCTTTTAGCAAATTGCCCAAATATCTTGCTGCCGCCGCTCTTCATGACCCACCAACAATCGAAGCCGGCTCTCAGTCTTTTTCTGCCGACAAATTATCTGGTGACTTCATATTCAAAGATGTCGATGAAGATGAGCTCAGCGATGATATGGTATCCAGCGCAGATGAGGCATCAGACGGAGAAGGAGACGGGGATCAAGACGTCGCCGGAGAGTCAGACGGTGAGGGAGATGATGTTGAAGAAGACGACATAGATATTGATGAAGACAATGACGCCGTGGCCTCCTTTCGCAAGTGGCCGGAGCGCGCGCAGGCAAACAAAGTCTTTGAGGCGGTGGACGGGTCTTACGCATCCGCCATTGGCCAAGCTGGTCCTGGGCCGGCCACCCAGCAAATACGGATGAACACACTTCTTGGTGAGCAGGCGCGCTATCTAGACGACAACAAGGATGATGTGACTTCCAAACGAGTATCTGATGCTCACCCAACTGCCGGCATCGTCATTTGTATGTCGAGCACAGTTCATGAGGAGTGGGCAGCCCTATTTGGCGCGAACGTTGCTGGTGACGTGGCCATGGATGGCAACGAGATACAGTAGTGAACCCGGAAGCGAAACGACCTAACAAATCTTGTTTTCTTGACGTTATTCTGGGTATTTGAGATGAACTGTCTTGTGTATAGGATGTAAGGCCATGTCATAAGTCTATAACTGAAGAGATTTGGGGCCCTTTGGAAATACACACGTCAGGAATGAGGCGCAATTATGGCCCCGCCAAACGGGGAAGCGAAAATGGGCCTATCACCGCTATCTGACAGCCAAAGGGACTTCACTTTTGGATTCAGTGACCTCAAAAACCCCCCATTTTGAGGCAAAATCAACTGAGAATACGGTCTTTCTGAACTGCAAATTGAGGTTGTTATTTTGTGTGGCTGTGCAGCCCAGAAACATAACATCGAGGATAACGCCCGGTGAGGACATGCTTTATCACAAATATCTCACAGTATCTACTCAGCAGCGTGTTATAATGCCATGCGTGCTTTTTCAGAACAAAAAACGGGACAAAAACCCGTGTTTCGCTTCCCCCCCATTTTCACTTCTGGGTTTGGTACTGTATTGGACAGCGTTGGTAAGGGTATCTACAAGCCCTTTGCTTTGGAGTTGGATTGGAGGGTGGCGCAGTGGATGGTTGAAGAAGGCATTGGACACAATGCTTTCAACAAGTTGTTGGAAATTCCCGGGGTAAGATTCTTACACACGCCATTTAATTCGCGCTCATGTCTCCTTTTAGGGTAGAGAGAAGCCTGGTCTGTCTTACGAGAATACGTGCAGCCTGCACAAAATTGTCGACTCCATTCCCCGCCGCGCAGGGGAGTGGAAGGTGAAGCACCTGTCCTTCCCGGACCGCCCTGACAAAAAATTTACCCTTTGTCACCGCGACATCCTCCAGTCAATCTCTTCTTTATGGGGAGATCCAGAACTCGCCCAGCACCTTGTTTATAAACCCAGTACACTCTTCTCGGATGAGAATCGAGATCATCGTCTCTACAACAAGATTGTGGACAGTGAAATGGTGGGGACTGATACAGGTAAGTGTTCAAGCTTTTATTCCCCGTTCAAACAAAACTCTGACACGTCTGACAGGACAAACTTCCTAAAGGGCGTACGGTTGCACCACTCATTGTGTCGACGGACAAGACACAGCTCACCCAGTTTTCTGGCAGTCGACAGGCGTACTCTATATACCTTACTTTTGGGAACATACTGAGCCACCTTTGTCGCAAGCCGTCACAGCTGGCGTGCATACTTGTCCCATATCTCCCAGTTGACAAGATGAGCAAGGGCAAGCTTTCAAAGACCACGGTGGGCTCCCGCTACCAACGTCTTTCCATGCCGCTATAGCCAAGATCTTTGCGCCGTTGAAGGAAGCAGGGTGTCATGATGTAGCCCCGCCGCAACCAAGGATCTTCCACTTCGGTCATACTCTGGCGTCCTAATGCTGTTACTACACAAACCAACGCCACAACAGAAGATGCTGAGAGACATATCGAGGAGTCGGGGGTTCGATCCCTTATGGCAACAGAGCCGGGATCATGAAGCCCCGCCCGAGTCGGGCTTCCCGCCCTCCCAGGAACACTCTGGAACGAGCACACATGGTGCATGACACACCGGGATTATACTTAGGCTGCATGAGTCAGGCGGGAGTCGGCACCCGACCAATCCCGCCTTCCCAACCAATGAGCGGCCATCAATCTGGTGGGTGATCATCGGGATGTTGGGACCTCCGTCATCCGCAGCGTCGGACCACTCCCGACGCATCAGGAGCATGAGGTAGAAGCTTTGAGAAGAAGAACAATGAGCAAGCATGGGATTAGTATAAATACAGAGACAGCGCTGTACTAGTTACCCAGACTTCGTCCTTAACTGTCAGCGTCGGGCCTATTCGTCTATAGCGAGGGCGCACGAGGCAACGACTAGAGAGCGGTGTAAGAGGTGATGTATTGAATCCCGGGGGAAAGACAACGGTTCTCTGAAGAACTACTCTACTGACTACTGACTCTTTCATACAGTTCCCGACGCCCGACGCCCGATGGGCGCGGGTGCGCCCTTCTGACTCATTCCCGAGTCATCGCACGAGTCATCGCGCCATCCCGCCCGTGATTGGTCGGGAGCGCGCCCTATCCCGCCCAATCCCGCTTTCCCGTCGGCCGAGCTCCGCCACCATGTGCTGCCATCAGACGGCCGTCGGATAGATCCCGACGATGGGCGCAATACCGTTGCTCCCGCCCGCGCAGGCGTCGCCTTCGATCGGCTAGGCGTCTGTGGCGCAGTCAAGTCATGACAATATCCCCTCTTCAAGGCGCATGTCCTCATGGCGCGAATCTTAGCGCGACGCTGCGATCGGGACTGACTTCCTGCCGGTAGGACGTCGGCTACGATCCCTTCGCTCTTCTTGTAAGCTCGGAGAAGGGCCGGTGCTTGAATATCCGCTTCGTACGTCCAAGTGTTCTCTTCCAGGGGGTACCCTTTCCATTTGAGGAGGTATTGGGTCCGCCCACGGAACTTCTTGTGCCCCACAATCTTCTCGACCTCCCATTGTTCTTCGTCATCCACGATGACGGGATCGGGTCGCGTATAGGTCTGGTGAGGGAGTCCTTCAATGTAGGGTCGAAGGTAAACCGTGTTGAAGACATTGTGTATCTTGAACGAGGCAGGGAGCTGAATGCAATATGATGCCTTACCGATCTTCTTCAGGACTTTGAAAGGCCCATATTGTTTATCGGCGAGTTTCATAGAGGGACGATCGATCTTGAGATTGGTGGTCTCGAGAAGTACTTTGTCCCCGACTTTGTAGTCCGGATCCGGTCGTCGTTTCTCGTCGTAAAACCTCTTCATAGTGGCGGTGGCGGCCGTCAGGGCGGCGCGAGCTTCCTCCCGAGCCCTGTCCAGGCGAGTGACGAACTCGTCCGCACTCTCGTTCTGAGTGGCGGTGCGGGGTTCCGTGCCTCGAAGCGGGTTGATGCCATACATCAGTTGGAAGGGGGATTTCTTCGTAGACGAACTGGCTTTGTCGTTGTAGGAGAATTCCGCTTGGGACAGCCAGGATGCCCAGTCGTTTTGTTGGTGATTGGTGAAGACGCGGAGGTACTGTTCCAGCCTCCTGATTGATACGTTCCGTCTGTCCGTCCGTCTGTGGATGGTACGCGGTGGATGCTCGTTGTTTGACGCCGAGTCCTTGATATAGTGCCATGGTAAATTGGCCCACGAATTGGCCTCCTCGATCGCTGATGACACTTATTGGGAATCCGAAGTCCTTCCAGACGTGATCCTGGAACAGCCTCGCTGCTCCTTCTCCCGTAATGTGAGTGGTGGTGGGCATGAACCTTGCCATCTTCGTAAATCGGTCGACCACTACCATGATGGAGTCATATCCGAGGGACTCGGGGAGTTCGACGATTAGGTCGACGCTGATATGCTGCCAGGGCGCCGAGGGGATTTCGTTAGGTTGTAGTTGTCCAACTTTGAGTTGTCGGGACGATTTGGTCCTCTGACAGTCGAGGCATCCGTTACAATAACGCGCCACGTCTGCGTATAGTCCGGGCCACCAATAGTTCTGTAGCACTAGCTCCGTGGTTCGGAATCGTCCCGGATGGCCCGCTATTGCGGTGTCATGATGTTGCCGCATGATTCGTTGGCGTAGTGTGCGGTTGGCCGGGACATAGAGTAGTCCTTCTTTGGTAAGGTATCCTCCCTTATCTTCTACAGTCTTCCCGACCATCTTCTTCACTTTCTCCTCCCACTCGTCCTTCGCGGCGATTATTCGGTCCATAAAGTCGTTCCCTTCGGTGGCAATCGTTACTTCATCCATTGCCCGAATATGGTTATAATCGTCGATCAAGATCGGCGTGGCAAAGATGCGGCTGAGATATTCCTTTTTGAGTAATACGGTGTCGCGATTGTCGTCCGCCCCCCTCTCATGTCCTTGTCGTCTCGACAAGAGATCGGCCTTTTTGTTCTGCGCCCCCGGGCGGTGAACCAGCGTGAAGTTGTACTCCGCCAGGTCGAGTGACCACCGTGCCTGGCGGCGATTAAGCTTCTTGGCCTGCATGAAAACTTCGAGGTTCTTGTGATCCGTCAGGATGAGGGTTGGTTCCGGAGCTCCGAGAACGTAATGCCTCCAGTCGGCCAGCGCTCTCATGATGGCCAACATCTCCTTGTCGTGTATGTCGTAGTTTCGCTGCTCCGCGGGACTCAGTGATTTGGACATGAATGCGATGGGGACCGTCTTGCCGTCTTGCTCCTGGCTTAAGACGCCGCCCGTCGCGAATTCCGATGCGTCCACCTCGATGCGGTAGCGACCCGTTTGTGTTGGGAAGTGCAAGATGGGTTCCGAAGTGATTCGGTCCTTCAGATCCGCGAAGGCTTCCTCCTCCGCGTCTCCCCATCTCCAGGGGATATCCTTCTTCGAAAGGGAGTGAAGGGGCTTTGCTACTTGTGCAAACCCCTCGATGAACCGCTGGTAGAAGTTGGCGAATCCGAGGAAGGATTGGACCTCTTTGACGGTTCTGGGTGTGGGCCACGCCCTAACACCCTCGACTTTGACAGGATCCATACGGAACTGTCCGTTCCCCACAATCAGTCCCAAATACTCCACTTCTGATTTCTCGAAATCGCATTTGGATCCTTGTACGCTGAGATTGTTGTCTTGAAGGATGCGTAGGACCTCCTTCATAACCTGTCGATGTTCATTGATACCCTCGGTGAACACCAGGATGTCGTCCATGTATACGATCACCTTGCCGCTGATATGCACGTTCGAAATAGACCTCTAAAAGGGGCTATGAAATCTATCCTATCTATCCTTATATCTCACTAATACTCCTTGTGGGAGCGAGGCTGGTGTAGTTATTCAAAGGAACAAGTACTTTTGGTATTGGAACAATAGAGATGTATTCCGAACTTGCGTTCGAGTAGTTTTAGGGGGTGTAGGGAGATTGATTCACAAAGTCGAACAAGATAATCTGAAAGTCGTAGGCCGAAGTCACAACGTACGGAGACCTTAAACAGCGCGAGGCAATGTAGCTCCTTCTTATTGATCGTTCTTTTGTACAAGGTGATTGTCTTATGGCAGGCCGCTACCGTAGGTGTTTATGCTACTGGACTGCTACCAAGTAAGGCGATTTCCTTGTCCTTAAACCAAACTTCTAGTGTCTTGGACTGGGACCAAAGATTCCGTAAGGTGTTTCAGACGATAACAACACTCGTTCAAACTCAACTAAACTCCTCAAAGGCGAATACTTCACAACAGAGCGTGATTGCAAGGCAGAGCTACTTGCAACCCGGCCTTCTAACAAACACAAGGGTCTAACGCCAAGTGGTGTCGTTTAGTATTGTCTTAGTGACTTGGAGGATAGGAACCGATGAGTTCTTCAAGGAGTTTGCTAACACCTGATATTGCCTAAATGGTTCTAAGGTCTTTTTGGGGCTTTCAAGGTCTTTTGGGTTCTCTCAAATTCAGAGTAAGTTGAGTCGAAACTCGAGTTAGATTCACTACAGCGACTGCGTATTACTAGCGGATACTGTGGGGGCACTAAGCTCCCTATCTACTGGCGCTTTCTGGCCTTTTATACTATTCCTACTATTCTGTACTGTAAGCGGGTTTACTACATGTCGGGCCTCTCGGGGGTCGAGTCATTCTGTACTAGCGTCCTGATTGGCTATCCCTGTTCGAAACAGCCGACCCGGGAGAAGACTGAACACTTGGTCAGCGCCAAGTGCGCCACACCACCGATCTGGCTCTTCCTTAAGTCTATTTCTGTCTCCCGAGGTCCCGCTTGTCTTGGCAAAACTCCTTAATGAGTTCTTTCGTGTCTTTAGGCGTTGGTTGCGTTTGTCCTTAGCGCTTGGAAGGTGATTCGTTTTCGACAACTCAGTGACGCCACATCCATACGCGAGTTCCAGGGAGGTACAAGGTCCATGATCGGGCCTTTTAGCCAGGTCTATCTTTAGTGATCGGCGGCGGCGGATCGAAGTCCGTTTTCTTCTTTGGTGCGGGGCGTCGGAGCGGAGATCACTATTCCGAAGGCGCCATGGCCCGGAAGAGAGATCTTCTCCGTGATCTATTCTCGGTCGCGCGAGTTCTGACTTAGCACGAGTGAACTCCTTGAGCCTTCTTGGTAGAGTATCTCCTGCCTGGGTACTTTCCGTAGTGCTATTTCTGGTAGGCACTTGTCGTTGCGTGACCAACACGGTTGAATGAACTCCTGGTTTTAAGAGTACAACGCTTGGATAAGGATATTCGGAGTTAAGGAGTACGATCGGTCAATCATACCGCGTCCTAAAAGGCGCGTATGGTGTTTTCCTTAGTCCTGGAGACTGGCCTGCGTTAAGGTAGTTTCTCCGTGTGTCTCTCTGGTCATTGTGCTGTGACGGGAAGTCCTGGCATAGACTCCTACAGGAATCGCAAAATTCCTTGGTTCTGGCACTAGGATTCTACAATGCGTATCACCGCGCAAGATCAAATCGTGGAACAGGTCGTTCATCATGGTCTGGAATGTTGCCGGACTATTTGTTAGTCCAAAGAACATGACTAGAGGCTCAAAGAGTCCTCGGTTGGTGATGAAAGCGGCTTTATGTTCGTTGCCTTCGACGATGCGGACATTGTTGTATCCCCACCGAACGTCCAGTTTAGAAAACAGCTTTGCGTTTCGCAGTTTGTGAAGGACGTCGGAGAGGAGGGGAAGGGGGTACGAGTTCTTCACCGTCATGGTATTCAGCTGGCGATAGTCTTGGATGGGGCGGAGGCGCCCGTCTTTCTTCTTGACGAAGAAGAATGGAGAGGCGTAGGGGGATTTGGAGACGCGGATTCTCCCTGATTGGAGGTGCTCTTCGATGAACTTGTCGAGTTCCACTTGTTCGGAGGGGGCGAGGGGGTATATCTTCCCCTTGAACTCCGTTGCGTCGGGTTTAAGTTCGATAGCGTGGTCCCACTTCCTACGCTCCGGCAACCGATCGAACTCAGTCTTCTCGAACACCCGTCGGAATTCCTCTAAATATTGCGGGGGAACGAGTTCTTCTAAGGGCGCCTCGCCCTTAGCTTTGGCTTGGTCCCCCGCTAACTGGGTCGATTTAGTGGCGAAAGCGCGGATTCGTTCCGCGTCAAGCTCTCTTTGCTCGTACCGATTCTGCGGGACGTCCCACATCTTCACGACTAGAATCCGATCCCCCTCCTCGAGATCTTCTTCATCTTCTTCTCGCCATACGCGGCGAGCCTGGCGTCGTTGACACTCTGGCGGACACCTCGTGAACGCCAGGGTTCCCTTGACCCAGTCGACCTCGGGATTATGCTTTTTCAGCCATTTGTATCCCAGGATGATGTCGACGTCGCCGGTGTTAGTCACTGCAAACGTGAAAACATCTTCGTGTTCGTTGTCGGTTACGACCCGCAGATCCACGATCTGCTCTATAGGCCCGTTATTGTTGGGGGTTCCATCAACGTTGGATACAGCGATGGGGCGTGGCAGTCGTTGGGTGTCCATTCCTTCGTTTTCGGCGAAGTCTCGATTGACATAGGCTCCGGTGGCTCCGGAGTCGATGAGGGCGACCACAGTGAGGGCCTTGCCACTATTCAGGAATTTGAGGGTGATGGGGATTTTCATACAGCGCCCCGGGCGTGTAGATCGAATCCAACGACGAGGTTGTCGGAATTCCTGGATAGCTGCTTGGGCGTGGCGGGAGTCCAGGCCTAAGATGTCTTGGACGGCCTCCTGGGTAACTTCGGACTCCCTATCGGTCCGAGCGTATTTCCGGAGTACTTTGAGAGCTTGGCGGGGGTTAACCTGCATTTCGTGCCAGATGAAAGGGAGGGTCCCGCGGACGTGTTTGATGGGTTTGATCCGCAAACTTCCCTTTTTGGCTATTTTGTTCTTTCTTTCACGCGAGGGTTTTGGTTCGTCGAAGTCCATGGGATCGGATTGTTCGTCACTACTGTCACTGGTTTCAACAAGTAGACTACTGAATCGATTGGTCCATGGACCCGAGGAAGGGGGACTGGAAGACTCGCTCTTCACTCCAGTCCCGCGCCAAAACCCTGCTCCTGCAGCGTCTGAGCGAGATCTTCTCGTTCCTCGTTGCTGAGACCTTCTACGAGTCCCTTGACGGACTCGCGTCTCTCCGTGCAATTCCTTGCGAAGTGCCCGGATTTCCCGCAGTTGTAGCATTTTAACGAGGCCGCGCCTCGCGTTCTGTCAATGCTCATGGGTTCGCCTTTTCCTCCGTAGGTGATTCCGGTGACTGGGGGATTGTTGATTACTGTCGTAGTACTAGGACGCAGGAAGTTTTTGGAAACAAAGGGGGCAGGGTTCTTGTATCCCTGGGTGGGGGCCGTACCTCGATTAGCGTCGAATCGAGTGGCGAACTTCTTGTACGCATTGTAGGTCTCGGGGATATTCTCCATTTCGGTGATGCGTTCAACCAGAGAGGAGTCCAGCTGGTGGCGTAGAAGGGAGATGAGGGCATCGTCGTTGAAACCTGTGTCGGCTTTGTACTCTTCGAAGTCGATGAAGAAGGACTGGGCGTGCTGTCCCTTCTTCTGTTTCAATTTCTTGATCTCCTCCTGAGCGATTGTCTTCGAGTTGGTCCCTCCGAAGGCTCTTTTCAAGGCGTCCTTGAAGTCCGTATAAGTCAGGTATGGCTCCTCTCCTTTCTTGTAGAGGGCGGTCTGCGTGCTGGCCCATTTGATAACGGCGGGCCCCTCGGTCATGTACGATAGCGCGGCGAACACTCTGTTGCGCGCGGTCTCGTAGGCTCGAGGTTCGGAGGCAAAGAGGATGTGGAGTTGGGAGAAGAACGGCTCAATGCCGTCCGACTTCCCGCTAAACTTGGCCGGGGTCCCGAAGCGCGCCTTGGATGCGCGATGTTGCGCGGCTTGCGCCTGTGCTTGGGACGCGGCCAGCTGGACGCTGCTGAGCTCGACGATACGCTGAAGAAGCTGAGCGTGGAGGTTCGCCACCTCGTGGCTCCTGTTGATTTCGTCCTGCGCGATGGTAGTGATGCGCTGGTTCAGATTGTCGAGGGCCGTCCCTATGCCACTGAACATGCTATGCAGCTCTCTCTGCTCGTTGGTGGGCTCGGTGGCCGGGGTCATGGGGGCGTCTTCGGTGCTCATAGTCGTTGGGTCGTCGAAAGGGGAGAGAACCGTATTGTCAGCGTCGGGCCTATTCGTCTATAGCGAGGGCGCACGAGGCAACGACTGGAGAGCGGTGTACTCATAGTCGTTGGGTCGTCGAAAGGGGAGAGAACCGTATTGTCAGCGTCGGGCCTATTTGTCTATAGCGAGGGCGCACGAGGCAACGACTGGAGAGCGGTGTAAGAGGTGATGTATTGAATCCCGGGGGAAAGACAACGGTTCTCTGAAGAACTACTCTACTGACTACTGACTCTTTTATACAGTTCCCGACGCCCGACGCCCGATGGGCGCAGGTGCGCCCTTCTGACTCATTCCCGAGTCATCGCACGAGTCATCGCGCCATCCCGCCCGTGATTGGTCGGGAGCGCGCCCTATCCCGCCCGATCCCGCTTTCCCGTCGGCCGAGCTCCGCCACCATGTGCTGCCATCGGACGGCCGTCGGATAGATCCCGATGATGGGCGCGATACCGTTGCTCCCGCCCGCGCAGGCGTCGCCTTCGATCGGCTAGGCGTCTGTGGCGCAGTCAAGTCATGACATTAACCAGTTTTCCCCCATACAACTCCATTGGGCACGCTGAGCTCTCCATGATTGGACTCACCCATATGTCTCCCTTTGATACCTCTGCCGTCATCATTGACTTCAACAAAAGCAGGCTCCCGACGCCACACCTAGGACTAGGTCCGGCGGCGAGCCTCGTACCTTGGGATTAGGTTCCTACGGTACTTTAGACAATGGCGAGACGGACATGTGACCATCAAGGATCCCTACGACTGGTACAGTACGACTAGTCAAGCACTATACGAGGATGTACGTGGTACGCTCGCAGGAAAGCTATGAGTTGACTACAGGGGTAGTCTCTCATGAGCGAGTCCATGTCGCAGCGGGATCAGGTCGTAACACAGGGGCAAAGGGTGTTGAGATGACAAGTGGTGATGGTGCTGTTTGTTGCGTCCATCCCATCCTCGCAGCCTATGTTGCCGACTACCCTGAGCAGTGTCTCGTCACCTGTGCAAAGAACGGCACATGTCCCAAGTGTCGTTGTCGCAAGGAGGCCATGGGCGACAAGGCTGCCGCTGCAATGCGTACACCTGAATGGACTCTTGGTGTCATGGCGGACGCAAAGGCCTCCACATCTTCATTGTTGGCCTACTTCGAGGCATGCATGGCTGAGAGCGTTTCCGGTCATGCCTCAAATCCATTCTGGGCCAATCTTTCTTACACAAAACAAATATCCATCTCAGTACCACACCGGACGTTCTTCACCAGCTGTATCAGGGCGTGCTCAGACACCTGATTGGGTGGTGTCAGACACTTATGACTGAGGAGGAGTTTAATCACCGCCTGCGTTGTCTTCCGCCTGGCCTTGGACTTTGTCACTTTAAGAACAGGATCAGTACTCTTTCACAAATCAGTGGGACGGAGCGCAAAAACATGGGCAAAATTCTCCTTGCCTGTCTTGTTGGTTCCTCTATTCATGACCGTGGCATCACTGCTTGTCGCGCCATCCTTGATTTTATCTATCTCGCACAATACTCCACACATGACAACGACACTCTCTAATACATGGACGATGCTCTCACCACTTGGCACAGAACAAGGACTATTTTACTTGTGTTGGTCTTTGCAAAGATTTTAACTTCCCCAAACTCCATTCACTTCGTCATTATGCACAGTCCATTTGCCTTTTTGGCACCACCAACAACTTCAATACTGAAATGTTCCAACGCCTACACATCAATTTCTCTAAGAAGGGCTGGTGTGCTTCTAACAAGCGCAATGAGTACCCGCAGATGACGACCTGGGTGCTACGCAAGGAAAATGTGCACGCCTTCAAGCGCTACACCAATTGGGTGAATCAGCAGCTTGGTACGTTCACTTAATGCATGTCAATGAGATTTTGCCTAATATAACTATCTAAGCTCCTTCCACCAATCCTCCTACTGCTACATTTTTTATCATCCGGAGCGGTTGTTTGCAGGGGGTTTCCCTCACCAAGAATCCTAGTGTTGTTAACAAATCTGCCACTCAAATTGCTAAACAGCACCATGTCCCTTTCATCTCCATTCATCTACTCCACTATCTTCAGGCTGTCAATTGAGACATGCTTGGTCCCGACCATGCTCAGCAATATCCCTCTTTGCCATTTGATGGTGTCGATGTATACTACTCAATCAAGTTTGGACGTGAAGGATTGACCGATGACTTTGAGATTCGAGATGTTGTCAAGGCATCAGCACTTGATGGTGGTCGTTTTGACACTGTTATAGCTCTGACTGGTGATGAGGCTGAGAGTACAGGACTGCAAGGTATGTCTTTTCTGACCCTCAATCATGTTCAGGATTCTAATGCAAGATATGTTGTAGGCACACGAGTTGGGTGTGTGCGCATAATTTTCAAGATTTCAGCCAAACTTGCCATGCATGGTGCTACTGTCAATACTCCTGATCATTGGCCCCGTGTTCCTCTGGCGTTCATCAAGTGGTATACCAAACCAACTTTCACGGATCGAGCTTAGTGTACGCATAAACTACCTTCGTTATCCAAGGTGTATCTAATTCCACTCTCTAATATTTGCCAAAGTACGCACTTAACACCTGACTTTGCAAAATGCAACGCTGAACAGTGGGACATTTCAATATCTTGGTCGTCTGTTTTAGATACATGCAAACATTTTTCACTCAATAATTGGCTCAGTATTTATACATATCAAACAGGGTACTAGTGTAGTTATAGACTAATATGTTCATTGATGTTTGGAGGGATTAAAAGTGAATGTCTTGATGTAGTCAGGTTGAATGTAGTTCGAAGTCAATCTAACTTGTGAGTGTTAATATTGTTAGATTGAAGTACTTCATAGATGATGGATGTTGCATACACATGACTTCATAGTACTTAGAGTAGTTTTATATTGCTTTATAGTACATGCAACATCAGTACCTGGGTACAAGTACTTTTACGCTCTTGAACAACTTACAAGTGTTTTGACAACTTACAAGAATGTATACTAATGATATGAACTTTGACAAGATTTAATGCATTATGCAGTTTTCTGATGGATGCTGCGTGCCTGCAGATGTGTTGTGCATATAGGTATGTAAATCACTCATGTATTGTTTGTATTGCTGTGAGAGCAATATATAGCTACCTCATATCATCCACACCGCAACCTTGCTATGCTCCCACTGCACCTTAGCCATATCATTGTCGTGTCCTCAGATATTTGCTCACCGCCCTCCTATATTATCATGACTTAGTTGCAGACCCGTCACAAGATCACGTAATGACTCCAAACTGAGTACACCACATAAAAAGAGGACTGCCTCCCAACAATAAGTTGCGCCATCATGGGGAGTGTCGATGGCTCAATCTAGACTCTGAGCACCCCGCCACATCTAAACAATTGGCAGACATCGCACCCATTGGCTGCCCTTTCCGCATGTCTCTGACGTCCTGCATGATGGTGCGCCGTTCTATTGAAGGATGACTCAATAATCACTATCTTTAGCATCAGTCCCACATTGCGCGAGCAACGGCCCACCCCATTCTGCCTTATCCCGCTCATTGTCCAATCAGCGGCACTTGATCTGGCGCGCATCTCCCGACAACGCGGAACTATTGCGCATTACAACAATATATCACTTTTGACGCATTGGAAGCGCTCCTGACAGACTCTTTGAGAATAGAATCATCCATCATAAGATTACCGTATAAATATAAGCACTCTCTGTAGTAGATACCCAGACTTCGTCCTTATAAAGTTTCCTTCTACATTCTCTTGCCGGATACTTTGAATCCCACTGAGCGAGGACTCTCTCATGTCTCCCCTCAACAACTTTGATATCACCTCTCACCCTTCAAGAAGAGGATACTCATGCGCCACATCTTGGACCAGGTCCACCACCTGGCGCAACGCCTGGAGACAGGGTCTCCAGGGTATTCCCTTCACTGACAATATGGAAGTGTGACTGTTGAGGGCCCTCACGACTGATTTGGGGCAGTCATTCAAGCACACTCCAAGGATATGTGTGTTGTACCTGCAGGAAAGCCACAGTTAGGACGTAGAGACGTACCACTATGTGCAAGTCCTTGTCACAGCGGGGTCAGGTCATAACACATATTCACTCCGGACTCTTGAAAATCCACTCTGCATCTCACGAGCGCTCCTTGCAAGTCTCATACCACCCTCACAATCTACTTGTTATGATCATTGTCTCTATTTTTTACATGGAGTATGTGGTTCACCTTCTTGAGTGTCCTGTGCTGGGCCAAAAACACTAAATTCAATCTGTCTCCAGCTGGGTGACTGGGTGACCCATCGCTTGTTCAGCACTTGCAGGTGACCCGGTCAAAACCTCGACGTCGTGGGTGGGGGCATCTCAGCAGGTTCAGATTAGAAGCGTGTCAGCCAACTCACACCCGACCTGCACTATTTACTAATTAAGGATTTCACCACAAATTTAGTTTTCAGTGCACTATCATAGCTCATTGAACAAAATTACAGTAAAAAAAATACAATTCTTCCTCAAGAGTCGATATGTTACTTATTTTTTACTGATTTCTTCAACCTTTATGTTATAACTGGAAACTTTTTTAAAGCAGATATTTGGGGAAAGTACTTACCATATGATTCATCATTTTAAGATTCTCAGTTTCATCGTAAGCATAATATCAAGCTTATACACAAACATTCTATATACAAAACTTACATATTTCTTCAAAATACACTCATAGATTGTTATATTATAAGAGAATTTTCTAGAAGCGCATTTAAGTTACAAAATATTGGTAATAATTTATAAAGACAAACTGAGAAAAAAGTAGCACAATTTTCAAAAATCTATTGAATATTTGTTGCTTTGTGATCTAGTAAAATTTGTTGAATCTTCAATGAAAGTTGCACAAACTTATCATTTGAGTTATATCTCATCCATTGAGAGTCAGATAAATAATCCAATGTAGGTTCAATGTTGGCCCCATGTGTTACTAAAAGATAGATAGTCTCTATCCAATCTTCATCTTTTTTCCATTCGTGCAACCATATTAGTCCTTGCATTATAGTCAATAAAACAGTCTTTTTACATTCTTCTATAGTATCAATCTCAGCACCATGTTCTAAGAGAACTTGAACAATAAATCTGTTTCCAACACATGATACTGCTTGTAATGCTGTTTCATACTGTCCTCCAACTGCATTGACATGGGCGCCATGATCAAGTAAAATATGAACAATGTCTATATGTTCATATCTTGATGCTGCCTGTAGTGCATTTCCCCACTCTCCTCCTATTGCATTGACATTGGCCCCGTTGTCAAGAAGAGTCTGAACAATGGCTGTGCGTCCTTTTATAGATGCTGCCTGCAAAGCATTTCCATATGGACCACCTTGAGCATTCACGTCAGCACCATGTTGTAGCAAGAGAGCAACAATATCATCATAGCAATTGTATAATGATGACTGTAATGTTTCAACAGCAGAGGCTGCATGTAATGCATTCTCATAATGACCACCTTGGGCATTGACTTTGGCACCATGTTGCAGTAAGAGTGCAACAATAGTTTTGTAGCCTTTATAAGACGCTGCTTGTAAGGCATTTCCATATTTACCATCTTGAGCATTTACTTTAGCGCCATATTGCAGCAGTAGAGTAACAATTTTCTCGTTGCCTGTGAGAGTCGCTAATTGCAGTGCATTTCCGCTCCAATCCTGTTGACGGTATGCATCTCCATGAGCATTTACATCTGCACCTGCTTCTAAGAGCAAAGCAATAATCTGGAGGTTGACATGATATTCTATAGCATTCTGGAGCACAGTTGGCTCTATTCCTCCTCCAGCATTAACATTAGCACCATGGTCAATCAGCAGCTGTACAATAGTGATATTATTGGTCCAAACAGCTTGATCAAGATAATTATTACAAATAGCTCCATTATCCAAGAGCAGTTGAATCATTTTTACATCTTTGTTAGAAAGAGCACAACTTAGAGGAGAATCACCAGGAATGAGATCATCCTGATTCCATATTGAATTAATGTTGCCACCATGAGCTATGAAAAGATGTGATAACTCATGATCATCATGCATAAAAGATGTAGCAAAGGCTTCAGTGAATTGTTTTGTTGGAATTGAACCAGCTTCAAGTATGTGACACACAACATTATGTCTGTCTTCAAATACTGCCAATTGCAGGACTGAGTTGGAATGATCATATAAATGATTTTGACGATCACACTTCCTTCTCCAATCCTCCCATTTCTCCCACTGTCGACTTTGAGGATTCATGAGCAAATTTGCTAGTTCCATTGTTGCTGGATGGAATGTACTAAGGTTGAAATGGTACATCCAGTTGTTCACAGCATATTCTAGAAGATTTGTATTTGGCCAAGTGGAATTATGACATAAGAGTGTCGCAATACATGTGCGAGCAAGCACATCATGACTAGATGATGGCTGTACACTGTACTGCTTTGCAATATTTGTCACAGCAGAAGTCATCATGAGATAGTCTCGAACAGATGAATGAGCAAGGGAAACCTGTACAGTGATAATTTTTTCAGTTTCTAATTTAAGAGCAAAAAAGGTATTTACTAACAAAGCTTTCATCTTTCCACCAGTGTACAACAATAAGACTGGATAGCTGTTTTGTCAACAGCATTCTGTTTTGAGTACCCAAAGATAGGTCAAACTGCCACATGGGAGTTGAAGTATCCAAAGCAATTGTAGCTTGGTTCAACTGGTCAACCGAGGGTGAGTATCTGGAGAGGCAAATCCACTGAAGAGCACGATGTATGACTGGATTGTATGTCCCATAACGAGAAAGAATGCGATCATAAAGCATGTTCAGATCACGAGGTAGTTGCAAAAGAGCCGTGGCAAGATCTTTTGGGCCAAGACACTCCTCAATCTCGCGAAGCATACAAGCCACAAAACGAAACCTACACCAAGAAAATTAGCGCAAGCACAGCCGATGAATGGAATCTCACATGTCTGCTCCACGTTCCATGAGAGTACTCATTATCTCCCGCTTTTGCTGTGGTGCCCAATGTTTCAGAGCATCATTTGTTTGTAGCTGATCGGCAATAAAGGCAGCAATATCGTTCCTCAAGAGGTTCTTCTTGTTGTGCAAGTCAATGTGATTGGAGAAGCGGAAAAGGCGAGCTGTGAATGGACTCCGTGGCTGACTTGTCACAACAAAATGCAACCTCGTATGTGGCCATTGATGCATCAGTGCGACAAAGTCACACAGACGTTGGTGTTCAGATGGATTGCATTCATCGAGGGCATCGAGGATAATGTAGGTGTCCGGAAGGTCCTGGAGGACCTTTTCCAACATTTCTAGGACAATGTCGTGCGAGGGAGAAATTTTCCCACCACGACCAGTTGTTTGATAGTAGTCGCTGGTGACGCGATGAGGAGTAGGAGTGTATGACGAGAGCTGGTAGAGAAGCGATCGGACAGCCGGATTCAAACGGGCCTTCTGGCCGTCAGAGTCGTTGATGCTGAAGTAGTAAAATGCCAGCGGGATACTGTTATCGACATCAATGTTGTCGATAATACTTGAGCTAGCATGCAGGAGTCAGAAATGTAGACATCATTCGGAAGTCCTCACTACCTGAGAATGGTCTTCCCCGTCCCCGCTACAAACCTCGGTTAGTCACTGCGTGCACGTCGTGGCCTGGAGACTCACAGTTACCCGATATCCACAAGAGACGCCCAGGGGTTCTCTTCCATTCGAGGAAGCGTTCATCACGCAAGACGAGCCAGTCGCCTGTGCCCTTCATCCGCTCCTCTCGAGCCCGCGTGAGATTGGCACGCCCGTCCGGTGGGCTTTCGAGCCATTTGAAGAGATCGCTGTCCATACTAGATGACGAAGGCAAATGGGTACGAACAATCGAAAGATGTAGGTGCACTCACACTCGGCCGTGAAGATAGTCAACCTTTACAGTCGACGCCAACGCACATTTCATCTTGGGGTGAGATAGATCAGAATCGGAATTGACTGGAAAGACAGATGGCTTACTTGAAGGATAGCGCCATAACGGTCCATCCCCTTATCCAGGGTGTCAAAATCATCGCGGAACTTCTCATGCGCGACACCCTTCGTGATGGTGTTGTACTGCTTGTACCGTTCGACGTAGTTGATCACGTCGTCTAGCAATCTATATAATGTCAGCGTATTCTTTGGGTCGTAGTAAACAACAATGCTTACCCCTTGTAAGAGAGCAAGTCGGCCTTGAGATCGTCGAGCAAAGTTGAACGATTAGTGGTTTGGACTCGTTCGAGCACCGGCGCAATCGCGCTCCAGATGGCTTCGGATTTCTCGACCAGTCGCGCTATCTGTTCTTGATCCGCCGTATAATTCTAGGTCAGAGCTCCGTTAGCTCCATGACGGGAATAGAATAGAAAAATGTTGCTGACCTTGTGCATCTCGAGCAGCTTTCTCATCGCCGTCACCACAGGTCCCACCCAAGGAACGTTCTGAACGACCTCCCCTACTTGTCCGAGCGCGCTAAGGATGATGTCTCCGTTCGAGATGACCGTATCCACGAATTTGGGTTTATCGGGCAGCCTAGCGGGCTGTGAAGTCGCCTCTCGGTCGACTACCTGAGTCGGAGCCGGGGCGGATATTTTGTGATTGTCCGTGCGCCCGCCTCCGTTGGAGATGGTGGCCGAGTCCACCGACTGGGGTCCACCAGGAGGAGCCCGCTGTGAGGACGACGTCCGCTCTTCGACTTCGGCAGGGGTGATCCCTGAGTGTGCGCGCGGAGGCTCTGCGGATGCTGAGTTCCCAGACGCTGCCTTGCGATGAAAGATGCGAATCAACCGCTTGCCGATGCTCTTGAGTTTAGACATGGATATCTGATATCAGAACGAGGTCAGTGGGGTGACGAGAACTGTGTACCAAGGCATCGCCGCGTGTTGGCCGCGTGCCTTGGTGGGTGCCAAGATTCCCACACGTCGGAATTTACCGTCTCAAAACCAGATCCAACGACGTGTGAAGATGTAAGAGGGTGTTCGGATAGGATGCAGAAATTTCTGCACCGCGCCAAAAGGACCCTGTGTAGAAAGTTGTCAGAAACCCTGAAATAAATCTGAGACGTCCCTGAAACTGCATGATATGCGCCATTGCTCTCCGACATGCCAACTGACCAAGATTGTAGGTGGGAACATGCGGGAACTTGTAAGTTATTCGTGCTCTCGTTGGGCACGTCTACCTGCTTGTAGGCGTTGTGCGGCGCGCCCGCGCCTTGCTTTGACAAGAAAACCGGGTCCCTTTGCAGGGACGGCTGTGATTGATTTCAGGGTTTCTGACGACTTTCTACAGCATTTCTACACAGGGTCCTTTTGGCGCGGTGCAGAAATTTCTGCATCCTATCCGAACACCCTCTAAGTCGTTCACAGGCGTAATTCTCAAGGTGCTGCCCGTCTTACATCCTCTCCCCTGTACTGCTTCTGAGGGCCTCATGGCCGGCCTCCAAGCTGACGACCCTCCTATGAAACACTACTTGTCGTATGCTTCCGAGAACATCTGCGCATTCATTCTTTCGAAGCGAGATACTCTCTTTCCAGAGGCAAGAAGTATTGCATCAATTCGCAAAGGTACATATTTTACTTGAATTTGATCTCAACTCATGATCCACGGTGTTCATCCATATCCAAAAGTACGACGGCAGCGAATTCACTGCTACTAGAACATCATGACAAGAACTGCTCCAGCAGCCAGCGCACCCGCTGAGATGGCCAGACAGACAGCACCATTCTCGAAATCCTTTCCATCGATGGTCTCATCGGGGACGGAGTATCCAAGAGACTTGCAGTTGGATTGATAGCCTGAATAGCGGGCCCGGTTCGATAAATGATAATCATCATAGACGAATGGGGTCCCCCCAACTCACTGTCGTATGCCGTCTGGAAAGACTGCTGGGTAAAGTTTGTGTTGGGTATGGAGAGGATACAATCGTAACATGCGGCGGATCCCGATGCGACTTTGCTGCTGCAGAGGCAGCTGGCGTAGGCCGGGGAGATGCCGGTCGTCGTGGAGTTGCTAGTGACGCCGCCGCTGGCGCAGTCCTGAGTGAGTGAAGATCAATTAGCTTCCAATGACAGATTAGGGAAAGAACACTCACGGTGATCTGGCTGTCAACATTGCCGCATTGATTGCTGCACTGTGAAGGGGTATTGCCCGAGGTCAAACTCTGCCGCGGAAGGAGGTTGCGTGCTGCGACATCTCTGGTGGACTGACTAGCCGCCGCTGCGACGAACATAGCTGAGAACCGTTTTGTGAGATAAGCAACGAGGTACGATGAAGATTGTGTACCTTCAGCGAGAACGAGAACACAAGGGGAAAGCCTGAACAGCATCGCAGAACGAAAAAAGGTAGTCTGGACTAGGGATGGAAAGTGAGAGTCGTCAAGATGAAAGGTAGGCTATGACCTGTTCATATGTCACAGCGAGCCTGCCATCTTTAAGATTACTGACACGCATCTCACAGAAGACTCGTCGGGATGATACATCATACGACTGAATAGTACTATCATCTGTCAGTGTAAGCACTCAGACGTGGTATCAGCCTCCCTCTGTTTTTAATCGTCACGGATCTTAGCCTCATGAATGGCTTACGGTCCTGTGTGAGCCCAGCCGAGGAGATTGAGCGTCGTATATGAACAACTGGATTCCCCGGTGACCTTCATAGAATATGACCATGAGACTAGCAAAGCGCTGACGTCCACTGATATATCGATCTAGGTCCTACATTCAACTTGAATATCTGTTCAGTATCGGCAGAAGCGTGATGTGGCGCAAGCTTGACACCTGGTCTCGGCACCAGCATCTCCTCCCGATAAGAATCGTGTTTCCCATACCTACCACTCATATGAGATAGTCCCTCCCAAAATCACAGGTAACATTTTCCCCCGAAAACCAGTGCGAGTAAATAAGTAAAAGACCGTTCTATGCTATGCTATGTATGCGTCTATAAGAGTCACTGAAGTCCAAAGTGGTGAGTACAACGATAAAAAATACAATGTGAACGACATCTAAGAGAAAAGAAACCAGCACCTGCGCAGTCCAAAAAAACCCAACCCATTACCTCACAAACTAAACACACCCCCACCCCTCCTCCGACTCGGAATCGGATGCACAACTAACAGACTCAAGCCCAGCCCCACCGTCAGCCCAATCGCCACACTGATCAACTGCAGCGCAGTCTGGAACCCACTGATATAACTCGTGCTGCTCCCGCCCGTCTGCGCACTGACAAACGCCAACAACCCCCCGTTCCCCAGCCCGCTCGGGACCTGGAACAGAATGCCCGTGATCATGATAACGAAGGCATTACCATCAAAGAACCGCCCATACATATTCGCCACGAACCCCACCGCGAACGCCCCCACCGCCGCGCTGATATCCGACTGCCCCTGGAACTTGAGCGAGATGAAGTGGTTCGTCACCCACCCAATGGACGAAATGATGACGAGGAGGAGGAGCTCCTTCCTCTTATACGGGATGAGGTTCCGCAAGGACAAGAACAGCGAATACATCGGCACGGTGAGGAACGCCCAGAACCCGCTCGGGGTGCGCTGCCACCACCCGCCGGCGGGGTCATGGCTCTGCGTGCACGTGTAGTCCGTGATGCCCACGATGCTGTGTGTGGTGATCTTCTGGTACGCCTCGGCGCCCATCGCGAGCCCGAACGCGAGGAAGAGCGAGTAGATGACGGCGTAGAACATGCGCACGGAGCCGGACACGATGTTGCGCGACATGATCTCGAGGGAGCCGATGAGGACGATGAAGCCGGGGAGGATGAGCACGACGGAGGAGGACGCGATGGCGGAGTAGCAGAGCTTCTGCGTGGCGGCGAAACCGCCGGCGATGAATGAAAACAGGCCGGCTACGACAATTCTAAGAGAACAGATATCAACAACGCGAATTCGAGAAGAGCCTTTGAAAACATACTCAAAGACATTCGTGTACAGCTCGTTCTTCGCGCCCACGAGCTGCATGGCCACAAGAAGCCCTCCAAGCGGGAACACCGCCACCGCATCAATAAACGACCCCCCAAAAGACACCGTGCAAATACTACTACTGCACATCCCCCCAATGAGGATCATCGCCCACCACGGATAGATCCGCCTCTTCTTCATCAGCGTAGTCAGCTGCGCGCTCGCGTCCGCCACAGCCAAGTCGTCATGAATCACCTTCCAATACAACTCATACGCGTCCCCGACCTTGCCTAGATCGAGCATGCTCGTCTGCCGGATGAAGCGGATGGAGGACGTCGCGGTGGAGGCGTCGTCGAACGAGATGAGCATGCAGTCGGGGAGGTACATGCACGAGACCTCCACGTCCAGCACGCGCCCCGTGGCCATGATCTGCGCCTGCAGCCGGTGCGACGGCGCGCCAAACATCATCATCGCCCGCGCGAGCTTCAGGATGAACTCCTGCCGCTGGATGATCTCCGCAACGTGCCGCGTGATGAAGATCTCTGCCTTGCGCCTCTTGCGCCTTTCCCTCTCGCGCCTTTCCCTCTCGCGCTTAGTTTCCGAGGAGTGTTGCTGATGCGTGTTGAAAGGATCGTCCACCTCGACGGAGGGTGTATGCGCAGGGGTGTGCCCGGGCGTGTAGCGCCCCAGGGAAATGACAGAAGCGGCGTAGGGCAGGTCCTTGAGCATGCCAGACCATTTGGACTTGTGCGTCGGGGTGGCGGTCCCACTTGGCGACTTTTCACCGAAATAGGAAGAAGGACGGCCCGATCCCGATTTCTCGTTGTCGATGAGGGTTGTGAGCGTCTCGTTGGACGGAGTAGCGGGCAGGGTATGCATGTCGACGAAATCAGACTTGTCAAAAGCGGTGGATTTGGGACGTTCAAAGGTTGAAGGGGCTGTGTTTTTGAGTGTGGGGAGCTTGCTCTCAAGGGAGTATCTGGAGTAAAAAAAGGGAGGTAATCATCAGCATACATGCACCAGAAAATGAAGTATAAGAGAGTATTACCTCGACAAACGATACCCAGGCCGCTTGACATCCGGCTGAAGCGTGGCCTGCGTGGGAGCGGCAATACCAGTGATATTCCCCGTGCTGGCAATGAGATTCGCAATGGTGCCCGCACCACTCCGCTCATTCTTCGGCCTAGAATGCGTGAGCTTGCTCAACCCCGAGTTCATCGAGCTCGACCGCTTGAGGAGAGCCTCCTTCTCCCTCGTGGGCGTCGTGGGCGAGTTCATCTTCACCGAGGAAGGACTGGACGCGTCTGTAGCCGTGCCAGTCGTCCTCCTATCCCTCGCCATGTCCATCCAAGAATGTGTGGAATGCCCCTCGGCGGTAGTAGGCGTGTTCATCCCACTCGGCAGACCCTGCTCCTGGTTGTACAGCGTCAGCAGCGCACTGAGCACGCCGCCGCCGCTTGGCAGTGGGGGATTCACTGGTGCGGTGTCCCGCTCCTCATCGCGCTCCCGACTGCGCGAACGGTCCCGGTCGCGGTCTCGCCTGCCCATGCCCAGATTGAGGAATAGCCCGCGTCCGCGCGAACGGTTCCGGGTATGGGCCCGTACAATATTCGCGGCCTCGCGATACTGCGAGTCTGTCGGACCGGGGAGGCCTGCGCTGTCTTCCTTGTCGATTAAGGCGGTCGGAGAATCCTCGGAGATGGTAGTGGCGGTCGAAAACTCGCGCGTATGGGTGGGCGGGTACGATGATCGTGTTGGCGAGGAATCGCGCTGGTAGGGCGTGAACTCGGTGGTGATGGTTGGCAGCGGCGCAGGACGCGGTGGAAAGTAGTGGACGCGTGGGCCCGTGCTGGATGAGACTGCGTTGACTGCGGTGTTCCGGACAGTGTCGGGATCGGGAGAGGGGACTAGGGACGATGTTTGGGACACAGATAAGGACTGGTGGCGGACGAGAGCATCGGTGAGGTAGTCGATGGCCGCAGGCTATGAGGTATTATTATTCGAGTGAAAATTGGAGAATTATGGAATGAGACATACATCGACTCCGTCTTCGTCCAGTTCATGGAGCTCGTGCTCCTGGTTGGCGGTGTCGAGCCACTGCACCTTGCGCGGGGTCTTCTGGCCCGGGTGCAGCGGGTGCTCGGCGTCCTTATCTTTGTGGTGCATGATGCTGGGTCGAACGGGTGTCTTCAGTCCTGTCGCGCTGGATGGCGTCTTTGGCCCCGATCCTGGTGAAATCTTCGCGCCATTAGCTTTCGCATCGAGGACAGGAGGTGAGGGCATAAACAGATGGGGAGAGAGAGATGGCGGGAAACGAGGTCGTTAAAGAGAGAGAGGGGAAGAGGGAGAGAGGGAGAGAGGAAAGAAAGGAAATGAAAGAGACGAGACGCAGATGAAGGCAAGACAAGAGTTGGACCACCCACCCCTCTGCACGCACTGCGTAATAGTCAATTTTTTTCCTAACCGATCATTAGTTCCTTATCTCCGTAACATATGCTTGCAAGATCCGGGACCTACCCTGGGGCTAAGCCGCCGCCTATATATTCCTGGCGACACAGAGAGGGCGAGTCGTGGATGCTGGCGAGGATGGGCGCAAGAGCAGACGCAATGGGGTGAGAAAACGAAGCATTGTCAACTTCAACACTCGCAGTTGTTGGTCAAGGTGGAGCATCACACGTGTCGGATCCTCACTCGGAAGTGTCGGGTAGTGCTCTCCCGGCGTCGCACTCTCTTCCCTTCGTTCACCATCCCAGCCAGTGTTTCGAGCATGCGCGCCCCCTTCCAAGACTAACAAAAGACGGTGTACATCGCTGAAAAACTTGGCCTCACGATAAGAGACGCGGTCTAAATTAAAACACGTAACCCGTCGTGGAGCGCGTTATTACGTGCACAAGTCCGAGGCCGAGAGGTTGCTATGGCGTCCGATATGGGCCTTTCTGACCTTGATTCAGACGACGAATTCTGCAGCGACTGCAGACTATTCTTTTGCTGTGCATCTTCGACGTCTCGCAGTCTCGCATGACAACAACATGCCCATTGCCCAATGCCCATTATCACGCGCAACGTGGGTAGCCCGGAGCCTCGCGGACAGCTCCAGAGTGACGGAAAAAAGGAAGGCATTGTATTATACTTACTCGACAAGGTCCAGTCCCCCAGAAGCCTACTCTTCGGCAGTTCGTCCTTCCTCCGGGCTCCCCACCTCGTTTGGCTCGGCTACTCTCGCCTGGCGAGTGACTGACGCCCGCTCTCCTGGGACCCTGCTCGCGATTTCGCATTCCCCGCCCCCGCTGCTTATTGCTCCCGACGCGCGTATCCCGCTGTTTTTGACTTTTCATGACGCTGTGGACAGACGTGGGTGTCGAGTTGACCGTCCAATATTCAATGTCAACTCGGTGTGGAATCGCCGTTCCGTTCCTCTCCATTCCTCCCCGCCGCTGTCCGAGGCGAGAAGATCCCAACTATCGTATCCTTGCACCAAACTTCATGAGTTCTGGATGCCTTTCATTGGTTTTCGTGTTTTCTTGTGCTTTTGTCGTCTTTTGCTCTTGCCATGGTCGTCTCTAATAGTAAGTTCTTACCATCGCATCCTTGGGTGGAATATCAGCTGCTTCACACAAATAATCATGTGTTACGACAAAATCAGGCGCTACTTACTCGTCGAGACATTTTCCTCTGTGCAGCCAGAACGCCGCTTCCTTGTCACGGTTACCAGTGTTCGGGTCGAGCGGCGGCGAGCGAAGTCAAGTTTTTTTTGACATCCATGAAGAGATTCTGAGTTTAACTTTCAAGCTTCAATGAAGTCTTGACCTGGAAGGTTGGCTCTTGACTCTTGAGTCTGGAGTCTTGAGTCTTGACTCGTCAGAAAGTTGAAAGAAAATTCAAAAATCAGATGATAGAAATCTTGTGTGCACTGGGCGTCGGAGCAAAAGCTCTGACACTGCAATATTCCCTCTAGCCGACTTGAACGACTGACCTCATCATACCAAGGCGGTACTAGTGATGCGCTCTACCACTGAGCTAAGAGGGATGTAAGTGCCTATGTATTGCGCCACACGTCTCGCTCAAGGTCGCAAAAACTGGCTTCTCTCTGCACTGTCAACGGTCACAAAGTCCTCACCATGCGATTACTGAGGCCGGCTCCTTGGTTCTCCGATCTCCTGGCCTCTGATAGGTGGGACGGACACTCTATCAATCTGATGTATGATTCCCAGAATTATTGATATCGTGATAAGTATCGTCACTTCATTAAGCTTTTCGTTTTATAACGCCGCGGACCATCAACCAAATGAGCTCCCCGTCAAAAACTGTCTTGCGACAGCGTTATCCTTGTCCTCCAGCTTCTGACGTTCGCGTTCGGACAGTGAATGATTTGGGCGCCGTAAAGGTGAGAGTATCGCGTACGGACTGAGGGGCGACAGTGATTCCGAGTCTGCGGAAGAAAGAGGGAGCGATCGTGTATGTGCTGGGTTGTCCGGAACGTTCACGTCCTCGACCTCGTACGACATCTCCGGAAGAGACCGAACATGTGTCGGACTCTCATCATCAAGCCTCCTTGGCTGGTTATGTTTCTTCATCACGCCCAATTGCAGCGTCTCCCCTCCCCCTCCCCCTCTCCTCTCACTCCCACCACCATAACTCAGCGTCTGCCCTGTCCCCGTCCCGTAGCTGCTCGTACCAGAGCTCGTACCCCCGCGCCTGAACGCAAACTTCATGCGCCCTGAACTGCCACTGCTCCCAGAGAGCCGTAACGCTCCCGTCTCCTCGTCCCGGAGCTCACAGTCGCAACACCCGAGCTTCTTCATAGCAAAGACAAAGAGCGCGATGACGGCGATGATGCCAACGACGACGCCTGCCTTGGCACCGGAGGACCAGTGAGAAGTCGATGAGGTGTCTGATGAGGTGGAGAGGCATGTCTACATCACAAGAACGTTAGAGGCAGTCAGGAGACTGCAGGAGATTGGACATACCGAGCTATTGACTTTCGCAGCTTCACCCGGTACGTATTTCAAGTAATCCACTGATACGCCTCCCTCTCCCTTTCTCTCTCCGTCGTACTGCAATAGAACGGAATGTGGACCGTCTACCAGCTCGCTTGTTTCGAACGTGAATGCGTCTCCGTCTCCATTCAGGACCGGATGGTACTTGGGACCTGAATCGATTGATAGTAGAGTGTTGTTTATCGAAGACGTCGAGGGAGGAAGGAGGAATCCAAATACGCCTATGTACGTTCCTGCTCACAGATGAGGAGAGGTATCATAGTGTAAAGCTTATTAGACGCACCAATGAAGCTGAAGCTCATATTCGCCACACCGCCGCCAACCGTGTTGTGCACGGTCCCGTTCTGCTGCCACCCATCCGTCGGCTCGTATTCTATACAGTGGTCTGTATCCTGGATCGTTATGTTCGAGGGCATATCGGCTAGACTCGTCCACGCAGTCTATGGAGTGTGACAGTCGGTTCCGCCTTGTAGTCCGACTCCGAGTCGGGCGTCCGCAATCGTAAGGCGTGAGGGAAAGAGGGTAGCACGATGATAATCCAGCACGACGTTGTAGCACGGTGAAGACGGACGTGCCTTAGATACGCCAGCCGCCCTCAGCTGCCCAACGTTCACCCCATCGTGACGAGAGGAACGTTATCCCACCAATTAACGAGCCAAGAAGGCCCGGCTGATGGATAGATGGTAGACGGCGAACTCAATTACCGGACGGGATCATCACGAGGATCCGAGGACACCAAAGCGGTACTACAACGTACACAACTGGTCTCAGCTCTGATTGTAATTCAACGAGCCAGATGACAATGCGCAAAAATTAGCGCCACTTACGCGATGGGAATGTATAACCGATCCAAAGCGCCATATATGTCCTATGCGATGAGGGGTTATTAATCAGTACAGCTGTCATAAGCCGGGAACCAACTGGGGAGGAGGAAGTAAATAGATGTCAGACATACTATAGTCTGCACAAGACGGAGACGCAGGCGCATGGACATGCCATACTCGGGCGTTCCCTGTGGCTGCGCGGTTCTCGGTGTCTTGCGTCCGATGGTTCCTCGCAAAAGTTTTCCTATCAGTGTCCCTCTCTCGCAGGCTTTCTAATCAGGTATGACGGGTGCCTTCTTCACTGACAATCATCTCCGAGACGTAGCATACAATTAGCACGAGGGAAAGGTCAAATGATTCGGAGCCTGGACTGAGAATAGCTTGACATGCAGGTCGTCAATGTCAGCGTCGCGGATGGAGTCAAAAAACCACTGCCCGGCCGCGTATTCCACCCGTCCGGTAGACTGTGGCTAGCTCTGTGGCTTACGTTGAAAGATTCCAGGGAAGAAGTATCGTCACGATGATCGTCGGGAATCAAGCAGTGTCGGTAACTTCCGTGTTGTGTATATACAGGTCAGTAGGTGCCAGGTAGGTGCACAGGCAGCACGGCAATTTTCTAACCAGAATGAAGGAGTATTAGCTGATTCAAGACGACGCGCTGGGCAGACTTATACTTGGGTACCGATTGCTCTGAGATAAAGATGGCAGGTCATTGTGCACTGGTTCTTGCTTTGGCCAATCTGGTGGATTGGGGCCTACCAGCGATCATCCCTCTTAGCTCAGTGGTAGAGCGCATCACTAGTACCGCCTTGGTATGATGAGGTCAGTCGTTCAAGTCGGCTAGAGGGAAATTTGACGGGCCGTTTCGTTTTTTTTGCATTGTTGCGTGATAATTCGAGTTGGCGACGACGGACGTAGGGTGGCGAAGTAAACCTCCCCCTCGGTATCTTACCGGTTTTTTACCGACCCATCCGGACCCCCAGGTATTGATACGGTAACTTACCGTCCAATAGTCACATGATGCTTTCACGTGATGCTCGTGGCGCAATTTATTATTTCTGCCCCGCCCAGAATGACATGAGAATTTTGTTTCTACGCCTCAGAATCAACACATTTGGGCTTCCAATGTCAGTACTAGGTGACAGCTCTCAAAACTACTAATATGCACGCTTGGAGCCCAGCCACACCTCCCCACACCATCCCGCCACTTCCCGCCGCGCCGCGCGCCACTCACGTGAATTGGTCACGTGAAAACATCACGTGGAGGTAACTTACCTACCCTCCAGCGGCCGAGGTATGTTACCAGTAAGTTACCGGTAACAAACCGTCACAAACCCAACTGGTATCAATACCTTAGGTTTACTTCGCCACCCTAGACGGACGTGTTGAAGTGGCGTCGGATTCTTGAAATCCCCGAGCCCTATAGGTATTTGGGTTGGCGACGTGTTTTCAAAGCAATGTCATTTATCATTAAGTGTGGCGGCCTATGAATATGGATCAAAGTAGAGATACGCTCAAAAAGGACAGGGGGTGACATACGTCTCCCTTTCATCAAATTTTTGACATTCCGGCCGAACTGCCGTCTGCGGCGTATGAGTAATACCTAGTGACACAAGATGTAATCTGCGCAAGATCTTTCTTGACTTCGGTACAGCTCATACTACACCAATGAATGAACCAAGTGCACTTGAATCTGACTCGGACAGTCGACCTGTCAAGAGGGCGGAAATGACATGCTTTCCATCTACTAGTCCCTTGATGATGTAGTCGTGTAATGGATGTGAGATAGCCGACGTAGAGAGGAGATTTCCAAAACGTATTTGGCACCCTCGGGGTTGTCGAAGCTTAGACTCGAACCAGTACCAGTAACGCCGAACTCGATGATAGTCGATCGAGTCAGTAGCCGGGTCACTCGATCGACTATCATCGAGTTCGGCGTTACTGGTAATGGTTCGAGTCTAGTCGAAGCTCAATTTAGAGGCGGCGACCATTGACGGCGGCAAAGACAACGAAGACGACCAACAAGATGCGCGAAGCTTTGCGTGATTGACTCAGACCGGCTTGAGACCGGCTTCTACGTCGGATCAAGAAAATGTTGATGAACTGGAGACATCGTCACATCGATGTTGACCCCTCCCCTAAGTCCAGGCTAATCGATATCCAGAGCACTCCCTGACGCGGAAACATTTCCTCTGAGACTCCCCGCATAAGTCCAACGCGTCTTCCCGGCGCGGCAGCATTTCCCGAGACTCGCGGGCACTACAGGAACTTCCTCATAATGCTAATGCTCAAAGTCCAACGTGTCTTCCCGGCAGCGCACTTTGCCGATAAATTGATGACATGCGAATTGCTGATTCATCCTCTGCCTGGACTTCCCCTGCATAGGTATATAAGTAAGGTCAAAGCGCTAGTAAGTAATCCTCACCGTTCCCACTATTATCATGTCAGACTCACTCAAACCTCAAGCGAAAGGCTCTGCGCCCCCACCGAAAGTCCCGCAAGCACCCGTCGCCACTGCGGACTTAACTGGAAAGACCGTGATCGTCACCGGGGCCAACACAGGTCTGTTTCCAATTGAACCTGTTAGTAGGATCTCGAGAGGCTCATCATCGTGAATCTGTGGCAGGCATCGGCTTCGAAGCCTATGCCCACTTCGCAAAGATGAACCCGGAGAGACTCATCATGGGGTGTCGCGATGCCACCAAGGGCAAAGACGCCCTGGCCAGTAAGTCCAAGTCCAAGTTCCCGCCTCCCCATCCCGACTCACGGTCTAGAGCTCGAGAAAGAAACGGGCTACACCAAAGGCGAGGTATGGCTCCTCGACCTCAGCAGCTTTGCGAGCGTGTCGGCATTCGCCGACAAAGCCCAGCGCGAACTGACGCGCTTGGACGTCCTTGTCGCGAATGCCGCCACAGTCTCCTGGGCGGGGGACACGTATGCGACAACTGACGACGGCTGGGAGAAAGTGTATGTCCTTGTGATTATAGCGAGCACTGGCGCCGACACCTGAATCCGCTCCTAGACTACAGATCAATTATCTCAGCCAGGCGTTACTTGCGCTTCGACTCCTCCCGATCGTGGCCAACACGGCTGAGTCCCCGCGTATCGTGTTTGTTAGCAGCTCCTTGTTCCTTGTTGTGGATTTCAAGGAGCTGTTAGACTCGTCTGCGGGGATCCTGAAGACTCTGAGCAGTCCTGAATACTCGACGCCTAAGTTCGTGCTTTCCCCCCCCCATGTCCTTCTGACCTTCTGACCACCTCTTTAACCAGATGGCTTGCTGTTCGCTATCATCACACCAAGCGTACGTATCCCTTGGGAGGAGTCTTTACCTACACACATCGCTAATCTTTTCTTACTTGCCAGTCCTCGAAATCTTCCTCACCCGCACTCTGCAATCCCGCGTTGGGGAGTCCGTCATCGTCAACTCCGTCTGTCCCGGTTTCTGCTATTCAGCCATGAGGCGAGATCTGCCCGAGGCACAACGAGTACGCATGGAGAAGATGGAAAAGGAGTTCGCGTATACCGCTGAAGAAGGCAGCCGGCAGTTGGTCTACGCGGCAGTCGGAGCGAGCGACGATCTCCGGGGAGCCTTCATCTCCCAGCTGAAGGTGGCGGGCGTAGGCGAGTTTGTCGGTAGTGAGGATGGGGTTTCTGCGGAGAAGAGGATCTGGGTGAGTTTCCTTTTCTTCAACTGTAATGACAGTGGACTGACGAGTTTCAATCAGCATGAGACGTTGAGCATCTTGAGTGATGTTGATCCCAAGGTCGCTAGTGTGGTAGAGAAGTACCTCGTTTGAGTCGGCTAGGATATGTCGTTGTAGCTTGACATTCAGCGGCGGCGCGCTGCTATAGGATTACTCAAGTTGCATGTTATGACTAGCAAGGATAGCTACACACCTGCATGATATTTAATCCCTCAATTTTGGCTGCCGTGGGACAACACACTCGCGCTCGCATCATTCTCTATTCTCCGAGCTCCCGCCGACATTCTCAATCTAAATTGTAGCCTCAACTCGCCTGAAGATTTCCAGATGACGTTCTGATCAGTATCAGTAAACTTCACCTCCTGGATAGTATGCCGCGTTGATGTCCCCTACTGAGACGCGCAGTTTTGCCCATGCCGCCCAAATCACCGCCACCGCCGTAACACTCATTTTTACTACGGGCAGCGGGCATAGAGAGTCTTGGATATGAGGGAAGCTCCCGCTGTTGATGCCAACTTGACAGCTACGTGCATGGAAAGGACGTTATCTCAACTGGAAGGACACGTCTTCATTGCCCTGGTGTGTGTGCGAAGGTCGCTCTCACCAACCAATCGTAAGACCGTCATGGGCTGGACCTAGGTCTAGCGACCTCATTTACAGTACGGACTTGAGCAACCTTGCAATCACGACGTAGGGTCCTGTGTGGATCAACGTGCTCGTATTTGGGGCGCGTATTTCTTTGTATGATGACGCACAGGGCGGTACTCGAGTAACTGTCAATTACTGCATGTAACTGATCGTGATGTCCAGACCTGAGTGAGTGACGCTGAAGGCTTGTCAAAACACGCGGAACCACCCTGTCAATCCGGATGCGTAGCTGGACATGGACACTTGAACCTACATACAGATGTAACGCCACGAAATGTCCGGCCTGTAACGAAGACCATGGTCAAAAAAAATTCGCACATTTGAAGTTCCAAACGTGGGAGTATTGATATTTAGCGATCTAGAGTTTGGAAAGTGAGATGAAGCCTCGAGAAGATAGGTACCAGATCACATACTACAGAGAAAGCGCGTCGTCTGATGGGTAGTAGCATTGCCAGTACTTCATGGTCGTCGCAAATCACTGCATACCAATCATTGTGTAGCCCATTCTTTCGAACGCGAACCACAAATTGAGATGGCACGACCTGGACCATCCATATCCCTCGTCGGGAGGAAATGGTACCGAGAGCCAATAAGCCTTTGTTCGCACTTGTCGCATTAGCCTTTGTCCCCGTCTCCTCGCGTGGCTCAAGCAGTAACATTCTCCGATGGTTCTTAAGCTCCATCCCATTCCAGACGCAACTCACAAACAATGCGGCCACCTCTCCTGACCATAACACCACCCACGCCACCTAAGCCGTCGCTGGGTTTCTGCACTACAATGGAGGACGAATCATCGCAGTTCCTTAGAGGGTACGATACGAATCGCCTCGCGCCGCCTTTCGAAATCGACGAGGAGGATCCTGAGCCACCGACGCCGGTTCCTGAGCCACCGACGCAAGAACATCTTGGTCCACCGGTGTCGCCTTATCCCTCCGTATCAGCTCAGCGCTCCATGTCTACACCGTACGTCTCCGGTGAACTGAGGATCGCCGCTGTACCAGGAATGGGGCGAATGGTTTTGCCGGCAGATATCAAGCAGGGGGCGGGATGGGTCTTTGAAGATGTTGAGGAGAAAATGAGGGGGAAGAAGAGAAAGAACAAGAGAGCAGAGCCCGAGGTGGTGAATGAGAAAAGACTTCGAGTCGAGGACCCAAATTTGCCGGATCCGGTATTCCCTTGGTGGAGTCGTTGGGAAGAGCGAGCCCCTCTGGAGGAGTACAGTGCAAGAGAAAGGGAGCGAGCAAGGGCGTGGTTTCTCTATGGGGTTGTGCTTGAAGAGAAGGAGCGTTAGAGCGCTTGACAGTCATCACGTTGAAATCTGTGCAAAGCACTCACGTATGACCTAAACACTACCACATCCTTCAGAGTATGAGAGATTGTCGATGCGCCTTGCTTTCGGGGAAAAGTCACAAGTCATTTCACGACATGCCGCCCAAGACACCATCACTCCGGTGAAGGTGGATCGTTAAGTCTGCATGATGCATCCTCCGAGTTGGGCGCAATTGCACAGGCTCGATGGAGATTCCTCTAGAAAGGAGATAGCGACAGAAGAAAGGCCAAGTTCATTCGTAAAACAGATTCGGCTACTTTCCGGTGATCAAATACCGGGTTGATCGCCGCCTCAACCCGTCGGCATGTATCCGTCGGAACCCGGTCGGAGTTATAATCTATTGCCTCCTCTCTCCAACGACTTCCAACTTACCTCGCTTTCCCGCTCTCCTCGAACATTGGTTCCTCCATTTAAACGCTCCCGTGTCACTCTAACTGATCTGCTGCTGCCTATACGCTCTGGTCTAACCAGCGTTGATGAGTGGAACGCAACGCACAGCTATCTTCCCCGTTGATTCACACTGGATAAGCAAAAGTCTCTCTACGGTGATTCTATCCGGTTGGAATACGCGACAATGAACTTTGCATTTAATCTGCAAAATAATGCTATTTATACATATCGATATCTCAAACGACTGACTCTACAACTTAGCCTGCTCGAGTGGAGGAGCGAAGACCTCCGTCTTTGCCCGTTCACGCAGCTCTCGTCTCAATATCTTGCCAGCAGCACTTTTTGGCACGGCATCAATAACGACGACACCACCGCGCAAAAACTTATGCCTCGCCACCTTGCCCTCCATCCAAGTTGCCACGCTCTTCGAGAACTTGGTTTTCATCGCTTCTGTCCGGACTTTCTCCGGGAAGGCAGGAACTACATACGCTCGCGGAAGCTCGGTTGCCTCCTCGTGATCATTGATGCCAATGACGGCAGCGTCAGCGATGTCAGGATGTGAGAGTAGGACGCTCTCGAGCTCGGCGGGTGGGACTTGGAAACCCTTGTACTTGATGAGCTCTTTTCGCCGGTCGACAATGTAATAAAGACCGGCGTTATTGCGGATCGCGACGTCACCCGTTTGGAACCACCCATCTGGTGTTATGGCATTGGCGGTCGCGTCCGCGTTGTTCAGGTATCCCTAGATGTGTGGTCAGTATCGCTGACAGCGGTGATCTGATCACGGTCTTTGCACCTTCATGACAGTAGGTCCTCGCATCCAGAGCTCGCCTGGCTCGCCGACTCTGACGTCCACACCGTCCTCGTCGACAAGACGCGCTTCTAAATTTGGAACCAGGGCTCCTATGCTGCCAGCGGATTCAGCCGCCTTCTTGTATTCAACCACATGAGTCGTGGGTGACATTTCGGTCAATCCGTAGCCCTGAAGAATGGGACAAGTCACTTTGACAGATCGCAAGCGATTTCCGACCTGGGAAGGACGGACGTTAGCAGAGATAGGACAATAGTGAGTACTATGATGAACTCACTTGTTCAGTCAGACTAGCGCTCAACGGTGCCGCTCCGGAGAATATGAGTTTCAGAGAGGTAAGGTTGTATTTCTCCACGGCTACATATCCGTGATTAGCAAGCCGTATTGAATAGAATGGCAGTTTTTACCTGGATGCCTTGCAAGCGCCACCAATACCGGCGGCACAACGAGACTGAACGATATCTTGTATCTTTCGACGTTCTTGCAATAGAGTTCTGGATCGAATCGTTGCATGATGACCGTACTTTGACCTGCCCTAAGGGGATGAAAAAGGAGCTGAACACAACCTTAAAAAGTTGATACTGAGTTGGTATTCGTCACTGGAGCCGCGCGGTACCATACCATAAATGTGATAGAATGGAAGAAAACCCAGACTGGTGGTACCAGAAAGCTGGGGAAGTATTGCCAGCGCCATCTCTGTGACCGACGTCAGATTAAGATGCGTCGTCTGATGAAAGTGTAAGTTCGATGGAAAATGAACATTCAGTACGCTTACCTCGACGCCCTGTAGGACACAGCCAACGAGTGTCAGCATACAATGAATACGACTCATCCAATTGATGTTACCTTCGGCTTCCCCGTGGTACCCTGAAGAAGGAGTTGGCGCCAAACAGTAGAAATCAGTGAGCGGTACGTACAGAACTATAGCAAAGTATGGCAGTCTCGTGAGACGCGTCGCCCTCGAACATTTCTTCTTTGGCGAGTGATCCCAAGCAGACGAGATCTTCCAGATGTAGGAGGCCATCTGAAGACGGGCTCCTCGGAGCGTCCGGTCCTCCCGCCCATTTCAACGAGTCACCCAAAACAATGATTCGCTTGGCTTCGTCTTTTTCGAGTCCCAATTCCTGGTACATCTTCCGGACCACAGGTAGACCGTCCTCCGTGGAGAAGACAAGAGTCGCGCCGCTGTCCTTATACTGGTGAGCGAGCTCATGGCTCGTATACGCGTTGTTGGCAAAGCTAGGCCGCAGGCCAGCTGAGACAGCTAGAGAAGGGAGGCGTAGATAAGTGGTAATCCACAGAATCTGAGAAAGTGGCGCGACGTACAGCCAAAAAGAACGACTGGCCATGAGATGGAGTTGGGTGAGTAGATCAGAGCAACATCACCGCGCTTCGCGCGGATCGTTGGGTGATTTCTCAGCGCGTAACCGAGAGAGAGTGCCAGCGACTTCGTCTGACTGCGAGTTATCGTCGTGCCCGTCACTGCATCTGTGAAGGCGGGGTGGCTGCCAGGCCAGTGTCCAACATACCCTGGCTTGCTTTCGCCGAGGAGATGCGTGAAGATGGATGACTGGACCACAGGAGTGTCCCGGTAGGACGAACGATAGATAGTCATAGCGTGTGGATAGGAAATAGGAACAAGAAGGAAGCTCGAGGAAGCTGTTGTTCTACAAAATAGCGTGTCATCTTTTATGGTGAAATGATAGGAAGGCGTAAATGGCAGCAAACACGTCGGCCAACCAAGTCCCCGTTTCTGCTCTCGAAAGACCTTGATTTAAACACGTTCAAGTTGCGCAAAACACATTCAGTTATGATTGTCAATGAAGGACTTTTTCCGTCCAGTACAAACTAACCGAGGTTCACTTGTGGGTCTCTACTCTTCTGAGGTTCGTTCTTTTTTTGGAACAAGAAAAACGCGGGGCCTTTAAGAGATCATGGGATCATGGGGGTGCTACTACGTAGCGCAAATCATCTTGGCGTACGGCATGAGATATAATCGAGATTCGATAGGCACTTACTGTGAGTGCCTTCTCTGAACTTCAACGCTTCGGACAACGTACGCCCGAAGTCTTTGTAGTCTTGATATCAACGTGTGGGGTCCCACGAACGTCGTCGGGCGGTGACGACACTGTACTCTGGAAACGGAGACGGCCTATCGTGGGATCGGGCTAATCGTGGAATCTCCATCAACTCCGCAGGGGCCGAACATCCGACTTGAACATATCTGTGAATCCCACCGCCACTGGCCCTTGGAGCCTGGCCGTCGGCTGTGATACAATCGCCTGAGTGTTGAGTAAGAGTGGATGCTTCACCATGAGAACGGCTAGTACGGACCATACTATTGCAGAGACACAGTAAGTACTAGGTTACCTATACCGCTACCGCCCGTCATTCAGTCGGATGCAGGTAAGATAAAGGACAGAGCCACGGACATACAACTTCAGTTGATGTATGCACATTGCAACTTAAACTGACGTCGCTGCATTCCCGGTGCCGTGATCGTGTGTGCGCCATGTGTACGAGGCTCTTTGTTATGGCGCGGTCCCAGGTTATGAACCATTCGACAGATGTCCATGAAAGACGCATCTTCCAACTCGTGCGATAATGTCTAAATGCACCCCAAAAGGCAAGCCTCACGGTCCTTCGAACAGAATACTGACGGATCGTGGTTCTTTACGTGTTCCTTCTTCGAGCGCTCTGGTACCCGGTGGACTCCGCAATGTCGTAAAGAGCCATAACAAGAGCGGCTACCCATCCACCGAGCCATCGCAGTCGATTGTCAAGGACGCTGATGCTTACGCCACACAGGAGCATCTATTTTCAGACGGGTACCGAGTTCCCATATCCGGGAAGCTCGGTGTCTCAAGCGGTGCGTGATTGGTCGCAATCTCTACCAAAGGTCAGAATTCATTGTGCAAGCTTGAGAGCTCGGAGTAGTTGTATGCTTGCCGTTCCCGTGTGTGACCACCTCGAGATAAAGAGTAATCCATGAGTATTCATCTTTCAAGTTGCCGTTGAACGGAATCGGAAGAAAGTCGTTTAGATCGACACACCGTAGTGAGATTGATTAGTGAGATTGATCTTGGTCAGTGACGGTATTGTGACTTGTCGCTGAGATCAAAAGATAAGTACAGGAAAGGGCGGAGGCATGATGGTGATGTATAACACTCTTCGCGGTTCAAGGCGGCATACTGACGAATCTGCGTGGCATTCGTTCCCATGCTGATATGATAGAGAGAAATTATCTGCAAAGTAACCTAAATGACGCGATACAAGATGAATTCAATCCGTACCGCCTTTTCCATCCGCGGTCTGAGCTTTGTGTTGAAACTGCAAGTAGCTCGACGATGGTATCCGAGCTTGAGGCTGAGTATGGATACTACCCCAGGCTCAGATCGGTCTCAGACGGATCCGTCAAAAGGCAAGAGTAAGCCATGTTCATCCATTGAACATTCATACATCCCATGGGCTTAGGAAGACGGGGGCGGCCGGCAACTCAAGACGGGTAGAATTTGATTGCCGCTTTTGCCGCCGCGGTGTTTCTCGGTTTTTTTGCCGGTGCCGGTGCTTTGCTCCTGTCCTCGATCTTCCTGGATGCGATTTTTATGCAATTTGACTGAAGATCGGCTCTATGGACCGTCCGCCTGTGGTACTTGGACTTACTCCCTCGAGACTTATCCAAATTAGTCTACTCCTCTCTGTGGTTCCGCATCTTACGCTCACTGATGCTGATTAGAAATTGGACCGACATGTCACTTTCTCAGGCAGTTTGTCAATGGAAGTGCAAACCGCGAATTGCGTACGATACTTATGCATTAACACGTACCACGGCACACGGTATCTTCCCTCCCAACATTATTCGTCCACGCTGGTTTTCAGGATCAACGCGACGTGGTACCGATTACCTGACATATCGGAGACGTGCGGAATACTACTTTGTCCACCTGTGCGCGAATTAGCTCACTGAAGTCAATAGGGATCTGAGTTCGTGTTCGTGGTGAAAGGCTCGTATTCCACCGAGATACCGTTCCCACTTGTTCCATTGTCGGTCTCCAGTCACACAGTAGTAAAGTCAATGGAATTCAATTCGGTCCCCATTGACGGTAGAAGAGTATTCGTTGTTCTCTTACCGAACACTCTGATTCTTCCCCCAGAAAACATATATACTCACGCAGGAATGCCATCGAGATTGTGACACTCACCAGCGATGTCCATCTCTCTTCACTCTGAGAATCACACTTTCATTCCTTCAGACCCAGCCGTTCTTCCTACCAAAGCTCAGCGCTACTTCAAGTCTGATCTCGTCACACATGGAGTCACCATTATTTGCCTCCACTCCAATGCCTCCCACAAGGAAGCTTACAGTCCATTCATTCATGACCTGTACGAGACTACGATGCCAAACGAAATCCGCGAGGTTTGGTCGCTCGAACTACCCAATCACGGGGAGGCCGCTATCATGAACGAGCAGAAACTATTGTCGGCTCAGTTCAACCAAACCTGTTTGTGTACGACTATCGGCGTATTTCTCTGAGCTCACGATACTTTCAGACGCGTGGAACTACGGCGCTGACACGATATACGCATTCTTGAACGGACTTGGGACCGGTATCGACGTTGACTTCAGCAGACGGCGAGTCGTACTCATGGGACAATCTGCTGGTGCCTCCCAACTGTCAGTTTACTGCACAGCACCATACACAAATATTGACGGTCCGCTAGAGCACTAGCTGTGCTCATGCAGCCTAACATTCGGCCCGAGCGTGTCATCTTGATAGAGCCGTACACTGGAGCACGGGAATTCATGGAGACAAAGATGGTGCCGACCATCAATGCCATGAACGCTCTGGTCGCAAAACGTCGTGATGTGTGGCCGAGCAGAGAGGCTGCCGCTAAAGACTTGGGGAGATATGCCCCGTGGAAGTACTTTGACAAGCGCGTTTGGGCTCTGTGGTTGGTAAGCCAAACGGTTCGTTCTGTGTGTATATTGTTAATTGAGCCTTATTAGCGATACGGACTTCGTGATTTACCCACATCCACTCGTAAAGGGGCGGTCGGTGTCACGCTAACCTGCCCCCTTGTGCAAGAAATTGTGGGTGTTTCTATGCTTCCTCTTATTTAAACTGTCAATCAACAAGATCTTCAGGCGTCGCAGACGTACTACGATGGCATTCCAGGGATCTACGATGCTCTCCCTAAGTTAGAGGAGCGTACCCATCTGGACCTCATTTACGCAACACTTCATCATCCTATGCTTCTGTACGTGACTCGCCCCCTCAAAGACGCGCTGCTTAAGATTCAATTGTTCCAGACCCCTTGAAATGAAATCAATTACGATCAAAAACTCGAAGCCGACATCGGTGTCCTGGGTAGATGGTCCTCATCTTGTACGTTACGCCGTCGCTCCCATTCCGTGCGGTCATTTGATCCTCGCGTCACAGCTCTACCAGATCAACCCTAAGGGAACTGCGAAAGCGGTGAGAGCATGTCTACATGATGGGCTTGGTGCCGTGGAACAAATTGCCAAGCTCTAGAATATTGTATACCTCCTCAAAAACGAGGCCATGTAAGTATATCATAAGAAGGATAGCCGTAAGAATCAAAGTCTTACGAAGTGTGATTTCATTGCTCGCTGGTCAGGGTGAGAGCTATCTTCTAGATGGAAAGGCCCATTGCATATGCGTACTGGTCCTCTAACCCCCCAACAACGGGACCAATGACAGCTGTGGTTCCCGGGGCTGTCCGACGTTGACCACGGGGACCTGCCAGCTTGATATTCGGGCCCGTACCACGATAAGCGCACCTCATGCGTCCTCTCCTCCTCGATTGTGGCGTTCATCGAGGCGAGAATCCCAGGCCTCCAACGTCACAGACGAGAACCTTGTACGAGGCCCCTTCTTTGATTTAGCAGAGTCATTGGTCAACACTCGTCGAAGAAAAATCAAATTCATGGATACTCCTGCGGTAGCATGTACGGCGTGAGAACTGCCGTAGTAGCAGCATCTATGGGCGCGGCAAGCGAGTTGACTTTGGTCTGTGTATCCTCCGTCTAGCTTGACACCGGGTGTTTTAAGGTCGCCGCTCACCGGGTATGGGCCAGGTATGGGTCGCCGGCCTCGCTCAGCCTAGGAAGAAGGTCAATAAGGTGAATATCATTGATGGTGAGGAACATACTCGACGGGAACACCGCAAATCCATGTTCCATGATGTAGGTGCGCGTGTCCAGGGCAGCCAATCGAGGACTTGTTTATACCTCTTCGAGAAACCCGATCTCTTTGATGCGCGCAACCTCTCTGAGCGGTCAGATTGGCCGGTCACTGGACGGCGCGTTCCAACATCTCCGTTTGCCGCTCTCTAGAGAGACCTATGCGTCCACGCCAGAGGTGCGGAAAAAATGGGGGATCGTCCATGCGAAGCTTTGGAGTGTTGACAATCTTGTCTATGATCCTGGGTGCGTCGGAGGGGGTGACATTTCCTAACCTGTTAGGCGTCAGAAACGGAAACGACGAGCAATGGAGGGTCGAACCATTCTCCGTAGGGATATATCAAGACATTTGCCGCGTATCTGGAGTACGTTAGAGGGTAACGACAGATGGATAGAAAACTCACTGATGTCCACCAACGTGTGCCACCTCTGCAACCTGTATCTTGCATTGACGTCCACGGCGCGCAACTTGCTCCCTCAAGGCTTTGGCAGTCTCCACGCCTGTCGTTCCACACCGACAATCCCTCGCCCCATGCGTGCACACATAAATAGACACTTCGTTGGGGTAATCTGGAGTAGGAGCCAGAGATCTCGCCTTCTTGAGCTGCTCCCCGACCAAGTCAACATTATTCTCCGTGACACTTGGTATGTCTACGCGCAATCCCGACGCGAAGAAAGCCCTTGCCGACAGTTCTTCTGAGATTGTGGTGGAATGAGATCCTGGGGAGACAGGTTGTGGCGGATCCAGGTCCGAGTAATGCGCCCAATTGACTAAACCACCCCAGGGTAGTACCCTCAGCTGCAGTGCGCGCTGGAGCGGAGTCGTGTGGCGCGACGGGAGAGCCGAGATGGGGTTGCAGGACTGGAGGAAGATGTAACAGAGATGCGGCGGGATTGTGTTGAGCGGACTGGGGCGTTCGACCGCCATCGAGAGACAGCGCCTGCTGACTCGGGTGAGTCCCACCATGGTTTTCGACATACTTGACTGCGCTCGTCCGCGGTGGGATGCCGGTCGAGGTCGTCGTGGTTCTGAACAAAGCCGAATTGGCGCTTCCTAATTGGTGCGGGATGCCGGCGGCATTGGGGTATGTATCGACCTCCGACCAAGTAATTTAAATGGTACTTTCTAAACCCTTAATCTCTCAAGTAGAACAACGGCGCCTGAATCATAAACTTGCGACTTGCCAAGCCACCAGATGGGAGACCAGGTTATTGACGCTCATTCGAAACAGGTAAGACACAGAACTGTCCGGATTGGCGATCCCATTCATCGCCTTCAGAAGGACTGCTGTCTACATGCAATACAAGTGTTTCTGTTTTTAGCAAGTCATGTAGCTGAATCATAATGCGACTGATGTTCACGAGTGGCCGATATGAACAATCAGAACAAACAACTTCATATCTCCGATTCTTTGAAGGGCACCAACGACAAGCAGAACGCTTTTGGCCCATCCGTAAGTGGCCAGACCACTCTCCAACTCAACAGCATCGGTCGGCGAGGTCCGTCCCAGGTAAGAATCCCGACCGACGACTGTTCTTCCGGGAATGCGGCACGCACGAGTGATCGGCGTAGTAGACTCTGGAAATCATATTCCAGCACAACGTCCTCCGGGCCGATCCCAGGATTCTCGACGAGAAACTTGTCGCGTGTCTCTATGGCTTCAGGACGGTTTGCCTGCATGCAGAAGAATGCTTCGAAAAAGGCAAATTGCCAAAAGGTGCGGTCGAGTGGAATCGTCTTATTATCTGATGAGCTCTCAGTCTATATGTCTCATTCGAAGGGAAACTCGCGAGCTTACGATTCCGCAGTCCAGCTAGCGTTTGACAGTCAGAACGATGAACTGATCTGTCCGCCTCCTGACACGCTCTAGAGCAGTAGAGATTCCGTCTACAAGCACCGCAGACATGTCCGGCGCCAGTTGTGGAACACTGGTACAGTTAGTCAGTCGATAAACCAGGTATTACATTCAGAAATGAGCGCACCCCCCTACGAGAGCACTTCCGAAACTGCCGTGTACCACCGGCCGATAACATGAAGGCATGCATCTCTGCCTGGTGATCCCGAATCCGTTCAAAGGGAGTCACGAGCACCTTTGCCCTCCCTGCCAGACGAACCTGTTTCTCAACAGGAAATGATCGCCTAAGGAACTTCGTCATTCTGCGGTGAACAGATGGGTAAACAGTCACGGTATCGATGGTTTCGAGTATCCGTACTAGATGCGAGAATCCAAGTTCTCCGAGGAGAGGCTGCACCTTGGTGTCGGTACAAAGCAGGATCGAATCCATGAGATTAGCGTCAAGCGCTTGGGAAACGGAGGCTGCATCTTGTGCGCACACCAAGGTTTCGAAGATGAATTTGAGAGACGTGTTTATGATCGTCGAAGCCTGAATATTAAATGGAGAATGAGGTTGTGCAGGTAGTAGACAAGAGCGAATGGTGTTGTAAAGGAGCTGTGCAACCCAGCGCACAGCACGATTGCCGACGAGGGTGCTGAGCCAAACATGCGGTGCGGATTCATTTGCAGTGTCAATGAAAAACAGCAAAAGAACCTGCCGTTGGAGGACACCATGATCGCAGTCAGGACCATGGATTGCAAAGACATCCACAGCAGTGGCGAGACAAGAGTGGATGATCACCGGAGACTGGTCGGAGAAGACGTCGCAACAGATCCCATCAACCCGATCTTGCAGGTTGCTCTTGGGATAGTTGAACTGTGCTGTGACTTTTTTCATATCAAGTGCGAAGTGCGAAGCAGCTAGAAAGATGTCGCGGTAAGCCTGGCACGTCGCCGTCTTGATCCATGTTCGCATGATCAGAGTCAGCAGCGGATCAGCCAGTATCCTGTCATAGAAATGCCATCCCATGTAGTTGTATGGCACAATCTGCAAGCCTGATAGCAAGAGGAGGAGCTGGGATATGAGCGGATTGACGAGGTCCAAATTGGTGTTGTCCTCTTCCGAGCCAAGGAACGTCTCGAAGGCCCGCCGACCGAAAGACTCCACTGCCGGAAGGAATCTACCGTACATGGCATTGAGGCGGTCCTGGGAAGACCAGTCGACCTTTTCGATGGACACGAGATGGTCGGTCATGAACTTGACACATCGCGTCTGAGCCTCGGTGTCAAACCTCTTGGAGAAGTCCACGCCGCGATCCAGCCAGCACTTCGTGACATCAACCCAGTGAGGCGCAAGATACTGGGCCCATTTGAGTCCTTCAAGTCCGGGCTGAGCCATGCGTCTCAATGTCGCAACCTCAAGTTCTTGCAAAGCATCAAAAGTGACGCTGGAGCGCTCTTTAGACATCGCGAGGGCCTGCGATCGGATAGGGTCACAAAAATGGCCAACGAAACGATAGTTATGGAGCACCTTCATACGTAAGACACCCCGCATTGGAGGTTCTTCTTCAGAGGCGTTCATGGCGCACATGAGAGCATATTGTAGATCATCGTCGCGATCACCACGCGACATGAGTGGTTGGGACCGTTCAGCAACAGCACAAGCTCCAGGGGTACTGTAGTCGGTATAGTGAGTTGGAAAAAGAGGATGTTATATCAGCTACTTACTTTTACACCAACCTGATGAGTGTCGAAAAGAAAGCGATGTAAACCACGTGATTGTACGTCACAGTGGACAACCTTCGAGGCGAGGTGTGTCCAAAACAAGCTGGTAAGGACTAGGTAAAGTTTGAGCTGAAAGGGTGTCTGTGAGGGATCTTGATATCTCAACAAGGGGTACAAATCATTCAGAGACTGATGGCGAGTAACTACCCATTTTCGTTTGCCTATCTATACTACTAACTAATCATCGTGTATTTACGCGTTCGTGAGTCGAAATAAGTCACTGTCCTGTATTTACAGAGTCATAGTGTCCGGTACGTGTCCGCACTCGTCAGTGGCACGTCGCCCTGTTCCTCAATGGGACCTTGTGCCGTCACCTACCTACCTACCTACCTACCGTCGGCTTACTGACCTCCAACGTTTCGTCCATTGTACAACAAGGAGTTTTGAATCCTTTACGATACGTTCAGATTCACTCCGACAGCACGATGTCCCACTTCTGATTCGTCGAGTACCCGCACTTAGTCAGCGTGATCAGATCGTTCGACGTGGGTGGCGTCGCTGGGCATACAGCACCGACGAATGGCATCGTCAGGACGCAGCCAGTTCCGCCGGTGGCATTGTCCGAGCAAACGTCGCAGTCGATGCTGAATACGGCCGAGGAGGCACCATATCCAGTGGATGGATCGACACATGGACCATCAGTCATCGGTGCGGGCAGAATCGCATTGGGTGCGAGAACACACGTCTCGAACCAATCAAACTTGGTGGACCTACAATCGAAAGGGTGGTAAGAAACAATGAAAGAAAGTTATTCACTTTTACACGTACGAGATGGTCCAGTCCGGGCTCGAGCCATTGTTGGGCCAGAGGTACCAAGTGGTGTCTTTTGCAGCTAGACTGTGAAGCTTCGCCTGTGTTGATTGTATCTGTGTCAGTCATGTGTTCGCCCAAAGACTGCCCGACTCCGAGGCTCACAAATTCGACCGTGGGGCCGCTAACGTAGCGGCTGTGACTCTGGTACTTCCATCCGTATGATGCTAATGGTCGTCATCAGCTCTCTTTCGAGCATTACTCGGTAGAGCCCATACGTACTATCAGCGGAATAGAGGACCTTGAAGACTCCGTCGCCGAACTGGGCTTTGCACGTCCCTTCAACGGTTGGGACAACTGCGGCGAACGCGACTACAGCACTGAGACCGAGAGCGAAGGAAAGCATTGTGAAGCAAACCAGGAATGATGTCGATCATGTTGCTTTCAGCGTTACTTTTATAGCAACGATCCCACGGCGAGAGCAGCCCGCAAGTGGCGCGAGTGTCGATTGATTGATCTAGTGATCTACCGGCCCTGTCTGCCAGAATGGCCTGGATTCGCACTGATACACAGGGCTGACACAGAGCGTAAAGATGTGACGGTTGAGCCAATCGATTTTACTAATCAAAGTAGAGTCATATCAAACATCGCAGGGTGGAAGGAAATCACTCAGCGAGGTCCCTATGCAGGAGAAACTCAAAGAATCGCTGCAGCTGCCAATCTGAAGTCGAGGGTAATGCTTGGAAGTTGGTTGAGTGACTACACGACTACTCGCGCTCAACCTACGTCGAAAATGTGGGCAAACATCATGGGAGTTGAGTTGAAAATCGTTACAAGAGGTGTTCTGTGAGCCTTCATACCATCAGGAAGGAAGGAAATGTATTCATTCGGTGTGGTGAGAGCCAGGGAAGGTACTATGATTGTGCCTGATGAAGATCAAAGCCGCGAGGAAGGACATACTTGCCTCCTGCGATCACGAGGACGAGTAGCCCATCCAGACCGAGAGAACAGTCGACCGGGCGGCTGTGCAGCAGTATAGTCTCCAGGAGCAGTGGTAAATACACTGATGTTCGTTTCAAATGAACTCACCTCTCGGATCTCAGATACCAGCAGCATCCGTAGGTTGATTTAAGAAACAATATCTGACACGGATCTGAGAATATGAGAGCGTAAGAGAGAGTTCAGGAGCCCACGTGGAGGCCGTATGAAGCGAGGTTGTGGCTGTGCTAGTCTTCGTTCCTTGTAATCCTCCGCTCAAGGCAAGCTGCCTCGCAGTCCCATTCGGCACCGCGGCGTGTGCCACACATCCGCATCCTGACATGGTTTTTGTAATTTGGCTCTTTGCTATGTGACCAGTCCGATTACCTTCTTGGGCTTCTTGGTCAAGTGCTACCTCCCTGAAACTCGGTCTGTTCATGTCACGGTTCTGTATGAAGACACACTGTTTCGCCGCCCAGGATTACCACCAGTCGGCCAAGCTCGGCCCTTGCGTCCGTTTCATGCAACTCATGCATCTGAAGCGCGTCATGAGTTGATGTCGGTCGGCGTCAAAGAGCGGTATGCAGTGCTCTCCATTTCCGCGCTCCGACGTGCCCACCATGGCGCACACAGAAAGATATATAGTCGACCAGGAGTAGACGGCATGGTATATCTCATTTCCGCATCTTACTCTTACAGCTTTGACGTTCAACTCCTCAGCTCTGATCCTGAATCGCAATGCCTTCGATGCCAACCAAGATGTTTGCCGCCTCCTACCAGCCCGGTAATACGGATCTCGCTGTTACGCACGAGCATCCCGTCCCGACGCCGAAGAAGGGAGAAGTATTGCTCAAGATTTCTGCTTCGAGTGGTGCGTACTCATTTGCATTCGTCTTATGTACACAACCGCTTGCTGTCCCTCCCTCTAAGGGTCTCAACTTTCTTTGACTCTACTAATTATTCCTGTATATACTAACACCGACGTTACACGTAGTCTGCCACACCGATGTCTCAGTCCTTGGGGGCGTGTTGCTCGATACTCGCTCTTACATCATGGGCCACGAGTTCTGTGGGGTCCCCGTCTTGTTGGTTTCTTTTTCGAGTAATAGTTAACTGAATCTAACTTCCTACCATAGGCTAGGCGAAGACGTCGACCCCGCCTCTGCCCATCTAGGCAAACTCTACACCATCACCTCCATCACGCCCTGTGTACAGACCGTCGGCGGGCAGCTTGCCACCGTTGGCCTCGGAATCGACGGCGGCTTTGCGGAATACGTTGTTGTCCAGGCGGCGCAGTTGGTCCCTGTGGTCGGTCCCTCGTTTCATTGCTGCATATTCTTTTATTGATGATGAACATCCTGAGGGTGTATCAATTGAGGACGCGGCTACGACTGCGTATCACGCAGTTCATGACACTGCTGGGGTATGAGACTCAACTCAGCTTGGGGATAGGCTCATTTTTCTTTTTCCGTAGATCCAGGAAGGTACTGTACCAACCTCAAGGTGCTCATCTTCGGAATTGGGGGTCTCGGGCATTTGGCGGTACAGTGTGCGAGGCGTTTTGGGGCGACTGGTATGTTGAATTGGAAGCCCATCTGGGAAGTCTTAGCTGAAGTATGCTAGTTTACGCGGTGGACATCAAGCCTGAGGCGCGTAAGCTCGCTCTGGAGCTGGGCGCCGTCGAGGCGTTTGATCTGGCGTCGTTAAGTGCGAGGTCGGCGAAGGAAGATTTTGTGATGGATGTCACGATTGATTTCGCTGCGACCACTCAGAGTGAGTTTGACGCCGGTCAACAGGGAGAGTGAGGACTGACTCGGATAAAAAGCGTTTGGGTTCGCGATGTCTGCTCTTCAAGGCAACACCCTCCAGTTTCCTAATCCAGTGAAGGCTGTGATTGTGAGTAATGTATCTTTTACTGCTTGATCCCTTCGTCATGCAAGAGCGGTTTTCTAGGTCGGCGTGTCCGAAGAGTCCATGACTTTCAACAGTCTGCAGATCATTTTTTCCGGTATATCTGGTACGTCTCTTCCTCCTTCTCGTGTTACTGGACTTGGAACCTGAATTGTCTGCTCATTAGTCCTGTCGAGCGTCTATGGCCCAATCGAGTCGACCAAAGCGGCCTTGGACCTTTTCGCGTCGGGCGCTGTGAAAGGTTATTTCAACATAGCCTCCTTGGAGAAGGTGAATGAGGTGGTGGATAAGTTGAGGGCGTACGAGGTGACTGGGAGGACTGTGTTGCTCCCGGAGTTCCACCGCAAGTTGTGATTTCGCGGTCGAAGTAGGTTGGGATTGGCGTGAGGTTCGTGAGCAGGAGGACAATGCTTACGAATCCGTGTCTGAACTTGAGTGCTTAGCCACGATAGTGGTGTTCAATTTCCCTAGCGATATTCAATCAGAAATCAAACCTATCAGTGTATAAGTATGGACCGCTTGTAGCTATGACTTTCTCGGATGTTCGAACCTTTATCGTTTACGGTTTCTCGACTTCTTCCTCTTAGGAAGAAGTGGAGAAAAGTTGTCGGAGGCCCAGCGTTGCGAATGGTACCAAGGATGGTCCTGGTGGTCCGTGGCCGTCGAGGAGGAATGCTCGCGCATTTTATGTCATATATGGTCAGTAGCGTGTAATTTTGTATTTGTGACGGCCGGTAGGTTTCGCGTATCGGACAGTATCGCGTAATTTACATGGATACTGACCGGATAATCGCGTCGTTCGGCCCAAAGGCGGGTGCACTGCACGTCGGAGTTCGAATTGTGTACTCTGTTGCCCACAATCATCTGGCCACCGCGCCCTCTGCTCGATGCCCGCAGCCGCAGCCATTGATATTCGTCGTGCCTGCGGCTAGTGGTGCTATACTGCCCTGCTTGGCGAGTTTCTAGACGGCAATATCATCACGATCACCAGTGCGTGCCAATGGTGCTTGCTCATCGCTCAAGCGGCTTACATATCGCACAGAGAGCTGAAGGGCAACTGATGCCTCAGTGCTACACCGTCGTGTCCAACTTTTCCAGCCCCCTTTGCTCGAATGGGGGCGGTAGTCCAACGCGTACCACATGCAGTAGATGCAGCCGCGATTATGAAGTCTAGTTTCAGGGCGATGGTGCGTGTTCAATCTATGTGGCTGCTGGTTTTTGGTGTCTTACAGGCAAAGAAGGCAAAGAAACAGACCGTGACAAAAACACATCATTTCCTCAAGACCGTACGCGTCCCACTGTGTCCTGTTTATCGAGAGTCGGCTCGGCATATATTCCGTCTGTGTAGCACTCTATACCTCCGACGATTCAGCATCAAGACCATCGTATCGGCACCACTAGCGGATATCTTCATGTCGGTGGCCACTGTGATGGCGATGAGGAGCGCATATATCTTGGGTTCTCGGTCGCCGCGACCACACAAGTCTGAGCAGGACGTTGCGTGTGCACCATTAGTGCGTTCGTGTTCTTCTGACTCAGTGTCGACTGCTTATACCACGATCCTAGCCGCGCGCTATACATAGCGTCAGGCATTGCCAAAACGCGCAGAGCCAACTTCTTCTATTTCATCCAGGCGCCCTGCCCTATTCACTGGTCTCAAACTTTCACTGAAGCCAGTTCAAACCTGGTACCCTGCCCTCGAAACCATTCGTCGACCTACGCTATATTCCTCGATGCATTCGTCCTGATCTTGAAAGAACTTCCGGGTCCAACGTTCAACTTCCGGGTTCTTCCATCGGACTGAAAACCGACCCCGTACGGCTGCAACTGCCATGTCTGACAGTGACAGTTCCGAGAACCTGACTTGGCACGGCCGATGACTCCATGTTTGCCACAATGCCAGAGGTCCTCTTTGGTTTACCGGTGCGTCTGTTGATCCACTACTGACCGTTAGCTAAATCCTGATAACCAGTTCTTGCTGTTGAAGATCACCGTCGCAACGCAGTGACCGACTTTGCTACGTTGCTGATTTGGAATGCGACAAGGCAAGAACACTTGGCATCCGTGGCGCTACTAGCAGACGCCACTTTTGCGCCATTCCTTTTGGCGCCTTGGCTCATTTAGGAGTATCGTTGCTAGCGGAGATTCCATGCCCGTCTTGAACTTGTCGTCGCGAGTATTGAAAAGTTCAAAGTGACAGATCAGTCAGACCTTCCCAAGACTCGGATATGAGGTTGGCTGGCCTGTAGTACCAGCCATCGCCTGCGACTCTTTATCGAAGTTTTCGGGCCTTTCGGTGTGTGTAGTCCATATGTCAGCGCCTATTATGGATTGATTTGAGCTCCGTTAGGTAAAAGGCGGTGTCGCGGACGGGGACGGGCCTCCGCGCCAAGACGCAATAACCTCTGTATCGGCAGAAATACTTGACAGTCTTGAGCGTTTTCTGGAAAACGTGGCGAGCTAGGAAAGTCTCTTAAGACGAGCCAGGAATATGTATGCTCCTTTTCTGCTCCTTTTCATCTCTCTCCTCATTCGAAATTCCAGGGCTTAGAGTTGGTTGGTTCATTCCTGTTTAGATCGATCCTCAAGTATCACGGCCTGTACCTCTCATGCTCTACACCTGTCGAGGCTCGGCGGGATTGGATCTGGGAGAAAGTGGAACACGAGCCTAGGAGATGGTCTATGAGGGTAATAAGTGACTTAGGCTCAGACTAGGTGGGTCCTTGTGCGTCGAGCCGAGAGTCTTTGATGTTGAAGGATATCTCCCTACGCAGCCGAGTCACCGAGTCACCGAGTCACCGAAGTCCTTCGCCGTCGGTGGCGCAATTCCGTATCGGCCTCAGCCGGCATCATGTCATCCCATACCCCGCCAACATATTCCACCTCTTATGTCAGTCGATCCATTCCTCCTTCGGCGCGGTTCATTGATACGGAACCTAGTCAGCCGGGTTTGAGGCGCGTTTGACTATCGGTAGGACCTTGACGGCCAGAACAAATGCATGTGCCTATGTGCGTCTGTCCTCGTCCATGTCAATCATTTCATTCCAGTCTTAACGCCATGGGCAGACCAGACTTTTGCTTCCCAGGATGGCTGGCCGATGGATGAACACCGAGATGACTGTCAACGAGCACGCGACCACAGTATCCTCGTGTCCGTCGTCGGCCCCTCGTTGATAACCGCCGATCTTGCCCAGGCGCCGCTCAGATCCCACTTGGCGCTCCATTCTCCACCATAATATCAATGCCCTGGCCTGGCCGATTCTACTCAGTATTACCTCCTCTGAGTAGTGCTTTTGCGGGGGCGCTAAGCAACATCTGGACCCTCGGATGGCTGTCGCGCCCTCGCGCAGAAAGATACGCGCTTGTCACACGACAGTCGATTACATAGCATCTGGATCGATGGATGAGGAGGGCGAACCTGAAGTGACCTGCCGCGCCTGAGGGTGTGTGTGCTAGGGCGCACCATATACGGGCCTCGCCGCTTGGCGCGCGATAGGAGTATCGTACCTCCGCCGACTTTCCGCCGGCTGGAGGATTGCGACGGTCCGTCTGGTCAACGATGATGGGGATCGTCTATGTCGTCGACGGGTGAATGATGATGGTGAACTTTGGCTGGGCGCACACATAGGTTGGGCCAGGATCGCTGTGTAATGGGAAACGACAGAGCCTCGGGGAGTCGGGGGACGCTGTTCCATGAGAATTTGCTTCCGCAAACAAGTCCATGTGAAAAAAAGGTCAGTCGTGCCGTGTGCTCCATATTTTTTTTTCAATGTATTGATGGTGTCAAGCTTTTGTTGGGAGAGCCAAGAGAGAGCAATCTTCATGTGGACGTTCCGGAAAAGCCATCTGCGAGATCTGGCCACTGACAGATCTCCATCGACCACGAACGGATCATTGACATTATGAGATCGTTACCTTGAATTGATAGTTCCTGCTATCCGGCGCATCTTCGAGCCCAAACTGACTACCCACTGCGACTCGGGTGGGTCCTCGTACTTGTACGTCGAGGCGGTTCACTTCATGTCTGTTCCATCTGATTCGAATGATAGGTAGTAACGCGCTCTGTCTATCAGTCTTCGCGGTCGTCCTCCGGCCGTCCATTCAAATTCGGGCACTCCCATAATCTTTTCGCAGGGTGTGTGGACCTGAATCTTCGTGATGGTGCACCGCCTGGATTCTCTTCTGGGATATACGAGGCATCTACGCAAGTGACCACTGACTAGCGTACTGGCTTTCAACATGATCCTTCCGTATCCTCGCCTGACAGCCCGACACGGCCTCGCCCGCCACTGGACGTGCATCGCAATACAGTTTTGGTCTTGCGAAGCTCAAGTCCTGACAGCTGTAGACCCTGGATGGAGACGAAGTCAGTTTGTGAAGTGCTGGCGATGCGACGTCTACGAACTCTGCTGCGATGGAACTCGGAATCACCCTGCCACCATGGGATTTGGCCATGGCATGCGCTCCTTGGGCTTAGGATCTATTGCTTCGGGGAGAGTATCTTGCGGAGGTTACTTAAGGGGATAGAGTGAGCGGGATCAGTACGCGATCGTGATTGATCGCAGGAGGCTTGCGCATTTTTCCGCGCTTCTCGAAGACAACCTGTGCCCCCAAAGTTCTGTGAGTGCGCCGCTGGTGGTTGAGGGGAGGAGTGCTTATCGCTTTTCTGAAACGTCAGGACGTCAAGATGCGCCCTGGCGCACACGATCCCGACGCCTTAGGAGTCTAACGCGTTATCGACAGGCCACATGGATCTATGCCATACGCCCACAGCTGCAAGCGGTGCACGCCACGCGGCTTATCTCTGCGTTCCCTGTTTGGGTTTGTATCTGTGATGCCGACCTGTGGAGATGGAGTTGTTTTTCCACACGATCCCATTCAAAAGGCAAATTGATGGATATATAAAAAAGAAGCACTCGAAGACCCCTTCCTTCAGGAATCCCCTTCCCTCTCCCTCGACCTTCCGGCGCCATGTCCTCTGACAAGGTTTACGACGCGGAAAAAGGCTCCAAGTCCAATCTCGACGTCGAGGTCGCTGTCCACGATGACACTGTTGTCGATGGCAGCACAACAGACCCTCACATGCATCGTACCCTCAAGGGCAGACATGTCTCCATGATTGCTATCGTACGCCTTTCGTTCGCTTCTCTTACGTCGCTTTCTCATTTGGCTCGCAGGCCGGCACCATTGGAACCGGTCTTTTCTTGGGTTCCGGTAAGGCCATTGCCAACGGTGGCCCCGTCGGAGCTGTCCTCGGTTACCTCTTTGTCGGTTTGCTCGTCGGTCTGATGATGTACTCCTTGGGAGAGGTGCGTCTCTGTTTCCTCGGCGCGACTGCTTGCTGACGCCCCGCACAGATGATGGTCTACGACCCTAGCGCATCAGGCTTCATCGAGTTCTCCGCCCGCTACGTCGACCCCGCTCTTGGATTCGCCATGGGATGGCAATTCTGGTTCCAGACGGCCATGACTGCACCCGTCGAAATCGTCGCCGCATCCATCGTTATCCAGTACTGGGACGACGCATCGAACCATTTAGCGATCTACGTGACTGTCATGCTCATCGGTATCATTCTGATCAACTTGGCCGGTGTCAAGTACGTCTTTCATGTAGCCCAGTCGAGCTACACGCTAATCGGTTATTAGGTACTTCGGTGAATTTGAGTTCTGGTTTGCCTTCCTCAAGATCATCACTGTCATTGGTCTCTGCATCGTCTCCCTCGTCGTTGACCTTGGCGGTGCTCCTGACCACGACCGTCGGGGCTTCCGCTACTGGAAGGCTAACCCCTTCAACAACACTTACCGCGACATCGAGCCTCCCTCCAAGGCCCGCTTCCTCGGCTGTGAGTAACGATCATGTCCTTCCCGAGAAGTCGCGCTAACTCATTTCCGTCTAGTCTGGGCAGTGCTTACCCAAGCTGCCTTCTCTTACGGTGGTATGGAGGGTCTTGCTTCGATCTGTCTCGAGGCCGAGAACCCCCGGAAGACCATGCGCACTGCCGTCCGGGCAATTTTCTACCGTATTGTGCTGCTCTGTAAGTTACCCGTCTTCAAGCCTACCGATACTGGACTGACAAATTCTAGATATCATTTCCATCTGGCTTGCGAGCATGTGCATCTCTCGTGACGACCCCAACCTCCTCCAGGCCAACGCCGATTCCAGTGGAACCGCTGCGCAATCGCCCTTCGTCATTGTCATTAAGAACTCTGGTATCAAGGTCCTCGACCACATTGTCAACGCTGTCGTCCTCACCTCTGCCTTCTCTTCTGGCAACGAGTTCTTGTACTCTTCCTCGCGTGCCTTGTTCATGCTTGCCCAGCAAGGTCAAGCTCCCCGCTTCTTTGCAAAGGTGTTAAAGAACGGTGTTCCCATCTACGCCCTTCTCTTCACCTCCGCCTTTGCCTGCCTCGCCTACCTCAACTGCGGCGCCGGCGGTGCTGAGGAAGCTTTCAACTGGCTCGCCAACATCACCACCCTCGGCTCCATGCTTACATGGTTGGGCATCGCCATCTCACATATTCGTTTCTACCGCGGCATGAGGGCGCAGGGATTGTCCCGCGACATCCTGCCGTTCAAGTCATGGGTCCAACCATGGGGCGCGTGGCTCGTCCTCGTCTCCTTCATTATCATCATCATCTTCTCCGGATGGACGACACTCAAGCCGTGGTCAGCGTCTGACTTCTTCTCTACATACATCAACATCGTCTTCGTGATTGTCCTCTACGTCGGATGGAAATTCTGGTACAAGACCAAGCTCGTCAAACTCCATGAGATGGACCTGTACGTGTCTCTTTTCTTCCCGCACTCGTGCTCGTCACTGACTCGTGCTTTAGTACATCTCACTACGTTGAGGGTTCCGTCGTTCGCAGCAAAATACATTAGGGTTTTGTAGAGGGTAGCATAGTTGTTCGCTCAATCACTTACTGTACGATTCATTTGTAGTTTTATTGAGAGGCTTTTCAGGCGTTATGAAATTACATACTACTATTTATCATGCATGTCACCGAACCCATGACAATTTTTTTTCAGCATCTCATGTCGGTGATACAGTTACCTGTTAGCGAAGCTGCACTGCGAGTAATAACGGTGGCGTCCGTTCATTGACGCTCGGGACGATGGTCTTCATCTTCAGCGTAGTATCGGCTCGTGCAAGCTCCCGGGACAGATGACTGACTGCTCACTGCTCAGCGCGCGAATCATTCAATGGCACGGATTCATATTATTATCTAGATGTCGACGTGTGATCACCCCGTTGATAGTCAATCTTACTGTATGCATGCTTGGGAGCCAAGCCCAACGTGCCATGCTTGTGGGGTGCAATCTTTCGGCAGGTGAACCGTAGCATGTTTCAGCTAGGTTCCATACTGCCTGCGACGTGTTACTGGGAGGGTAGACAAGGCCGAACCGTGATTGCATACAGAGGACTATGATTGCTGTCAGGTCCATCGCAGCGAACCAAGACGACGGTATCGTCGGATCCTACTGGTATGCCGATACGCCTCATGAAGATTCCTATCATACAGTACTGCCAAGAAAGCCTGAGCATTATTATATCGGAAGCGAATACAAGCGTAGAGTATGTGAGCATGTCCGTCAATAAGTAAGTATGTGCCGATGTCCGTCAATATGTAGTGATGTGTTAGTATAAATAAACAGATGTCGACAAGGAATCTCAAGCAGACGCTTTGATCAAATCCGCCGCTTTCTCCGCGATGCCATACAGCGTAGCCGAAAGATGCGCGCTAACCTGCGTGGGCATGACACTGGCATCGACAACCCGCACGTTTCCTGTTCCGTACACCTTCAAGTCCGCACCAACCACGCCGCCGAGATCCTTCCTCATCATAGCGAGCGTACCGACTGGGTGCGCAACGGCGGTGAAGCCATTGGTGATCCAAGTCTTCCAGCTATCGTCCGAGCCGTCGACGGAGGATCCTGGGGTGGTCTCGCCGGTGGAGAGAGAGCTGAGAGGCGATGAGCGGAAGATCTCCCGCGCGAGCTTGCATGATGCGACTTGGACGTCGAGGTCCCAGTCAACGGAAAAGTAGTTGACGTTGACGGTGGGCTGTGTGAACGGGTCGGAAGAAGAAATTTGGACTGATCCTCGGCTGAAAGGGAGAAGTTGCCAGAGGTCAATGCCGATGTCGCTGTGGAATGAAGCGTCAGATTGGGCTGTAGAGCGTATTCGATTGATGGACAACGCACTCGGGGAATCCACTATCGTAAAAGAGTTCGACGACGGGCGCTTTGAAGCATGTCAGACAGAGTTTCTGAAACTTTGAGCACTTGTGCTTACCGTTACCGTTGATGATCAAGTCGGCTTGAATTTTGAAGATTGTCTCCAGTGCTTTGTGGCTAACACCAGCGGAAGCCTGGCTTGCAGCCCACGAAGACAAGTTGTCCTTGATCTTGCTAATCGACGCGTCGGCATCGTCACCAAAGACTTGATAGATGTTCGGGTAAGCGATAGTGTCGGAAGGACCGCTACCTCCAAAGTCAAATCCGTTGCCGCTAGCGCCCAGAGAGTTCATGGTCTGCTCCTGGAGATGCTTGCCAACCTGCTTCAGGTCGAGCTGGGTGGTGATACCGAGGGAGGACAGAAGATCGCTGTCACCGATACCGGAGAGCTGGAGGAGAGCTGGGGATTGGATTGCACCAGCAGCGATGATGACTTCGCGATTGGCTGTGGCAGTGTAGCGCTTCGAGGATTTGCCACTCGAAGGCGCAAACTCGACTCCCGAAGCTGTCAGTGGGCTGCTACCGGCCTTCCAGTTGATCTTGGTAACCTGCGCAGGAGCGTAAGCAACTTGAAGATGGATTAATAACGAGACAAGTACCTGGTGCTTCGTCACAGTGAGCCAATTGGTCCTCTCGGTCTCGACAGGCGTAAGATAAGCTTCACAGGAGGAGGAACGGTGGTCGTCATCGTGCCAGTTCAAAGTCTACGAAGAAGTCAATGATGGCTTGACACGCAAAGGATCAACCTTGAACGCACGAGAGGCGTAATGGAGACACAATTAGCACCACCGCCATTGGTGTCGGCGGAATGCTCAATTCCCGTAAGATTGACGATGGTCTGAATGAAGTCTCCTTGTTGAGGCCCGCCGTATATCAAATCAGGATATGTGACCTGGAGAGGACCGCTAAGGCCATGATAGTCTCCATTGAACTGCGCTCCCTTTGCGGCTTGTTGATCATTCGGCGCCGAGAAGGTTTCAGACTGTAAAGCAGAAGGTAAGCCTCCGATTACTCAAGGCATGTTCAGAACCTGACCTTCTTCATGTAAGAGAAGATTCCCTGCCAGTCCCATCCAGAATCCGCGTCGGAATCCTCCAGTAGGGATAGCCAGGCGTCATACTGGGCGGCCAAGCCACGCGTATAATGGCCGCCATTTATGGATGTACTTCCACCAAGAGTTTTTCCTCTATTTCGACGTTGACATCATCGATCGCAGAAAGAATTCATGAAAGCGTACCCATGCATCGTCCTGCCTTGGTCTGTCTCCCATGCCCAATCTAATTCCGTGCCGAATGCTTGGCTGTACGCGTAAATGTCGTAAACACGCGAGTCTTGGCGGTCATCCGCGCCCGCTTCGATGAGAAGTACCGACACGCTCGAGTCTTCCGCGAGACGGGACGCGACAGTAGTCCCCGCTAGTCCTGCGCCAACCACGATGTAGTCGAAAGCTTGGCCATTCGCATTTTTGGGGGATGTCGTAACGCCAGATGCCCGTTTTTGTAGAGGAGAGGCCGTCGAAGATCCCAAAAACACGGCGGCCAAAAAGAAAAGGGGCGAAACTGCCAGTGAACGCATCATAAGTTAGAAAGACGAAAAGCAGGAAAAAGAAAAGATCAGAGAGAATGGGCCATGAGCCTATGCGGCAGCCCTCTTATAAGGGCCTGGTTTGATTCCGTGCCGACGAAACAATACTGAGTAATGAGTAGCGGATCAAGTTTCATGACCCCACTCCTTCGCACTGCCACCATACGGTACATCGGGCTTGATATCCCGTGTTTGACCTCAAGGATTACAGAGATTATGTGGCGAAGATTAGCCGGAAGCGTAGGAGCTTGCGAGGAAGTAGTAACTGCTGGTGTACGTCACGATAATTGAAGCAGGTTATGGAACTTATGGAAGTACCGATTTGGCAAGGGCCCCTTGGTCACGTCCACAACTTCGTGACTTACATACTTAACTTGCGAAATAGTAGGCATCGCGGTGACTTCATTGCAAGTATGGAGAAGGATCCTCTTCGAGACAGGAGCATTGTAGGAGAGCACCGCCGTTGTAAAATCATAGGCACTGCATTTCGCGGCCGGTACCTTGATTATACCGAGCGGCTAATAGTGGTATTCAATGCCTTACAGAAGCTTACAGAGCGCCATCTTCTACCCGTCACCATCGCACATGGTCTTGACAAAAGCAAGCACGCTATGTATGTACGATACAATACGATGTCATTTGAGAGTACAAGCTATATTACCTGTTTCGGACCGACAAAATAGTTTTACTGGCGGTGATGTCTGCGAGCTTTTTTAACAACGTCCAGCATCATACCAAGTGCAATCAACCCGAAACTAGCAGCTCCAAACGCCTTGTCGGTCAAGTCATGCTGAGCAACTCGCCAAGCAGCCGCTGCCTGACCGAACGACTCGACATCCCTATTCGAGAGCGCATCTTCGTCGTCCTCGTCATCATCATCTTCCTCATCTACAGATTCTTCCTCGACTACGACCGTTCGCCGAAGCTCTCGACGGATGGCTTTAGTTAGAAGTTGAGTCTTTTGAATTGTTGTCATCTTTCGCATGATGATGTCTAGCGAAAAACTAACCTGCAAGTTCATCGAAGCAACCGTTTCTCTTCGCTTGTGATGGTCGGCCCATTTCGCTTGAATAGTCCCGCTGACAAGTTCCGCCTCTGTCAACTGCTCGTTCGGATGCTTAGACATCGTATGCGCTTTGGCGATGAATTGCAGCTCCGTCTTGTATCTCTCCAGCAAGTCGTCCATGTCGTCCATAACGTCATTTGAAGAGCTCCAAATCGAGGGTAAGCCCAATCGCCTCGCCTGGGTGTCCAGGGCATCCACGGCTCGGGTGAGGAGGCCGAAGGACGGTGGAACATCCAGAGGTACATCTTCTTTCAAAGGTACTCTGCGAAAGAGCTCCCCAAGAACTTTGAGACTTGGATAAAACGACCCTCTCAGGCTTGCAGCCTCCGTCGTCTCCGTCGACAGAAAGTCGGGCTTGATGCGCGACTGCGGTCTTGGTAGTCGAGCAAAGTCTACTGGCGTCCCGGTCTTAGGGAAATCGACAGCATGCGATGCATACTCCGCCAGGCGTAGACAGTCATCGCACTCTGGACCGTTGGACGCCAGATCCGCGATACAGAGATGGCGGTTCGCAATCATTCCAACAAGATCCGCCTCCAGCTAAACACGAAGACTATCAGCCAACGGATATCCATAGGAACGAGAATGACAGACATAGTCAATAACGAAGTCGGCAACATCCGCCACCGTACACTCTGCTTCAGTAGTCTTATGAGGTAGGCCGATATAAGACCCAGGTTCGACAGTGCGTTGAGGAAAGAGATCAGGCTAGACAAGATAGTGTCAATACACGAAGACAATCTGAGCGCAAGGAACACGAACATTCTGGATGATGTTATATATGTCCCCATCCAGATCACCGCCACCAAGACAAGACGGTAAACTCCTCTTGCCTCTGTGAACACATGAGTCTTGAGCGACAGTCACTAGCAAGACACCTACTTGCATGAAAATACGACGACATTATTGAGATGCTTCAGCTCTGGACGCCGCACCGCCGTAACAAACTGCACATCACCCGGGTGGATTTGAGGAGACCTTGTAATCAACACTTTCCCTTTGATTTTCTGATGAACGTTGTTGCGTTCGTCCCGCACTGTCGCATAGATCTCACCCTCCTTCAAACATCCCCACTCATCACTCACTCCAATCAACGTGTACGACCCGGGCACCGGGATCCTTCCTCGAAATTTCAAGTCCCTCAGGACATGCGTAGCAGCATACGACAATACGGTCGTGATGAGGTCGCACTGGAGCACTCCCTGCGCAACGTCAGAGTCATCGAGCCTGAGCTCCCGGACAATATTGTTGAAGAGCGACGCAAGTCGGAAGGAAGCCCCAAGACCATGTTGCTGGAAGAGTTTTGAGGACGCGGAGAATGATGTACGGATCTTCTCAACATTAGCGATGGCATCGTTTTGCAGAGATATAAACGTCTCCCTCTGGACGCCGAGATGCTCGAGAAGCATGATCAGAGGGCGGTTGAGGAACATCCGAATAGGTCGACCGGAATGGGAGGCAATGTCCAGCGTAAGCGCCGTATCGCTTTCGAACTTCGTTTGCGACTTGCGCAGTGCAGTGGGGTGCCCTGACGCGGCCGAGGCAGAGCAGGACGAGGGAGAGAGGGAGAAGAGCATTCTCGGCAGGGTTTCGGCATGGTATAGACGATTAGGGACGTAGATTACCGGTTTTCTCATCAGATCCACCATCTCCTCATCCGTCGATATCTCGACATTCGCGTGATTCCCGGGCGGCCATCCCAGCAGACACAGGACTCGACCAGATAACCTTGGGTCTTCGAAGATAACGCCCTGGAGATATACTTAGTGAGTATTAAGAACATCTCGAGTTATGGAGATCGTCGAGGTACCTTAGCACCAGCGATTCGAATCTGAAAGCATGAGGGTATGAGCCGGGTCCTCGCAGGATTCTTCTTCTGGTTTTCGAGCTTGGCCCACACGGCCCGAGTAAGCTCTGAAGATATGGGGGAGCATCCGTCCGTGAACACAGATCCTTCACGCGACTTTCGATCCGCGATACGTCGTATCTCATCGGCTTCCAGCGTGATAGAAGGTGACGAAGCCGAAAATACCTGCGCCCACCGAGCAGCGAGTAATGCTGGCTTGTGCGCAATCCCCGAAAAGTCTCCCTGGAGCCGAAGGTCAACACAATTCAATGTAAGAAGTATGAATGTCGCATACCAACGTCCCTCGGATAATATCCCCGGTCATCAGCACCGGCCTTTCCATCGGTCGAAGCTCAAACATGAATGGAGACACGAAAAAGACTGAATGCTGCTTCAAGCCGCTCATCGAATACCCCAAGAACTCGAAGCTCCGTCCAGCGACTGTCATGCCTTCAAGAAGAACCTTCCTATACCGCGATACCAGTAACTCCTTGATACTAAGGCCCAGGAAGGTATCCTGCCTCAAAGTGAGGCGGTTGTCGTCCTGGAAGGTGACCCTCAGAAAACAGTCGTTGTTGCCAAATCGCCGGAGTATGCTGCTGCTCTGATCGGGCAGCGGGCCCTCGAGGATGCGAGAACTAGGCGTAAGAACTAGGTGATACGCCTGATAGATGGCAGCTGATGGAGCAACGAAGGGATTCGGGCTAACTTTCTCTGGCTCGTACACCTTGATTGCGAGTGTCAAGAGGTCACCCAACGTCGGATCAGCAACAGTGGCCTCCCTCGAGTATTGCGCATCGAGCCGTCTCTTCCCCGCTGAACCCCGGTACCTCCTGCTCTTCTTCTTCTTTCTCTTCTTCTCTTCCCGCAGAAAGGCAGCACGAAGCTCATTCAACGCAAGACTACCCATGTTTCCCAACGATGGAGCGGGCATGTGTGCCACGAACGAGCGAAATAATGCCGGAGCCTCGTCTTGTTTGGTGGAGTTAAGCTCCCACAACGCATCGCAGAGCCCAACGATATCGGGAGGATCAAAAACGCCATTGCCGAGGGCTTTGTCCGCTTCGAAGGCGAGTGGGAATGGTAGTCGACGAAGAAGGGAGTCACATTGACGCTGTCGCAACCCAGCGTAGAGAGCACGATAGACGATAGGAATGGGAGAGGACAGCCGGTACCGGATATGCATGCGCCTGCAGCGCTGAAGGAAAGTGTCGACATCATCCCGCTCATGAAAGGAGAGACAGACCAGCCGACTAACGCTGGGCATAGGTTTGTCTCCATAGAGAGACTCTTGTCGTTCAGCCGGTGGCGGACGGGGATCACCCACCTCCCAGTCCGGTCTTTCCGGCGGTGCCCGTTCGAAGACAGGCGGGGCGTTAGCCTCCAGGAAGACGTGGTATGGTGAAGTCGTCGTGTCAAAGGAGCAAATCTCCACGATCTGTGAGACCCGATACCACACGTAGTTTGTGGGCCTATCCGAAATGTCAAGGTCGTAGAGGTCGTTCACAAGGTCATCGAAAGGGTCGTATTCATCGTATGGACCAGGATTAGGATGGGGTGCAACGACATTAGGATGAGGGCGATGAGCAATGCGTATACGGCGGTTCTCAGGGTCGCAGGCAATTGTAGCGATGCAATCGAGCTGCGCCTCAGCTGAGAAGGCCCCATCTCGACAAAGGCGTCCAAATGCAAACTTGGCCAGGCGAATGTCTTCAGAATCGGACCGAATCCTCTCTGCCTCACGCTGCAATATGATAAGATCCACCCACTTCGTCGCCGCCACTTGAGCGATAAACGCCTCGTCGTCCGCCTTGTTATTGCGAGTAAAGAGGACACGGTTTCCGCCGCTGCTAACCAGCATGCCTTTTGCGAATAGAGCCAAGAACATCTCGCCATTCTTCCTATCCGGAAGTGTGAGGAGCCCGCAGAGTGACTTCGGTTGCTTTTGTTTAGGATGGAAGATGACGATGTGGAAATTAAGAGGTGGTGACCGAGGGAAAGGAGGGCGATGGACATTTCTGGCAATCACGAGTTCCAGATCCTGCTTGGTGGTACGAGGGGGAATGTTGCGCATAAATAACTGCATGGCTAATACGTACGATTAGATCCAAGACAAAAATCGAACATTGGAACTCACTGTACTACTCATGGGTAACGGACGGTTGATGTTGGTAAGATCCAAGCGTATCATCGATAAGCGCCAGCTGAACAGCCTGGCCTTCGATGTGGGAATTCAAGTGGGTGATGGTGATTGAACGGGGAATGCCTTTCGGCAGGAGGCATGAGCAGTCCGGAGTGCTATATAGGCCCGTTTCAGACCCTGGCAGAAGCTCCTCCACGACAGCTTTCTCTGGCTCGCTCGGCCAGCTGATATCGTGGTCCTTGTTGAGTCGTTCCTGATGGCCGCTCCTTTGCGCTCCGGTGACGCGTCAGTCGTGGACGAGCGCGACGCTCAGCGCGTTCTGGCGACTGTGATGAGTAGCTGAGGACAGATCTGTCCTGGATACCCGGTCAGTGAAGAATAGTCACAATGTGTATGCATACACACCATGAACTCATCTTTGAGCCCCTCAAGTCGTTCCCAAATGGCGAGCCCGAGCATGGGAGGAGCGCAGGAATGTCAGGCAGGAGAAGGAGGGGACTATAGTCTCTCGGTAGGCGGCGCATGCCACGGCAGGGTTTGCAACATCACGCGTCCAGAGCGGGTAGAGGCGGCGGGGCGCTAGGCGGGATGATTGTAGTTGGTCAAGAGGCATTTGAAACTCCGACGCCCGCCCGGCGCCCGCTATCGGTCTTATTCAGGACCTGGCCGCGCGTGATGATTCTTCTCCGCTCAACATTCTCCCAGGTCTCGCAAGGCATATAATGAAGCTGGGAGAATAGAATACCTATCAAAATCTGAGTATTTCACTCGTAGTTAAAACGAACGAACGCATGGTTATGTTGACGAGGAAAACCCAGTTTGTGCCGACTATGCGGTATATCATAGTAAGACCCAAGTATGATACATCGTTTGAGGGGAGACATATACAACATTTAGTAACGATTGATTCTACGAGCCTTTTTCACAACGTCGAGCATCATTCCCAGTGCAATCAAACCGAAACTAGCAGCCCCAAACGCATTGACAGCCAGATCATCCACAGCGATCCTCCAGGCAGCAGCAGCACGATCGAACGACTCGACATCCCTATTCGAGAGCGCATCCTCTTCATCGTCGTCATCTTCTTCATCATCTACAGGATCTTCTTCGACGACAATCGTTCTCCGGAGCTCTCGACGAACGGCCTTCGTCAACTGTTGAGTCTAAAAATCCCTGTCAGTCTTCTTGGAGTCTACGACCATGTAAAGCAAAGTACCAACCTGCAAATTCATCGAAGCCACCGTCTCCCTTCGCTTGTGATGATCAGTCCACTTGGCCTGGATCGTCCCACTGACGAGCTCCGCCTCCGACAGCCGGTCATTTGCATGCTTAGACAACGTGTGTGCCTTCGCGATGAACTGCAACTCCGCCTTGTACATCTCCAGCAAATCGTACATCTCCTGCAACACCTCCTCTGAAGAGCCCCAAATCGACGGCAAGCCCAGCCGTCTCGCCTGCATCTCCAATCCATTCACAGTTTCGGCGAGAATGCCAAACGAGGGCAGCACATCGTGAGTGACGTCGTCCTTCAAAGGGACTCTACGAAAGAGCTCCCCGAGAACCTTCGCACTCGGGTAGAACGAGTTCCTCAGGCTGGACGAGTCTGTCGTTTCCGTCGCCAGAAAATCTGGCTTGTCCCGCGATGGCTGTCTCGGTAACTGAGCAAAGTTCACAGGTGTGCCCGTCTTCGGAAAATCGACTGCATGCGATGCATACTCCGCCAGCTGTAGACAGTCACTGCACTCTGGACCAAGCAGGTCGGCGATACAGAGATGACGACTTGAAATCATACCAACAAGATCAGCTTCGAGCTAATGAGAAACATCAGTCAATGACTGCTGGGACAGAAAACAATTTACGAACATAATCAATGACGAAGTCAGCCACATCCGCAACCGTACAGTGTTCTTGGGTTGTCTTATGTGGAAGACCAACATAAGACCCGGGTTCCACAGTACGTGAAGGATGTAGATCGGTCTACGTGTTCTTCAGCACTAGATAGAAGGAAGAGATCACGAAGACGAGAGACCGACATTTTGAATAATGTTGTATATATCCCCATCCAGATCGCCGCCACCGAGACAAGACGGCAGGCTCCTTTTGCCTCTGTACGGTAGAGTATCAGTTCTGGATCACCAGTCACTGGATGAACACCTACTCGCACGAGAACACAACCACATTATTGAGATGCTCCAACTCCTTGCGCCGCACCGCTGTGACAAACTGCACATCCCCCGGATGAATCTGTGGAGACCTCGTAATCAAGACTCTCCCCTCGACCTTCTGATGTACGTTGTTGCGCTCGTCACGCACAGTCGCATATATCTCTCCTTCCCTCAAACATCCCCACTCATCACTCACTCCGATCAGAGTATACGAGCCAGGTACGAAGATCCTCCCTCTAAATTTGATGTCCCTCAAAACGTGGGTGGCAGCGTATGCCACGGCAGTGGTGATCAGATCGCACTGGAGGACACTCTGTACCACATCAGTGTCTTCGAGCCCAAGTTCTTTAACGAAATTTTGGAACAGCGATGAAAGTCGAAATGACGCTCCAAGACCATGTTGCTGGAAAAGTTGGGACGACGCGGAGAAGGATGTACGAATTTTCTCAACAGCAGCGATGGCATCGTTTTGCAAAGATATAAAGGTTTCCCTCTTGACGCCGAGATGCTCGAGGAGCATGATGAGAGGTCGGTTCAAGAACAATCGAATAGGCCGTCCGGAATGAGAAGCGATGTCCAACGTGAGCGCCGTGGTGCCCTGAAACTTTGTCTGCGATTTGCGCAAACACAGTACTCGCCCCGACAAGGTTGGATCCTCGAAGATAACACCCTGTAATGATTCTCAATACTGATACTGATACTAGCATCACAAAGCTTACCTTGGCACCCGCGAAGCGAATTTGAAAGGCAGATGGCTTGAATCGTGTCCCCATCTTACTATCTTTCTTCCTTTGGTTCTTCAACGCTGAATACACCTCCCGCGACAATTCGGACGACATCGTCGAGCATCCGTCCGTGAAGAGCGATCCTTCTGATGATACTCTATCTTCAATCTCCCGAATATCTTCAGGACGAAGCGTGATAGACGGCGAAGACGCTGAAAACACCTGTGCCCACCGAGCAGCGAGTAACGCCGGTTTCTTTGCAATCATGGTAAAATCGCCCTGTAGCCAGTGATTAGCGAGCCTCGCAGATGAACGAGGTAGCTGCCTACCAGAGTTCCTCGAATGGCCTCCCCGGTCATCAGTACCTTCTCATTTGGTCTAAGTTCGAACATGAACGGAGACACGAAGAAGACCGAGTGCTGCTTCAACCCGCTCATTGAATAACCCAGAAACTCGAAGCTCCGCCCAGCAACCTTCATCCCTTCCACCAGAGCCTTCTTATACCTGGACCTGAGCAGCTGTTTGATACCGAGCGCGAACACATTTTCCTGCCGCAGCGTTACTCGATTGTCATCCTGGAACGTGACCCTCAAGAAACAATCGTTGTTGCCGAACCGACGAAGGATACTACTGGACTGATCAGGCAGCGGCCCTTCTAGCACCCGAGAGCTCGGTGTAAGGACGAGGTGGTATGATTGATATATGGCGGCGGTGGGGAGTATGAGGGAGCTAGTGCGCAAGCGCTCCGGCGCGTAAACTTGGATAGCGAGTGCCAAGAGGTCACTCAAGGTCGGATCCGCCTCTGCCTCGTCTTCCACTGCCTGCGCCTCGAGTCTTCTCCTGCCGACATCACCCCGATATCTCCTTCGACGTTTCTTCTTCTTCTTCTCCTCGATCACGAAAGTTGACCGAAGGTCCTTCAATGAGAGATGAGCCATGCCCTTCAAAGAGGGTGCGGGAATGCGGGCTATGAAGGAGCGAAAGATCGCGGGGGCTTCAGCCTCATTGGTGTGGTTGAGCTTTTCCAAAGCTGGGGATAGCTCGATGAGGTCGGGAGGATCGAGGACGCCACTAGAAAGAGCTTTGTCTGCCTCAAAAGCAAGAGCGAAGGGGAGATGAAGGAGGAGCTCGTCAGACTGACGCTGTCGAGCATCGGAGTACAGGCCGCGATCGACGATAGGAATACTCGAAGAGAGCCGATGTCGAATATGCATGCGCCTGCAGCGTTCAAGAAATATGTCGAGTCCATCTCGACTGCGAAAGGAGATACAGACGAAACGACCGACACTCGGCATGGGTGCATCGCCGTAGATAGATTCCTGTCGCTCTGACAACGGCGGACGGTCGCCACGATCGCCCAGAACGGAGGCAATCTGTGCAATCTGGGAAGGGCCCAACTCGAAGACTGGCGGCGCATTGGCCTCCAAGAAGACGTTGTACGGGGAAGTCGTCGTATCGGACGTGCAAATCTCCACAATTTGCGACGCTCTGTACCACGAATAAGTCGTACGTCCAGCGTCGAAGGTCATGTTCGCTAGGAAATCGCTCAAAGCGCTAGTCATATCTGCCGAATCCGGCTCCTCACGCGGACGAGGGTGGGGCTTGAGTGTAAGCCGTATCCGGCGATTCTCCGGATCGCATGCAATGGTAGCGAGACCATCGATGGATGCCTCGATAGAGAACGCCCCATCCCGACACAGTCTCCCGAAAGCAAACTTCTCCAGCTCTATCTCGGCGGAATCAGCCCGGATCGACTCTGCCTCCTGCTGCAACACCAGAGGGTCGATCCAATCCGTCGACGCCACTCGAGCAACGAGTGCTGCATCATCCGGGCCTTTGTTGCGGGAGAAGAGGACACGAGATCCACCGCCGACCAGAATGCCGTTCTGACCAAAAACGGTAAGAAAGGTTTCGCCAGTATCGCTGTCTGGGAGGGTAAGGAGACCGTTCAAGAATCGGGCATTAGGTCTGTTGGGCCTGAATATGCGCACGTCGAGATTCAGAGGGGGTGACGTCGAGAATGGCGGGCGGTGGAGGTGTCTGGCGATGGAAATCTTGAGGTCATCCTGCGTGGTACGTGGTGGTATACTGCGCATAAACAGTTGCATGACTAGGGACAGATGAGACGCCGATTCAAGTAAGACAAGAGACAACGGTACTCACTGTCAGCAGAAGCAAGATGATGGTCAGGATCAAGCGTAGAATCGATAAGCGCCGTAAATGACCAGCTGAACAGCCTGGGCTTCAATACAATCTGGGAATTGAAGAAGGGAGCGGTGATTGGGTGGAACACGCTTTTTTGGCCGGCTCTTGGAGAACTCAAGGCACTTTTCGGCAATCAGATTGAAGGAGAAGAACGACATTAGACTTCTCCCGAATCGTAGAAGTCATTAATGCATGCGAATCGTCGAACAAGTGATGTCTGAGAGTCATGACTGAACGAGCAGCGAGAATGAAGGGTCCTGGGATCTTGCACTCGCACTATAAGGTTACAGAAAGTGTTCCTCGATAGGAATGCCGTAGCAGTATCACGATGCACTGGAAGAAGCGCAAAGTAAGCCCTTGGAAGAACATGAGAGCAAAAGAAATGACCTGTACTCCGCCTCTCTTTTCATGCGCAGCCTGCCTCCGTGATCATCGTATAAGACGCTGTTCAATGATATGTGCGCGACGAAGTAGGATACGGTCCTGATCCTGGTCCTGCTACATTGGATGCGGCGATCTTTAGGAGGACCACGACGAGCAAGAATGACGAGCGCCAGTCAAGGAGCAGGCCATGAGGATAAGAGTGACGAATCAAGGCTTCGAGGTGGCAGCAATGCGGGAAATAGTTGTAGCATGGTGTAGGGTGAAGCCGGCGGGGTTGGACGACGCGCTATTCTGCCAAAGATCCGCCGGCACGTCGTGGAGCAGTCGTGGAGGCACCTCATGCGCAGAGAGCAAAGAGCTTCTTCCAGCATTGGATGCATGGCTTGGACTGTGTCATGTTCTCCTGCATATATCGTAGACTCGTGGCGGCTTCCAGTGGGGTCCACAGCGCGTTTGGGACCCGCCACGCTTGAGCAATTTTGCATTAGGTCCTGAATAGCAATGAGTAGGCTATGACAGTGACAGTGGTGTGTGTATGCGCACCTTCCGCCGCCGATTCTCATTTTCCAGGAATTGCAATAGCAACAATGCCCGGCGCAAAGTCGGGTCGATGGAAGGCGATGAGCGCTTCAACGGCCGGTGGCAAAGTCATCCCCGGGACCCCAGCGTGGACCCCGAGAAGAACGAGCAGAGAGTGCGGCGGCGCATCGGTAGTCGGGAAATGGTCTAGTCGGTGGTCGGGATGATCGTGGAAGTCGGTCAAGTCGAGAACACTTCCACGTGTCTCGCGATCCCTTCTTGCTTACCATTCCGCGTGCCTGTTCGAATATTTTTGAGTAAAGTACAAGGCATTTCCGTGTTCCCCGTATTCGCCTGATGAACACCCAAAATTTCAGCGCTCAGCAGCCATCTTGTCAATTGTGTCAATCCTAGAAGGGCATCGCGGAGATCCCTGCTCGGACAATTGACTGTGCCTCTGATCACACCACTCATCCTTATCTTGAGTCCACGTATCCTGGAATACTGGCGCGTTCTATGGGTGCTCTCGGGTGCGACGAGTTCATGCCAGGACCTTTCATAACCCACTGTAGTGCCGAACTGTTATCCTTCGAGTGGGCCTCTCTCGATGGTTCAATGACAACGTTCAGTGAAGTGTTTCCCGTACTCCCGAAATGTACCATTGCATCTGACCATAGCATTCTACACCTCCCATTTGATGGCCAGCCTACAAGAACGTCGAATAACTCACCATGACCATGTAGGCAGTCAATCCGAGCTCTAGCCCTTATTGTATAAATTCCTTCTCAAGATTCTACCTCCTTCTAAGTTCTAACCATGTCACCTAGTACAGAGCAGACACGAGACCTCTCCCCCCGGGAGGTTAATTCTACTGACGCGATGCGCGCGCTTTTAGACAAGTATACCTTGACCAAGGACCTGGGCAATAACGCCGTAGACATGTCTCCCAAGGACGGGAGCATGTTCAAAGTTGTCCTAATCACAGGAACGACGGGCGCGCTGGGATGCTACATTCTTTCTGCGTTGCTGGTGGACCCTAAAGTTGCTCGAGTCTACGCTGTCAATCGGCCGTCAATCAACGGGCAGACGCTAGAAGAGAGGCAACGGATGTCTCTGTTGGAGAAGGGACTCGATGTTGATTGTCTGAACTCCGAGAAGCTCAAGCTTGTCGAGGTTACGACGTATACGCGCGAGACTTTGCCGGTATGTACTGCCACCTGAACTGACTGAGCTGTCTCCAAGCCAACTACTGTTTGACTTAGATGTTCGAGGAAGTGACACATGTCATTCATAACGGTACGATTCTTGTTCATACATCTCATCAGAGGTTCGCGTTCATATACTCTTTTCACGGACAGCTTGGCGCGTCAGCTTACAACACGACCTTTCCTCATTCGAAACCTGTATCAGCGGACTGCGAGATATCATCACGCTTGTAGTGGCCTTCCAATCTCGGTTGACCTTTATCAGCTCCATCAGCGTCTCTTTCAGTGAGTCTTATTGTCGTTCATATACACGCATGCAAACGGTATCTTATCAGACGCACCGCTTGACATCGCAGTCCCTGAGGTCGCTACAGACATCCAACATGCTGTAGGACAAGGATATGGTGCATCGAAGTGGGTTGCCGAAGAACTAGTCCGAACGACGCCTGGCCTAGATTATCAGATCTCTCGCGTCGGGCAGCTATGCGGAGCGACAGATGGATACTGGAACACGAAGGAGTGGTTACCGGCGTTAGTCCGCGGCGCGACTGTGCTTGGATGCCTGCCAGAGCAGGAAGGCGTAAGCTCCCATTCCCATCTTCCATGACCAGTGGAGTAACTGACTGTCCCTCTTCCGCAGAACCTGTCTTGGGTACCGATAGACGTCGCCGCCGGCATCATCGAGCGCTCTCTCGACGCGTCTGTACACCTCTACCACCTGGTCCACCCTCAACCGAGCGAGTGGACTCCCTTCGTGCGCCTAGGCGCAAAGTACCTCAACGTGAAATCAGTGCCCCACGAGGAGTGGTATGCCTTACTGAAACAATCCACATCCGAGAATGACGCCAAACAATTTTCCGTGTTCTTTGAAAACATCACGCGCTTCGCGTTGCAGAAGTTTGAGACGAAGTTTTTGACAGAGAATGCCAAAGAGCTTATCAAGCCCGTGACGGAGGAGGATATGCTTGGATGGATGGGGTACTTCAGACGCGTTAAATTCCTCCAACCTTTGTAAATTCCAATTACTCATGTTTCGGAAAGAGATCCTCACCATGAACTTCCAAGTTCCGTCTCAAGATCCGAATGAGTTGGGCAGACGCATGGGAATGAGCCCTATTTCAACCTCTTACCGTAAGGATGTGGTATCCCGCCCACGTCAAGTAATGTTCAACAGTTCAAGACCATCGCGAACTTGAATGTCATTGTAAGTTTGGTACCAACTTGGAGCGCAGTTACATTCAAATAAGTAAGCTACATAAGATGGGCATGCTACAGTTGAGCATCCGTCGGAAGGGCATCCTCCGGGAGGGGAACGACATACTTGAAATCATCGTCATCCAGATCATTAATCGCATCAGAGGGCTGCATGAATCTTTGGTACGTGATGAACCCCCCGAGGGACCCGTCATCGAAGGGAAGGACAACGATGGGCGCTGGCGGACTGACTGGCCCGGCGTCCCTTTGGGCACCAGCAACTCCGAAGCGCCGCCGCTTGGGCACAAGCGCCGGGTGCTGAGCGTCCGCCGCTGTTTGGATGAGGTGTTTATGCATCTGCCGTGCGTGGAAGCCCTGCCGAAACAGGGTTCGGATAGCCGCGGACGCTGCATATGCCTCCTCTTCGCCGGCGGTATTTCCCCATCGGACTTAAGCTTCCTCTTCAACGGACGTAGGGCGTTATTGACGGTTGTCGGCTGTTTTCCCAACTTTTCTGGCAAGGACTTCGTCCCAGCTTCGGGATTCTGCAGGCGATTTTCGGCGACAGGCTTCCGCCTGGGGGAGGGCTCGGGCGCGGTGATGGTTATAGGATCGACGCCGGTCTCTGTACATAGAACAGTGAGATAGTAGAAGCAAGTAAGAGATGATATCTACCAGAATCAAGCAGCCTGTGGCCGTCACGCCCATTGTACATCCCAGAGTCCGTATCTCTGACTAGCACGGCCAGCTGCATTGCCCAAGCCAAAGAAAGAAATGGACCGTTGGCGTCGATGTTGAGACTTTTCGAGATCCCGGACGAATCGAACGTGGATTTCAACGCAGCAAGCCAGTCGGGGTTGAGGTTATGAATGTCGAGAACGCCGTCGTGGAGAGTCAGGGGATCATTGCGAATGGGGAGAAATTCAGGATATTTGCGCTCGATGATATCTAGTGCCGCGTTGCACAGTGCCGCATGCAGAGAGTACAGTTGCTCTTCCACCCTGCCTATGGTACGGCACATCGCCAGGAAAGCGCCAAGGTGCCCGATGAAGGATTCGTCTTGAATGATTATTTCAACAAGCTTGTTGATGGCCTCGTTCTCGGTACGAAATGGCGCCTTGGGTGTGTTGCCGGTGGGGAAAGGCACGCGCAGGATCCTCTCCGCGAACTTGTCGTAATCGAGGAAGACGCGGTCCTCGAGGTTTTCCTCCAAGTATGGGTCGTAGTCTTTGCTTTGGCATAGATGAGCGTCTCTGGCCTGGAGTGTAAAATTGAGCATCTGCGCGGTGATCTTGGTGGCGGTGGTAGCGCCGAGCTGGGGTGGGAGTGCTGAATGGTAGATGGACGTGTGTGATGAAGGCGGAAAATCGTCTGTAGCAGCGGACGTGTTCAGTGGAGGAGACATTGCGGGACCAAGCCAGCGCCGAATATACAGGGAGCAATTATTTCATCATGTGAGTCAAGAAGACACAATACTGTAGTCCACAAGCAAATAGCAGTGGCGATCAAAGGAACAAATCAAGTTGGCAACTCGACCTCCTGCCATTTTGGGCGGCCAACGCCAGGGTCGCCTTACACGCATCCCCTTCGATATTGAATCCGAAGTTCTGCTTCATTCAATCTAAACTCTCGTATAGCCTACACTCGCAATGATTGCTCTATCTTGCTACATTCCTCGCGCTTCGTGCTCCTGTCCATCTAACCTAAAAGTCCTTTGTCTCTGGAGGAACATTCGCCGTCTGCACGAGTCGCCATTGTGAATGAGATGGCTATCGCCTGCGGAAGGGATGAATCGACTCACGGGCGCGCCTCCAGTAACCTCTAAAGTGCCCGTAGCACCTGCGGCACCGACCTTGGAGTCGGTACCGGCAGAATGTGGATTCTTGACGTCCTCGAAGTTCATGTCAGGCTCATTCGGGGCATCAGTGATGGATGGCGCATCCCGAAAGACTTCAGTGCCATGCGCATGTCCTGTGGATTGTGGGACGCCGAGGCCTTTGGCCTGGTCGCCGTGATTAGCATACATACCAACTTGACATGGTCTGTGCGCCACATACCTGCACCTCCTTCTTAATCGCCTTGCTGGAAGCAGCCCCTTGTTCGAATTTGTGTGGCATGTTTGTAGTTCTGGGTGATGTAAAGTACGGAGGCCGAAAATGAGCAGAGGTTCTTATATCCCAGCATCCGTTGGAGGCTTGGAGCAGGAATGCGTCATACGATCGTTTCCATTGCGCTCGGGTGATAGATGTCTAAGTTATAGCATCATAGATCTTGTATGAGGCGGAGTTTAAGACGGCGCATTCTAAGCTACTGTAAGATTATAAGTACCCAAACTCAACATAGCCTGCAAGGTACGTACAATATAGTGTCCATCGCGTATTATATCGACCCTATCCTACGCCGATGAACAATCCACAATCGAACATCATTCTCCTCCAAGCGTCGAATACTTCCAAGCGACCAGCTAAAAAGACTCGATATCTTCCTCGCCACAATACGACGACACGTAGCCCCCATTCGAACATATTAATACACCAAGTCTGGGGTTGCGAGGAAGCTTCTCTGCGAACCACTTGGATGGGCCATACCCTCCTCCTGCAACGTCCCTAGAGTCAACGAGGTCCTCTATAAGTGCGATGTCGAAAGGTGACTCTGCAGATGATGAGCAAGAAAGGGCATTCCATAGCTGCACGACATACTGAAGAAAACACTGATAGAACTGATGAAAGTCACACGTGCCGGAGGCAACAGCAAACTCGAGGAGACCCTCCAATCACGAAGGGACACTCCGAAGTCGAGATCGACTCGCCAAGATGGACGTGAAATCACGAAGCCTAGCGATTTGACCATGGCACTGGCAGTCACTATGGATGATATGCGACACCTTCTCGTCTAAATCGGTATGAGCGATTACGATACATCAGGAGTCGCAGGAAGCATACCGGCAACGTCTGCGAGGAAGAGTCATCCCATGAAGCCTCTTCGATAGCAGGAAGCAGGCGTCATGTCCGCTTCGTGCTGCCTCGTAACAACTCCACTTGCCCAGGTCGCTCGATGGCGTCGCATGCTCATGTAACACCGCCTTCAACGAGTGCGTCGTCCCCAGCGCCTCCCATCGTCAAAGTGTCCTTGCAGCGATGAGTCCCATGGAAAATAGACAACAAAAGTTGGGGTGTAAAGGCTGTGATTCGTCGTGTCCCCTTTGACTAGGTCACGTCCGGCGGATTGCGCACAAGGGTGTTGTGATCCACAAGGCGCGAAGACTGTCGCAGCCGTGTGCATCGGTGATGACATCGGAAAGGACCTGGAAGACGACGGCCTGTACGTAGTACTGGACGGGAGTGTCGCTCCAGCCGCCCCGAGGTGCTATGTCTGTTTGCGCGGTGGCGAGGGCACGAGGGCACGGTATCCGGAGGCGATTTCATCGTACAGCGCATAGCAGATTCCTATGGGAGAGGTCTGGTAATGAGATTTGATTAAGATTAAGCATTTATGAGAGGAGACAACGCACGGTCCAAAGCAGCTGTGCATCCCCTATCCAAGGAACCAGCAGTACCATGCACTGTCAAAAGGAACCCGCATAGGTCGCAACGGCCGAATGTCCATATGTTGGACTGTCGCGCTCGCTCTGCGCCGCACGAATGAAGAAAAGTGCCGTCCAACCTAACACTGGTAGGCGATGTCAGACGATATACAAGACTACTTGTGGAATACCCACCAGAGGAGTTTGATATTGTGCCGAACTGGCCATCTTCCGTCGCGAACATGAAAGCAGAATGAGTAGAGCCGTTCTGCGTGTTCCAGCCGAGGATCTGGGGTAATCCAAGTGAGCCATGGAGAGGCGGAACACGGGATGTCGCGCTGGAAGATGCTTGCGCCTGCAGTGGGGGGTCGCCGTATGTCTAAGGAATCGACCAGTGACTCGCTTATCGTTCCCAGACGACTCAAGCCTGCTCGGCTGTCGACGCTGCGCGTTATATATGGAAGGCTCGACCAGCACCCAGCCTGGTGCCAGCGAGACGAGAAGGGTTGGACGATTTCAAAGATTCCGGCGAATGAGCTGCTGCGAGGGGGATACCATTTTGCAAGACGGCGGGACGGTTGCTGGTCGTAGAAAAAGCGGCCGTCGTTGTCGCCATGAATGATGGTGGTGAAAGCCAAAAGGGTGAGGGCTGGGTGAGGGATGTAGCCAAGCATATAAATCCCCGCCGGCGTGACTTACCCCTTCAGGATGCCGCGTTATCTTGTTTGGGCGAATGTGAGCGCATCATAGCGCACACCTGATCGGAGGTTGAGCGTTGTGTTGCTTTATCCTTGCCCACCATGAAGACCTGGGTCGCTATATCTGTCTCTCTCCTTGGCAGTGCCGCGGGTGCAACGTTCCTCATTCGGCCACTCCGCATTGTTCGGTTTGATGGACTCTACGGGTCGCTGTACTGGACAGTCCGCTCCTGGTTGTGGAACTATCCTACAAAAGGCTATCAGACCTTTATCAAAAGTGGTCGTTCAGAAGACTTCGAGCCGGACAGAAAGCTATTCTTGTATACTTGGCGCTTCTTGGCTCCTTTCTTCGCATCGAAAGGGTATGATTTGTACGTTATGTCGAATCCAAACGACATCTATGGGGATCTCGTTCCGAGCCCAAAGGGGATCAATTGTACCAAATCGCCAGTCTTTCCTTATGCGCGCTCTCTCTACAAGACGAACTCTGACGCAGCATTCATGTTCTATGTACGTTCTCGCGCCTATTCACACAATCCGTCATGTCACTGACACACGATACATCGAAGCAACCGAGGGTTTGGGCAGCCCGAGACAATAAAGGCCGCGACGTTGCCATCAAGTGAGCCATCGTCAACGAATGTTAAACGTTGACTGTTGCGGTCACTAAACGACGCAAAGAGCGGTATCTGGGCTTCAACCAAGCAGAGAGCTACAGGCGCTCCGGATTCTGTCTTCTGACGCCTTGAGGAGCGACCCTCGGAATCTCACCATACCTATCATCGAAACTCTAAGCTTCGTTGACCAGATTTTTGTGGTGATGCCGCGGTAAGTCTTCAATGACGAAGACTTCTGGTGTTTGTACTTAGTGACCAATGCCACAGGTGGGATTTATCAATAGATGCCGATTTTGTGAAGGTTGGGGAACTGGTCCGCTTTGGCCAGGGCTTTTTCCAGGTGAACATAATCATTCTGAGTAGGATTACTCATTGACTTCCCTCCCCAGAGTCTCGCTTTCATTCATGAACAAGACATGACGCACGGAGACACCCACACTTCAAACACTGCGGTGGACGTGCTTGTACCAAGATCATTCGAAAGCTGCTTTGCTGGTGTTCGTGGACCTGAATGCAGATATGCGTTCATAGACTTTGGGGTCGCAAAAATGGGACCTCGTCACGAAGGTGTTGTATCATCCGAATATATCTCGAGCGAGGCAGAGATGGAGGCTGCTCGACGACGGGAAATCTATGAGTTTGCTGACCAATTCGGATCCAAGCTGCGGGTACGTTCTCGTTCCTTGTCTCGAAATGAATCTGACATCGTGTTAGTGTATGAGTTTTGCTATCCCGGAGTTGGATCCGCTTCTCGATGCTATGATGGATGAAGTTAGCGAGAATAGACCTACGGCTGCCGTCTCACTATCCCGCTACAATGCAATGTGCAGTCTGCTCAGTCCAGAGGATCTTGAGCGCGAAGTGCTTATGACTTTCAACGACCCAGGTACGTATTTGCAGACGTGACATGGATTCTATATTGACAATATGTAGATCAAAAACAATATCGTGAAGGCCCCCCTGTATACCTTCAATAACTTGCCAGTACGTACTGACTGTTGAGTTCTGTCGCTATTTTTCCCTGGACCCGCAATTCTCTTTCTCAATGACATTAGCCTTCTATCTACTACCATAGTAGCTCTTGTTTACCATGTACTATGCCTATCGTGCCCTTTTTCACCAAGGGCCTTCCACATAATCCAGATTAAGATACCAGGCCCATCCTCTCCTGTACACTCGTCGGCCTTCCACAGAGGCTCCCGCCACCAGTGTTTTGTAATGCGACCGAGCCCGTGTCGACGTATAGCACTGACTTGGATATTCGGCACTACTCGTCACGTAGCACCCAGCCAACGCGATGAGGTTCCGCAAAGTCTACGAAAGGACACTCCGAAGTTGAAATCGACGTAACGCCAAGATGGGTGTGAAAACGCCTGATGAGATACGGTCCAGATAGTATGCGAGACCTTTTATATCGGCTGTATAGTGGTCTCAAGACATAATGAGCCGCAGGAAGCATACCGGCAACGTTTTCGATATGATGATTACATCTCTAGAGAATGAAGCTTCTTCGATAGCAGGAGGCCGACGTCAAGTCCCCTGGTCTCGACCACTTCGTGCTGCCTCGCAACGACTCAGTTGCCCAGGTCGCTCGATGGTGTCGTATACTCAGAAGACACCCCCTTCGACGAGCCTCCGAGGGTCACTCGCAGCAATCTGAGGCCCATGAACGATCGAGAACAGGGCTTCCGTCACCCCCGAAATCGTCTAGTGGGTCTAGACAAGCTTGTTCTTCTTGTCAAGACCAAGTTCGGCAGAAGTTATGGGTCGACAAGGCGCGAGGACTGTCGCAGCCGTGTTCAGGATGTTCGGTGATGGAGTCGAAAGGGATCTGAAAGACGACGGCCATATGTACCGGATGGAGGTGTCGCTCCATTCGTCCCGGTGTGCTAATTTCGATTGCGCGGTGGCGAGGGCACGGTATCTGGACTCGGACCCAATTCAATGGTACATCGTCTATGCCACATATCTAGTTCCCATGGAGGGGGCCTAGTCATGAGGGTCAAGAAAGGCTAAGAATGTCGGAGAGGAGACAACGCACAGTCCAGGGCAGCTGTGGATTTCCTATCCATGGAGCTAGCACGGCCAAATCGAACCCGCATAAGTCGCGACGGCCGAAGGGTCCATGTTGGGGCTGTTGCTCGCTCTGCGCCGCACGAATGAGGAGAAATGCCGTCCAACTTAAAACTGGTAGGCGATGTCAGACGATATTCAAAAGTACTTGTGGAATACCCACCAGAGGAGTTTGATATTGTGCCGAGCGGGCCATCCTCCGTCGCGAACATGAAAGCAGGATGAGTAGAGCCGTTCTGCGTGTTCCAGCCGAGGATCTGGTATAATCCAAGTGAGCCATGGAGAGGCGGAACACGGGATGTCGCGCTGGAAGATGCTTGCGCCTGCAGTGGGGGGTCGCCGTATGTCTAAGGAATCGACCAGTGACTCGCTTATCGTTCCCAGACGACTCAAGCCTGCTCGGCTGTCGACGCTGCGCGTTATATATGGAAGGCTCGACCAGCACCCAGCCTGGTGCCAGCGAGACGAGAAGGGTTGGACGATTTCAAAGATTCCGGCGAATGAGCTGCTGCGAGGGGGATACCATTTTGCAAGACGGCGGGACGGTTGCTGGTCGTAGAAAAAGCGGCCGTCGTTGTCGCCATGGATGATGGTGGTGAAAGGCAAACGCGTGAGATGTTACCAAGCATACATAAATTCCCGCCGGCGGGACTTTCCCTTTCAGGATGCCGCGCTATCTTGATTGGGTGGATGTGAGCGCATCATAGCGCATCTATGATCGGAGGTTTGACGTTGTGTTGCCCATTCCTGGTACAGTAAGTACTCTGGTGATGCTCGTTCGACCGCTCTTGTCTATGTGACACTCCCCTCCATGACATCTTTGAGGAGACGTGAGAACCTGGAGGAGTCTGAACTGTGATGCCGGTGTTTTGGGAGTTGGCTTCTTGTGCGTCTAATGAGCGGACGTTGAAACTTGTGGCCGTGTGGAGTGAACGCTCAACTTACTTCGAGTACTGAGGCCGGTACTTATAGACTGGCACCCATCCAGGAACCATCTATTATCCGCACCTGTGCTTTCCCCCTCGCATTCACCATCACTGCTACTCACCATGCCACCCAGAGTTTGTGCCGTGACTTGGATTGGGATGTCCGTTGATATTGCTTCTAGTACGATAAAGACACCAAAGTGGCTCTCATCAAGGACTTAAAAACTACGAATCGAACATATCTTGCGGGGGAGACTGCGGTAGTCAAGGAGAGCTATGCCAGTCAATATGAAAGGCAAGGTGTATGTCACTCTTCCTTTCATCATTGATACACGTTGACGAGACGTGCCAGTATTATCAATATTGCTTGCAATTCGACAAGGATAGTAGGAGAGAGTGGCAGGTCAATGGAGATATCCTAAAGGAAGTTGACACCTGATATGTAAGAGAGGTCAAAAGAGCCCCCATTGACAGATCTGTACTGTACAACTGAAATGGTACGCGGTTGAGACTGCAGTTGTCGGGAAGGTACAGATGATCTCTTTGGGTTCGGGTCCGATGCGCGATGCAGGTAGTCTCATACCCGACAGTCATAGCCACCCTAAAGGTAGACCGTCGGGTATGAGTCGAAGTACCGTTACGATGCAGGCACCGGCACCTGGCACTGGCTGGGCGTGCCCGGACAATGCCCGAAAGTGGCAAATCCCGAGACTTCCATCAGCACAAACAAATAGCAACATGAACTTCCCACTCAGTCGTTGCCCACCATGAAGACCTGGGTCGCTATATCTGTCTCTCTCCTCGGCAGTGCCGCGGGTGCTACGTTCCTTCTCAGACCACTCCGCATTGTTCGGTTTGATGGACTCTACGGGTCGCTGTACTGGACAGTTCGCTCCTGGTTGTGGAATTATCCTACAAACGGCTATCAGACCTTTGTCAAAAGTGATCGTTCAGAAGACTTCGAGCCAGACAGAAAGCGATTCATGTATACTTGGCGCTTCTTGGCGCCTTTCTTCGCATCAAAAGGGTATGATTTGTACGTTATGTCGAATCCAGACGACATTTACGGGGATCTCGTTCCGAGCCCCAAGGGGATCAATTGTACCGAACCGCCAGTCTTTCCTTATGCGCGTTCTCTCTACAAGACGAGCTCTGACGCAGCATTCATGTTCTATGTACGTTCTCGCGCCTATTCACACAATACGTCATATCACTGACTTACGATACTTCCAAGCAACCGAGGGTTTGGTCAGCCCGAGATAATAAAGGTCGCGACGTTGTCATCAAGTGAGTAATCGTCAACAAACGTTCAAACGTCGACTGCTGCGGTTACTGACCGGCGCAAAGAGCGGTATCTGGTCTTGAACCAAGCAGAGAGCTACAGGCGCTCCGGATTCTGTCCTCTGACTCCTTGAGGAGTGACCCTCGGAATCTCACCATACCTATCATCGAATCTCTGAGCTTCGTTGACCAAATTTTTGTGGTGATGCCGCGGTAAGTGCTCATTAACAAAAACTTCTGGTGCTTGTGACCCATCTCGCCACAGGTGGGATTGTTCGATAGATGCTGATTTTGTGAAGGTTGAGGAACTGGTGCGCTTTGGCCAGGGCTTCTTCCAGGTGAACATAAACATGACGAGTATGATCACTCATTGACTTTCCACCACAGAGTCTCGCTTTCATCCATGGACACGACATGACGCACGGAGACACCCACACTCAAAACACTGCAGTGGACGTGCTTGTACCAAGATCGCGATTCGAAGGCTGCTTTGCTGGTGTTCGTGGACCTGAATGCAGATATGCGTTCATAGACTTTGAGGTCGCAAAAATGGGACCTCGTCACAAAGGTGTTGTATCATCCGAATATATCTCGAGCGAGGCAGAGATGGAGGCTGCTCGACAACGGGACATCTATGAGTTTGCTGACCATTTCGGATACAAGCTGCGGGTACGTCCTCGTTCTTCGTCTCGAAATGAATCTAATATCATGTTAGTGTATGGGTTTCGCTATTCCGGACCTGGATCCGCTTCTCGATGCTATGATGGATGAAGTCAGCGAGAATAGACCTACAGCTGCCGTCGCACTATCCCGCTACAATGCAATGTGCAGTCTGCTCAGTCCAGAGGGTCTCGAGCGCGAAGTGCTTATGACTTTCAACAAACCAAGTACGTATTTGCAGACGTGATATGGATGCTGTATTGACGCTATATAGTTCAAAAACAATATCGTAAAGGCTCCCCTGTATACCTTCAATAACTTGCCAGTACTGACTATTGCTTTCTGTCACTCTTTTCCCCTGAACCCGAAACCCTCCTTCCCAAGGACGTTATACTTCTATCTACTACTACTATGATAGCTTTTGTTTCACCATATACTATTCCCGTTGTGCCCTTACTCACTGCAATGCACCTCCAGATGATCCACACCCTCTCTTGTACTCCCTTCAGTCTTCCACAGAAGCTTTCCGCCACCGAATCAGTGTTGTGACATTCCGCGTACAGTTACTTGACGTACTTACGCCCAGCTACTGACATCCTGCTCGACTGTCAACGCTTCGCGTATATAAGGCTCGTCCAGCACACAGCGAGATGAGATCTAGAAGAGCGACATTTTTAGCAAATGCGCTGCTGCCTTGGAGGTGAAGGAGGCGGAAAGAGCGTCGCTAGCTCTGTGTCTCGCGAAACGTCGCTTTGAGACGGATGTTGGTCGTAGAGAGAGTGGCCGTCGTGGTCGGCATGGATGCAGATGGCGGCCGAATATTAAACCAGACAATTTCGACTGACCGCCGTTGGGGATGTAGCCAAGCAAGCATAATCTCCGCCGGCGGGACTTGCCCTATTAAGAGCCGCGTTGCCTTGATAGGGTGAAGTGTGCGCATCATTCCGGACGGGTTCTTATGATCGACAACTCACAAGCACCGGGTTGCCTCTCCTTTCTCAGATACTTCCATGTATCGGAATGGGACACACGGATTTCCAAACCGACGACGACTACATAAGTGACCCTTGTGCTCCTTGTTCCCTGCAGAATCTTGAGCACTACATGACTCGGTGCATCGACGACCGTGAGTATTACCATCCACGCTGGAAGCGAGACTGAGTCTGGTGGCCTCTATCCTCGTTTTGAACCTGGAATATAGTGCGAAGATCCGACCCATCAGCGCGAGAATATCATGAGATATTGAACGGAAATATGTGGTACATCGAGCGGGGTGGCGTTGAGGTAATGTGCGACAAGGGACTCCGGGCAGGACCAGGTAAGTCTATGGCCTGTGACTGCTTGTAAGATGTAAAAGCTGATTGACGCGTCTTCTGACAAGCAGCAGCATGTCCATAGTATAATCTTAGCACTGGGCTTCCCTCGGCCATGGCTTCTCATCCGGCGAGATGATGCAAGTTTCAATACTTTTCTGTCGGTCTCATGGCCGGGTAACGTTGGTTCCGCCGATTCGGAACGTCTGCCCAGTGCTGTACCTTCGAACCTTCCCCAATATGATAACGAAGAGCTCCCCAAGGACCGTCGTAATCGAAAGGTAGTACAGTATCATGCAGACGTTTATTGACAGCTTAGTCCTAACTTATTACCGGGTGATCTTAATCACCGTCGCCTTTCAGGCATGAATTTATAACAATACGGATGTGCATCGCAACTGATAATCAGACAGATAGTGTCGCCCTCTCCTGTGACGGGCCCCGCATTCCCCTTTTCCAGCGATTTCGCGAAGCCGAAAGATTTTGGGGAATACCATCTGGTGAGCTTCAATGATATAAGTGCCAAACGATACTGAGTTTGATGTCAGGCCGACGATAATGGCAATTTATACCCATGCTCTGCAGCATTCGCGCTCGATGAAGGCCGGTGGTACCGTTCTTCAAAAGGATGCAATAGGTAACTGACGCTTGTGCCACCAGATGATCATGGCCATGGAGCCACAGAATTCGATCTGGCGCTCGACTAAACAATACGCACGGTAGGTCAATCCCCTCACCCGACTTTCGCCACTGCTCAAGTCATATCAGGGAAACGGTGGTCACAGACCAATATGAACGGGCAAGAGAGACTGTTAGTGAGGTGGACATACCTCCGCCGGCTACATGGGACGAAATATCAACGAAGGCTTTTGTGCGAACCGTTGTTACGACGGTCATATCGAGGTCAATCATGGACGATGACGATGTTTTTCAACAAGGATGCGATACTCTACAAGCAAGCCGGATACACAACACTTTGCTTCGTGCTCTCCGCGACTCGACCGAATTCGATACTCGTCTCGGGGCCCCGCATGACTTCGTGTACACCCATCCGACCATTGCAAAACTGACGACATTCATATCAGACCTCGCTTGTTGGAAACGTGTCGATGAACAGTCGAGGACGGCTGCTATGCATGCAATGGTTAGGAAGTATGCTCTACAGGAACCGGCCGGGGCAGAGCTGGTTGTCAATGGGGAGGTGCAATCGTCTCCAAAGAGAGACTTGTGTGGCTTTGTTTGGTAAGGGCGTCTCCCGTGCTATAGGGTGAAGCCGATTTTTTTGCGCTTAACCACACCAGATCCGGTCAAGGTAAGCGCACAGAAACACATTCGGCAGGTCTGGCAACATCGCCTGTTGACCACTTTTTTGATTTTGGCCCGGAAATGTCATAGTTTGACTGTATAATACTATGATTCCCAACTTATACGGTAGATGTCAAGAAAAGCGGTCAACAGGTAGTGGAATAGAAGCTATTTGTAAAATTTCTACGTTGGATTTGTGTGGATAGTAAATTCCTATGGCTAGAAATTTCTCGGATGGCTTTGATGTCACGATCGCGTCCTTAATTAGTGTGACGCATATGTGACGGACCGTTCCCCGTCGCGGCAAAAACAGGCAAAAACTTACTCTCTTGCGTTCACGCCCCAGGAAGGATACGAAAACGCGTCGAAAACACCTATACTCATCCTCTCGATAATCTGAGCGCTGCCCGGCACTTCTGACACGTGAATGTCGACCAACCTTACTGGAACCATGGATTCAGAGCTGCAAAGCACCGATTTACGGCGCCGTAAAGGCCAGTCGAACCGTCAAAAGAACAACCTCGTAAAGGCACGGCAGGCCCTGGCAAATACTCGCGCTAAAAAGCCCCCGGACTCGCCCTCCAAGCCATACCGTGCCAAGATTGCACAGCTGGAAGCACGAAACATTGCTCTAGAGAAAAAGCTTCGTGTCCAGCAGCAAAAGAGACGTCGGCGGGATCAGAGGATAGCTGTGCTAGTGGGGCAGCATAGGAACTTTGAAAAGGTTGCAGTCCCGCAATATAAACGCGAACTGGCGGGATTACGGGGTCAGCTGCGACGCAATCATTGCGAGATGGAAGACCTGAACACGCGCCTTCTGGGATGGGAAGGAAAGTTTGTTGCATTGAAAAAGACACTGGAGGAGTGCAGGGAGGAGAAATGGGCGCTCCAGAAGATGTGCACGCGTGCCAAAGGGGTGCTGAAGCGCGCCATTACTCGGACACGTCGACAAACCTTGGAGAAGGGCCGAAAGCTCTGCGTCTATAGTCATGGCTTCTATACGCGCAAAGCTCGTGCGATGGCGCGCCTCCTGGTCGGCTCTGGAACCGCGGAGAAGAATGTTGGGCGTGTCATTCAACAGATAGCTGCAATGATGGGGAAGAGGGTCAACCGCGTCATGAGTACATGGACGGTTCAACGTGTTGTTGCAGAGGGTGGAATAGCGTCCGAGATGCAGATGGCGAAAGAGATCATTGATACGCCTGGTACGTTCCATTCAATCCTTCCAAGCACCATCAGCTAATAGTCGCAACAAATATAGACTTGACGTACAGTAGCGATGGAACGAGTCATCTGCACATCGAATATGTCTCTCGCACGATGGCTGTCAAGGTTGATGGAGTACACAAGCTGCGAACGTTTGGCGTTAACTCTACAACCGATAAAAGCGCAAAGACTCAGTTTGAGGGACTCAAAACTCGCCTTGACCGGTTCGGAGACGCATGGAATGCTAGTCCCTTGGCAACGCGCACCGGACTTCGCTTTCACAGCGACCAATTTGTTGACAAGCTCCGCGGTACAAATGGCGACCATGCGAAGGACGTCAAAAAGCAGCACAACGACTTCCTGAAGGACTGGAAAACCTCAGTCCGTGACGAGAAGCTAGGGACACAGAAGCTGAAGAGTATGCCCGCTCCGGAGATTGCGGCATTATTCATGCTCGTGAAGGAGGAAGTGATTGACGAGCGCGGTGGAATTGGGGCGTACATGAAGATGTCGAGAGAGGAGGTTAGGTCGATGGATGAGGAAGTGATGTGCGAGCTATCGAAGCGGGTTGGCGGCGAGGAGTACGCTGCACTCTCCCCGGAAGACAAGCGAAAGTTTGATCTGTTCGTCTGGGGCGGCTGCTGCATGCACAAAGACCTCAACACCATCAAGGGTGGGGACAAGGCAATGCAGGAGTTCTGGGAGGCAATGGGACTCGTGCCGCCGCTCCTGCTGGCGAACAAGGATAATGCGGCAGTCCTTGCTCACGCTACTTCTGGCGCGGATCCTACAGAGGCTGAACTCCATGCTGCCAGTATCTCGCGTCGCGGAGGCGCTCATGCTGCAATGCTCGGAGGTCTTCTCTTCAGGAACAAGGACGATAAGCGCGGGCAGCAGAACACATTCAAGTATTACCTGGAGCGTGAGCTGGGCTTTGCGGATCCCTACCCCGACACCAGTAACACCCGATTCCAGTCGACGTGCGAGGCCTCCGAGTTCATTCTCCTCTACAAAGACGTTCTCAAGCGCTTCATGGAGGTCGTTCTGTTCAAGAAGGATAAGCCAGGGTTCACAAACATCGAGAAGAACTTTTACCTTGCCCTTGATGATGTGCCTACTATCACCGAATGGACCATCCTCGCATTGATTTCACAGTGCTTCAGTCATCCATACATGCTTTATGTTCGCGGACCTGGATTGGAACACGTCAACCATCTTGACCTGGGACCGCTGCATCAGAAAGTCATCGCCTTTGTCGAGAAAGTCCTTGACAATCCCGACCTCCTTCTCGACAATCCCACTGCAGAGAAGTCGACGTTCGATGGGAAGGCGTTCCAAAATCGAGATGTCATCGAGAAGATCAAGGCTCTCACTCCTACCCTCCCACATATACGCGGCGCATTAGTCGCATTCCTGAAGGGTTACCTGGAGACGTGGACGCGTTTTGCATCAGAGTTTGCGGAGGGAGGGATCATCGATGGGTTGACGGCCGAGGAACGCGAAGCAGCGTGGATGCCAGCCACAAATGACTTCAACGAGGGAGCCCTGGGTGCCATGCGTGTCTGGATGCGCCGAAAGCCGCGTCTGACAGCTCATCAGATGAATGCACGATTCATGTTTGAGAACAACGGGACAGCGAAGTGGATGAAGGAGAATCTTACAGAAGAGGATGAGAAGTATCTCCGCATGATGGCGCGGGAGTACCTGGCAAGTAGACCAGAGGCGAAGCGACGCAGAGAGATCGCAGAGGCAGATGAGGCAGCCGTCGCAGCAAAGAAGGTCAAGGTGGCCGAGGACGAGAAGAAGGAGAGAGAGCGGCTGGAACAGCATTACCAAGTCGTTTTGGTAACGGATCCGAACGAGATACGGGCCTTGAACGTCAAGAGTATTCTTCCGCAACTTGCGGTATGGCGGAAGTACGACAAGGACGTCCCGGCAGTGGGAAAGCTGAAGAACCCCGGGCAGGCAGGGCAGAAGGAGCGTGTTGACGCGTTGCTGGAGGCGGTGTCGCGCAAGGGCGGACGCGATCCGCGTCCTCCTCGGAACGATGCTCCTCTGGCTGAGATTACTGGAGTTGTCGAGGGCAGTACTTGAGGGTAATGTGGTGGGAACACTGGGAAGGAGGCGGGACAGTGGTGAATGTATTAAATTTGATGTATTTTGACACTATTTTTGTTTATAATTAGTTGAATTACAATAGCATACCTCTGAGATACGAGATATACGTGTTTACAAGGGATATCGGACGTGTATGAGTGTAAGAGTCAGAGGGACGGGCGAGCTTCACGAAATGATGTGGCTGTCCGCTTAGTCAGCCGCCGTGGTCTTACCGAGGATTGCACCTCCCCATTGTCAAGGAGGGGGGCTCGCCTCAAGTGGTCTTGATGACGGCTACGACGGACGATTTGGGGTGTCATCTCCTTGCAGAGCTTTTGGCGGACCCGATGAACGCTATTGTTTACGCTGTGGATCAACCTCGGCCGGTACCTCTGAAGGAGCGGCAGCGGAAAGCGATGGCGCGACGTGGGATATACATTCATCCTCTCGATTTGGGGAAGCTTTCGTTGGTAGAAACAGAGGAGTACACGGTCGAGGCAATACCGGCAAGTACTGCTCTCTTGTGGTGACGCCGACTCAACTATGGCTTTACTCCAGATGCTGCTCGAGCTGACCCATATCATCCACAATGGTTTGCTCTGTTCATCGCGTCGACTGGCGCCGACTGACTTGGGTGTCACGCAGCATGGCGAACGGACTTCAACCTTGGTCTATCCGGATTCGAATCCGACATCCGTGATCTGCGAGGCATCATCGACCTCTCCATGCGGACTCGCGCCAAACTAACCTTCATTAGTTCCGCCAGTGTCTTCACTAGTCAGTTTACCGAGAAAGAATATATTCTCTATTTGCTGAACTCTCAGTTTAGATACACCTACAGACGTTGGGCCGCTGCGGGAAAAGCTCATCGATGCTAGCTACGCGGTAGGTTCAGGTTACAGTGCGTCGAAATGGATCGGTGAGGAGCTGGTTCAAAGTGCGCCCCATCTCAAATACCAAATCGTTCGAGTTGGGCACCTGAGCGGTGCCGTGGATGGGTCGTGGGTTTCTGACTCTGGGGACTGGGTACACGCTTTGGTGCAGAGCGCGTCGGTACTCGGTTGTCTACCAAGTTGGGATGGGGTAAGCTCATGATTGATTGTTGCACGATCTTCCTTACGCGAAAGGGTATTGCAGAACGTCTCTTGGGTCCCTGTGGACTCAGCTGCAGGTATCATTGCACGTTCACTCGACGAGCCGGTACGCATTTACCACCTTGTTCATCCAAACCCTGTTCCGTGGTCTGCTCTTGCCCGTGCCATTTCGAGGCGGCTTCGGGTCCCTGTACTATCCTACGGACAGTGGCTTCGCTTGTTACAAGCTTCGTTGCTGGACGGTGCTACGCTACCAGCGAAGAAGCATCTCAGCTTCTTCGAAAGCATCGAGGGACACAAGGCAAAGAAATGCGAAGCTTTTGGCTTCCCCCGTATAAGTGCTGCTTTCATGTCAACCAAGGAGCTATGCTCCCTGACCAGCCGCAATACAAGGAGATGGGTAGATGGCTGGCTACGTACATGAACGTTATGAAGTGTGTATGTGGAGAGGACGGGGCGAATACAAATTCTTTTCGAACCTGTACTCGTGATTGACGGGCTGGCCACCTCGTCCACGGTCCAGTTGAAAAAGTACATGTCAAATTGGCAAAACACTTCGAGTCTTGGAGATTTCGATTGCTTTGACACGCGACAATCCGAGCATGAGACAGGAGCAAGATTGAGGAATAGGAATTACCGGCCCCCGGCGTCGCTGTCGGGAGTAGGTTCGCGCAACTAGACAGGGAGGACATACATTCGCCACAACACAGTAGAAGTTCTACTGCGTTCGTTGTACCCCACGGCGTTCCTAGAGGAAACGATCTCTCCTCCTAAGCATTCAGCAAGAGGCAGGCAAGAGCTGGGCAAGAGGTCATTTCGCCAAGATATCAAATTGACACAGCGTCACGAGTGCGCGCGTCCGGCCCGACCGACAACATATAACCACTTCCGCCATGTTCCCTCTTCCAAGAGGCCTGCCATGTTCGCGCTCGCGCTCAAACTAACGAGTAACCCCTTTTCGAACATTGTCCTTGCACTTGCCCTCCTCTTGCCTTGCGCCAATGCCGCCATAAACCCCCACGCCGCCATAAACCGCCATGCCGTCGTCACGCGCTACAACCCCACCCGCAACGCATCTTCCGCCTCAACGCCAATGCAAGTCGGTAACGGCAACTTCGCTTTTGGGACGGACGTCACTGGTCTGCAGACCTTCCTTCCCTTCGCCACCATGTCCTCCTGGGGATGGAAGAACGACTCCTTACCTGCCGGGAAGACCCAACAGGATATCGACAATTACCACGGCGTCAGTTGGGACAATCACGGCCGTTTGGTGGAGTACGACTTCGGAGGAGACGATGCCGCTATCATGCAGTGGCTTATCGCGAACCCGAATCGCGTGAACCTCGGGCGAGTGGGACTGCTGTTTCGTGATGGAGACGGAGCAGTGATGAATGTTACTGAAGCGGATTTGGAGGGTACAAAGCAGGAACTGGACCTCTGGACGGGTATCATCACGAGCACGTTCACGTTCGCCAGCACTTCGGTCACGATCAAGACGACTTGCGCGCAAGAAGAGGACACGGTCGGGATATCCGTCTCTTCGCCCCTCGTCGCGTCCGGACAGCTTGGCGTCTTCATCGACTTTCCCTGGAACGACGGCTCGTCCAAATTTAGCGCGCCATTCGTGGGGAAGTTCAACATGACCGCGAACCACACTACGAGTCTACACAGAGATTGGCGGGGTGGGGTCGACGCAGCGATCACCCATGTCATGAACAACGCGTCGTTCGTGACATCGCTCGCCGGCAGCCCGTTCATCATCGCGAGGGATTCACCTGATGCCCATCGGTACAGTCTGACGCCCACTAGTCATGCGAAAACATTTTCGTTGGCAGTTAACTTTGGTGTGCAAGGGGCTGATAAGGTGCCCCGTTATTCGGAGGTTGAGGCATCGTCGAGGGTGGGCTGGAAGAGTTTTTGGACGGAGAGCGGGTTTGTCGACCTTGTTACGGGATCTACTGATTCGCGCGCGGAAGAATTGCAACGGAGGATCATCTTGTCGCGGTACTTGATGCGAGTGAACGAAGCCGGTGATACGCCTCCACAGGAGGTAAGTTTGTGTAATTTCGTAACCCATTCGCGTTGACTTATATGTAAAACAGTCCGGCCTAGCGAACGATGGATGGGTGAGTCCTTTCAGAATAAGCGGTCGTGGACAGCGACTGACTCATTTGTAGTATGGGTAAGCAAATTGGAAGCTTCTTTGTAACCTCGACCGACGTCTCCTAGAAAATTCCACATGGAGATGTACTTCTGGCACAGCGCGCACTGGGCTCTCTGGAACAACTGGGATCTGCTTTCTCGTTCCACTCCCATCTACGCATCCATCCTCACCTCCTCCATCGCCCGCGCCCAGGTACAGCAAGGCTGGTCTGCTGGTGCTCGTTGGCCTAAGATGACCGATCCCTCTGGCCGCTCCACGCCCGGTGAGATCAACAACCTCCTCATCTGGCAGCAACCGCATCCTCTGGTCTTTGCGCAATACGAGTATCGCGCTAAACCGACGCATAAGACACTGACTAAGTGGGAGAGCGTGGTGAGGGAGACGGCGGATTGGATGGCAAGCTTCGCGTGGTGGAACACTTCGACGGAAGTATATGATCTGGGTCCGCCAATGTACGTTGTGAGCGAGGATACGAGCCCGAACGTGACGACAAACCCGTCGTTCGAGTTGGCGTACTGGAACCTGGGGCTGGGATATGCGGAGGAGTGGATGACGCATCTAGGGAAGAAGGTCCCGGCAAACTGGACGCTGGTCAAGGATAATCTCGCGCCTCTTCCGGTCGACAACGGGACCTATAAGGTATACGAGGGCCTGGAGAACACTTTCTGGACAGATCCGGACTATACGAACGATCACCCGGCGCTGGTTGGGTTGCATGGGTGGCTGCCGAAGACACCTGGCGTGGATCTGGACATTGCGAGTGCGACGGCAGCAAAAGTGGTGCAGAACTGGAATCTAACGAATTGCTGGGGGTGAGTAAGAGCTTTCGCCAGCTTACACGACAACTGACTTGTTTAGGTGGGATTTCCCGATGTTGGCGATGTCCGCTGCGCGTAACGGAGACCTAGACCAAGCGGTCGACTGGTTACTGGACCCTCTGTTCCAGTTCGACGACGTCGGGATGCCCATCGGCGGCGTCAGGGTACCAACACCGTATTTCCCTGGGTCTGGCGGTCTCCTGTACGCTGTCGCTATGATGGCAGAAGGCTGGGATGGTAGTGGCCGCTCGAAAGCACCGGGATTCCCGTCGTCTGGGTGGACCGTACACGTGGAAGGGCTGAGCAAGGCGTTATGATAACTTAGCTGAAGGCATTTGAATAAACTAAGAACGACTATAAGTACAATAAAAGACAAGGAACACGCACTCTTGTGTCCTATGCTCGCATAACCTTTCTTCCTGAGGCACGACCTTGTTTGTGCAATGATCATGGGTCTCATAAGAGAGTTGAAAGCAAAGAGAGACGGCCGTCTTTCTGAGCATGTTGAGGTAAAGAAGAAAGAGCGCATGCGGACCGTTTCGGGCAACTTATCACCGGCCCGAGTTTCCGCGCCCGCCATGTCAGGGAGGGCTTGCTTTTTTTCCTCCAACCTCATCATGACCTCTCTCAAATGGTGATCTCTGTGAGTTGGGCTTCCGCTTATATCTGCTCGTGGATTCCGACCGCCATTGGTATGCCAACATCTCTGTTTCCGTACTTACTCGAAGACCTCTACTTCGGATGCGTCTATGCGAAGAAGGTTGTTATCTTCCGACCATCCCAAAATTGCTATCATGCACTTTGAACCAGTGGTTTGAATTGCGCTGACCAGAACACCACGATATCCATGCCATCTTCCCTCCAGCTAGTAAAGACTCGTAACACTGCGGTCAATACTGGAAGTCTGTTATGCCCGTGCTGCGCCACTGGTCGCTGTGAATATGCACAAGCATCGACATCACGGCGGTATTCAAATCATCTGATGAACTCCCGCATGTACGTCACTACTAAATCTGTAAGCTAATAGCTATAAGTGTCGCCGACGTTGAACGTCAGAATGTTAGAATGTCTCCCTCTATTCGGCCTCGCACCCAAGGTCTTTCTAGCCCAACCTTTCTGCCACCACCGCTCGATGGATCCCTGGGTCTTCCCGAGATATACGAATGGCATACACAGTTCTCACCCAATCATGCTCTCTTCATCTTTCGGAGAGCCGCCGGATCTCTACAGACTGTCCGCTGGTCAGAGGCTGCTGCCGCGACAGCTCGCGGGGCGCGAATGATAAGACAAGCTTTCCAACCTCCTGACTCTGACCCCGGAGCTCGTCCGGTTGTGGCTATCCTTGCGATGTCTGGTCAGTAAAATCATCGAATCGTCCATCACTGATCCTTGTACTTACGCACTCCTTTCTCAGACAGTATCACATATTCGACGACCATCACCTCCGTGCTTCGCGCAAACTTTATCGTCTTCCCCATCTCGCCTCGTAATTCGCCAGCCGCAGTTGCCCATCTGCTCTCCAAGGTCAACGTCGCCCACATTCTTGTTGGCCGGGTCAGATCGATGCAGGAACTGGCGACAGAGGCACTAATTCTCCTACGAACACAATACTCGGAGAGCACGATCACAACGACCTCGGTTATGCCTACCTTCGAGGACTATTTTCAGGCCCGAGAAGAGGATATCCTTCGATCCAAATGCGATGTACCATACGTCCATCCCAACTCGGAAACGACGATTTTGATGTATCTTCATTCTTCAGGTACAGCACTTTACAGCCTAACCTCCACAAGTGACACTAAACTTAATGACTATTGGAACCAGGCTCGACCGCATTCCCCAAACCCATCCCCTGGACGCGTCAGAAGCTCGCCGAAGCCTCCCTCTTTCTCCACTACACCAACCGCGATCTATGTGGCCTGACATTTGCCATCCACGCAGTTCCCATGTTTCATGTTATCGGTGTGGGGCAGCTACTTTGGGCTGTACGTGTTCGCCTTCTTTCATGTTCCACGGCGGCTGCTTACGTTGATTGAATTCAGTCAACGACGGGAACGACTCTGGCCGTGTTTGAGCCACAGGAGCCGGCGGTCTTGCCAACGCCCGATAACGTGTTTGTGGCGGCAAAAGCTGCTCATTGTAATTATACTGTCTGTGTTCCATCGTTCTATGAGGTAAGTGAAATCCACCGATTTTACGTGCTTCTTCACACCTGATGGCAAACGTAGACCTGGGCCAAAAGCCCCGAATGTGTCGAGTGGTTAGCGTCGCGAACAGGCGCTGTATGTACTCAAACTTTCTTTCTCACAGATCGAGTCTTGATAGATAAACGTCACCCAGATCTACAGTGGCGGACCGCTTAGCCCAGAGGCCGGAAATCACCTTACCGAGAGTAGAGTTGCGATATACACGGTATATGGATCGTAAGTCAACAGCGTCAGCGCGACCAGAGTCTGACTATCGTCTTTGCTTTTAGCACGGAGCTGGGTTTCGTGAACGAGCTATTCCTTGGTACGTTCAGCCTTCTTCCCTGACTATTCCTTCGTTCTTCCGAATACACGTGCAATTTCATAGAATCGGACACTACTCCTCAGGACTGGGCTTACTTCAAGTTCATAAGCGGCGTGGTTGAGGTACACATGATTGAGAAGCACGACGGCCTGTTTGAGTACGCGGCTTTGGTACGTATCTGATCCCTGATCTCAAAATGGAGTTGACACGGACACATACAGGAGACTGAATGCACGCACCCCTCGATCATCGACATCCAAGTAGATGGCGTTGGCGCCTTTGCATGTTCTGACCTGTTGGAACCGCATCCAAAGAAAGTGGGTCTTTGGAGGGTATACGGGAGGTCGGATGACCAGATTGTGCATAGCACAGGAGAGAAAGTGTGTACCCCATCTTCTTTTACACTCACGCCCTGCTTTGCCAACGTACTTCTACATAGACCAACCCAGGCCCGATGTGTATGCAACTAATATCTCCTCGAAGAGACGTTAATGTCTAATGAATTAGCAGAAGCAATCCTGATACAAGATCCTCATCTTCGAGCGGCAGTCATTTTTGGCCACGGCCGGTTTCAAGCAGGCGTTCTTATTGAGCCGATGCCTGAGTTCTTCCTCGAGGCAAAGGACCTGGGAGCGTTCCGGGACCTCATATGGTAGGTTTTGGCTAGCTAGGATTGCCTGCAGCTAGCTAGGATTGCCTGCAGCGCGCTGACGACTACTGATAGGCCGACTGTAGAAGTCATGAATGAGTTTGCGCCTCAATTCTCTCGTGTCTTCAAGGAGGTACGTGAGCGTATCTGACCTTCTTCTATGGCATTGAACACGTTATAATGTAGATGCTTCTGGTCGCGAAGCCGGACAAGCCTTTCACGTACACGGCTAAGAACACGGCGAGGTGAGTTTGGGCGCTCTTTATCGTGCCCTTGTCTTACATGCCACGCATAGACGTCAAGCCATCATCAATGACTACGCGCCCGAAATCGAAGCTCTGTATGAAACGGTCAACGAGAAAACGCAGGCTGCACTATCACCCTCAACTTCTTGGGAAGATTTCACTAAGACAATAAATTTCGTTCGGGCTGTGGTCATGCAGGTTCTGACCCAACCCATAGGAGACGATGATGACTTCTTCCAGCATGGCTGTGATAGCCTTAAGGCCACGTGGATCAGGAATATTCTACTTCATTCGCTCGAGACTGACATCGGAGAGCCCAAAACCACAAGCAACTTCGTTTATACTTATCCGACGGTATTCAGGCTCGCGATCTTTGTGTCTTCACTGGCTTGTGGCGTACCGGTTTCCTCGGAGTTGTCAAAGATAGCGGAAATGCATGCGATGGTCGAGAAGTACTCCACAAAAGGGACTGTACTCAATACAGAACAGGACAGAACGAAAAGCACGAACAAGGTTGTAATGCTGACTGGGACGACGGGAGGCTTGGGATGTCATATCCTTGCAGCTCTTCTTGTCAATCTGGACATTGCAAAGGTCTACGCAGTGAACAGATTTGGGAGAGGGTCATCGGAGAAACGACAGAGGAAGTCAATGACGGAAATGGGTCTCGATGTTGGGCTGCTGCACTCCGATAGCCTAACTTTCATCGAGACAGACAAGATGGAGAACTTACCGGTGCGATTCGAGATCATTTTCCATGGGACATTACTGAACACACCCTTGAACTAGATGTTGGAGGACGTGACACATATCATTCACAACGGTCTGTTTCAGTGTCAGAGTACTGTAATGATATCTGACGGTCTTCTAGCCTGGCGCGTCGATTTCAATCTTGAGCTATCATCCTTTGAGCCCAATATTCGCGATGTACATGATCTGGTCAAACAATCACTGATGATCCAGGCGCACCTCACATTCATCAGTTCAATCTCTGTCTTTGCGAGTAAGCAAACATCGTACTCGATTCATATTCAAAGTTGATGCTCTTCTATAGACGCACCCTCCGACATTCCACTTGAGGAGAAGCCCGTTGACGCGGCCTATGCCTCAGAGACAGGTTATGGCGCGTCGAAGTGGGTCGCCGAGGAACTGATTCGCACTGCTCCCGGTCTCAAGTATCAGGTTGTTCGCGTCGGCCAACTCAGCGGAGGAGTCAACGGGTATTGGAATGTAAAGGAGTGGCTTCCGGCATTAATAAAGAGCGCCTCAGTGCTCGGATGTCTTCCAGCGCAACACGGGGTATGTGTAATGGATTGCGAAGCATCTTATTTCACTCTGACCCGCACAGGTTGTATCGTGGATTCCCATCAACGTCGCTAGAAAAATCATCACCGACTCTCTCGATGACTCTCTGCTTTCCACATCTCACCTCGTTCATCCAAAGCCGGTGGAATGGTCCGAGCTCGCCTCTGCCATTGCCTCAAGTCTTCATGTCAAGGTTGTTCCTTACGACAATTGGCTCGCGCTGATCCAGGCGTCCTCGTTGAGCGCCGACGCTCTTTCTACCAGAAATCTCCTACCATTCTTCGAAGCCATCAGTCGGAGACCCCCTTCGACGAATCGGGAATGCTTTGGGCTTCCGCGCCTTGAAACGACCCTGGCTAGCCGGAAGAACGTAGATCTTCTGACGGAGGCGGGTTTCAATAAGTGGCTGGAGTACTGGCGCCGGGCTAAGCTGCTTTGAATGCTATACACGCTGTATGTGTGCTTACTTTTAGACCAGTGTACTTGTAGATCTACCGACGCGATGCAAGCTATCTACAGCTCGACCACGAATGATTGCGCCGATTTTTTCATTGGAGTCACACGCGTACTGTTCATCACGGAAGCGGGCAAGGCAGTCAAGAGTGCGCCACATATGAGCGGACCGGAGTACGGTCCACAGCCACTTCGTGAATCGCGGATCAACTGCCGCTTCGGTTAAGGCTTGAGTCACTTCGGTTCCTTGTCGATTTCCATTCCATTGAAAAGGCTTGAGTCAAATCCACCATGCTTGCTCTCGTACGTCCATCATGCAAGCCCCTCCAGCTCTGCTCGGCGACGGAAAAGGTTGCTATCGCATCCATGTGACGGGGAATAGCGGTATGGCGCGTCCTCTGCTCTGTGGCATCGTGATCTTACCGCCTGCTGCTTCTGAATGTTAGGAAGCGGCAAGGCAAGATGGCCATGACCTTTCTCTCGGGAGCTTCATTTACTCTGAACTCAGAGCACACTGGCTTTACGACTCTCCGTGATCCTGGGCATCCCATATATCTCTCTTGATAGATTGTTCTGGAATCCTGAGTGGAAGGAGACGCCCAATGAAGAGTTCCAGGCGAAAATTCGCGCGGCATTTGAACAGTGCCCAAATGGCTGGATCGTGGATGGTGATTATATTCGCCGGAGCGGGGGACTTGTGCAAGATAATGCGACGGATACTATCTGTATGCATCGATTATGACTGGGCGCATGGAGTTTGCTGACGTGTGTTCGCGTAGGGCTTGACCCACCTCTCTGGTTCTACTTCCCCCGTATCGTATACAGGACGTTCCTGCGTCTCATGGGGTGGCAAGATTCGTGCTCGCCTGGGTGCCCAGAGACTTTGAGGGAAGTCTTCTGGAGTAAAGATAGCATCCTCCTCTGGTGTCTTACCCAACACGGGGTGAACCGCACTCGTAACGCGGCGCGTCAACAGATCCTTGGTCCGGAGAGGATGAAGCACATCTGTGGGACTGGGGCTGAACTTGAGGCCTGGTTGAAGGACGTGGAGGATATGGTCCGCGCGAAATAGGACACTAATACTCTACCGGTTGTAACGGAGTCATGGCTTTCTATCATGCTGCTGCTCAAATGATTATTGATCCTATATTACCCCGTATATCTGAAGCAATACTGGTCAGCCGAAAGGACATAGACGTGTTTGCTGGAGGGCAGTGACTGCTGTACTGGCGCCCGGGTTGTTGGCATGATAGGTTATCTCCCACTCTATTAGATCTCGGTTAGCTAGCGCCTGGACGTGATTCGATCACGTGTACGTATATGCGGCCGCATATGGCCATGTCCTCCTCAGCTGTCTACCATCATCCAGACTGTCTGAGGAGGTACGTTCGCTCTCTATTTCATCTTACTACATAGTACTCACTAGATACCGTAGCTTACCCGACTCGTCGTGTCCCTGCAGGTATATATTAGCTGTCTACCATCATCCAGACTGTCTGAGGAGCTTACCCGACTCGTCGTGTCCCTGCAGGTTACGCCCAGACCACCTGGTCTATAGGTTATGGGAATCTTCGGCTTTTAGCCTTGCAGAACACCTCGAAAATCGCCCTCGCCCTTCGGTCTCGCGGCTCCAGCTCGCCGCCTTTTTCTCGCCCTTGCCTGATTTTCGGCATATTCGCCATAGTCGACTTCCCGCTCGTTCTACTCGCGTTTCAGGTACGGCGGACGCTTTTCCTGCCCCATCGGCCATCTCACGGACGCCCATTCCCGTACAGCCCCCGATTACGACGCATATATTCGCTTTCCGATGACCTCACGCACTCCGTCCCGCCAGCGGACTCGCACTGCCACCTCTCCTGCCGGCCCACGTCGCGATCCTTCAGCTGACGCCCGGCCTCCAACGCGTGCGCCGTCTACCGACGCTGCCAGTCGGCCCCCGCCCGTCGTTCCGCTTTCTGGTCCGCCTCCCCAAGCTCCGAGTGTTGCCCCTGGTATTTTTCCGTTCCATGGTTTCTTTTATTCCCCACATCCTTCCCAATCATTCCCCGCCTCCCAGGGTGCGTCGCTTCCGGACTCCGCGTCTGGGCGTCCCCTCCCTTTTGTCCCTGGACAGGGAGGCCCTGTGCCTCATGGCGATAATTCGCACCTTTCCTTTTACCAACTCCCACCTGATTTTCAATTCCCTCCTGCCCAATTCAATGTCTCTGCACCCAACATTTCCATTCCCGCTCCCAATATTTCCGTTGCGCCTCCGCAAATCAACGTCGCTCCTCCCCAGATTACAGTTCCCCAGCCTTACATTAATGTTCCCCAACCAAATTTCGCTTTCCCTCCCTTTCCTCCTTGGCCTCAATGGCCACAGATCCCCGCTCCTGTTGTTCAAATTGATCCTTCTTATATTCGTCCTGAACCTGTTATTTCTTTTTCTTCTAATTCTGCGGGGCACATTCCGAAGCTTTTGGGTCGCGTGAACTGGTCTGCATGGTATCGACCGACGTCGGCTTTACTCTGGCAGTATAACGTTTACGCGCATGTATGTGGAACGCCGGACCAAGCTTTACTCGCATCGGGCCAACTGGACCCTCAGCGCATTCCTGCTCTGCGCCCTCGCCTTGGGCAGAACCCGACTCCAGCCGAGGTCAGCGCATACACGTCTTGGGCGCGTAAGGATTCCGTCGCTTGCCAGATCCTTACCGCTGCCCTTTCGCCTGAGATTCATCTCTCGATCCCATCCATCGACGATACGCCTCATCTCACGGCGCGTGTGCTGTTCGAGTACCTCTCTACTAACTACGGTATCTCGGATGCTTCCTCTGGGTACCAGCTCCGCGAGTCTATGCGAACCTACATGTGCCACTATGGCCGCGACCAGACGATTCGCTACGTCGAGAAATGGAAGGCCTGCGTCTCTGCTCTCATCGCGTCTGGGTACCAGTTCACCTGGATTGACATTCTGTTGAACTTCACCAAGAATCTCAACGCCAATCACGTCTTCGACATCGTTCGCGACGATGTTGAGAACATCTGCAACTTCACTCCTGTCGAAGCGACCCAGCAGTACTTCATGTCTGTCTGTCAACGCACTGTTACTACCGCAAACCGCATTCCTGCCGCCCAGTCCCTCAGCTCTAACTCGAACACTCGCTCACAGAACCGTCCTCCTCGCACCGCCGATTCCGCTGCCAACGGAACTCAGCCCGCTGCTCCGCCCGCGCCCTCGCCAGCGCCTGCCGAGCATCGGCCTCGTGATCGCGACCGCGACCGCGACCGCCCTCGTCATGGGGGTGCTCGTGCTTTTGTTGCTGAAGAGCTTGATGAGGGGTTGGAGAGCATTGATGAAGAACCGGACGATTATCCCGATTTAGATGAACCCATCGCGTCCTTGGCCCATAATGATGACTTGATTTTTGCCTATGAGTCGTTTGCCTCAATTGTCCGCCCCATCGAGGAACCCGGTACTGCATTCATCGACATGAAGGACGATCCGGACGTCAAGGCTGTTGCCTCGCGCTGCGCTTGCCTCTCTGATTCGGGATGCACTATTCACATCTTCAACGACCGCAACGCTTTCTGGACGTATGAAGACGACGATTCGGTCAAGATCCGCACTGCCAACTGCGGGACCCTCAATACTCTAGGTCGGGGCGAAGTTCGCTTGCGCATTTGCACTACTACCGGCCAACACGTCGTCCTCATTCTTCACGACTGCGTTTACGCTCCTGACGCGCCAATCAATCTTCTCTCTGTCGGCGCTCTCACGGAACGCGGGATGTTCGTACTCTTTGGCCACAAGTTTACGCGTTTCTTCTTTCCGCATACCCATGCAACGTTGAGTGGTGTCGCTTTCGCAGCACGCGTTGTGCGACGTCTTACCTTCCTTCATGCCGCCGTCGTTTCACCAGCCGAGTCCGACGGTGCCTTCGCGGCCATGCCCTCGCCATTCCCTAAACTCAAAAACGACTGGTACACTTGGCATTGTCGCCTCTTACATCCTGGGCGCGATATTACAACTCTTACGCTCAAGGGAGGATACGCCACTGGCGTCAAATGGGATGGAAAGGTCTTGGACAGTATCTGTTCCTCGTGCCTTATCGGCAAGTTCGCTGCGTTCCCATACGATAACCACGGTCATCGCGCAGAGAATCCATGCGACCTCATTCACATGGACACTTGTGGTCCCTTTCCGGTGCTGTCTCCTCGCAAAGAGCAGTACTTCTTGGCTATCCTTGATGACGCCATGAACTGGGCCGAGGCTCCCTGTCTAAAGCTCAAAAGCGACGCTTTCCAAGCCTACCTCGACTTTGAAGCTAGGATTGAACTCGAGATGTCGCGACGAATCAAGGCAGTTCGGACGGATTGTGCACCCGAGCTCATCAAGGGCGACCTTGGAAACCACCTTCGTTCTCGTGGTATCATCCATCAGACCTCAGTCCCCTACGCTCATCAACAGAACGGCAAAGTCGAACGTTTTATCCGCACTATCCAAGATCGCGCAATGACTATGATGGCGCACGCCGGTCTACCCGCTAGTTTCTGGGCCGATGCGGTTACTGCTGCCGTATACATGTTCGTTCGCCTCCCTTCATCCACTCTTCCCAAAGACAAGACCGCCTACGAACTTCGCAAAGGCAAGAAACCCGACTTATCGAACGTTCGAGTATGGGGGTGTCGCGTCTATGTTCACCTCAAATCCGAATATCGGCGCAAAGGCGGTCCCAAGGGTTTCGAAGGAATTTTTGTCGGCTACCCGCCTGACTCTATTGGTTGGATTGTTCGCGACCTGAAAGGCGCTTACTGGACTGTGAACCACGTTATTTTTGACGAGTCGACGCCTGGCAAGCTAAGCTCAAAGTCATCATTTCTAGACATTCCCTTCCAAACCCAGACCGACGACGACCTTCCCATCGCATTACGCAAACCCAAGCGGAACCTCGCGAACGACTTGACACCTGCTGGTCTAATTGCGTTAGAGGCTGGCTACCTCGCGACGCTTGACCTGATACAGGAAACGCGTATGAAGCAGAATGCTCTACCCGTTCCGTCTCCCGAGGTTCTCGCGGACTACACGTCCCTGTTCTGCATGGACGAGATCCTTCTGCTCGATTCTGATGCAACGCTGCTCAGTTCCTACGAAGACGAATACTTGACTCCCTATCCATCCGCTTTCATCGCCCACCACGATCCTCGACGCTCTCGAACCTGGGATCTTAGCAAACCACCTTGCTCCTATCACGAGGCTATGGCACGCCCTGATAGCGCTAGCTGGCACGCTGCGATGAAAGAAGAAATCGAATCGATGTTCAAAAACGACGTCTTCGAACGGACTTCGCTCCCTGCAGACCGCAAAGCGATCGGGATGAAGTGGGTATTCACCTTCAAGTTCGACCCTATAACGAACGCAGTCATTCGACATAAAGCTCGCCTCGTCGCTTTCGGGCACCATCAACGCGACGAAGATTGGAAGGACTCGTACGCACCGGTCGCGAAAATTGTTAGTTCGCGTACGCTACTCGCATACGCGGCACAAGAGGATCTGGAGATTTACACGTTTGATGTTAAGACTGCATTCTTGAATGCTTCATTGAAGGACATCATATTCATGAAGCAAATCCCAGGTTTTCCCGAGGACGACTCGTCTACCGTCTTGCGCGCTAAGAAGGCGATATACGGACTCAAGCAAGCTGGCCACGAATGGTTTCACGAATTTGCGTCTACTCTTCGCGATATCGGTCTTCATCCCTCACCTGTCGATAACGCCGTATTTCACGGCTCTTGGGTCGTTCCGCCTGCCTCTTCGATATCTATACCTTTGGGGCACGAACGTGTCTTCTTAACGATTCCGATTCACGTTGACGATGGTCTTGTCATCACAAACTCGCCCCCTCTTTACGCTTGGTTTCTGGACTGCATTAGATTAAAGTACGACATCAAGGACCTTGGACCCATTAAAAAGTATCTCGGAATTTCTATTACTCGTAATCGTAGTGAACGTAAACTATACCTCTCCCAAGAACACTTTATTTTAGACTTACTTACTTCTTACGATATGCTCGCTTGTACAACGTCTCCCACACCTCTTCGCCAACGCCTCCATCTCCTTCCTCCTCCTCCGCCCAACGCTTTACCCGATTGCGCCGACACCGACATCACTGCCCGCTACCAGGCCCTCGTCGGATCCTTACTGTGGCTCGCCCTTACTACCCGTCCCGACCTCGCATACTCTGCCATGGCCCTTGGCCAGTTCAACTCCAAACCGACTCGCGCTCATCTGCTCGCTGCAAAACACGTTCTTCGTTACCTCGCTGGCACCAAAGATTACGTTCTTGAATACGGCGGTCCTTTCATAAAGGAACGTGTCGGTCCTGACGCTATCCCGCGTGGTAACGCTGCATTCACGGATGCGGACTGGGCGACAGATGAATCGGATCGAAAGAGTATCTCGGGCTATGCGATCTTCCTGTATAACGGGTTGGTCTCCTGGTCTGTGGTTAAGCAGAAGACCACGGCGCTATCCTCCACGGAATCGGAGTACATGGGCATGACCCATGTGATGAAGGAGATGATCTGGGTCAAGCTCTTCACCACGGTGTATGAACTTCCCCTTCCGAAGCCATTCCCTTTACTCGGCGATAATCAAGGCTCCCTCGACGTATCCTCGAAACCCTCGAACTCCGCCCGCATGAAACACATAGATATTCGCTACCACTTCATTCGCGAACATCTAGCAACCGGCGCCTTTCGCACTTCCTGGGTCTCGACCGAGGACATGACGGCCGACATCTTCACGAAGCTCATTGAATCCGCGCCGCTTCATAGGAAGCACTGCATTTATTTGGGTTTAGTCTCGAGATCTTCCTCCGCGGAAGATGGGGGTGTGTGCATGATAGGTTATCTCCCACTCTATTAGATCTCGGTTAGCTAGCGCCTGGACGTGATTCGATCACGTGTACGTATATGCGGCCGCATATGGCCATGTCCTCCTCAGCTGTCTACCATCATCCAGACTGTCTGAGGAGGTACGTTCGCTCTCTATTTCATCTTACTACATAGTACTCACTAGATACCGTAGCTTACCCGACTCGTCGTGTCCCTGCAGGTATATATTAGCTGTCTACCATCATCCAGACTGTCTGAGGAGCTTACCCGACTCGTCGTGTCCCTGCAGGTTACGCCCAGACCACCTGGTCTATACGGGTCCTGGATATACTATACGCGCTGTGCTTACTGTGGGACAGGCTTAGGTACCGGTCCATTCGTAAGAGTATGAGGGCCTTGGGCGCCACCCCAGCTCTACGGAAGGGAGCAAGGGGCCGAAGTCCGAAAGATAGCGCCACATACAGGCGGACCGGAGCCGCCAAGCTACACAGCCACGATTTGTGGTTGGCGGATCAATAGTATACCCCGCTTCGGTTCCTGAAGCCAAGCCTTGAGTCAACCTAGCTCTCGGATTCAGAGTCGTACGTCCATCATGCCAGCCACCCCAGCTCTGCTCGGCGATGGAAAAGGCTGCTATCGCATCCATGTAATGGGGAATAGCGGTATGGCGCGTCCTCTGCTCTGTGGCATCGTGATTCTATCACCTGCTGCTTCTTCTAGGAAGCGGCAAGGCAAGATTTCAAGGACCCTTGGATTCTCGGAACTCGATTTACTCTAAACCCAGAGCACGTTAGGCTCGCGACTTTCCGTGATACTGGGCATTCCCTATATTTCTCTGGACAAACTGTTCTGGAAGCCTGGGTGGAAGGAAACGCCCAACGAGGAGTTCCAGGCGAAGATTCGCGCGGCGTTCGACCAGAGCCTAAACGGGTGGATCATTGATGGGAATCATGTTCGCCGTACTGGGGGGCTCGTGCAGGACAATGCGACGGATACCATCTGTAAGCTTTTGCCAATCCAATGCGGAAGGATTTTGCTGACCCTTGTACGGGTAGGGCTTGACCCGCCTCTTTGGTTCTACTTCCCCCGTGTCGTATATAGGACCTTCATGCGCATCATGGGGTGGCAAGAGCCGTGTGCACCTGGGTGCGTAGAGACTTTGTGGGAAGTCTTTTGCAGTAAGGATAGCATCCTCCTTTGGTGTCTTACCCAGCACGGAACGAACGCGCGCGTAACGCGGCGCGTCAACAAATTCTTGACCCGGAGAGAATGAGACGCATTTGCGGGACTGGTGCTGAACTTGAGGCGTGGCTGAAGGATGTGGTGGATATGGTTCGCGCGAATTAGATTACCTAGTTGTGCAAGGCTTACATTCGTTTGGGTTGTATTCTCGACAACTTCTGTCGATAATCGTGTATATCAGCGGGCTTTGGTATTCAGTTTAAACGCTGGCCGTAGCCATACGTCGACTTCAAGGCGTTGCCGTCGACGGATGTGATTCGCATGAATGAGGTAGTAATGTACATGAACGTCAGTATCATTGAACATCTGTGCTTTATGGCCCGCCTCCTCCCCCACACCGACTACGAGCAGCCTGTTCCTTCTCGCGCCGGATCTTCTCGACGTATATAAAGGTGAAGAAAATGATGTCCACCATGCGTTCGCCTATGCCGGGAAGAATCTCCAAGTATCCTGGCCTGCCGCCACTGCTGGAGAACAGACCGTAGGTGCGCCGATGGTAGCGCGCGATGACGGTGTCGGAACCGTCGTTCAGCACCAACTGGCAACCCGAATGATCAACCGCGGTAAACAGTCTTAAGACGGACTCACCGTAGGGACGCGAAAGCCTAATATCCACTTGTACTCTCTCCCGTCCGGGCCTTGGAATATGCGATGTCTTTATGATGTGTGAAAAGGTAGGCGCGTAACTCTAAAGCTAAGACTCACCGACCGTATGCTCCCCACGATTGTTTCTTTAAATACTTTGTAGCCGCGATGGGCTCTTGGTGCTTATACACGAAGATGGAGGACGTCAAGATCTTCCAGTCGATCTCTCCGAGTACCGTAAAGTGGTCTTTGAAGTCCACCAGCGTGGCGTCATCATCCCCGGCACTAATGCGCTCAATCGTCGTCGCGCGGCCTTTCTTGGTGAGTCTGTTGCCTGTGGTGGAGACTCTGTAGAGAACCTGCCCGGAGCTGGTGGTCCAAGAGTTGTTGAGGATGGAGGAGCAGGAGTGGGAGGTTTGGTACAAGTTCATGGTGGTGGTGGTGGAAGCGAAAGGCCAGTCGGGTCGATGTCTTGGTTTATATTGTATGATTCGGAGTGTGGGAGACTATGGCTGCGCAAGTGTCAATGCCAAGGCGGAGTGGATAAGGGAGTGATTGGTATCAGAGCATAGTTAGGTGAACTGAGAAGAATGGCTCTTCGAGAAGCATGGAAGGATACATCTCATGATCACTTCAAGAGGGCCTGCATCCGCCGGTCAGCGTGTCAGCGTGAATGCCAAAGAAATGGTATGTGGACAACCACACTCTACTTGATCACCGACTTGCTGAGCGCGTAAGAGCCATATTCAGCAAAATGCTGCAGAGTCAATTGGCCAGCGCACACAACAAAGGCACCAGCCGAGGATGCTGAGACGAGGCGGTACACCAGTTGAGAACGCTGTGGTTCGGAATCCCAACAGCAAGTCAAGGGTGTGGTCAGAGGCATGAGTGCGGTATCTGAAATGCGATACTGCCTGCTTCCACTGGTTAGGGTAAAAATGCAGATGCCGGATGTGTGGATAGTATGCCACGGGCACAGCCCGTTCACCCAGGGTATATGGAGTACGGCAGGATCATGGAAGTCAGTATGGGCTTCTAGATCCTTGTCCAGAGTCTTTGAACCGTGAGACAGCCGAAAGCCGTTAATTGACAGCGAAGAGGCAGCAGGATAACGAGACCACGGTAGAGAATGAAAATCAACAGATCATTCAACACAGCAAGGAGAAACCGGCGCAATCAGATCACAGGTGGCTGAAAAGGGGATTGTTAAATGAAGGTCGTATGAAACCGGGAGTAAAGCATGTGATGACGCGTCAGTGCTAGGGCATCGCGGTGGGCGGTGTCGAGAGCAGTGTGTGCAGCCAGTGCCGATGAGTATGTGCGCCGTTGCCGCTGCTGTGAGAGTGCTGACTCTGCTGAGTGCGATCACTGTGCGATCATGTCATGCCGATGCGTGATGTCACTGTGAGTCTGTGACTACAGCTCGGAAACGTCGCCGTCGCCGGCTGTCTTGCTCATCAACCACCATCATCGCCGACAGCGACGACCACAACGACGACCACAACGACGACGACGACGGGCGCGCTCTCCCCGCAGTGTACATCAGAACCCTATACCGCTCCTTTCGCCGCTGGTTGTTTTTGTTAATTTCCATCCATCCCTTCCCCAATGGGCCAGTCTGCGTCCAGACAGCAGCAGCAGCCTCCGTCGCCGGCAACGGCGTCGACAGTATCGACGGCAAACCATGACACTGTGACCGACAACACCGTCGACGACATCCCGCCGCGAGTGACCAGGTCGCGCCGACGTTCTGCTCAGTCCTCAGTGCGACGGAGCATCCTCAGCCTTGTGAAGCCGCGGTCCATACAGCCCAGTAGCGACGAGTCTGCCAGACCAGCGCACTCCCGACGGTCCTGGCGGACGTCTAAACGGTGGTCAAAGGCTGCTCCCGCCCTCGTCACTGACGACATCCCGACTCCGGGCCCATCGTGTCTTGCTCCACCCTCACCGGCGCCGAGTATCTTGACTGAGAAGGAGCCGGAACCAGCGGCGGCCGCGACCGACACGAACGATGCTGGCGAATCAATACCACCGCCCGTAGTAGATTCTGAGCTGCAGCAGGACGTCCCACAGTCGCCAGACATCGGCTCGTGGTTCAGCGATGAAGACCCTTCTACATCTGCCGCCGACGAAGTTGTCATCAGTCCCGACGACTTTGCCCCATCTCTTCCCGACGTTCCTGAGGATGTTTCTCCGCCACCCACCATCAATCATTCTGATCAGACGACACCTTCCCAATCAGCTTCTCCCCGCCAATTCCCACCTCCCGGAACCCTCGTTGTCGTTCAGGGCGTCGTGCATACCACAGATGTGCCTCGCCCGCCAGGGTCTGAACCTTCGACCGACTCTCCCGATTCTATCGCTCCCATCCCGACTCGTGGTGCATCAGTGCCGCCACGTTCCTCCACACCCGTCAGTCTTAATACAGATCGGCCAGGCGCTCGTAATAGAATATCAGCGCTTCTTCGGTCTCGACCGTCCAGTATGGCGTCTGCCGTCGAAGTCGCGGCACCTCACCCAGAACCCGTGCCAGAACAAGCTGCCAGCATTCCCGCAGAAACGACGCCTGCGGAGATACTGGAACAGCCCAGTTCATCTGGTTCCATCTCCTCCAGCAGCATTGACGTCCTCGGTACTTTGTTGAGGTGCGAACCTCTTTGACAACTACGCAAGTCCATACTGACAATCACGACAGCGTTGCGGCTGCGGCTACCGCGGCGTCCCTTCTTACGGGATCGTCAGAGCCCATTCTCTCCTCTGGTCTCACTCCACCAGGACCGGCTGGATCGACACCGTCTCCCAACGACCAGTCTTCGATACGACCCATGTCACCCACGCCAACCTCGGGTATCGCTGATCCAATGGGCGGACGCACAGAACGCATGCGACAAGCGTGGTCCAGTATTCGCGAACGACTCGGCATCCGTCCGCCTCGGTCGTCAGATCGCGGCGACGAACGGACAGATGCAGGTGATGCACGCGAAAGAATGTTGGCCGAGATGGCCAGGGCTTTCAACCTTGGCTTGGGTATCAATTCTCCTGCAGATGGGTCTGCACCTGCAGAAAGTCCTGAAACAGCATCCCCGCTACCGCCACTACCGGCTGAGGGAACATTCGAGCGTTTCTTGATCGACCTACAGATCGACTTGAGGGCGACGCTGACGCAGAGGCAAGAGGAGGGGGTCGCACTTTTACCTGCACCGGAACCCGAAGTTGTTCCTGCTAGCGACTGGGCCCCAACGCCAACCTCCATCCCACCTCTTCCTTCGACGGCCGAACCTGCGCGGATACACGACGTTCCAGTTGACCAGGACGAAAATATGCCAGAGCTGGAGGATGTTTCGGACTCTGACTCGGAATCAGAGTTCAGCAATGACAGTATCTCTGTACATCACGACAACGCAACCGCTACTCCTTCCTCCTCCGTTCATGCCTCCCCGCTTCAGACGTCTCCAGCCCAAACACCGTCACCGACATCACCACTTCCTGCTCGACCTAGTGACCGTATCAACTGGTGGCGGCTATACCGCTTCCCTCCTATCGCAGCTCCTCGCAGTGCTACTCCAGACTCGCCCGCTTCTGCTCCTACCACTGACGCTATATCTCCTCTGCAGTCTCCTCCGATATCAGCCACAACCACCACCACCACCGCCATATCATCTGCACCGGAACCATCCACGTCCCAGAACATCGTTGTCCCCGTCATCGTTGTCGGCCTGCAATCAGTGCACGTCAACATGGACTGGCGCACACCCGAAGGCGAGCCAGAGACGGAGGCGCCGCTTGATGAGGAGGTTGCGCAACCGTCCATACCAGAAGATGATGTACCATCGAGGAGGCCCGATACACCAAGAGGACGGCGGTGGCATTCACGTGCAGCGAGTGCGTTGCGCAACTTGCGACCGGGAAGACGCGCAGATGCAGCGGGACAGACGGCTGAGCTGGATCCGGCGGGGTCACGGACGTTCTTGATTTATGTCATTGGCGGTGTGTACTTTCTGTCCCATTCCCGATGCATTTACTGACTGACTTTGATTGCAGGCTACTACCCACCCGACCACTCCATCGTCACCGGCGAGCCGAATAACCTCGATTCGTTTGAGGCGCTACTGGATCTTGCGGAGATCCTGGGGCAAGTGAAGCCCCCTACGGCGTCCAAGGAGGAGATCGATAAGAGCAGCCTCGAGGTGATCAAGGCGGGGCAGGTGCCTGCTTATGAGAAGGAGGGGAAGATCTCGAGCAACTGCACCGAGCGATGTCTTATATGTCTGGACGATTATGCCGTGGAGGACGACGTGCGGGTGATGGGATGCCGACATGCGTTCCACAAGGCGTGCGTGGATATGTGGTTGCAGACGGGGAAGAATAATTGCCCGGCTTGTCGAGGCGCGGTATGTCTTTTTCCTTTCTTGGAGGTGAATGGTTACTGATGCGACACGAACAGGGCGTATCCACTGACGAATCAATACCGACTCATTAATGGCACCCACCCAACTTATTTAGCATACGTACATTACACACACTCTTTTCACTCGATGTTGTCCCTCTGTTATGTAGTCCTTGGTTATCTTTAACGTTGTAGCATCTGCCAGCTACGGGTGGATTGGGATATCGGATTCGGTGGGGATGGCTCCTCAGACATTCCTCGCCTGGCTGTGAGTGGCTCAGGCAAGGCACAGAGAGGGATGTTTGACAAATTGCTAACATAGCATTCGAGGGAAATGGCTCTTCAAACGTTGAATTCAACGTGCCTAGGCCCGGCACTGAGGGATGTGGCGTCATTGACGATTCAATGCTATGTATGTAAGGAGAATGCTCGCCAAGACTCTTAACCGTATTGTAACCGTAGGCCCCTGTATAGGCTGTCGCGACCTGTCAAGGCGTAACGGCATCACTCAGTGATTCATATTATGACCCCCTCTTCCGAGTCTGTGGTCGTCAATGCCACTGGAGTACTGGTCGTGGAGGTCTGTGGTCGGGCGCAATGACGACTCTTAGTCCTGGCGATGAAGTAGATAAGCTTTGGTTCAAAGGCAAACGTACAATCCTGCATATTATGAGTTCAGGCTTGAAAATGTAACTTTTGACAAGGATCCACGTTCATGTGGGTGAGAACGGTCATAAGAGCATGAAGATATTTTTATCACGTCTGTACCTGTCTGTACTCTGGATTGGCACTGGCAGATCTTTGATGTGCTGTGCTAGATTTCTGTCATCTGGACTCCTTTGTATCATCTCGACGCGTCCCTTGTGCTTAGTAGATGCGTGTCAATGCTCTTAAGCGTGGCAGGCTCGCCATGAATTTGCTCATAAGTCAAGCTACACCCCAGCTTTACTTTCTCCCCGTGCACTTCAAGTTCAACTCAGATCCAATCCTCTCAATCTTCTTCGTCCTACCATGTTGTTCAAGCTTTCCCCTTGTGTTCTCGTTCTCGCTGGAGGTACGTAGCTGAAAATTCTATCGCACCTTGTCGTTCGCCGCTCACAAAACGGATCCCAGCTCTCTCTGCGGCGGCTAGTCAGTCCGCCAGAGATGTGACAGCACGAAACATTGTGCTCCTTCCGCGCGACAGTATCACCAACGACACGGATGTCCCTTCCCAGTGCAGCGATCAATGCTCGGTCCTCAACGACATCAGCGTGAGTTGATCTTCCCTCCCACATCCTAGACCCAAGATGCTTACTAACCTTCGATCTCAGAGTTGCGCCATTACCGACGACAGCTGCATCTGTAACAAGAAGGTCGCATCGGAGTATGCTACATGCCTTAACTGTGCCGTTGCCACCGACAACACGGACGCCAACAAGCAGGCCGCCCAGGATATATACGACTGTACGTCGAGCCTCTTATCATCGATTATCCGAAGACTAAATCGTGCTCGGTATGCAGCCTATCAGTCCTCATGCAAGACCCTCGGTGACTCCGTCCCCGATGAGACCATCAACGGAAAGAATGGTGCTGAGCGTCTGGCCATCTCAGCGGGTGCGCTGGTTGCTGGGGCGGTCCTTGCCATGATGCTCTAGATTCAATTTTGTCAGGGTTTCGGGCTCAGATTACCGTCAATTATTACTTGAGATACATACACGTTGGATTCTCAGTCGGCTACCCATGCACGTACCGCATGATTAGAGATACTTATCCAACTTGTCGCCAGACCAATAGTAACATCCCCACGTCAATATATGCATCAGGTAGGTATCAGTCGATATATGTATGCAGAGGTCGCTGATTTTGAAGAAAAGTACCTCGAATAAATATCGGTGGCTGCCATCGAATGTATGCAGATGAGGGATCAATGGACCATGGTCATCACGAGCTTGCTGTGGGTGACGTTCAAGACTGATGACTGACATGATAGAACAAGATGGACGCACTGCTCAGTCATATTGAGATTGCCAGAGTCCCACAGCTTTTGCTGATATGTATTTGCAGCAGAGGAGGTATGATTGACCGTGGCATGAGTGGTCGCACCGCCATCGACGGAGTACGACATGACCACGCCCGACGAGGAGGAGTTGGTCGTGCCGTGTACGATGATCTCGGTCCCTAGACAGTGAAGAGCATAAAGGCAGCTACAAGTCTTTCGGAGGCAGATTAGACATACCAGTAAATGTGACCGTCATGTAATCACCCTCGTGTGTCGAGCTCGATACGGTCCTATCGTATTCGTGTTCGGTACCACCGTCAGTCCAGTTGCCTGTTCGCAAGACAGCGCTGCTCCGGTCGTCAATGGCCGTGTAGTAGACCATGACGGTAGATGACGAGTAGGCTGATGCACCATGCACAAGCTCTCTCAAGGCGCACCCTAAGGAGATCAATCAGCAGTGCTCGTGGAGTGTCCAACTTGAAGTCTATTGTGAAAGTCCCACGAGCAGTGTGCGTAATGTGATACGGGATTCTAACCGCGATACACAGTCGTGATAGAAAACATACAGTCCATCTGTAATCAGTCCAAAACAAGTCATAAGCATCAAGCCTCTGCCCCACCTCCTCATCACCTTCTACAAGCACGCGCCATGATAGAGCTTGTACCCGGGCTTGCATGCGACTTGGTGAACACATTCAGACCATCACTCAAAATCGGGATCGATAGCGAATACTCACAGACTTCACAAACGCCATATCGGCACTTGGCGTCCTTAACGCCTTCGTCACTCTCACAAGATATACCCATCCCAGTAGACGCACAGCCGCCGCAGTTCTCCGGGTCGGTGTCGGGGCTGATACATTCGTAGCCAAGGAGAGGGAGCTCGGGATTGAGGGGGCAGGCGTCGTAGCCAGCGGGACAACGAAGGATCTATCATAGGTGTATAAGAGCAAAATCAGTAGGACGAAGGAAAGACTCACTGGAGTTGCATCCTCCTCCAGACGCCATTGGCTGGAACGCTTGTGATGCTTCCCATCTGGCGTCGCGCTGGGCTTGGGGAAGTCGCGGTAGTGGTGTGGGACTGGGCTGGGCTCGGAGTGAGCGCGCTTTGGCTTAGCACTGGGTTCGAGATGAGCGCGCTTTGGCTTCGCGCTAGGCTCGGGATGAGCGCGTTTAGATTTAGGGCTAGGCTCCGGGTGGGAGCGTTTGGGCTTGGCAGAGGGCGTGCTACGCTGGTAGTGCTTCGTGGGCGGCGCTTCACTGGGCTTGCTGCGTTTTGCTTGTTTGTATGTCGGTGTACTGCTTGGGACGGGCTTACACCAGCCCTACAGTTGTGTGAATAAGGAGTATGTGAGGTGAGTGGAATAATAGGATACGGACGTGACAATGGCCATCTTTGTAGGTAGCGCCGCAACCCCGATTGTAGTCAACATAGTTCGAGACATCGTCGTCAGTTCGTTCGAGGCACATGCATGTCTGGAATGGAGGTTTGGCAGTATTAGTCACAGAGAGACAAGTGTGGAGATTCAGCACTCGCATATTCGTCCAGGGTGCTTCCCTCCGGGCAGACATAAACCCCCTTGTCGTTTCGACTTAGCGCCGCCCCATGAACGGAGGCAGCAATCATGAGCCCGAGGGCAAAGAGCTTTAGGGACATCACTAGCGTCACTTGAAATGAAGATCGTCACAGGCAGTTGAAGGAAGAAGGTAGAGGCGAGGGTAGGGAGAAAACTTTCTGTGCCAGGACGGTAGCATTTATAGGCGGACAGGCAGTTCGCATGGTGCGGGGAAAGCAGGAAGTTGGATGTACCAGAACGTAGGAGTAGTCGCCAGCGTAAAGTCAATTAGGCCAAGCTCTCAACTGAGTGGAGGAGACGTGGCGCATAGACAAGATATTATGAAATTGCCGCCTGACGCCCGTTAAACATGTTTCAGAGAGGACACAGTGAGTCTGCTAGTGAGTTTTCTGACATAGAGAGCGATCTCGATTGTTGTTTGTCGTCCTCTCGTCCGCATCGTAGATAATGCGCTAGCGATTACGAACAGTTGCAAGTACATGCGTCAGGCGCGTCGATGCTATTGCAATAGATAAAGAGGTTTGCATCCAGAGATGGAGAAACGCGAGACCGAGTCGACATGGAAAGAAAGCCTGGTAGGGGGGAAAGAGCGGATGGACCTCTTGCCAAGTAGACACTGACAGCACCGCCCTTGGATAGCATGAGACGATCCGTGGATTTTCAGTGGACTGTCGGGACACTATTATCGCTAGCTGCGTTTCATTGACCAGTAAAGGCCAAGCTTGGCAGTAGCATCTGAGGATCAGTCCCAAATGGCCACAAGTTGTCCTCGTCGAAAGCAAGCAAAGGTGTTGTCGGAGTTTCAAATGCCACTTGATCTAGAACATCATCCCGACCCGATCCCGACTCCCGCCGCGTCTCCCTTCAATGCCCGCCCTGCGCCCTCCTCGCCGAAGTAATGGAGTAGGCCGAGTGGCTTTCTATTGATTCTGACACGTCCAACGCTTTGGTTCCGTGAACGATCCGATTTGATGAAGAAAGCCCGGTTGAAGGTGCGTATGCACTATGCAGGCACAATGATGGCTCCCTTTTCCGCTGACAAGTATTAGGCCAGGGCATCTATCGTGGAAGCACGCTTGGTAGAGGTGCTGCTGCTCGGGCTGAGTAGCGCTCGGTAGCCGATGCCCCTGCTGGCGTTGTTTCCGCCAACGGGCAAAGCCAGCAGCGCCCACACGCTCCAGCGACGCATCACAGTTCTCGATTTCATCCTCTCCAACGTTCAGATGGCCACATTGCATGAGCACCCTGTCCGCATATCTTTCCGCCCCATGACGCCTCCTCTGCAGTCCTCACCAACGCGGCGATATTGTCGAATTGTCTGTACACGAAATTGCGCGTCTTCGATCCCGTTATCAAACGGACACTGGTCGCTTCTTACTGCCACCAACAACGATTTTATCTCCACCATGATTCCCCGCCCTACATGATCGATTTCGGAGGGAGTCCATGTACTGTGTCACGCCTCGCGAGCGATCTCGTAGCGGTTGAAATCAGAAATGCCAAAGGGCACGAACTTGCGACCAACACGGCCATGACCGGGATCCAGCGCACGCGACGAGATCCATTCGACGGTGCTACGAAATTTATCCCAAGTCCGCATTACTACTGAGCTCAAGCCTGCTTCCCGCGTGGAACAGGCCATAATACGGCAAGTCCGTCTTTGCTTTCGTCAGCTCTTGTGCCTGATAGGTCCTTCAGACGACGAAATGGACAAATACGAAGAGGCAGACAGCTTGTTTAGCGGTTTCCGTGAGCCGGCAGAGCTCGACGTTGTTTAAAAAGGCCTGTTGTCGCTCAGCGGCTGCCATGGTCAACACTTTTGTCGCAAAGGGCACCATTGTTTCAGATGATACTGGATTTCATCGTGACAGCTGCGGGAACTGATTTTGGAGTGCCATCTTCTCGTCCGGCCTTTGACAAGATTTATACCGTCAATGGAAGTTAGGGCTGGGCGCCCATCACCGATGCGCCGAATGAGCGGCGGCAAAATCGCCCTATGAGATGGTAGTCAGTGTACTGCGCTAGATCGTTATTGCTCATAAAGTGTCTTCAGTCTCGTCTTATATACATACCGGCCATATATCTCTGTACTGAGCTCGAGCAGTAAGTAGCCACGAAGCACCATCCCTTGAGCCTCATTCTGATAAAGTTGAACAAACGCGTGCCTAACCGGGCGGACTTCCTTTCTAGCTCTCTTCCTCGCATAAGATCTGCATCTCGAAGCGCGACACATATGCTGATGGCTATCCAGCAGCTCTTTCATCTCAACTATCATGCCTGCCAGACAGGGCCTCATTATTGTGATTCGCCTGCAATACTCATCCGAAAAGATCGCTCAAATAATGTCAACGGCGGCGTGCGATAAAAAGACGATGGCAGCCGACTTGCGCCGTGACCTGGATGCCCTGAAGCTACCGCATCCTCCACAAGTCAACATTCGCGATCCTACACTTGAGGGGGTCTCTTTCTTCTGGACCACTTTCAGAAATTCGGTATGTTTATGGCGCGCCACATATCATGATGCACGCTCATTGACTCGTCAACAAGCCACTGTACAAAATTGTGACCTTGGTAGTGAGTCGACAGTATACATTGGCGGTGCAGGAAGTCATGAAGGCGCTCGAAATGTGAGCTTTCGTCCATGTTTCGTGTCACCTCTGCTCCGACGTCGACTCTCTGTCTTTAGCAAGCGTATATACGTGTCTGAGGCGTACGTTTCTCTCTCCCTCTCCGGCCCCTGCTCCACCTTGACGGAAATAAACTTGTAGACCACCTTCCACGACAAACGTACCGGGACCACACCGCCCAATCGTTGTCTCAATCAAGACTGGTAAACTTCCGGCCAGTAATGACGCGAACGAAACGGAATATGGTCCTGAGAGGTCTGTTTGTATGGTCTTCTTATGTACTGCTCTACTGAAATACATCCCAGGCCACCTACTAGTAGGCTTGCCCACGAAAGCTTGTAAGTCTAGAGTCTAGACAGTCAGCCAACCTTCGTAAACTAATGATGAGAAGTGGTATGAGCAGATCTCATGCCTTGTCCTCGAAAGCCGCCTCGAGCTCGTACGTTCAGACTGAAACGGCCGAATTCCTCCAGCTTATCACATTGCAGGACGCGACAGCCTAATACTAATCTCAAACGATCGCACGACCAGATGTCGCATTTCTTCCCTGAAAGTATCAACCACGCGAGGAACGGCTCCGACGATATTACGCTGGACTTCTGGGATACACACCATAAGCTGAACAGGGCCTACGAACGCGCCAAAGCCTTGGTGAAGCAGTTGGAGGGGATGGGCATATTCGTGCCGCAAGAATGTTCGGCGAACGGTCAGTCCTCAGCCGTTACGGCACATAGTTCAAGTTGAGTCTTGACAATGGCGGTGTCATAGACCTTCCGCGTCTCATTGCGGAGACAGAGACGGAGCTCATCGCGCAGAGAAAGAATCGGATCGATTTAGAGCGCATTTTGGAGGATGTGTTGAGGGAGTGCAGGTGCCCGACTGTCGTGCCGGGACTGTTGAAGATGGTCTTAGAAGAGGGCAGCGCTAGCGAAGTGAGGGGAGCTATCCGTATTTGAATAAGAGTACAGCTAACTTTTAAATCAGACCTTTCCCCTTTACCGATCCCACCTCCCAGCCAGTTCTTTCGGTTCCCCAGCCAGCACCTCAGCGGTCAGCCCAGCCGCACGAATGAACAAGCTCCCGTCGATGAGCTCCGCGCCACTCAGCTTCGTCTTGCCGACGAGGAACCCAGCAGGCTTGCTTCCATATAGTTTGGCATAATGCGCCAGCGCACGCTGGATCTTGCACAGATGGTCATCGGGGTTCAGGAGCGCGTCCTGCACGACCGGGAACCATGGGTTCGCGGACGTTGAGTCTGGGACGAGCGCCCACATGGGGGGATCGAAGGTTAGGGACGGGCGTGTGGGGCGGGCAGTATCCGCGGCAAAGAACTCCGCGGTGTCCAGGTTGAAGGACCGCGGTCGGCGGGACACCCACCATGCGAGGGAGATGATGAGGTAGCTTCGGAGGAGGACCTTTTGGGAGGGCGGGGTGAGGTAGGCGATGTATGAGGGTAGGAAGAGGGACGATGTCACCAGATGCATACTACGAGGATTCGGCTTAGCCTCGTGAAGAAGCAAGGAGGAAGGAGCTTACAGGAAGAAATCCGCAAAGAAGTCCTTCTCACGCGCGTTGTATCCGGACACGGCGTAGATGAGGCTGTTCATCCACTGCAGCTCTTCCACCTTGTCATGCACAACCGCGAGGTCCAACGGCCATTGGTTAGCATATTCGACTATGGCAGCGGCGTGGTCCGTCATCGTTTCTTTGAAGAAGGCGTCTGACTTTGGGGGCTGAGAAAAGCGAGTGTCGTTGATGATGCTATTCAGGATGTCAAGGACGTGAACCGCATTATTAGGACCATGGCCATGAGAAGCGGGAGATAAGGGCTCGTCCAGGACTAGCGTGGTATCGATCTTTGATGCTAGCGTGTCCACAGCGGGTACGGATTCGAACAACGACGGAGGGAAGAAGTCGGACGCATTTGCGTAGCTTACAGCCGCCTGGGCAAGGCCTGGACGACGTCAACGAGTGCCAGTGGACGGGAAGAAACTCACCTTCGACGACCATGCCTGGAAGGCCCAACTCCAGACCATAGCCAGTGTGGATCATCGGATGCACTAGGCCGCCGAGTAGTCGCGTCAACATGAGGGGCTGTTTGCGCCCATCATCGACGTAGTTCGCACTGCGGGAAAAGACGTATTCCTCGAGGACTTGTCCTACGCCTTTCTCCGCGATCTGAACCGTGTAGAAGTCCATGTACGCGCCGTGGAATCTAAATCAACCCATTTCCAGGTGTGATAAGTAAAGGAACGAACTTGGACCCGAACCCACCTCTCATCACCCAGATGGGCGTCAAAGTTCGTCTCCGTGATACGCTCGGGCGACTTGATGGCTGGCTTCTGCATGCCCATGTCGTGCTTGTACGCGGCCTCGATGAGGGACTTGTTCCCGCCCAAAGCCCATACGGCTAGGACATGATGGGAAATGTGACTGCGGGATCGTTCTGTTCATCAGTGACTTATGCTGAATGGGTGTAAGCCTTCCGAAGCGTACTTGTGAAACCGCTGGTCGTTGAAGAAGGTATGCCACTTCTCGTGGTTGTCTTTCAGCACGGTGAGAAGCACTTTTGTCGATGCTGCATCGGCGCCGGGGAGAGAGGACGGCGCGTGGATAGAGGGAGCGAGGGAAGGGGCCGGGAAGAGTTCGAGAGCATTAGTACTAGTCGACATGGTTCTGGTTCTGGTCCCAATTCGTCTCAGGCTGTCCCTCTTTATGGCCTTGGGGCTTTCAATTGGTGATGTCAGGTGTGAAGCGAACGTTCCGCGAGACGAGGCCAGCTGATGTCTAGTACGCGTAAGTCGATGCCTACCCAGCATGGATAACTTGACTAGAAAGCAGGTCTCAATACAAACAGAGTGGGCATTAACGTACCCGATATTGCCGATGAATGCAGGAGGACAAAACACGATGACGCGCGGACGCCAAGAATACGCGCGTCAGCCAACGATGAGTCATCGATATCATTATGTATCTCAGTCTGTCACTGGTCTGTCACATGAGGCCAATTGCACACGCTGATTGATGTCTGGACCACTGGCAGGAGAGCTACCTCACATTCGGCGACTCTCCCACTGGCATACCTGCCGCGACCGAACAAACCAAGCGACTGGGAATTCGATCCGGTCGGTTAGTACATACCTATCGCATCTTGAGCATATGCGCTAAACGTTTCTAGTCCGACTTCGAGGCCTTGTTCTAGAGGGTGACTCCTGCCATTCCACACGTGAACTTCATAAGCTTAGCACTCATGGCCATCCTGAGCAAAGGAGCCGTTCAAACTTCGACAGCGATAGGAGGAAGAATGAATCGGAGCGCGACGTGAGCTGAGTAGTTGAGTATCCGAGCCCTTGACAGATCAAATGGCAGTGATGATGGACCTCAGGCGCGATATGTAATTCACCCAACACAACTTGAAGAACGACGTAGCTGGGGCTGAGTGTCGCTCTGCAAGCAAATGAAGGCCAGGACCCGGGACAGCATTGTCAACCTGCGTGGCACACGGATATGAAGCTCGGATCTAAGTGTAAGGCCATACTAGCACTCTTCCATACTACTACTAGGCCACTTTGACGACCTATAAAGGGAGGCAAATACTCACTGGTGGATCTTCACTAAAGCCATGTCTTCCACCACAACCCAGTTGCCCTCTGCCAGCTCCTTTCGCGAGGCTGGCTGGCTCCCATCCTCCCGAGACGCGTATGTCAAATGGATGCAGGACCTTCGTTCTGACATTTCCAACGACTGCGCAGTCTTCTATTCTGGAGCGACTCCCGCCAATTTCCTACCCTCTGTGCAGCGTTTCAAGGACTTCATCGAAACGGACAGTGCGGTTTACACAGAGTTCGTTCGCATGTTCGAACAAGTGCAGGAGTCCCCCGATAGTGATTTGATGGTCAGTTATCGTGCTGTTTCAACTTGCGTAGAGATCCTGACGACCGTTTGTAGCCCAAGGACTATGTCGAGCTTGTCACGGCGTACAATACCGTCATGCGCAGGGCACCAAAATTCGACGACCTGGGACCGCCGATGTACATGATCATGTCCCACATCATGGACACCCAAGCAGGCTTTTCCGCGTTCACAAAGGTCAATCTGAACTACCACTACAAGGAGATGTTCAAAAGCTGGTCGCGTTACCTTGCCTCCGCTGAGTCCCGCGCTTCGCTTAACAATGGCCCGGATGGGTGGGTGGGCCAAGCTGCTAGGGAGAAGCTTCTCATAAACTATGGCACGCCGGCCTATCCAAGGACCTTCGAAGAGGTCTTTGTTTGCTCGCCTTCGGAAGACTTCCTGGGATATAACTCCTTTGACGAGTTCTTCGGGCGGCGCTACCGCGAGCCGGATTTTGACCGCCCTACGGGTCCCCTCGACGACTTGCGCCTTGTCAGCGCGCCCTGCGAGTCAACGTTGTTCAAGGTCAGCAGCGGCGTCAACAAGACGGATGACGAGTTCGTCATCAAAGGCGAGTCGTACTCCCTCGTCCACCTGCTCGCGAATGACGAGTCTACCGACTCGTTCGTCGGCGGCACGGTGTTCCAGACGTTCCTCAGCACCATCGACTATCACCGCTGGCACGCGCCCGTGAACGGAATCATCAGACGCATCGTCGAGGTTCCGGGCACGTACTTTGCGCAGGCGCCCTCTCTGATTGGGACTCCCATCCCGGACCCTGGGCCAGACGAGGAAGAGACACCCCCACCGTACCTCCGCTCCCTCGCGTACTTCTCCCACACCGCAACCAGGATGCTGTTCTTCATCGAGGCAGACAACAGCAACATCGGCCTGATGTGCTTCATCGCCATTGGGATGACGGAAATATCGACTTGTGAGGCGACGGTGACGGAGAACCAGCACGTGCAGCGTGGCGACGAGCTGGGGGTGTTCCATTTTGGCGGATCGTCGTCTGCGATGGTCTTCAACAAGGGCTCTAACATCCAGTTTGACGGGAAATACAATCAGGCAGGGGCCCATGTCCAGATCAACAGTGTTGTTGCAGTAGTTGAAGCTCCCTGAATGCCAGCGTACGTTGATATTTTTCCTCCTTTGTAATTGTACTGTTGTTGAATTGAGAGATGGATCTCTGCGATGCTTTGAATGTCACGGTGGAAATCAGCGGACACTATTAGTATTAGTATGCGTTGTCAAAGATATCTCATCGATGACTCCAGTTTTCTGGAGAATCCCGGTAAGCTGCGATGTCCACAGCCGCGTACAGACACCACATATCAAGCTCACGAGGTCGGGGTCGGTACCAAATTAAAACCGGTTTGGTACCAACTCGGGACTCGGGAGGTTTCGTCGAGTCTCGACCGACGACCGTCGACTTTATTGCGCCACCCGTACAAGTTGCCAATGACAAAAGGTGCTGTGACACCATTTCGGTTACAGTGGGGACACCCAGGATTGAACTGGGGACCTCTATTCGTGCGGGTCGATCGATCGCGCGCTGGCCCCAAGATGTGGTTGATTTCCGTTTCTGACCCGAAACGGTCGCTGCTCGCCGGCCGGTGAAGACGCGTCCGATGTTTTTGGCCTCTTCTTTCCCCAGTGCGGCCACTGTCAGCAGGGCACTCGGTCTCAAGGGAACGCCATTCGGCTAGTACCATAGCAGCTCGCTGCCGCCTCCCACCACCGTCGCCCGCCCGCGAACCGCGCCACTCATCCGCCAAACAAGGCGAGTCGTTTTCGCTTCAGTCTGTTGCTCTCCCAACTGAGCTATGTCCCCGACGACTGGATGGGTCTGTAGCACTTAAACACCTTTCGTCTTCATCAGGAAAAATTCAAATCGTTCTACGAACATCTACGGTCAGGAGTGTGTCAGCCATAGCCTTCTACTGCGCTTTGGTAGGCACACACACCTTCTGTGGTGAGTAACAGTAGGCTTCAAGAGATAATGGACGTATATTGGGAGTCAACATGACTTGAGTCTGGGCCGGGAAAGAAATCAATGTGTTTACAAGTGCGGATTCAGGTATGTAGTACTGTACTGTGTGTCGGAAGGCTGCTCATAGAGTATCGCCGGACTTTTGCCTCTTCTTGACGGTTAGATGGCAGCTGCGAGCGATGTGGGTAATGGGGACAATATGGATGCGAGGCGGATGTGGCTAGGCTGCCGGACAACAATGGCGCGTTTGACGACACAGGATCTTGGCGAGATATCGGAGGAAACCACGCGATATACGCCACAGGATGAGGGCAGTCACTAGTTGAAAGTGATTCTGGCAGCTGAGAGATAGCACATACTTGACCAACGTGCAGTCCTACGTGCAAATCAATGATGAGTGCCACAAGGCGTCAGAGAGACTCAGTCAATCAACTGTATCTGTGGCAACGTAATTCCATAAGCAACAAACAACGCCTACCCTCTCACCCTAATCTTCCACCCCCGCCCCCGCCCCGGGCCTGCAACGAAACCTGTCCACCCCCTCCGAATCCCTCACCCCCACCCATACCCATACCCATACCCTTCTTACTATCAAACACCGGGAACTCGCTAATCCTTAACTTCGTCGACTAATCACAGACAGACATCAGCACAGCACAACAAACACAAGACACAGTATCACGTACCCCATACGGCCTCAGCACCAGCCACACCCTCTCCTCCCCCTCACTGGCACACTCCGGGTTCTACGGCGGGTCACCAGGGAACGTATCCCCCGCGAGGGCCCAGTCAATACGGCACGCGAGGACGCTGATGCTCACCGGGGGGCGGCTGGACTCGAATATCGCGGGGTGGTGGTGGGGTTGGTGCGGGTGTGGCTGGTCCTGGTGAAAGACAGCCGTGCGGGGATCGATGGCGTACCGCCACTCCCCCACGGGCTCCACCGCGCGCGGCTCGTGCGGGTGCGTGGCGAGGATTGTTTCCTCCCGTGGGACTGGGATTGAGGGCGTTAGCGAGGGGGAGGCGGGGGGGGGAGGGAAGGGAGGAGGGAGGGAGGAGGGGGGGACGTACTATCCAACGCATAATTCACACGCCCCCCGATGGATCGCCACGCTCCCGTTTGGCCGGGGCTCTGCCCGCTCCTTCAATAGCCACTCTGACAAGACACAACGACACATACCGACAACCACATCCGACTTGAGGACCATGACGATCCTGTGCGTCCCCGCGCCGACGGGGATACGCAGCATACCCCCGCCCACGGGGATGCGCGGCATAGTACCTTCCTCAATCCCCCGCCCATCGATCGCCACACTCCCTCCAACGACCCACCCCGGCACGCGCACATAATACGCGAACGCCTCCTCCGCGGTGATCGTCGTCTCGAGGTAATCGCTAAATGGGTACGCAGTGCGTACCGAGACTGTTACTCTGTTCCCTTCTTCTTCCAAAGGTTAGGAGGAGGGTAGGACAAAAGAAAGAAAGGCACGCACCCACCATCACCAGTATCGACGCTGAACGGGCCGAGGTACACCTGCACGAGCCGGGGGTGAGGTTGGCGATAAACTTGGGCCAGCCCTGGGGGAAGTTCACCGTGCAGCACCTAAGGGTGTGAATATGAGAACTTGGGACCGAAAAAGAAATGAGGCATACGGGTAATTAGGCTCCAGCCCGAATATGTTCGAGTCCGGACTTCAAGTTCCGTAATCAATCAATCAATGAAGCAGCCATGGGAGGCGTACCCGTCCTCCGGGAATGGATTCTACATACCCATTATCAGGATGGGATGGGATGGGATGGGATGGGACGTACGGCGTCATGTTCTTCGCAGCGACTTGGTTCTGCTGCTGTAGGTATTGGCGGCCCCACATGTCTACATAGGTAAAGTATAACTCAAAGCATGTGAAGTAGGAGAAAGGGACTCGCACCGGAGGTAAGCGTAGCAGGAAGCCACCCTCTCGACGCGGTCTGCGTATTTGAGCTCGCCGGAGATTTGGAAGAGGTACGAGCCGCTTCAGGATTGAATTACAACACACATACACATACACACAGCGGAGGACGCACGAGAACAGCAATTCCTAATCAGATGACGGATTCACTAGGGCAAGTGATCAAGGAGGCGTAGCGTACCACGACGAGGCAGAGCTCCGACCTACGAGACTCAACACGTCAACAACAAAACGAAAACAACACAGAAGATAGAGAACAAAAAACAAACGACTCACCCCCGGTTCGCAGCCAACCCCGCCAGCATCTCATCAGCGCCAAATGCGCCCGAGGGCCGGCCGTGATATGTGAACATGAGGTCCCAGCCTTTGCTTGCCGCCGTCAGGTCTGCGCGTGTGCGTGAGTGTGAGTGGAGAACGAGGAGCAAGGAACAAAGAACGAAGAGCAAGGAACGAAGAACGAAGAACGAAGAGCAAGAACGAAGAACGAAGACCAAACACCAAAGCGACGCACCAGAAACGTTACCCGTAAACCGATACGTCGCGGGGAGCCTTCCGCCATGTTCACGCCGTGCCACCACTTACTCCGTTACTAATTGCTGTGAGGGGAGGGGAAGGGGGGAGGGGGGAGGGAACGCACGAAGAGGGACTCGTTCCGAGTCCATGGGTTGGGACCTAGGTTCTCCACTGCACAAGTTGGCATGACAAGGGTGGAGTTGCTGTACCAGCGACTGTGGGGAAGTACTACATTGACCATAAGCAAGAAGCCGGGAGGTGGTGCACCTTTTCCGAAAAGATGTCCTCCCACGGTGCGCCCGTCCACTTGAGCCTCTGCATCGTGTCCATCAGCAGCTCCTCCTCCTCCTGGCCCCGGGGGTGGTTGTCGTGCAGCCTACAAGGACACATTCGATTCATCCCACTAGCCAGAACACGAGTCAGGGCACTCGCCACGCCTACATGAGGCGGATGGAACAACCGGAGTCCGGACCGCATTCCGAGTGGTTGAATGTGCTTGCCACTTGGTCGCTAGTTCTCCCGATACTTGATATGAAGTCTGCTTTCACTGTTCAGAGCGTCCCAATACTCCTAGCAGTGACCTCCACGTGAAGTCAGGTGCCAAATATCGATGATCCATCGTTCGCTGACGCGCGTATTCTTGGCGTCCGCAGCGTCATCGTGTTTTGTCGTCCTGCATTCATCGGCAATATCGGGTACGTCAATGCCCTTCTTCCTCCACTGCACAGTCTAATATCACTATTGAGTTTTCCCTTCCAGAGTCACATTGATCCATGCTGGGTAGCCGTCGACTTACGCATCAGCTGGCATCCCCTCGCGTGACATTGACATCAAGCCCCAAAGCTATAAAGACTCAGAGGGACAGCCTGAGACGAATCAGAACCATGTCGACTACTACCCTCGAACTTTTCCCAGCTCCGGCCCTGGCTCTCTCTGCCCACGCGCCATCTTCTCTCCCCGGCGCCAATGCCGCATCGACAAAGGCGCTGCTCGCCGTCCTGAAGGACAACCACGAGAAGTGGCATACCTTCTTCAATGACCAGAGGTTCCACAAGTACGCTTTGCTGCTCGGACTTTTAACCATGCAGCATAATTGATAAAGGATCTCGCACCTAGTCACATTTCCCACCACGTCCTAGCCGTATGGGCTTTGGGTGGGAACAAGGCCCTCATCGAGGCCGCGTACAAGCACGACATGGGTATGCAGAAGCCAGCCATCAAGTCACCCGACCGTATCACGGAGACGAACTTTGGCGCCCATCTGGGTGATGAGAGGTGGGTTCATTCGTCCATTGTCACGCGACAAAATGCCTCACAAAAATGGGGCTAGATTCCACGGCGCGTATATGGAATTCTACACGGCTCAGATCGCGGAGAAAGGCGTAGGACAAGTCCTCGAGGAATACGTCTTTTCCCACAGTGCGAATTACGTCGATGGGCGCCCTCAGGACAAACAGCCCCTCATGTTGACGCGACTGCTCGGCGGCCTGGTGCATCCGATGATCCACACTGGCTATGGTCTGGAGTTGGGCCTCCCAGGAATGGTCGTCGAAGGTGAGCTCTCCCCGCATGGTATCGTGTAAGAACCACTCGTTGACGTCGTCCTGCCGCTTAGGTCTTGCCCAGGCGGCTGTGAATTACGCCAACTCGTCCGACTTCTTCCCTCCTTCGTTGTTCGAATCCGTACCCGCTGTGGACACGCTAACATCAAAGATTGATACCACGCTAGTCCTAGACGAGCCGTTATCTCCCGCCGGCGAGGAGGCTTCTCATAGCCATGGTTCCGCCAAAGCCGTCCACGTCCTCGACATCCTGAACAGCATCATCAACGATAGGCGCTTTGCCGAGCCCCCAAAGAAAGACACCTTCTTCAAAGAGACGATGACGGACCACGCGGCTGCCATTGTCGAATACGCGAACCAATGGCCGTTGGATCTCGCGGAGCCGCAGGATGTTCATGACAAGGTGGAGGAGCTGCAGTGGATGAACACCCTCATCTACGCCGTGTCCGGATTCAACGCACCTGAGAAGGATTTCTTTGCGGACTTCTTCCTGTGAGCTCCTTCCTCTCGTTCTTGTGCTCCTCAGTCGAATCCTCGTACTAGCATGCATCTTGTGACATCGTCGCTCTTCCTACCTTCATACATCGCCTACCTCACACCGCCCTCCCAAAAGATCCTCCTCCGGAGCTACCTCATCATCTCCCTCGCATGGTGGGTCTCCCGCCGGCCGCGGTCCTTCACCCTGGACAGCGCGAAGTTCTTCGCAGCGGATACCGCCGCGCCAACGCGCCCGTCCTTAACATTTGATCCCCCCATGTGGGCGCTCGTCCCAGAATCAGCATCCGCCAACCCCTGGTTCCCGGTCGTGCAGGACGCGATCCTGAACCCCGATGACCATCTATGCAAAATCCAGCGTGCGCTAGCGCATTATGCTAAGCTGTATGGAAGCAAGCCTGCTGGGTTCCTCGTCGGCAAGACGAAGCTGCCTGGCGCGGAGCTCATTGACGGGAGCTTGTTCATTCGTGCGGCTGGGCTGACCGCCGAGGTGTTGGCCGGGGAACCGAAAGAATTGGCTGGAAGGTGGGATCGGTAAAAGGTCGAGGCCTGGTTCCAAAATTAACCCAATATATGTGAAAGTAACGTCGTCGACAAGTTGTACTCTTATTCAAATTCGGATAGCTCCCCTTACCTCGCTAGCGCTGCCTTCTTCTAGGACCACCTTCAACAGTCCGGATCCCGGTACGACAGTCGGGCACCTGCACTCCCTCAATACATCCTCCATAACCCGCTCTAAATTGATCCGCTTCTTTCTCTGGGTGATGAGCTCCGTCTCTGTATCCGCAAGGAGACGCGGAAGGTCTATAACATCTCCACCATCGTCAAGACTCGATTATGTGCCGTGACGGCTGAGGACTGACCAGTCATCGAACATTCTTGCGGCACGAATATGCCCATCTCCTCCAACTGCTCCTCCAACGTTCGTAGGCCCTGTTCAGCTTATGGCGCGTATCCCAGAATTCCAGCGTAACATCGTCGTTACCGTTCCTCGTAACACCGCTGTCCTTCTCGCGAGCTGGGATAAGATGCTTGGTTGATGCTTTCAGGGAAGAAATGCCGCAACATCTGGTCGTGCGATCGTGTGTGATTACTTATTGGCCTTGTGTCGAATGGGAAGAGGAGCCTGATCTCTCCTGCAGTGTGATGAGCTGAAGGAGTTGGGTCGTTTCAGTCTGAACGTACATGATTGTACCTAATGCAGGTCGCGGTTTCACGCACGGTCGGCGTTGACAATCGTTTGCTCCAAGTTATCATTCAATGTCGAGATTCATTTGTCGTATCATTATCATACTACTGTAACGTGTACGCTGTATTGAAGCAGAATGCTCGCCAGTCCCAGACCTTTGAAGAATGCTAAGTATTAAAGTTGTCAAGAAATTTGAAGGCGAAGATATGCTATTCATGATAATCACCAAGGAATGCGTTAGAGTGTGACATGATTGACTATAGTCTTCAGCGCTCAGCGCTCAGCACCGAGTAGCCTCAAGCTCGTATTCGGATTCTTCTGCAATCGACGCCTCCGCCAGCGCCGCCGATCGGAGGTCCATGCAGCTCCACCTCCGCCCTTTGATGCTCCCTTTTTCCACCTCGTCTTCGATGATGGCCCACAGCTTCTGCATGTCTTCGTCAATTGCCTGCTCCAGCTCTTCGATGCTCATCGGCGACTGCTCTCCAGCACTAGTCGGGGCCTGTTCCGCGATAGTGAGCATTGCGCCAGATGCAGGTGGGTGTGGCGCAGGTCGTGCCGTGATCAACAGAGAGGGTACAGGTTTGCGCCGTACTGCCCGTCGAGCTTTATGCGGGGAAGGGAAAGACATGGAGTCGCGCGGGAACGAAAGACCTCTCGTCGGAAGGGGTGGTAGGTCTTTCGTCGTGGGATCTATGCGAGGAGAACCCTCCTCGGACGTAGACTGGGGCGTATATTCCAAGTTTATCAAGTCAGGGGCAGCATCCTCCTTCTCATAGTCAAGCTCGTGCCCACTGAGGGAGTCGTGATCCAGGTCCATCTTTTCCTCGAGCGATACCTCATATCGAGGTGCATCTTGGGGAAAGACGAGATGTATGGGTACACCGTCCCCTAGCTTTCGCCGCACCCTGTCCATCTTTTGCAACCGCGAGAACGTCGACGCTTCAGGTGGAGGAGAGTTCTCTTCGTCTGAAGAGTCCAGAGCGGAAGAGAAAGAGACGTATTCGGGTGTGGTCGGAGAGCCCGGTATGGACTGCAAACACGGTCGCGATAGATCTAGGAAGGGGCCGGAAGCAGGCCAGGAATCGCCGGAGAGCGCACGACGGGCTCTGATGGACGACTTGGATGGGGAAGATTCGGAGTTGTTGAGGGACGATGAGCGGCATAGGGAGAGGGAAGTGCTGGCCGTAGAAGAACCAGTGGATGGACGGGAGGGGAGGGAAGTGAAACTGCATTCCGACTCGTCTGAGCATATGGATGCTAAGTAGCGTCAGGATTCGGCTACGTGTTATAGACAGGACAGGACGAACCGTTCGATGAATCAATGTCAGAGAAAACCACAGGTACGTGTCCAAAAATCTGCCCGAGTTTCTTAGTCTTCCGGCGCAGCTGCGCACGCTCGCAAGAGTTGAGCGAGTTCATCGTGGAAGGAAGAGACATAAGTATAGACACCATCGCAACAGCAGAGTCGGTATGGGCGGATGTGGGCCTTCAGCGCCCCATCATAGGATATGTACTCCCAGAGAACAAAAAGGCAGGTCGCTCCATTCCAGGTCTTCCTTATCTCCGTAAGCTCTATTGTAAAGCGGCCTACCACCCTCGCGGACGAGGTTGATAACAATAAGCACGAGTATTTGAGGACAAAAAGGCATTTCCGCTTTTGGTCTTGACGTGGGGTTCGCTTCGTTGTTTTCTTCTAGAGTGATTTGTCATGTACGATACACTTCAAGGGATGGATTCGCTTAATGGAAGTGTGATATCGAGCTGAACTGGTGACAAGCGGCTTCCGAGCAAGTCGTCATGTAAATTTAAAAACGCAGAGTTGGAGCTGGAGCTCGTGCAAACGACTAACGGCAGGCCGGGGTTGTGGTGGGTGTTCGTAAGAAACGCTTGAGCAGACAGCTAGCTTAGAGACGACGAGTCCGTCGACTGCAGTCAAGTCAAGAGAAACCAAGGATCGTCGAGGGAAGGAAGTAGGATGCGTATGACGTCCTCGATCAATTCTCTTCACGGTTGACAGTCATCGCCCAAGAGCCGCCAAATGCTCGTCCTTGGCTCTTCCTCTGACTAGACTCACTCTGACTCACTGGGAGGTTCTCAAGCTGCTTCGCTGTATCCTGGTCTTCTGCAATATTTGACTGAAGCAGTATGTAATGTTTAGTGGAGTTATTCATTGTTCCACTCCCGGCACTACTTGGCGACGGCAAGGGCCATTATCGCGTGCCCATTATTGTTGGAAGTACTAGCGGTACGGTCTGACTTTTTCCATAGAGCTGATTTTGAACTCTCTGACGATCCTCTGGAACTGGACAGGTGAAACCAGCGCGTTTTCTCTCCCTAAATCGCGTAACTTTCTTTCCCGAGGTTAGAGTAATCTGGATGCCAAACTCTCTACAGGTCAGGGCGTCCTGGCCTTAGCCCCGAAGTAATGCTATTCTACTAGAGAAGCTCAGAGTATACGTACGTTGTGTGCAGTAACCTAGCAACAGCCTTCATACTCTGAAATCGCGTCTACTTTCGCTGCAGAGGCCGACGACGTATCAAAAACGTATCCGAGCCATTCTTTAGCCAACCGGCGCGCGAGCTCGACTCCAATCACCCGTTGGCCCATACATAATACTTGAGCGTTGTTGCTCAAAACGGCACGCTCTGTCATACAGGTCATTTGGAAGATCTTCATAGGATACGCGTCGAAATGCTCACCAACGGAGAAACTATCATGCGCTGTCACTGCTCTGATACCAGTTACTTTGTTCGCAGAGATTGCAACACCTGGCACAGCGAGTCAGTCAGTGGAAAGATGAGTGGATGAACAGGGACGCACCGAGTCCGGTCCCACAAATTAAAAGCGCCCGGTCCGCTTCACCCGCTGCGACCTTCTTCGCGGCCGCCACAGCTACATGAGGGTACGCTGTCTTCTCGTCCTCCCCAACGCCGACATCAATCACCTCGGCCACACGAGGATCCTTGTCGAGGTCCGCCTTCAGCTGGTTCTTATATTGGATGCCTGCCTCCTAGATAAACAACAAGGTTACTCCCAGTCCGAAACTCAATGGTGCGAGGAAAACGCACATCACATCCGACCACAATGCGCCACTTCAGCGGGGTTGATTCGGGAAAAGACATAATGCCAAGGGGTCAGTGAGCAGAGAGCGGACCATAGCGCCTCTATAAGATGCAACGAAGGAGGGGTCCGGAGACATATAGATCCGATCGGACCAGATTCCTCCCCTCCGCTCGGATGCATTAATCTCCTTCCTTCCCTCCTCCGTGTATAAAAGCCTAAAGTAAAAAGGCATCACGACCCCCAAATTGCTCTCATCTCGAATCATCATGCCATCAAAGAACGTCGTCCTCATCACTGGTGCTGCAGGCTGGTTGGGCGGTCTGGTGCGTCAAACTACCCCGCATTTCCTAATGGGTATTGACCTAGTGTGCAGTTATCCTCCGCACTCATAGCCGACAAGCGAACACCCAATGTCAGCTTCATCCTCGCGGATATCGTCGAGCCCAATACGCCACAAGGCGCCAAGGCCGTGACGATCAAAGCCGACTTGACGAATGCTGATGAGATCGACAAGCTGTTCAACACGGAAGTTGGCGTGCCAGATACCGTGTATTGTCTGCACGGAATCATGTCGCGTGGATCAGAGGATAACTTCGAGCTTGGGCTCAAGGTCAGTCTCCTAATAGCTCTTGGCGCGTAGACGGTGTTAAAGGAGCCATCCCAGGTCAACATCGACTCCATCCGCCTGATGCTTCAAGCTACACGCAAATACGGCGCCAACCTCTCCTCGCCTATAAAGTTCGTCTTCACATCCTCATTAGCCGTGTACGGTGGTCCTCTTGTGAGTCTTGTCCTTTCTTCGACCCGATAATTCCGCCTGACCTAAATTCATCCGAATAGCCGGAAGTAGTTGATTCCTCCACGATCGCCACCCCCGAAGGCGCGTACGGAATGGGCAAGCTCACCTCCGAACTCTTGGTCAACGAATTCTCGCGCCGCGGCTTCGTCGACGGCCGCATCATCCGCCTCCCCACCATCGTCGTCCGTCCAGGTGTCCCTTCCGCCGCCACATCCGCCTTCATCTCAGGTATCATCCGCGAACCCCTCAAGGGCGTCGAAGCGTTGTGCCCCGTCGGAGACTCCATCGACTCGCCAGAGCTCTCCCTCGCTGCATGGCTTGCCTCTCCAGAGACGACAATAAAGAACTTTGTCCAAGCGAAACATGTATCGGCGGACAAGTTCCTCCCGCATACGCGTGTAGTGTGTCTGCCTGGATTCACCGCGACTGTGAGAGACGAGTTGGCGGCGCTGGAGACGGTGGCTGGGAAGGAGGCGTTGGCGTTGGTCAAGTTCAAGGACGACCCGATCAACAGGAGGATCGTCTCATCGTGGCCGTCCAAGTTTGACAACACATATCCGTTGAGCTTGGGCTTCGTTGTCGATGAAGGAGGAATGGTGCCCATCGTGGAGCAGTTCAAGAAGGACATCGCTGCGGGGATTGCATAGTCATGATCCTGTCATTGTTACCATTTATGATTATCATACACTTTATGAGACGGAACTCATGATGTCTGAGATGTTCTCCATACCATAGTACGCGCATCCGACGAAGAGAAGAAGTAAGATGATGCGGTACAGCTCTGCCTTGTATGAACTAGGCCCTTTCGCGCCGGCAATGTCGATTGAGAGAATTTCGCCGGGCTCCAAAGCTGGAAAGAATCAGGAAAATGTTGCAGTGGGCATTGGACACGTACTGAGGTCACCGGCGTTCAAGTATCCCTCCAAGCGAGATTTCTTCGAGCTCGTTCTAGATCAAAGTGAGTTGGGTTTTATATAGAACGCGTTCTACTCACGTTACGACCACAGCGCCCTTTGACTTTGTCCACGCCAGGAGAATTTGGTCAGGCGAAACGTTATACTTTTCGGCCAACTTATTGACTGGCTCATCGACAGGTCCACCAGGTTGAACGACGATGGGACTAGTCATGAATGTCAGCTGATTTTCGCGAAGGCACAAGAACACGTACATGAGCGCACTATACGCCTCGATTACGATGCCCGCCTTCTTGGAGAACTCGATGATAGGAAGTTGCTTCGCGTACACGTATGGATGCAGCTCGATCTGCAAGAGACGTGAGCCTTGTTTCCTGGCTGATTCAAGAGACTCGCCTGGTTCGCAACGGGTTTGATCTTACTGGACGCCAAGAGGATAGCGAGGTCCTGGACCTGAAAGTTGCTCACACCGATGCTCTTGACAAGACCTTGTTCAACCAAGGCCTCCAGCTCCTTCCACGCCGTCGGGATGTCAGGCTGTGCTAGCCGTGGGTGATGGATGAGGTACAGGTCGACATAAGCGATCCCCAGCTGCAGAGCTTTAGTTACACGGCCTACTCGGACAATCAATCACACTTACGTTGTTCAGACTATCTTTAATGGACGTTTTGATGTCTGCACCATTCAATCCAGAGTACTTCGTTGTAACAAAGATATCCTCGCGCGCCAAACCACTTTCGCGTATGGCAATACCCGCCTCGGTTTCGTTTCGGTAGGCTTGGGCCGTGTCGACGTGGGAGAAGCCGACAGAAATAGCCTGGTCGACCTGAGATATCGTACCCTCGCCGTTGCCAAGTTTCCAAGTCCCAAAGGCAAGGGAGGGAATCTTGCGACCTGCAAGCACTGCAATGAGAGGCGAAATGACAGGAGAGAACCTTGGTGCGCGTACCATCGTTGAGCTGAATCGTTTCCCAAGGCATGGTGGTGGTGGTTGAAGATCAAGGAAGGCTGGGCGTTATCAACACGCGGGCCTGGCACATACTGTATGGCATGACATACCCAAATTCGCGATCATATTGAATTATATTGCGATATAGCGCGTTCTAATGCCGGCATGGCAGGCAGAAGTAAGGGCGGTGGGACTCATTGTGGAGAGCACCGACACAGCGCGGGAGGGTGAATCGGTAGACATGACGGGAAGAGTAAGAAAGCCGAATTGGATTTTCCCGCCATCGTCGGGTATTCCTAAACAGTACGATAGCCACGTGGGGGAGGCGGCCCGCTGTTTCCCGCCTCCCGCTTGGACCTTGTTGGGTCTCATTGAAAAAAGGGGATCTGAAAACTTTTGTATGACCAGGACCACCGTCATCCTGCACAAATAATTCAAACGTCCGACCCGCCGCTAGCTACACCACGTCGTATACAGCGCCGCCAAGGCATGTCGCAGCCTGTGTGCAATCTCGAACCCAATGAGAGCGACATTGTTGCTGATTTGAAAACTACTAGGCTATTCGGCGAAGCAATATTGTTATGTACCGAATGAAGTAACAGCCACAAAGGAACATTGAACTTGAGATAAATTCTAATATGAGGGTGCACGAATACAAGCATTCACGTTCACGCCGAGCGCACGAAATATATTTTAGATGTGTGCCGCAAAGAATTCAGCTAGAGTTTTGACATCAGTACACACACGTGTAAGGTCGGAAGATGGCTCACATAAAGACAGTGCCGACCGCTTGTACGTCCTTTCAAGCGTTGTGTAATTGACATATTGAATACCGAAACTGCGAGGAAGATCAACACCAAGAAAACGGCGCAACGTAAGCTGTCATACCGAACGCTTAAACCACTAGACCACTCTGAGTTGTCGACCATCGCTAGACAACACACGATTAGATGACCATCGTACGATGCTTGCAAGTGGACGGACTTACCCCAAGCAAAAGCCCCCGCCAAGGGCACCTTGTCTTCGTGGATCGATAAAAGCATTTCACCCAGGTATGTCATGAAATAATCTTCACAGATCCAATCAACAGCCTGCGGCTTCAATGGAAACAGAACGTACTCGTCCTCGCAACGTCTTCCTTGACGCGAAATAGATCGGTCAGTTCATTCTCAAAGGGCTCCGTAAAACCAAATTCCGACGCATACTGCCAATCATGAGGTCGGTGTTTACCGAGAGGAGAAGAGGCTTACAATTTTGTTCGAAGGCCACCTCTTGTGAACCCCAGACATCAAGGACCGGAACGCCACCGGTGTAGCCTGCAACCATGTCGACAATGGGTCTGCAGAAACACCCGCTGCCCACCCGTACCCTGAATCGTAGGGTACAGGCTCATTACACACAGGCCACAATGGGTCAGAGGTATTCGCCACACATGCTTCGATCCCATCAGGCGGCGCGCGAATGTACTGAGAGCGGTACGGGTCGATAGCGAAGAAGTCCGCTGAACCGAGGATGTCGGCCGATTCCTCGGCGGTGAGGCGAGGCAAATAGGACGGCGGCAATGTATCTTTGACAATCTGTGGCCAGTCGCCTGTTGTGTAAACTGGATCGGAGAAGATGCCAATTTGGAAGGCGGCGTGGCGTTCGACGGCTTCTGCATCTTCAGTGGAGTTGCTTCTCCACGGGGAACCGCTGGTGCCACCGAATTGTCTCTCAATGATAGACATGCATGTGAAGAGCAGGTGCCTACATGTAATCGTCATTCTTGAAGGCAATCTCACCAGAGATGTTCATGGCACGGAATGCTAAGTCCTGTCAGATCGAAGTGTTCCGTGCAGGGAATGGTGAACTACCTTTGACTGCGCCAGCATGGGCTTTCACTGGAGTATCGTTATAAGTACGAATACAAAACCGTCGTGAGAGACGGCAACTTACAAAGATGATATGAACATTGGTAAGGTGCGGTAGAGGTGTTCACTCCAGGCGCGTAGATGCTAGTGATGTCTACAACCAAGATGAGAAACACGCTGGAATAAGGGGACGGGCAGACCAACTGAAGGGATACGAAGCAACCTGGCCACAGAAGACCCGAGGTTCATTGAACGTGTACCTAAAGGATCACCGTCAAAGGGTTTGACAAACAGCTTGGAATAAGTTCACACCAAGTCTTCACGCGACCATTGTACTCCTTGAAGACCGTCTTGGCGTAGCTAAGAGGAAGCATGATGAGCCAAAGTTCTGAGACTTGAGAAACTGGCAAAGGCTTACTTGACGAAATCATCTACAATCTCGGGACTAGTGAATCCCCCGTAGTAAGCCTGAAGAGCGAGTGGCGTATCCCAGTGGACTGTGGACGCATAAATGATGCAGCTTCTCTCCAGCAGGACGATGCTCACAGAGAGTCACTACTGGTTCAATACCACGAGCAATGTGGTAATCAATAACTGAACGTCAGAATGAGCATCGAAATGGCAAGCAGTTACAAAGATATCTAAACCATCGGAATAATGATCCAGACCCGCTTGATTAACTGGTGAATCAGCTGCGCCGAAAGGGAAGATCCTCGACCACGAAATTCTATGCAAGTACACGAAGTCAGCTTGCGATGACAGAACCGGAGAAGCTGTCGTCGACTTACGAGAGTGAATGCGCCGTTACGCCAAGGGCCGCGATCCGCTCTGCGTCTTCCTTGTATAAGAAGTAATGCAAATCAGTTATATCACCTGCATGGCAGGTCTGGTCAACAACACGATGATGATGATGATAAGCAACGATACCAGTAGTGTTGTCGAAGATCGCATTCGGCTGCCGTCCAGCCCAATCCCACATAGTCGGTCCTTTTCCATCCGTCTTCGCGGCGCCTTCTACCTGGTATGCAGCTGTAGCGACGCCGAACAGGAATCCATCAGGGAACTTGAGGTGTGGGAGGACGTCTTTGGGAGCTGGGGCGTAGAACGCGGGGTACAAAGGCGGAGGAGGCGTGGGCAGAGAAATTGGTGCGGACGGAACGCGTGTGGTGGTGAAGGGTGGAGGTTCTACCGGTCCGACCTATGGAGGTCACAAGAGGGGTGTTATAGCATCATAATCGAAACTTACGATATCCCAAAGAGCCTCGAGGCCTTCGGGTGTGTAGTCACGGTCAATCGAGCCGGCTGGAGGGAAGGGACCAGCGGAAGTGGGTACCGCGGTCACGGTAGAGGTTACAGAAACAGAGCTTGTGGCAATGGTGGTTGAGATCGAAGAAAGGGTCGAGCTTGCGCCTGTGGACAGCGTGCTGGAACTTTGGACAAAGGCGGTCGAAGCGGATAGGAGCAACGAGAGGAAATGCATGGCTCTGAGCTTCGCCTGAGCTGATACGACGTCTAGCCCATCTTTTATATGCATATGCAGAATAGAAACGATCATGAGACCAGTGACTTCGCAATGGAACCGGTCCAGCACCAGGTGTGGTCCCAACAACCGAAGAAAGGCCGCTCCTCTGACGTGAACCTACGTACTGTATTGAACAGTGAGTGAAACATGAAAGATAGGATCACAGAGTTATAGTTGCATATATATTGTTCATTGTTCAAATACACATTTCCTCTCCTCCCATTTCCTAGATCACATCGCGTCGAATACATCTAAACACGTAGATTCTCCGCCAGCGCATCAATCAAGCCCTTCAATCGGGACGCCTCATACTGCGCCAGCGTAGCATTCTTCTCAATCGTAATGGCCTCAGTCAACGCAGGCAGCGTCGTAGCTCCATAACCTATCACAACCATATCAGCGTCCCAACTTATACGAAGCTTGTCAGAACTGGACATACCAAGCCACTTTCCAGGCGCCACACCCAAGTGCTTATACCACTCCCGCTCAGGGATACCCTCTTCGGAGATAAAACCCCGCTCAAAGGAGATGAGCTTCTTGTTCACAGCGCGAACGCGCTTCACTGCCTTGCCCAGCTCGTGGAACGGAAGCTTCGGCGCGCGGCGCGTACCCGCCTTCGAGCACCCGCGCAGGGGACGGTCGAAGCCTGCCTGAAGGGCAATACCATAAAGGGCATCCATACTGAGCTCCTCCAAGCCCTGCTCCTGCTGCCACGCAGCGAAGCGCCCAATCTGGCCGGCCCTGTCGCCGATACGCCTTTCGTGCTGAAGAGAATGCGACTGGCAGGGCTTTCCGAGCTTGGCCTGGATCTTGCAAAACGCCTTCCTCAGCTTGTGCTTGATCTTCCTGAGCTTGGATCCCGTCTTCTTCCATTTCTTGACGATTTCGACGAGCTCCTTCTCTGCGACGTATTTCTCGTAGTCGAGAGCTTGGCTGACGGTCTGCAAGACGTGGATAGACTCGCGTAGTGAGGTGAAGTCGACGTCTAGTGTCTTGATTCCTTCGAGCTTCTCAACACTAAGAGGTTGCATGTGAGTTACGATCAACCATCGTAATGCCGATACCGCTTACACGTCAAGGTAGCCCTCAATCTCGAGCGAATAGAAGGTGGTGTTGAAAGGCAGAACAAGGTCGCCAGTGAGACGTAGAATTTGGAGGCCCAGGTGCTTGGCAACAGCAACCTACAGTGAAGCAATGGTCAGATCTTCGAGACGTGTTACAATGGAGGGGTTCACTTACATGTCGATGGAAACCCGGATCACCATACTTCTCCATCCAGTATTCCGAGTCATAGACGGAATGATAGTGGTAGACCGAATCAGTCGGCGTGCTATAGAAGCTTCCGTCCGAGCTAGCAACCTATATCCGACGTCAACATCAACCTTCGACTCAAGACGGCAGTATTGGACATACACCAATACGTTGCAAGAAGACCGTGAAGTCACTGCCAGAGCCCATGACGCCAATCTCTGGGGCAGACGAAGCAGCAGCAGTAACCATGGCCATGGAGTCTTCGTCGAATACGACACGGCCGTCTTCGCGCGCACCAGTGAAGGGCCCCTGGTCCGACCGAGCATCCCAGAGCGTGCGGCCGGGATCAGTCGGATGAGGGATCTCCTGGGCCGTCTGCTTGATGAAGTGCGCCAATAGAGGCGACGCAGCCGCACCCCAGCCGGATCCGCCACCGGAAGAGTCTGAGTGACAGTCAGAAACGGTGAATGGGTGGTGGGGTGGGATGACCGACCAAGGTTGAGGTAGGCAACGACGTGCTTGTCAATCCATTCAGCAAAGTCTTCACCCCACTCGGTGCTACCAATGAGACCATACTGGGAAGGCGTCAGTAGACGCTTAGCATTAGTCGTATGGTTGAGGCATACCTCTTCGGCATCCCAACTGGCCAAGACAATTGTACGGAGTGGCTTCCAGCCTTTCCTCATGAGGACACCAAGACCTCGAATCGTCTCCGAAAGAGTAGCGGTTCCGCTGGTTGGGTCCGAGGCACCCATGACCTTGCGAGACAGTCTTCAGCACGTCGTTCGGACGTCGGTATAAACAATTCACATACCCATGCTACAAAGAGCATGAGTAAAACATCGTTCGAATTAGTATAAACGGTACTCACCATCACGGTGGTTCCCAATGACAAGCACTTCGTCAGTGATGTATCCAGGAATGACCGCCATAGTGTTCCAGATAGGCATAACCCTCGTGTCGACTATCACGACTGAATCAGTCACCCAAACTCGAATGCGAGCGTATCAATACCTTTGTTGACTAACCGGACGGTCCCGCTGTGCTCAGCAAGTTCCAAAAGTTTCGCAGCATTCGAAGAGGAGAATGGCAAACTAGGGATAGAGGGGATGTTCTGTCCATCAGTACGGGTGGCATTCTCGTATGCAGGATATCCAGGCGTGGTCGGGTCTCCGGGGTACATGCTGATGAATTGGACACTTCCACGCTGGACGGAGGTCGGGCTACGGGCTGGTCCATATGGATATCTGGTAGTCCTATGAGAAAAGAAACGTAGTACTTAGAAACGAAAATCTTACGGCTTGTAGCCATTTTCCTCCGTGACCAAGCCGTCGTCGCGAAGATCGCTGTAGATGAGGATACCAACAGCGCCAACTTCTTGAGCACCTTTGACCTAACAAAGGTTCAGATACAGAATGAGAGCAAAGTGGGAATATATACCTTGAGACCACGGAAGTTTGCACCGTAACGCGCGAGGATGATAGTCCCAGTCAAGTTGACACCTATGACAGTGTTAATTGCGAGTTTCAGGATAGAGAATGCGTGCGTACCTTTCTCAAGAAGAGCATCGTAGTCCTTGAAGTCGATGAGGTGGAGTCTCACGCGGAATGGAGAGAAGACTCTACCTCTTTCAGACCGTAGTTGGCATACACGAGCTGTAACGTGTGGTGTCAAAGCGAGTAGACACCGCATGGAAGAAAATATACCTTGCCGGTGACATCGCCTTCCTTGGACAAACCGTGGAAAGTAGGCACGAAATCATAGTACTCTCCGGCTTCCGGGTCAGTGCCGTCGGTGTGCTCCGTCAAGTCTGCGTCCCAGATGACATGGCCCTCGTCATCCAGAACCTGGACAGCGCGATCTAGAGGCGTGTTCATAACGGGGTAGTACTGGTCGATCCACGCCTGCGGAGTGTGCGTGTGGGGGATGGATAGTGTCGCCTTCTGGGACTCGGGCGAGCCAGCGGGGAAGACGGGCTCGTCTTCAGGCGGCGGAATGCCGAGCTCGGTCTGGAGGAGGTGGAGAAAGTCGACGGCGGTGGTGAAGTCGTTGGCTGAGCCAGCTGGGTGCGGCTTCGACGTGTAATGACGCGAAGTCTCCAAGCATTGCGTTTCATTGGGCACTGAGCTAAGGAAAGGTCAAGTCAAGTCATATGCACGATGAGATCGCCACGTACAGAAAGACTTCTTCGGCGGCCTTGCCAACCAGAGGCTTGTGTTTCCCATGCCCTTTGTCGCTATCTCCCGGAAGAAGGAGATTTGTTGAGGATCGGAGCAGTATATGGACAGCCAGTCCAACAGCCGTCGCAGCCAGTATCCGTTTCCCTGTGATGCGTCGTCGAGGAGGGGGCACCTGCGCCGTCGCTGGCACCGGTATAGCGCCAGCCTTGCTGGCGTATGCTTTCTCGTCCATGGTGGTTGATGAGAAAGCGTCCATGCTGCGCTCATGCGTAATTATAATAATCTTGCCGCATTGAACTGCCTATCTGCCGCCCGACCCTGATCCGGCGTCCGCCCTTGGTCCGCCGCTTGATCGCGCCTGCTACTGTCATTATTGCTCCATATTCGCCGACTGTGGCGCACTAAACCTAACACTATGATAGATACAGGTATCAAAGACTCCTCCTGTCCTTTCACTATGACCACGGCTCTCTGCAAAACTTGACCCGTATCGCCCAAGGACTCACTCCGTTCTACAATCCGGACCATTTGGACAGAAAAGCAGCCACGCTGTGGCCCAATATGCTGGGGAAAAATATCAATGCGAGAACGATCCTAGTGTCAAGGCCAGCACTCACTCGTGAACGCCCCATGTAGGATGGAAGCTGTTGATCAAACGCTTTAGCGATCCATCTAGCACGCCGAGTAGGCTAAAACTCACTTATTCCACCAAAAGTATGTCGCCTTCGAAACCAGCTTCTCCTCCGCTCCTAGTCCAGTCCACCATCCCGCTTCAACAAATTCCGAGTCAGTAGCTTGCCAACTCCATATCATTTACCGCACTCACCAGTAACGTTCTCAAAACCCAGGACATCCGCATTATCCAACACGACATCGAACAACGCCCTAGTGGGGTGTATCTGTATACTCACGTCCCTCCCCAGCTCAGTCGAGTTCTGCTTGAACGTCGTCATAGCACTATTCAGCTGGTCATTGAAATTGTCGCTCATGTTCGCCTGGAGCGTCCCATTCAGTCCCTGCGCTATAAGACTTGGTGTCCGGCCGATGTTTGGGACTTGCATGATGAGGAAGTTGCGCGCGCCGGCGTCTGATGAGATAAGAGGTCAATATCATTCCAAGTGGAAGGATGATCTATGGCACTACTTACCACGCAAGAGAGCAAGGCGCTCATAATACGACGCAATGACAAGTGCGTTGGTTGCTTCTGGCGTCGAATTCGTCCAGGCGAATGACTTGCCGACGTCGTTGATTCCTGCTGGATGTTAGCGACCAATGGCGGAGCAATGCAGCGTGTACCGAAGAACGACACAAACAGCGCATTTTCTGCACTCCAGCTCGCTAGCGTCCCGTTATCAGCGTAGTACGCGAGGAACTCGTTCACTTGATCCTTGAACGACCTAGTCGCGCTGTAGGTCTGCGCTACAAGTGATTCGTCTGTCACTGCGCCACCGTACCTGGGCGCGGTTCGGGGTCAGTAGTACGCCTCTCGAGCTTGGAGTCCTTACGCGAAGTTGTACAGATTTACGGTGCTGACGTTGTAAGTCTCCGCAACGAACTCGACCCACATGCGTCCTCCAGCCGTAGTCTGCACGAAGTTAAACAAACGTATCAAACACGAAAACTGTACTTACAGCAGCGTCATTCGGCACACTGAGCACCCCATCGACGAGTCTGGAATATGTATCCGTGTAAGAGTCGCCGAACGAAAATATGTTGGTGATGTTGGGCCAAAAGAATTCGTCCGCCTTGGCTAACGCTGCAAGCGTCAAAATCAATAAAGCACATGCATGAGTTGTGGCCATCTTCAGGTGTCTATCATCGGAGACATCTGCAGCCTTCACTTTATGAAGAGGAACACCGGTCTTATGACGAACACGGACGGTCCGTCAGAGGCAGGTGCTCCTCCCCATATGTCGTCGGACCGTTGTCGGAAGGAGCAATTCAGCAAAGAGCCCAACCAAACACGTACAGTGAAACGAATGCAGACATCGATTGTAAGGCAAAACGAAAAAGAACAGATCATAGTGATATAGTACAGATGGCAGGTACTTTACAGAAAGCAAAATCAAAAACCCTCCAACACGATATGCTTTTGAGAAAGGACTTTTTCTTCCCGTCTCTTCGCCGTGTCACATACGCAACCTGTGAGCACGATTAGCGTGTTTCCAAACTATGTTTAATCCGGTAGACTCCATAAGAAGGATTTCCCTGTCTCTTCGCCGTGACACATGCTCTCCCTACACAAGCCATCAGCACGATTGCAACCAATACTGTACCCGGCGATCCGACCAACTCACCCAAGGAAGTTCAACGCCGTCACAGCAGGCGCGCGCCCCATCGCCCGCACTTTCATGCTTCGGATCGTCACAAATTCCCACTGGGCCACTTCGTCTTGAGGAGTCCCGTCCGCTGTCCACGTCCTGAGCACGATCGTCCCATCCGCGGTCCCTGTCGCGAGTACACCCATCTCCGAGTATTCACGCTCGTGGAATGCAAGGGACGTGATCACAGAGTCTGTGTTGTCCAGTGAGGCGATACAGCGTCCGTTGATAGTGTGGAGGTACAATCGCGCTCGCGAACAGGTAGCGATGTAGCCCTAAGAAGAGCGTCGGAGCTTGTTAGAACCTTTGGGGGGGTGAAACCAGCTGAGAGGCCACGTACCGTGCTCTCATTGATGGCGACCAAGGTCACAGGCGACGGCTTTCCATGCTGGTCATGATGCCATATAGACCGCACATACACTCCACGATTCAAGTCCCACAACGCCGCACTCCCGTCCTCCGACCCACTAACGATGATAGACCATGGACGTGACACTGCAAGACAAACCACTGGCCCTTGGTGTATCCGCATCATATTCGCCAACGACAGGCGCGGCGTCCCGCCACGCGAAATCTTCCAGATCCGCACCGTGAAGTCGTCCGAGCCTGTCACTAAGAAGTTGACATCCGCAAACGTAGCACAACGACACGATGTTCCTTCGATGACCTGCACGATCTTCTGGTCGACCAACACGCGTAGTTCGCCGCCGCCGCCGGTCCCCCACTCAATCTGCTCATGCGGGCGCGAGGGCATGTAGAGGATGCCTGAAGGACAGGGGATGATTTTCTCCCCAATCATGTCGAGGCTCAATTCGCGTACTGGTACTGTTGAACCGAGATCTATGGCGAACATTGAGCTGCGTAAGTTTGAAGGGCTAACCCATGATACGCACCTCGTAAGCAGCGGCTTGCTTGTAGGAGTAGATGTGCATCTTCCGGAATTCCATGAAGTGTCCCAAGCGGAAGAGTGTGACAGCCATGATTGAACCGTTGTGGATGAGGTAGTTCGAATAACTTTCGAGGTGTTTGGCCAACTGCATACGTATCAGTAGGATGGACACCAAAGAGAGAAAGATCAGGTACAGTTATGAATGATACCAACAGTCGCCTCCTTCTCGAGTTGATCTGTAATGGAGTCCAAATCTAGTCCGACGATGAGTTGTCACTTCGAATACCAGAAACGCGAAGGTACCAATAGATCCTTCGTAGGACAGTGGATGGAAGCAATTCAACGAATTCGCGTCTCGTTGTTTGCAACCCCAGATGAGGTCAATCCACTCCGCCAAACGTTCGCTGGCGTACGAGCTCTCGAGCGCCTAGACGAGGTCTATAGATTGAGAGGAGCATAAGGCTTCAAGAAAGCTCACCTTTCGGTTCATAGTTATGAACAACAGAGGATCCTTCCTCGCCCAGGGCGGAAGCTTGACGTGGTGAATCTTCTCCCCGGAAGTCTGCTGTACACCGAAGTCAAGATTTCGAGTGTTCTCTAGGAACCTGTCATGCGAATGAGATCCTGACACTGCCAAGGAGAGATATAACCTACTCAGGACAGGTGTAAAACTCTGGAATCAGCTCCCGAACATCTCCTCTGATGTCCCGAGCGGCCGAATCATAAGCACGAGCGATGTTGCTAGCTTCGACATCAGTACGAGGCCGTTCAGTAAGAGCATCCTTTCACACCTGAACAATCGATCCGGCAGGTCCCAATCTCCACCTTGCAATGTCTTGAACATGTTTGTAAACGGCGCCAGCCGTATCAAAAAGTGGCACACGATCATAGAAGAGCTGAAGTGGGTTCCATAGTGGAAAGGATTCTCGTCGACACTCTGGAGGCTTTCATATCGCACTTTTGCCGCCTCTTGACGAGCTTCGGTCAGAGCACCCATGGGCTTCGAGAGGCTGACAGACTTATCAACATCGAACTTGAACTACGGACAAACGAAGACCGGCTCACTCTCGATACGTGGCAGGGTTGTTCAAGTCGAGAATCTCCGAGGTGTAGTCCTGAACGATCCAAGCTAATGACCAAGTCAGCCGTAGCAAAGGAGTGACGCGAAACTGTACTGACGAAAGACCGGATACTGAGTCGCATCACTTGGTGTGCGGCCAGATATCTGATTGAGGATGCTCAAGTACGTGAACTATGAAGATGTCAGTTGGTGAAAATAACACCATTAAATACGCATACGTTGCTTATCTCCCGAGCCTGCCACTTCCTTTGCGCAGTCGCCAGCTCATCCGCACGGAAGCCGGACAGAACCATCGCGCCGACCTTGCCCAGTAGTGGAGTCTTGAGAATACCAGGCGTAGGTGGGGCGTTGGTCGAATTGTTGATCATCGTCGTTAACCGCTGATCCATGTCCAGCCGTTTCTTCTTGTCCAGAAATACGATGAGAAGAGAACGGCTGTCCTTGAAGTAGATCTCTAAGCTGTGTTATTGTCAGTGTCCTGGAGTCATCATCGGTGTGAGGAACATACGCAACATCGCGAAAGAGGAAAGTCTTTCGACTGAAGGTCTCGACTTGAGGATGCGCCCTAGATGAAGCATGAGTGACGGCAAGCTTCAAGTGGTGCCCTGCATACCATCGCTGGGCCTTCTGTGGTCCATCTAGTTCAACAATACTTCCAGGAACAAAGAGTAATCGCTTCGGCGCATCATGGGCGTCAATGACCTCTCCATCGTCATCCTCAACAAGTCCATCAAGCATGTATAAGTGAGTCTTCCCGATGATAAGAAGGCCAGCTAACTCCCAGTCAGCAAGGATGTCTAGCAGGCAGGTGAAGAACGAACGAGAAGAGTCAACCCCAGAAATGCGCGCCACAGTTCCAACAGCTTCTATAACATCGCCGGGCTCCAGTTCATGTCGAACGCGACGATGCTTGTCCTCCTTGATATCTTCCGCCAGTTGCCGTTCTGTACATAAATTAGCAAAACAATTCTTCCTAACTAGGATTGTGATGCACCTTCGACTTCAGTAGCCGAAATCTCGTATGATTCAGACCAAGGCGGTACCTCAACCTGAAGCGTCGAAACGTTGTCTGCTTCTGGAAGAGAGACGTCTCGAACATGACTCGTAGATGGATCAAAGCGAGTGAGAACCGGACGCTGAGATTCTGGTTCCAGTTTGTTCCTAGCAAGGCCATATGTCAGTCTCACCAACCGCTCCAGAAGCGCAGAGGGTCGTACCTGATGCGATGGGGACCCTCAGTTTCATCCAGGCGCCATAAACGATTATGCCCATCGGGCCACAATCCTCTCTCGGACGTCAAAGCATGACTCCATTCATACAACCTCGATATCTGCCTCCGATGTTCTCGCCTGTTCAAGTCAGCACATACGCATCAAAGACATCCACGGAAACACTCACAGATCAAGCATGTTCTTCCTCAATCTCTTTCCCTCAGACGTCTTAATAGTCTTGCGCCACTCCTGCATCCGCGTTATGATCTTGATCACAGTCCGCTCGCTGACCTGAATGCTGAATCTCGCAGACGCGAATCTCTCCCGCAAGTTACGAGTGTCTGCGAGCAACTCCGCGCTGATGACCGTCTTCTCCGCTGATGGGTTGAGCAGCGTCTCCGCGTCCTGCAGAACAGCTTGAATCTGACATCGCGTTAGAACGTCCGACATTTCACCGACAGATTCAATTCAAGTTACCTCATGCTTTTGAGGCCCAGCAACAGCGCCATCCACCGCTAACGAGATGCCCAGATGCGCAATCTTCTCAAGTAGCCTGAGTGTACGCTGATTCACAACCGGTGCCTTAAGCAGCTTGGTGACGAAAGCCCGGTAAGACTCGATGAACAAACGCGTGGTCTGCTGAGACCGAAACACTTGTCGAAAACTCGGGCTAGACGCGTGCAGCTCGATCAACTCTTCGACGAGAAGCTCCATTGTGGACTCTGTCGCCCACGAAAAGTGCGGGAATCCTACAGCAGGCATGTTAGGAACGAACCGGCACTGCCAACCAACCAACTCACCTTCACCCTCATCCGCATCAGACAGGCCGCAATTTTCTCCAACCGAGCGAATCCCCGTCTGGAGGGCACTCAGAATTGTAGGCACAATCTGCGGACACACGATCGAGTTTTCGCTAGTCATCTCCCCTTTGCCATTCCTGTCAACACGCCCCAGAAGGACATCAAACGCAGCTTCGTTGACCAGCGGGTCCCAACATCCCGGCAGCACCGTCTTCAACACGCTCCATCCACTGATGAGTTCGAACTTCCGCGAGAACGATGCAGATGTCCTGATACTGATGGCGATGATTCGAAGGACCTGGGTGGCGACGAATGGTTGGGGCTTATCGCCCATGAGAAGGAGGCATATTCGAGTGACTGGGAGGGCGGTGATGAACTTGTTGTAGAAGGCGGGCACCGAAAGGAGCGAAACAAAGATCTCCAGAACCTGTTCAGCCTTCTGAGGGGCATTGCTCCAATCGATGCGGGATATCACCGAATGAGGGGAGCTAGCCGTGTTGTTAGCTACAGGCACAAAGCCATTAGCCTAAGAACATCGGCGGAGGCTTGAATTGCGCACCTTCTCCATTAACGTTGGCCGCGATGTATGATACCATCGGTTTGATCGTATCGTCCTTCGAGAAGTTCGCCTGAGCGACCGCCTTCAACGCCGCCATTAGGAAGGGGGTAGAAGTGTCATCGAACCACTCCGTCTGCAGAACGAACAAAATCCGTCTGACAAGGCCCAGCTTCGATAAACGCTGTTTCATATTGAATGATTTGTACTTGCTGACTTCCAGAAGGGTCGAAAAGTGCTCAAAGTAGACGCGCTGTATCTCCTTTCGCGTATGAGACCAAAACTCGAAGTCCAAGGCTATCGCTTTGTAGGCGACGACGTTAGTCACGGTCGACTGCCTGGATGTCTGGTCATCAAGTGTATTCAACGAGATAGATAGAACCCTACTCTGGCGAACGGAAGTTGAGGCCCACCGACTCGAACAGCGTTTCGAAGCTCGTCATGTTGATCATCTGAGCTTTTGATCGTAATATGTCTGTCAATATCTCGTAGCCGCCTATCAATCTCGATGAGAACAGAGCCCGCACAATAAGGGGACTGTTTACATACGAAGTCGCTCCATGTCCTCGGAATTCTCCCAGCTGTTCCTTATACAGTCCGTCAAGATACTCAGCGTCCTCGAAATCTCGTGTGGCGTCTATAACGCATCAGTACGCATGACAAAGAAACTTCAATGAGGAATCTCACCTGGGCAAGCTGTAACAACCGCAGCGGTATTGCTGTGCCCCCGATTCTCCACAACGACGAATCCAAACACGCAGCCTTCACCACAAGAATATCACCCTTCACCGCAAACTCCCTTGATGATGTGCTCATCGGTATGCTCGACACCGACCCAGAATCCTTCAGAGGCAGACACGACAGGGAAAACACGATGGAGGAGTTAGATATTCCTGCTCCATCCCGGACGGCTTTCATCAGGGACAAAGATTCAACAGATGAGCCCTTTGACGCGACGGCGGTTAGGAACATGTTCAGCGAGGTCGAAGCCTCGTAGGTGAGGAACTTGATGGGGGATGGGTCTTGGAAGTTTCCTTGATATCGTGGGCCCAGGTGATGAATGAACCGGGGAAGGTCATCGCCTGAAGAACAAGTCAATACATATATACATATGAGCAAAAAAACATGGAGCACGTACCGACTGGGAGAGAAATCAGGCAAGCCGTTGCGATGCACCAGCTCATCTGGGCGTCTTCGTTCTCACTTCCGAGAGCATACTCTGTTGCTGATGCATAGAAGACGGACTTTGGGTACGCCCAAGTTAGCGTATCATTCATGACGCCGTCGATAAAAAGGCCTAGCTAGACTTGAATAAGAAGAATTGCATTGAAAGGCAAACGTACGTATGCTAGGCTGTGAAGCCTTGTGGGGATAGTGCACCAATGTTACATGACACCACCGCATCTTCGGAATATGTGACTTCTCAAAGGACGCGACTGTGTTATGGCCAGAGCTTCGAAGTTCTAGTCTTCCGTCTGGTCGAACGCTAAGCGCGAGTATCAGATTTTTGTCAACGCGTACGGTGAATATCGGATGTGAGGTGTGTTTTGGGAAGTTCTCGATCCACAGCCAGATCTACACAATAGGGACTCAGAAAAGTCAGTTTGGAAAGAGGGTACACTGACAGCAAAGGTAAAGCCAGTAGAGGGAACACCTCTGGCACCGCTATGAACCATGCATAGCTCCGCTGGCGATTCCAGGGAGAAGTGCTCCAGCCAACGCGACTTGGTTGCTGCTCGAACGATTTCTAGAGTCTCCAAATCAAGAGTGTGGTCGTCCGGGCGAATGGTACGCTCGAAAAGACGCCTGGTGTCATTGTTCGATGCTCCTAGCTCAAGCATCCGACGCAGGAGCTTCGTCGCGACGTGCTTCACTTTGTCTGATATGTCTGGGCTGTCACGAAGGTCAAAATACCGCGTCAGCAAAGATGGTACAATGCCCATGCTACTGAGGGTCGCGTGGTTTCGGTGACAGGACGCGCATAGTAGCTCAAAGAGCCTGTATACCCCGAAGAGCATATGGGGATTGTTCTTGGTGAGATGAGGCGCCGAATCCCATAGCAGTCGTATCGCGTCGGGCTGGCAAATCACGACGAGACGGCTCTCAAAAGTTTGAATCCTCGAGTCGACCTGGTCAACAGGTATCGCTCTGATGCTGGTAAATATACCGGATAACGCAAAATCGTTGAGAGACATGGACAGCAGAAACCCGAGCGTGACATCGACAGTGCGTATGTCGCTGATGAGTTCGTGTATCGCGGTGGAAAGCGACTGGAAGCCGACGTTTTCCTGGGGTATTATGAGGCGGGCGTCGGAGGCAATGACAGTGAACCGTACCTTGAAATACTCTGCATTCTCGGCGTGGTCGTGGATCGCGTCTGAGATGATCATAAACACCATTCTAATGGCCTCAGTGACTTCGAGAAGGACCTGTTCCTCTGGCTCCTTAACGGGGCCGTCGGTGCTGACGCGCAGCGTGGACAGCACGCTCATGAGCATGAGGAACCCGTCCAGCTCGCGAAAAACCTCCTTCGTGCGCGCATCTTGCAGCATGATTTTTTGTATCTCTGTGAGGACCTGTCATCGTCAGCGTCGGGCAACACGAAAGAGGATGGGCGCACCTCCGTCTTCTCACGCAGCGTGTCCGCCTCCTTCAAGTTGTCCATCGTGTTCCGCATCAGCTCTATCATCACCTCACGCGCAAAATCCTCCGGCGCGAGCTCCTCGTCGTCAACGGTGGGCACGGGAACATTCTCCTGGCGCGGTGACAGGTCGAAGCGGGCAACGAGTGGGGTCAACAGTGTGCGGAACATGCTGCCTATATCTGTAGCATTGCCGGCGTCGTGTGCGCGGTCGTTTAAGTACTCTCTCCGTCGTTGTCGCCGACGTCGGGAGCGCAATCAGAATGCGTCGATGCTGGTCAAATGCAAGTCGTAACTGGGTAACATGTCCCGACTGTCGGGATAGTCCCAAATTTGGCCAAGTGCATCGGCAACTGCCGCACGAGGGCCAAGGGACATCACTGAGCATATTCTGCTCTCTTTCAGCCCACCATCGCCGCAACACTTGAGCGCAACGCCGGACACAGACGGCGATTCACTACTCAAAAGATGGATAGATCTGTGATCAGCGTACCTCTAATAATGACGTTTGCCGTCGGCCGCATTCTTGAATTCGCCTTGCCAGTACGCCACTCGCGGCCACTGTGATCATCCCATCATCATATCCATCTTCAGGGTACGCGTCTTCACCGAGATAGCCTAGCTTGCTAACATAAAACACTCCGAAGACCTCGAATTGATATTATACGGTCAACGGGTTTGATCAATGTTACGACAACCACACCACCGCTCCTCTTACCCTGTGTGGTTTATTTCCCATGAGGGTTCCTCTCAAGCCGGAACCAGCTCAACGCTTTGTAGTGTCAGGATCTTATTCAATTCTGTATGGTCTCATGATCATCTTTACCCCGACTTGGCCCACTTTACTGTATAAAGGATGGACTAGGACTCGTAGCTTAGGCCAGCTTTCCAAAGCATGTATATCCCCTCGCTGCTCTTAATTGTTTCGGGCGCTTTGGCGCAGAGTCTCAGCACGCTGTCTGCAACCTCGACACTCTCGTCGAGTTCAGTCACCACCGCCGTTGCGAGCTCTACTACTCTGACATCCACTGCTGTACCTACGTCCGCTGGTTCTTTCCCTCCAGCTGGCTCCATCGAGCGCGACTACACGCCAGAAGGTCTCGAGTCTCTTTGGGACCTGGTACGTCTCAAAATTTGCCGCTAGCGCCAGAATATTTACCGAGACTCTTCATAATAGGTCGGACCCGTCGAACCTCCCCCGATCACTACCACACGCGTAGCTGCACCTATCAGCCTGCCCTCACCTCCCCCACCTCTATACCCCTCGTTTTTTGCGCCAGCGCCCCAGGACGTCCTCCCTGACCTCAAATTCCCCGCAGGATTCATTTTCGGCGTCGCTACCGCGGCATACCAGGTCGAAGGCGCGGCGAAGACCGATGGCAAAGGACCAAGCATGTGGGATTGGGCCGGTCGCCAACCGAATGCCATCTACGACAACACCACTGGTTCGTGTTCGTGTTGTTCATGATGGGCGCGTTGTTGACCCACGATTTGCCTTCCCCAGGTGACATCACTGATCTGCAGTACTTCTTATACAAGGAAGATGTAGAACGGATCGCGGCCCTTGGGGTAACGGCGCATTCGTTCTCGTAAGTCGAAGTCTTCTCTCCAATTTTGTCATGTGGAGGTTCATTCTGTATATATAGGATTTCGTGGACGAGGATCTTTCCCTTCGGCGCCTCTGGTTCACCCGTTAACCAAGCTGGTTTGGACCATTATTCAGATGGTTAGTGTGTTTCTTGCTACTGAACTACCATTTACAATTCTCATGCTCACATGCAGTCATCGATTACCACATTGAGCGCGGTATCGAGCCAGTAGTGACCCTCTGTAAGCATCAGTGTTATTCAGACATGCCGTCTTCCTTATTGGTCTCCTCAGTTCACTGGGATACGCCACTTGCGCTCCAGGCGTACTACGGAGGGTTCACAAGCCCGGACGTCGTAGATGATTTTGTCAAGTAAGTTCTGGCTTGAACTTTTACTGCTGTCCACTTACCGTCTTCCGTTTAGTTACGCCAAGACCGTCTTCAAGGCATACAATGGTCGTGTGAAGACTTGGTACGGGCTTATCTTCCAACTTGAATCGTCTAACGTTGAGTCGTCAGGTATACGTTCAATGAACCTCGCGTGTACTGTGGCCAGATCGCTTCGTATCCCTTCAGTTCGTTTCTTGACGTCTCCGTTCACGTAGCACGCTAATCCACTGCATGTAGATGCCACCTATGCGACTGGCGTGAACACCTCCACGGCCCCATACCAATGCTCGTACAATGTCTGTGAGTTGTCTTCTTTCTCGAAGTCCTTCCTCTCCTTCTCACGACAGTACTACTATAGTGAAAGCCCATGCCGGTGCTGTCAAAGGTACATGATCCGAAGCTCATGTTACACTCACCCTAACACGGATCCAGCCTTCCGGGCTATGAACATCTCCGGAGAGATTGCCCTCAAGAATGACGACTACATGTAAGCATATTTACCTCACGCAAACATCCCACGCCCGAACATTATCAACAGTGGTACCCCATGGAGGAGCAACTCGACCGAAGACGCAGCAGCAGCCGAACGCCACGGTGCCTTCCAAATCGGCGCCTTCGCCGACCCCATCTACACAACCGGCGACTGGCCCCAGATCCTCAAAGACACGCTCCCTCCCTCATACCTACCTCGTTTCACCGCAGAAGAGTCCGCCGACATCCTCGGCTCAGCAGACTTCTTCGCCATCGACCCATACCGCTCGCAGTACATCCGCGCACCCCCAGCAGGGATCGAAGCATGTGTGGCGAACTTCTCCGACCCACTGTGGCCGGTGTGCAACGACCCGGTGTTCTACGACTCGGGGTATGGATGGGCATCGGGTGTGTCTGCGGACCCGCTGGCGTCGTGGTTGCAGGCTACGCCTGTCAACTTCCGGACTGAGATGTCCGAGATCCACAAGCGGTGGCCGGCGAAGAAAATTGTGAGTATCGTCTTGTTGTCTTGATGTTTGTGCGACTTACTCACTATGGTTGGCAGTACGTGTCGGAATTTGGCTTCGCAGAGCCATTCGAGAACGAATGGACGGATCTGTATCGCATCAAGGAAGACGTCGCGAGGACAAGTACGTTCATCGCCGACAGGGAGTTCATGTTCCTGACTTTTACCTCGGCGAAGATTATTTCCTGGCATACCTCGGCGAGATGCTGCTGTCGATTCACGAAGACAATGTACCCTTGGCAGGTGCTTTTGCTTGGGGTAAAATTTCTCTCACAACGTCGAATGACTTCTATCCTAATCGTACGTCACTTAGCCATGGTCGACAATGCAGAGTGGGCGGATGGCTTGAGCGCTCGGTGATACATTCAGTCGGCGAGGTGTTTCTCGACGCTGACTTCCACGACAGGTTCGGCATCCAATATGTTAACTACACAACCCTTGAAAGGACATACAAGCGCTCGGCGTTGTCTTTGTGTGAGTCACACCTTCAAGTGGGCAGTAATGGTTGACACTCATATAAAAATTCGTAGCTGACTTCTTTGGTGCACACTTGCAGTAGAAAGTAGAACTGTTATTGGTATCTGTTAGAAGGTGTAGGCTGTCGTTGAGCGTCAGAAATTTTCTAGGCTAGCACAGCTCGAGTAGAATTTCATCTTGTAGTATGTAGTCAATTTGGACGCGTACCGAGAACCGTCTTCGTTCGATGATGTCGATAACTTCTATGCATCCAAGATGTATTCCAGCACGACAAAGAAACTGGCAAATTACCACACGATACACTTTGAATTGAGATGATACATCTGATGATTTCAGCAGTCGGTTTCACTTTCCACAAACTACCCTTCCATCTCCACTGGAATCGTTCTGGGATTCGTTCAATCACTGAATTCCTTCTTTGATTCTAGAACCATTTTCAACAACCCAGGAACAACGGACGGCGCCTTACACTCCCTCAACACGTCCTCCAGAATGAGCTCCATGTTCCGGCGTTCTTTCCTCTGCTGAATGAGTTCCGATTGCGCTTCCGCTAGCAGATGCCGGAGTTCTGAAGAAAAGGTCATCGCGGGGTGTAACAGTTGAAAACAAACTTATGACTTGCCATCGACAGGGCGCTCATCGAGTGGAGCGAACACGCCCATGGCCTCTAGTTCTTTTTCCACCTCTTGTGCGCGCGAATAGGCAGCGTTCAGCTTTCGACGCGTGTCCCAGAACTCGCGGCTGACGTTCCTTTCGCTATTCTCGTCAACAGATCCGTCCTTCCGTGAAGCGATGTCATTGTCTGGAAAGAAATGCGCCATGGGATCGCGTGGTGGAACTCGATGGTTCTTTGCGTGGCGAATGGGGCCTACTTCACGGTCACGATCTGTCCTGAGAATTGAAGGCAATTAGCGCAGGGCGAGTCAAGAGCAGGGACATGGACCAACGCGGCGGCATTAGACGAAGAGTCGCGCCATCTAGAGTTCAACGTTAATTAGGCCTGGGGAAGATATGTATCGATACCATGACCCACGAGCGTCGGTATCTTTCACTGCTAGCAGAGCTATCAGACCTCAGGAGGGGGAACAGTTGAGTCTCGGACTTTGGAGGAAAAGAAGTCCAGCCTACCGTTCCATCCCAAGTTTTGTCGTGGTCTTGCCATACGGTGCTGGAGGTGGGACAGGTGACGGTGCACTGGAAAAGTTTGATGGAGGAAACAATGTCTTGTTGGGTGACTTACGCCTCAGACACCAGAATTTGTTCGCTAACATACTAATGAGGAACGTCAATGAAAGGCGACGAACTCCGTACATGCTCAAATTCATCTTGACCTCTTTTAACGTGGTCTCGTCTTGTCGACTTGCGACCGTAGTGATACAATTGAAAACGGGCTTGAATGTCAGCCTGTCAGCTCAATCGTCGCGTCGCAATTTCCTCCACCATACCGAATTCCTCCAAGTCGTCCAGAAGAAAGACACGCCCTCTTCAGTAGGGTCGCGCACATTGATCTCTGGAGGATGGGGCAACTTCAACAAGTCCAAATCCTTACGCAAACCGAGCATCAGCGCTTTCTTGTCGCGACCAGCAATAGACTTGATCCAGTCAATCTTTGCACGAGAATACCGCAGGCAGACAACAAGGTCAAGATTCTCGTGAGGAGACATAGTGGTGTGAGTCAAAGAGCTGTTGAGCGGCCATAAGTCATATTTGGATTTGTGAAGACCGTGAAAGGAAGAGGCGTGAAAGAGAAGCCTCGGGTCACCGGACATACGGGCCGAATACCGAGCCTGCATATCGTCATCGAAGTATCATCGCACACCGCGTCATCCACACCCACAACTTGTCGACACACTCCCATCACCGACACTCAAACGCGCGAGGCTTCTCGACGTCGCCTCACACAACTTTACGGCCACCAATATCACCCGAGCCACCATCGCCGCCGTCGCCTTGGATGGCACCCGTCGTCGACCTCGTTGTCGTCCTCCGCCCAGTGAAGCAAAATGGGTCATCGAAACCAGCCCTCCACCAGCTCGCGAATTCCGCTGAAGCGCAGTACACGCGGCTTGTCGCCGAGCTCCAGGGCGAAGGCCTGCAGGTGACGGCGCGCAGTGGTGAAGACGTGGGCGAGGTGTTGATCTTCGTCAAGTGTTCAGAAGGCGTGTTGAGGTGAATTCGCCATCCATTGACTTCCTTGTTCTTGCTGATTCTCTGCAGAAAACACTTTATTTCCCGGCCCTCTCCCGCCGAACGCATTCAGCTCGTGCACAACATTGTCACCGGCCTTGGCATCACCCCTCGTTCCGCGGAATGGGACATGGTGGAAACTGTTATGTGTCTGCACGACGCAGACTTCAACAAGAAATGGATCCATACGTACACATCAGGATGGACCTTCAGTGCACCAAACTCCAAGATTGCGGAGCAGTTCGGTGCCCCAGTAGCGCTCTACTTCTCGTTCCTCCGCTCTTACACGGCCATGCTTGCCGTCCCAGCATTCCTTGGCTTGATCGCGTGGTTATCTCCCGTAGGCTACTCGCCCACGTACTCCGTCATTCTCTCTTTGTGGTCGATAGCCTGCGTTGAAGTGTGGCGCGTGCATGATGCTGGAGCATCCACGGAAGAAGCGGATACAGAGACTTCCTTTGCGTGGTGGCGCAAAGACATCCGCCGCGTACTCACATTCCCTCTTCTACTCCTCTCTGCTGTCTTTCTCGTCGCATTCCTCACCTCCATATTTATCTTCGAGGCGTTTGTAACACGACTCTACACTGGTCCTGCGCATCAGGTCGTCGGCCTGGCACCGACACTCGTCTTCGCTGGTCTGGTCCCGCAGTTCATGGCCGCGTTCGGTGTCTTGGCCAAGAAACTGACGAGATGGGAGCTGGGCACTGCGGATGGTGAGGAGTACGAAGAGGAGCGGACAAAAAAGCTCTGGGTGATGAGTGCCCTGGTAGCCTATCTCGGGCTGGCCCTCAGTGCTTTCGTCTACATCCCCTTCGGAGATGGGCTCATGGCCCTCGTTCACGCAAAGATATTGCCGTTCATATCCCTTCACAAGGACGGACACGCATCGGCGATGTTCGCAGCGTCGAGCGGAGCGGTGCAACTGAACTCAAAGCGACTCGAGGAGCAGATGTTCGCCTATACCGTGACGGGCCAGATCACAAATACTTTCGTCGAAGTGGGATTACCCTTCATCATGCGGGCTGTCACCGCCTGGAGGAACGGCAAAAAAGCCTCCGGCTCCTCCACTCCCAAAAAACGCGTCGCATTCGCGTCCGATAGACCTGCGGACGCCCAAGAACGCGAACGGCCCTTCCTCGACCAGGTCAAAGCCGAGGTTGCACTCCCTGCCTACGACCTCTTCGAAGACTACAGCGAGATGGTGACCCAGTTTGGATACGTCGTTGTGTGGAGCGCGATTTGGCCGCTGGCGGGGGTGATGGCGTTTGTAAACAATGTGGTGGAGGTGCGGGGCGATGCTGTGAAGATCGCGGTGCACGCGCGGCGTCCAATCCCGCGGGGGACCGGCAAGGGTGGGTATGGGCGGCCGACGATGGGCGCGTGGCTGGACGCGCTGGGGGCGCTGACGTGGTTCGGGGCTGTGGTCAACGCGGCGCTGGTGTATATGTTCCATCCGTGGAAGGAGGGCCCTACGAGCGGAGAAGTCAAGGCCGAGGGTTTCGCTGCTGATCTCAAGTCTTCTGGGATGCCGGATTACACCAACACTCTTGCGACGATGAAGACTGCGCTCCTAGTGGCGCTCGTGGCTTCGCATGTGTTCTTGCTCGTTAGGCGCCTGATCAGGCATGGTGTGCGGCGGTTGGCGGGCGAAGGGTATCTGCCAGGTGGAAAGTCTTCGCCTTCCCATTTGAAGAAGGACGTTAATGAGGACGAGGTGGAGGAGAAGGACTTCGGAAAGGAGAAGTGGAACAACGAAGATGTCCAGTGGGGGGCGTTCTGGGAGTATGACGAGGGCGTTAGTGAAATCCGGAGGATTGTAAAAGAGGCATGAGGACGATTGAAAGTTTTATGATTACGATGAACTGTGCAATTATGTATCATATTCACGTAGTAGTTTCTCCCTTTCATCTCAAGTAGAATTAAGTACTATGGACTTTGTATAAGTACTATCACAAGCACAAGCAAATCCACAATTTGAATTATGCGCCCTCCTAGGCCGATTGCCAGGAAGCATAGACTTCGTGTTCGTTTGGATCTCCGTGCTCCAACTTGAAGGCCTTGCGCGATTGGTATATGCGACAACGAAATGCGAAGGTCTATAACTTGAACCCACTGTGTAAAGTGGAGCGTAACCTCAGCCGTTGATATCCTGATCCGTCGCCAAATTCGTTGATTGCGAAATCGACACAAACGCGTCAAACAATGCAGGAACGATGAACGGCTCCCGGCACTCCCTGCGAATATCATTCACAATCGCCTCGGACTCTTGTCGCCTGGTACGCTCGATGGCCAATTCAGCTTGGAGGAGGCTTAGCTGGGTTTGCAGCACTATTTTTCGAATTCCGTCAGTACTTGCTATACGAGAAGTACAGTAGAAGAAAGGACATACTAATTTCGTTCGGCGTGGTCCCCATTCGCATATCAGTAGACAGCTGAATATGCCCACACAGCTCTTTCTCCCTCCGCGCCAATTCAACGATTTGTTTCCGAACATGGGCTAGTTCATCGTTCAAGCGTATTCCGTCTTCCGGTCGGTTTATTGGAGGCCCAAAGCGTGATGGCTTAGGTGGTAGAGAAGAGGTCGTCGCTTGGGCACTCGAAAATGCGGGCTACACAACCGGTCAAGAAGCTGCAGGCTAAGTGTACTGGTGAAAGAAACTTACGGAGGCGCTTCTCGAGACCGCAGGGGAACAATCCTAGACCAACCCGTCAGCAAGTTTTTCGTAGAGCCCATGAAATCATGAGGACCATTGGCTCGGAGTGGCGGTCGTCTTCAACGACGATGGCGTCTGCCAACGTCTCGCCAATTCGTGATCTCAGGTCCTGGACGAAAGGACACATAAGCCGACCAGAAGTAGTTTTGTGATTTGATCCTCACCTGTGACGGAGGCGGGATCATCTCTTCCCTTGGCTCTTGCTTCACGAACCTGTTGAAAGGAAACTTCTTCATATTCTTGCGTGGGGCTGCCGCTTTGGCTATCTGGCGCATGAAAGCAGGCTCATCCGTATTCGGTCTAGCGGGATACTATGGGCATCTTTATGAACACGGACGGGGCATTTAAAGCTCACTCTTCTGAAAGCATCATGGTGTTGCTACTCTTAGGTCAGTGGAGACCTGATAACCCAACTATAGACGACGTACATGCACCGCTGAAGCATCTCGTGGACCGTCAGACGCTTGTAGTAGCCAAATGCGCCCGGTGCCAGGTCCGTCCCTTGTATCTTTGCGCGTAAAATCTTCTGTAATGTCTACAACCGAATTTAATCACAACATTCTTTGATGGCCACTTCGAACAATAAGTACTTACACCGCCATTCTTCTGCGCCGGCCACCAAAGCTTGACTACACCTCCCGGTAGGACGTAGATATTAGTCCTTTTCGGCCGCGCAGAGGTCATCCCTAGAGCGCTCAGATCTTCTTCCAGTATCCCTATCGCGTCCTTTGTGAGCCACCCGTTCGCGGTATACACACTTGGTGGGAATAAGGCCATCTTGGCACCCACGTAGGTAACGGTGACGGTGAGTAGGAGGTCGGATGGCATCGCGCGTCGTGGGAGTCGATATCAACCAAGAGTTTTACGACCACGCCAGGTCGTGGTATAGTGTCAAGTCCGAAAAATTACAAATTCCAGATTCCTTACTTACGTATCGCGTCTCTTTCGCGCCAAGAGCGCGTACAGTAACTTTAAGGAGGAGGAGAGCCGAACGCGAGGGGGGAATCCCTCAACTCCCAGGCTGAGACTCAGCTCAACCAGGAGCAGCCGCACCCCTTCCCGCGCCTTCCCTCCCCGTCTACCTAGAGTTCAATTCAGGTAGGATTCCTGGGATATCCTGATACATCTCAGAGAGTACTCTAAGTCTGAAATCATTATTCCATGAATCCTATCCCTTTGGTAAGTACGGACAAAAGCCGGACAAAAGTACGCATTGTTGCTGAGGACCCTTTCTCGACCGAAGGGGACCCTGACGTTAGCGCCTGATATGGCAGGAGGTAGTGTGCGAACATGTGGCTGATGCCATGTTGGTTTCCTTCGATCGCCATTGTTCTTGTGGACTGCTGTGTTTTGTTGACTCACAGGATGGGACAATGGCGCCCTATATATTCAGCGCCGACTTGGTGCTCTTCTACCATCTACTCGGCCACTCACTTTCCGCGATGTCGTCTCCGTCGAACACGTCCGCCGCGGTCAGTGCCGACCCAGACGATTCTCAGCACACTCCACCTCACTCACCAATCCGCCATTCGTCACTTCCGCCCGAGCCCGGCGCTCCCCGTGCCACTAGGATCGCGCGTCCCAACGCCCAGCTGCCCAAAGCCACACCCCAGGCACGGAACGCCGGTGTGCGTGCCAAATGGGACGACACTCAGCCTCTGCCGAAATACCAATGCAAGGACTACGATCCCTACTTATTGGAAGATCTCAAGGACCGTGTCTTCCTCGATTACGACAAGTTTGCGGAGAGGATCTTCCGAGTACCTTTCCCCACCGGGCACATGCCCAAAACACCATTCCGTACCCAGGACGAGCGCGTCAACAATCTTGTTGAAAAGATCTGTCAGGACGCACTCTTCACCAAACACCTCGACGCCTTCCTCACGGTGTGCCGTAAAGTCAAGTCCGTGGAGCACGAGATGTATCCTCTGCATGCGGCACTGTGCAACACGGCACTCGAAATCATCGAGCACGACTATCCCGAATACCCCCCCATTCGCTTCCATCGCAATGACCCCATGTCCCTCCACGGTGGCATTCTCAATATTCGTAACCTCAGTCCCGACCTGGTTGCGGTATTGAAAACAATGTTCCAGTCGTCGAGGAACGCAGAAAATGTCAGCATAAACACCAGTGGTCCAACTGTCCGCATGGCTTGGGCAATGCCGGTGCAAGCGGTGGAAGTCAAAGATACGGACTCTGGGATGTACGATGGGCGTGACTGCCACAGGCTGCTTGATGCTGGTAAATTCATTTGTTTCTTGCCTCTACTATCTCTAACTGTTATGTATAGAAACCGACGTCGATCCTATGACCATCACGGCGCCCGAGCCCTCCCCCAAGCGGAAGCCACTCACCGAGAATCGCCTGCAGAATCCCAACGCCGCGACGAAGTCCTTACCAGGGAAGTTAGGAGAACAGCGAACCACCATTGGTAACGCGCTGCCTACGTTAAAGAGGAAGTCCGACGGGGAACTACCGCCGGCAAAGAGGAAGCATGAGCAGCGTCCGCGTCAGGATCTGCCGACTGTGGATGAAGACAAAGTCCTCACCCTGGTTCCCCAGGACATGTTCAAGCCCCACCTCCAAGCGACGCGTTACGGCTTCGAAGCCCTGTCCGTTCCTGCGTACCGCGAATCTTTCACCATGCAGTTGTTCGATCGCAACCGCATCCAACTTCTTCATTTCAGCCACAACGTCATGCTCACCTCCACCGCTATCGACCTCGAGAAAGACGACGACCTGAAGCGATTCGTCACCACTCTCGTCGGGTTGCATTGCCTGACTCTGCGTCAGCGAGGTATCCTACCGCTTGTCAATGAGGCTGAGAGCGCCCTCAAGAGCTACAAGTTCTCCCTCATGGACGACAAGCTCAAGGACGGCAAACTCAAGGACGGCAAACTCAAGGACCGCAAACTCAAGGACCGCAGAGATGTGCACACCGGTCTCACAATGACGCTTCCTGGGCAACCGGGCGAACGCGACATTGTCATCACACTAGGACGTCTCATTGAACAGGACCCCGGAATCGTTGGCCGCTCGACCTCCGTCTTTCACGGGACCTCGACCGAGTGGCCTGGTCGTAGACTTGCTATCAAGGTCAGCTGGCCTACCAAGAAGCGCCAATCCGAGGCCTTCTTCATCAGGACAGCCACTGACACGGCGGCGAAATGTGCAAAGGATAGCGAACGACATTGGGTCCTCGACCACCTCCCCGATCTTCTCTACTCTCACGACTTTGAGACTGAGCCCGACTCCACGGAAGGACGCATCGCGGAGCTGTTCAAGGACGCAAAATTCGCTGACGATGACGAGTTTGATTACGAAGAGCGCGTTCTTCGAATCACCGTTCAGGAATTGCTCTTCCCCCTTACCACTCTCAAGACCGCCGTAGACGTTCTCCGAGTCTTTGCCCATGTGCTGCAGTGTGAGTCATCTATCTCCGCCGTTCTCTCCAGGCTGATCAGAGCTACAGGTCACCGATGGTTGTACGACTACCCCCGAATCCTCCACCGCGACATCAGCATGGGGAACATCATGTATCGCATCCGTGACGGACGTGTCTGTGGTGTCCTCAACGATTTCGACCTATCCTCCTTGCGTGCCCAGCTTTTGGAAGATCCAACGCCCACATCCCGCCAGCGCACAGGCACCCCGCCTTTCATGGCTATTGATCTTCTTGTGGCTGACATCAATTCGTCGCCAGCACCGCTCTACCGTCACGATCTGGAATCCTTCTTCTACGTCATGTTGGTCCTTGCCTCGAACTACGAAATCTCCTCCCCGAAGCTCAGCACAGGCAAGGAACCGGAGATCCACCCCCGCATGTCAGAGCCTCTTTCTTCTTGGTTTCAGCCCACCATGGATCTCGACGGTTTGGGTAGTAAAAAGGAGAAGTTCTGCGATCAGACTGATTCTCTGAATGCCTACATCTCCGAGTCGTTCAAAGGTCTGATGCCTTGTCTCAAAGCCATCCGGACCTTGTTCCGGGCGGGCTTTCTCGCGCGGCGGACGCATATACATCTCACCGCAACAGCGGCAGACGCTCAGGACCTGGTTGCACCCAGGCGGCAGTCGCGCTTCGCAGTCGAACCAGTCCCGCCCGCCCCTAACGTTGTCCCTCCCTTCGATGACGAGACACTTGGTGGGTTCATCACGTACCAACAGTTCATGCGGACCCTTGAAGAAATTGATGATCTGGATTCCGAATTCAAGTATGTCAAACCCCTCCCATAGGAATGGATGCCCTTACGGCGGATGTTCTTCTGTAGCATACCCATTTTCTGTAGTTTATTCAATCATCTTGTAAGTACTGCGGCTTATGCCCTGCTACTGCACTTACAATGACCATAACGGTTTCCCAATTTTGATTTCAATTTGAAGTATATCCCTATGTAGTGCTGGTGCGCACAACTTGCTGTTGATTGCTAGTTCCACCCTGGACGCCCACGTCAATCGTCATGTGATGGCTTTGGCGTATTGCGACTTCTATCTACAGAAGAATATGGTCATTGGCACACTGGTACGTGATCGAAACTATCGCCAGCTATGACGCATTCCTGCACCCAGCCTGCACCAATCCTCCAGTGAATGCTGTTTGTATAATCTCAAAACCTCTCATTCCTTTCTCCTCCGTACATCACCCAGGACCTACAAGCATGATACACTTATACGAACAAGGTTGAAGGCGCTGCTTCCAGCAAAGCGATTAAGAAGGAGGTGGCGCAGAGACCATGCCAAGCTGGCTTGGACGCTGATCACGGTTTCCAGGCCAAAGACCTCGGCGTCCCACAATCCACAGGGCACGCCCATGGCACTGAACTCTTTCGAGAGGCGCCCTCCATCAATGATGCTCCGAATGAGCCTGAAATGAACTTCGAGGAGGTCAAAATTCCACATTCTGCCGGTACCGATTCCAAAGTCGGCGCAGCAGAGATCACTGGCACCATGAAAATCACTATAGACGCGCCCGTCAGTCAATCCTTCCTTCGCAAGGCTATATCCTCCATGCAGATGCGAACTTTGTTCCTCCAGAGACAAGGGACCATTAGCTGGATTGAAGCCGGAATCACGAGTTGATAGAGGAACGAATCATTGCAAGTGTAGGTTATACAGAGACTCTTCTTAGAGTGAATGGAACAGATATGTAGATTCAATCCCAAAGTGAATACACGATGACAGTGATGTTGGCGTGTAAGGCGACCCTGACGTTGGCGCCCAAAATGGCAGGAGGTCGCATTGACCCCGCTAATTTGCCAATTTGCTCTTGTGGACTGCCGTGTTCTCTTGACTCACATGATAGAACAATGGCTTTTACAGATTTGGCGCCGACTTGGTCCTCTTCTACTATCTACTGAATGACCCAACCTCCGCAATGTCGTCTCCAGTGAACACGCCCGCCGCTACAGATGATTTTTCGCCTTCAATACACTCCGAGTCGCCCATTCAACATTCGTCACTTCCGCCAGAGCTCGGCGCTCCCAACGCCACCAAGATCGCGCTGACTACCGGGCAGATGCTCAATTTTACACCCCAGGCCAGAGACGTTCACCTATACCAATGCATTGAAGACTATGACCCTTACTTGGAGGAAAACCTCGAGGACCGCGTCTTCCTCGATTACGACAGATTCGCGGAGAAAATCCTGCGCGTACCTTTCCCCACCGGCAACCCGTCCAAGGCACCATTTCGTACCGAGAATGAACGCATCAACAAGCTGGTTCAGAGAATCATGCAAAATGAATCATTCATCAGGCACCTTGACGCTTTCCTGACGACGTGCCGTACCGTTGGCAGGGTGGCGGAGCAACTGTACTCTCTGCATGCGGCACTGTGCAACGCGGCACTAGATATCATCGAGCGCGAATATCCTGAATTTCTCCCTATTCGCAGTGATCCCACGACTCTCCACGGCGGCGTCCTGAACATTCGTAACATCAGTCCCGACTTGCTTGCTGTGTTGAAATTCACGGTCGAGTCGTCTGGGATCTCGAAAGATCTCAACATCAACGCCAACGGTCCATTTCTTCCCTTGGCTCGGGCAATGCAGGTGGCCGTGCTATTCAAAGATACGGACTCTGGGATGTACGATGGGCGTGATGGCCACAGGCTGCTTGACTCTGGTAAATAAAATCTCTTATTTGCTTCTACTATCTCACTATTCTATGTACAGAAACCGGCGTCGATCCTATAACCATCACCGCCCCCGAGCCCTCCCCCAAGCGGAAGCCTGTCGCCGAAAATCGCCTGCAGAATCCTGAAGCTGGGACGAAGTCCTTGTCAGAAACTTCAGGAAAACAGCCGACAACCGTCGATAACGCCCTACGTTCGTTGAAGAGGAAGCTGAAGTCCGATGGGGAAATACCGCCGGCGAAGAGGAGGCATGTGCAGCGCCCGCGTCAGATTCTGCCGCCTCTGGATGAGGACAAAGTTCTCACCCTTATTTCCCAAGGCATGTTTGAGCCCCTTCTTCAAGCGATGCGTCACGGCTTTGAAGCCCTGTCCGTTCCTGCGTACCGCGAATCGTTCACTATGCAGTTATTCGATCGCAACCGCATGCAACTCCTCTACTTCAGCCACCACGTTCTGCTCACTTCCACCGCCATCGACCTCGAAAAAAGCGACGACCTGAAGCGATTCGTCGCCACTCTCATTGGGTTGCACTGCCTGACCCCGCGTCAGCAGGGTATCCTGCCAATTGTCGACGAAGTCAAGAGCTTTCTCGAGGGCTACCAGTTTTCTCTTGAGGACGGCGTACTCAAAGACCGCGAAGATAAGCACACCGGTCTCACAATGACGCTTCCTGGACAACCGGGCGAACGCGACATTGTCATCACACTGGGACGTCTCATTGACCAGGACCCCGGAATCGTTGGCCGCTCGACCTCCGTCTTCCACGGGACCTCGACCGAGTGGCCTGGTCGTAGACTTGCTATCAAGGTCAGCTGGCCTACCAAGAAGCGCCAATCCGAGGCCTTCTTCATCAAGACGGCCACTGACACGGCGGCGAAATGCGCAAAGGATGGCGAACGACATTGGGTCCTCGACCACCTCCCCGATCTTCTCTACTCTCACGACTTTGAGACTGAGCCCGACTCCACGGAAGGACGCATCGCGGAGCTGTTCAAGGACGCAAAATTCGCTGACGATGACGAGTTTGATTACGAAGAGCGCGTTCTTCGAATCACCGTTCAGGAATTGCTCTTCCCCCTTACCACTCTCAAGACCGCCGTAGACGTTCTCCGAGTCTTTGCCCATGTGCTGCAGTGTGAGTCATCCATTTCCGCCGTTCTCTCCAGGCTGATCAGAGCTACAGGTCACCGATGGTTGTACGACTACCCCCGAATCCTCCACCGCGACATCAGCATGAGTAACATCATGTATCGCATCCGTAATGGACGTGTCTGTGGTGTTCTCAATGATTTCGACCTATCCTCCTTACGCGCCCAACTTTTGGAAGACTCGACGCCCACATCCCGCCAGCGCACAGGCACCCCGCCTTTCATGGCTATCGATCTTCTTGTGGCTGACATCAATTCGTCGCCAGCACCACTCTACCGTCACGATCTGGAATCCTTCTTCTACGTCATGTTGGTCCTTGCCTCAAACTACGAAATCTCCTCTCCGAAGCTCAGCACAGGCAAGGAACCGGAGATCCACCCCCGCATACCAGAGCCTCTTTCTGCTTGGTTTCAGCCCACCGAGAACCTCCGTGATCTGGGTAACGAAAAGGACCGATTCTGCAATGAGGTCGACGAGAAGGATCCACTGGACAAATACATCTCCGAATCGTTCAGCTGCTTCGCACCTTGGCTTAAAGCTATTCGAATCATGTTTCAGGAGGGCTTTGCCGCGCGACAGAACCATAAACTGCTGGCGCAGAGGGCAAAGACACAAGCAGAGACTGCTCAGCCCCCCAAGCGGCAGGCGACTTTCGGGAGAAAGCACGTCCGGCCCGTACCCATCGTTGTCCCTCCCTTGGATGACGAGACCCTTGGTGGATTCATCACGTACGAAGAATTCATGCAGCCCCTTGATAAGGTCGATGATCTGCCTACCGAAGATTTGAAGTATTTCGACCCCCTCCCGGAGGATGCCCTTCCGACGGATCTTCTTCCGTAACACATTTTCTGTAGCTTACTTATTTGTCTTGTAAGTACGGCGGCCTATGCTACACTTTGAATGACCATAACAAGTTAAGAGGTTAGATGATTAACCTGAAGTATTTCCCTATGAATCTGGTATCGAGGGCTGGTGCGCAAAACCTGCGACACTGGCAGCGAAGTCCCTCTGTTGATTGTTTCCATCCTGGAAGCTCATGCCAATCGTCATGCGCTGGGTTTGGCGTATTGCGAGACCATCTACAAACCATGGCGGTCGTTGGCACTACCTCAAGGTTGCCGAGATCGTTCGATAACCTACTGGTAATTGACGGAGCGAGAATGAGTGTGGGCCATGAGCTCTTCGCATCGCAAAATATTGGATCGTTCGCATTCCATTATGCAAGAAATGAGATACACATTGAGCACTGATAACCTCCGGCACAGACTACCAATCATTCCAAACGATCCGTTGTAATGTCCACAGTCATCCTACATATATACACAAACAAGTCCAGGACGGCGGGAAAAAAGAAAGGCGCGTAACCATCCCTCTTTATCTCATCCAAGGCCTCCTCGCACGCAACCGTTCTCGCCTTCTCCTTCGCCAATTCCATCTTGACCATCCTCAGTCGCACACGCGTCACTGTGCATGTCGCCGCGTGAGCATTTCTGTTATCAATCCCAGACAGACAGGCCTCACAGAAGTCATCTGCTGAGACGGTCATTTCATATTCTCCCGGATCGCAACCCAAGTCCTTCCTCAAGTCTGCTTCCGATACAGAGAGCTCCAGGACGAGTTGACGGATATCGGCCAGTTCTTGTAGGAGATGTGCTTGCTCTTCGCGAGTCCTAATTCTCCCTCGTGCAGGAGAGGCAGAGCGTGATGACCGCGACCCGTCGGAGCAAGATCGATAAGGACTCGGAGACTCTCTGCGCGGCCTTTTCGGGGAGCGAGAACGCGACCGACGCTATGAACAACACGAAATCTTTAGCCCCAATCACAATACAAGAGCGGTAGGCTAACCAAAGGAGAGTCTGAGCGCCTGTGCCGAGATCTGGGCGAGTCCTATAAATTTTGGAGAGGTTGAGGAAAGTTCAGAGAATCGGCGTCAAAGGTAGTGGGCTCACCGGAAGGGAACTTCCCCGTCGCCTGGTTTTCCCCTGATAATGCGATTAGGATAATTGACAACCAGTGTCAACCACGAGTCTCATCTTACCACCGTGACACGTTGAGGCGGCATGAGGCTGGCGCAGTCACGGTCTACGACACTGTCCGAATCTGTGAATCTGTCGGGCTGGTCAATGAATGTTGGATCATGAGAAGGATGCTGCAGCATGTACTCTTCACGCAGATCCAGAGATTTTCTACAAATATCGTCATTATGCTATTCGATGTAAGAAGGAAGGCTTACAAGCCAACCGAAGTCAATTCGTCCTCGTCTATATACGTCGCGCGCCACGTCATCGGCAAGTGCATCTGGACTGAAACTTTGCCTTGTACTTTGACCAGAAGTGTCCGATGCAGGGTCTACATATCACTGAGATGAGGAGTTAGGACTGAGCCTAAATTGACCTAACGTACTGAAAGGTACGTTGAGTCCCACCAAAACTCGATGACCCCTGGCGAGACAACTCGAAAACTCTCCCTTTTCGGGCGTATAAGATCCAAGACTTTTAAATCGTCCAAGAGCATCTCAATGGCCTCGACATAGGTGCACTGGCGTTCAGCCTTTTCACCTTCGTACGTAGCTCGGACTGTCAGTTTCATAACCGTCACCAAGATCTGAGTGCAGAGTTCAGCCCGTTTAGTGTTGTGTTTGGGTTACTGTAACGTACCCGAGAGGCACAGTGGAGGTGGACGTAGTGGTACAAGATGAAAGAGAAATCAAGGCGCCTCTCACGCAGATCACCCAAACTAGGCGACATGCCGGACAGTGATAATCAGTAAGCCGAGACCTGCCGAGTCCCCTTTCAAGGTGACCGCCCGCCATCATCTAGCACCGACGTCGTCTTTCCGCCATCGTTCTAACTTCTAGTTGAGGTAACCTTAGAGTAAGCGAGACTGAAAGAGCGAGCGAATATACCACAGCTAACTACAAATCGATAGGCCGGTTCTGACTTACGTGATTGTTCGGCGGAGTTGCGGCTTTGATGGCTGAGAAACATAACAGGCTGGGATTGAAGCCTGTTAAAACTCTTAAAACCGCCGAGGGCGGTTCGACAGACCTTGACAACCACTCAACGACGGCGAACGTTCAGCCGCCTATCGATTTGTAGTCAGCTGTAACGGCAGGCTATATTCCTGCGAATCTACTCATCTGCGCCCATCACTGCCACTCCAGCAGTGCACTCAATCCTCGCGTCTGCCTTGTGCATTCGAAGCTCCTATTAGTATGGGACGGATTTGAAGAGGTCATCATATCTCTTTGTTCGGAAGAGTTTTGTGGGAGCACCTCAGAACTTAGAAGTCGAGGCACACCACTACAGTATAGGTTTCTGAGAAGTCACTGATATATCATTACTACTGTATTCTCAACCAAGCCCTATCTCGGAAGAATTGCAACACGGACGCTCCTACGTTCATCTTCCTCACATTTGTACTCTCAGTGGTGAAACTGGCCGCAAGTCACGTCCACAATCGCGGAGGAGATCTCATAGACGCCGCTTCCCCTCACGCTCGCCTTCTTCTACTTACCGTTCCCGATCTCCTGCTGTGCTGGACTTGTTGGTTTGCATATGTAGGCTGACTCTTACGGACGCGGCGGTCGTATATTCATATCTCTGCATGCATAAGTGCACCGAACCCGCCCGTTTTGAGTCTGTAAGCAGGTGTCAATATGTACAGGGCTACTGTTGCGACCAACTGAGGAAAGGAAAGGCAGGGACGTTTACATGATTGAAAGGCCTTCGGTTCGGTGAAGAAGGCAAATTACTCGTATTTTGCAATGTGAGTTGGACTGCTGTAGCGCACGGTGTACATGTTAGTAGTAGCTTGCGACATGCTATGCATCGGGTCGAGTCATGTCGATGTTTGGAAGGGACAGAAACAAACTTTAGGCACATCCTGATCTGCTGACAACGATGCTGACGCTGACGTTCATAGCCTTTCGTTCCGGACTGGCTGAGGCTTAGGCAGAGGGGACCGACGGCTCAATGCAAAGAAGAATCTATTGTAACAGATGTCGTCAACTTGGAAACCGCCATAAAGGCGTCCAAAAGCGATGGTACTACAAAAGGATGTCGACATTCATTGCGTATATCCGAGAGTAACGTCTCGTATTCCGTATTCTTGGCTACTTGCTCTTGCAACTCTTGCTGGAGCTTCTCGTTCTTCTCTTGTTCCTTCTTGAGGAGACTCATCAGGTCTTGACGACCCAGATCCACTGGAGACCATCATGAGGCGAGAGCAAGGATCGTAGCGAGATGATGACAAACCTAAGGTTGTGTCCGAACTGGCGTCATGAGGTTTCCGTCGCTTCATCTTGGGTTCCGGCGTTGTTGACCGACTGAGAGGATGCTTGAGTAGCTGAGTGAACCAGTCAGTCACAATCCAGTGCTGACACGGAGTACGTACAGCTTGCTCAACCGAAGTCTCGGACCATCTTGTTCTCGAGGACTGTTCTTCGTCACTAATTGACATACTATCCTCATCTTGCTTGTGCCAGTCTTCCTCTTGATGTCCCACCTTGTCGCCCTCCTCGTGGAATGGATCCATCCGACCCGCCAAAGGTCCGCCAGTGCTATGTGCAGGCGTAATCCTCTCTAGCAGCGGATTGTGGGACGGAGCAGGAAGTGTTGATGGTGCGACGTCCCGGTATTCCAATATCGTCCCTCTGTTGGAGCGTGCGTGGGGTCCTTCCGTGGGATATATCGTTGTGATTAACGGCGCGGAGTCCCTGTGCTCAATGAGGACCGAGATAGAAGAAGTATCGCAAATACTGACTGTTTGCATTCCGAGAGTTCGATCTTCTTTCTGTCGACACGACATCACTGCCAGCATGTTCGCCTAATAATCAAAACCTACATCGATAGCCGACGGAGATTAGTTTCGATCCTCGCTCGTCCGTGGCTTTTGAACCTATTCGACAGGCCATGATGGAAAGGCTACCGCTCGTCGTTAGTAATCAACATCAAGACGCCTGGACCGGCTACTCACAGAATGTTCAGGCGTTGTCCATCGAGTCTGAATGACTCCAGGCTCGGGTATGATTGTGTTATCTTTCGGCGGGGGTAGTATGCCTAGCTCCTTCAAATCCCGCCGAAAGTCTGCTTGGAGGCGAGGAGAGAGAGTATTCGTCTGGATAAGGAGAGTCGGGTCCAGGCCCTCTTCGTATGTGAGTGAGACAAAGAGGCCAATACTGCCGAACATTGTGTCCTGATGTCCAAGGTGGGGCGCTAGAACGTGGATACGGCTCAAGATATGAACAGGGTGTGGTGATGCAAGGAGGCAACCTTCGAAGCGGGGTAAAGGGGGAGGGGTCTGCAATCACGAGAGTAACAGATCCTGGATCCAAGTGCTGGAGCAAATACTGGGACTGTGAATGCCTGATTGTAGCTAGATGCTATCGCACGATGAGGGAGAGAAGTCAAGATGCGTTGCTGAACCTAGTGACGTATCAGCACATCAGGTAATGAGTTGATTACTCCATTTGGCCACTACTTTTGCGCGCCTAATTTTTGTTGGTTTCGAGTCTTTCGACCATCATCTCACGTATAGCTTCGAGACTTCTAGGTACAGTACTGTTCATTGCAGTTCAGTCTCAGTACTGCACGACAGACGACAGCTACTGTTGCGGACGTGTCACGAGGCGAAGGTCGACCTTTTGTTCATGTCTCGGCACCACTCAGTGCTCACGAGGTCGGAGGCTCCGCGTCTATGTACGGTGAACGAGACAGCTTACTGTCCATCTCAAGATTATGCACTCTGCGCTCCATCTCACGCCGAGGAAATAACTTGCCGCGCCTCTTCTTTTTTATAGACGCGCCTTCATCCACGTAGGTCCAATAAGAAACCTTCTTCGTGATGGAGTAAACCGCACTCTGGTAGCTAATTTTGACTACCGCGACTATGTGGTAACTCTGGCGGATTAAACTATTCAGCAACCCCCGTTTCTGCCAGAAACCCGGGGGTTTCCCGGGAACCCTGTTGCCAAATAGTGTTGCCGGGGTTCGGCTCGGAACCGTCAAACCAAAAGACCGAACTGCAAATAACCGAACGGAACCAGACCGATGAGACTGGGTTCAAACCCGGTTTGTAGTTGCATTTTTTCATTCTTGTTAGGGGATGTTGGTGCCACTCTGCTGCCAATACTCAAGCTTAGGGTGCCTCTATTGATCAATATCTTTGAATAAACAGGCATAGGAGATCTGGAATCGGGTGGTTTTCCAATACTGCTTTGCGTCGCGCTTTGCCGAGCTGTGCCGGGCTTCCGGATTGACATGGCCGTCACTGGTATATTGTCGCTATCGTACTGTTCCTCTCTTGTAAGGAGCCCCAAAAGCACCTAGGAGAATGTATTTCAGTGAACAGCAATGTATTAGAATGCTACCAAGGCCATAGACATATAATATATATTCTCGCATTAAACCTGGTCTGAACCTGGTTTGAACCCACAGTTTGCTAAACCCAGCAAAACCAGACCAAACCGGACCTGACCAAACCACGGCAACACTATTGCCAAATAAGATAAGCTGTGATCACGGCGTGACACGACCACTTCGACGTCAAGCGCAAGCCAACACGACTTCCGACACGCACTTGTTGGATAATTTGACAGTGCGTTCGGTGACAAACAAGGGAACGACCAGTCTCGAGGCACAACAAACGCGATAGCAGTCGACGAGTCTCGACCATAATCGAGTACTAGCGAGGACAATAACAGACTGATGCAATGATTCTTGACGCGACTGCAACGACCACCAGCGCGACTTCGACGGAACGAGGGCCATGTCTGTACACTTTACACAATCTAAAATCACAACTACTAAGACTGACACCGAATATTTCTGGCAACAATGGCGCCGCCACGGGCAAGGGCCTTGATGGGCACCAAGCGCAAATTGTATTCCTGTGGCCTCTGTTGACAGCAAGCTTGGCGGCTAAATGCGCAGAGTTTGGTCTTGCATGACTGATCAGGCGAGAGTCTTTGGAGGCAGATCTGAAAAGAATGGCCAGGCGAGGCGCGTACACGGGATCACGCGAAGTGTACCATATAACTTAGCATCTCATAGCACCAGATCTGCAAGACACAGGACTCAGGCAGAACCATTCACATTATCATTTTAACTGAATAGATGTCTCATTTTTGTTTCTGTTCCCTGTGTGTGTTATCGTCCATCAAGACGAGGACTCCGCCATTCTTTGTGCCCTTTTGCGCCACGGTCACATCAAGTCACATCGGGGAAACGGGGATTGCCAAATTAGCAACGGGTTTCTTAACCTGAAAGGGGGGTTGCTGAATAGTTTAATCCCACTCTGGCCGGCTTCTTCTCTTACAAAGTTACATCCCCTGGGCCTGCTCTTTTTTTCCCTTTCTCTGATGTGGTGATTACTATGTAATTTCCCTCGAGTTCCGGACTCTAGGCCTTGCCGATCACAGTTACTATATTGTGGCGCCCATATACGCGCGAGGGCGGCCCGGCGGGTGAGGCCCCCAGGATCTCTTGTCACTACTGTCAGGACGCTGCTCACAAGACAACTGTATTAGAGTCAGATTGCCTCAGTCAACGAGCGGGCCGTGACTAGGCTCGGTGTCTGTGCCTCTCGTCTACGCAGATCTCTCTGTGTCCACTGTGCCTCTCGCTTACCCAGGATTTCTCAGTTCGAATATGTGGCTACCTACAGTCTCGATGCCCGAGTGCATTCAAAGCCTTTGCAATGCAATCCTCAATGTTGGACCCAGCTCCTTTCTGATAATAGTAACATTGAAAGTATGAAAACCGGTGTACTACCTGTGTACTACCTTCTGTAAATTCCCATCAGACTAGGATCGACTCGTAGCTTTTTCCGCTGACTCGTTCCTGGATCAAAACGCGACTCTGGCGCTGCTCGGGCCGTCTATGGGGAGACAGTCATCCCCACAGGTAAATTGCAAAGACAGTTTCTCGAACGGAGTACCCCACGTTGACTCATCATCAAAGCAGAAACTAGGTTTCCCCTGTGCTTTCGGGGCAAAGTCTGACAGGGAGCGTCAGGGAGTGTCAAGGGAGCGTGTTCTAGCATGTTGAAGACTGGATCCAATAGAGGGGTTAGAAGTTAGAACATATGGGTGTATGTTTTCTTCATGTCAGGTATCTCAAATGTGATGATTGGAGCTTTTCAAGCACGTCTTCGTCTCATTGCCGCATGAGAGCGATACGCTATACTTACATTGACAAGGTTATACAACGGGTTCCAGTCAAACTCTGGATCTTTTCCGTAGCGCAGAAGCGTTTCTGGTCGGATCTTTTGTGAGATCTTCGTATCCAGGAACCTAGATGACACCCATTCGAAGCGGCAGGTTCAATTTCTCCCGCCCTCGCAAAATGAAGACACGTGTTCAGTCCTAGGCCTCTGTGGCGGGTGATGCACCCTGCATTTCACTTGTAATCTGGTAGGTATAATCAGAGCTGCGCTACCATTATGTGGAACATTAGCCACAGGTATAATATGTAATGTCTGAGGACACCGTAACGTGCCCAGCTTGAGATCGTTCACCCAGCTCGTCCTCCGAGGTTCCAAAATTGAAGACATCATGCAGGGTCGATTGAGAACCACATGAGCGTCTGGCAGATGACCTCCATGTTCCTTTTGGTCATACGGTGATGTCTCGCAATGCGCAGCTCGGACTGGATATGCCATTTGCGCATCCATACTCTGCTCGTCAAGAGAGAGAGAGCTCTATCTTTGTCACTCCATGTGCATCTGTTTAGCCTCACAGACCCAAACAGACCCAGTCTGAAATTGAGGAAACTGATCGCGTATGGATGGCGGGCGGGGGTGGGGTGAATTTGTTTTTCGCTGCGGTCCGGGTCCGGTCCGCTTGTCCCCACTTTCTCCCCACCCCCGTTCCCCGCAAGGCTTCAGGGCACCATATATAAGCTACGATGGTCGCGCTGATTTCGGTAGGCTCAGTGCTTCTTTCCTTCCGACTAGTTCAACACCATGGAGGACACCAGATTCCAAAACATTCGGGTCTACTGTGCGTGTCCTTGTCTATCCACTATCAGCGGCTTTACTTACGGATTGATAGGGCTCGCGTTCGTTGTGTATTGGGGCATCGTGCTCTTCGGTTATGATACGTACGCCTTCAAATTTGTCGTCGTTGGGATTTTGGTTTTTTCTTACACACGCACAGTGGTATCGGTGGTGGCGTCGTCAGCAATCACTACTTCCAGCAACACTTTGGCATGCTCAACCCCGATGGAACCAAGGATGTCAAGAGGGTCAACAACGTTTCTTCCATCGTCGTGTCCGTTCTACAGGCTGGTGCTTTCTTCGGTGCTTTGGCTAGCATCGTCGTTTCTCGTATGTGCCTTTCTTCCCCGTTTAGTCATGTGGTCCTGATAACATGTCCAGCCCGCATTGGTCGCCGAAAGACCCTTCTCGCATATGCATTGCTCTTCAGTGTCGGTGCCGTATGTGGTCTCATCTACTTAGCTTCATTGTATTAGCTCACTCGTTCCTCGAAGGTCCTCACCACTGTGGCCAAATCCCCATCCAATGGTCTCAAGCTCATCTACGCCGGCCGCGTCATCTCTGGTTTCGGAATCGGCGGTATCTCTGCTGTTGCTCCTGCATACGTCTCCGAGTCTTGCCCCAAAGACGTTCGTGGACGGATTACTGGCATGTTCCAAATCATGGTGGCCACTGGTGTCATGCTTTCCTATTTCACGAACTGTGCGTCTATATCGCCGAGTCACCTTGCATCCTGCTCATTCGCTCCTAGATGGAATTGGTATCAACATCACCAACAGCGTCAACGTATGGAGAATTCCTTTCGGCTTCCAGCTTGTGCCCGCTGGCATTATGACTTTCGGTCTCCTCACCATCAAGGTCAGTCCTCCTGGACCGTGTGTATCCGATTTATCTGATGGGTACTCCAGGAATCCCCTCGCTGGTTGGCCTCTGTTGGTCGCCGAGAGGATGCTCTTAACAACTTGGCGTACCTCCGTCGCCGTTCAGTGACCGACGAGCGTGTTCTCCACGAGTTGGCTGAGATCGAAGCCGCCGTCGAGGAAGAACGTATTGCCCGCGAGGGTCTCGACTGGAAAGAGGCTTTCCTTGGCAAGGGCAATCGCATTCGCTTCATCATTGCCTTTGTCATCTTCTTGCTTCAACAATGGTCTGGCCAGAACAGTGTCAACTACTATGCTCCCCAGATTTTCGGTGAGTTTTCCACCCCTCCCGCTCATCACTCGAGTTAACGTGGCGTACTAGCCTCAATCGGCTATACCGGTACCAAGAACTCGCTCCTCGCTTCTGGGGTGTACGGTGTGGTCAAGCTCGTTGCCACATCCATCTTCGTTTTCTTCGGTGTTGAATATCTCGGACGCAAGCTCTCCCTCATCATTTCAGCCTTCGGAATGGGCACGCTCTTCTTCATCATCGGCGCCATTTTGAAGACACACCCTCCTCCGGCCACCAACTCCAGTTCCGTTATCCCTAGCCCTGAGCCCGCCAGTCAAGCTATGGCCGCCATGCTTTACATCTACGTTTGCTTCTACTCAATGGGTTGGGGACCGTTGCCGTGGGTTTACGTCTCCGATATCTTCCCTACCAGGACAAGGCATTACGGTCTGGCTACTGCCTCTGCTTCCCAGTGGCTCTGGAGTATGTGTCCGCGTCCAGCTTTCCTCTAACAAGGCTGACATATCATCCCAGACTTTGTTGTATCAAAGGTCACTCCTGACATGGTCACCAACCTTGGATGGAAGATCTTCGTCATGTTCGCTACTGTCAACATTGGTGGCATGGGTGTTTTCTCATTGTACGTTCACTCTCACCCTTCAGTCGTCTTTCCTGACCAACCTTCGCACAGGCTCATCCCCGAAACGAAAGGCCGCTCCCTCGAAGACATGGACATCATCTTCGGCTCCATCACCCAAGAGGAACGCAACGCGCACATTGCGAGCCGCGAGAAGGCGCTCGAGGGTAGTGACCACGCGAGCGTACATAGCGTCCAGGAGAAAGTTTAATACCAATTTCACTCGCCTTATCCCTCATGAAATGTTACCTTAGCATCTCTTGGTACTGTGTATTTTTAGTAGCGTGCATGCATCTTCAGGCTTTTTCACGACCTGGCTGGGAACACCTTAACAAATGAATTCAAGTGAGTAGGGAGAAGAACCTCGGTGAATGAGTATCAGTGAAGAAGGATGGCGGAAGACTGCGGTGCATTCATTGGCATCCAGGCGACCCCCAACCCCGTAGACACGGAAGAAAGAAATTGACAAGTAGTAGCACTGCAACAGAACGGAAATACTAGCGAAGAGGGATGACGGAAGTTTGTAGTGCTTTCATTAGCACTCAGACGACCCTCAGCCCCCTAGGCCGTCGAGAAATGAAGTACACGAAAGGGATGTTGTAAGATGAAGAACCGAGAGACTGAAGAAGGGACTTGAAGAGCAAGAAGATGGACGGGAGATTGATTTGTACCTGGTCAAAGAAACGCCCCTCGATCTCCTAGACTCTTCATTTCCACAGAAAGATTAAAACACATGACGAAGGTTGGTCAAAGGGCAATGCTCCCTTGTCCACGCTTCGCGAGGTCGTGGAAGACTTTGACCATGACCGCCATCAAAGCGGAAACGAGCAGCCAGCTTCCTCCGAAGAGCTGCACGGGAAGGAAATTGATTTTGCCGTTATACGGGTTGGTGTGTCTGTCAAGAATGGCTCCGGATGCGGGTGGTCCGACGAGCGTTCCAGGCTGAGTATTTGTTGAGTAGATCGTCCGACACGCATAGATGCACACCTACCACGAAGCTTGAGAACATGACCCCCGTGATGCTCGCAAGACCTTCGACTCCGTAAAGATCAGCAGCAACTATGGTTCGATCCGTCAGAGGAGGAACCATAGAAAATGCACACCAAACACTTACCGACGGGGTAAAGACTCACGTACCCTCCGGTGAAGAATCCATAGAAGGACGAGAAGGCCATCAGTCCGGCGAGGTTATGCACGAATGGCCATATCGCCATCTGGGCGACGCCACCAAGGAATTGACATAGGGAAAGGATGGGCAGATGTCCCAGGCGGTCACCAACAATTCCCAAGCACTAAAAGCAACGATGAGAATCGGAAGCAGCTACTTAACATGCAATCAACGAACGACGCGCCCAATTGCGGAGAATGCCGAGATTAGGGCTGCCGAGTTGGCGCCATCCTGTGCACTGCGTTCCAATTCGTTAACAGCGTAGTCTGACGAAGCACAGCAATGTTAATCCTGGGCTGTGGGCTAGCTTGCTTCGATGATGACTGACCTGGCACGTAAAATAAGGGAACGTAGAAACCAGGACCGCTGAACAGGCCAATCGAGCAGAGGAACAGGAAAACTTTGTTTGTCAGCAACTTCCTGTCGATCTTTGTAGGCGGCAAAACAGAGGCCCTGGGCTTTAGAAAGATGTCCGCTACACCCAGAGCTATCAAGAAGGGTGAGGAGATTGCCATAAAATACAAAAGAACACAAAAAGAACATGAAGGAGCCACCATCCAGCATCTGAGATTCGAGCAATCATGATATGGCGATGCACTTACCTACCAAAGTCATCAGACCGGTAATTCTCAAAGCCCATCGAAACCCGAGATGGTCGATGAGCTTTTGGGTCAAGGGACTGAGGACCAGGCCTCCCACGCCTAGTAATGGACCACGATGGTGAGTGACACAGGAAGACACCGGAAAGAGTAATAACGAACCGTATCCGCTAGCTGCGATGCCAGTAGCGAGACCTACAGATCACGCCATTCAGTCATGTACTCTCACACGCGGTAAAGTCGTGGACCACCTCGATGCTTCGTGAACTGACATGGCAGGAATTGAGTACGGGCACAGCTTACACTCGAGCCTATTTATATTGATTTACTTACCCATTGAGAAGGGATGCAAACCGCGGGAATGAAGGCGAAGCCGCTCCCGACACCAAACATGACACCTAGAGCGGACACGTTAGGGATGCCGCGACTATCGAGATAGAGCGGGTATGATGCATACCTTGCGTGAGATATAGCTGCCACACATGCGTACTGTACATATAAGACGCGTCGAAATGCTTCGGGAGCTAAGGGACTTACGAAAAAGACGCTGCTATGAGGCCCATGCACATTATGCATGTTCCCATGAAGCCAGTGATCCTGAAGCCGATCCGCTGCGCGAGGATACCAGCCAATCTGCCGCGACGTAAGGTCTAGAGTTGGGCAACCACTGAGCAACGTACACGCCAACCAGTGGCTGTCCAGTTGCCTGGATGGATCCGACCCAGGCTAGATCAGAGCTGGATACGTGGCCCAAAACCTTAGACGTGAAATAGTGACTCTGATAGACACCCCAGGAAGACTCGATGCTATGCACAATCAGTCCGTTTGCAAGACCACATACAATAAATTTTGGACGAACCCCAGAGCGAAGAAATGGACGATGAAGGAGCACAAAACACAGATCCAGCCGTATCCTCCATCTGGTAGTTCCTCTTCCGGGCTTTGGTGTGGGGCACCATGAACGGACGGAGCGAAAGTGGGTGCGGCGGAAGGAGAAATCGGTACATTCTCCTCTATGTCGACAGACCTCCTTGTGTCAGTGACGCTATGGCGATTGTCCAGAATATTAATCATATACAGGTGGAAGTTCAAGTTGAAGGGGATCAAATCTTGGAGAAGGCACGGATGGCTCGACATGCATGGATCCTATTATAAAAGCCGTAGTCTCAGGTCGGCTGGGCTTTCCCGGGAAATTTAAGCGCCCATGTTATGCAAGCGAAGTGGATAAAACGCCGACGACTGTATCATACGAACACTTGATGCTGCAATCCTCTGGCAAGTTTCAGTCGCTATGGCCGTCGGACCTGGTGGTAGCTGCAGTTGAACCCAGATGTGATTATGTGATAAGCGCCGACGGATTCGACGCGTGAATGACCACGCGCTGTCACGGGCGGCTAGCAACCACGTTTAACGTTGCAGTCGAACATTGTTCTCATCAAAAGTAGTACAGCGTGGAACGACGCTGGAAAACGAGTGGGCCGGTGTTAGGGCGGAGTGGTCATGTCCAGTGGTGGCTCAGTTGTACAGTGTATTTACGCTTCTATCCGCTTCAGCTAGCCCCAGCTAAAAGTATGCGATGCATGAGCTGCCCATCAAGATGTGGCACGGTACAAAGCAGAAATAGTAGCGGATATAGCTCATCCTTGAAAGTTGGGAGCTCCGTGTTCCCAAAGTTCATCTTCGAAGCACTACACAGCATCTCAGAATTCGTTGCCTAACAACTATAATACGTTGACTGAGTATCTGACGGCTGAAAAGACCATCTTCAGCAGAATTCGAAGACGCACGATTGCTACACGACGTTCTGTTCATCATCATTGCTACAGCAAACGCGTCAGTATCAATACTTACCGGCCGCTCGAAGCTTAGTCTGTCAAGTGTCGTTCATTCGGAGTTCATTGAGTGAGGTGGCGACTGATTATCGATTATCGTTCGCATCTATGTACCTACGATAGCGCTTATACTACATAACGCCACAGAACGTGGTAAGCCTGATTGAGCAATCAACTTACCCGCAACGTTTCCGCCCTGTTATGGCTTCCCGAGAACATCAGTCATAACATTTCTGATGTCTGGCATAGAGCTACTACTATCTATACCAGCAGCCCATCGATAAGAGTGCGTGAAATGAATAAACGTTCGTCATGCGCCAGAGAGTATGTAAGTTGTGTTGGATAGTCTTCACAGGAACACAAAGCTCGTTCTGTTCTGAATGTCCAAGTTCCGCGTCACGAGTTCCAAGTCCCGACCAGCGTCTACCCTTCGGAAGACGGCGACACCACCAACGGTATTGGCACCTGCAATGATGAACTCGTCGCCATCATCGTCCACATTTCCCAACGCCATGCTCCTGATCTGTTGTAGGCCTGTAGGGACCTGTGCGAGCAGCTGCAAAGCTTCTCCCTCCCGCCTGCCCATGGTGATGCGATTCGCCCTATCCATCCTCTTCTTGTTGCGCTTGCAAGGCGAAGAGCTTGTCCCGTTGTTGAACTGGAAGATCGCGATGGTGTCCCCAGTAGGGACGGTAACATTGCCAATGTTGCGGTTGCTCACATAAATGAGGGGGTCTGGGAAGCGCTCCGTGGGTGTCGAGATAAGAATTTCTGCAGCGGCGAACTTGGTGCCAGCAGGTGCATCAGCAGGAACGATGGACACATTCGCCAACAGCGGTAACGTGGTTCCATTCGGCGCTTCAGGAATGTGTTGGGCCGTCAGTGTAGAGGCAGTCTCGTGCAAGGTGAATAAGATGTTGTCTATAGGGACGCGTGTTACTGTAATTACATTCCCGCTCATAGAATGCATACGTACCATGAATAGCGATATGCCTGGGACCCGTACCGGGGTCAATGTCGATCTGCCCTTGGACGACAAAACTCCCTGGGGTGCCGGTGTTGACCAGACGCCAAATCTTATCACCCCCAAGATCGGGCACGAGCACTTCTCCGTTAAACTCGAGCGACATGTGAGGATTTGACGGCGCGCCTGGGGCGACCGGGAACGCGACAATGGGGGAATCACGCTGGAAATGCAGGGGATCACCGGGCACTGTGGCGACAAGTGAACAGTTCGGCGATCCAAACTAGGATGGATATCAGAAACTGTTCGGGGTGCGCGGCGAGGTGAGGACACCTACGTTCATCCCGGAAACTTCACCCGTTGAGAGCGGATTGGTGAATGTAGGTCCGTTCCCGCCCGTTGTAACAGTGTCCACCAAGGTCAAGACACCGCCGTCCGCCACCGAAAACGATTGGAGATTACCCACAGGGGAGATCTCATTGACGGCGCTGGAAGACCAATCGTCAGGACGCAGTCCGCTTCATCTTATAGAGCGGAGCTTACTAGAGAATGCTGCTATTCTGAGGATGCGAAGCTATCCAAGACGGGTTGTCGCCTGTCGGGTTTTGCTGGAGCAGAGTGAGAGAGCTCGCGTCCGAGTCAAAAAAATAGGTGGCAATGAAAGTAGAGAAGCCTCCGGAAAGAATCGTGTAATTAACCATCCCGACGCCGTTGAAGAAGAGTGAAAAAAAATAAGGAGTTGAAAGCGAGGGGAGAAGAAGAAGTTGGATGAGACGCTTGGCCGGTAGAAGATCGCTTATAAAGAGGGCGCGGTCGGTCGAGCGTTACAGAGCACAGCTCTGGAAGGGGTGGCGAGGGGCGGTCAAGGGAAACGGGGAGCGAAATGAGTCGTAGAAGCCAAGCACCGCCTTTTTGTTCCCTTCCTTACGTTGGTCCCGAAGCAGTGTCCATTGTCCTTTGGAGATCTCGGGATCCTTTTGTTCGTCAAATAGCGATGGTCAAGCCCAAGGACTACTAAGACATCAGACTTCAGGGTTGTCATCGTTGAAAGACCATGCTAAGGAGGCTAGAGTGGCAAGGCTCAATCGCAGGCATGGAGGTTCAGAATAAGATCCATTGTTGGTTGTTTAGGTAACGGGCTTCACGCGGGTCCGGGCAGGCTTGGCGTACAGTAGCATCGTCAAAACCGAAAAGAGAAAGCGTCCTACACGTCGGCCGCAGATACCAAGGGCAAATTTGGTCGCTTTCCTGATGATGCAGAGAAAGTCAATGGGGACGATCCACTGCCTCCCTTCCACCACCGCGAATCCTGTGTATTGATTTTACCCAACGACATTGATGACATCTCTGACTCGTCTCAACCTGTGTGGCCACAGATATCTTCGAAAGATGTGGATGGATCTTCATCAATCGCCGCTCTGATACCCATGATTAGAGGGCACTGAGATACCCAAATGAGGAGGATATGTAAGATGATATGAATGCGAAGCGTAATGTACAGATGCCTGAGATATGCAAAAAGATGTAGTACGTAGAACTCATTCTAGCGGCTAGCCACCGCCCATGATGCGCTCAATCTCCAACATGACCCGTACACGAGCCGCAGCACCCTCTGCAGTATTGCCTCCAATCTTAGCACCAGTCTTGTCCCCAAAGCCAACCGTAATTCCCTGATGAATGAGCGCGAGCACCTTGACGAACTGATGCCCCCAGATCGCCTTCGCTTCTGTCCCCAACACCGATAATCCAGCTAGTAGTAACACGATCAGATCAGCGCACACCCTCAGGCGAGACGAAACACCACATACCTGCCAGCACATCAGCCGCAACTGACTTCTCCAGCATAATCCTCCCACCCCCGTCAGACCCCAGCAGCCTCGCGATCCACCGCCAGAACATCGGCGTCTGCCACATCGCCCCCTTCAGCGGCCCCTTCGTCGGCTTGATCCCCAACACCGTAAAATACACCCTCATAATCCCCGCGATGCGCCCATTGTACTGCTCCTCCGTTTCCCACACCATGCTCCCGTCGTTCGCCTGCATCTGCCGATACCCAATCGCCTTCCTCCACTCCTCCTGGTCGGTCCACTTGCGCCCGTCCCAGTCCGTCGCACCGACGGGATAGGGCACTGCCCACCCACCGGTGCGCGTGACGAGCCGCGCCCAGAGGATCTCCCCGAAGCCCTCCAAGCGTTCGAGGAAGTTGAACGTCACTTGCGCGATGGGATAGGCTGGGTTGCTTTCTGCCGCATAGCTCACTTCGGCTTCGGCTTGCCCGATGATGGCTTTGGCGAGGGAGGAGAGGAGACCGTAGTATACGATTTGGTTGTGGCCGGATTGTATGAGCTGTGTGATTTGGTCCGACTGTGAACGTCTGTTGAGCTTGGGGGAATTGAAAGAGAGAAAAAAGAAGCATACCACACGATTGATATCGGCCATGTTCTCAGTCAATTGACCAATCTTGGGTGTGATCTGTCGGCGTTGGGTTCCCCATGAGCTCTTGAATTCTGCTGAATTTCCGCCCTTGTTCTTGACGACCGGCATAATTTCAGCTTTGAGTTTCTATCGAAATCGTCAGAACGAACTCTCTCAAGAAAGAGGATACGTACCGCCATATATTTTCGGGCTTCCCACCACTCATCCTGTGCGACAGAGAACCCGAGTTCGTCTCTGACTCCCTTCTCAGCCGCCAGCTTGTTCATCCTCGCCTTTTTCTCTGCTTCTAGCCTGTCGATTTCTTCCTTGACCTTCTTCGCCTCCTCTTCCTCCTTCTTTCTCTTTTCCTCCTCTGCCTTCCGTTTCGTGTCCTCCTCGACGCGTCTCTTCTCCTCCTCCGCCCGCCTCTTCTCGTCCTCCAGACGTTTCTTCACCTCTTCGTCTTTCCTCCGCTTCTCCTCCTCGTCGCGTAGCTTCTTCTCAGTTGCTACCTTTGTTTCGATCTTGCGAGTATCCAAGTCGATAGCCTCGTCTATGCTCTTCCAAAGGGCTGCCTCGCGTTGTTTCCACTGCTCTTTAGCCATAGCTATTTCCTGGTCCTGCCGTTCGCGTAATCTTCGAAGATTTTCGTCTATCTGTTGACGCTGTCGGGTATTGTGGGATATAAACTTTTCGACCTCGCGGGCCTTGGCAACTTGGAGGTCGTCGTGCAATTTGGACTGAGATGTGGCGTGGTTTTTGCGTGCAGTTTTCTGTCAACGAAATTGGAGATACAATCAATTCAGAGCTTCAGAGCTGACGCACGAATGATTCCTTGCGGACGTTTCGTTCCCATTCTTCATAAGGATCGTTATGCTGTGAGCGTAGCCGTATTGAGGCCATGGCGTCTGCTAATTGCCGTTGCTCCGCTGGAGACACTGGCCTGATTTTCTGTGACCCAGAGCCAGGTTTTCTGTAGATTGCCTTTAGACTTGAAGGGCAGCGATGACCAGTGAATGAATTACATTGGAGTGCGGCGCGATGGTGTCTGTATGCCAGCGCTCTTCCGCCACGAGCGCGGAAATCTCTCATCATCCTCTTCTTGAGATGATGATCCAGACACCTCTTCAAATTGGTAACGTGGCTCGCTTGAGAGGCCATCGTCGCTTTCGCTGTCGTCGCCGCCTCTGATTGCGTTGAGGCCAAAAGTTGAGGATGATGGCCGCGGACGTGTCCTGAGATACGCTCAATATTTTCAAAGTGGTGAATAGGGATAAACGAACTTTTCCCGCACGGGTGAAGGGGATGGTGAGCGAGTCAATCCGTAGCGCATGTTGGTCCCAACAGTACAAGGTGTTGGGGGCTATGTCAGAACGCGTTGATAGAGCAGATGCCACGCCGTCCGATATCCGATGAGGGCGTGTCGTATCTCCAGACGTGTCGTGAACGAAACGTTTGGTCGTGGTGGTAGAAGGACAAGAAGCGTGTTGAAACTCGGTGCCGCCTGTCGCCAACTTGCCATATTTGGATGGCCGCCTGCTCCCGCCCCCACGCGATCGGGTTGGTCCTTGATCCCGACCATCATCTAAGGATTTCTTCTCGGAGTCAACCCGGTCATCCCATTTCAAAACTATTTGACATACAGAATTGTCTTACGAATGCGAAGGCTGTACCTTTCTGTTATCCTCCTCTATACGACATACTGTACTAATCTTCTCAAGTGTTGTTCTTGCCTATCTCTAATCTCGTGGCTACTCATCGGATACTTCTGACCGACCAGAAAAAAGCTTACATCATGTATATTTAACCGCATGTGGTCGTAGAACTCTACAGTTTACCTTCCTGTCACGGTCCGAGTCCTCTGGCGAGACTAAGTTTTTCTTGCCAATTCCTCATCTTGTGTCAACCAGAGCTAGTTCTCGGATACTAAAAAAAGAGCTAATGTCTGCGCCACAGACGAGTGTCAGTGGGTAATTAATACGCCACAATGGCCGCAGACGGCTTTCCCTGGCTGCTTCAGCTATCATGCTGTAACATTTATGGCTAACATAAGCTTGCGACAGTCCTGTCGCTCTCTACTGGGTGCCTCATTAGTATCATGCCCATCTATTCTTCTGGCTTATCACAAGATACTCGGTACCGTTCCTATCATTTGGGTTGTCGAGCTTCAGTTGAGAGCCTCAATTGGTACTGGTCTGGCAGATTCTGCTCGAGAAGACAACTCCGCGCGACCGCTTAACGATTAAGGCGGTACTCGTCCTGTATGATGCGTATGAAACGCGTGGTAGTCGCATTCCTGTGTACATGGTGTTGTGGCGCGCACGGAGATGGACGAAGCCCCCCAACCGCTGACAGCCACTCTGTCAAGTGAATGATGCGCAACAGTCGGTATAATAGAGTCGTCCACAGCGTGTTTCGATGGTGATGGTGAGCCTGGCAGGTTGAACGCTGGGTGCAGTCCTGCTGCTTCATTCCAGCTTCTCTTTCGGCGTGATACCGCGGCAAGGACCGGAGTTTGAATCTTCGGCACGATACCTGGCGATCTTCAAACTTGATCGCAACTTTCACTCGCTTCGCTTCCAATCACGCTTTGCTCCCGCGTTTAGACTGGCGCTAGGCCTTCCCAAACGTACAAACCACTCGAATTTACACTTCGGGCGCTCTCGGCTTTCGATAGTGGCTTTCCTGCCTTGGCGGCTGTTGCTAACCGCCAACTACACATAAATACACACCTCTAGTACCGTGATTGACACTTGTCCATCAATTCCTCCTCGACCGCCGCACGGGACCACTCACACCTTCCGAGGACGTTCTATGGTCCAAATATCTGCTGCCTCCCCCCACGATGTCGACTAGAATGCCAGCACTCTCTATCCTGGAAGTCTTCCCAGAAGAACTCCTCGAGCGGATTTTATACTTCTGCGTCGTGGCGTCCCCGCACGTCAAACCATCTCGCCCAACGTGGCTTCCATCCAGAACCTTCACCCAGCGGTCTACACCCTACACCCGCCTCACACCGCTCCTAGTCTGCAGCACATTCCATCGCATCGCTTTACCACATTACTACCACACGATTCTCCTAACGACCCCCGCCCACTCCTCGTGTCTGAGCAACCTACATCGCCGCCCTTACCTATCTCGTACCATCCGCCACCTCGTCATAACCTGCGTCTCGAGCGACACGCATCATGCCCTGCGGCTTTGCGGTGGCCTGACGGCGCTGGACATAACACTCGACCCCTACATTTCCCTGCCCGAGTCCCATGCATTCTGCGACGCACTACAAACGCTGCAGGGAGTTACGTCCTTCACGCTCCGCAAGCAGCACGACATCTACCTCACCATGCCGTCCGTAAAGCAGTTCATGACACGCATTGCCGGTGCTATCGCCTTTTGGCCTCAACTGGTGCGTTTATTCGGAAATGAACACCACATCGCACTAGCTAACTCATTTACAGGAAAGCGCCCATTTGGCCTTTCGCATATCAGACGATGATGGGCCCATTGCGTCTATCGCCTACGCGCTTTCGTTGGCCCCCGCCCTACGGACTTTCTCGACGGAGCTGCCGAGCTTGTGGAATGAGGCTATCTTGTGCGTGAGCCGCAATCCTCGATTAGAGAGAATTGAGTTGGGCGTGAAGAACGACTACGGGGTGCAGCGGCTGGGCGGTAGCGGGTTATACATGGTCCAAGCTCGGAAGCACCCGCACTTGGCGGAACTCATCAAGAACGGAACGTACGTGATTCTTATTCGTATCGTTTGGCTTTGTGATTTACTGTGATGCATGTAGTCCCATGATACGGATGCGGGCACATACGATGATTGTGCCTCCCAAGATGGCTTCTTCGCTGTCAGAGGTTGCGAAGGGGTCGGCCGCACCAGCCCCCAAGGTTGTTAGACATCGCAGTTTGAAGAGAGGTGGACGGTTTTATTGAGTTGATGGACAGGTTATGACGACTTTGTTTGCACGAACTTTTATGGTACATCTTACTTTTTATGTTGTCGTCGTTGTTGAGTATTCATTGTTCTTGCTATAACCACGTCTTAGATGGATTTCAGGAAACATACAGGCCCAAATTTCCATCCCTTCATTGAATGGCCTGGACCTACAATCTCATACACGCGGTATAGTACTAAAACCCCTGGGACTACGACCGTCTAGAAGCTCATCCAACTTCTTCATGTCCCACACAACAGTATCCTGACTGATGCATCGCCGACAAGGAAGCCGAGACACAGTTGAGGAAAGAAAAGACGAGAAAGAACAGAGGGGCAAGGGAGAAAGACGGGTGTGTTGGCGTTCAGGCGGGGAAGAAGGTCGTACGATTGAAGTCGGCGTGCTCGTAGTGGCTCTTGAGCTGGTCGACTGCCCACCAGGCAGGGGTCCCGAAGGAGACATGGCTACCTAGCCCCTTGTCACTGTGCATGCCCGAGTGCAGGATGGCAAGCATGCGGCCATCGCCGGTGAAGATCAGGGACCCGGAATCGCCTTTGGCGGAGAAGTTGCCAGAAGTCTGGCTGTAGTTGTAGACCGCAACTTCGACAGACTCTTTACCATATTTGTCGCAGAGGTAGGCTTCCAGGCCAGCGTAGCGACCCACCGTAAGATTGGTTGTGTTGCCGTCCTTGCCGACGATGAAAACTGGGTCGCCGTTCTCGTCGTAACAGTCGGGACTGCCGAGTTGCTCTAGCGTAACAACGTCCTTGATCCTGAGCATGCGATTGGAGGGAAACTTCGTGCCGGATGAATTGGAGTTGTTGGGCCAGAACATCATGTTCAAATCATAATAGGAGTATTTGTTTCCTGAATGTCATTTTCATGGTGTGAGATAGATATGAGAGAGGTGAGACAAAACGCACCGAGAACCACGACGTTTCCCTGGAATTTGTCCTTGAACTTCTGCGGGTCGAGTTCGAAGGTACCGATGTCCCGAGTGTAATGGTGTTCGTCGACGTCAACGGCGATCTTGGGTGCCCAGTCAATGAAACCGATGTTTCGTTGGGCAATGTCGTGCCACTGGGCGTCGGCCTCCTCGAAAAATGCCTGGAGCTTGACGTTGTCCTTGATGACCTTCTGAAACTGATCTTTCTTCATCTCCAAGGCTTCCTCGTCCTCCTCCGCCTGCTCCGGGTCGTCGCTCGGCTTTGCCTCCAGGAGGCCAATTTTATCAGCCAAGCAGACGTTCTCAGCGACGTTCCCAGTGGCAAGCGTCGTATCAGTGCGAAGGATGTGCTTGTTGCTGACGGCGAGGACCCTGGCACTAGGATGGCCATTCCTGTCCCTGTTCTCGTGAAAGAATAAGGCAACACTGCCATGGGCATCCACGTCCTCCCTCTCGCTCGTAGCAATGTGCATTCCCAGCGCGGCTGTCAATGCGCGACGGACGTAGTAGATTGGGTGAACTCCATCGGCGACGCGCATCAGAGCCGGGCCCGACAGCATCTCCACAGAGCCCTCGTACCACTCTACAACAGCACCCTTGACTTGGTGTTCCTCGAGAATGCGGATAATGTCCGGTGAAGCGTCACGGGCATTTTCTGCGCTGGTGGTGGCGGAATGTGTGGCGATCCAGATCACGATCGGACCTAGAGTCTTCTTCCCGTCCTCGTCGTAGGTAGAGAAACGAGCACTCGTCAGGGCGGAGTACCTAATACGGCGTTGCTTGAGCAAGGCAACGATCGAGGAAGCGACCTTATGCCAGACTGGGTTGAGCGGCGTCCCGAACACTCCTTCCGCGGTTTTGGAAGGGAGTGCAGACCATCTGGTCCCAGGGCGAGGAATTGGAAAGGGGCTAGACTCGAGATCAGAGCGGTACAGAAGCGCAGGAGGGTCGGGAGAACTTGAAATCCCGTGATAGTAGTGAGTCCTCTCGAACTCTGAGACAAGGTTGACTCCCAACCTCGAAGGGGAGAGACTGGTTCTGTTGGGAAGACAGCGCTGTTTTCGTGCTTTCTTACTCTCCTCCCATTGGCTCACAGAATTTCCTTTCTAAGAACTGTCATTTTCGTGCCATCGTATTCCGATTCGAATCGTATTTAAGAACAAACGCCAGCGACGGTTGGTTTATGAGCCTGCGTTTGTATAGCCCTGCGACAGTGATGGATCTCTTACCGGCGGCACTGTTGGACAACTAAAATTACTCTCTGACACACACTACAACGCAATCTTCCTTCCTTCAAAACATGCATAATGTAGCTGAGCTACATCAGCAACTAGTAATGGTCGATGTGCGTCCCGAAGTTCATGCGGTCAGTTCACCCGTATTACAGATCCGAGAACGACGCTGTTGTAAGGCATGTAGTTCGAATGCGACTGTTAGTTTTTGTTGTGCAGGATCGTGAAGGAACTCAGGCGGGTCAGAACTTCAGTACGTATCACGCAAGTAGGTCGTGAATGCCCGGCAAAGCGATCTTCTTGACCATCCCCTCCGTCTCCTTCTTTTGCTCCAACAATGCCTTCACCAATCTTCTCCCTGCGATGTAGGGCGGCACCACCTTCTTCGAATATACCTCAGCGTCCTTCTTATCCCAAAATTCGGCAGCGGTTCTTCCACGCCGACGCGTGAACTCGTTTAGAGGTGGAGGAGGCGGCAGCTCCGTATACGGCGTCACGTCCTCCGCCGGTCTCGAAAGGATGCCAACCAAAATCCTCCACGTAGCGAGTCCGCGTCTGAGCCTATGAAGATAGGATAAGACTCCATTCATCCGCCCAGACTAACAAGAAAAATTGAAGAACGCACCGGCGATGCAAGGCAGGTGCCACAAGTCCGTAGCATCGAATCAAGAGCCAGCCGCCTGCCCAGTATGATATCGTGCGAATCAGTGGGAAGAGGTCGCGATAGATCCCAATGTGATGAAACAGTGCAGCCCAGTTGAGAGTCACAAGTATACCTGCGGTTGCCAGCCGAACACCGAGGCCAGCGCCGACAGAACGAAACTGAGCGAAGCCCTCTGGCTCGTCCTTATTCGATAAGAAGCGCACCGCAAGCTCGCCCGTGATACAGGCAGGGATGTGCAGCAAAAGGGCGAGGGCGAGCACGGGCCACAAGAGTACTGTGCTCAGTGACGGAAGCGACATGTACAGGATCAATCCCAGAAGGGAAGAGTCAGATTCGGGGTGGGACGACAAGTCATAGTGCGACAGGCCGGTGTAGTGAAGGAGCGAGTGATATTTGACGAGGGAGTCTTTCAGGTATCCAATAGGGGAGGACGCGTCGGGATTAGACAAGATGTCCACAAGACTTAGAGGATGAGTGAGTCACACCGAGAGAGGGAGGAATCGAGCAACTCTGCGTACCGTTGCGTTACAGGGACCCATTTCCTCAAAGGCAATTCACCATTGCGAAAAAGGATTTCGCGGAGCGTCTCGGCGGCACGAAGGGTCTCCCAGTCGCTGGCATTGATGGTCATGGAGAATAACTGCTTCTCCATCCGTTCAGTTATCTTGCGAACGACTCGATATCCAGCGTCATCTACGCTGCCCTCTGGTAATTCTTTGAACGGCATGAGCTCGTCCCGGTACTCAGAGATGGAGATCGGATCTCCGTATCTGCTCTCCATCAGAAAGATCGCGGGCGCAGCCTGAGCTAAATGACGACGTACCGAACGTGTATCTGTGTATTTTGATTAGAGGTGAACACGCGAAGGAGGGCTGATTTGTACTCACCGCAGTACCAAAGGAGGACGTGTCGGTGTAGGTCAGGGCGACCGGCACGATGACAACTCCTGAACCTCCAGGCTGGTGGTGGCTTTGCCATCGAGTGAATTTCACCGCTGCCCACGTGGCTCCGCTCATCATCTGAACAATGGTCGGCTGGGTATAGCAAGCGCCTTCGGGAAAGACGCCGACGACTCCGTCGGCCGCTAAGGCAATGATAGACGACTTGTATAACGCGGCCTTGGACGCACCCCCATCGCTGTTCGGATGCCTCAACACCGGCATGGCGCCCGACGAGACAAGGATCCAACGCGCTATCGCGTTCTCGAAAAGCGTCGACCTTGCCCACCATGAGACGTGTCGACGATGAGGCATGGTCACAGCTGAGAAAGCATGAAAACTTCGGCGATATGAATTGGGTAAAGCTCACAGAGTACGGCGACGTCGATAATCTCATTGCGATGATTTGCTGCTCTGTGAGTTATGATCTTGAGATCAGCACGACGAGAGATTGAGTATGTAGCGCACATGATTACTGGGCCGTTTGAAGGCACGTTCACTTCGCCTTCGACTTCGACTGCAGAGTAGAATCCGTAAACGGTCCAGTCGGAGATCTTGCGCAGAGTGCGAAAGACAAGGTTTGACTGGATCATCGTCGATGTAGGCTGGAAAGACTCGCTGCATGTCCATGTCGTGGGTGCCCAGGACTAGTATCGCCATTGTACGGGCTTCTCGGTTCGCGCCCGCCATCAGTTTAAGGGAAAGGAAGGAAATGTAGTCCTACGTGCTCGTGGATGTACAACATGCCATTTCGGGTCGATTGGGTTGATCCACAGACGTCCCGAGCCTGAAGGCTCCTTGACGCGGGAAGGGGGGAACCGTACACTTGCGCTTCCCTCCTCACTGGCACGCCGTCTCCATTCTCTGGGAGCTAGAGGTGATGCAGAATTTGTGCCTACCGGGTGCATGGCGCGCGCCATTGCGGTGTAGAGTCGCTGAACGAGGAGTACTCCGGCGGGACGGCCTTTGAGTCCTTTCGGCTCGGAAGCGGCGAGCAGCCAATCCTATTTCAGAGGACTGCCGCCGGCGGAGGGCTCTCCGGACGGGATTTCGTTTTCAGTTGCATCATCTTGCATGCCAGATTTCTCTGAACCGCTCAGGGAGAGCTGGGGGAAGAGCCGCGCACGAGGGAACGTCGAGGTAGACGAGCCATGGCTTGGAAAGTAGGGACTTGATGGCGTTGAATGAGACGTGAGGCATGATCACAGCTGAAAAGACGCGCAAGCATAGAAAATTTTGGGTACGTCGATGATCTCAGTGCATTGATCTGGTCGGTATTAGCACAATGCAAGATGGGAGAACTTGAAGGGAACATAATTACTGAGCTGCCTGAAGGCCGACTCATCTCGCCGACCGCAGAGTAGAGCCGGTGAACAGTCTCTGCGCAGAGCGCGACAGACAAGTTTTGCCTGGATCATCGTCCCTGTCGACTGAGAGCGACATGTGGTAATAGAGTAGTACTAGCAGAGAGGTATTCCATATGACGAGCTTTTCAACTCACGCCCGTCATCGGGGAAAGGAAGGTTCAAGTTCCAAGGAACGTAGCACTGCCACAATCACCACTGATGACGCGCTCAGGACTTTTCCTCCATCCACCCTAAGCATCCCTGATCATAGTAAGCTCAAATCAATCAATGATTCCGTCTTGTGCGTATGTAAGTATAGCCTACATGATGAATTCCGGTTCAAGATGCAGGTCATTCTGTCCCCATGCAGACATTTGACTTGTACCTACGCGTCAATAACCAGAATCGCGCATCAGATTCTGCGAACATTTATGCTACTTGTCAACCGAATGGCGCATCACGGTCGGTAGCACGCGTCTAAAACGCCGCCGGGCGCAGACTCGGCGAAATGTTACCCCGTGCCCTCATTGAATTAGACAGCGACTCCGAGATAAATAGGGCGTCGGTTACGAGAGGTAGCGAGGTAAGACTGACAAAACAAGTCGGCCGAGAGTCTGAGTTGCGCGGGTTCGGGTTGGGGGGGGGTGACTCCTCGCCTTACTCATGAAACGGAATCAAAGGCAGAGAGTGCGAGTTGAAACGCAATCAGAGGCAGAGAGTAGGAGTGATAGATGGATGGATGGATGGATGATGGATGGAGGCTATGAACACCCAGATCACGGCGACAGACAAGGGTTTGCGTACATGAGGCGAGTCGCGTCCCGAGAGCCGTTCCTTATCATCCCGACTGGGTACACCAACTCCCCAGTTGCAGCACGCACGCGAAGAACACGCGGCCTTTATCGTGTTAACGTGAGGTGCTGGGTTACGCACCCTAGAATGAAAAATGTTGTGTGCGAGATAGATAGATTAGAGAAGGCGAAGGGTGATATTAAGTGGGACAACACCACCACGTACAAAGCAAGGCTTCGCGTGTTTGCCGTCACGGACTCGGAGGCAGTCATCGATGGTGAAAATCGATAGCCGGGCGGACCAAGAGGTGGTTGGTGAAAGGGAAGTCGGGACCGAGGCCGGGGATGGCGAGAGTGTGAACGGGAGAGAAGAGTTGGGCGGAGGGTGGGTGCTTGTGGAGGTGACGGGGATGGCGGATGCGTCATGCGAAGCCGAGGGTGTGGGTATTCACATGCCTCGTTGGGCTGTAATGAACTCGTTTATGAATGACAATGGGGAGCAATGCTGACTCGGACATGTATCTGCCGCTGTGCTTCCATTCTTAGGCGCGCGAATGACGAAGAATGGATGCCGGAGAAAGGGAGTGCTGTGAATGGGCGCCGCGGGTGTGCTGAGTCGAGTGCCATCAAAGCTGATTAAAGGACGTGTCAGCGCGGACGAAAGGCCTTTTGTGACTCATGCTCTGGCACATCTGCTAGATTCGCCAGGCCAAGCGTCGACCAAGCGTGGTGGCAGCCGATCGGGACAATTGCCGGGGAATCGAGGCATTGCGCGGGCATGGATGGACGGCGTCAGGGGCATGCTGGGCAATGGGCACTGCGAGTCATGCATGAATTTCCTTATTTGGAAGTTCCCACGCGGTGCACTATAAGACAGCCATCATCACTTGGAACCCTTCGCCCATAACTTTTTTCAAAAGAACACCCACAAGGGGACCGCCCTCCCAGCCGCTGGACAATGCTCACCCTCGCAACTGGTTCTGTCTGCGACGTCTGCGCTGAGGAGTATGGTCCTCAGTGCCTTCCCCATTCCATTCCCTGTGGTACGCTTTTTTTCACTTTGACCATTTTTTTCTATGTTTTTATTCCGTTTCTCCCGCAAATACTGACGATCTGCTAGGCCATGTTCTCTGCGCGAGCTGCGCCACGACGATCGCCGACAAGACACCCGCTAGGCTAAAGCCCGTCTGTCCTTTTTGTCGCGAGGAATTCCATGCCGAGGAAATCCGCATCATCCGCATCGACTTTCCGTCTTCATCATTGAGCGGCGCCTCGACGCCACGCAGATTCGCGCCGTCGATGGAGTACAGCAAGTCCGAGCCCGCGTCCGACTGGATGCGCAAGGACAAGTTCCTCGACCACAGCGCGGTGCGGTCGTCACGCGTGTCCCCCGAGGCGCGCAAGCTCGAGAACAAGGTCGCCGAGGTCGCCTCCAAGAAGTCCTCCGTGGAAGAGGTCTCCAACCTCCACAAGGAGCTGCATGACTGGCTGTCCGCTGCCAAATCCGGCGACCAGGTGCGTGTCCTGATTGTGCATCGCAGTGCCGCATGCTGACTGCCGCCGCCTCCAGGAGTCGTCCCTTTTTCTCAGCGCCCAGCTTTTGCGCGCTATTCTTATGAACCACGTCGCCCACTCCGAGGCTACCAAGCACGCCCGCCAGATGGAGTCCTCGCTCAAGGCCCGTCTTGACGAAACGGAGATGTCGCTGGGCAAGGTTGAGGCTGAGCTTCGCCGGTGAGTCTAATTCCATCTTGATCTCTGCCATCTTCGTACTGACGTGCGCTACCAACCCCGTTATAGACAAGTACGTAGCCTGCTGTCTGCACACATGATCCCCCTTACTGACGTAACTCTCTCTTCCAGCGTGAGCAGTACAATCAAAAGTGCCAGGAATGCCTGACCCTACGGTCCGACCTCGGCCGCTTCAAGGGTGTTTCCCCGACATCGAGCGCATCGACCACACCGTCGCCGCGCAGCTACACGAGCCCAGCCTCGCCCCCACCAGCACCCGCGACGCCATCGCCAGCGTCCAATTACAGTCCTTCCAACCAGTCCCCTCTTTCACGCTTCGGCTCCCACGTGAGGTCCGCCTCCGTGAGCGCTGCCTTGGCTTCCTCACGACCTGTTACGCCGGCCCAGCCTTTACGATCCCACACGCCATCTCTACGATCTCAGACGCCATCTCTACGATCTCAGACGCCCTCCGCACGATCTCATACGCCCGCGGCGGCACCACCCGTGCCACCTCTACCACGCTCCGGGATACCCCAGCTCCACCGCTTCCCTACCCCGGGACCCACACTCTTGCGCGCCCAGACACCCGCTGCTGCGCCGCCAGTCCCAACAAAACCCCGCCGCCTCTCCCAACCCTCTCCCCCCAAAATGGCCCGCTCTCTCTCAGATGAGAAGCAGGAGATCCACCAACGGTGGCTTCCTCCCGTCCAAAATATCCCGGACGACAGTGACCACATTGTTTTCGGCTCCAAGCAAAAGTTTACACACGCATCGACTACAGCGCGCCAGCGCGATGCCCGGTCCCCCACTCCGTCGGGGTAATTCTCTCATAGCACTTTGCACTTGCACTCGGACATGTTATCATTTTTTTATTTCCTTCTCACTCATCTCTTCCCTCCACCATTTTTTTTGTGTGCTCTGTCTTCCTGCTATCACAGTTTCTCTGTACGTCCCTGGATCATATACCTCGTCGCTGGCCTTCGGTCCTTCTGCACATCGCTCGTCCTATTTATTCATCATCATCACCATACCCATTCCCCTCTTACCCTAATCGAATGACCGACCCATTCTTTTTTGTTTTTCGCATCTCTCTCGTGGCGTTCATTCGTTCTGCTTGTACATATTTAATTACCCACCTTTTATGCTACTGTTATAGAGGGCGGACTCGCTCGCTCCTTTTTGTCTATTTTTTTTCTCCTTATTCCCTTTGTGCAGAAGGACGGTAGAGATGTGTCGGAACGAACTTCATGTAGCAATTACATAGTTTCCTTATTGGTTTTGCGTTTTTTTTTTATCCCATCCATCCTGCCTTTAGCTATAGCTACGTACTTAGTTAGCGCATTGACGATTTAATGTCTTTTATACCGTGTGTGTTTGTGTGAAGTGAAGTGACTCTTGAGAAGCTAGGTGGGTCCCGATCTGCTCTCATGCGCGCGGAAGCATGACACTACATTTGCGCCTGTGAAGTGACTTCAAGTTCAAGAAGCTATTTGGGTGGTTCTGCGCGGAAGCACGGACTTGGTCGGTGGTGTACTGAAGAACGAAACGAAGCTGAAGCTCCGACGATAAGAAACACGCAGCAACGCCACAAATGTCAAAATCAGGTCAAAGGGGAGTTTCGAATGCCGGACGCTGAAACAAGCTCAAGCTTCACTTCGGAGGCGCCGACACAGCCTGTGAGTTGGCATGCTGAGGGACGTAAATGCTTCAAATGCTGTCATCCTGAGACGAGGACAGGTCCAGGAATCACGATAAATCAGTTATCTATATCCCATTCCTTTGGGTTGGGTGAGGACTTCTAGTAGGAGAAGGCGAGGGGCATTGACATACGCCACAGTGAAATGATTGGAATCTGGTGCCCACGAGTTAAATGGATTAATATCGATTAAACGGAGTGAAATTCACTGCCAGTGCAGTGTGAGAGTATTAATTGCGGGGCACGACGCACGTTGATCGATGCGAATCGGAAACGTATGAACCGCGGCGAGGAGTGGAGACACGGACGGAGCATGGCCCGGATAAGTCGAGTTATTATGAGCTGGCGGTGAATGACCAAAACAGACAGCACTTCAACTTGACGTCAGATCAGTCCAATCGCGAGATTTCAGATTGCAATTCAGATTCGGCTCATTGGGCAGCCAAACGGATTGACATCGATACTGGTACAACAACGATTGCTTTATTTCGATACAAGTTCTCATGCAAAAGGTATTTAGGTAGTGGCGTGGACGCCCGTGTGAGGGACCTGCCATGCGTGAGCATGAGCGTCGACTGATTATCTATCATGATCACAGAGGACGTACGGAGGACGTGATCCCGAGGACACGGGCGAGGTTGTTGAATTCGGTCTCGGTGGGCGTCGTCTTGCCAGTGCAGACTGTGTGTGGAAGGGAACGTTAACGGAATGATCGTGTCGGATAGGCTTTTCGAGGGCGTACTGTCGGTGACATGCTGCTCGGATGTGCCGAGCTTCTGTGCGATAGCGGCGTACGAGAGACCTGTGGCACGGGCACGCGCGTGACGTGGAGACACTCGGACGTATGGGTAGGGTACTAACCGGTCTTCTCCTTCGCGGCGGCGAGGGCAGCGCACTGGGGCATTGTAGATGATGTATGAAGGGTTGGTGGTTAGTGTAGTAGGTATATGATGGGAATCGGAGGAAGAGGCAGAGTAAGCGCGAATTCGGCTTTTATACGTCTACAGGTCGTGGGGGAACCGAGAAGGATAAGGCAAGGCTTATCGATGAGACCAGCCGTAATTCGTCTAAGCAGATCCTTGTGACCAAGAAGTCTTTCGTTATCAGATACGATGCGCCTGCGGCCTGCACCGAGTTGGCGCCAGTCGCGAAGCTATATAGTGAAGCCTAGGAGATCCGAGGACAAGTCTAGGTGAGCATGGGAGGCTGAAGTACAGACTTGAAGACCGGCGCGTCTTGTTAGAGAGAGATGAGGCGCTCAAGGGCGCCAGGAACTAATTTGTCCACGCGATCAGACGCGATCGGTCGAGAAGAAGGGACGTGTGGCAAAGAGGTCCTCTCAAAGGGCAATCAGTCGTCTAGCAGTCGTCAATCACTTTGACTCTTGAGAACTTGTTAGGTTTCTTGAACTTCTTTGCACTAGCCTGGTCAGATATGCACTGTATTGAGATTTCTTTGAGCCCTTCGTATCTATACCCACCGTATAGCCGGGTGTCCCAGGGCTTTTGTTCTATCTTTGACTACGAACTTCTCACCACACTTCCCCTCAATCGGTACACTGAAATAAGGCTGGGAGGTTTAGTTCTATGAATTAATGTATGATAGCCTCGCACTAGAATGTTTCCGCAACGTAGTCCTACATAGCTGCTCAATGGTCAGATTGAGAAAACTTGCTCAATCCTTTCGAGATACATATACCCTCAGCGTTGACGAGACACTGAACTCGTGGCGCTGGAGCAGTTCAAGGAATATATTATACCTCTCTCTGCGTAGATATTCATGTCGCTTTCTCATCTATCACCAAAAGTCCAGAGCGCCTACAGGCGACGGATGCGTCGGCTTGTCGGGAAAATACGATCGCGCGTCCTTTTTTGGAGTGTGGGAAGGCGCATTGCGGCCGATCACTTCGATGACGTCGGTTGCGTATAGCCTTGTCTTCTAACCACAACCACCATGTCCTTGGTTCGTCCCAACCTTTCTTGTCCTCGCCGTGCTTACAGTCTCGTAGATCCACGCACTTGTGGCGCAAGGCCCGACCATTCTGGCCGACCACAAGTCGGGCAAACGGGACTTTTCTCAAGGCATGCACTTACGCATATTCGTGGCGCATCATAAGCCTGATCATAAGTATAGCTACCCAAACTATCCTATCCAAAATACCTCCCAATAACAGGTAAACTCATCAAGGCCTCTTTCCCAATCGTCCTAAACCTACTCACAGCAAGCTAACCTATGCTTGGGAACAATACCTATTCCACTACGTCACAGAGGGCGGTTTCACGTACCTGGTCATGGCTGATGACTCTGCTGGAAGGTGAGTTTGATCTCCCAAACTCGCTCTTCTTATCCAACAAAACCGCAGGCGGATGCCATTCGCTTTCTTAGCCGAACTGCAACGCAAGGCACGTCTTGAACCTCCTCACGCCGATTCATATTCCTGAACGATACACAGTTCACGGCCCAGCCATCTTCCTCATCCATGGACGACTCGATGCCCGCGTACGGTCTTCAAGGCACTTTCGGGCCCATTATCTCCTCCCTTATGCACACCTACAACACCGCACCACCCTCCGATGAACTCACACGCGCGCAAACGGAACTCAACCAAGTCAAGGATATCATGGTGCAGAACGTCGAACAGATCCTCAGCCGCGGGGAGCGTATCGAGTTGCTAGTTGACAAGACCGACGTCATGGCAGGCCAGGCGACTGCCTTCAGGCGCGGCGCAAAGTCGGTGCGGAGACAGATGTGGTGGAAGAATCAGAAGATTATGGCTCTTGGAGTTGTGGCGTTCTTGGTATGTATGCTTCGTGCGTCATTACGCGTTCAAACAGTCTGACTGTGTTCCTAGGTATTCTTGTACATTATCATCGCGCAGTTCTGCGGCGCGGGCCTGAAGTGTGGGTCCTCGTAGATGCTACTCTGTCATTCTCTCTATCTCTTTGTTCATCTATGCATATGGAATACTACGGGCATTATAATCTGGACTGGGGAAATCGACAACCTGTGCTTGTCATCAGACTTTTGGCGTCGACTACATCAGCCCCCTTATTTTGCACCATGCACCCTTCACAGTAGCGTCCGGCAATCCTGACAGTGAATGGGTCCATGCCGTGTATATTGATGATTATGAACAATGACTACGAAATGCCAGCACTCTCAATCCTGAAAGTGTTCCAGAATACCTTTTCGAGCGGATTTCAGTGTTCACTTCTGCATCGTGGCGTCCCGTGAGAGAAGGGCTGGTCGATGAAAAGACGACATGCTCGTTGGTGGACAGGAACTTCGTATCTCATAGTCAGGCACCAATATGGCCCAATTCATGCACAGTGAAGCCGACTACTTAGTACATAAGTACAGTACAGAAACGCGTTCACATCAACCAATGAAATCACCCAAGACCACTATGTAATAGAGATATGCATCGTGCAAGTTACAGCCGCAGAGGCCGCCCACGGGGAAGCTGCAAATCCATCGCGTCCCTCAACGTCCTGACCAACTCATCTAGCACTTTATCCATCTGCGGTGCAGTAGGGAGCGGGTTCGAGCGGGGGTGCGGCAGGGCACCGTTCTCCAATCGAACAATATGCTCCTCGAGGCTAACGACACGCGCACGGCCCATCTCCACCTCTCTATAGAGGATGCGAAAAACGCGTCAGTCGCATGTTGACTGAATAATGATTGTGCGCGTTTCACCTCTTCAAAGCGTGTAACTCGGACAGGTCTGCACTGGCTGGCATCTTCTCGAGGCGTTTGTTGGCGAGCTCGAGGGCTTGGATGCGGCGTTTGTCTTTGTGGTGGCGGGAGCGGAGACGGTCGCATCGTTCCTTGAGGTCCACTACGCGAGAGACCGTGCTGTCTTCCTACAAGCCGACCTTGTGAGCATATACTCACAGGATAGATGGATGAAGTATAGACGTACCCTGCCCCCCAGCCAGTCATTGATCTCTGCGCATATACTCCTCAGCCGACCGTCCTCATCCGACTCGTCCATCGTCCGGAGGTAATTCTGGATGAGGTCCATCTCTTGGTCCTTATCCGATGCCGATGGGACGTCCAGATGCAGCTTGCGTATCGTTCCCAGCGCGAACGGCTGTCGGCACAGCGGACACAGACGAGGCGTAACCGACATCAAGCAGCTGTGGTCACGGTGGACGGATGAGATCCATATTAACGTACAGCTCGACGGAGGACGCACTCTTTACAAAAGACATGCCCACAGGGTATAGAGTGCGGAGCATTCGGGGCTCCAGAAGAGCTGTTGTAGACGTCGTAGCATATATCGCAGGTGCTGGAAGGGTCGAGGGACAGCATCGTTGAGGTTGGCGGGAAGCAAGGAGCTCAAAAGCCACAAGGCATGGGCGTGTGAGAAGACCTAAATCATGATGGCCCCGATAACGCTTAGATGTTAGATCTAGATAAACTGTCAGAACGCCTGAATTCGTCCCAGCGGAAGCAACAAGCAAAGGATATCATGGTCAGAGATGAAAGGGACGTGGCTGTGCGGCGATCGATAGTGGGGTATTTCAATTTGCAATTTCGTGGGGATGATTTTTCGGACTGCAATCAATTTTATTGATACGCGAAGCTAAGGAGCCTGATCTTAGTACGTATAGCGTTTGCTTTGGCTCTTATATAGTTCAACTTCTGCGCGCGACACGCCCAGACAAGGTTCCTCGAATTTAGACAACCTGAGAACTGACGCGTTAGAGCACTAACAGTTTACGGCAAGGCTACCTACTTACCAGGGAGGGCATGATTCAGAATCATGGCGATCTGGATCGGAGAAATATTGCCTGGGACCATCCCAGAAGTTGGACGCTATCCGTTTCTGGTTATACGCATCGTAGAACTCTGATACCCTATCGAAATAGTGGCAGGCCTGACTGTTATTCAACAAACTGTACAAACGAGGTTGTCGAGGGTTTGTAGGCGTACCTCTCCAGAAGCCTTGCGTCTACGGACCTCAGTGGTGACTCGAGTCCAAATTCCGTTCAAGTCATCATAACCAGACTCTTGCGCGTCCATACAATCTATGTAGGCGCAAACGATGTCCATCTCGTCGTCATGATGCTTTTCCGACGCGCTGTCGTCAATGCGGAAGTTGGGATCGCTGTTCCCAGTGGCAGTGTATAGAGCGCGCAGCTTTCGAATAGCCCTGGTGGCATAGGGTGCCCGACACATGGGACACTGGCGCGCAAGGCAGGAGACTCCGTTGGCGTTAATGGTCTGAGATTTTCTATTGGCGATTAGGCATCTTGATAAAAGTGAGTGTCAGCATAACGGTATGCTGAGGGAGGGATTTCGTACGCTCTGCAGAATACGTGCCCGCACGGAATGGAGTACGCAGCCTTTTCCGAGCTCGTCGAGGTGGAGAAGGACTCGTAGCAGATATCACAGGAGCTTGACTTGCTGACGAGGAGCATTGCAGACCGTTTGGGATTTCAAGACCCATCGAGGTTAGGTTAAGTACTCAGCAAAGTGCTGTGGTACCCGGTATCGTCTCGACTGACTGTGGCATCGAAAAGGGACGCAGCAGCGTAGATATTTCTGTGCATCAGAAAGTACTGTCGAGACATCGCGGTACGGTGCTTCGCCCGAGAAAAGCTGTAGATGATTGGATATATATGGTGAAAATGCAGTTGTCTAGTGCCCATGACCTCTGTTCGCCACTGATTTATGAGCATCAGGTTGGGATATCCTGTGTTGACAGCAAGATTTGATGACGAGAAGATCCGAGGTATAGATCCGATGGTTGTGGCGCACAGAAAAAAGAATTACAGCAGCGTAAAGAGAATATGTGGCCAAAATAAAACAAAAGAGGCAGTTGACGTGATGGAGAGAAGACAAGGAGGAAGCTGCCGATCGCGAGCCATGTTGTCTTGCAACTGCCATCATCCACTGTGGGGACCGGCTGCCACGCGCCAGGCCACCGCGACAGCCATCGCATTTCTGATTTCGAACTTCAGTTAGATGACAAAGGCCAACAGCGTCGCCGCCGCGTTGCTCATCGACCATCATGAAGGACATCAAGGCCGTCTACCACATCTTGTACCGCTTATCGGTCTGGGTATTGGCCGGTTTCTACGCGGAGGTATACGTTGAAGGCGCGGAGAACGTTCCCGACGACGGCCCCCTCATTCTGTGCGTCCTCTACCCGCTGTTACTCGTCAGCTACTGACGACGAGCAAACAGAGCGGTCAACCACCCCAATGAAATCCTCGACGCGGCTGCAACAGGTACGCTGCTTCCCTTGCGCCGCATTCTGTCTCTCAGTTGCCTATCTAGCCGTCACTCTACCCCACAAGCGCATCGTATCCTTCTGGGCCAAATCCACCTTCTTCGCCAATCCTGCCGGTCGCTGGTTCTTCGAGTCGGCCAGCGCTATCCCGGTCCTGCGCAATCCCAATCGCGATGACGGCATGTCCAAGGCCGCCCTCTTCAAGTCGTCCTCCCTGGCCCTAGCGTCGGATGGCGCGCTCGGCGTCTTCCCCGAGGGCGCGTGCTACACCGAACCCACCATCGTCCAGATCATGAGCGGCACCGCTTGGGCGGCCGTAGAGTACGAGCGATGGCAGCGTAAACAGCAAGAGGACGGGAAACCTATCAAGGGCTCCGTGACGGTCATACCACTTGCGCTAGTCTTCACAGAGAAAGCCACGTTTGACAGCTCGGTGAGTTGTCCTCGAATGCGTGCTCATTTGCTTGCGCTAATCCCGCTAATCCCAGGTGCGCGTGCAGTATGTGCCCCTGATTATTGCCCTGACATCCGCTTACCTCGTTGACAAGATATGGAGACCCAATCCGCTTGTCAGAATACGCCAACGAAATCTTTACTATACCGCCCGACACTAATCCGGACACTATTGCGTATGGTGTCGTCAAGAAGATCACCCAACGCATAGAGCAGCAATTGTTCTCCATGACGATCAATGCCAGCGACTGGGAAACTCTGTATGCCGCGGAGACCTTGCGTGCAATCGTTTACGGAGACGAGCGCAAGATACCTATGAAAGATTGGGTTTCAATCTCACAGCAGTAAGTGTCTCGTCGTTCTTTCCTTTTTTTCAAAATCTTACTCTAGTCTTTGTCAGTTTCGTCGATATTCTATCCCGCCCAGATCCTGCTGAGCCTCTCGGACGTGCCAAAGAGTCGTTGCTCAAATATCACTCCCTTCTCCAATACACTGGCCTCACACATTACCATCTACAATCATTTGGACCAGCATCCACGTCTTCACTACTTTACATCTTTAACCTCCTTATGCCATCGCTTAGCACGATCCTTCTACTCCCTCTATACATACCGACTCTCGTGCTGCACATCCCTGCATGCATCATGGCTGAGCTCAATCTGAAGTTGCTGTCGACGAAGACAGAACCGGAAGGCTTCGCTCAGTGGCGCGCTACTGGAGGTGGCCTTGGTGTCGGGATGGCCATCGCTGCTTTGCTTGTCAAGTTCAGCTGCAATCGGTTGGTATGGGAGCAACTGGGTGTCAAATATGCCTCTGTGCCCTTCTTGGGAAAGGCTGCGACTTTCATCACTGCCTTCTGGGTGGTAGCGCGTTTGTACGCACCCTTGGCGCCAGGTCTTCATCGTCGGTATGTCTTTTCTTCGTCTTTCTTCTGGTCTCGTCATCGTTAAACGTCTTGTATCAGTCTACGAAGCGCACTAGCGTCCTATCGCATACTCATGGGATTATTATCACCTGACACACCCATCGACATCACACCATATACGAGGATACCACCGCCATTACCCAGCAACGCGTTCATACGCAGACATGGGAATACGGCGAAGGAGTTTTGGGACAAGCGGGAGAGGGAGGGGAAGGTTGTTCGGGAGGCGCCGCCTAAGATAGCGGGGAGGAAGCTCGTCAGGGCGTTGCTGAGGCAGAGGGAGGAGACGGAGGGGATCGTCAAGGAGGTTTTGGGGCTGCTGGCCTGATCTGGGGCTTAGAGTCTTGCTGCTATGGGCACGGCTGATTTTATTCATCTGTATGGGCGCGTTCGCCATTATATTGTATATACGACCTACATAACTAACTACCAATGTTCCAGGCGATGTAGACACTTAGATAAGTAGAAAGAGCAATCTGAGCTGTTGGTGCACAAATGGATCAGCTGTGGTGCCTGACTACATGGCTTCTTGACCACCAACGATCATGTTGTTCCATAACCGACGCGGCCAGACATACATCCTCGCCATTATGGAGACTGGTCGATGCATAGCTATTGTTATCTAAAGCTGCGATAGCTATACCTGTGAGAACGCGAACCCACAAGTACGCCGGTCCCATACATGGTCGACTCTGGAACGGTTCCCTTTTTGCTTCCGACTCTCATCTCACATCGAGTTCGTGGCTGTATAGGTGCTCTTCTGTATCTCGCTGCGCTAAACAGTATCTGAGCCCTTAACTCACTCCCTGTACGTATCGCGTCTCTCAGTCCATAACCTCACATCTCACTTGCGATGCGACAGCACCCAGCCAGCAATGTCCAGCTCTCAGGAGCCTGCACCGCCCAACGTCGATTCACCTGGCAGACAGTTTACAAAAGGGATCCCACGTCCCAACCCGAGAGCCGCCTCTACTACAGAACCAACTGCGCCCGCAGAGCCCCATCCCACAGAGACGCCTACCGTGCTCCCCAGTCAGAGTGCCACCAATCAGCACCCAAAGCATCTCTTTGGGCTGAACCAGGCAGCTTCTCGGGCTCCGCAAGGCGCTCCCCCAATCTTCGACGATGACTACGAGAAATGGCTCCCCGAGGACGAGTACTGCGAAGAGACAGCGCCAAATGCTAGGGTTTGGCGCGTGTATGTCCAAGAGGCAGCCGAGTTTGACCGCATGATGGTCGGAGAGTCCCGCGATGGACTCGACGTGATGCTCGTCTTTGTGAGTAGCAGTTGTCTTTGCGAATAGTGCTCATGCTATCGCAGGCCGGGCTTTTCTCGGCCGTCGTAACCTCCTTCCTTGTCCAAGTGTCGCAGAACCTCCAAGCAGACTTCACTGAGATGTCTGCCATCCTCCTCTATGACATTGTCTTGGTTCAATTAGCTATGGCCGACGGTGCCAATGTCATGAACATCACGTTGCCCTCTGTGAACCCAACTGCACACTTTCAACCAACTGCGATCGACGTGTGGGTGAACGGCCTCTGGGTTGTTAGTCTCGCGGCAAGTCTCATCGTCGCTCTTGCTGCGGTACTCGTCAAGCAATGGCTTCACCACTACATGACATTACCCTCTGGTACCCCCGGGCTTCGCAGCCATATACGTCAATTCCGCTACATGGGCTTCGAGCGCTGGCGTGTTCGCGCTATCATCGGGATGCTGCCCATTGTCATGCACGTCTCGCTGACGCTATTCTTCTCTGGCCTCATACTCTTTTATATCCCCCTCCACCCTTCGTTAGCGTGGACGATTGCGATCCTTACAACAATCGTCTGTATCCTCTATCTTGTCAGCAATATCATGCCCATCCTTTCACCCCAATGCCCTTATCGCACACCCTTGACGAGTTTCCTGTATCAAGGCTCAAAACTCTGTGTCAGGGTGTATCGTGACCTAAGAAACCAGATCAACTCCTTGTGGCAATGCCTGTCCACTCCATGCACTGTTGCCCGTGTTGCGACTGCTATGGAACTCCCTTCGCTTGCTAAAGCGGAGGTCGAGGCGGTTACCTGTGAATATGACGAGGTGTCTGTGGATGCACTGCGCTGTCTTTTCGAAATGTCGTCAAACCCCAGCGTGCAGAGCGTTGTATTGCAGGCAATCGGCGGGCTTCCACCCAACGTGGAACAGTATGCTGTTAGAACGTTGGGGGGTAACGCTGACCTCGGTCAGCGCAGAATGGAATTGATGGAGGATGCAAGAAAGCGCAACGAGGTGCCGCATGAACGGCTATATCGCTCCTATATCTTCCTCCCAAGACCGGACAATGACCAGAAGATTGACCAACCTGGTTTCCCGCTGTATGAACACAATTTCCGCTACAATGCTGTTCTGTGTTTTGCGCATATGCATACCACCTCGAGGACCTTCTATACGCAGATCGTTAAGAGTTGCTACACGACATCAGAGATCTTACATCCCCTGATCTGGCGAGACCTGTTCGTACATCCGCACAAGTTGTTCAATCATGGTGGAGGCAAGCTCGATATATCATTTTGTGTTCAAATCCTCCGAGCGTTGCTTCCAGGCTGCTTTGCTACCTTCGAGAGGCCGAGCACAACGGCTTCAAAAATTTGGCAGGCGTTGCCAATTGTCAATGATCCTCGTATCGCAGATGCGATTTTGGTTAGCCCATTCTTGGCTCCATTCGATATCGACCCGTCAAAGTTGATGCCCGCCGAACATCGTTTTCTCATATCTGCTGGCGATTTCGCACTTCACCATATCGGTTTGATTGACAACAAAGAATCATCAAGCCGCTGCGATCCAGATCTCGAGCCGCTGATGTTTCATCTCCTAAATGATCTTTTTGGCCTGTTCAATCGGCACTCGTACATACCAGCGAAGAAGGCCGTCACCGCTCGAGACGTTCATGATAGGGAACTTTACTCTCTCCAGTACACCTTCCAGACTTTCCTTGAAAGAACCCACGTACTCGAGAGGACCATGCCATATCCAGAGGAGAAAACTCACCTCACGCACAGGAAGCTTCGCCGTGTCTTCCTACCCGAAGTACTTTGGGCCTATTCATCATCGCTTAGGAAAGGCGAGATCCGACGACTACCTCTGCATTACATATTGCAGAACCCCGCAGACGTGATTCATGATCTAGACACCTCTGAATATGAGGCAGGATTTTCGCGAATCCGAGTCATAACTCATAGTACGAGCTTTCTCATGCTAAAAGCATTGTCCGAAGAGACCAGATCAGAGGCATACCAAATCTTTGTGGATGACAACTGGTTGAAGGCGCTGTTAGAAGGATGGGTTGCTTTCTATCTGGCTAGCGTCGACGTCGTCGTTTGGCCGATTTTTAGTTTTGTTTCCGGGCACCCGGGTCAGAGTGCTCAGTATTTGACCTCAGAGACTCGTCATCTTCAGTCAGCCTTGATCATCCTGCTCGCCGAAACGAAGGGCACTCAATGGAGTCATAAGGAGAGAGATGGTCTGCATCACCTACACCGACTTTGCTCGTATCACCCAGATTGGACCAAATGTTGCGACACGATGCGCGCTGTCCTTGAATGGCACAAGGACCCCAACACCGAAAACTCTACGTTCCCGCTGAACAACTTCTTCGACGGTCGGAAGTTCGAGCTGGCCAACGAGACGGTCGACTTGGATGAGAACTTGAGGGAGATCTTCAGACGAGAAGACGTTGGCCAGGCTCTTGAGGAGGGTCTGGATATACTAGAGAAATTGCAGTCCGAGAGCCCGCCCTAACTCCACTACATATGAGGCTTGTAGTACTTACATCTTGAGTACTTACAGGCACAGTAAGAGGGCGGGCACGAAAACAGGCCACAACAGTTGTGTGCTGAGTGACGGAAGAGACATGTTCAGCATCAATTTCAGGGGGGAATTCGAATTCCAAAGGGACGCCAAATCGTGGTGAGAGAGGCCAGTGTAGTGGAGGAGCGAGTGATATTTGACGAGGGAGTCTTTCAGGCGTCCAATAGGGGAAGATGCGTCGGGGTTAGACAATACGTTCACAAGACTACGAAGACGAGTGAGTCGCATCGAGAGACAGGAAGATGTGAAGTGACTGTACATACCCTTGTGTTACAGGAACCCAGTTCCTCAAAGACAGTTGGCCCGTACAAGATAGCATATCACGGAGCGTCTCGGCGGCACGGAGTGTCTCCCAGTCGCTGGCATTGATGGTCATTGAGAATAATTGCTTCTCCATCCGCTCAGTTATCTTGCGAACGACTCGATACCCAGCGTCATCTACAGTGGCCTCTGGTGATTCGGTGAACAGTTCGTCCCAGTATTCAGAGATGGAGATTGGATCTCCGTATCTACTCTTTTTTTAGAACTGAGATCGCGGGCGCAGCTATATGACGACGTACTGAACGTGTATCTGCGTACTTTCATGAGAGGTGGGCAGGCGAAAGAGGTTGAAAGATTACTCACCGCACTGTTAAAGGATGTCTTGTCGGTGTAGACCAGGGCGACAGGTATGATAACTACTTTTGGACCTCCAGGGTAGTAGTGATTCTGCCATCGCGCGTATTCCACTGCTGCCCACGCGGCTCCGCTCATTACCTGAACAATGGTCGGCTGTGTATAGCAAGTGCCTTCGCAAAACACGCCAATGACCTCGCCGGCCGCTAAGGCGATGGTAGACGACTTGAACAGCGCGACCTTTGACGTGCCCCCGTCGCCGCTGTTCGGATTTCTTGACACCGGTATGGCGCCTGACGAGGCAAAGATCGAACGCGATATGGCGTTCGCGAAAAGCGTAGATTTTGCCCAGAACGAGACGTGTCGACGATGGGGCATGGTCACAGCTGAGAGAGACGCGTAGGCAGGGAGATTGAATTAATTTTGGGTCGAGTCAATTCGAACTCACAGAGTACGGCGACGTCAATAAGTTCATTGCAATGATTTGCTGCTCTGTATGATCTTGTAAGTGTTGAGCACAATGAAGGCTTGACTTGCGAACATAATCACTGGATCAGCTGAAGGCACGTTCACCTCGCCTTCAACGTCGACTGCAGAGTAGAACCCGTGAATGGTCCAATCTGAAATCTTGCGCAGAGCGCGATAAACAAGCTTTGTCTGGATCATCGACGCTGTTAGGTGGAAAGGTTCCTTGCGCGTCGTGGATGGCCGAGATGTACGCCATTGGACGGGCTTCTCGATTCGCGCCCGTTAGGGCTTGGTTTAGAATAGGGTGTTTGCAAACCGGTTTATAAACAGACCCTTTATAAACGTTAGAAACAGGTCGGCGGCAGGACCCCATGTTTTCATTGTTTATATTACATAACCATATTAGGTGCTTTATGCCCTGACCACATGCATAAAAGAGGCATTGTGCCACACATGAATATGGAAACTGTTGATTCATGCTCCAGAGATGAGAATGTAAGCCAGGATGTAGATGGAAGGTGTTGAAAGCATCGGTAGCGTGGCGGATCAAAAATTTGAGAAGTACATGCCGAAATTCCGGCAGACCGGCCGAGAAACCCGAGGGTTTAAAAACCGGTTTATAAACCCTAAATATGGCAGGAAAAGTTGCAAACCGTTTATAATACTCAAAATATTTGTAAACCAAGCCCTAGCGCCCGTCATCGGGAAAGGAAGGAAACGTAGCACTGGCCAGTTCCCACGTGGGACCATTGGCTAGCACGCACCTATCGACACTCGCGACGCCGTGGCAAGGAGACCCGACTAGCTGAGCAAGTTCAACATTCCTTCCTCATGACATATCTATGCCATTCGTACGCATCCCTCCAGAAACAGCAATAGAAAAAAAAATCTACACAGAAATACGTATAAATACAACATTGTGAAAGATAGCAAAGTTCGTAATCCATAATCCATATAATGAAGAATAGGTGTATGATACAAATCATGATCATCCAGAGCTGAAAGACCTCAGAAACACCCTCGTGTCAGCCATTTGGGGCGCAGGCGCGACGATGTGCGGATTCGGCGTCGGTGCGTGCCGACTGAGGTCCAACCCCAGCGCATTACTCTGCGTCTGCACCGGTGGGAGGACGTGCGACGGCGGAACGTAAAACTGGCCTGACGAAGACGACGAAGACGACGTAGCAGGTCGCAGGACGCTATTTGCATGATTGAAGTGCAAATCCATCATCATCCCAGTCGTGGATTCACTCCTGGCATGCCGCCGTCTGTGAGGCGCTGGCTCCGGAGGGAATTGGGGAACCGGGACTGGGGGAATCGCGCGATAGCGGTAATCATTCCCTTGTTGAGGAGTCGTCAGAACGGGCGGAGACGCGACTGGGGGCCGAACGGGCAGGAAGCCGCGCGGGTCTCCGACTGGAATCTCGAGGTTATCGTCAACGGCCATAGGTGGTAACGAGGACCGCGTTCGCGCCCTTCGTCGTGTGTGCGGTGCTGATGCTGGTGCGGGTACAGGAGCCGGTGTAGTGATCGATGCCGATGCTGGCACGAGTGACACTGGAGCCGAATGAGTCTGTTGTGGTGCAGGCCGGACCGGGGGGAGGAATGCGCGCGTATCCCCGACAGGAACCTCTAACTCCTCTTCATCAATGGGCGCAGCAGCGAAACTCGACCTCAAGGCCATGCCCGAGCCCAAGGTTGAAGTAGAATTGCGGTTGTTTGTCCCCCATGAGACAAAGCTGCCTTCGGAGCTAGGTGGTCGGAAGTTGTCACGATGTACTGTTGTACGTTCTGGCGGTTGTGACGGTCCTGCTGCTGGCGGTTGAGGGGCGGGTGGTGGGATGGATGCGGGTGGTGGAACGCTGTATGCGTTTAGCTGTCGTGGCAGAGCTCGTGGTGTGTCCTCCTCGACTTGAACGGGAAAGGGAGCAGCGACATATCCGCCTGGATAGACCTCGCTAGATCGCGTCTGCACCTGAGTCATATCTGGAACAGTGTCGCGATGCCGATGCTTCCTCTTCTTCTTTTCCTTCTTCACTGGTACCCCCGCGTCCACAGACGCGCCAGGAACAATAACGTTTCTCGATGACGACGGGCCAGCCTCCTGTGATTGTATGCGGTCCATCTCTGTAAATGGGAAGAAAGAAACGGATTTGGCGCCATGATGAGTATCCTGAGGGAACTCTGGCATTGGAGGTAGAGAAGGGGGATAAGGGAGTGGGGTGTTTAATTCTGCTTGTGAGATGGGGATCTCCTGCAAGGCGCGTCGAGCAAAGTCGCCATATCGGTCCGAGAGATCTTCTGGCGGCATTGGAAGCGGATTATAGGCGAGCACTTCCTTCTCCTTGCCCTTTCTACTCTTCTTGCTTGCGGCGGCGGCAGTTTCCTCGCTAGTTCTGATCTGCACGCGCATAGATTCCAGCTGCGACTCCAAGTCCTCGAGTTGGCTGTACGCAGCTTAAATTGAGGCGAAGTAACGGCGACAGCAAGCTCACTTACGCTTGTAGTAGGTTACTCCCGTTCTCAGCCTTCAATGCGCGCGCCTCAAAGTCTCTGAGCTTCCGTTCCGCTTGCCGCCGCCTCGACACGTTCTTTCGATGCTCCTTGAGAGCATTCAACGCACCGCGCAACTCGGTTGCCTGACCGCGAGCCTTAGCAAGCCGACTGAGCCGAACCAAAGCGAGAACACGCACCTCATCTTCGCCCTTCGATTCAAGATATCCTTCAATCTCTACGACGAGTTCCTCTCTCGTGTCCGGGTCGTTATTCGTCTCGGTAGAATGCCAGCTGAGGGTAAGTATCCGCTGTAGAAAGGCCTGCTCGTCTGACTGGCCCATCTCCGGCGCCTCTGGAGGTGGTGGATCCATATGAAGCTTTCTGATGGAGTCGCCAGTGCGGAATGGGCGTCGGCAGAGCGGGCAGACTCCCGAGTTGGGGTGCGCCATGAGATATGCTGCGTTGCGCGTCGCTATGATGGAGTCCAAGCATCTAATAGACACCAGAGACAGCTAATTAGGCTGTGTATGTGCATATATGCGGCGATAGGACGCACTCTTTGCAGAAAATGTGGCCACAAGGGATGGCATGGGGCGCCTGGGCGGTCCGGCCCTCGTCAAAGACGTAGGCATTGAGGCAGACGTCGCACGTGCTCGACGAGTGCGCTACCAGTGGCATTCCGCAGGATTCGGGGCATTGACCGGGTGTCGTTAACAGCAGTGGTCCAAGGCCATGAGGCAGAGGTGATGGAAAGATGCCAACACAGGATGGGGACGGCTTCCCCAATCAGGAAAGGTCGGTGATCGGTGTGATCGGCTCCTGGCGCACCGCCACCTTTACGTTGTTCAGCCAATTGAGCTTCCACGCCACCATGTAGTAAAGGTCAGCTGCCCTGGCGTCTTCATATAAATATTAACGTGTGTCGCTCTTATGCCTTACGAATCCCCATCATGGCCGCATTCACGCTTTGCGACAATGATGAGGCAGTCGCAGCTGCCCTCCTTGATCTAGCATCCGCTCCAACTCTCCTTGTTGACAGCGAGGGCCAAGACCTCGGTGAACATGGAGGGAGGATGTCTATACTCACGATAGCAGCTGCGCCGCCTCGCCTCTCTACCGAACTCTCGTCAACTATATACCTCTTCGACGTTTATGTTCTTCCTCCTCCTGTCCTGCAGCCCGTATTCGAGTTGTTCACTTCGTCATCCGTTCGCAAGGTCTTCTTTGACGGGCGAATGGATTTCTCCTCTCTGTTCCACGACTTGGGTGTGGACGTTGTCAATGCGGTGGACCTTCAGCTGGCGGAGGTCCACTCCCGGGCCCGCCACGAGAAGAACTTCGAACGCCTAGGTCAAATCAAGCGTTATATCAAGGATCCGGAGCATGTAAAGAACAACAAAGGGAGCTATCGCGATGTACGGAAGCTCAGAGGCATGGGCGAAGCCCTGAAGACATTGGGGCTGGTCGGTGGATCTGAGAAGCCAAAAAATCCTCAATGTGAGCCTACCTTCCCTGTCATTTCTTAATCACTCATCATCGCCCTTTCCACAGTCGATCATTACTTATGGCTCACACGCCCTCTTTCACCTGAGAATTTGCAATACGCCGCCAAAGACGTGGAACTCATGGCGTTGCTCTACTGTCATTTCAGGTCGACCGGGATGATATACCATCCTGAACTCCCGTTGTGGACTGAGAGATACCTCTCACTCCACAGGGCATCCCAGCCGGCTCTCAATGGCAGAGAGTCAATTTCTCACGCGTTGCTGCCTTTCGGAATTCTCGTCGATAAAGCGAGAAGAAAGAAGCTATGCGCAGGCTGCGATAGGAATATCGGTGTGCGCCACTTTGTTGGCGGCGGGCCGCGTTGCCGCGTGTGCATGGCTATGCAAAGACGGGGTATGGCCATCGAGGCCAAAGCTGCAGCCGCTGAGGCGAAGGCTCGTCAAGATAAACACGAGTCCGACCTGGACTCGAATGAGGGTGGAAGTAGTAATGAAATGTCATCGTCGTCAGTAAGCGGGGAACGATAGATTGGGACTAGCACTACTGAGGTGTCGGGAAGAAAGACAGTCTGTTCGGAAGCGTAGGTGTAGAAAATGCGTATGAACGTGAATCGCTACAGTATGGAAGTGACGTCAAATGATGAGTTGATGTACAAGTATCAAAATCATGGCCATGTCCAAGTGTCGACGTTACATATATAGTGTCCGTAACATCGTCACAAATCAGGAAAGAGAGCTCTGACCCGGGGCATCCATCTGGCCTGGAAAGCTAGGCGGGATGGGATCATAGAGGTCCTCCGACTGGATGGGGAGAGGATTGGCAAACGCCCGGGCGGCACTGTGAAAACCAGTTTCGAAAGTTCGGAAGAACGAACCATCACTCGAGACAGTCTTGCCACTGGAGCCGGTGTTCCACGTCAAGGCAGTCGTAAATGACTCGGAACTCTTGTCGCTGCCAATTTCACTTGGTGCTGCATGTACGTTCTGGGGGTATAACTCCGAAGAGGCGGTCGTGGAGGGAGAGTGAGGTCCCGCTCCGTTGAGCTCGTCCGTTTGAGAGTCGGTTCTCTCCATCAGTTTCGCAACTATTGCGGCGTGTGAAGGCTGCGGGGAGGGAAATATTCCATCCTCTTTAAAGGTGGATTCGGGCGTCAACAAGGCGCCGAAAGTGTCAGGTCCTGGCCGAGTGGCGGAAGCCTCTCCTGCCGGGATCGCTGGTGATTCGCCAGCTACAATGGCGCGCTGTTTGGCCTAACGAATGGATCGGTATCACTCCTTGAGCCAAGACAGATACAGATCGAGTACACTTACCTTAGGTGTTCCACTGCTCGACGTTTGATTACGAGTGGCTTCGTCGAGCTGCTCCCTCAATGCTTGATTCTCCAGACGTAGCTTCTCTGCCTCTCCCTTGAGCTGCGAGTTCTCCTTCGTCAGCTTCCTGACAGTGGACCTATGATCTTTCCAGCCCAAGTAGACCTCCTCCACGATGCGCACCTGCAGTGAAGGCATGATCAGTGCTGGATGTCGAGTGGCTCAATGCTGTGCGTACCACTTCAGCGCGAGTCGCGTTCTTACCCTCATTGACCTCCTTCTGTTTCTCGTCTCGCAACCATTGCTTCACACGCGCGTCTCGTTGGATGATCGTCCCGTCTGACGTCCCCTTTCTCAAGCAGTCCGCGAGGTCTACGACTATGTCCACAGCTTCTTCAGCTTCGGCATATAAAGGGCGGGCGACTTTGGCAAACAGGGCCTTCTGTTCTTCTTCAGACATGTTCACATAGTCTTTGTGGTCCATTTTCTTCAGATGGCCACGACAGGTAGGGCAATTCTTCTTTCCTGTCTCGAACCAGTTGTGTAGGCAACTAGTACAACGTCCGATTGACTGAGCTGCCATTTATATGATAAACATGGATGCTCTCACCTTGCACAAAAGGCATGCAGGCACGGCAGCAAGTACCGACCGCGTTCGGGGCTGAAACCTTCCTTGCAGATCGCGCATTCAGCTGTTCTCAGCGAAGGCATTGCCGGAGAGTAGTCCGGTGGGAGATAGATTGGGGGACTGAGTGGCAACAGGCGACGTTGTCGAGGAGCGAGACAGAGCTGTGTATGTCAAAGCAAAAGACAAGGAGCAAAGCGTACAGCAACGGCTCCGAGCACCCTTTAAATACAAGCAGCTGTGACAGAATGAATCAGATACGTAACTTGTGGGTCCAGTTCACCTCGATCCGCCTAATCCAGTGCAGAGCGTGACTGGACAATGTATGACAATGTACCTTGAGTCCCCAAAATATTTCAGATAGTTTCAAGCAGCGCCCGAGATCAAGCTAAGCATTAAAATATTAATGGGGCACCGATGGCACGAACCGGCGACGAAGATGACCCACCCGGATCTCGCCAGTGACAAGTTTGGAACAAAGCCCAAGCTCCATATGCATGACATACCATCCTGAATCTTGGGACATCTTCACACAAGGCAGTTTCCCTCGAGACGGTTACGACGATGATAATAAGAATGCCTATATGTAGCGGCGTCCGTCCGTCTCGTAAAGAAGAAGAAGAAGAAGAAGCGAGCGTGTGTTCATTCAGGAACGGCTCGAAGTACTCGACACTGACCCATCGCTCGAAGCTCTCCGAGAATGACGGCCCGTGATAAACGCAGTCGAGAGCAATTCCGACACTGGCACAAAGCCTCCCTCATGCACTCCATCGCCTACATCCTCAGGCACAAAAACGCTGGCGTCACGGTCGAACGCATTGGCAGCAGACTGGAAGTCTGCAGAGAAAGTCCCTCGGAAGGACGCGTCGCTCCCGCGAGAGTGCCAGGATGCGACGCTGAGAAGTGATGATGCGCTGTTTTGACGGTGAAGAGAGGCGGTAGGCGCGGATAGAAAAGTTGGAGATAGTGGTGAGATCGGCTCAGGTGAGTTATATCTAGAGTGATCTAGTCTCGGTCCTGAGAAAGGAGATCGCGGGGAAGCAGAGAGTGGCGTCGATGTTTCGGAATCGAGTATGTTCGGCGACGCGAACATATCAAGCGGAGATACATTATGCCAGTGACTGGTGCTGTTCCTCTCGGGAACGACAGTAATCCTGGGCACAGAAGGTGAAGGAGTGGTTGGTGGTACAATCTGGAAGGAGAAGCCATGTTCCGTCTGATACCGAGAAGGTCCCTGACGTGCATAGATGATATATCATGTTTTCACAAGTGACTGTTCAAAGAACGACTGACCACAGATTCCGGCGGAAGGAGAACGCGATTTCGGGCAATATCAAGGGTGTCGCTTCGAGGAGAGGAAGGAATATTCACCAACGGAACATCCAGCTCTAGCATCCTCGATGGAGAGCTCGCGAGTCTATCCAGAGGTGTCAGGATGAACACTACTATCTGGAACATGGTTGTTCACTCAGTCTGAGTATTGGGCAAGTCTCTTGCTGACGGCGATGAGACCTCATCCGTTGGCGTCATTTTGGCCTGAGAGGCGTTCATTTGTTTAGTGCCAGCTGTCCGCGTACACGTTAGTGACAAACCTTGGCACTGCAAGAAAGAGAGTCAGGTATTTGGTCTCCATTGGCATGATGGCACTCACCGTCCTTGTCTGGCGATCTCGAATGTGTTATTCAGGTGGTTCACTTTGTCCAGGATTCCGGGCAACAGACTCTCAATCTCGTTGAATGGCCGTCGGTTTGTCACGTTCAAAGATTGAAATTGGCGATATTTCTGAATCGCCTCGTATACCTCACGTAGGATGGTCGACGTCTGCGCACGAATTAGCTCAACAATTCCAGGAGCATATCGAGTTCAAGTTGACCTCATCCGCATAGACGTCTAGTCTCTGTTTGACCTTGGCATCAATCTCAGAAACTTCGACATCAGAGGGTGCTAGTCGCAGGCTAAGCGCCATATCAGCAAGAAGGGACCTTTCAGAACATTCCGAGAAATCCACGAAGAGGCGTTTGACAACCTTTCCAATTAGTTTGTCATGCGAGAGATGGGGGTCGGGGAGCGAGAATGGTTTTTGACAGTTTGGACACAGTGCTTTCTCCGAAATATTGTGGAACCACGTTGATAGACATCTGTGGTGGCATTAGACGAGCCCATGACAATGACCGGCCACATACGGTTTACAGAAGACATGGCCGCAAGAAACGACGTGCGGAAAGCGGATATCCTCGACATAAGGCAGGAGACATATATCACAGGAGCTTTCTGGAGACAGATACAAGGGCATGATTGAGAGAGGTGTTTAGAGAGCTGGTCGTGCCTCGCATTACGGCCGAGCAAGCTGTAATCGGAACGTGATATGACGGCCTGAGTCAGCACCTCCATAAGTAAAAAGGACGCCGCCGTCTGACAGCTCGAATGGAGGAGCGGCATCCAGCTGCCGATGAAGGAATTAGCTGTTCAGTAAGGATTCTGGAGATGATGATCACGGAAGAGCAAAGGACACGGCAGCGTCGGTACGGTGCCGGCGGCCAGTCAATTCTTCGGCTGCTTCGGCAGATCGTCGCTCCTAGTCCTCTTTCTGTTACTGAGTGTTACAATCAGAGCCTGAACATAAATCGCCAGTGGATGGATAGAGTTCGCCTAGATCCCTCTGCGACGCTCATGTCGCGCATACAAACAATCGAGTTACGATTCCCGACTCGCCAAAAAGCTCCCTCCCCAATCCTTTCAAAATTTCATCAGACATTCCTCTGTAAGCAGTGTCATATCGTCGGAGGCTTGAAGATTCGTTGACGGATCTCGATTCTGTGGTGGGAACGAGATCTTCGTGGATAGACTGCAGCATATTATTACAGGTACACTCTCTTTTCCATCCATTTTCGTGACCATGTAAGTACTTATTCTCTTCCAGCATGCACTAAATCATTGCCCGCAGAGCCACGTTGCACCGTATTGCTCGCACAACTTAGCGCCCATGGTTTGACAGATACCGAGTGCGACGCAGCTTGGACAAAGTTCAATCAGACGGGGCCACACCGCAAGGAACTTGAAAACATAGGATGCCGCCTCTCTCTTTGGGGTGCACGCCTTGAGTCTGTCCCCACTTTGATGGCCAGCATTCTCCTATGTGGGTTACTTAGCCTTTCGATATCAACGCTACCACCAGTAAACGATCGTTGATAATCTAACGTGCCTGGTACTGTTCACTAAGTTAACTTACTCGCGATCGTACATTGAGACACAGACTACAGCAACAGTAACAGCATGTCCCTGAACATTCAGACGACATGTAGAAATTGGGCCTGGGACGCGGCTCTTCTTCATTTCTTGCTTGTCCATTGCATATCAGAAGGAAATCGATTGTCTTCCAGATCGTAATTCACCACTGGCAGCGCAAATGACCGACAAGGGCTGACACAGTGGCCCGTAGTAAATTGTAATCAACTCATGCCAGCTTGAGACGCGCTGGAAGCGTCATATGAGCGTACTGAAAAGTTCGTCACTTCCAAAGGCAGATGCTCCTGTGACTTGACGCGTTTTGCAGAACCGCGCCGGTTTTGTGGCGCTATCTACGCATGTTTAGGATACTTCCAAGTTCAACGGAGACTTTTCGGTCCTGCCGAAGTTTATCTAGCTGAAGCTCAAGCTTCTCGCCCTTCAGTTCCATGTCTTTCTGTCAACAGACGCCTACAGTAGTACTACAGAGTCGCATCAGAACGTAGTATACCGACGACCATTCAGGAACTTCAAGATCAACTTGAGATAAACGCGTATTTCACATCCGCGGAAGAGCGATCGGTGAAGGGAGATCTCCGACTTCCCTGCCGTTCCTGTCGCCAGCGTCTTGTGCTGTGATAGAATGTTTGTTCTCCCGAGCCAAATCCGTTCCGCGTGCTCAGCATTCTTTTCCAACTCAATCCGAGCCTATGTGCCAACGCGTTCGCGTCAGAGCTTACGCCACGTCTACGCAATGAAGTGAAGATCCGGCCGTCTGCTATTGTTGCTCCAATCGAGCATGATCGTCACAATCCGATAGCAACTTATTAGAGCCCCAGAAGGAAAGGTCAAAATCTAAATGGATATGCGGATATAGGCATGAGCACCTGGACTTTGAGGAATACGAGTGAATACTACAACTAGATATTACAGTAAAAGCACAGACGAGTAAACACGTAGTACAAATCGGTATGTACAAATTGAAACCTAGAACATACACTTAGATACAGAACGAACACGCCCATCTGTGAGAGCTAATAAACATAGACGAATCAAATGTACATCTGCAGAAGGTGTGATACATAGAAGAGGGAGGTCCATAAGGGCTGATTAAACGCGCCGGTCAAGCATAGGTGGCAGTAGCCGGCTTCAACGAAGAAGCTATCATCTTGCCTTTGCTGCTGCCGATCGACGACGACGAAGAATACATGTGTTGGGACTGCGACTGCGACTGAGCCTGAGCATATGTCCATGAGGGGGTAGTGACTGGCGTAGCTGGGGCGTATATACTGGTTGGTACTCTCCCTGGCCCTGAGGTAGACGGTGACGCATAGGACGACGATTTCGAAGTCGGAATAGGCTCAGACCGCGAGGGCCGATTGCGTGGACGACTTGAAGTCGTGGCCGCCTCGTCGCGTAGAATGCTTCTGCTCCTGTCCCTGGAGCTGTCGAGGACTGGAGACTCGAGGGATTTAGGACTCTCCCTGTCCTTCGTCCTACGCCCACGTGAGCTGCTCTCGGAAGGAGCTACTCCATCGCCAGCCTTCTCTCGGAGTTGAGAGCGTTCACGTTCCCTGTGCTGCTTCTCCAATGCCTTCGCGGCATCACTGGCACTAGAAGTAGCACTGTGGCGAGGCTGCGAACCCGTGGAAAGTCGATTGTCTGGATCCTTCATCGATGTCATCGAGAAGTCTGCGCGAGCAGCACGCGATGAACGATGGGGAGACCCAGACCGAGACTGGGAAGACGGGTCTGTATCAGCCTGTTTTACGGATAACGTCGCGGGGAAATGGGATCCAGATACGGGGATATTCGGCAGGGAGGAGGATGAACGATTTGACTCTGCAGACAGGTCGTGCACACGACTGTGGCCGTGGCCATGCACAGCTTGGTAGGATGGCTGGCGGCCGGGCGGAACTGGAATCATCCTTGGCGTCGTGGTGGCCGAAGAGCCAGGACGGAACGAGGCGTCCGCCTCACCTTCGACGGGAGTAGCGGCACGAGTGGGAACTCTAGAACTTGAAAAAGGCTGGGAGTAGAGATCGCGCTGCAGATCCAAGCTGGGGGCCGTAAGCGATAAAGCACTGCGACCGGCGGATACGGGTGCACCCAGACCCGGTTGCAGAGGTGCCTCAGCGAAGAGGTCTGCATGGATGGTCTGGGCAGAAGAGGGCGTGTTGTAGTACCCGCCAGTGGCATGCGAGGCGACATGGGTGACGGAGGAGAGAAGATGGGTTGGATCGTCAAACAGACCGATGGACTGGCAACGACATGAGAAGGGACATCCGACCATACCGCAACGAGCGAGGGGTGGGATGGTGCCGATGGACTTCTCGGGTCCAGCTTCGCCTTCGGGACGTAATGAGATGCTGGATAGTGACACTGTGCCGGGTAGCTCAGCGTCAGATAGGTCGGGTATGGGAGAGAACATCTCGCTTTTCAATGGTAGAGGAGTATCGGGAACAGCCTGAGAGACCTGCTCGGCTGACTGCATGGAATCCTCGGAGCGAGTCAAAGGGCTTGAATATCCCAGTTGTCGAAGGGTGTCGCGCAATAGGGTGCGTTCGTTCTCCGCCTTGAGATACTAGAGTCAAAGATAAGAGTCGTCTAGCGCAGCTAGACTGTTTGACTCACTAATCTTAAATGACATTAGCGCGACGAAGACAAAGTCAGACAAGTGGACTCACTCAGCAACACCAAAGTATGCACCTTGCGCCTTACTGCAATAGTCGCGCAAGTTGCTCTCTAACGCCTGCCAATTCTCTCTGTCTCGCTTCATGTCTTCCTCCAGGTTCTTGATCATTTCCTGGAGATTCGCCTTCTCCTCCTTGGCGTCGTGGGTAACCCGCTTGACTTCCTGACGATATCCCAGTAGTTCGGTCTTGATGTCGTACACGTACTTGATCATCCGAAGACTGACACGAAGATCAGAAAACTACCAAGATATGAGCAACAACCAGGAAAGAAGAGATATGGAGACGCACGTTGTTACGCGGTTGCTGGCTGAGAAAGGCCTTACACTCATCAATCAATTGACGAACACCTTGCTCTGTCGTACCCTCATTGGCCGCCGCTGCTATCCGCTCCTGAAATCTCCTCGCTTCGAGGGCGTCACCAGTTTCCACAGCCGGCTCTGGAGCGTGGGACGGTGAACGAGTCTCGTCACTATCGATGTGCAGTCTCACAAGAGACCGAAAGTCGAAGCGTTGTCGGCACAAAGGACACTTGGAACGCGTCAAGGAATTGAGACACCTATGAAAGAAGATAATCAGTATCCGCGGTATGTGCCACCGAATCGTCACGTCGGGTAGCGGTGATGGATACGCACTTTAGACAGAAGATGTGCCCGCACTCGATCGAACAGGGCGCTCGATCCTCAGAGCCGAAGGCATCTAGACAGACATCGCATTGGGAACCGGAACCAAGAAGGAATGGCATGAATGGTGGGGGGAGGGGAGGCCGGGGCAAGGCTCGGACCTGAGCAGAGATAGGTGTCCTTTTGAAGGAATAAGGCAAGGATAAAGGATAATGAAATCAAGCCTGAACACGTGCGGAGGGTGAACACACGGGGAAGGGGAAGTGTCCAATGGAAGGGACATCGCACAGATATCAAGCTTGAACGTTATATGGAGAACCATGAGGCCGCTTGCTCGACGGACGGCTGGATATGTCACGAGTCGAACCGCCGGATCGAACTGGTTCCCCATCGCAGATAGGTGGGAATCAGGTTGTGTAACATCGGAAACATCGGTTTGCTTTCCGCCTGCACACGATCCAAGCCATAGCTCGATATGCTGTTCCGAAGAGCAGGGGACCTTATCCGAGAGGTATGTGGTCTTGAGGCGAAGCGAAAATGGCTTGCCTCACTCTTCACATATCGAACCAATCGGAGGTACCCAAGGCCTCGACATCGGCATGTGTTACCCGTCAGGCGCCTTCGGAATCTGTCCCCCACCGTCGCCGATCCTGCCTCTGAATGACAATCAGAAAGGATAATTACCATGGGTACTAGTAGACTTACGACGCTAGACTGGAGTGACCATTCAACCAAAGGCGATACTTGAGAGCTACTGGCGAGTCGATATTCTGCGCTCAGGCTGAACCATTGACATGCTCTCGCCGCAATGCCAGAACGATTCAATCGCGCAGACCAGCCAACACGCGCCCACTCGGAAATGAGTTGCGCACCGGGGTCGTTGACCCTGCTTAATGGGGCTCTCGGCGAAGAAGCTGGTTGCGGCCTGGGCTCATTGGGATTTTCGACATCTATTATAATCCAGAGGTATCGCGATCCGACTCGTACTCTTGCGTTAGTCGACGTTGCAATGTAACTTGATCGATAGAAAAATCTGAGAGAAAATGACACAACGAGGTTTTCTTCCGCTGTGCCGTACATTGACCGCAGAAGAGACATTCAAGGCCGTCGGTTACAAAACAGCTTTGAGAAGATTTGAAACTGTCTGTCGTAAGTCGTAAGAAAACACACCAAGGGAATGCATACCGGTCATCGGAAACGTAGGACTTTCTCTAGGTAAATAAAAGCGCGTATAAAGCATTATTCGTGGGTTTTCCACGCGCATGGGAAGCAACCGAATATATTCGAGATTTGTGGTCGTGGAGGAGACACCGCAGGCACGCACCAGGTGAGGACAGCCTGCGTCACTTACGGTGACGCAGTCCAGCTTTTGGTTAGATTTTTCCTTTGTGCTCGGATATGGCGGTCCGGCCTGCCAGGCTGATTGCTAGGCGAGTCAGTTCATTTATGCCGAACGGCAGTCAATCTGTGTAGCCTTCGACCACGACCAAGTCGTAGTGTCATTACTCTTCTGCCACCGCTGTCGAGCGCTCGATGCAGCGTCGCTCGAGTGGTTTACCACAGCAAGTAAATTGATCATACTACGTAAGCCCCACCAATGTGGCAAGCAGCCCAAGCCGGTCTTGGGCATGCTGGACAACAAGAACGACAGGGATGGTTCCTCTGACTGACGCAGACGGCGACGCTACCACTCTGCCGATGGATGGGACATGGGTAGGGGCCGTTAGGACGAGCGGGGCGCGCCGTCGAAACAGGCGCCCATACAGGCGCGTCTTCTCTCACTCTCTCCGTTGGATATGTTAGATTTGGATTGGTGCATCCGTTTCTACGTTTATTATTGCGTAGATCTAGATCTCTGAACGGGGCAAGCCCTCCAGCAAGGCACCCACACATCTCTGGTCTACTTCTTCTTCCCCACACCCAGCCCTACCACTGCCACTGCAGTTGCACACCACCCCACTGCCCCATTCACCCCCACCATTTCCCGCCGTCATCTCGACCCCCTGCCTGCAAAGACCACGCAGTAGATAAGGGTACTGACTCCGGTGCGTGTTTTCTTCATAGTGAGCTATTCAACAATAACGACAACGCGCGCGGGTACATCCATGGGTAACGGTAACAACCATGAGATATGCATCGCTTGAGGGTCATGAGCAGGACACACTTCATAGAGCAAGGTATGCGCCAGAACTGTCTTGCCTTTCATACATCATCAATTGATACTTTGATCGCTAAAATATTTACTTCCTGTGTAATGATTTGCACGCCTCTGTACACCAGTGGTCGCTGTCGGTATGCGGGTTTGGTCGCAGGCTCATCAACCTCATTCGCACCTGTACTCGTACCCGCAACCCGCCAAAACCTGCGCCACTGCGCTTATACCCTACTACCTAGGTCACCATTACACTCGAATTGTCAAATTGAACATCATTCTGTATTATTTCCATGGTCTACTCAGATACAGTACCTTGTTTGAATAATACAAACTGGTTCGTTTCATGCAGGGATGGCTACTTTCGGCCCGAGGTCCACAGTGGACAAAGAAATCAAAAGCAAAGGTTGATGTGCGTCACCGTAAGTGACACAGGCCTACCTCACTTGGTGCGTGCCTCCGGTGAGAGGAAACATACGTGTCATGCCACGTGCCAAAAAATCCAAATTGGTGCCTTGCCCGCATTCGCTTCGCTCCTGCCATCACCCTTCTTTTCGTCCTTCACCAGAGTCTTATTATCTTGTTGCAATGGTACCCTTTTTGTTGACTACTTCTCTTGCTCGTCTAACAAAATTCTAGTCCGACTCTGACACCCCCAATGGCAAGCCCGCCGTCGCGAGACCCACTTCCCCGTCCGGCGTAAGCAGGCCTCCCGGTGCTCAAATTCGGTCCGTGCAGAGAGCCCTTCATGCAAAATATAATACTGAACGGCCCGCACAGGCGACGAGCAGCAAACAACACGGTGTCACGGCCGAATTCGAGTCGCGCAGCAGGCGCTGGCGGCTCGTCGAACACGATGCTAAAGTTGTACACCGACGATTCGCCCGGCCTCAAAGTGTGAGCAGCCATCTTCCTTTGTTTATCCCGGTACTGACCCCAACCAGCGACCCCTTCATCGTCCTCGTCCTCTCCCTCGCCTTCATCGCCTCCATTTTCTTCCTCCACATCTCGGCAAAAGTCATCCGCGCATTCTCCAAGTGATGTCGTCTCTTTGTCGGGGAAATAGGGTGCCGGCTACGTACCCTTGTTGTATCACAAAACTAATGGCCTGCCGGAGCTGCTACTTTATACCACTCCTTTTCGACTCGGAATCCGCGTGCACTAAGAACCCTCAAAGCGGCATATACTGTTACCCTACTTCACTTTTGCTCTCAAAGATCTGCTTCCTTTATCCCAGGTCCCTTCTCGCAAACCGGTTCATCTCTCCATCTTTAGGCAATTCAACGTGTCTGTCGCGTTTTGCCCATACACTGTCAGTCCCGGTATCTCCGTGCTAACGTTATATCGCTTCCAGGACGATGGCCAGTGCCTCGTTGAAGATGCGTGTAGGTATCGTCGGATGTTTTTCGCTGGACAGTCTTTTTACGTGGATGGACACGATGGAAGTTGGCGACATGTCGCGACATTGGCCATGCATTCGAAGATTATGCGGCCAACGCGACTTGAACACGTCGACGGTCAAGCTTTCTGATTCCCACATAATCCTCTCGATGTCGCCTAATGTCGTAGTGCAGTTGACATTTGGGGTCTTCCACTTTGCGACGTGACACGCCAGGGTTAGCATGTCCAGATTTCGATTCCCAACCTCCGCTTCCTGTCTTACTTTCGACAATAACGCGCTTACCATTCAGTGTTCTAGGCGTAACCTTTGGTGAGCGAATATTGCCCCCATTCGCATGACTGGATGATGGGTACTTTTGCATTACAGTTTTGCCTGCTTCAGGCGCGGAATCGCATACCGTAACTGCCTCCTGCAGCCGGGGTAGGAGATGTTCCTGGAAGAGGTGGTATGGGACATTGCGAGCAGTATTGACGGAGAGGATCGTCCAAACTGCGATCGCAATCTACAACCTTGACCTCGTTGCCTGTTGTAGTAAAACTCTTGTCTCATCAAACTTCGGCGTGTGATCTCGTTCCCATCCGCACAGGTGGATGGTACTTGTCATAACAGTGAGCTCTTGGTTGCAGACATTCCTGACTCGTCTGACCCACGTCGAAGGACGGACACGAACGAGGGTGAACATGATGTGAGCTTTCGTCAAGCAACATGCACAGTCGGAGATTGTGAAGCGAACGCGAGTCGAGCATGGCCGAACTGGCGCATTTCTTATGGTGAACGCCTAACACCTTCTAATTAATGCGGTTGTCATTTGGGGCGTTGGTCAGGCGTCGTTTGTCGGCGTGGCTATCGTGGCGCCACTACGGAATGTTATTAGGCTTTGTCGCCGCGCCAAGAAAGCTGATAGAACCTTATGGGTTCGCCAGCAAGAGCAGTATACCAGGTTTTGATGAACGACTGCAACGCACAGTACGCTCTCATCTGTCCCGAAGACCTGAACATCCCCCACGTACGATCATCCACAAACAGACTTCAACTTGATATGTAGATGCATGCCACAGTTGCCGCGTGACGACGTTCCCAGTGGTTGGCTGTTCACGTCGATCATATGCGTATCCTACTGCATGTAAGTAAGAGCGTAAGTACAACGAGCCTCGTTTGTACTAGTGGCGTTAGGTTGGGCTCTCGGACTGCAACTTCTCTAGTATATCCAGACCCTCCTCAAGAGCCTGGCCAACGTCTTCTCGTCTGAAGATTCCCCTCAAGTTCTCATCCAAGTCGACCGTCTCGTTGGCCAGCTCGAACTTCCGACCGTCGAAGAAGTTGTACAGCGGGAACGTGGAGTTTTCGGAATCGGGGTTCTTGTGCCAGTCAAGAACAGCGTGCATCGTCCTGCAACATTTGGCCCAATCTGGGTGATACGAGCAAAGTCTGTGTAATGGTCAGATCATAGCAAGCAACCCATCCTTCCAACAGTGCCTTCAGCCAGTTGTCATCCACAAAGATTTGGTATGCCTCTAACTTTAAGATCATACCGTCGGACGGGTCTCCGATTTCGGAGCGTATGAGGGGTATAATCACGGTTGTCATGAGGTTAACCGTAGTCATTAGAATTTGCGAACACCCCGCCTCCAGTTGTGACGTGTCCAGTTCATGGACCACCTCAGCGGGTTTCTGCAGTATGTGATGCAGAGGTAGTACCAGTGGTGGTATATCCCTTATTTGAAGTGATGCGTCATAGGCCTGAAGTACTTTGGGTAGCAAGGCATGGCGAAGCTTTCTGTGCCTATTGTGGGTTTCATCCCCTGTATGTGGCTTGGTCCTCTCAAGTACATGGGTTCTTTCGAGGAAAGTCTGGAAGGAGTACTGGAGAGAGTGAAGTTTCCTCTCGTGAACGTCTTGAGTGGGGGGGCCCTTTGATATCACCGCTGCCAGTATGTTTGCGTGCTGACGAAATAGATCAAAAATATCCTTCAAGAGATCAAACATCACCGTCTCGAGATCTGGGTCGCAGGGACTTGATGACTCTTTGTTGTTAATCAAGCCAATATGATGAAGCGCGAAATCGCCAACAGATATAAGAAAGCGATGTTCGGCGGGCATCAACTTTGACGGGTCGATATCGAATGGAGCCAAGAGTGGGGTAGCCAAAATTGCATCTGTGACGCGAGGATTGCTGACAATTGGCAATGCCTGCCAGATTTTCGAGGTGTTTGTGTTCGACCTCTTGGATGTAGCAAAGCAGCCCGGAAGCAGCGCTCGGAGAATCTGGACAAAAGATGGTATATCTTCTGAGCGTGCGGCCTGCGCCTCTCGAAAGATAGCAAACTGCTTGCTGTTGGCAAGGTCAAACAGGTCTCTCCAGATAAGGGGGTGTAGTTCCAAGTCTGATCTCATGAAGCAGTGGAGGATTATTGGTGTGGAAATGTAGCCAAAGTGACTTTTAGCAAGACATACAATAGCACTGTAACTCAAATTCTCCTTCTTGAGGACCACAGTACGGCCAGGCGGCCAGTGGTTGTTGTCTGGTCCTGGGAGGAAAATGCGGGAGCGATACAATCGCTCTAGAAGCGGCTCCCGCCCCCTCCCGTTGTCCTTTGTTGCATCATACAAAAGTTCCAGTCTTCGCTGAGCAAGGCCACTGGTACCCCCCAATGTCCTTATAGCATACTGTTCCACGTTGGGTGGAAGCCCGCCGATTGCCTGCGATACAACGCTCTGCACGCTAGAGTTTGACGACATTTCGAAAAGACAGCGCAGTGCATTCACAGACACCTCGTCATATTCACGGGTAACCACCTCGATCTCCGTTTTAGCAAGCGATATGAAGTCTCCAGCAGGTGTGACGCAAGTAGGGGTACATCGAGCGGGCACCATCCGGACACATTGCCAAAAGGAAATGAACTGATTTCTGAGGTAGCGATGCGCGACAAGGGATAGTTGGAAGCCTTGATACAGAAAATCCGTCAAGGGTGTGCAATAAGGGCATTGGGGTGAAAGGATGGGCATGATATTGCTGACAAGATAGAGGATACAGACGATTGTAAGAATCGCAATCGTCCACGCTAACGAAGGGTGGAGGGGGATATAGAAGAGTATGAGGCCAGAGAAGAATAGCGTCAGCGAGACGTGCATGACAATGGGAAGCATCCCGATAACAGCGCGAACGCGCCAGCGCTCAAAGCCCATGTAGCGAAATTGGCGTATATGGCTGCGAAGCCCGGGGGTACCAGAGGGTAGCGACATGTAGTGGTGAAGCCATTGCTTGACGAGGACCGCTGCAAGAGCGACGATGAGACTTGCGGCGAGACTGACAACCCAGAGGCCGTTGACCCACACGTCGATCGCAGTGGGTTGGAAGTGTGCAGTTGGGTTAACAGAAGGCGACGTGATGTTCATGACATTGGCACCGTCGGTCATAGCCAATTGAACCAAGACGATGTCATAGAGGAGGAGGGCAGACATCTCAGTGAAGTCTGCTCGGAGGTTCTGCGACACTTGGACAAGGAAGGAGGTTACGACGGCCGAGAAAAGCCCGGCCTGCAACAGCATGAGTAGTGCTATTCGCAAAGACAACTGCTACTCACAAAGACGAGCATCACGTCGAGTCCATCGCGAGACTCTCCGACCATCATGCGGTCAAACTCGGCTGCCTCTTGGACGTACACGCGCCAAACCCTGGCATTAGGCGCTGTCTCTTCGCAGTACTCGTCCTCGGGGAGCCATTTCTCGTAGTCATCGTCGAAGATTGGGGGAGCGCCTTGCGGAGCCCGAGAAGCTGCCTGGTTCAGCCCCAAGAGATGCTTCGGGTGCTGATTGGTGGCACTCTGACTAGGGAGCACGGTAGGCGTCTCTGTGGGATGGGGCTCTGCGGGCGCAGTTGGTTCTGTAGTAGAGGCGGCTCTCGAGTTGCGAGAAATGGCCTCCGTCGGGTATCTTCCAGGCGAATCGCCGTTGGCCGGTGCAGGCTCCTGGGAGCTGGACATTGCTGGCTGGGTGCTGTCGCATGACAAGTAATAGTGAGCCCAATGGTCTGATATGGATGATGTGGAGAGACGCGGTACGTACGGTACGGTGCGTTGAGGGCGAGATATCGAAGGGTACCTATACAGCCACGACCTAGATGTGAGATGAGAGGAATAAGAAAAGGAACCGTTCCTGTGTCGACATGTATGAGACCGGCGTTCTTGTGGGTACGCGTTCTCACAGGCACAGCTATCGCGGCTTCGAAGATAATCATACATGGTTTCATATCTATGCCTTGATTAGTCTCCATACCGGCGAGATGTATGTCTGGCTGCGTCGGTTGAAGAACGACATGATCGTCAGTTATTATTAAGTATCAAGAAGTCATGTAGTCAGGCACCGCACATGGCGTAGTCGACTTGATACCCGCCTCTACATTACTCTACATTATTGCGAAGACTTGGTCTGTGTACATGTTTACTTCATGGAAAACAGGACCAACTACCTGTAACCTGAATACTCAGCACATACCATGATTCACCATGCTGAAGCCCCTTGTAGTTCTTCCTATACTCAGGTCGTATATAGCGCCAATAGTGGTGAATCAAATCAGCCGTGCTCCATATCAGCCAGACTCCCGACACGGGTCATTTCCGACTAAGCCGCCCCCAGACCTGCCCAGCAATCCCCTCTGTCTCTTCCCTCAGTGCCCTGACGAGCTTCCTCTCTGCAGTCATAGGCAGCGTCTCCAGAACCACCTTCCCCTCCCTCTCCCGCTCGTCCCAATACTTTTTCGCTGTATCCCCATGCCTGCGTATAACAACGCATTGCTAACAGTAATGAGATCTTCGTACACGGTGTGCTGTCGATTGACGGAGAAGGTGATGACAATCCCATGGTTTTGCGAGACAACGCTAGTGCGCTTCATAAGTAGACTGACACAAGGCTTTCAATGATGACGCCAGTCAAAGTGTCACAGTCTTATTAGTTCCTCGGAATGCTTTGCTCGCATCGCGTACCGAGAGAAAAGAAAGCTGCAGATAGAGATTTTTACCTTCCAAATCAGTTGCTGTGTCGTCTTGACAGATGCCTACGAATTCCGTTATCCACCAAACGCGTTGATTTTCTTGGTCGTCAATAATGATAATAAGTACATCACGGTCATTAGCCTCTCCACCAGTTATCGTGGCTGGCAGAGCCGTTGACGCCCATGGTTATGAATCCAGCGACACCCTGAGAGATGACACCACCGAGAAATTCTAGCCTGCGGGACGTCAGAAGTTGAAGTTAATGGCAGAAGAACCGAACACACCTGAAGGTGGGGTTGTACTGTCCCTCGGGTCCATGGCTGTCCTCGAAGATATTGAGCGAATCGCGCCAGTTGCGCGTACGGTCCTTTAGTTGGTTGGTCGTGTACGGGTGCATCTGGAGCGACGGTCAGATAAGATTATATGAGGTGGAGTGGGACATACCTTGTCGACGACACTGTTGACCTCATCGTCAAAGAAGAACTGGCCGACATGGACCAGTCGCCCAGAGTTAAAGGTGCCGTTGGGCAGCGGGTCCCATTCGGTGAAAACTTTGGTGTGGATATGGGTGGCGCGGCCAGTATAGTACCCGGGGAAGATGGAGGTGAATTGGACGACGCCGTTGGAGTTTGTGGGCCACGCGCCACGGAGGAAGGTCTCGTGTGGCTTGGTGCGAGGGTACGCGCTGAGGAGTCCGCTACGCTTGCCGCCGACCTGGGGCTTTTCGTCGACGAGCTCCGGGGCGGGCGTGGGGTGACCGGCGTAGTGTCCGGTCGCGTTTGCTTGCCAGATGTCGACGAGGACATTCTCCATCGGCTCGCAAGTGTTGACGTCAATGACACCAATGTCGAGCAGCAACAAAAGCCCAGGCTGAACGACGATAAGTGATGCGATGGAAAGATCAAGGGATACGCACCTGCAGCTCGGCAATGTTGGTGCGTAGAGGGTGTCCGACGGTGTGGTAGTAGGGGCCTTCAGTAACGACGGGTGTGAGCACACATGTGTTATTGTCCATCTCGGGCTCGGCAGCAGCGGGCGTGCATTCCATCAGTGAAGACGCTTTCTCGCCCGAATCAGCTGCAGAACGGTCAGCACATCGAGTTCGCTGTCGGGATGGACACTCACGATCTTTGAAGAGATCTTCGTATCCCTCAAGGCCGGCTTGTATGCCCAACTTCGGGCCAGTGTTGCTGCCGCCTAGCGCCTTCTGTGCCCAGGCGCGCTTGCGCTGCGCCGTGTACGCCGCGACTGCCGGCGCGCAGTGGTATGCCGCCACTTGCAGGGCACGCTGTGCCTCAATCTCCTCCGGCGTCGTGGGCTTTGAGTGTGCTGCCACGAGCGCTACTAATGATGCGAATAAAATGGAGGGCAGCATGTTGTCGTCGAGCTCGCCGTCGTCGTGGGAGGAGGAGGAGAGTCGGATGCCCCATGTCTCAAACTTTGCGGGGTATATATAAGTGGAAAAGAACCAAGCACGGCGGCATCGGACCAATCCGAATCTCACCTTTGGGTCACGCGGATTAAGTGCCTTCCGCTTCATCGCTCCCGCCGCCCCTGATGGCCCCTAGCACGCGCTTATTTTTCCTTTGCCTCGGAGATCGTCGTGACTGACTGAGAACCTGTAAGTTGTGTGTTATACAAAAGAACGTTTGGCTCGACGAACACACTTACGTGACTCATATTAACAACCGAAAATGAGGACCTTCGGTACTCAGTACTCAGCATTGGCCTTGATAGTGGTGATATGACCGGAGCATGCTGATTTGTTCCCATCTGCTGGGCACAAGGTCTGGGTTTCTCCAGCCTCTTCTCGGATGTCAGATCCCCACACTATCTTTCCCCTCGACGATGCGTTCGCGCGCCAATCTTTCCTCCCCGCGCCCGGTCGAAAGATGTGATCTCGACTGACCGACTTGAGGTTATCCATTCATCCCCGAACTGCAGGTCTTTCCGCTAAACCGCGCAGGGTTTTTCCATCTGACGTGCTAGCGTTTGCATTGACAGTGTTGTCGACCATCGAACGCAAGACTGTCTTCAACTGGCCTCTCAGAATCGGAGGCACGTAACGATGGCGCCAGGATGGCGCGGCTCCACTCGACATAGCGGCCCTTAGCGCCACAGCACTCATCCCTGAGATCTGCCGCCCGTCTTTGAAGGTCTTCGAGTTGAGTACTTTCTTGGTTTCATGAGAGTACCTCACGGTAATGTTATCATTAGCGATGTCTAAATCATGGGATCTACCAATTCATGAGTTCCTACCTCATTTGGGGTTGACTTTCCCTCCGATGGCAACTTTCCTCTCAGAGGATCATACCACAAGCTCTGATACCTGCCGGTACACTAGCATCTGTGGCAATCAGTCTGGGATAGAATTAGCAAGAGATTGGAACCGCTGTACCGATTTCGACCTTCGTCGTACCGTTTTCATGCCCCCCCCCCCCCCCCCCTCCGCAACCCCTCCGTAACCAATTCCGTTCCATTCGCGAAGCTGGCATACTCGCTCGCGATCGTTTGAAACAAATTCATATCTGCGATTTCCTCTCGTGCTGCTATGTAAGCGCTGTCGAAATATGAGTTTGAGCTCACGCCTAGAGCTTTTTGGAGCATTGAACCTCACCTTCTGCAGGGATGATGAAGAACGATCGCCTCTGCATCAGCAGAATCCAATTCATGCAACGGCGTGTCTACAAGACCAGAACGCGTCGCGGAGACCCGAATACCATCGCCCGCAAGGGTCTCAGCTACAGAGAGCGTGTTGGACTCCGTAACATGAACAGAAGGGAACACTGACCTCTATTTCTCGTCATACCCGCAACCACGCCTGCTCGGCACGTAGTTCGTATATCCCGGAAACGACAGTGACCAGGGACCAGGGACAGAATTGACATTCGTGATAACGCCTCGTACGCCGGGACGGACAAGGAGGTGCACGATGGGTTCTGGGCGCGCATACACAGATACGTCCCGCGCTAAATCACGTCGTTGACACGGTCAATGACTTCCGTGGTAAGAGTGGGTGTTCAGCAATCTGTCCTTGTATAAGTTCTTGTGTGTGTGGGAGAAAATGGAAGAGACTAACAGTATCAACATGCGTCTCGTATATGCCCTTCTTCGGCGACCTTGATTCAACAGAACGCGCCATCCGATTCGCTCCTGTGGAACTCGTCCCAACCCATGCGCATCAATCGACGCCTAAAGAGGTCATCGCAGCTTGCCGGCGAAAGTTCGCGTAGCCCGATCCCTTCGTCGTCGTCCTCACCACAGATACATCAGAATCGAGACTCATTCCACCGTCGATCATATCCATAAACGCTCTTGTGGCCGTCGTTAGCCCTGTTGAAGACCCCACGGTCAACTATGCTGCCTGCATCGAGGAGCGCTCCCGGCCGCCAGTCGCGTGCATCTCCGCGTACATTAACACGGGCTTTCCGCACGCAGCTCCAACGCAAGATTCATTGTAGTGCGTCCGCTGGTGATTGTGGCCGGAGGAAACAATTTTGCCGCCTTTGACGATGATGTATCCCAGGGTGAATGACATGGGAGACGATGATTGTGACCAAGAATATACCTTTGGAAGGGCCTAGATACACTGAGATAGATAATACTGAGACTTGCTGTGCATGGCGAGGTTGTTGACGATAGCGAGGTGGTTGTCGTCGTCGTACTGAAGAGAGTTGGCGGATGTCCCGATCGGGCGGTCGGGCGGAGGGCGGCATTCAGACTAAAAGCTCCGGAGAAGATTTCTGCCCTGTCTGACTCTGGATCATGATCTATCATGATACTTATCATCCCAGCAATTTTGCATAGCCTAACGCCGTTCGCTATGTTGGAATCGCTGTACCGTACCGTATCATGAGGTACCCTGCTGTACTCTACTAGAACGCGGGTCCCAATCAGTCAAAACCATGACGCAGGAACGGATTCTGTCTTTGCGCCCTCCTCTCTCTCGCTTCCCATCGACTCGAGATTGCCAAGTATCTAATTGTCGTCAACATGTTCTAGTCGATATTCAGGCCGGTTGACCTTTACTGGTACATCATTTTCACGTATCTTCCTGAGAGTCTCGCTTCCACGCTGATCTGGATCTCGACAGCACTCCGCTGGCTATGTCTACCTCCCATGAGACTACGAGTACATTACTCAACGCCGATGTACCTGCGAGTGGCAGACGATTAGCTCCAACCCAAATCATCAATTCTGGTCAGCCTTGGACCTCGTCGACGCCTCCAAAGATTCAGCCGACGCAGGATGCAGAGACACGGGGGCTCGAATGGTTTAGTGGTACCTCGAGTTCTGTCTTTTGGGTAAACCGAAGGTCGCGCGTTCAAGTCAGGCGCAAACCACTAATTTGGGAGGTTTAGTGGGTATGGCCAAATGGCGAGTCCCACACTGTTCGGCTTGCCGTTCGTGCGTAAATGCATTCCTACCCTGGTACCTTGCTCCGGTTGTGATTCCGGGGCCCCCAAATGCTGCATGTTGGAAGTGACTATGTCACCGGACCGCCTCTGCGATAGCATCCACCAAAAAAAAAAAAAAAAAAAAAAAAAAAGGATGCAGAGACACCCACCGCTTCCCCCAGTCAGAGTGCCAACAACCAACACCCGAAGCATTTCTTCGGACTGAGCCAGGAAACCACCCAGCCTCAGCAGTCTGCTCCACCGATCTTCAATGACGACTACGAGTAAATGGCTTCCCGAGGACGAGTATTGTGAGGAGACGGCGCCTAACGTCAGGGCTTGGCGCGTCTACGTCCAGGAGGCAGCCGAGTTTGACCGGATGATGACCGGGGAGTCTCGCGATGCGAGCATCCAATTCTTTACCTGACATGCCGCTTTGTATTCCCTCTGAGGCTTCAAAGGCTGTTGTATAAGAACTTGACGGACGCAGCCTTTGGATCTATGTATCTGTATCAAGTCCATGCACGAATGTCTTTACCCTTGGCCAGTACACAAAATATCCTTTTTGTCAGTCTGTCACTTCTAAGATTTCTCGTATAGTAACATAACTTCAGACAGCTCACTCAGGCATTACAAGCATCAAACAGGTCCGCGCCAGTCCCAACCATTTCATCAATGTCTACAAGGTGAATCCATCAGCGACTTATGAGAGCACTCTCACTCGAAACACTCACAAGTATTCAAATCGTCAAGCGCCACCATATTAAGGACCCCAAACGGCGTCGACGTAACCATCGGTTGACCACCCCACAGAACACGCACATAGTAGGCCGAATCGTTGCTGTACACCTCAAACGCAATTTCAGATCCCCTAACAATCCACCAGTAAGCACTCTAGTGGAAGATTCAAGAAGGATGGAGACCCACATCCCCGGCCACACCATATGGTCGACCTGCAAGAAACCAAGCAGGGGCGAGATGGAGCCGTCATGCGCGATATTGTGCATGTACTTGACCGTGTTGGTGCCGTTCACGACGCCCTCGAAGTGTGCCTTGAGCTCGAGGAGCCAGGCGCCGTAAAGCATCGTGCTGTACGAGGTTGAATTAGCGGAGTCGCGGAATATGTACGAGTATTCCCAGTGTCCGAGGCGGTAGACGTTGTTGGCCTGCGGTATTTGACTTTGGTCAGAAAGGTGTGTTTGGAAGGACTGAGTAGATTCGTACCTCTTCCTGAGTAACACACAGGCTGGTATCGTTGATGCTGCACGGCAGATCAAATCCATGACACTGCTTCGCGCTCAGGTTGTCGTAGTAGCTAAGATTCGGCGATCAGACACAGAGATCCAGCCTTGCAACAGGGATAGGAACCCACTGATCAAACCAAGTATGCCACCCCGCCGTGTCGTTAGCCGCAATCCCACTCACTGCGTCGAGTTTCGCATAGAGCTCCTTTGCCGCAGTCAGGTGTCCCTTCCACACCCCTCCATCACCCGCGCCCTCATCCCCAACGCCAGGCTTGACGAGGTTGGCGCACGGAGACAAGCTGGGTTCAAGCGAGTCGATACCGCTCCGCTGTATGAGGACCTCCGCGTTGAGCGTGGCGGGGAACAAGCCTTTGACAAGCCCGCCGGCAACTTGAGAGGTGATGACGTTGTTTGTGACGCGGAAGAGGGCGGGGGAGGAGGCGAGGTCGCGAGTGAGGTTCAGGCGGTCTGCGTATACGGCTCGAAGATCCTACAGATGTAATTTCTGATGAGTATCCCAGCGCTTGAAATGGATAAGAAGTTCAGCGTACGGTTCCGTGATTGTAAGAGTCTAGAAGACCTCCAGAGGTTATCTGGGGGAACTGACACCTGAACAATCATCAGCATACTTTCATAGATTCAATTCAACCAAACGCACGTCGAGCCGACGAAACCAGGACCGACAGAATTTGTCCATGGATTCTCACTCGAAGTGAACGCTTGCCACTGTTGGAGGACAGTTAGTCGCCCCAATATTTCAACGGGATTGACCTGATGATACCTGGATCTCAGAAACTTGAGGGCCAGTGGTGCTAGGATAATGTTAACCGAACAGGAAAGGACAATGTAACATTTATAGCCTACCTCTTAGCGTAATGCACAGGACCCTCGCCTTCACAGCTCCAATACACGTCCTCCTTGAAAAACGTGTTCGACGCGTACGGAGTCCGCTTATGATGCCTCTGGATAACCTCGACGTATTCAAGTGTATACTCATCCGACGGTGTTCTACACTTCGTCAGTCTCAGTCCATGCAATCAATCCACCTTATCAACAAATTCGACTCACACGTATTCCTTCACCCTCACATGGGGCATGTTGCACCAGTTGTACACGCCATATTCCGACTCGGGGACCTTCGACGAATTGAAGATACCTGGCGCCTCTGTCGTGCCGTTCATGACGTAGGAGATGTTCGTCGTCGTAGAAGGAGCATAATGAATAGGATTGAAGGCGTTTGCGGTAGCGAGGAAGAGGAGAACGGAGAGCATGGTGAGGTACCGTGAACTTCAGAACCAAGGGGCGTTTTGAGGGCGCTATATATAAAGGATGCAAACACGTGCGACGCGGAACGTGTGAGAATTTGGTGACTAGGACAGATACATTCCTGAGCGTCGGCGTCCTGGCGCACAGTCCAAGTTTGGCGGACATTTGCCCGCTATTGCCCACGTTCTCGAGACAAAATTTTCTTGGCGTTCCTGGGCCTCAACCAGCGATCCAGCCCCAGATGACACGGTCACCATTTTCTTGCTGCAAGGTTCACAAAAGGACTTTTATGCAATCATAATCCCATGTATTAAATAGTCGTTACCATCCAGCCAAGAAATATCAACATTACCGCTCAGACATTTGAGCCAGGTAGTCAGAGAGCTAAGTAGAGAGGGAATGTCAGCACCACGAAAAGACCAGAGCCGAAAGACATACCTTCAACGCGCCCGATCGGATGTTATCCGATAGATTCTGTACATCAGGGTTCGCCATCAAGCGCGACATCGCGTCTCTCGCCGCGGTCTCTAGTGCCGCTAACCCATCGTCATCTCTGACAGGCGGAGCCTCCTCATCCTCTCGACCAAAGTACGCATTCGAAGAGATGGACGTCGCGCCCTGGAAAGACTGCAACCGCGTCTGCGCCTCACTGATCGCATTGGGATCATACGAGTTTCGTCCAAAGTACATGTCTGACGAGATAGCCTTCTGAGTTCCGAACTTGTCGCGCGCTGTCGTCGGAGAATCATCAGGAACCCTGGCGGATGGAGGAGGAGCAGCGGCCATGGCGGCAGCGCCAGATCCTGGGATAGCTCCAAAGCCAAGACGCGGGAAGGCAGCAGCGCGTTGGGCGTCAGCCGCTGGGTTGGCCCTCGTGGTGGTGGTGGTAGCTGCTGGTGATTTGTACGCGGCCTTGGAACCGATCTCCAACGCAGCCTTGGCCGCCGCAGCCTCCTTGCGCGCCTTCTCTTCCTCTTCCTCTCGCTGCCTGTCATATCCAAGCTGCTTGATCCGCTCAGCCTCCTCGAGTGCCTTTTTCTCAGCAGCGGCAAAGTCGACCGGTTTCGTCTTGGACGCTCCCAGACCAAGTTTGGACTTTTTCGGCGCGGACGAGGATGATGAGACGGAGGACGCGGAACCCAGACGAGAAGTAGCGCCGAGCTTGGTTGCCCGCTGTGCAGCAGAAGAGGTGATGGTGCGGGGAGCGGCTGGCTTCTCGGCGGGCGGTGCAGCTGGTGACGGGGTTCGCCCGATTATGGGTGGTGTAGAGATACGGGGAGTGCCAGGATTGGAAGGCTTGGGGGTGGACGGCTTGGACCACGACTCGAAAAAGTCGTCCTCTGTCTCTGCCTTGGGCGCTGCTGGCGCCTCCACACCATCAACAACGATGCCCTGCGGAAATCTGGTCGGAAATCAGCTGAAATCCAAGCACAATACGACCAGATACGCACTTGGCGGCATCCTCCCTGACCCGTCGTGCCAGCTCCTCCTTGTACAACTCGGCGACGCGACTGGAGTACTTTTTGCGGGTGTCGGCGTCGTTGAGCAGCGATGAGCCACCGTGTTTGGTGAAGAATTCGGTGGCGGACATGTTGCCGCCGACCTTCATGTTTCTGAGCTGGACCAACTGCCATGTATCGAGATTTGTTGATCTGTGCCGTGTCAATCAGGCGCGGCTGTACCGAGCAAAGCACGCACCGAACGAAGGAAATATGCACACCCATATTCCGGTGGTGACTGGAGCAATCCAGGCAGATATACACGCCGAATGTTACGCTCGACCATGTCGGATTACGTGCATTGCAGTCGAAACAGGCCTACATGATTGTTTATTGGATGAACAAAATTACTAAGTTAGAGCAGGCTTACCTTGTTGGCTTTCTGGGCCTTGAGCACCTTGAAGACCTGCTCTGTTTCCTGCTTCGTCGGCTCAGCCATTTGACAGGACGAGATGGTTGTCGATGAGAAAGGGTAAATTCCCAAAATGGTAACCCACGACGTGTATGCTTCCGCCGGGAAGTGCCGACGCTTTCCTACCATGAACAGCCACTCTCGACTGGAAGACAGTCTCACACAGCGATATTGAACCAAGCTGCTGTGCATTTCTCCGTTGTGGAGCCTACCCACACAAAATCTAGACCTTTGCAGCAAACTATGGCATACTGAAGCTGATACTGATATTAGGCCGTGCACACGACTGGTCGCGTATGCGCTGTCGCCGTCAACTCTTTCATATTGAAACTGTATATGAAGGGTTCAAAGTTTCCCTGATATTCCAGGTCATCTGCTTCTTGTCTGCTTCTGCAATAATCGTTGGGAATATTCTGCGCCAACACAGCTGTACCGGCTTATCCAGAGACACGCATGTACCTCGCTGTTTCCGCGACGTTCTGCTGTTCAAACCTGTCTAACAAATCTACGATACAGGCTCAAAAAGCAATTGTACCCTTTTTGTCCTGATGTCATGCACAGGTCTTGGATCTGATTCCCATGTCACGGCTCATACTACTTCGCGGATGGCAAGCTTTTGCTGTAAACAAGTAAGCCATGCCTGTTTCGTTCGTCACCTTCTGATAGTTCCACGTTGGTCAGTGCTGTTCCAGGGGGATTGGTGGACCCACAATCTTACCCGGTAGCAACGAATGCGCTGTATAATTACTCACCGCTCACTCTCTGCATCAGACTGCATATCCACTCCGCAATGCTCGCCGTAGATGTCACCGGCTCATGCGATTACTGCTCTTCAGCGCTATCCTCCTCTGGGGGATCCGCGCTAGCCCCGTACTCTCTGCCTTGTGGGCACATCTTCTGTCGCAGGTATGGCCCGGGTGCTCTATCTCTACTGCTGTGTATGCTCTGACGACTCCGAACTTCAAAGTTGCGTCCAATCCATCCAGTCCTCCCGATGCCCCCAGTGCTTCGATACGTTCTCCCATGGCGACGTACTCAAGCTCCAGCTCCGATGCGGGACACGAGCCTTGGACTACACACATCTAGGCGACGAGCAGGAGAAGCTCGTCAACGACTATTTGGAATACATCGCTTCGGGCAGTACCACAAAGTGGGACAAGTTCGCAGCGGCGCTGACGGAGTTCAGGATGGCTGGGAGGGTTTGTCTCTCCCTTGATTATGTCTTTTGAGAAAATGCTGATTAGTGTCTCTAGGACTCGAGCTACATTGACCGCCTCATCCACATTCACGAGCGTTCCGACAGCAACAGCAATTGCGCCTTGACTGTTTACGGTGCAGATTCAATTCCGATGTGAGCGTCAATCTAGCACTGTATTTCCGACTACAGCATCACTCATTCTCTGACAGTCCTTCCGAAGCCGACGCCAGAAGCCGAGCCTCTACTGGTAGTAAACATACTGATCGTAGCAGAGGCTCCAAAGTGTCGAATGGGACGAATCGTTCCACTGTTACGAAGCTGTCTGCCACTGACAATTTTAACGCGCCGGTCAAGCCCTCTGGTGCTTCCGCTAAAGCTCCCAGCGAGGGAGGACGGACCTCCAAGTCCCACAACAGTGGGCAAGTCTCAGCGCGAGGGTGAGAACACTTCTTCCATTTCTCTGGCAACGCATCTTCTCACTTCGTGACGATAGATCCCGCGAGCGAGCTCCAAGTGTCACGGGGAGCTCCCCGGACAAGTATAATCCCCCTGGTCCGACATCCAATCGAGGGTCAGTTCTGCCGATCCTTTTGGCATAGCCCAATGCTGATGCGAATCTATGAATAGTGACAACCTGCCGACCAAGCTTTCCGGTAAAGCTCCCAGTGAAGAAGGAAGAAGCACCAAGTCCCATCGTAGTGGGCAAAGAAGGTGAGAAGAGTTCTTCCACTTAGCCGCTACTGTCTCGTCTCATGATGTGTGCCACTAGTGACGGGGGAAGGTCCCACCACAGTGTGCAGATCCCAACGCGAGGGTAAAGGACTTCAATTTTCAAGTTACTTCTTTTCCGCCAGTGTCTTAACAAAAGCATTAGATCCGAGCTAGCTTCAAGCGTTAACGGAGGGAAGATCTGTCCAAGCTGCCGCACCATCGAAGACAAGCGCCCCACTCCTGCTCCCAGTCGAGGGTTAGTCTCTCTATTTCTAGTCGAAAGGCTTATAAAAGCTAATGCGAAACCGTCTAGTTTTCGCAGTGATCGCGACCACGAGTCTCTGAGTGGTAAGCTCGGAGCGACCCATGTAACGGACCTCGTCCCGTCCGAGAGGAGGTGAGCTGCCACCAGAGACCATGCATACATGGCGTACTCAATCATGGACTGCAGAACATTCGAACAGGGAAACTTCAGGCGGTGAGCCGTCCGTTCCATTCTCGAATCCCAAGGGGCTGACCAGAGAGATAAAAGCACGCATGACACTAGCGCGTATGCCATCGACCCGTTCAATAGGTAAGTAGTTTCTGCCTTCCGCCCAGTCCAGGGCTCGATGTTAATTGACTCCAGGCCTCCAACCCCCGAATACGCGGACGCGGACGAGTGGGTTGATCAGTACGTACTCTTCGACGATGAAAGAGCTTCAAACGCTGAAACTCAGCTACTAGTATGAGGGCCTGTCAGTCTCCCACAAGCGACCGTGACTGGGACACCGACTCTGTCGATTCATACGATTCCCATGAGTCCTTGTGAGTCTCCAGTCACCACGTCTCACTCGTCAAATAACCGACATCGTGGCCGCAGCAGCCCAGCCCAACGCCGTGACTCTTATGATGATGGACGAATGGAGCCCATCTCAGAGTATACCGAAAGTTTCGAGGTCTATCGCGAATCTCCTCAACATGGAAGGTGTGTATATGTATACAATGGTGAACTCTAAAGACTGACGGTTATGGCTACGAAAGGATGATGATCAAGATGCAAACGACGACCAGACGCGGAGGATATGAGCGCGACGTTTCTAGGGCTGGTTACGGAGGGATCAGCGACAGGCGGCCTGACCATGGCATACGTAGCCACAGTCGACCTCAAACGGTGCCGTACGGCCCAGATGCTAGGCCGACCCATGCGTCCGTGTCGTATAACACGTACGGCCGTGGAAGGTGACATGTATCCCATCGCATGGGGTATGTTAATCAAGACATCCGTATTTATGTACATATAGTGTTGCTCCAAACGAATGGCAATTTGAGTTATAATCTGACTGTATGTACTCTATAACTTGAGAGAGAATGACGGACTTGCATTTCCTTTGCATGAGTTTTTCGAGGGGAAGGTGCTACAACTCCCAGATTGTACAATCAATCTGGATGACACCTTGCAGACCACGTTCACGAGAAGAGAGCCGCCTTTTGATGTTGAATTTTGGGAGGAATGGCTCCACGGGGAACTCCCATAGCCTAGCGTCTAGGCAGAGAAAACGGCTGTACATAACACGATGGTTTTCTTGAACACCTTCGGTGTTCGTTGTATTACTGGAGACCATCGACGCTGTCAATCTTACGAAGTAGCCTGCTAGGTCGTGAGTTTTAAGTTGAGTAAACCGCCGACCTTGAGTCGATCCTCCTCTCCGTCGAGTCCTTCTTTTGCTCCAACTCATCCACCAGACTCTTATGCTTCAACGTACCCTGTCATACGGAAGTTCGAAGTCTTCGGCGGCGCTGGCAGGTTGAAGGTTTGTGCACGATCAATGGCAGGGAGTTCCAGATTTTGCATAGCATCCGCCACCAAACCCGACGTCTGAACAAGTAGGGCTAAGACTCCTAGTCTAGGAGCATCGATTATTTCTGGGAGGTACAAGCAAGTAAGAGAGTATGAATGTCCAATCAGCATATAGGGGAACAAGTACACCGTGCGGATGATTCCCCCCGACACCTTCTACTTAAGTATCGGCCGAAAGACTCAAATGCTCACTTCCGACAGTCAGGATAATCTTATCACTTCGTAGGAAAAAATGTACTTACCACGATATCTTCTCGAAGTCGAATATCGCCTCTTTGACACCAGGGCACCGTTGTCCCAACAGCTCCACAAACTCTTCGCCCCATGTCCGCTGCTCCGTAGCAGGCCATACACTGACACTGTTCACCTTGGGGAACAGCGCAATCGCGTCAACGATACGCTCCATACGCTCTCTTGTCATGTTCCATCCAATGGGCAGACCCATATCCACGCGCCGTATTCCGTCCAGATCCCCCTCTGCCCGGGGCGATAGGGACAACCACTCGTCCGTCTCGCTGAGATGACACAACGGAAGATGGATAGCCCGTGCGGTTTGACGTTCCGCGAGGCGAGCCAATATGAATTGCAAAACTGTAGGGGATGGTCGTCCTTCGATGCGGACGTCCCGCAGCGATGAAAGCACATCCGGGACGGCGAGCCACGATGAAAAGAACTCGGCCGGTGCAGTCACTTCCTGCACATTAGGAAGTGACCCCGGTTTGATTGCTTCGTCGGTGTCCTGATCTGGATCGCGTGGCGCGATGCGGAATACAATAATATCAGTCAATGACGGGTGGCGCGAAAGGAACGCGTTCAGTTGCAGGTGCGACACAGAGCGGCTGCGCACAACGAGGTCCTGCAGCGCCGAAAGCTTCAGCTCGCAGAGGTATGGACCAATGTCCACATCTTCGATGACCATCCTGCGGAGCCGACATGCGTTCAGAGACCGGATCGTCCAATCCTTGATCGCGGGCGAGAAGAGGTATGGGCAGTAGGAGAAGGTGACAAGGGTGGGCGCTTTGAGCAGAGGACCATCAAAGGGTTCTGGTAGACTCGACTCGTCGTCATCGTCGATGGGTATGCCTTGCCCAAAATCAAGCATGAGCTCGTTGCCCATGTGTACGTCGTCCGCTTGCACCTGAGTAAGACTGCGTAAGAGATCATACAGCGCCATCCTGTTGTCGATGAGTTCCTCCTTCGAAAGTTCTTCTCTCTTTTTCCACCACCGGAACCCTAGACCAGCAGGTCCGGGCCCATAAGGTAGCTCGATTGACACACTTTGAAGCGTAGGTCGAGTGTCGAAGAATTTACTGATCTGTTTCGCCTCGGAAGGGAAAGACCACGAGAATCGTGCGTTTAAGACATTGATCTTGGGCTTGTCGAAAAGCGCAAGGCGAACGGCTTGTAGTGATAGAAAAGACCAAGGATTGAAGCTAGACGAAGGTTTAAAGGTCCCGACGTAGAAAGTGGTGGGGTCGTTTAGGAAGAAATCAGGGGCTGTTTCGAGGCGAAACCGTGGGCGGAAGAAGTGGTGACTGAAGGCGACCTTGTTGAAGCGCCTGCAAAGACTACCGACAGAGATTATGTCTCCTTCGCTAATGTCGGAGAATATGAGCATGAGTATTTCATTAGGAAGGTCCAGGAGATTCGGCTGCTGTTTGTTCAACTGCGTTGCAGTGTTGGGGCCCAACTTTGTCCGTTTGGAGGCGGTCACCTGCAGAAAGTTGGGCTTCAGAGAGTATCACAAAGCGCAGCGATGCGTACCGTGTCTATCGATTCACAGTCGCGCATCATGCCTTCCGAGGCGAAAGGAACCGACATAGCTGTCGTCATTCGTCGAAAGCGTGTGAGATTTAACAGCAGAGTGATCTTTGGTGAAGAAGTAAGCTGGTAGAACGAGAGCTAGAGAGACAGGGCGTACGCGCGGTTCATGAAGCAGAGGAAGAGCTCGTAGTAAAGATGGTGGTGTCAAGACAAGGGACGGTGTGAGTTACCGGCTGGTTCAAGTTGCCGGTTTGAATTCGTTTGCACGTGGTTATCTTATCATCGTAAATTAAAATTGCTCGTCATCATCTATCGCTCAGCCAGCGCTCAGCGTATGGACTCTGAAAAGCGACTGCGATGGATCATCTCGAAGATTTTGATGCAAAAGTACGTGAAATCAGTCAAAATAAAATACGAGCCAATCTACGCTATCTAACTAGATTGTTTTTGGCTCAGAGGTCTCCGATTCTTCCAGCCTTTTCATTGGGACGACCTCTGAGCTATACGTTTCCAGCGCGAGATCCGACACATCAGTCGCTGTGGTCCTTGAGGCCCTAGTTCCGAAGCGCATTACGGTGGAGCGCATATCAGGCTCACTAGACTCTTTGGGCTGTGTCCGTCCAGTGGCAACACTGGCGATTATCAGCGTTGGCATCATACCCTAGATTGAGTGAGCTGCTTGCGGATGGATGTATATTATCCAGTGAACACCCACAGTGATAGCAACGGTCAATGCCTGTGGATAAAGGAACCTCGCATCCCCGTCTGTGTCTGCCGCAAAATACATCGACCGTATTTCCATCGCGGTCCATATCAGGTACGTCGTTGTGTATACAAACGCCGACTCGATGAAGATTTCCATCATCCCTCGGTATGTCTGAAGGGATTTGGCCCATCCACTGGCTCTAATAATCCCGAAGATGATGACGATCGTACAGAACAAGTTGGTGAAAGCAGTGGTGCAGGTGAAGACGAGCTCCCAGGCGGATAAGAAAGAGTTGTCCAGCGTGGTGATATCCCCGGAGAGACGAACTATTCGTACAAGGCTCGCCGCTATTGACGTGTCAGGATAAGAAAATAACATGAGTAGGACCGGCTCACCACTTCCTGTAGCAAGTAGCAAGGATGGAATACCGAGCAGAACCCAGTTCCGACCCGAAAGGATCCAGCAGCGCCATATCTGGGAGAGCAATTGGCGCAGAACGTCGATTACATGTTAGACTCACGAGTATACCATCGGCAAGAACGACGCCAATAGTGCCAGTCACTATATTCACGATATTGAGCCGCAGGACGTATTCCGTTTCCAAAAGCGCAGTAAGTTGGGTAGCCCAGTTTTCCCCGTGGCTCACAAAGACATAGTCTATCGTTGCCCACAGCGAACCTATGTGAATCGTCGCAACCACCCACATCGCAGTGATTAGAACAGAAAAGAGCTTGTACATCGAAACTTTGCGCGTTACTGTAATGCTGTCAAGGATCGAAATGGAAGTGTACAACTGGACGGACCGACAAGATAGAGCGTCAAGAAATAAATGGGCGTATAGATGCCATACGTGAATATTGCCAAGATATCGCTATGGAGAGGTATTCCCAGCGCGTAGCGAATGAGCCGGGTGTCTGAAGGGAGCTCCTCGATTGTTAGGTAACTAGAAGGCGCCATAGTCGATGTTGGGCGCCAACAGCCGTCCTTTGCATTTAAGACCTCATCGGCGCTGATCAAGGAGCGACTCCAGGTACTCCAAATTCCATCAATCTTTTTTTTGAAATGGTTGGCAGGGTACTTCTCACCTGATCACAACTTCACAAGGTCGGAACCGAGGCTTGGAGCCCAATCAGAAGATACAGTCATAACTGGAGGTGGCGCATACATGTGGCGCAGATTAGTGAGGTGAGTGAAGAGTGTCGACTCCATGTTTCATGGTAAGTAGTAGCTCATGATCAGTGACATATCCGCAGTATCACACTGGAAGCGCGCAACGCTGCTACCTCCCCCGAAGACCGAGCTCGAAGGCGGTTCTGTAGTAGATAACTGTTCCGATATCATCACAGATCCCTAGGCAATGGTCAATGATTATGATTGAGAACCTCTAGATGATTAAGGGTATTCTATGTACAACTAACGTCGGCAAGGTAAAGTGGCAAGATAACAATATAGAATAAGCCGAATAATAAGTCCCATGAAACAGTAAGATAGGCATCGCAATACATACGCATCTACGCATCTAGCCCACCTTTCCATTTACCCCCGTCCCTTCCTCCATTCCGTTTTGCGTACCTTCAGCACGACATACGCCAACAGTCTGTACACCACAGCAGTGATCACAATAGCACCAAGATTGAGCCCCGGGTCCACCCTGTCGAGCTTGTAGATCTCTAGAACATCATGCCCCGTCCCAATCACACAGCTCCCATCGGAGAGTCTCTCCGCGTCCGTGCAGGTGAAGGTCTGCGACCGAAAACTGTACGGCACCAAGTTCGCCACCGCATACCCCAAGGGCGACAGCTTGTTCAGGCCTTTGAAGAACGCAGGCTGATCCACGCTCATGAGTCCCGCCATGAACGTCGACACGCTCAGGAGCACATTCGTCACATTCAGGGCGAGCCCGGTGTTGTCTCGAAGGAGCGTGTTGAAAATGATGCCAAGACTCTCGCCAGCATTCACGATGCAGAGCGAGTTCAAGGTGACGATGAAGTAGAAGGGAACAGTGCGGGTGAGGTCGGTGGCTATGGCTGTGAGGAGCGAAAACAGGAGGCAGGACAAGATCTCGCATGGAAGTTCGAGGAGGAGGTAAGAGATGAAGAAGGATTCGATGGAATAGGCGCCATCAGAGTATTCTCGGTAGAAGATGTCTCGCTCCATTGGGTACACAGCGATATTTTGCAGCATGCCGACAAAGTATACTGAACTTCTGATTAGAATGAAAGGAGAGGACAGAGCAGATTGGACTCACGAGGCAAGATCTCTTGTATACAGCCAATGCGGTCTTGGACGCTCACGTAGTCGTTACCCAACGGGGAGAAGAATATCGCGGATACAATCTATGAAGACGAACATAAATTCGCAATGTATTGTGAGATGAAGAGAAAAACATACCCCAAGACCCATGACATTGCCAATCCGCGCCTCTGGTAAAGTCTTCTGTCGTTTGAATGCCAGCCACCCGCGTCTCAACAAAATCGGCAGCGAGGTTGCCATCGACGACATTCGCTTCTCATAGCTCTTCCAACCCTCATCATCATAAACAAAGCCGCTTGTAACCTTCTCAGCGTCTTCTACCGCTTTCCGCTCTTGCCACCTTTTCGCCAAATCGCCGACCCTCACCCTGCTCTCCTCCTCCCTTTGACCCTCTCGAAGATCCACCGAGACGACATCAAGTGCAAAATCAGCGGGGTTCATCTGCCGCGGGCAAGGCCACCCGGCGTCCTCGAGCCATGGAAGCATGCCCACTGCACGGCCGGAGTAAATGACCTTGCCGCCTTCGAGCCCACTCCCACCGCCTTTGCTCAAAAGAAGCACGTTATCAAATGAGGTGAAAAGTGACGAAGACGACTGATGCAGTGTGGTGATGATGGTCCGGCCTTCAATGTGCGCTAGCGATGCCAGGACGGACATAATCGAAGAAGCAGTAGCTGCGTCGAGTCCCGAAGTGGGTTCGTCAAGTCTGGAGCAAATGAGATGTCAGCGATCATTCTTACTTTCTCTGGAGAACTTACATCAAAACCCTAGGCTCAGTGAGCACCTGAACAGCGATACTCACCCTTCTCCTCTCTCCGCCCGAAATGCCTTTACCCTTCAAACCCCCAGCTCCCTCCCCACCAACCAGAGTATCCGCACAATCACTTAGCCCCATCCTTGTCATCACTTCCTCCGCCTTCGCATGCTTCTCCCTCTCCGTCAAACCCGGTGGAAGCCGAAGCACAGCAGCAAAATATAACGTTTCGCGGACCGTGAGGTAGGGAAGCAGCGCCGCGTCGTCCTGCGTGACGTACGAACACACACTCTGGAGTGCACTGGCGGGAAGGATAGTGCGGGACGAAGGGAGATTCAGGGAAAGAGTACCCTCCGATTGATAAGTCGTTTTCCAGCTCGACTGCAACCTCTGGGCCATAAGGTTGAGCAACGATGACTTCCCGCTCCCCGACGGACCGAGAATGACATTGACCTTTCCAGCCTCGAACTTCGTCGTAACTCCATCGAGAATTGTCTTGCTCTGGATAGACCCCGCCTTCCCTTTCCCCAACCCAATGCTCCGCGTCTTGATGTGCAGCGTGTACCGAGCCAAGTCCACATCCACGCCTCTGCCGCTGCTTCTCATCCGCTCTGCCTCCTGATCTTGCTTTCCGTCTTTCACGTCACTAGGAACTTCTTCTCCGCCAACCTCTTTCCGCTTCTTCTGACCCAACATCGTAATGTCGACCTTCTTGAAATGCAAGAGAAGTCCTGAGCCGAGTAGATAAACCAGCATGATCCCGACCATTGCAAGGATCGGGACCACCCGCCACGAGCCCTTCACCATGGGGATGGCTAGTGATTTGAGTATGAATTCGCCGGTGTAGGCCATACAAGCCGGATTGGATGGGGAGGATGGGGTGTCGGGGCATGCATAGAACCGACCGTGAAATTCGTTGTACGCCACCGCTGTAAAGCCGTAGAACTGGAATCATGTTATGAGTGAAAGTGAACGTCAGAAGTGTTGATGAAATACATACCAGTTGGGAAGTCCACTTCAGCCATCTGAGCCAGATCGGGATCTTTGTCGCTTGTATGAAGAAGCCACAAGCGAAGGTATGCACGGTGTATGCGAGGTTGGCAACCAACGTGGCCGCCCCGAAGTCGCGCGAGACGGAAGCTGCCAGACCGGCAAAGGTTACGCTCGTCATGTGGCTCATCAGCACAACAGCGAAGTATACGGCGAAGCGTGTAACATCCTTCGCCAAGCCCATCATCCAATATGTTATGACGGAAAAGATGAAGGGCACGATCATGTCCTCAAGGAACAGATGCGAAAGTCGATATGACAGCATCCATGGGACGACAGCCACAACGCCCTCGGAATGTTCGCGGTCGAATACCGGTAGCTCGATGACAGAGAGTCGATAGACTTCGAACATGACCATGAGATAGCCTTGCAATCCAACGGCAGTATACGCAGCAGCTTCCCTAGAGCGGATGCCAGACTGAGTTTCGGGAAGCTGCAGGAAGACGAGGCCGACGACCAGACCCATGAGCGCTGCCTCGATCCAGGACGTCGTAAGGCCCATTGGGTCGCGAAATGAGGCTCGGAAAGTTCTGGAGACGAGGGTGTAGACTGTCCGCTGTAGCGGTGCCTCACTATCTTTGATATCGGGAGAATCTATTGACTGCGAGTCGAGAAATTTGGGCTCGGTGATGGGGGAAAAATTTTCCGCTGCAGCTTCACGCCATTTGGAGGTCAGGACCCCAGGGCCCATACCGATGAGGTATTCCGCGGGGTTGATGTGAGCCTGAAGCTGTGTGTCACTGCAGCTCTCGAACCAGGGAACTGCGCCCTCTCTGTCACCAGTGTATAGCATGCCGCCCTTGGCCAACAACGTGATCCTGTCCAACATGAAGAACGCCTCGCTGCGCGGCTGATGCAAGGTCATAATAACGGTACGACCCTTGTGCGCGATACTTTGTAGAGTCTTTACAAGCTGGTATGCCGACGTCGCGTCCAGTCCAGTCGTCGGCTCGTCCAAAAAAAGCACCGAAGGATTCCCTAGCATTTGGACGCCAAGACTGACGCGTCGTCGCTCTCCGCCTGAGCATCCGCGGCGCCTATGGCCATCGCCGACCAGGGTATCGGCGCATTCCTTCAAGCCAAGCTCGAGGATGATCTCCTCGACGAGCTGAGCCCGCTGGACGGCAGAGACAGAAGCGGGAAGGCGAAGATCTGCGGCACACTTGAGGGTCTCGCGTACAGTGAGGGTAGGGAGGAGCACATCGGTTTGTGTGACGTAGGCGTGGGTGATAGAGGAGATGGGGGGAGAGAGCTGGCCAGTGATGTGCAGATTGCTGCTTCGCATCCGATGTGCGAGCACATTAAGAAGTGTCGTCTAGGAAACGAGTAAGACATGGTTCGTTGGAGGGCGTGCGTGCAATGTACCTTTCCGCTCCCACTGCTGCCAATGATGCCCGTCAACGTCGCCCGCGGAAAATCAGCGTCGATGTCGGTCAAAATTCTCTTCTGCGACTGCTCTTCGACGTCGGGCGTCCTCTTCCGCTTCAGCCACGTCCGCTTCACGATGCGCACATTGAGCCCTCGAATGTGGACGTCGACGGGCGCGACAGCGGAGAAGGAGAGCTTTTCTTCGTGAGTGTCGTGCAAATTCCAGGCCTGATGGCTGTCGGCGGGGGTGTCTGGCGTGTTATTGTCGACGACCGGCTTATCGTTGATGACAGCTTGCTCCTCTCCTGCCGACATGGAAGGAGGCTGCTGGGCGCCATCGTGACTTCATGGAGGATATCAGGAGTAAATTTCGATCGGTCGGCTATCTCGGGACTTGGCGATCATGCATCATGTGCAGAATAATAATTGGTTTATTATCTATTTGAACTTCGTTTAACCGTAAACGTTGATCTAAACCATTCATTTCATCATGCATCAGCCTTTATTCAAGGCTCTTCTCTTCTGATGTGCTCGAAGGCAAGGCAAACGCCGCCCGCTCAAAGTTAGCTACTAAACCTCGATGCTAAGCTGAGTAGCTCCGAGTCAGGGAATGACCGCAAGTCAGATGCCCTTCTGCCGCTAGTTGGTTTCGTATCCTCTTTGACTGCATGACTTCAGCATGAACTACCTACACAGACCATCCAAAGCTCGACCGCAGTAGTGAGGCAGACAGCAGTGACGAGAGAGAGACTTGATTAGTGGTTGCGATGACTCTATTCGGAGCTCGAAGGTCCCTGGTGTATGGCGTCTTTGAATTCTTTGTAGAGACCAGACTACGATACTGTGCAAATACAACCTGCGCGATATTGATGGAGCTCATTTCACTGAGAATCGGAGATGTGAAGCCTGATAGCAGCGGACGGTCGTCAGAGACTAGTCTTGCATATGGATTTCTTCTTAAAGAGGCTGAAACATACGACAACACAACAGGAGTTGATGATGTGGCGCTCTATGTGTACTCAAGTTGAAAGAAAACCGTGCGACCATTGCATGATCAATGTTTAGGCATCAAACCACAAGCACCGAGGCCCAGCTCGGCTCTCTTTCCGCCTGGCGCTTGCATCCAGTGTTGGACCAGCGTTGGACGTTGGACCCGTGCCGGCTTCCTAACACTCAGAAAGTCTGAGCGACTGGCGGCGTTACGGCACATCAATGCACTTTACACTCCGACATGACGTCTGTACTGGCCCAAGGTGATGCCACTGACAACTAGGTCCCCAACCTCCAACACGTATCTTTCCGACGGGGCTAGTCGGGGGCTAGTACACAGCCAACCATGCCTTCAGAATGATGGGGATTTCGCTCGGTTCCATCACCACCTCCTGTAAGTCCCTACTATCCGTCAGTGGCCGAACAACCCATTCAGATTCGCTGACTTTGTACCTCTCGCAGATTTTGAGTCCTTTCGTGATCTCTTCTCGAAAGACGTGGATAGGCTGCTCGGAACTGCTAGTCCCGCCCAGACGTGCAACGACGATGTCCTCGAGTACATCCTCTCCTACCTCGACCGTGATGTTCGCACGTTGCGCTCTGCCGCTCTAACATGTGAACGATGGACTCGGGCAGCCTACCGAGTGCTGTACCGTCACGTCGATTTCTCGTTCAGGATAATCCCATCTCTATCACTCCACCCACCCACCTATCTTGCGCGTACCCTACGCGAGAGTGAGCGCGTTCGTTACCTCGTAAGGACTCTTCATGTGGTGTTTGACGACAACGCGAAATACGAGCGCGATCTCTACGCCTGGATACCCCTCCTTCCAACGCATGGCGTATCTTCGCTTTCTATACTTCCTTTCGTCATCCCCTCGTCCATTCGTCTTAGTGACTTTGCGGACATCCTGCTCGAAGCGCCCTTCCTTGAGCATGTACAGGAACTGAATGTCGAGAGTCAAGATCCCGACGTGACCCGTCTACTCACACAGCTCCTCATGCGAGCTCCCAGCCTGACCTACCTCGAGTTTCGGCTGTCCATGAGTGCCACACCATCCGTCCATCAGCACCTAAACTTACTACCCTCACGTCTCCGCCACCTAACCATCAAATTGGCCATCTTCACCCCACTCCTCGTGGATCTCCTCGATGCCACGCACGACACTCTGGAATCTCTTCACTTATTCATATGGGACGTCCAAGTCTCCCAGCCACAGATCGTCGACGCGTTACAGAACTCCCTATCGCCCCATATCCGCGTCCTCCATCTATACACGAACTCATATCCCCCGACAACTCCCCTTCTCCCCAATATCCCAGAATCATGGACCTCCCTGCGAGAACTTGCATGCAGCAGCGACATGCTTCCCCACGACATCTTCACACGTCATCTCCCCAAATATCTGCGAACCCTCGCGATGGGACACCCTGCTTCCGCATCGTTCCCCGTTTCCGATGCCATCAAGTGTCTTGATAGGCTACCGAACTTTGATGATCTCGTTATCTTTGATACGCGTGAACGACCGTTGAGGCTCGAATCGTTGCCAAAGGTGTGTTCGGACCGCGGAGTACGTCTGAGGGTGTACGATTGCTCTATTGCAATAGCACCTGGCTCGACGCTGCCTAGGAATGGGGCTGGGGGCGCGTGGAGATTAGAGACAATGCTGGTGAGTATATCGTTTTATACTCGAACTGCGAGGCGCTGGATGGGTTGTACAGAAACGACTGTCTATGATTGTTGTACAATAACATTTTTCTGTATACGATACAATATACACGAACTGGGGCTGTATGACAATATCTCTGTAAAACCCCTGCTTTGAATAGCATTGTGCATCTCAGGCTGGGCATTGGCAGAATTAGAAACGAAACAAACGCTGATGGTGACCGGCGAGGCTCATTCATGCCGGTGTGAAGATGACAAGTTATCTGTCACTTCCTGGAAAAAGTTCGAATCCAGTCGTCGATTGCCTGTATGAGATTTTTTCGGTCTTCGTCGACGTTGCTTAAGTGCCACGGTGTACCACCCACTATATATATCACCATACGCACTCATATTCCTTCTCTGATTTCTCCCTGTCTTGAAATCCATCCTGACTATCTTCCCTCACCATCAATTCCCATTTATATTCGACTTCTTCTAGCCAGGTACGACCACCATATTGATGGGAATCGAATTGGAGCATGCTGCCTTGTCAATATTCCCAAATCAACCCCCTACACGAAGTCTCTCAGAAGAGGAGAAGATCAAGTTGCACAAGGTCATCAGAGTCCTTCGCATTGTTGCCAGGATCCTCACAATGGGGCGCATTGTCGCCGTACTGCGTATATGAATCCCATCGACTTGGTGAACTTGCCAATGGGAGATGACTTACAAGGACGGACTGATGCCCACGGCGGGTACGAATGAAAAACTGGTCACTTCTTTGAGCTGGACTCTCAATGAGTGAGTAAGTGCAACGGCTTGCGCAAGACATCATGTGAAGATGTCCGTCCTATGCTACCGGCTTTGATCACACTCTGTAGACCGTCGTTCTTAACAAGATTGTGAATGACAATACTAGTCACCGCCTCTTACATGTTGAGCAAAACTTGTCGTACTCAATACCCATCATGATTCTGGGATTGAAAGCAGCACCAGTAGAGACGGTCTCGGTGGTAGGAGTAGGCACATAGAGATTGTAGTAAGGCAACTGCGACGGGTGGACCTAGTAAGGGTTTTTGGTAATTGAACCATTTTCACTTGCACTAGAGTCATACCTCAGCTTGATATATGGATTCATTGGATGTCCATTTACGTTGAACCGGAATATATAGACCGTGGTATTGTATGAGAATAACGAGGAGGAGTATGTTGGCGTGTCTGGCGGGGACTGAACGGGGAGATGGGATAAAAAGAGGACCAGAGGTCCCAGACCAGGATGCCAGTGTATGTGACCTGCTTGGGGAGACATTTCAAGTGTTATCAGGATTGGAACTGGGACCACTCATCAGTCTCCCTACCATCATGTGGCACCTGCGTCCAAAAGCAATTTACGAACATATGCAGATTGACATTGTTGGGTTGCGAGGCATTTGCTTGTCCTGGACCTCTGGTTGGTGATTTGGATCTTGCGTCGTTTTGGCTGGTGCTGTCAGAAGGTAATTCCTGTGTAATGTGAGGCAGTGTATATAATAGTGGAGGAAGAGCCGGGAGAAGCCTCGTTGTCAATGCCGACAATAGGCTGTCTGATATGGAGTGCTGCAACAAACCCAAAGACGACTTGGTTGCTGACACCAAGCTGCGCATCCGCTGTTGGTCTGGAGACTAGCTGAGATCATGGACCGTCCTCTACACAGAAAGTCAGTTTCAGCTACTTGACACAAAGGGGGCAATGTACTTGCCTTGGTTTTCTCATTTGAGGCCTGCAGCGGGCCATCAAGATCCTTGGTGTTTACCATTTATGCAGAGAGAGCCATAGTGGGGGTCCGCAGAGCATTTTTGACAGAATGATATGAACGCGCACTGGAGCACAATCTGCCAGGGAGAGATTCAATGTCAGGGAAGTAGTGTTCTGGGTATGTGTACAATATTGATCTGATGTCAACTGGACCGTAATAGTTGCCGCCGGAGGAGACGCCATAGCCAGAGTGGGACAGGTTGCCGAGGACGTTCACATTCACCATGAGCCTGCAAAGGCAAGAAGAATAAAACAACAATGAGGATGGAGCGGGGAGCATAATCCAACACGTAACACACCCTTCCTTTGTGCGCACTATTGTCCCAAGTTGGCCTTGGTATTTTGTGTCCCGAGTTGGCCTTGGACCTTGGTATTTTGTGTCCCAAGTCGGCCTTGGCATTTTGCATAGTCCAGAGCTGTCGTCGTAGTAGGAGGTCTATTGTGTGCAAAATGTTTGTAAATCAAACCTGGAATGCGAGGATGAACATGCGGCGAGACCAACCTCAAGCCGCGGCGCGCAGCCAAGTGCACCATGGGAAATCAAAGCAATAGACAGAAGGCCAAGATGAGTATGCGTCTTTGGCACGTAGACCTGGTTGCGCTCATGCTGGCGTGATTCATGTGGTGGCAATGATGAGAGATCTACCAGCTGAGGTAGGATGTCCACATTGCGTAATGAGTGGAGAAACCGCAATATTGTTGACCCAACCGTGCGGGCTGAAAGCACCATGGCCGCACTCATAACCAATGACCCATACACCAGAGAATTTCAAGCCTTGGCGGCACCAGCAGGTGAAGCAAGCGGCGCCACAATAAAGAGGGTTGAAGAGGGAAGGAACCTAGCTGGCCAAGGTCCAGAAGAGAGCGGCCAAGGCAAGATTGTGCGCAAGATAAGCAAAGCCCACGCCGTGTTACAGACGAAAACCTTAGCCGAGATAGCAGCACAAATCTCTGCCAGGAAGTAAGGAAGGGGAGTGAAGACAGGAAGCTCCTACTTGTCCTGCACTGGCTTTCCAGCCTTGGAGGTCAGTTTGGACTCCTTGAGAGCGGTGGTAGTAGCAGTAGTGGATGTTAGAAATGCTGAATAGGTAGGTAAGCAGAGTTGAGAAAACGAGGCAGTGTAGTATAGCACCAAGTCCGGGGCACTGCAGTTTGTGCGCCTTCTCTGATGCGCTCTCCCTCTTCCTGACACGCTCTCTCTCTACCTGACGCAGCTGCCGACAATGCGCCTCTGCCGTGGGCCCTTCCGTCCTGTTTGTGTGGGTACCATATGCGCCAGATCCGTCGTGGGGTAGTTTCCGTTGCAGTGCGCTTATTTTGCACACTGCTACTGCTGAGTGCACGTTGTTAGTGCGGGGGTGCATCGTCGTCAGGCTCGGCGGGTGTTTGTGTGGGGATACGGGATGGTCGAGATACTGTAGCAGACGATCTGAGATGGTCGCGGTAAGAAAGAAGTGATGAGACCCTAACCTTAAATTAGCGGGTGAGATTGACTCGCGTAAACCTCGCGTTGGATGCCCTTTCGTTCGCAAAAAATAGAATTATTCATATTGTTATTATCCTACAGACACAATGAAAGCTGTAGATATGCATAAGATGACGGGACAAGGAGAGCGGCATTGTTTGTGCATGTTGAATCGACAACATCAGCAAACTAGCATCAGCTTGGGCTTCCGGGCTTCGGCTTGAAAGGCACTTCTGCTTCCGCTTCCCAACTTCTGGAGCTTGGGCTTCTGCACTTCCAAGCTTCCGGCACTTGGCAAGTGGGGACATTTGCTTCTGGCACTTGGCGACTACTTGGTGAATTTTGAACTCAAAAATTGTACATGGATACACCCACCTATCTTTACACGTAGTATTGACTTGCCTTTGTGTCCCAACAAGGCATAGACATCAAGTTTAGACTGTTTAGCATATCTCGAAGTTGCTTCATCTGGGATGGGGATCAAGGTCCGACTCGGATCAGATCCAAATGGCGTGCTTGACCACGTGCCGGTTCAATTTTTTTCTTGCAAGTCGCGGTCCGTTCTCTGACTCTTACTCTCAACGCTGCGGCCTGCCACCGCAGAGGACAACATTCAGCCTAGAGGACGAGGCCGTCATATGCCGCCAGGACGAGAACACTATCTGCCGTGAGGACGAGGACGATGTTTCCGGACGAGGACGAGGACGGCGTGTGCCGACGAGGACGACAGACCATATGACGGGGCATTCCATTTCTTACAAGGACGAGATCAAGCAAGGGATCAACAACTGGGAACTGGACGAGCACTTGCATCGAGGACGAGGGCACCCAAAGAGGACGAGGACACTGAACGAGGACGAGCACACCTAACGAGGACGAGCACACGGACACGTCGAGGCCGAGCACACGGACACAACGAGGACAAGGACACAACGAGGACAAGTACACGGGACCTGGACAGACGATGACCCGACATGACACGGACACGACATGGACGACGACATGGACACGACGAGGACGAGGGCACAGACACGACAAAAACGGGGAGAGCGGTAGAGTACCACCGGCAAATTCGACCGACCGGCGGCGCTCTACGATCCGGGCATAGTTGCGCAGGTGCGGTGGTCACGGTGTACGACGGGGGCGGCGGTGGGGTGCATTGGGCACGCCGGCAGTGGATATCTAGATTATTTACCCTACAACACCAATAATATGGATTTCATTGTTACTATCATGTCTGAAAGCCTCGTAGAAGCTCATTCCCCGACCCGTCCCCGCCGATTTGTGAGCCTACATCCATGATAATTTGCCAGCTTGAGGAAGACGCGACATCACTTCCCCAAGCTGGCACCGACTTCTCAAGCAAAATGACCTAGCTTGTAGAAGATCGACATCTTCTCGGCTTCGCGCACTTCTGGAGCTTCCACAAGTGCGGGAAGCACTCCGGGAAGCACTTGCTAGTTTGCTGATGAAGGGCATCCATTTGGGACAGGGTCCAATTCGCGCCTCAGGCCGAGGAAAGAACGAACTCATTTTTTCTGAAAAAAAAATTTCATTCGTAATATCGTGAGGACCTTCAATGGTAACAAGACAGAAAGTGAGTCGTGTTTGAACTCGAGCTTTTCCCTGTGGGACAGACGTCGTGTAGGGGAGTTAGTCGGGAATCTTTCCACGGTAGCATGTTCAATTTCGATCCCCGTCGATATAGTTGTAGTAGGCGAGGTGGAAGAGGTGGAATAGGGCTAGGACATAATGATGAGGCAATGCGCTTGAGATGGATTGTAAGACGATGAGAAAATGGAGAAGGAATACAAGTGTGCGAGGTGATAGTGTGGTAAAGTATGACGCGCAACGATGCCGGGGTACACTTGAGCAACGAGAGGCTGAACCAGAAGCGTGCTAGTCGAGAGGGGAGGACTCGGAAGAGGGTTGACAGCCCAAGGCCCAGCGCGTCGAGCTTCAATAAGGCGAGCTGCCTCGTGCCGGCATCACCTCGAGGAGAACATCTGTCAGTTTCAGAGAAAGCGAGATCATCGATGGCAGATGCCAGATGGCGGAGTCGGACAACGGGACTAGGACTGTCAAACAAGAAATCTTCTGTGAATTCATGGAAGGCTTGCCTTGTTCAAGGGAAACAGCATGGTATACAGTTGTACACTCATACTGCAAGTCACTTGCGGGCCCGTGGGACGATAATCTTGTTGGATCGAGGGTCAATAAGGTATGTGCAATGCTGGTGGGAATTCGAAGTCGCGTTCAAACACCACTGGCAAATGCTACAAGCCTCCAGATGTGTGATGACTTTATGACTGAGTCCGACTGTCCTGCACGCGACGAACTGCATCCCATGCGTTCTGGAAGATCAATAATCACCACTGGCAGTGGACCAATCATGCAACGGTACCTTTACGACTCACCTCCGACGAAGACGCGCAGTTATAGACATTGCTCTCTAGTGAGTTACAACAGTACTGTGCCTCGGGAAACACATTCTCCCCGACTGTGTTGAGTGACAAGCCGAATTCCGGGCAGAAGAGAGGCCTGTGTTTCGATCGCTACAAGCCACCGACAGATGTTGGTCGAAACAATTGATCACCGAGAAGTCAAGTCCGGTGATTGGCACTTGGCACTCTGGAATGAAAGAGAACCACTAGACACAACTATTGTTGATACAAACGGGACGATAGGTGCACGAACAGATCCAGTCTTATGAGGCACAGTTTTTAGATCCGGCTCTTGCAAAGAAACGCGAGAAATCACTCCCAAAATGGGGAGTCACTATTCAGGACTGGTGTCTGTCAATGTAGGGCGGATAGCCGGGTAGAGAGCTATCCATGAATCATCCCGAGTTGTTGAGGCGGTGGGAGGTACGGGAGAAGGACAAATTAGGAAATGCCTAATTAGGTGATCTGCCTTACTTAGTGTGATCGGCTGATGGCGCTTGTTCATCACTCACCCTCACAGTCGCCCCCTCGATGTCGACAGCGTTGCACGCTACACAACCATAACAACAGCGAGCAGTACCATACGCTGCCTACGACAGATGCCCACGACGCCCACTGTAAAGCCGACGACCACCAGGGCAATCTCCGCGCTGCGACGGGACGACGACGAAGATGTGCGCCCGTACGTGATAGTGGCGGAGATTGGCCAGGGAAGCTTCGCCACGGTCTACAAGGGCTTTCATGAGGTGCGGTGCATGCATCTTTCTTTGATACGGGCTCATGGTCGCTGCAGGAAACTCGTGTCCAGGTCGCCATCAAGACCGTCCGGCGCGACAACCTGTCCGCCAAATTATTCGAGAATCTGCAGAGCGAAATACAAATTCTCAAAGCGCTCTCGCACCGGCACATAACCAAGTTGACCGACATAGTTGTGTGTGCACAGTCTTGACTGGCTATCAATCGTCCTGATTAGCTTTCCAGAGATCCGAGCATCACATATATCTAATCATGGAATACTGCTCTGGCGGCGACCTCACCAACTACATCAAGAAACGCGGTCGAGTCGAGACACTCGAATACATACCTTCAGCCGGAGCGCCGCCCCAGTACTACTCCCACCCGCGCTCTGGCGGCCTGGCCGAAACCGTGGTCCGCAGCTTTCTGCGCCAGCTCGCGCGCGCGCTCAAGTTCCTACGCCACAGAGGGTACATTCACAGAGACATAAAGCCACAGGTGCGCGACTTATCATCGTTGAGACACATGACGTGATATCTGACAATCAGTACTTAGAATTTGCTGCTCAAACCAGCGCCAGCGGAAGAGCTTGCGAAAGGCCATCCTCTAGGCGTCCCAATCCTCAAAGTTGCCGACTTTGGCTTTGCACGTTCGCTCCCCAGTGCCATGATGGCGGAGACGCTATGTGGATCACCATTATACATGGCCCCGGAAATCCTTGGATATCACAAATACGATGCCAAGGCGGATCTTTGGTCTGTTGGAGCAGTGCTTTATGAAATGGCAGTCGGCAAACCTCCATTTCGTGCTCAGAACCATATTGAGCTCTTGAAGAAGATAGAGAACTCGAAGGGTATCAAGTTTCCGGATGAGGAACCCCAGTCCACAGCTGCGAAGAGCGGTGGAGGTGGAAGCTCTGATTTGCCTGTTGCAGGCGATATCAAGAAACTCATCCGCGCGTTGTTGAAGCAGAAGCCTGTGGAACGTGCCAGCTTCGACGAGTTCTTCAACAGCCAAGCATTGGCGAAATCCAAATTTCCTAGACCCAGGGAGCCATCTCCCGAACTACCCGAAGAAGACGACGAACGACCGTGGCCAGGAAGACCTGCCACTCCTCCCCATCATAGAATAATACCGCCAGAGGTTCTCGATCCCACTGCGATGATCCCTCCCAGTAAATTCAATTTCAGGAAGCCATCGACATTAGGGGAGCCATTAACTCCGTCGAGCGAGGCACCTCCACCACCTGTCGGGTATGCATCGGCCAGTGTAAATGACACTGTACAAAGCTGATCTTCGTATAGTCCTACTCCAACTCGAACACACGCCCCTCCACCTCCCATAGCAAGACGCACTACCAATCCTACGAAACCCCCAACACCAATATCCACAGATGCAGATTCAATAATACCTGGGGAGAAGGAAGAGGATACGATTCTTCGGCATGAATATGTCTTAGTAGGAAATACACAGGCCGTCGAATTCAATCGGGCTGTCGACGAACTCACCGCGCGCCGAAAGCCTTTGGAGAATCGACGAATACCACCATCACCCTCCACCGAATACCCCACCACCTTCCCTCCGCCTCCCAATCCCATAGCACCACCGTTATCACATTCTCCAGGAAGTCTGGCCTCCCGCGCTGCGACGAATGCTTTGCATCGAGCGCTGAATCTCGCGTCGCGGAAACTCTTCGGGCACCGGCCTACTTCGTCGAGAGACTATAGCGCCCCTTCATCGCCCCGCCGGCCGCAGATCATCGCTCTGGACGGGGATGAACAGAGGGATCCGCTAGAAGATCAGCTCCTCGCCGATCTCGAAGAGCTCGCACAGAAGACGGACGTGCTGACACACTGGGCAGACGAGATGTACGAGTACGTCAAGGCCGTGCCGCAGAGTATGTTCTTCCCATATTCGTTTCTTATGTAGCTGTGCTCATGATGATAAGAACCTCTTCCGGACCCGAAGAACTTCCAAGTTATCGAGGGCGAAGGAGAGAAGAAGGCGAAGCGGCGAAGGGAAGGCGAGGTGGAGGCGGAGTATAACGCGGTCACCTGCGTGGCCGTTTATATGCTCTTGATGAATTTCTCTCAGAAGGGCATTAATAAGTTGCGTGCATATCAGGAGAGCATGAAGGAGACGAATTCGGATGGGGAGTTCATTGTAAGTGAAGGATTTGACGATGGTGTGTGCAACTTTACTCTGACTGCTTTTGCTCGACTGATGTGTGCGTAGCGCTGTCGTGGTTTAAGGACCACTTCATCAAGTGTAATGAGCGTGCGATGCTCGTGAAGACGTGGCTACCGGCCAAGTACGAAGGCGCAAGAGCGTTCTTGGATCAATTGGTTTATGACCGTGCGCTGGTTTTGGTACATACTCATTTTCTTCCTATCATCGCACGTCCCGTTTCTGACTTTAAACAGAGCCGAACCGCTGCACGCAAAGAACTGCTCGACCAGGCGACTAGCGCCGACGAATGCGAGAAGCTGTACGAGGAGTCGTTGTGGTGTTTGTATGCGTTAGAGGATGACCTGCTCCAGACGGAGAATCCATACATGGAGGAGGATCGGGAGACGATCGCGATCTGTACGTGAACTCCTCCAATCCGTTCATCCTTCAGCACCCCTTACCTTGGCCTTGACAGGGATCAAGCGAACGAAGCTGCGCCTGGTGCGCTGTCGGGCGCGCATGAACATGACCGAACGGGAGCGGCTCAACGACGTCAAGGCGGATGTCAACCTCGTAGACGTCGCACGGATCCCTGCACCCTGGGAGGTGTCGCCAAATCCGAATCCGAAAGCTCCGAGCCCAAGCTCATGATTTCCTCCTGCACCTTTGTGTGTTTCGATATGACTGACTCGGAATCTATGTAACATTTTGCTTGCTGTATTTCTATCACCATCACCTGGGACATTTTCATCGACCATTTAGCATCACAAACTTTGTACTTATACTTATGATATCCAGAATAAGAAATCATCTATCTGTGTATGATGCTTGGGCTGGTTGCGAGAAAACTATATGACTCAGATGCATACGTTTGTTACACGTCAACCATGGATGTAAAGATTGTCCACTTGTCTGGTGAGTGACACAGTGGAAGCTCGTGAGAACAGGCTCCAAACAGGAAAATAACCCTCTCTGGGCAATGAACATTGACTAGATACAGGTAAATCAAAACAGATTCTTGTAGTTTTGGCTTCGAGGATGGATAAGCCCATCGGCAAATTTGCCGGACGTTTGACACACCGATTCCAAATTTTGAGACCGCCCGGCCTCCGAAGTACACCTGGAGTCTGGAGTCTGGACAGCGGAAACTCGTAGGAAAGTCTAACGAAATTCGAATTACGCCACACCGAGCGTCCTGTCAGGCTTCCCAAAAATGATACCCACGGCCAGGATCGAACTGGCGACCACTGCATAGAGCGGTTAGATATCCTCATAAGTACAATGCTCTACCACTGAGCTACGCGGGTTGCATGCCTTTTGCTGCACTTGTATTGAGTATGAGACCACAATGAAGGGACCCAAGAGAATGTGAAAATTGCTACATTCAGTGGTCGAGCTCAAGCTTAAGAATGAGACTCGCCAAAAAGGCTTCCGTATTCTCCACAGCCACGAGCAGAATGACGGGACGTCCATCGATCATCAAAGTGTGGCGTCAAGTTCAAATCAACCCCGCCCTATTGTTCCGCTGCAAGCGAGGAACTCTCCGAATCTGGAATCATATCGCTTTGAAACCTTGATGGAACAAGTGGGCCAGACTGGACCATCAGCGGAACTCAATAATCGATGATCGCGCGGGACCTCTATACGTGACGCATCACCAGCGCCCACAGCCAACACCCAGTTCTGGACCCCTCCGCTAGCTTACTCTGCGTTCGAGACAATTGACCTTTCCCGCACCCGTCAGCGTCCGCTACGACGCCGCGTCCATCCGTTCATTATTCAGGGGTCCGGTCCAGGCCCGACCATTCGAGACCAGCACGTTTATGTTCGTGCTCGAAGTCGAGTCGGTTCCGGACCTCTGCATTTTGATTAGCATGCACAGTTTTTCTATACCATGGAACGTATAAAGGTCGTCTGTTGGCTCCAGAGCAGTATCAGTTTATCGAACAACAACTACTCCCCCAACAACAACACAACAACCTTGTCTTCGGGTTGCATCCAAACACTCAACAAACCACACACCTACCCACACTCAAACATCATGTACTACACCTGGTTGGCTCGCCGTAAGGTAAGCTTCGCTCCCTGGATTCCTCTCGTCCACCATTTGACTCGAGCTTCTCAGACCCTCGGAGTTTGGGCCGGTATTCAGACCAGCTTCTTGACCTTCGTCCTCTACAACAACACCAAGTGCGCCCACTCTCTTCTGAAGCTCCTCTGCTATACTGATCTGCGACCCACAGAGTCCGCCCGAGCTTCCTGCCATCCCGCAGCCAAGTCTCCCAGCTCACATCGGTGGCCATGACCCACTGATAAGCAGCAACGAGAGCATTCATACTAGCGTGGCGAGGGCTTACACACGACTTGAACGGACTAAATTATAATTCACCAGGCATCCATAATGTACTCCTAGATCTGTACATCATCACTAGTTTCTCGAAGCAGTTCTTCTTATTAAACTGTCTGTTAGCGCTTGGCGAAAGTACTTGATTGGACTCACATTGCAAGTGCCGAGTTCGGCGTCCAGCCATCCCGACAGCGGTGCTCTATTTACTGGGCCTAGAATGTTGCTCCAGAGTCCAGGCAGTGCAGTCGGTCCGCGCAACTAGCATCTGCCGCCCAGATAGTGACAAGCGTCGTTCCGACGAGCTGGAGCCACGAATGACGCTGGGGAAGCGAGAATATAGGCAAAAGCTCTGGCGTCTGAGGTCTCAGGTAAGAAACAGTATCGTTCGAGTGGCGGCGACAGTCTGCTATCCAAAGCTCGACAGTTTCCGCAAGGTAACAAGCTTTTGAGACGGCGAGGAAAATAGATCAAGCCAGAATGGTAGGTCTGTAGGCTCTCCTGTAGTCGGGTGATGATGATGGTGCAAAGTCGGCCGACCCGCCGGCTGATTATGTGGCAAATTCTCACGCGTACTGGCTTTGCATGCTACCACCAAATATCAGAGCGGCTCACCATGTCCACTATCACCCTCAAAGGCCTGAACAAACTCTGTGCTGCACCATCTAGACCAATAGACGAAGCACAAAACCATGGAGCGCGTCATCCTCTCGATATTAATTTACAGAGATTACCTTCGAATCTTTGGTGGGCGCACAGCGTAGGACTGTTCGATGCCACGTCTCAACTGCTCCAGTGCTCCTGCTCCCTGAAAAGACGATGCTTGGTATCTACTTTTATGTGCCCTCCCTACGCATTCGAACCTTGTCTTCTTTCTGATAGTGATTGTCCGTCACGCATTTTCTGAGCAGCTGCCACTTCAACAAGTTTGGTACTGACAACAGGAAGTATATCTTGTGCGCACCTGCTTTGTACGCGCGTCCGATATTATGACTGATGCAGTGGCAAATCTACGCGCCTTAGGCGTTCCCCTCGGACACGACGAGTTTATAACTCCTTCCGCCACCCAGCGCCAGATCGCTCGCGACACATGGGGTACGTTTCCTGACACGTATCGAATTCCTTACTTGCGTCCTCGAAACCTGTCTTGCGGCACTCGGAGGCCTTTGGGAGGGCGTCGTTTGAATAAGATTCATCAGATGCGCCATTGCTCATGATTGTGGTGGACAATATCAAACTCGCCAGGAAAGTGGAGTTCTCGTGGAAGTTCATACACTAGACTATCTACTGTATGCGTTGATCACGGACAAAAGGCGTCTTTTGAGGGAGAAACTTGAATCCGCCTGCGACAAGGCGGAAAAGATAGGCTTGCTCAGGCTACTGCATGACCTTGTACGTACGCATGTATAATGAGTGCCCTATGTAAAGCTCGGGCGCAGTGCTGACCGTACACTCAGGCTTCGCGCCGTGCTCATGATTCTTGACCCCGCACTGGTATGCTGCCTTCCTTCTCGGAGCGAAGGGCGCGACGAGCCTAGCAAAAATCGACTGACAACATCTTCCACGGAAAGTTTCATGGTAACTTATGATGATATTGTATCGAAGCAGAATTATTGTTGGAATATACAGATGTTGGTGCCATCTAGAGTAGCGCGATCAGCGCTGGATAGGGAATTCGTGTCATTCACAGCACGCTCTTCAACAATGCCTATTCGATAATGCATCAGCAACCTCAACACGTAGACTTTCAATGGAACCTCACCTGTAAACCTGCAGGGTTTGCGCCAACGACATTCCCGACCTTCTTCCCATCCTTGAACGCGATGAACGTCGGCATGGCCCTGACCTCCACCTCCGCGGAGATCTCCTCCTGCTCATCCACGTCCACCTTCCAGAACTCTATCTTGTCCGCAAACTCGGGCAAGGCGGCGAGCTTTTCGAAGATAGGCGAGATGACTTTGCATGGCCCGCACCATGTTGCCCAGAAGTCGATTATGACGACTTTATCTGATTTGAGCTGGATATGGCGGTGTATCAGCATATCACGGAGATGGAGCGAAGAGTAGAGCAAGACGTACAATTTTCTGGAACTGGTCGTAAGAGGTTATCGATTGCACGGACATCGCTTGGTGATAGGTATAGACTGGGGGTTGAGATGGTGTGAGGTGAAAAAGTCTTGGGAAGTGGGTGGCTGATCTCCACAGACTCCTTTGCGGGGGCCTTATAAACCCCTCGGGGGGCCGCTTTGACGTCTTAATATTGATAATCGCGTCGGACTTGCATGATGAGCATGCACGTGATCTTGACTAACGCAATGAGCAAGCGCACAGGCGCCGCCTCGGGGTTCATCAGCGGCGTCGAGAACGACGTGACTGCGTTCGAAATTGGCATGCGTTGAGTAAGAGAGCTAGTCAGGACTTGTCACTCTGAAGCAGCTTTGAAGATCCGAGCGTAACTGATCAATCGCTGTCGCGCTGTCCTCCGAGTCCTTAACCGACTCCGAGATTGGAACAATCTGTGGATACACGGCTGGGAAGTTCCGGGGAAGAGTAAGCTGAAGGCGACTTTCAGAGAGCAAATCATGATTCCCTTGTTGGAAGCGATAGCAATTTTGCATAAGGTTGGGGAGTATACTGGTGGCTGTAGTATGCCAAGATTTGAACACTGGAAGCCCGAGAGGGTTTTCAGTGCATTACTGCATTGCCCGAAGGTACGCTAGCGAAGGTCAATATCCCTCCGCACACTGAGATGTAAACGTTCACTGTCAGTGTCACTGTCAGGGAGATCGATGAAAATACCGTAACGTGACTCAACTTGAAGGTCGGTGCCGCCGCCGCGGAGCTCGTGGGAACCACTACCTCCAGAATCCTTGCCCTACTAGTACCCGCCATGTCGAAACATTGGACTGACGTTTGGCGCTTTGACGATGAGGCTCTAGTCAGGACTCACTTTCCCGAGTCTGGAGGCGGGTCCTACAATCCAGCTACTGGTCAGTCCTTCTGCAAGCAACGATGCAAACTGCAGGCTCATGTGCTTTTAACTTAGGTTATTGGCAAAAGCTTGCTACCTTACGCGAGTTGGAGATCTACAAAGCGATCACCCCTCACCCCCGTATCCTAGCGTTCTATGGGATGGTATATGACGCAGAAAGTAATGAGGACGTCCTCAAACTCCAATATCATCTCAATGGCGACTTGTGGTGTTATCTTGCGGAGAAAGAGCCGCCTCTGGCCACCCGCATCTGCTGGGCAGTTGAGATCGCGGAGGGACTCGCCCATCTTCATGAGAAGGCTATCGTCTGGGCAGATGCCCACCTTCGAAACATCCTTGTGACTGAGGATCTTCACATCGTTCTCGCCGACTTTGCCTTCTCTGTCGTGGCACCACATCGGGCTTATACATTTACGACCGTTCCTCCCACAATCTTCCGCTGTCCCACAGGCTATTATGGCGAAGCAGCCACCCATGTTGACGTGTTCGGATTTGGTGTCATCCTCTATGCACTCTTGATGAAGCGATTCCCATGGACTGTTAACCTCACGCCACAATTGGAAGAGCAAACTCAGGCTTTCCAGAAACACTCGGTTCTCAGTTTTGACACCAGGCTTGATGATGCGGAGTTGAAGAAGTGCTTCGGGTCAGTTTTAGAGAAGTCCTTTTCCGTGAAGTATAAAATGGGGGCGAACCTTCTGAAAGATATGAAGGCGGCGCATGAAATGTGGCTAGCGCTCCAGTGATGACCGGTATGTACTCTCATCTCTTCATTCTTGTGTTTTGCTCAAATCATCCTTCTGTACAGACGCTTCAGAATGTGGCGATGGCGGTTTCAGAAGTTGTTTGTTTTCACTAGTCCTCTTTTCTCATACTCCATTTCCTTCTTGTATATTGTACCAGCTGCAAATGTCGATACAACTCATCTTGAAGAGGGTGTGCAGTCGTGACTCGTTGGGGGGAGGAGAGATGGGTGCATTTCCCGTCCTCGAAGGTGACGAACGTCGACATGACCCTCACCTCCACCTTGGCAAAAATCAATTCGCCTTCGCTCTGTCTTGTCAACAAACAGAGGCAAGGCAGCAACGAAGAATGGCGAGAGAATTCACCTGGTTACGACGGCTTTCTCTAAATCGAGCTGTCAAACTGGGTCAGGAAAGAGGAGAGAGAAAGGTTATGGCTCCGACGCCCTTTGCTTGGTCAGTTGCCCGTGGCGTAAAGTGGGGGTGCGCTGATGTCCTTCAGCTCCTCAGCTACGAGCCTTCGTACCCTCGCAAGACGTAACCTTGACCAGCGCGACGGTCAAACAGAGCGACGACAAGGCCCCTCGATGTCCACGTCGTACTACCGTCTCACTTCCAAGCCAATGACTGAGAAGCATTCCAGCGCACAGGCGCAACTTTGATCAGCGACGGGACTAAACTGAACAAGGGCTCAACGGGCGCGCGCGTTCCTTGTATAAGCGAATCGAAATCATATATCAAATAAATAGATGACCAAAACCCTAGGACGCTTTCGCAGTCAACTCTACCGCATTCTTGAAGGCACTCAACAGTGCCGTCATCTGTATCTTTTCGCTTCCACCTGTCGACAGACGATGCCTATAGGGAACAATCAGCCACAAGTCGAAGTATATGGAAGGACACTGACTCTGTTGTAGCGAGGTGATCCAGAAGGTATATCCGTGCATTGGGCTTAAGGTCGAGACTCTCGATGAAATCGTACGTCCCAGTGATGAGATCCTGCAATGCCAAGCCCCTTTCGGTTTTCATGGCGGTGATTACTGCGGGGTGTTAAGCGGTTTAGAGGCATGGGGTGGAGGCACTCACAGTTGTAAGACGTCGTAAACTCGTCGGATAACATCGAGTTGACGATGGTCTCAATGTCCGTAGGGTGTGGGCTGCCAGTGCAGTTGTATATTTCAGTTTCGCCGATCAGGTCGTAGGCCGCATGACACGCTTGAAGGACGTTGAGCGCTCTTCGCATGTCTCCTTTCGAGAGCTTCAACAGAGCCTTCTTGCCGTCGTCCGTAATGTTCACGCTGCAAGACCGTTAGATGATGTATCGAGCATACGTAAGACACACACCTTTCGCCCTCAACGACAGTCGCCAGCCTCTTCTCCACCTCCACGATTGGCAGCGGCGAGAAGCGGAAGCGGGTACACCGACTCTGAATGGCGGGCGTGATCTTGTTGACGTAGTTGCATATGATGCAGAACCTAACGTTCTTGGTGTACTGTTCGATGACGCGACGGAGCGCGGCTTGGGCGGCCTGGGTCATCATGTCGGCCTCGTCGAGGATGATGAGCTTGTATCCCTTGGAGAAGAGCGTGCGCGTCTCGGCAAACTGCTTTATCTGCTCGCGTACGACGTCAATGCCGCGCTCGTCTGACGCGTTGAGCTGTGATGGGAGTGAGTGGGGCATAAAGAGACGCGTCGGGAAGGCGCACCTCGAGGATTTGTTTGCGGTAGTCATTGCCGTAGATGCGCCGTGCGATGGCGAGGATCATGGATGTCTTGCCCGTGCCAGGAGGACCGTAGAACAAGAGATGGGGTAGACGGTTCTTCTCAATGAACTTTTCGACTGTTTGGCGCGTTTAGCAGAGAATGGGCATCAGACAGCGGAGCGTACTCGTCGTGGTGATGTCCTTGTGGGACACGACGTCGTCGAGCGTGACTGGCCGGTACTTTTCCACCCTGTGGCAGCTGGTTACTCCATGAACGTGGCCAACGAAGCTGATGATGCGCACCAGGGCAGGTTGTCGTCGTAGGTGGTGGTCGGGGCGGCGGCCTTGCCTTTACCCTTGGCCGAGGCGGGAATCGGGTCAACGTCCATCATATCGTCGGCCATGGTGGTGGAAGCGGTCAAAGAGGCAATTCAAATTGACGCGTCGCGTGCGAGCCCTGTCGAGGTGGAGTCTGAAAGTGGTCCAAATACGGCAATTAGCTAACAGCGTTACAACTTCCCACGGACAGCTGAGTCACTGTCACACTGAAAAAACCGGGCGCTGTCCTGGCCTTTGCTTCTTAATCAAAACTTCGTATCCGTCTACGACTCCATCCTTTGGACAGACGATGCAAATCTTCGTCAAGACGTGCGTGATTCTTTCCCGCCCGTCTGCTCGCTGTCGCTGACAGCGTCGACAGCCTAACGGGCAAAACCATCACCCTTGAGGTGGAGTCTTCGGACACCATCGACAATGTCAAGGCCAAAATCCAGGACAAGGAGGGCATTCCCCCCGATCAGCAGCGCCTGATCTTCGCCGGCAAGCAGCTCGAGGACGGCCGCACCCTCAGCGACTACAACATCCAGAAGGAGTCCACCCTCCATCTTGTGTTGCGTCTCCGTGGTGGTGCCAAGAAGCGCAAGAAGAAGACCTACAACGTGCGCTTGCCACCCTTCACTCTCCTTACTTTTCCCAACATTTGCCCTTCAGACTCCCAAGAAGATCAAGCACAAGCGCAAGAAAGTCAAGATGGCCATCTTGAAGTACTACAAGGTCGACTCTGATGGCAAGATCAAGCGTCTCCGTCGCGAGTGCCCTTCTGCCGAGTGTGGTGCCGGTATCTTCGTATGTCGTTCACCATCCCTTTCTTTCTTTCATCTGATTCCTCGCAGATGGCCTTGCACCAGGACCGCCAGTACTGCGGCAAGTGCGGCTTGACCTACACCTTCCAGCCCGGCAGCAAGCCCCCTACCGCCTAAGCATGCTCTGTACCATCCATGTTGTATCGATATGCTATGAATGACACATGCTTACGGTGAACTATCACGGCGCCCTTATGCCGCAGCGAATTGCCTCCAAAGTCAGTCAGGTAGGCAATGGATGAATACTAGTGTGGGCATGGCAAGCGTCGAGTCATTGTTACCCCCACTGCTGCTCCGTTCGGTAACCATTGGATCCCACGATAAGGGCCCTCACTTCGGCAGACACAGACCGGTCTGCTATTCGGTGGTTTACTTTCCAGGCCATACAAAGCTTCTCCATTTACGATAGAAGGCTACCGAAGAGGTTCAATCGTTATAGAGCCTGCCGACTCATCATGGACGCTTCCTTCGCGCTAGCCAGGAGCACGCGCGTATTCTGTAGTCCAACGGTGTAAAAGGCTCGTAACGGTAGTGTGACTCACGACGACGGCCACACCTCCCAACCCCATTCTTCCCCTTCCAAGAGTAAGCAATGGGAGTCGAATAGATTAATTCGTATGGCTAATACAAGAAAATTGGACGTTCTCTTCTCTCTACTTCCCTCACCTTTTTTCGCAGCTCGAATCAGTCAACCAATTGAAGGTGGCCTCTCACATCTCTCTGCTTCCGATCGCTCCTACAATTCCTGCGAATGAACACACGAGGTTCGTCATGCTACAATTCAACCCTTCTTGTTATACTTATTCCCTCAATTCTGCAATACACTACCGACTCTAAGTGGAAGACAAAACATGGCATTCTTTTCCAAGTCTGCACTTCCCCATCAAACGTAGTATTTCAACCCAGAAAACAGCCTCCAACAGCATCGCCACCCTAGAACGATGCAACAGTCAGTACCAGTGATTGTACTAAGTACTCAGTATGCACACTTACAACTGCCGGACCACCAGGAATCAAATCTCCAGAGCAGCAGTAACCCCCGCTATAAGACGGCCGGGCGCCTTTGCAGACGTACGACTTATACACCTGGATTTGGATCGTTCTCTGATCAGCTTGAACTCGTTCACGGGCTCGACGTTGACATACCCATGTGGTTGAGACGCAAGAGTAGAGCTGTCCAGGACCGCGTCCGGTACCGTTCAAGCCGTTGTAGGCCCAGTCACACTGTGCAGCTGTGGCGGTGGGTGCAGCGAAGGCCACGCTGATCGTGGCGGCGAGTATGGTAGCAGCGGTTGCGAGAGTGAAGCGCATTGTAAGCACTGAGTAGGCGCACTGGACTGAGTTGTCGAGTAGTACCAATGGCCAGGAAATCGACCTTATATACCGTTCGACCTGTGCGAGAAGCGCGGCGAGAGGACTCGGTAGCATGGTCACCAGGTCTGACTCTAGGATTCGGCATAGAACGTGAGGTTTTACAGTATCGGATTGCTAGCGGTAGGCTTCAGTACAGGCTTTGTTCTTTGACGTGGAGACGCTCTTGAACGCGCATTTCCGGATGTCAGATTCTCTGAAAGCCTTGTTTGTTATGAACAGAGGCTTGGGGACACTAGGTATAATGAGCGTCTCGGAGCTTGCGTCGATGAGCTTACATTGGCATGCGGTCACGGTGCTGTGTCCGAGTCTAACGTTCCAGATCGGTAAGCTTGCGGCTGGCATGCAATGATGATTGAACACGAGTTTACATCTTCATCGGCTGGCTGAGAGCAGTGGGTCAACCTTCTATGTATACCCACATGCTTCGCCTTGTGCCTAACCCAACCCAAAGATCGAATCGCAAACTGATGAACTTCAACTCAGGCGAACGCGATACGGATTGCAGGCCTTCAAGCATGTATAATTTTTTTAGAGGAAACATGATGCGCTCTAGATACGTGCAAAGGAACTGATTGAAGATATTGGCGACGTGTTTCTGAACTTTGAATTGCGGTAACGTATGTTTCTCGTTTGGCAGCGCTCGTGCTCTAGGGCAGCAGACACCCTCCAACAGCATTACCGCCCTACGATTAAACGACTATCAGCACCCGTCACATCAACATGTAAACTCGATGAAAGCACTCACAACCGACGGACCACCGGGAACCAAATTACCAGAGCAGCAATAACTTCCAGCGGTACTGGTAGGGTTGGCGCCGTTACAGACGTACGAGAATATAACCTTCAAAAGGCGGCACGATCAGCGACTGCAAGGGAGATTTGGACTGGACATACCCAAGAGACCGACGTGCACGAGTAGAGCACTCCAGCACCACGCCCGGTGCCGTTTACGCCATTGTACGCATAGCTGCATGTCGCGGCGGGTGCGGCGAGAGCTGCGCTGAAGGTGGCAGCAAGTAAGGTTGCAAGAGTGAAGCGCATCGTGGTGTTAGGAGATGGACTGTGAGGAGTGAACACACTGTACTGGCTGAGATACGGCCAGAAAACGAGTCTTATATAGGTTGAACGCCCATTCAGTCCATTTCGGTCAACTGCGGCCTCGAACTTGAAGCTGTCTGTGTCAACTAAGCATACATATTGTACCGCGCATTGGCAAGGGACATCGGAGGTCGGCCGAAGTCAGCAGTCCCTGAGTCTGAAGGCTGGGATGAAGGCCAGTCAACTCTAGGACTGATGCGACGTAAACGCCTGCTTACATTTGACTCGCCGACGCGTCAATACGCCTCCTCATGACTTCCTAGCCATACGGAAATCTTGACAACAAGAATGTACTTGCGTGGATCCCATCAAAGAAGCACGGCGCTATATAGCTTGATTTCATTGATAAGATCAATTCGGAGGAAAGTTCGTACCTCGGAACGCAGACACGAACCCAAAAAAACTGAGTATGTAGACGAGATGGGATGAATCCGCGGTAGAAAGCATCATCGGCGGTCCCGGTCATGTCAGTGATTACTGTATAGATTTTTTGGGGGGCATCGAATATACACCCGAAAGAGGTCCTGCACAAGGCACTCAGATCATGAAGATGGCGGACCAAACATACGGAGAATGTGCTTGGATTGTATGAGTGAATGCATATAGATATTGATGGATACTTTGCTATTGAGCCTTGGTCTTCTTGACCGCCGCCGCCGTCGCCCTTACCTTCCACAACCTGTACCCAAACAGGACAGTAAAAACATAACCCGTAACGGCCTTCGCTCCCAACGTGCTAAGCGCGAACGAGGGCTTCAGATACAGATTCTCGAAGGCGGGATGCAGTGTCATAGTGCTAAAGATGACAGCCACGAGGGAGCCACCCCAAACATCGAGTGAGCCGATGAGGCCAGCTCCGCTACGCAAAAACACTGGTGTTCCCAGACTCCATTCCGGCGTCCAGGTCTTCAAGGTAGCAGCGGAGACACCACCGCCAGCGGAAGCCACGGCACCGAGGATGATGTGGAATAGAGGTGAGAGCATGAGTTTGGGGTTGACCTCGTTGTTGTGTGGGTCGTGAAGTATAGACACGGTGCTTGTGACCGCGTTGGCGCGTAGGAGTGCATCGATGGGAACCAGAGCCGTCTCGAGGAGCGGGTTGGTAAGGAGATCGGGGAAGAGGGTGAAGACGGTGGTGATCAGTAGATGGGTTGAGATGTAGTTGATGTAGGGGTGGAAAGAGTAGAGAATCGGGGGCGGCATGCTTAGCAATGTGTGGGAAATGACCATCCCTCCCCAGCACTAATTGAGACAGAATCAGCACAGGAAAAATATCCAAGGATGATATTTTGGCTCACCATAACGAGGTATCCTGCAATGTAAGTTCCCCAGGATAGGGAGCTGTTGGTTCGCCTCATATTTGACTGGTAGGCCATGGATATCCGGGCCGCATGCAGAGTAGGCGCCCATGGGTAGGGGAACAGGGATGAGTGCACCTTTGTCGTCGTTAAAAATGTAAGCGCATCAGCGCACGGTCGTAAAACGTATGCAAGCGTGGCGGTCGACATCGTGGTTGCTAGTCAAGCAGGGAGAGCAAGACGGGTATCCGGAGCTTTGAAGCCGGCGGATTAAGTGTCATCCACTCACGTGGAATGCACGTGGTCCTTTTGTTAAGGTCGTGGTCGTGTTTCTTTCTTTTACTTACACCACCACGAACCCGGGTCGCGCAACCTCATGCCCGCCCGACGCACTTTCCCGGCTTGGGACTGCTCCGGGCCCCCTCTCCACTCCCGATTTCACCTATTCCTTGCGCAGACAACTTTGCCGAAGCCAGAGCATTCCTGTGTCCTAACCTCGGGAATGTGATCTAACCCTACGTATCTATGGGGTGCCGTGTATTCTTCTTCCTGCTTGCGGAGCTCCCCAGCGTGTCGTGTAGGCAATAAGGGTGATAGCCAGGCGTCGAGAAAGGAGTGGCTGGATTTTTGTCGTGGTGTTCGCGGTCGGCTTGCCTTTTCGCCCACAATGACGTCCTTTCGTGGTGGTCTTTCATCGCGTCTTCGGAAAGTGCCTCATCTTCCCCTCTGTCTCTCCTACCGCCCCGCACAGAACCTGCATGTGTCGCCTCGGGACCCCAATCTATCGAGTTGTTTGTTGGACTGCTCCACGCACAGATGAGCTCGTCTCGTCCTTTTCGGAGCGTAGCGTCTTTCAGACTTCACGATGGAAAGGGAAGGCGATGCCGGAAACGTAGGGCTTCTACTTCGCGGGGAAGGGCATTGGGCGAGGTACCAGAGACGCGTCGCGGGACCTAATGGTCACTCACGAAGGGATCGAGTCGGTTCCACACAGCAATGCCTTCGGCATTCTGAACATCTACCGGTCACACACAGGACTTTCCATTGGTCCCCGTTCACCGTTTCACTCTCGACATCGATTCTTCCACTCGCCATCTTTCATCGTCGCTAGCGACATGCTCGCTCCACGCTACCCATTATGGGAGCACAAGTCTTCGCACAGATTATCGGCATCTCCGGCTTTCGGGCCCTCTCCGCTGGTCTGTCGTTCGCGAGAACGGCAAGTCCAAACCCTGGTGGTCTTTGACGCGGGTTTCTGAACGCCAGGGAGTCGTCTCGGTGTTTGCTGCTATTCCCCAGGGAATCGCGGCAGCGCAAGGGGGCGGCTCTGAAGCGCCGGCGTGCGCATCGAAATCTGCATGGCCCACAGTGATTTTGTCTCGCGTGTTCATAGGATGGGTGTTATCGGGGTGGTGTCTATGAGGACGCATCAGGAAAGTGTTGTTTGGTGACGGAAAACATGAGGCGGTGGCTTCCGTGGTGGGCGCTTTGGTGCAGCGCATCGACGTGGGCGCTTCTTGGGCGTGTCTTACCTTTCGAGGTGGCATCTTAATCGCACCTCGGGTGCAGTGTGGTCGCCCTTCATTTATTCTGGTCCGTCCACCACAGGATGGCAAGGTGCGAGTCTTTCGTCGTGTCATTCGTCTGTATTCGGCCGTTGTTGATTGTACCCGGACGCGTCACCTGCGGCGCAGAAGTCTTCGTGCCATGGTCCCAGTGCCAGTCTACTCTTTCTCTTTGATTCAGTCGGTGACCCTTCTACTTCGTTATTCAGGTCAATGGCTGCGAAGAACGCGATCTTCAAGTCCTCGTCACTATCTCTACTTTCGATCTTCCACGGATTGGCTCGTTTATGGTTCCAAGGATCCAAGGGAGCGGTGCCTTCGCTCATGACTCACCGGGAGACGCGACTTGTCGGCCAGTATTCGACGCGTAGGGCGGTCTTGTCGTGTCTTTTCGCGTCCCCTCTGTTATGATCTGTTGTTCTCCCCGGCAATTGTCGCTCCTGCGGGATGCTTCAATAGAGATACGTTCTCGAGGGCCGGGAAACAGTCCGCAGGTTTGACGAGGGGCCGGAGAGCGTGACTTGATCGTGTTGCGATTAGAGTGCTGTTTCGGGAAGACGTGCTTCTCTGGGTTGACGAGGCGATGGTACTGGCTCTCTGTGCCTTGGTGACTGCGGTCAATGTCTACGAACAGGAAGACGATGGGCATGTGTGGCGGTGGCTTGAGATCGTCGAGTGGCTTCACCTGTGCGCTTCGGCGAGAAGTAGGAGGTGTCTTGGTTGTTTCCTGTGAGGGTGTTGACGGGATCATGACCGATTTCGTTGTGCGTCGCTGCTCTTTGATGGGCAGGGTGTTGTTGGACGATGGGTATCTGTCGCAGCGGCTGTCATCGACTTCCACGGCTGTTTCGGCTGTGGCGGTTTGGTGGTAGGAGCAGATGCGGGTGGATGACATGGTGCCCCCGGCTCGTAGGAGGGAGGCCCGGACTTGGGCTTCGAGAGTGATCCGCTGTGCTTCGGGGAAGTATGCGGTTGGGTGTGGACCGACCCTTGAGGTGGATAATCTCGGTGAGGACGTATGTCCGATGATCCGGCACCCACATAATTTTTTGACTATACTTGCTTTCGTGGCAAACTTTTTGTGGACGGCGACAGTCTTCGAGACGTGTAGTACCGCGTTGTCAGGTATGCTTCTCAGCGATGTATCTTTCTGTCACGACACGCTCACGAATTATACACAGTATCGTTAGGCTCACCTAGACGAGATTGTGATGCCAGCCCATGGGACGTAGGTAGGCCACCTGAATCAGTTGTCCTTGTAGGTTTGCTGCAGTACGCATTGATATTTATTTCGATGTCATTCTATGTCTTCAATTGCACCGCAGATCGAAGATATAGCACCTTGTTTCTGTTTGTCTTTTCTTGTTGGGAGGAGGTTGATGACGGAGCATCGAGAGCAGAGACGGGCAGGATGGCTGTGGATTACCTCTTGTTTGCTCCCCAAACAACATTGAGTTAGGTGTCAAGAGTCAAAATCCTGGCACTGAGATTTCCGCCCACAGAACAACAACATTTGATTCAACCGCTAAAGAAAAAAGAACAAGGTTCTATACGCTCAACTGTGCTCTCGGTGAATTCAACTGTGCTTCAAGGCGCGGACCTAATTCTTCTCTTGTGAATACTGCTCGTAATGTGCCATCTAGGTCGACTTCACAGTCAGGCCATCGGAGAATCTTTCCCCTGAAGAACCCCTCAAGAGGAAATGGGAGTCTATCTCGTCCGTGACCAAATCCATTGGTACTATATGTACGGACCATTATTGCTCTGGGCGACGGAAGGAGAACAAAGGAACGTCCGAGACGTTCAAAGACCGACTCTTGGCCGGGAAGGACGGCTATATTTTGATGGAGAGGGCCCAGAGTATCCGAGCGTGTTTTCTGAATTTCAAGACGGTTCCTCTGGTTGCCCAAATCGCGTTGTCTAGTCCAAGACTTATGGATGTAATCTTCAGTATCTGGTGGAAGCACGCCAATTGATTGTATGACAATGCTTGGGACTGAGGGATTCGATGATATACGCAATAACCAATTCATGGCGTCAATCGAAAGCGTGTTATAGGTGGACATGACTGTGCGATGTTCTTGTTGGGCAAGAGATACGATACCAGATGTCTGATCATCCGAATCGTCACGATCAGGTTGGTAGTAGTGTCGCTCTCGCGACCGAGACCGTTCACAATTGAGAAGGCGATACGACATCGCGGCCCAGTGATAGATGTGGTGAATGAAGTCGGTCATGGGTGTCTGGTATGGGCATCGAGGATGTAGCACAGGGAGTGCGCTACTGACAATGTAGAGGACACAGACAATAACCGTGATCATTCCAATTGTCCAGGCCAAGGATGCACGGAGAGGAATATAGAAGGGGATGAGGCCCGCGAAGAAGAGCGTCAGCGAGACGTGCATGACAATAGGTAGCATTCCGATGATAACACGAACGCGCCAGCGCTCCATGCTCATGTAGCTGAACTGACGAATATGGCTGCGAAGCCCAGGGGTAATACCAGAAGGTGGATACAGCAGTCACTTCGAACATACCAAACAGTTTCATGCTATACAGTATGCATAGCATTGTCACAGCCGTACATCTGGTAAGTACAGGCAAGAGAAAGGTCCTTTTGAAATGCAGGATGCAAAGATATGATGATTGTCCGTAGAGAGTCAGAGTTGGTAATATATTTCCGGAGCTTTTAGTTTGAGTGCCGCCCCCCGCCCGATCGGGACATCCGACAACTCTCTTCATTACCACGACGACAACCACTCGCCATCATCAACAACCTCGCTATGCACGGCAAGTCTCAGTATTATCTATCTCAGTGTATTCAGGCTGCTGCAAAGGTAAATGTTCCATCACAATCATCACTTCGCCTCACATATCCCCCAGTCTCCCATGTCATTCACTCTCGGATCCATCATCGTCAAAGGCGGCAAAATTGTTTCCTCTGGCCACAATCACCAGCGTACGCACTACGACGAGCTCTGCGTTGGCGCTGCGTACGGCAAGCCCGTGTCCATGCACGCGGAGATGCACGCCATCTTCAACATGACTGGCGGCCGGGCTCCTCGATTCAGGCAGCAGGTTAAACCATGGGGTCTTCAACCGGACGAACGACAACAACAAGGGCTTTTATGGACGTGATCTACGGCGGAATGGTGCAGATCTCTATGTGGTGAGGACGACGAAGAACGGATTGGGATGCGCGAAACCTTGCTGGCGGTGGTAATATCAAGGTTACCGGTCAATAAGCCCCACTCACTTCTTCCAGCGTCGACTGGTGCTCGTGGGCTGGAATCAAGCGCATATTCTATTGGAGTGAATCGGATGGCGCGTTCTGTTGTATCAAGGTCGCTGAGGCAAAGAAGGGCATGTACGAGACACATGCTGATATCCGACTGTATAAGAATAGCTGGTAAGTCTATCCCTCCTGCATCACGGGGGCTGCTGCTGATTGACGAAAGCTGACAGACTTAATTTGCTGCTATCAATGATCATTGATTTCTCCTCTCGTGTCCTTCACAAGAGGCAAACATATACAAAAGGTGAACGGAAGTTTATCTTGACAGCCATCATCGCACCATGTTCAACGTCGCAGGGACGGCATTCATAACCGGCGCTGGTGTGTACTGTGGTTCTCTCTGCTGCAGCCTTTGCTAAACATCCCACAGCCGGAGGAATTGGACGCGCAACCGCCTTAGCATTTGCTCGCGCTGGTGCTGCAGGAATCCACATTTGTGACATCAATCAAGAGAGTCTCGACGAGACTGCATCCGCTCTTACCGAAGCAGCCACTAACCCTGTCTTCAAAGTCCTGGCATCCTATCTCGACGTCACCAAGGAAGAGCAGATCATCAGGACGCTCAGGAATACGACACAGCACTTTGGGAGACTGGACTACGCTGTGAACGTTGCCGGGTTGGTCTTTTCCCCTTTTCCCACAGACAAACACAATGATTCGCACACGGACAGATCGCCGAACATCCCATCGCGACAGCTGACCTCTCTACGGAAGTATTTGACCGAGTCAACGATGTGAATCAGCGTGGGACGTTCATCTGCATGCGCGAAGAACTCCGCGTCATGCGCGCTCAGAGCCCCATCGCCCTCCTCCCCAGCCGTCCCGCCGTGCGAGGCGCGATAACGAATGTCAGTTCTATCCTTGGCTTGATGGCGCTCCCGCATTATACGAGCTACGTGACGAGCAAGCACGCGGTTGTGGGTATGACGAGGAATGCAGGTTAGTCACTCTCCTTATGTTCCTGTTAGTATTACGGAGTTGAAGACGCTCTCTGTAGCTGCGACTCATGCGGGCGATGGTATTAGGGTCAACGCGATGTGTCCTGGTTTTGTAGACACACCGTTGCTTCAAGTGGAAGCTGCTATTGCAGAGGCGATGGTTCTTCAATATGTCCCACAAAAGGTGAGATTCAACGCCCCGCAAAGTATTTAAATGTCAGCTCAGACCCCAATTTTCGACAGCGCCTGGCAGCACCAGAGGAAATCGCAGATGTGATTTTGTTTTTGACGAGCGAGTATTCGAGCTTCGTGACCGGAGCGGAATGGGTTGTGGATGGGGGGATGAAGATTGTATGAAGTCGTTCCTAACACCGAGTTTTCTTGGTTTCCAACTTCGGTTAGGTCACGTTGAATGGGATTCTTCTGTTCCACTGGCACCAGACTCGATCAATCATATATTCGGTCCGTTGCACAGAGATCCTTCACAATCGAACATGCTCAAAACGCGCCCTCTCGTTTACGGAACCCACCTCGCCCGAAGGGAATTCGAGACCTTTTGTTGGCCGGCATACTGTTGGGCATTCTCACACCCACAAACAGCGGCCCTGGGTCTATACGCTTGTCGATTATCTTCGAACAGTGCTTGATGGTCCGCTGATGACTAGAGGCACACCTTGCATGGCCTACTTGATCCCTCACGAACAGTCTCTAGCGCAGGGTGAATTTTCAATCATGCCAGTGCCGTGTCGAGTTAGAGATGACTGTTGCGGTATCTCGTCGCGCTTTACCTTCCCACATGCCGTTTCTCCAACTTCAGACGTTTGCATGAAGATAAAGCGGCAGTGCGAGGTACGCGCCAGCTTCGGGCCTGTCCTCGCCCTGTCATCCTCAAGGAGATTCGTAGAACCAGATGTTCCGGGCCGAGGATGTGGTGTCGCAGGTCCTGGAAGGCCGATGACAAGTGAGGAAGCGATGTGTTCGTTTCAATTACTCTGGATGCGTTGGGTGCGAGTCGCCGACCGGTGAGGTAAAGGATGGCGAAAGGAAGCCGATCAAGGAGAAACAAGCCGTCGTTGCTCATCATTTTGATATAGAAGAATATAGGATGTAAGCCTCTCTTCGCTTGGCTTACGCGGTGCTCACGGTCGGTAGGTTTCTCAAGTATATCCTTGAGTCGCTGGTTGGAGATACATCCTTCATGTCTTCCTCCCACAGATAGATTGACCGGGAGGAACAGGTAAAAACGCCAATAGAGTTCAAAGCTGGTCCTCGATTATTCCGACAGTTTTCATCAAAGGATGATCATATGTTTCGTTACTATCAATTGTTTTTGAACAGATCTCTGATGCTTTAATGACGCTTACGCCACAGCTCCCAAAGACTGTATTCACAGTCGTTCAGTATCTCTACTGCCTGACGTTATCCGTCGGAACCGCCTCCGGTGACTTTCACCATGCTGTTATGGTGTATAAATATGGCTTTAGAGAAGACAGCATGGTCCGTGAAAACCAATTCCTTCGCCCATGTCCTACACTCAAGGCGACAACGCCAAGTTTGAGGCCCTCTATCTCGGCAGTTTGATACCGCTGCACGCAGTCCGTGAGTATGCAGCAATTTTGATGCCGTACTTGCCTAACGCATCCTGCCTAGTTGTCGGCGTGACGTGGATTGTTCATGATTACTGTAAGTGTAACACCGTCGTGTGGCGGGTAGCGAGTACTTTCTTACTGATACTCTACCCATACCAGTTGTCACTCTCGAAGACGAGGTTCGTTTGATGCGCTTGGTACGATGCTGCTACTGAAGAGACACTATCGGTCAGGTTCGATACATTTGGGTTAGTCTTGTTACGACGTCTAGTCCCATGATCAAACTGAAAAGTTTCCTCAGCCCCAGAAGTGGTCGTTTTCCAAAGCCATTTTCCTTTGGGTGCGTGCTCTGCTCCATATAATCACAGTGCTAGTCCGGCAACATCTGATTCACGCCGTAGATCCGGTACTACAGCATCGCACTTCTGATTTTCGATGTCACGCAAATCCATGTCTTCTCCATCCCTGGCATCACGAACGATGATCTGTACAACCGTGCCTACTTGTTATGACGAAGATGAACTGATAATCAACCGCCAGATGCGTTGCCATGGACTCTATAATTCGCGTGGTGGGCGCAATCAGTCTGTGGTCAGTAGAGATCGTTCTCCAGCTACGGATATACGCCCTGTATAAGCTGTCAAGACGAGTACGTCTCATCGCACATCGCTACGGGAACGATCCAAGTGACACTGACGGCGTGATTTAGGTGGCGGTCTTCAATGCCATTCTGTTTGTCGGATCGATAGCCGGATTCTTCTATATTCTTGCATACAACGCCGAGCGCCGTCGCGCTGTTATCGCCGATGCGATACACCTGCCGCTCCCAGGCTGTCCTTCCATTCACTCTGGAATTGAATGGGTTCAATGGGTACCTGGTGTGTACTTTATGTCATCCTCGAGAGCTGAGGTCTCATCGGGATCGCAGCGACCGCGTATGAAGGCGTCTTGTTCGCCTTTGCACTGTATAAAACCACGATGTCAACGGCTGGACGTTTACGAATGGGGAAAAAGATCTCTCTCTATTCGTTGATCATTCGCGACAACATTTTCTACTTCTTGGGGTGAGTTACTACACTCTTGATAGCATGGGGTCGTTGTGCTGACATCTCTCAAGAATCACCGTCCTGTTAGTCTTCAACAACCTCATGGTCGTCGTGAGTTCAACGCTGTCCTTCATGTTGCTTCGTATACCTAACGTGTCGCTTCAGGGCGTTACCCATATTCCCTGGTTCAGCTACGGGTACATGCTTGGTATCTTATCAGCTTCGCTGAAGTGACTGACCTTTTCATCAGTCCTTTCCACGCAGCAATCGGGGTTCTGACAACGCGAATGCTATTAAATCTCCAGAAGGCGGCCGTGACCGAGATTCCTTCGACGCCAGCTTTTGTCAATTCCATTCCTCCATCGAACAGCGCAAAAGAACTATCCTGGCACGCAGCTGCCGGTGCCACAGATCGCCACCTGCAGAGTAACGGGACAAATCTGACGGGTTTCTCGTCATCAACGGATGCCGGAATAGTCTAACTCTTCTGACCTACTGTTTTGGATGCACTGGCACCATCCTGTTGGTATCAAGGACCACGCCGGTCGTGTTATAACTTATGTATTTATCTATCTACATCAGAGCGGCGCACCAATAACTTTCTGTGGACTGGGCTCTTGTTCAATGAAAGATACTGTACAAGAAGGACTACAGCGTGAACCACCAAATCTCATTTCAACGCACAAGTAGAGAGTAACATATCGAGAGTTGAGAGCGCCACACTTCAATTTGAATTGCTGTTACTTGTCACGAGACAGTGACATGGCGCGTTAATTGAAATTTGCGACTTTCGTCTTTACCCCCATTCAATTTCCACTTCAAACCCTTCGGCACTGCTATGTCGTACGTGTTCTACGACCCCGTCAAGATGGCCGACTGCGCTCGCTGGATGCCTATGGAGGAGGTCGACATGGACCGGACAGAGTATATTCGCGACTTCCTGTTCGACGAGGGCGAAGAACAATGGAAACGGCACGGCGGTTCCCCTTGGAAAAAATGGTATCAGCAGCAAGCCCAGCCAGACGCGAAAGGCCAGCAGTACATCTACTGGAAAAAGGGGACGCCGTACTCGGCGGCCAACATCTTCTTCAAGACGGTCGACACAGGCCGACTCCTTCCTATGGACACGGCCAATTTCAGGCTGCAGATCTACATGCACAAGTCGAAATGGGATCACACCAATAGCCAGGACAAGATGGACGGGTTCCTTACGCATATTCCTGCCTCTATGGTTTGTCTTGACGTTTGGCCCCTTTTTGACGCGTTGTGTATTCTTTTTCCAGATGCCCGAGCTCCTTGCCCTACGTTGCTTCTACGACGTCAATGGTAGCGATATCCCTATCATTATTACGAACTGGGAGAACGAAGTCACCGACGCTGTCGTCGACTACTGGGTCGAGCGTAGTCACCCGAATTGGAAGCCTAACGGTACGCCACATCCCTTGTTGCCTGAGATGATCTCTAACAAGTTGCGTCAAGTCTGTGAGCGGATGCTCGGAGCCAGTCTTGGCTTCAAGGGTCACCACCGACCATGTTTTGCACAAAGCGATATATGTATTCGTTCGCTTCTCTCGGATCCTGAGGTCGGATACGTCCCTCCATTCATTGTCATCATGCCTCAAGGCGGCGAGGAAACCGGTATTACATCCAATTAGGCTGTAGGCACGCGCCGAACTCATTGCTTCGACCAGGGAAAGCTCGAGTCATCTTCACATGGGCTGAAAAGCGTCTCCCACTCCATCTCCTCGACACTTTTCCGGAAGGATGCGGCAGCGCCGGATGCGACGATACGGACTGCGGAATTTTCGACATGAGTAGATGCAGGACATTGCATGCCAAGAGTCTTATGGTACGAAAGCTTCCCGACAAGCCCACGGTCCTCTGTAACATGTGGGGATGTAACGAGGACCGCCAGTTGAACAAGTGCGGCAAGTGCAAAGTAGCGTTGTACTGCAGCAAGGAGCATCAGGTCGGTCCTCTTCAAATGACGTGACCATTCAACTGATGATGCGGCCAGATGCTCGATTGGGGTCAACACAAAAGAGTTTGCGAAGCCAGATGATACAGGTATGCGCCAGACATAGACGGCGTAAATTGTTCTCTTCTACCGCTCTTGTGTACAAGTAGAAATCAGCGAGTAATGGTCATGAAAGGAAATCGTACGCGTGAAACTCTGCTCACTCGCCTTCTTCCTAACCGTAAGTGATTATAGTGGCACATGAACAAGGTATAAGTAGATGATTATTGCTATGAGAGATCGTGAGCAAGGTATGCTACTGTGAGTTTCAGTAAAGAGAACTTCAGCAGGAGTTTATCAGCAAAGATCAATGATTACGACGAGAAAGCGCATTGAACGATGCAACATCCTGACTAACTGTAAGTAGAGTGAATTCCAAGCTTATGGCCAAGTGCGATATAGCAATTGTGTGCAAAATCCAGGTCGAGAATACTGCTCTGCAAGCCTTCCCCTGGCTTCCCTGTTCAATAACGCAGGCGGAATAATCCATGCGGTCATTGCTTACAAGCTCATCGTGGGAAAGAGGAGAAACTCTTCCCCACTTCATGAACCCAACTGCGGGGTAAGATGAATCCGCCCTCTGCGCCAGAAAAGACGAACAAGAAGGTGTCGCGAGGCATGTGTTTCGGCGGCGCATCAGTTGCTTATTGACGTCGCCCACAGCGTGCAACACTTGTCGCCTGAAACGTAAAAAGGTTAGCACCGCCCTCTGGTTTTGGCCGATGCCGACATCTTGTTTCCCTTAGTGCGACGGCCTAGACCCCTGCTTGTTCTGCACAGAAACCAAGCTCGAGTGCTCTTACTCGCGAGAGCCCCGCCGACGTGGTCCACCATCGGGATATCTGCGGTATACAGAGACACGGGTCACGCTCCTCGAAACACTCCTGGGACTATGTCTCACCAAATCACACAAAAGCTCGCTGGGCAACCTCATCCTCGAATGCGTACAAACGCTCCGGAAAGAGTCTAAAAGCTGCACCCAGGACGTCTGGGACGGCTACAAGGGTTTGTGGACAACGACAGATGCCTCCAGGATTCTTGATGATCTGACCAACGAATTCGCGCCTTTCCCTCAACGAAATGAACAGGACACTTTCGCGAAACCCCTTCTTCCTCCACCGATGAACGCAAAGTCCAATGGCGCCGGTAGCACTGCTAGTGGCCCATCTCCGACAGTCATGCGCTCATCTGCCCCACCCGCAGATCCATCCTCTGTCCCGCAGGAGTGGGCTACCGCGCCGTCACCCAGCGTGTCCTTTGCTGTCCCTACCTCCCCATCCTATTCACTGCGGGAATCATTCGAGCGCACCCAAACTCCTGTTCCTGTCCCCATCCCAAGACATCCAGAGCCGCGCAGTTTCCTCGTCTCTCCCGACGACCTTGGCTTCACATTCCCCGCGACCAGCCACGCTTCTTCATCATCTAGTGCCGCCTTCCACAACCTACCTCCTTCTAGCCCCAACTACTTTTATGACAACCCATCTCGTAGTCCGGACGGCGATGTCGAGATGACCGTGGGCGACGATCGGGGCGGGTTAGAGTACACGGGAAGCTACTGGCGAGCAGCCGATCTCGACACCACGTCCCCGTCCACAAAGCCCGATATGCTCCCTTCGGTGGATCAGTCTGAACTGCCTCCGCCACACGTCCTCACCGGGCTCCTCGACGTCTACTATGAGCACGTACACCCTTCCTATCCGCTCCTTCCTCCGCGACATACTCTAGAGCCGAACATTACAGGCCCGAACGTTTCAGAGTACACGACGTGTCTAGTGCTGTCTCTGTGCAGTTACAGTGGCCGGCTGTCGCCCTCTCGGGACTCTACAGCGAATCTCAGCATGTTCGGCGGCGATACCAGCAAAATTGCCGCTGATCTGTGGTATGAACAGGCTCGGACCGCTCTAGGATCTGCTCTTCGCCGGGGAGCACGAATCGAGATAATACAGGCGCTCTTGCTGCTCGCGCTGCGCGACCATGGGCGGGGAAACGAGGGCCAGGCGTGGATATTGGTTGGGATTGCCATTCGCATGGGGCAGGAGCTGGATCTGCACGTCCCGTCATCGCCGAAATCGCGTCTGAGCCAGGAGGAGATTGAAGTGCGGCAGAACGTTTGGGGTGTGTGTCTGATCCTCGACTTGGTCCTGTCCTTGCAGCTCGGGAAGCCTCCCGGGGTTGCAGATAGCTTACGCTCGCCGCCATCGTCACTACCATACGGCCAATCGCTATTTGCACACACGTATACGTTGTGTCAAATCGTGTCGCGGATCAATCTGCATCTGTATTTCGAGTTTACGCCATCGACGCAGGTTACGACAGCGTTGGCGATGTTGAAACAAGAACTGGAATCTTGGCAGCAGACGCTGCCGATGCAGTTCCGAATATCCTTGGGCCACCAGCCGGAGCAGAAGGTGCTCGAAGTAAACATGTTTTACCACATCGCGGTCATTTTGCTCTACCGACCGTTGTACGTTGCCTACTCGCCTTCGATGATAGTCAACTAACCCCTTGTCCAGCTACAAGGAGAGGAACACCATTGGGACATTTCTTGACGCGGCTTCGACGTTTAACATGCTGTTGGAAAAGTACCGTACATCATCATCGTCGTCTCTTTCCGTGTGCAGTCCGAGCATGATATACCTCATTTTCACTGCGGCGATTGCGCACCTCTCGGGGTTCAAGTACAGGCAACGTACGACCGAACACTCGACGACGATGGAGTTGCAGACGCAATTGCATCTGCTCAACTGCCTGGAGGCACTCAAGAGCATCGGGGGGACATGGGAGCTTGGGCGGCGCTGCTGGAGGACACTCGACCGGTTGATGGAGGTTGAGAAGCTCAAGCCGAGTGTGCCCGCAGAGACGAAGCGTAAGCGCGATGGGGACGATAACCCGCTGGCTAGGCCTAAGGAGATTGCCGCCGTGGATGGCGGGGTTGGTGGGGAGGTGTTTACCGATTCTGTGTTCCCGGTGGATATGCATCTGAGCCCGCTCTTGCTGCCTGCGGATTACTTTGATCCGAATGTGTTCATGACGAACGATAATGGGTGGATGCCTGATCTGGGTACCGGGACGGTGTGGGACGGGGAGTGGGATGAGAGGCTATGGGGAAAGATTGGATTGGAGGGATCATGATAGCCTGAGGGGGAAACAGCGATATGATTATGTTATATTGCGAGAGGATGCTTGTTTATTAGTCTATCTTATTCATCAGCGTGTAGTGTAACACTGTAATACACATTCGGAGTCGCATTCGTATCTTCCCGAGGTGTTTTAATCGTTATCACCTTTGCTGGTATGGTCTGTCAAAAAGTCTACTAAGCTATTGGCTGTGTACTAATGTAATGATTCTTACTTCTAGTTTCGAGTTCGTATCTCCGGAGCGTTTTACCTGCCATCGCTAGCGGCCTCAGTCAGGTCAAAAGTCATTACATATCATGTCGTAGAGTCGGGAAGGTGTTTTACCTGCGTGTCGTTATCACTGATTCGCCTCTGTCGGAGCACTAAGTATTATGTTGCATATGTCCTGTCAAACGCGTCTATTCGCCTTAGTCTTTGATTCACAGACATATGAGACATCCACGTTTCAAGATCGGTGAGATGGACACTGATGGACAGCGGTCAACAATTATGCCAGTCTGTTCATTGAGTGGCGTCTGAAAAAGGGGCTCGATGACGATGCTTGTGTTTCACTAACCTGCCTCACTAATGTCGGAGTTTAAATTCCATTCGGAAAGTTGTTCTCACGGGCTCCCGATGCCGGTGTCGTTCGCGGGCGTGCTGGCCTCTGCAACTTGTAAATTGACGCAAGTTGATAGACAAAGCATGTAAGTACTTACAGCTAGTAGATTTGATGCTTATGAACATGCTATGGGCTCAGTCATACTGTGCTGATGCTTCAGCTTGGGTAGGGAGAGGTTTGACACCGGTCTGCTTGAACTGTTGAACTAGTTTCTGGCCTCTCTAGCGAGCTTTCGCAACAGCATCTCTCATAGGCATTGATCTGAGCAGCTTGCCGAGTGCAGCTACCCCGCATCGCGTTGCCCTCGCGTCGCGTGTACCGGATTAGGTCTGAGATTCAGACTCCGAAGTTAGTGAATCTCGACTAGAAAAGCAAATTCAAGGCGCGCCGCAAATTGCGAAGAAATTCGAAAAATTCATGGCATGATCTCAAGCACTTTCCGCTGCTCAGAATTTTTTCTCAGAGCAGTGGCGCGCTTTTAGAGCAAGAACATTGAGAATTCACTAACCTCCGCCAAATTCTTCCCAATCGGGAGGACAGATGATCGGCATGCGCTCCCTCCCAAAATGGCACTTGCTCCCGACTCTGAGGCATACAGCTCCCACAGTGCTTTCTACTGGCTGCAACTTTGACTGTGAGTGAGGCAAGCTGTTTCCTCTCTTCTCTCCTTCCTTTTTTCTCCTTTTCTTTTTCTTTTTCTTTTCTTTTTATTTAAATTAATAATAACAGGCACAAGCATCGTCACCGAGCCGAAAAAGGGCGACTAGTAATTCGCGATCGGACCGGAACGGGCCGTCGTTAGACCGAGCAGGATGGTCGAAATCGTGCCGCCCTGTGGCCGCCATGGGCGGGTTTAACTGCTTGCGCAGCGCGCACAACTGGCATTGAAGAGTCGAATGAACGGTCCCGAACAAATTGAGATCATGGCTGTAATCTTGAAGTTCAAGTCAAATCATTATCCAGGACACGAATTGCGGATCTCAGTCCTCGGAACTTTCCGTAGTCTTTAGATCCGGTACATCATGACTGCCTTCAGAACTCAACTCAAGAATGAAACCTCCTCCAGGCCGGGCATAGCAGCATAACGCAAGCGCACTCAATAGAGTTATCGGTGCTTGAGAGCCTCGAGAGGTTAATTTCCGACTTATTTTGCGAACGCCAGGTGGAATATACATAATCCTCGATCACATTGGAACAAGCACCTTCCGTGGCCTCAAAAGCCAATTACTTTCGCGACTCATGGCCTTCCCGCCATGTCCAAACCACAGTTCGCTATTGCTAGCTTATCTCTAGGCTCATGCCTACACCACTCGCTCCCGACGAAAGTCGAGGTCGCTGCCAGCCTCGGCTATGACGGTATGGAGGTGTTCATACCCGACTTTGAAGCCTTCGTCGACGAGGTCCGCAGCGGCGCCCACCGCCAACTCTTCTCCGCCGCATTTTCTCCCGCGCCGCTATCTACGCCCGATCTCGAACGCGAGTGCGCAAAGGCCATCACGGCCAAGGCAGACACTCTAGGGCTCGCCCTTCCTCTCTTCCAGCCTGTCCGCAATTTTGAAAACTTCAGGACGGAAGAGGAGCTGCAGGCGGGGCTGGACAGCGTCGAGCGGTGGCTGAGGCTGATGGAGCACTTCCGCTGTGATCTCATCCTGGTGTGCTCCAACTACGTGCCGGGTAAACCTATCTCGGACGAGTATACTTTTGAGATGTACGTGGATGCCCAGGTGCACGCGTTTACGCGCCTGGGGGACCTCGCCGCTAGGTATAACGTCCGCATCGGATATGAGCCATTAGCCTGGGGCACTGTCATCAACAACTGGGAGCAGGTTTGGAATGTCGTGCGCCGGGTAGACCACCCAAACGTTGGCATCATCTTGGATTCATTTAACAGCCTGTAAGTCTGAATCGTATGTGATATCTCGTATCGTACTCATCATGCATCAGTGGCAACCAATACGCAGATCCTGGAACACCGTCATCTATCCGCACCGAGCAGACGCTCGCCAAGATGGTCGAGAACCTGGAGAAGCTATCGCGAACCATCCCCGGCGACAAGATATTCATATATCAGCTCGCGGACGCCGTCAAGCCTGCAGAGCCGGTGTCTGACGGTCCCGATGCCCCGCGCAGGATGACCTGGTCTCGCGCTTCTCGCGTCTTCCCCTGCGAACCTACCGATGAAATCCCCTTTAATCCCCCCTCCCTTGCCGACGACCCCAATCCACCGAGTGGATATCTCGGCTTCTTGCCCGTCGTGCAGATGACGAAGCTCGTTCAAGCGACAGGGTACACGGGCTGGTGGAGTTTGGAGGTGTTTAACAAGAGCTTGATGGAGGAGGACGAGGGATGCACTTGGCGTCATGGGCGAAGGGGTATTGATGGGCTGAGGACTTTGTGGCAGGTGGTCTCTGGCGAGCGCTTGAGCAGTCCTAGGCCTGTCGGGACGCCAGATCTGGTGGAAGGGGAGATCAGTGAGAGTGACGAGAGCTTGAGGAGCTTTGATGCCATCGCTGAGTTTCCAGTACCGGCGAGTAGGAAACCGATGATCAGGGAGTCCGTCGAAGAGTGGCAGGGAAGGACCGAGGTCTAGGTTAGACTCAGACGTGTGCTAGGACTTCGTTGACGTTGATTTTATGTCGCTGATGCTTGTTGATGGATTACTGTTGTAACAATAGCGCACACCTACTTTTACTTACTTGCATATACACTGTAGTGTCGAATGATACCATCTCTACAATGGGTGCAAGTTGTACTTCAACGACCTTTGCATAGCCATCCGCGTGATTTCCGCCACGGAACAACTTGCATCCGAACTACCATGACCATGAGCATGACCATAATGATAACCACTCCAAGCTTTCTCTCATCCCACTCACACGCACAACGACAATGCCTACATCCCGACTCGTCCCCGGCCGTTATCCAACACCCGGATCGTCCCAGATCGCAGATGCCATCCGCGAGCGGCGCGGCGCGCGAGGGCTCACCCCGCTCGACGGCACCCTCCTGCACGTCCCGCCCGTAGCGCAAGGCTGGAACTCGCTCCTTGGCGCTATCAGGACGAAGGGCAAACTTCCGGCTGATGTTCGGGAGCTTATGGTGCGTCTCACAGATCCAATGTACACACTTGAAATGAGGCTAATGATGCAAACAGATCCTTCGCGTAGCAGCGCACAACCATGCCGCATTTGAATGGATCCATCATGAGCACGTCGGGCGGGACGCAGGGCTGACGACGGCGCAGCTGCTTCTTGTCCGCGATACATCTACTTTGCCGAAAGAGACTGGAGGAGTCCTCAGCGCCCTCCAACAGAGCGCGCTGGCGTTTGCGCATGAAAGCACCACGGCCGTCAAGGTCTCGCAGGCGACTACCGCAGCGTTTAAGGCTAATCTGCAGAACGACGACGATCTCTTGGTTGAGGCTTCTTCTGTCGTCGCGATATACAATATGGTTTCGCGCTTCTTGGTATCGCTTGATGTTGCTGGGATGAGCGATGAGACTGTTCCCTGGCCTGCTGATATCACCGATGTATGATCTTGCTTTTCCTCCAAATTGTCCTCCCAGTAATTGAAGAACTACAGCACAAAATCCCTCTACCTGACTCGCCCGAACACTTCATCTACGCTCAAACCTACATCGTCTCACCAAGCGCGCCCTGGCTTGTCTTCTGCAACTCCCTTTTGACCAACACGACCATGTGGTCCTTCCTCCTCCCATACCTCCTCGCGCCGCCCCGGTCCCACAACATCCTCCTGCACGACCAGCGCGGGCACGGCCAGTCCTACTCGCCCGCCACCCCGCCCTGCACCATCCCGCTCCTAGCGCAAGACATCGCACACCTCCTCAAGTCCTTATCCATCCCCAAGGTGCACGCCGTCGTCGGTGTAAGCCAAGGCGGCGCCACCGCCCTCTCGTTCGGGACGCAGTTCCCCGACCTCACGGACAACGTCGTGGCGTGCGATACGTCGCCGAAGACGCCTGCTGGGAACAAGGAGGCGTGGGAGGACCGGATCGTCGTCGCGAAAGAGAAAGGAATGAAGAGGCTCGCGGATATAACCGTCCCGCGGTGGTTCCCCGAGGGAAGTCGCTTAACTGCGCCTAGGCGGGAGGCTGTCGATGCTATGGTCGAATCCACTTCTGTGGATGGGTTCGCTATCGGTGCAAACGCGCTGATGGGGTATGATTTGTATGAGGATGGGCTGGAGGAGTGTAAAGTCAGAACCCTGCTTGTTGCGGGGGAATTAGACGGGGGTGGGAATGTGGCGAAGGGTTTGAGGGCGTTGAAAGAGAGGTGGACGAAGGGGAACGTGACCTTCGAGCAGATTGGGAGTGCGGGCCATTTGCCGATGATTGATGCGACGGAGGAGTTTTATGGTGTGTTGAAGGCTTTTCTAGGGTGAGGGCGGACACTGGGTTGTGAGTTGAGATGTAAAGAGAAGTCAATGCTTTGATTATGGTTTTTTCTTTCCACCCTCCAAAGGATGATTTGAGATGGTTCTACCAGAAATTACTTACTGCTATGGCGTGTTGAACGCGTCAGGAACCAAGTTCAAGACATCACAGATCTGCTCGAATGCTGCCAATCATAGACGATTCTGTCTTTTCTTGAACGATGTTACTATTGATAGACGGGCTTATGGACAACACAGCCCCACAGGTGATATATTCGAAACTGCTGGACTATACTGCTTACCGTGGGATGTAGCTCATACGTGATTCAAGTCGTTCTTCCTGGTCGATTATACTCTGATACGTGTATCCACGAGCCAGTTATTTTCAGTTGTCCTTGACTACAAAGCGACACGGAGGCTACCCAGCGATTTGCGAGAGTGGGTACGTTTTCTTAAGTTTGAGGCTGAGAAAGTCTAAGTCCTCTCGAGAGTTGGTGGACTCGACGAGCAAGATGATACGAGGACAAAAAGGTATGTCAGAGCTGATTAGATTTTGCGAAACGCTGCGAAGGCCTAAGAAAGCGGACATCTTTCGTGCCATGATCTATCACGGTCACTGCCAAACAACTGTTGAAGGTTGCTCGTTCATTGTCTCTAGTGCCAGCGCCCAAGATCACTTCCCCTCTCTCAAACCTATGTACTGGATGGCCTCAACCCATGAGTGAGAACGGGAAAAAGACTGGTACTCGTAAATCCAATTGTACTACTAAGACGTGTATTTGACATGTCTGATACCCATCTCTCTGGAGTCCTTCATCTTCCGCAGAGAGTAGCCATCTCTTCCTACCACGCCGAACTCTTCATTCGGCGCATTTACCATAGTCAGGACTCAGAACATACTACGTCTCCACCTTCCTAGGCCGTTGTTATCTTGGGCTGTTGTGTACAGACTGAGTTCTCCCTGAGGAGGGAACTCAGCTGTTGTCGGCATACTAGGCGCATGCCTCAGGCGAGGGACCTTCGGCCGAAGGGACCATACTGCCAAGACATGAGCCGCGTCGCTCGGACAGGAAGCGCACACCGCCCGCTCCACTACTCCGCAGTACTCGCTACTAGATGAGCCCGGATAGAGGAGTGGTGGGCCATCTCTGATCCACACAGGCGAAGTTCAGGCAAGACCTCGCTTGACAGTATAGGCGAGGAAGACCGATGCTCGCCTGGACAGTTCCGCAAGGAAGAGAGATTACGCAGAGTATTGGATTTAAGGCGACACACTTGTAGTAGTTACTCAGTTAGATATCACCCACTTTCACTCGATACTGCTCACTCTCACTTGGCAAACTCCCTCGCCTCACTCGATCTCAGGTGACACACTCCGCCTGAGCATCACTTGCCGTTTCCCTTCACTGTAGGCGAACACCTTGCCTACACATTCCGCATCGCTCAGCACGTTTCGCCTATCCTCGAGCTAGTCTCTCGGATATTGGGGTATCCCCCACGCGTACATATTTCTTGTACAGGACCGTTTAGGCATCTACAAGTGGAGCCCACCGCGAGGGGGCATAATCCACATCTTCGAGCCGCCTAGCTCGAAATCTGGCCAGACGTGCGAAGCGAGCTTCGTCACCACAACGAGACGAGAAAGGCCGATTTCTCAAAAAGACTCGTGTCACTCGCGACACTGCTGCACCAGTAGCACGACCTTTCCCTCGACCAGCAGAGGACTTGGATCGACTAGCAGATTCATTATCCAACCTACAATTATCGCCACTACTCCCATTCCACAACTTCGACTTCACCTTCACACCTCCGCCTACAATGTCAAAAACTATGCCAGGCAGAGGTAGTAAATCGGCACCTGCCTTCACAGGCAATCCAAAAGATGTAGCCGACTACTTGGAGGATGTCAAACGTCTCTGCACGGAGACAGGAAAGAAGAAAGAGGAAGAATGGGTGGAGTACTCACTCCACTATCTCCCAGCCGACGAACGAGAACTCTGGAAACGCATGGCGGTAGCCAAGAGCTACACAGACCTCGCATCCGGTCTCATTATTCAGCCTACTTGGAAGCCTTTTGTTGAGGCAGCGCTGGATAAGTACCCTGGTTCGCGCGAAGTAGGGCGCTATGAGCTGTCAGACTTGGAATACCTTGTCAAGCAGAAGGCGAATACTCCACCACAGGACCTAAAGGTTTTAGGCGACTACACTCGCTCCTTTCAGAGAGTGGGATTTGCGCTAGAAGACGAGGGCATCGCATCTGCGGCAGAGCTTTCCCGCCTATACGTCAGGGGCCTTGGAAGTGCTCTACGCGAGAAGGTCAACAGGCGACTCGAGATCAAGTTCCCAGATCACTCGCCCGCACGACCTCACGCCCTGACAGACCTCATCACACAAGCAGAATTCTGCCTGTCAGGAACGTCCACCTATGTTGCTACCGAAACGTCGGCAAAGGCAACAGTGAAACTGGAGGGACTAGAGCCAAAGACAATTGCAACAGCTATAGTCGAGGCTCTAGTAGCAGCCAATCTCGCCACAGTCAACACGTTCACGGCTGCGCAGACATCATCGGGATCCTCGCCTGCGACAGGAGCCAATATGACTCCATTGTATCCACCTAGGAAGAAGAACTCTTGCTTCTGTGGTGGGGTCTGTGCAAACTGGAATGTTTGCGACATCCATAAAAATGCTGTGGCTAGTGGTGTTGTCAAACTTGACAATGTCGGCAAAACCGTCATGCGAGACGGCAGTCGGAACTGGCCTAGGGGCCCTGGCTCACTCTACGAGCGCATCGTCGCCTGGAATGCTGCTAATCCCGGTATCACTCCGCCAGCTGGTACAGGCAACACCTTCCTTGTCGAGGTAGTACCACCGGGATCAGCAGGCGCCTCACGAATTCCGCAATCTGCTACCTTGATCTCCACGGAGTATACACAAAAGCCGCAGATATGGGATGCCTCAGTAGAGGCTGCCTATATTACAACTAGGCGAGGGACACAACTTGCCCCACCTATCCCGTACGGCAAGAGAGTAGTGGCCCGCGCGTCTGACCTCCGGAACCCAAAAGCAGCTCCACCCTTGCCTTCAACTACCAGCATTCCCAAGGCAGGCAAGGCAGAGACTGCACGGGAAGCGCCTACAACTTCGCGCATCGAGGAGGTACCTGATGATGATTTGGTACCAATTTCCAAGGCACCTTCAACCACACAGATCAAGGAGGTACCAGAGCCGAAACAAGTATCACAGCCGGAGCCTACCAGCAGCAACGCTAGGAATCCATTCTTAGCTTCCCAGAAGAAGGCCGCAGAACCAGAGGAGACCCGACAGTACCGGACGCAGCCGCCTATTGTTCAGGAAGACGGAGAGACCATTAGGAACGTCCTGCAGCAAATCATGGAAGGCTCAACGACTATCTCCACGAAGGATCTTCTTGTCCTTTCTCCTGAACTCCGCAAAAAGTTTAGAGAGATGGTGTCAAACAAACGGGTACCACTAGGCGAGCCTCAGGCAATGGCGGATACCCTTGTGCTCACTGTGATGGAGATCGATGAGACTCCGTCAACCGACACACTCGACGCTTTCTACTCCTCACTCCAGGATACAGGCGTAGTGGTTGGGGCTCAATCGCTAGCTTTGCGAGCCATAACACCCACAATCAGCCATACTTGTGAGGTGGAAGCCATCCTAGACGACGGAGCTCAAGTCATTGCAATGTCCGACAGAGTCTGGAAAAAGTTGAAGCTGCCAATGGACAGCACAACACGGATTGCCGTCCAATCAGCAAACCAAGGCGTCGACCAGTCTCTAGGAATGTGTCGAAACGTTCCTTTCACCATAGGCGGAATGACTGTTTTCCTACAAGTCCACGTTCTGCGGGGTGTTGCCTACGACATCCTACTGGGTCGCCCATTTGGGGTGTTGACGGAAAGCTTGGTTCAAAACTATATGGATGGGCAGCAGACAATAACACTGCATGATCCCAACTCGGATTGGGTGGTTACTATTCCTACGCATGCGCGAGGGAATGCCCGCTTTGCGCCTGCACTAGACGCATCGGATATCGGACTTCTGGACACCAACACGCTGAAGGATTCATGGAACTAATGGAAGACACCACTGACGAACATTTAGCTCTGTTTATTACGGTCACACATGCAACGGATACATCGCCTAGGACACCTCGACTCGGGAAACCTTTAGAAGAGCCATCACTCTTCAAGGATTCCACAACTATACCCGGATTCTCAATCTCTATCGCAGGCATTTCAGACAGTGCTGTTAATTCTGCAGTACAGTCTGATCTGCCTACCTCATTCACAACAAAAGCCTTTGTCTTAGCAGCCGCCACATATGGCGCCGAAGACTCATTGGCAGATACTGCGCCTGCCCCAAAGGCGGTTCCAATCAGTATCCCAGTTCCAATTCCTTCCACTCATTCTGCCCTTGCTTCTATAATCAATCAAAACCCTCACTACGAAGTCAACCTTGCCCAGGTCATAGGCGAGGTTGATGCCCTGAACCATTCCATTGCCGACGCGAGTACGCCTGTTGATGTTTTTGCGGCTCAGAAGTACAAACCGGTTGCCACAAGGACCAATCCAGTGGCAGGAACACTGCCAGAGTTCTTCCAAGTAGTCCGCGACATCAAAGGCGATCCTCTTGCTGACATGCCACAACTCTCAATCAACCCTCCGCCATTCTCGCCTACGTCCGCCATTTTGGCGCTTTTGGTCTACTACTTCAGGCAGGCAGGTTTGATGCTGCCTCGCTTTCACTACTACTGCCTTAGGGCGCGACTTGGTTTCCTACTTGGCGGCCTACAACTGGACAGGATTGATGCTGTCCCACTCTCACTACAATGGGTTAGGCTCGTTGCTAGCCTGTTTTCGACTACGGGCAAGCAGGTTTGATGCTGTTTCGCCCATGCTACGCCTGAAACTCAGGCAACGACAATCTGGATAGGGGACGCCTGATTCCGGATTACTTTTACGCAACACACATTTACGACAACTATCTGATTCCAAGAACCTCACGACTTGACTACTGTCGTAACGACGACTGAGGTTGAAGATAAACGGGACGACAATGATCGGTCAACGGAGCCTTGGGCCTGGTTGGGGAGAGGCTCGGGGCAGGGAACAGTGATGATGTTGGGGTCGGTCTGATACATGGGGGGGAAGTCGAGTGTTGAGGAGTAGAAGGGGTTGCCCTTTTATAGGAAGGGGCTGGGAAGGGGCTAGGAAATTTTAGTTGGGGGGAGATGTACAGACTGAGTTCTCCCTGAGGAGGGAACTCAGCTGTTGTCGGCATACTAGGCGCATGCCTCAGGCGAGGGACCTTCGGCCGAAGGGACCATACTGCCAAGACATGAGCCGCGTCGCTCGGACAGGAAGCGCACACCGCCCGCTCCACTACTCCGCAGTACTCGCTACTAGATGAGCCCGGATAGAGGAGTGGTGGGCCATCTCTGATCCACACAGGCGAAGTTCAGGCAAGACCTCGCTTGACAGTATAGGCGAGGAAGACCGATGCTCGCCTGGACAGTTCCGCAAGGAAGAGAGATTACGCAGAGTATTGGATTTAAGGCGACACACTTGTAGTAGTTACTCAGTTAGATATCACCCACTTTCACTCGATACTGCTCACTCTCACTTGGCAAACTCCCTCGCCTCACTCGATCTCAGGTGACACACTCCGCCTGAGCATCACTTGCCGTTTCCCTTCACTGTAGGCGAACACCTTGCCTACACATTCCGCATCGCTCAGCACGTTTCGCCTATCCTCGAGCTAGTCTCTCGGATATTGGGGTATCCCCCACGCGTACATATTTCTTGTACAGGACCGTTTAGGCATCTACAGTTGCTCCCCGATTCATACGGTAGATTTCAATACTGACTGAGTCACTAGCCAACTCGCCTGTAGCAGTGGGCGAAATACATCAAGTTTCATTCTATTTCTAACGATCCACACGCTTGATAAATCCATTCAAGAGATGCTAATTACTGCTAAATCTTGAGCGCTTGACCACCCGTCGTCTCGGGGCGACGACGCCGTGGAGCAAAGTCTATATGAACTTGTCGCGATGAAGATGAAACGAGGCCCAGATTGTGGCGATGGCGTAGCATGCGTCTTACCCAAACGTACGTGTCCTAAACGGTACTGTACAGCACGACTCAGAAAGTATAAGTACGGCCGTCAGCTCTCATTCTTTCTCATCCCAACTTGAAATTCCCACTTGAACAATCTACAATGTACCCATCCTTTGTCAGTGGAACTACCTCTCTCTCTCTTGATGACCTACAACTGACATACCTCTCCTCCTTGAACAGGTAGCCATCATCACCATCTGCCTTGCGGCCTTTGCCCCCTCTGCTCGCGCAGTAGGGTGCTTCAGCGGCGGGTCAGTCATGTCTTGCACTGCTCTACTATCTCCAGAATATTCACGCAACCTATCGCGGCTGTAGACAAGCCGGGGACTGCTCTGGTGCCATTGATGGCATTTGTTCCGCTATTGACGGTGCCACTGTAAGTTTAATCCACACGAAAGAAATGACAAGAACTCACTCTGTGCAGTTTGGCGCTGGTCAGACCATCTCGACTTGCTTCGATGCAACGGGCTTCCGATGCAAGTACGTCGAGGATGTTGCTCTCGTCTGTATCGAGCCGATGTTGATGTTTCACCTCTAGCATGGCAGTCACCAACACTGGTGGCGGAGGCGCCCAGATTGGAAAACAAGAGTGCATTGACGATATGACCGCCACGAACAACGGCTGCAATGGCCACGGTGGCATCCGCGCCGACGGGAACTTCCAGCTCACGCTTGATCCCAATTCAGGCGCTTGCTAGATAATCAGTACTTAGACTGTAGAGTAGCCATATGGATTCCGAACGTCCTGATCTTGTAAACATGTAGCCTGTGGCTCTAGAATAAGATGATTGACTTTCGAGGATTTCGCGCGTAGCTGTCCGACGCTGTTACTTATTCGCGCGGTCACGGAGGGGTGGGATGAGTATGGGAATGACTGAAAGACGACGGTTGATGTTGAGCGTTGAACTTGCCAGCTGTTGCTGGTAGCGGGCCTTCGGAATTCGAATTCTAAAGTTTGTGTTTTCGCGTGTCAAGACGGCCCGAGAAACCGCTCGGCACGGTCCTGATGCCGCATGCTGGCCGGATGGGTTCGTAATCGTCGGTTATCCATTATGATTATCTTCGCGTCTCTTCCAACGCCCTTGAATCCATTCTGCATGCAATGTACAGAGGACTCTCTCTCTACCTGGCATGCTCTTGACTTCATTCGCTTCAGGCCTCTTTCGTCCGAAGATCCTCATACCAGCCGATGGACTCAGTCTCCTGTCCAGATTTATGCGCCGAGTACTGCGGCACTGCCGACACCCCACCGAACGACGCGTGGCAACGTACGCGTAATTGACGGTGACATTCTGTCTGGAGAGACGCGTTTCACATCGGTTGTGGTAGATCCGCGGCGCGCGCCATTGAGCTGTGCTATGCCACTATAAAACGGTCACCAGCTTCACCGACCTACTGCCATCTCTCATCATCGCCTATGTCTTCAGCAAACCTTGAAGGGTATAACAACATTCTTGTCCTCGGTGGATCTAAAGGCGTTGGCTACTACGCTGCTATCCGCTTATTGGGTAAATATCTGTATCCCCTCTTGTCGAGAAATTCCCCCTGATCTTCATCGAAAACTTCAAGGACTCGGGTCGACTGTTACATTCGCCCTCCGTTCCACATCCGTATTCGATGGAAACCAGGGAATAGAACCTTTCATCGCGTCTGGTCAAGCCAAACTCGTTAAATGCGATGCACTGAAGCAAGAGGACGTCAAAACCGCATGGAACGCAGCATCTTCACTGGCGCCAATTGACATTTTGCTTTTTACAATCGGTCAGTATACATAAGTATGATTGCACTGTGACGTGAACTGACAAGTCTCCTCACGAAGGCGGCGCTCCATCCTTCCATCTAACGAGAGGTTTCATCACTAACCCTCCCAACCTCGTCACCCAATGCCTCCTCAACGTCCTCTGCACCATCCCACCCTCATCTTCCCCGCCCAAACTGGTTCTCATTTCCTCAATCGGCGTCACCCCCACCTCGCACGCCAATCTCCCCTTCACGATCAAAGGCTTTTACGGATACTTCATCGCCGAGCCCCACGCCGACAAGTTAGGCGCGCGTTGGCTCACTGCGCCGGACGAGCCTGGGACATCGGCCCAGGACCAGATTATATGGGGGAGAGTTGGACTAAAAGGGATGGACTACTACCTTCCGGTAGTATGAAGAACGCGTTGGTCGTCAGGGCTGGGCTCTTCACGGATGGGAAGTGCAAAGCCGATTCCGACGCGTACGCGTATAGGGTATCAGATGGTGAAGCCGTCAATGGGTGGAAGATCTCGAGACGGGACGTAGCGCACTTTCTGGTGCAAGCGGTGACGAAGAAGTGGGACGAGTATGAGGATAGATGTGTCAGTCTTTGTTATTGACATTGCCACTCATCGCCTATAAATAGATACCTATAGTATAATAGTCTATTCCAGCACCTTCAATGATCTATGATAATGACATGTACGCCGGCGGCGCAGTTTCTGTGGCAGTCTCCCTATCCTGCTGCAGGTCATCGTCTGGTAGGATACGGATGCACTACAGACCTGTCAGCTAGACGGGTTTGAGGACTGGTTATCTGCAACCATACTAGCAGAGACATGTGTCCTAAAGAGCACCAGGAAGTCCGAAGGGCCACCAGTCTTGCATGAAGAAACAAGGGAGTCAAGATGATGGTGAAAGGAGTGAGTGAAGCAAAGGGTGTGAGAAGTAATTACGATCGCGAGACGGTTTGGAAAGACAAAAGGCGATGTACAACACTCGCGATGCACATCCCCACAAGATGGTGGTTGCTGGTCGTCTGGAGACTAACATCACGTCCGGTAGCATCGGGTACCACTTAGTCGAATTTGCTCTTAACCAGCGTGACTCGTGAGCAAGCGGGGCCCTTTGTAGTTTTGATAAGCTTCGTACCAGACTATCCTCACTGGCATCAATCGTTGCGAGCCATATCTACGACACCGTTCGGATCCTCAACCTTGAGACTCCTGGTCCGTTTAATGTAAATGTAATATATGTAAGAAGTATGGTGCAGTATTAATCACAGACTGTGGATATCTCCGACCAACAACTCGAGGCTATACTGGAGGAACCTATCAAGCGTAAGGACCAAGCAATTGAAGAGAAAAAGATCGCTCACTAGATTGGTCCATATCGAACCGATAAGCCATGAATTCCCATCTTTCGTCCTTCATCTTCTGCACCCGCTGCCTCGCCATCCTCCACCTCACAACACCTGACTTTCCATCCAGCGCATCCAGCGTAGTCAGAACGTACACATCCCCCTTCTTCAGGCGTAGTTGTCCTTCTAGAATTTTTGACACCACGTCCTCGGCCCAAAGCATCGTGACTCCAGCATTTTCCTTGAAGAAGAGCAGCGCAAAGACAGGATCCAATCCGAGACCGGTCCGGTATACAGGTAGCGGAGCCTCGAAGAGCCCTATATCTTCATGCGAACGCGTGAAGTCATCAGGGACCGTGACAGGGAAAGGTAACGCGGGATGACACAGCGCAAAGATCATCTCCAGCTCGAGACGCCACGGATGGAGATTTGGCCTACGCTCAGGACCAGTCCCAGAGTAATCCAGAGGAATTGGGCCAACGCCCACGTAGGGGGTGACAGCGGTCTTCAGCTCATCGTTAAGCACCGCTCGAAGATAGTCAACGATCCAGTGGTCTGGATAACCGATGGTGTGGACGTGAGCCACGAAACGTACGAAGAAAGCGACCGTGTTTGGGTACCGGACGCGTATTGACCCACGTCCGATTTTCGGGGGTACGAGTATGCCTAATAGTATGCGTGTCAGCAAGGTTTCGAGTTCCTTTCGAGGCGGGAGTTGGTCTAGCGGAAGGGGAAGTGGATCCTGTGCGTGTTCGATGACGGACCAGAGTTTTGTGTGAGGCACACGCAGGCCCAAGAAGTGCCTCAGTTCGGTGCGATTGAGGTAAGTGTAGCTGGAGGCCAAAAATCAGCAAAGTACGACAAGAAGTGTGAAGCCTTACTTCTGGAAGAAATGTTCGTCGTTCTTGAATAGGCTCGTATTTGCTAGGCAGTTGTATCCGACGACTGACGAAGGAGAGCTGGAAAGACTGGGCATGACCAGCGCCGCAACTGTCAACGGACCACCCGTATAGTCCCTGGAATGTGGCTGAGAAATCACAGGGAGGCCGAAGAACAAAACCATCAACACTCACGGACAATTACTCAACCAAATCCTGTTGTATTTCGTCGGAAATTCGGGTGGTCGCCCGTCTTGCTTCCTTCGAGTCTTGTCGAGCTCCGTATTGTAATCACCTTGCACGATTTCGACTTTGATCTGCCCTTTCATCGCGACCAACGCGTCGTTCACTGCATCAAAGAATATACCAAGGATAGAGCACGACGGTGCGTCGGAAAGGTTGACACGCGGAGGGTACAGCTTCATTTCCTTGTTGAAGCGGTGGAAGCTATCGACGCTCAAGAACGAATTCCCGATGTCGATCGAATCAGAGAATCCCGAAGAGAATTGCTCATCGTTAGGATGCTGTATTGATCGATGAGTGGATAGACGTGAAGATATCGAAATAAAAGTACCAGTATTGTTGGGTTGGGCATCCATGTTTCGGCGACATGATCCTGAAGGACAGATGGTTAGTACTTTAGTAGCGTCAACTCTTCGATGAGAGAACGTGCCCTGATTTGCGGACCCTCTCTCTTTCGCTCCCCAAGAATACTTTCGTACGTGTGTAACAAGGTTGTCATCATGATGCCATCGGGCGAACAGAGCATCCTGGGCGGTATAAACCCAAATACCAGCCTTGTGAACCTCTTCTCGGATAAGAGCATTGGTTCTCCTTCGAATGCCTTCCCCTCCATCTCTTCGTTCATGATAACCATCTGGTCCAGGATCCTTTGACGTGCTTCCTGCATCCACGTCCTCATCCCGCTGCTCCGAGTGGCAGGTAACGGATTCGGCATGAGACGATGAGTGACCGAGGCTTTGATGACGTCCTGCTCCGGCATGTGCATGAACGCATATTCCTTGAGCTGCTCGGATTGCTCGCGGCGTGTATTTAAGATACGCGTCTTGACCTCCGGTAGAACAGTCGGGCTGTCAAGGATGTCGTCGACTCCCTGATATCCGGAGCTGCCGACGAGATGGTCCAGAAGCTTCTTCGTCGTCTTGTGGGCAATTTGAGTGTCCCAATATTCGAGCGCGGAAACTATCCCAGGTATTGACGTAGGCGACACATAGACCCATTCTAGCACTCGAGGCGGCGACAATCGTAAGCCTGAAAGAACCGTTCTCATCGCTCTCTTCAGACTATCGAAGTAGTTATCAGCAATCAGTTTTGTAAGTTGAGGAAACGCACCATTGGTGTGAATAGTCTGGCATCATAACGCCCAACCACATACACAGCAGTGTCATCTTCAACTCTGCAGCCTTCCTTGGGTCATTCTTCGAGCGAGATAGTTCGTCGAGGAGGATAAATAGACAGAGATTACGCGCCAGCGCGAAGGGTTGGATGTCGTTCATGGTGATATGAACGCCGAACGATCGCTGCTTGGCCCGGTTGAGGGCTTGACGCGCTTTCGAGACGCCGATTATAGATGCAAGGACGTGGCGCCCGTCGGCCGCACCGCCAAAGAAGAAAGCCAAAGAAGACCGCTCGACGTTGGACATGCTGTTTAAGTCGAGTGGATGAGGTCTGTCTTCGTCCACCCCCCAGCTATGCAGAATTGACATTGGTCGGTCGTGACTGTTCTGGACTGATATTCATTTGTCTCACATGCAAAGGAAAGCATGCCACTGACAAAGTGATATTCGATGTTTGGAGATCTGGATCATGTTTTCAGAAAGAATTTTCAGCAAGATGCACAGGATGCGGCTTACCCCGCCTTCTTTCCAATGGAGAGAGACGATAGGCGTGAACAAGCAGAATCGATTGCTTGTGGCTGGACGTGTTGTTTATCCTTTTCAACGCGCCACCATTCGTCCCAATGTCGCTTGCAGTCGAGGCTCGCCGAGTCATCCTGAGATAACGCGTCCAAGCATTCGCGGTATTGTTGTACATCGGGGAGAGTGAGCGTCCCGTTACAAATGCTGTAAGTTAGGGATTTGGCGAAGCGGGGCGACAGCTTGGGAAGAAGCTTTTCCCTCGTTTCCTCTTCGTGTATCCTGGCATATGATCTTTGTACCGCTTGTAGTGTCTCCGCGTATTTTCCTTGTTCAAAGAACGCCGCACTAAGATTCGAAGGGAGGAATGGGTTATTGATATCCGCCTTCTCGGCCTGAAAGCAGCATATGTCGGTTCGGTGATGGGGTTATGCTTGGCCAGAGGGCTTACTTTCGAATACAAGTCTGCTGCTCTGGAAGGCGGCCCAATGAGCTGAGCCTGGGAGGAGAAGAGACGTTGACGCACCTTTCAAATGATCCCAATCTAAACAGCGCGTTTCCTTCGTCTTTGAGCTCGTCGGCAGACGGAGCCATTTCGTACGGACTGCGCGATGAATTATGATATCTGGAGTCAAGCAGACCCACGTGCTAGATGCCGGAGGCGAAAAACAAGCACCCACAATTTACGTAACATGCGAGCAACTTGATTGAACTCTCAACTCGTCTACTTGTTCGGACTGCCATTGGTGACTGGTGACAGCTCCGCCGAGATGAGCATCTTTGTTGCTTTTCCTTCTCGCACCCGGTGATGAACTTGCTTGGTTTTGGCTGTGTACTTGCCCTCCTCTTGCTTGTTTCGGTCACTCTCATTCGGCGTCGTTCGCGTACTTATCCGGATGCTCTTCCCACCACTGTCTGAGTGCTATTGCGTTGGTCCTCCCTCCTTTGAATGACATCTATCACCAGCCCCTCGCAGAAGCAAGCTTTTGACGGGGACACGAATACCGCATCTTTAAAGCTGAAGTTGCGGTCTATTACTTACCTAAAATGGGCTGTCAAAATCGCGCCTGTCTATCGTATCCATCAAGTCGGCGCTGCTCCAGCGTGATACTGTACGTGAACCATTCCCGTTCGTCAAATGACGAGTCGATGTTTCTTTCACATATGCGTCCAGATCGTTGTGACTGATACACTCGCCGCCCTCCAATTTTCCAGAACGCATAGTATTACTATGGTAAATGCTCAATATCGGTCATACTGAGTGCCGACCGGCCCGACCCTCATCCAAACATCAACGCCTGCGCAAAACTGTTGCACATGCATTGACGGGGGCACATACCTCTCTTCTCCTCTCAACTTCTCATCGCGGTACAGTCCAGTAGTCGTCGATGCCATGTCTGGAGACGTGGTCAGATGTGCCGAAGCTGTCCGTAATCCTTTCATCCTGTACATTCCTCTACTACGACTGACGCTCGCTGATAGCTCGTTTAGAGACTGGCTATTGACATCGAAGACCATGGACAAGATAATCAACATGGCTCGCTACATCTCTTCTTGCACGCATGTCCATCGCCTACACTTTTTTCAATCCATCACACATCCACTCTCAGACTAGAAGTGATCTTCCGTGTCGGATTCGGCCAAGACTCTCATTACGACAGCCCAGAGTCCATCGCTATCACGTCCGCCTGACATAAGGTTGTCCAGGCCCTCTCGTCCTTTCCCGGTTTCTTCGCTCTGACTGTTCTAGGTACTGTGTCGTGTAACGTGTTGCACGAATACCATTGCTGTCGAAGGACGGCGTGATGAAGCAGACCGTTCTCATCACTTCGAGACGACGTTATACCTTTGCGTATCCCCATCCGAATGCTCAACGGAGACGTCGCAACTAAGCTGCCTATCAAGGCTGGAGAGGTACATTTCCTCGATCTTCATGTCTACTTCTCGCAAAGTACTCGCGTTTCCAAATCCTGAACGATATACATTTCCAGGTTTCTGTCTCGTAGTGTGTAAAGTAGGTATATTGAACTGCAATAATACACGACGATTCATCCTCGATATCCAAGAAAACACTGGCAGAATAAATTATCCCACAAGTGGCGACGTTGGGCCTGCTACTTTTTATGCCTATCTCCTTCCCATCGTCCCACCTGATCTCAAATGCAAAGGGGATCGTGGATCGTCACCGACCACCATTATATGTATCTTGTCACCTGAGTATAACTCATAATCAAAGCTCAGCTCTCTAGACACATATGTATTCCAAAGAACACAATATCATAGAACTCAAAAAAGTATAACATAACCATACAGACAGATCATTCCACAATCGCAGGCAAGTTGTCCTCCCCGTCCAGCTTCAACAAACACGGCAATCCCAACTGCTTCCTCGCCGCTGCGCGATTTTTGAAGATATCCCAGCTATCCGGCACGGCTACGGGTTTCCTCGACTTTCTCGGACTAGAGTCCCGCAGTCTGAGAACCTTGGCTTCGATGGCGCGCGCGACCTTGCCGCTTGTTTCAAAGTTGATGTTCTCCTTCTCTTCCTCGAAAACGATACTTCCGCGGCTAGAGCTCCGTCGAAGGGATTGGTCAGACGATGAACGGGAGATTGACATTGTCGAACTCTTCTTGACGATACACAGAGGAGGCGTCGCGGGAGGAGTGGGCAGCATGGACATTAAGGTTGAGGAAGGTGGCGTAAAGGGCCTAGGTTTGGATTTGCGCTTGAGTCCAGACGTGGGCGATCCAGATCCAGAGTTTTGCTGCAGTGCTAGTTCTTCGTAGGTAACGATCGTGTCAAAATAGAGCGGCGGTGCTGGGTCAGGGCGGTATGGCGAATCTGAGGGTGTAGAGCGTCGGCTCCGCGTTGGGGAAGACGTCGGCGAAGGGTAGGAATCGACGGCGAGATCGGCAAGTTGCCACCAGGAGAGAGAGGCACGAGACGGAAGAGGGTCTGAGACGCTGACTTGGGCGCGTTTGGGCGAATGAGACTTGGGTGGAGCAGAGGGGAACGTAAACTTGGCGAGTTTCTGGCTTGCCTGCTACGGGATCAGACGGGCAAAGGCGAGTGAGTCCATGCTTACTATCTCAGATATTCGCTTGCGGTCCTTATCAACGAGGCCATAATCGATGGGCTTTAGTTTCGGCGACGGTTCTGCAATAGGAGATCCAAACAACGATGACTTTTCCAGATTTGGTGTCGGCGTTTCTGCAACCTATACAGAATTGAGCCGCGCGTACAGAGTCCAAGTAAACGCTCACAAGCAAGTTGACCTTTGTTGCTGCAGAAGCATCCGAAGCGGTAAAGTCCATGGCCTGAGTGACAGGCTCTTTCGTCGCGGCATGCTTGGTGAACAACGTTGAAAAGCGCGTTTTCAAAGTCAAAAAGGGCGTACCTCAAGATCTGCAGCCTGGATCAGAGCTACGCGCAGTGTTCGGTGTATATAACAGGCAGTGAAGCAGGCGAAAGCGAGCAGCGGGATCATGCAGCCGATGGCGACCTTGACGAGTATTCCGTGCGTAGAGATGAAAGAAAGGAGCGTAGAGGTGGGCATTTCAACGAGCGTTTAGGTCATAAAGCGTATAGACTGGTAGTGGTGGGAGAAAGAATATGCAACCCGAAATTAGGGGCAAAACGGATAGGCTCGCCCACGTGATGTTGACCCAATCGGTTAACGGCGCCTAGCCGAGCGCAACCAGGGTCTGTTTCCTACTTCCACCACGACCGCGCGATGTCCGCCCTCACCGCGCTACTCAACTCGCTGCACTCGCATCTCCAGACACAGACACATCTACTCCCGCCGCTGCATGCGCAGCTTGGTCTCTCAGAGAGCGCACTCGAAGATGAACTGGCGACGATCCAACAAAACCTCATGAACAGCGTCGAGGCCCAGATAGAGATGCGGCGGAAAGAAGTCGATATGTGGATGGAAAAGTGCGAAAAGGTCGAGGAGGACTGCATTCGGTACCAGAAATCACTAGGCGGACACATAAAGAGCACGGGCAACAGCGTGGGCGAGCTGCGCAAGGAAAAGGTCTTGCCACGTCGATTCGAGATGGCCTCTGAGCACCAGGAGAAGCTCAGACAGGTGCGGCGCTTACAGCTTGTCTGCGACTTCTGCTAATGATGGACCAACAGTTGTATCACACAAAGTTGGAGCAGCTGACGACACTTTCAAATCGCTTGCACGCCTTAGCACGGACCCTCGGACACGATTACTTCAGCGTTGACATCCTCGACGACGATCTCGATACATCAGCGCACCGTGATGTCACGCCAGAGCGTTTTTTGCGCATGGAGAAGGAGCTTGTCCGCGGCAAAGCCGAAGTGGTGAGTAGTATATCGTAGCCATGTTTTTGCCAGTCTCTGAATACCCTGCAGTCCAAACGTCTTCATCAACTCTCCACCACGCTTGTGCAAATTGACTGGCTGTACACTGAACTTGGCATAGCGCCACCCTCACTGGACGACCTCCCTTCAATGTTGACTCCCTCATCTTTCTTCTCATCACGCGCTCCCTCTGCCTTGGGCCTAAGCCGGCTAGACCCCTTCCATATGTCAACACCTACCCCATCTTCGCGCAACCAATCCCTTGTCATCAGCCAAGAAGATATTTCAGAATCGGATTATCAACGAATCCTTGCCACTTTTGTCGCTAGGGTGGAGGAAGCAGACGACGAAGGCTTTGCTGAGCGGAACGGCGTTCCAGTCGGATTGGAAAATGTCGATCCCACGCCGAGTTTGCTCAAATGGGCGGCTAACCTCCAATCATCGTTGGAGGAAACCAAGCGCAGGCGCGAAACACAAATTCAGTCAATGTATGACGAGCTGGAGGGTCTTTGGCGGAGGATGGGAGTCGCTGAGCAAGATATGGACGCGTTTGTTGATGCTCACCGCGGCAGCACGGAGGAGACTGTGAAAGAGTATGAGAGCGAGTTGGAGAGGATGCTGGAGCTAAAGCGTGAGCGAATGGGCGCATTCGTAGCGAGCGCTCGGAATGAGATCGTCAAGCTGTGGGACGAGCTGATGATTGGTGATGAGGAACGAGCGGACTTTGCACCATTCGCCGATGGTAAGTCATTTGAATATTCATTCATTGGGGTCGATGTCTGATGATTACTAGACGAGCATACGGAGGAGCTCTTAACGATACACGAAGATGAAATCCGACGCCTGAAAGAGGAGAAGCGGATGAAGGCACCTCTCCTTGCTGCAATCAAGAAATACTTTGAGATTTGCGAAGAGGAGAAGGAGCTGGCTGCTGCCGCTTCTGATCAGTCTCGTCTATTTGGACGCGGTGCCCGAGATCCTGGACGGCTTCTTAGAGAAGAGAAGATGAGGAAACGCGTTACAAAGGAGAAGCCTCGAGTAAGCTAAACAATTTCTATCGTCAAGGCATTGGACTAATTCACCCATTCAATTAGCTGGAACAAGATCTTCTAGCGATGCTACCAGACTGGGAACAGGAAGCTGGCCGACCGTTCCTCGTCTATGGCGAGTCGATGCTCCATGCCTTGATGGCGACCGTCAGCGCTGCAGACCAAGAGAACAAACGGAAACCACCTCGGGCGGGGTCTGTCCCTCCACGGTCTACGACGCCCAACAGCCACTCGTACGCGCCCACCAAGAGCGGTGTCGTCACCCCCGCTGTGCGCCCCGCCGGCTCGAGCGTGCACTCCGCGCCGAACAAGCGTATGAAGATGAGCGAGTCGACCTCGGAGAGGGCGCCGCTGAGCATGTCGCGCAGTCATAACGGGCGTGCGGGGGCAGTGTCGCCCTCGAAGATTCCTGGGCATGGCCGGTCTGTGAGCCAGAGCAACTCGGCGCTGCCCCGCCCGATAGCGATGCCCGTACCGAAGCCGGGGACGCAGCACCATGCGCTGGGGCATGGGCGGCTGCCGAGTAGTGGGGTGCTGCGCGGCGGGTATGGGAGCCGGAGTGTGAGCTCCAGCGCTGTGTTTGGTGGCGGTGGGGTGAGGAAGGCGTCCAGAGCAAAGAGGGAGAGCTTCAAGCCCCGGTCGAGTATCGATGCGGCGGAGGCCACTATGAACCTGGCTGCGTCGATGAATATGGGTGCATCGGCGAGGTGGGCGGGGATTGCGGGGAGCGTGAGGGAGGAAGAGGAGTATTAGTATCACGTTGGTGAGAATTGGACGGTAGTGATTTATGTATTCATGAGTGATACGTTTTGCATCTTTACACTTATAGTTATATCTGATTGTAACTTCTCCTCTATATGCTTATGGTGTTTGTACAATAGAAATCATGACCTGGTACGGTTCAAAGCATAGCTTGATGCTCTTCAGTCTGCCTGTAGCCTGTGGGGCACCTGCCAGTGATCTCGAAAGCAGTGAGCTGAAGGTAAATGTGTGCCACATCTTGTATAGATCCGCTGTAGCTTCCAAGATAGTGCGTGCCATCCATACAGATAGAAATCAAAACCTGGCCAAGATTCAAGACTACACCAATCGGTAGCAAGCCCAGAATAGTAATCCCGAAAACGTGTTGCGCTACCCAGATTGGGCTTCTCCGCCAACGACCATCATCAATCGCACGGAGAACTTGAACCACCCGTTCCCTTCACCCATTTCGTCCAGATGTCGATAACAGCTAACGCCGTGGACGCAGCGTGGATTCCTTCTCACTCGCCCTGCCCAAACAACCACTCGCTCTCGTTTTCGGCATAGTACTGCCCGGGCGATACTGCGAATGCAACCACCCCCAAACTTGGTCGTGCCTTTTCGATAAGATCATACGACTGACCGTTCCATGCGTTGCTGTCCGTTTCTCATTCATTGCCTTTATGTTACTGTACTCGAGCACCGACATTTTGACAGGCACGTCGAGACGAGACGAGAAGATCTGGCACATCCGTTGCGGGTTCTTCCCAAGTCTTGGACGCTAGTGCCGGTCTCTTCCAACTATTGGACTAGCCTTCCGGGTTCATTCATAGGCGATGTCATAGGCAAAACAAACTCCTCGTCCAGGATCCCATCCGAGTCGGATCTACAAGCTTGGGCTGTGCCTTGGGGATGTGCCCCCGCCTTTTCGCTTCTCGCTGCATATGAGATCAGCAAATGGCTCCGTCCCACGATTAGGACTGTGCAGCGAACTCTGTGTCCTTCTCTGGCTGGCTTCCAATAGCTTCCAATTCACTCCTCAGTGGGCATTCCCCGAGGTCCGGCCACGCGTTGACGACTGTCCTTCCTTATGTCGCAATGCTGCCACTATCGGGTGGAGACCTGCCTGCTAGGATCGCATGTTTCTCCGGATGTCTGTGTTTGAGGGACATCCACCACACAATGCTGCGAAAGGAATACTTAACGATAACATTGATGGTGGTGATGGATATGCCTTCCCCTTGTGTTCCAAGCTCCGTCAGTCTCCCTCTTTGCCTGCTCCAAATTGTTATCTGAGAACGTATATTTCCGCAGTCTAACGCCCGAGGAGAACTCAGAGAATGCGTCTCAGGCATCGGCTGGATGGATCTCCGGCGGAAGGCTCTTTCGTCACGGGGCGGTCATTCTGAGGTCCCTTGATGGCTGGACCCACTCGAGAGCATTGTCATCAGTATCTCCATCGCGTCCACCCTTCTATCGACGTGCATTTATAGCGTCACTCACGGATGATGCTCCTCACAATTCCACCCGTTATCTCCCCCACCTCGATGCCGTCCATTATATCGAGAATCAAGAGCGCTTGTGGCAACAAGCATCGTATGTGCTCCTTGTCTTTTCATAAAGCAGTCTGATAGAACTCGGCACTTCAGAACAGAAAGGCGACGTGCATCTCCCACAGGAGCTTCTTGATCTTATCATAGACGAACTGCACGACGACGTGCGCTCCCTCCGAAATTGCGCCCTCACTGGATCACCGCTCCTCTATCGCGCTCGTGCCCATATCTTCCACGAAGTCGTTCTCACCCCCATATCTACGCAACGGTTCCTCAAAGCGACGCCCTCCGCATTTCCGCACGTCCAGAAGCTTCGCTTGATTGGCTTGGGAAATCGTGGATCCGACCAATGGTCTTCCCAAGCGCCCAATCTCAACGTAGTGTCCGAACTTGACCGCGTCCGCGAGCTCTCCCTCGTCAACGTCGATCTCCCTCTCCTATACCCCCTCCGCTGGTCAAGCAACATCGATACCCTCTTCCTCAACATCCTACGCGTCGAAACCCGCAGTGTCTTCTTCCGGCTCATGCGCAACTTCCCCAACCTACGGCATTTCCGGCTATACCAGTTCCACTGCTCGGACTCGGATGGTGCTTACGAGATGGATGAATGTGACGGGACGGAGGCGCCCCAAATCCGACTGAAGACGCTAGAGGTGTGCTTTACGTACTCGCGCTCCGACGTCGTGGACATATTGATGGATCCGGCTGGGCCGTTCTGCTTGGACGAATTGGAGGCATTGAGTGTCAAGCCCAAGGCTAGTGATGTCGATGCGCTGAGGCGTATAGACGACGTGTTGAACATAACTGGAGAGACGTTAATGACGTTGGAACTGGGCGCTTTTAGAATGCATGGGCTTTCTGGTTCGTTCATTACTGTTCGTCATACCTAATGTTCTCCTCTAATCAAGTGACAGACGACCTGCCTACTCTAAACCTGACCCGCCTTCGGACCCTGCGCGTCTCCATCTCGGACAGGATCATCCACCAGTCGTTGCTGACTTGGTGGACCTCGACGTTGTTGAGGCATGAGCCTTGGGCTCTGGAAGACCTCACCATCACAGTTGCCGTGCACTTCTACGACTGGGACTGTCTTTCGGGGAGTGGTTCATCGTCGCATTTCTTCTCTGGACGAGTGCGGTGGGATGCTCTCGCGCAGGCCTTGAAACGGACAGAGATGTCGCACCTGAAGAGGGTGACGGTATTGTTGGAACTGCGAGAAGGCCCGGAGAAATTCTTGGATGAGGTGAAAGATGTCGTGGAAAACTCGTTTGGGATTTTGAGAAAGAATGTGGATGTGCGGGTACAATTGTGTGATTAGAAATATTCTCCGTCTCGATGATCCACTTCGTGACTCGTTATGTTATGGCTTATATATCAGTGACTTCTCACAGAGACTGGATACCCGATTCGAATGAAAATACTCTTTTTTGTAGCGTGCACAAAGGACACGAGGTGATAAGACGAAATGAGCTCGTCGTTCTCTATACGAACCGAAGGCAGTTACCACCGTCCCCGAATATAATCCTGTGGAAATTCGAATTACTACAGTGCGTATCATTGTTTGTGAAGCACCACTTTTGTTCTCTAGAAGAAATCCCAGTGTTGTCGTAAATAAAAGGTATATAACAACATAATTAGTCGAATAAAGAAAGACACGAAATGATAGTTTATGCAGAAACACTAGAGGTTGGCGACGACTGCAACGAGAAGGGTCGAAAGGACGGTAATCGAGTTGACTGACACCATGCTGCCAGCATCGGACGGAGCCGTACTGCATCACAGTTCAGTGAAATTCTGGTAGGGCGTAGGAAGCTGATGGAAGACGTACCTCGAAGAGGAAACGGCACTGGTGCTCGATGAGCCACTCGACGTTGAACTTCCTGATGAAGTGGAAGTAGGCGGGGATGGTGCAGTAGTTACACCCTACCATAACATGATCAGCATATGATTCTTATGGTATACAGTTTAGGAACTTACGACGGAATTACACACTTGCGTCGAGATGGAAATTGCTTCGCTGTAGTCACTGTCATCGCAGGACGCCTTGAAGCACGTCGTGGTACTGTTCACGAAGGCGTAGCTCTCGCATAGACATGTGTTATCCGTGGCCTGGCAGCTGCCAAAATCTGCGCTAGCAAGGCAAGTCATTGCACAGTCTGTAAAGATGTTAGGATTCTCATAACCATCGCGAAGATGTCGTATGGACCCACCAGGATACAGACCGCGAGGATAGGTATCGCGTTGGACTATTGAGGATGCCACAAATGGCACAGATGCAAGGGCGAGAAGACTGAGAGTGAAGTGCATCTTGGAAGGAATGTTGATACCGGGTTGGGTCTACCATCGCTTCTGAACGGGCTTTTATACTTAATGACAGATAACAAAGGGAAAAAGGCGAACAATGGAGAGAACGAATTGGAACAATGACAGGCTTCGGGAGCCATCAAATGGAAAACGATCCTTCCGGGGTGCCAGGGTAGAATGGGCGTCCTTCAGCCCTCCTTGACTGTTGTTGTTCCCCTTTCGACCTATTGTTAGTCAACTTTTGGCGATCCCAACAATCCATCAGTACTAGCATCAGTGCCTCGGATTCGTGCGAGATATGTACAGGAACTGTCAAATTTTAGCCCATGGCGCCGCTGCCGGTATAGATCTGCGTGGTTTGGGTGCGCGAAGTATTCCTTCCTTCCTCGTGACAGCATGGCCTGGCCGGGCATGGTAGGAAAATGGAGGCTAATCTAGGAGTATCTCCAGACAAACTTCCCGCAAAAAGACTGTCGCAGAATATGGCAAGGAAAACCAAATTGGCAGCCCTTGCCAGTGGGGAACGGAAAACCATACCCACATCGCCGGATTCAGAAGCCACGGCGAGGGTTGAAGCATTGGCTGGTTGGCTGCCGAAGTCAAATCGTTGCGCAGAAAATCCTTCTGTTGATCAGTAAACCGTTTGGATTACAGTCAAAGTGTTCTCTCCTGATGAGAGTGTAGAGCAAGAGACGGTGCGGCGTGGTCGGCCCGAGTACGATCACGCTCTCTTCGTCTTACATCCATTGCCTGGCACTCCGCTATGAATGTCATAGGCGCGCCTTTATTTGCAGTGAGTGCTATGAATCCCACCTTATGCTCCTGCCCTCGTCGTATTTTTGTCATAAATCTCATTAGCTGTAATCAGGAGCACTATGTGGCTACATTCCCCGGTTCACCGCACCCGTTCCTTCTCAAAGACGAACATGGTCAATCTTTGGAGAACAAACTCATGGCTCTGCCCTACTCGCGGCCTGATAGCTCAAACAGTACGCGCGTTTGCACCTATCCATGCACCGCTTCTAGCGAAATCGGCTCGGTGAGCGGGGTCCCTTCATCTGAGACATCGGAATCCAACACACGCTGTGAAGAGCGTAGACATTCAGCCATTGTTAGGAACGTGTGATGACTGGATCTTCTTGCGGCAGTCCCACATTCGCGAGCTAGGACTCAAGTCTAGGGAGCAGTGGGTCGATACGCGTCAAGGACGCTGTGAAGTGTAAGCTCTCTACCAAGACTGATTCTGGACAGTCTGCTCATGCGCCTGTGACACAGCTTCGACGGCCCAGTCACTATCCGGTTCCCAAATGATTACAACGACGGAGTAAGGACGTATGATTTTCCTTTCGTATTCGCCCTCGCCAAGTCCGTCACGCAAGCCATACATGCCCACCAAGGCAAAAACACGAAGCGAGATGGAATCATACCCGTCAGGCCTACCCACCAACACGCCATCTTCTTCCTTAAAGGCTTCACCCACGTCGTTGACCTGTCGGTTCTGCTCGATGACATCCCTGGCTTCTCGCCATTTTTCCAAGAAGCCGGGAAACTCGTCCAAATGATGCCAATGGGAGATCCTGCGATTGTCCAGCGCCAACGAGTGTCCGACCCGTGGACTGAAGCTCCCCTTAGCCTCTCTCGAGCGCTCGAAATCGCTTCGCGTTCCCGCCCTCTTCAGCTCACACCAAACTCTTTCCAGCGCGCAGAATCAGATGCCGGCTTTACTATGATTGTACCATCGTGTCGAGTATGCAAGCGGAGCGATGTCAAGGTTCGATTCTGCGCCAAATGTGCGCATCAGAAGAGACCAGTCCGGGCGTTGTACTGTAGTTCGGAGTGCCAGACCAAGGATTGGCAAGATCGCCATAAGGCAGAGCATGCCGGGACCATTTCGTGGGACGCAGATGACAGCATGGATGAGCAGTCCAATCCAAAGGCATTAGAGTAGCTTGAAATACGGTGGCTGACAGTTCTCAATGATGAAGTTGACTCTTGCTTGTAAAGTCTCCTAGCTCCCACCAACTCTTCAGGCGCGATGACGTTCAAACTGTATCAACCAACGCGTCGGCTTTGCAGACGGAGCGAGGTGAAAGTCCAATTTAGCGCCAAATGTGCACGACAAAAGAGAGCGGTTCGGGCATTGTATTGGAATTCGGGATGCCAGACCGGACATTGGCGTGAGCGCCATAAGACAGGAACTGTTCCGCGGGACGGCGACGACAGCTAGTGCGAGCACTCTGACCTGGGTGAAGTATTTGAGTGGATAGAATTGAGGCCGAGTGAGACAATGTTGAGTGGGGGAAAATTGCCTGTCATTAACATTCAAATGTATGCTAGCCCAACGAAATACTTTTGTCCGTGCTGGAAAACCATGGATACGCCTACTCCTGGATCTTGGCGAGGATCTCCGAGTCCTTGAAGAGGTAGTATTCCTGCCCGTCGTCAGCGCACCGCCCTGAGCACAAAGAAGAATGCAACACACCTCTTCTCCGACCTTGATTGTGTTGCCGCCCCAGCCGGGAAGAAGGACCCGGTCGCCTGCCTTCACAGACGTCGGGACGACGTTGCCCTGGCGGTTGGGAGCGCCGGGGCCGGTGGCAATGACAGTGGCCTCTGGCAGCGGCGACGCAGTCGCGCTGGTGGGCAAGAAGATACCAGTAGCGGTTTTCTGTGACTGATTAGTGGGGAAAACGTGGCCAATGTTGGGGGTGCTCACCGTCTCCGGCTTGAAGCGCTGGACGAGAACGCGGTCAAGGAGAGGCACGACGGCCTTGATGCTCTTGAAAGTAGCCTGGGCAGCCTGGGCGAAGGGTCAATGCCATTTTCGTACAAGTCGAGTAAGACGCACCATTAGAAATGCGGACAAGAATGACGGTGGCAAAATTTCGATTTGCCTGCTGACCTAAAGGCTGTCGGCCCGAAGTCCCGGTCACTAGAATGTTCCTCAAGGTTCAGGGAAACCACTGATCTGTGCTGCATCGTTTTGCCAAAGACATTCTCACAGCAAACATTCAGACATTGGTCCTCATGGACCGGTAACCATTCATGGTTTCTGTCTACAGCACATGGCTTTGCCGTAATTACATGGTGCAGCATTACACCCACACGAAGGAGGTCCTGGTCAGAACCTCCGTATTCCTCGCCACCTCCACTAGATTTCTTCCTCCTTCCGTGCGCTCAAACACCGCAACCCCACCCTCCCCAACCACACCAGACAGCGCCAAATACTCCGAATGCGGCCCACCGAAAAACATTCCGCGAATCTGGTTCACACCCGTGTACACCTGATTCACTAGCGTCAGTTTGTCCTTGTGGAACTCGAATATGGCGACGGAGTCGCCGCGCGGGAGTGTGGTGCCCGTGTTGCGGTTTGAGACGTAGATGTAGGGTTTGGGGAACTTGGCAGAGGGTGGGGGGATGAAGATCTCGGCACCGGCGTACGCTGCTCCCGCAGGGGGCTCTGAAGGGATGATGGAGACGTTGGCGATGAGGGTGGAGGTGTTTGTTGAGCCAAGGACGGGGATGGCCTGTACCGTTAAGGTGGATGAGAGCTCATGTATGGTATACAATAGATCGTCTGAAAGAAACTTATGAACTTGACGTTGCAGACAGAGAAGAACTAGACTGGACTAACCGTAAACAGTGATATGACGGGGTCCGCTTCCTTCAGGCTGGTCAATGGATCCAGCTATCTTCCAGTTACCGGGTCTTCCATCTTCGATTAGACGCCAGATGGTATCCAAGCCCTGGCGAGGTTGAACGTCAACAATGAAATCTGATTTCATTCTAAGTGTAAATACTGACCAAGTCGGGCACGAAGATCTCATCGCCATACTGATACGCCATATGCGGGTGAGACACCTTGCCCTCCGGAGCTGGGAAGGTGATAACTCCACTTTCTGAGACGTCGAGGTCGAGCGGGCTCGAGTCGGTGGGAATGACGCGCGCGCTCCCTGAGCTGTAGTTCACAACAGCGACTTGACCAGTGCTCAGAGGCTGCGCATGGGGTGGTCTTTGTCCACCACTAGACACAGTGTCGACTGCAGCAGAGAGGGCGCCCTCTGGCGTAACACTGAACGACTGCAACGCGCCGTCGGTGTTTTGGTTCACAGCACTGAGCGAAAGGCCATCAGCATACATCGTCAAAGCATATTGAGAGAGACACTCACTACAAGACACTCTGGTTCGTGGGATGTAGAGAAATCCAAGAACAGTTGGCGCCTGTAGGGTACTTGTCGACCAACGACAACGTGGACGCGTGCGCATTGAAGAGATACCCTGCAATGAAGAGGTCGTAGCCGCCGGCAAGAATGGTGAAATTGACCATGGCAGATTTGGAGGCACCGAGAAGCAAGGAAGGGAGCTTTATATATCATTGCATGGCGCTGGTCATATGCCAGTGCATCGTATGAGAACAATGTGACGCGACCAACGGCCCGCGCCAACCCGCCACGCGGCGCGAGCCTCAATGGTTGATGGCGGCTCTACCACCATGTCGTCTCTACTGCTCTGCTCAACGCAAAAGTTTGGATCCTGAGGCCTGGTAAGAATTTGAACCGAGGCCAGCCACTGAGCGAGCCAGAGCTCCAATGCCATTGCATATCCTCGGGAGACGGTGAGCCACAGACAGACAAGATCGCAAGGAATTTGTTGGATAACGTTGGGCGCCGGTTCCGTAGGAAATGTTCAAGTCTTCGGACTGTTCGGTCGCGCCCAGATCGCGCCTGAAGAAGACACGCGACTCTGACGTAATGCAAAGGGCACCGCTGACACACTCATTTGTGCTAAGCAGGTGCTTAGTTTGAATTTGCTTTCGCACCCTCATGTTCACAGGATGAAAGCAGTCAGAGGTGCGCCTCGTGCTCTCAACGTAGAAATCTTGATCATCGAAATCTTCCAGGCGTTCTTCTCACCTGGTGTGTCAAATTGGACCACTCTATCGACCTAGACTAGTACTGAGGCACAAACAGCGATGCGGCCGTCAAACAGATTCTCCTCGCCATGAACGAGAAGGCTCGCGATAAATTCATTGTCGAAGATTTGGACGATCATCATCTGCTCATCAAGGGGGAAATGGAGTTTGTGGTCCGGAGGGAGCTGGAAACCGAGGTATCGTTCATTCGTCGGGACTCGAAATGTGGCTCAGCTCACCTCTTCTCTAGTTGGAGAAGAACACATACAGTCTGGAGTAGCCTGCTCACTCTCCCTGTTTTCTTTCTTTGTGTAATTCTCATCTGCTCTTATTCGATTGCGAAACGCGGGCGTAACGGAAAGCACATGAAGATTGTGGTGTACATCCTCGTACATACTTATACATATACAACATGTTAGGGACATCGAATGGCGTGCTCGTAAAAGGATCGTCGGAGTCTATCTGACCACGCGCCAGCAACCAGGCAGAGGCTTTGTGAGGACATCGAATGGCGTAAGTATGTGCTAGTAAAAGGATCATTCGAGAAGGGTCTACTGGACCATGCGCCAGTAGCCAGGCAGAGCGTGGGCGGCAATAACCCATACCTAAACGACAGCTTTCAGTACGCCAGAGCACAGAAGGGAAAGAGTCCTTACATTGTAATAGAAGTACGAGTCGCGATCTTCGTCCACGGACGTATACACGATGAACCTACCTCCTACGTAGATGCTCAGGAGGAGGAAAGCGCAAGAGGTGTACAAGTCGAGGTTCCAGATGCGGCAAAGAGCGATGGACCATGCAAGGACTCCAAACGGCATGCCCATCCTAGCCAACTTGGGGAAGCGGAGTGGAAGGGTCTCTCGTTTGATGAGCGCATCTCCAATCACGTCCCGAAAGTCCTGGGCGTAGATCTATCGCTTCGATGAGCTATGAACACCGACATGCATCTGACAGACGTACGGTAGTCGCGAAGATACAACCACTGAGGAATATGCCGAGTATTCCTGCAGTGTCCAGTGACCTCCTGTCATTGGCTGTATGTCGAAATTATTAGCCAGGAGTTCATCTTTCCGAGAACCATACGCACTTGCGACCAATGTGGTTCCTGCCTCGAACGCAGCAAAGCCCACACCGTTCAATGCATAACGCGAGAATATACTCCACGCCCCGTGCAGCTCGTTGTACATCGTGGTGAAGGCGCACAGGGTCATGCTTGCGTACATGACCTCTTTACTATACGCCAATGACAACGCCCAACAGGTCGGCATCAAAGCCCACCGGAGAATAACCGCGTTGCGTAAGGATATACGTCCGGCAGGCAGAGGACGATCTGGTCGACTGTATAAGCTAGGGAGGTCGACGACTCGGTGTACTCACCAGGCTTGTTGATCTTGTCTTCCTCGAGGTCCAACGTCTGATTCGACACCGTGAAATGAAGAAGATGAACCCAGAGCCAGAGGAAGAGGTGTGGGATGTTGCTGATTGAGGTGAGAGGCGCTGACACCATCCCGAAGATGGACTGACACAAGCGGCCGTTATCAGCGACGAGGTTGATGATGATCAACGACTAAACTTACGATTGGGATCATCGTTGTCATGTTGTCCGACCTTGTGAAGAGATACAAGGTCTTCGCGTGATATAGAATGGAGTCCATGTACAGCTGCGGAGGAGAGGGAAGGGGAATTTGAGACGGGGAGGGAAGATTGGTTGGTTGTCTAAAGGCACATTCGAGTTCAAAAGGCGCGGTCCTCTTGACGCCGGGTCACACCCTGGTCGCACCAGCAGGCAGCCGGGAGGTTGAGAAGATCATCAGAAGTGGGTCCACGATGGGTCCAGGATAACGGAGTGTCATTCCGTATTATTCTTCAGTTGCTTTAATTCGCACAGTTAGGTGGCCCTTCCAAGGAAGACAAAGGATCATGCATATTAGTTCGTGCGGGATTAACTCTGAGGAGTTATGGTCCGGATATAACACCAGATCTAGGTCTGTGTGGGCAGGGCATCCCAAGCAACGGGCGGTTCGTCAGAGTGCGCACGAAGCCGACCCCATGTGATAAACCAATTATCTGCATCGTCTTCGGCGTCGTATCTAGAAAGATCAAGCTCAGTTCAGGAAACGAACGAAATTCAATGATCAAAGATAATTGTCTTACCCAAAGCTGGGAAGGGAAGAAAATCAGCACTGACAGATAACAAGACATAAACATGATACGTACACAGTCTGCAGCTCCGTCCCTATGTCCGATTTCTGTAAATCGTCCCCATCCATTACGTTCCTGCCAAGGGCCTGGTTCTTCCGCATAATTGCGTCTCGGGTCTGTTGCACCTCGCCGTCAGGAAGTGTAGTCATCATTAGATTCATCCTCTCGCCAGCATCGATATAATCGCAACGATTTCTTCTGGAAGCGAGGAAATTATACGGCGAGTAGGCGGAAGTGGGGACAGTACGTACCGAATGTCCTCAAACGCTTGGAGGAAAGTGCCAATCTGGCTCCGAGTGGTCAGGTTGGCAAACAGTTTCCCTAGGAAAGCCCCATCTTCCAGACCGATAGCGTATCCATGTAACGCGATGGTCGGGAACGGATGGGCCGCTTCTCCAATGGCAAGCATTGTCCCACTGGAGATGGCATCCAATTAGTTATGAAGATGAGAAACGTGTGTCTGTCACGACTTCATACCTTTCTGATACCCATGATTCCAACTGGACATGATCTTGCATCCGGACACACGTCGAGGTGTCCACAAGCGCCGCTAGTCTACGAATCTTGGGACTGCACAGACCAACTACGTCCTTGACTTGGTGCGCTGCCGGCCGTGTCCATGTGCCGTCCTCAGTGTGTTCCTTGGTATACACCCAGAGGGCAAGGTCTTCGTTATGACCCTGTGTGCAAAAATATTGATGATTGATGTCATGTAGAGGACGGAATGCTGGGTCTGACTTACCACAATGAGAGTCTGAGCGGCTCGTTCGGGTCCCATGAAGAGGGTGACCATATGCTTCTGCACAGGGTTAACCGATGTAAGTGCCGAAACCTCGGACACTGTCGAAATAAGGGATGAGACTTGCTCACTTTGGTATCATCGTACAACGCCGCAAGTTCTGGGTCTTGCATGACCATTGATTTGGGCAAAATCGCGCTGTAGACAGCAAGTCCGGTCGATTCATCACTCTCAGCGTCCTCTTGCTCGTTCTCGACCAAGAGATGTTTCCGCACGACACCACGCATCCCATCAGCGCCGACTATGACATCGGACCCTGTCACGACTTCTCCGGACGCGAGCCCGATTAAGTGTGCATCCGTATCCACAGATATGATCTCCGCGCCAAACCTAACGGCCGCGCCACAGGATACGGCGGCATCGTAGAGTATTTGGAGAATGTCTTTATGGTGTAGTTGGACGAAGTCGGCACCCGCGTCCTGGATCATCTCTTCTTCCCAACGATGCATCCCAATATAGTCGTCGGACTCTGACTGGTCTAAGAGGGATGTTTAGTATTTTACGCTTCAGCGACGCGTGTCCGCACGTACATTTGTACACCATGAACCCATAGCCCTTATTGCTAACAGCACGAACGCGTTCTTCCAGTCCCCATTGATACAATATTCTCGATCCATTGGGTGTCAATCTAAAATTTTCTGAGTACCACAGTTCCCACACTTCTGAAGCCTGCAAAGACGCACCTAGCACCTCCGTCCGGGACTCGTGACGATCCCCCCAGCTGGGACTCTTTTTCCAAAACCAGAACACTATGCCCAGCAGAAGCTAACGCGATGGCGCTCGAAAGACCTTGAAATTCCGTGTAAGGATTAGCACAATTAGTCAAAAAAAACCCTTGAGACGCGTACGAACCGGCGATGGATGCGCCCAAGATGGTCTAAGGAGAAGAATATTAGCCGTGGACTCGTGAATGAGCGTGATGAGCTGACGAATTGAAGAGAAAGAAAGGCCGTGTTACTCTGAGGAGTCTTAGCCATGGCGTAAGGAGAACAAGTTGAGGAGCGAGTTACAACACGCACTACGGTGACCCTTCGAGTTTTAACGTCAACAGGCAAAAGTCAGGCTAGTCAATTGACAAATTGAGCAATCAAGAAGAAACGAAAAGATGTTGTCCTACTCAATTCATTGCGGGCTCGTTGATTGCGCCAATCAGAGAGGGTAAGGGTTGAAGGCTCCAACCGACTCGAACGCGCACGGGAATCACTGATTAGGCGAAGACCGGTCTCACGTTCCACCATCCCCAGAAAAAGAAACCCGACTCGACCTAGGCTCGACTAACCTCGTTCACTCGTTAAAGCTATGATGGCATTCACGAAGGAGATACCGACTCGTGTCGAGGAGAACCCTGCCTTGACTGTTATGCCACCCGCAGCCATTTCATTTGAATGTTTTCCTGTCTCTTGACTCCTGAGGTTCAGATTCTGACACAAAGACACGAAGAATGGAGACTCACTACTGTCACTGATAAAGCTAACGCCTCAGTCAGTAGAGACGCGTGTTCAACAAGCAAATTCCGAATAGAATGTGCAAACTTCAAGTCCACAGTAACCTAGAATAACAACAAGTGCACTATGAACAAGGAAAAACCAAAGCCGAAGAACAGTAGTGATCTAAAGCAAACAAAATGAGCGTTGGCGGGGTGGTATAAGTGTAAGTAGGACCAATGTACCCATAATGATAGTAAGTATATAATCCATCCATGAATCATTCTTCCTCCTCCTCCTCGTCCTCCTCCTGGATAGGTTGCTTGAAGGCCGGCCCGGCGCGGCCAACAGGAAGCTGTCGCCTGCCTCCTCCTCTACTCTCCGGTGCTGGGTCAACCGCCACAGGCGACGCCCTCCCCGAATTGGAATGTCCCTTCTGCCTCGCAGACCCCCCTCCACCACCTTGCGCCTGCCCAGCCTTCGTCGTCCGCTTATTCGACCGATGTCCACGAGGCGGCGGCGACAGCGTCACAGTAGACTCAATATGGTTCTGCATCGTAACAGACGACGAAGCAACCGAATGCGACAACGCCACCTGCCCAAGCCCACCCGCATACGGCACGTCGTCGTCATCCTCATCCACCCAATCACTCTCATCACCTCCACCACTGAGCGACTGCCGCCCGGAGAAAACATCCCGAATCGACGATCCCTCCACCGGAGGCGAGATCGACAACACCTCCACAGGCAACTTGGCCGTGCGCGTCTGCCACCCAGGCGGCTCCAGCCCCCAGGACTTCTTCCAACTCGACCGCCCCAGGCTCGCACTGCTCCCATACCCCGACTGTCTCTTCGACGCCAAAAAAGTCGTGTTCCCGCCCTTCCTCGGCGTCGCATCGTCCATCGACCGCCTCGAATGTGGTCGGAACGGCGAGCCCGTCCTGTACCCCTCATTATCAGAAAACTCATGATACGAAGTCGGTCTTGACGAAGTGGGAGACTGCAACGAGGACGTGGTCGAATTCGAGCGACCATGCATCGGCCGCGCCTGCATCTGCCTGACCACCCGAGTCGACGAACCCGAACCTCCTCTGCGGTGATACTTTTGGACTGAAGGCGACGCCGTCCTGAAATGCGCTGAGCTAGCCGAACTCGCAGACGGTGACTTCCTATGCCTCTGCATCGAGAAGCTCCGTACCGACGACGGCCTGGACGAATAATCTCCCCTCTCCGAACTCGGCGTATGCGCACCAAACGACCTCCGCGCAGGCATCGTCGGCGGCGAGTCCAGTACCACCATCTGTGCCGAATTGATCGATGACCGCCTCGAATTGACGCTGCTGGACCGCCTCGACGACACACTCCCTCGCTGGCGCCGCCTCCCGCCTCTCATCGTGAACTTGCTCCCATGCCCGTCGCTCGTCCTCCTCTTCACCGTCCCGCTCCCATACCCCGGTGACTGCATGACAGGCCTGCCCCGCCCAACCCCAGGAGACATCCCCGGTCCATTGCCCGCCTCCTTCCGCTTCCCCTTCCGGTCGTCATTAAACCACAACCGGAATGCTGTAAGGATATTAGCACGATGCCGGTGCTGCCCAGGTGCGCCCTTCACTGGTGTCAGATCCGGCGCAGATACAGAGGTGATCATATCCTCAGGGGAATTCAGAGGGGTCGACGATAATCCAGCAGGGCCACGGCTCGGCGACGAGTCTCTCGAGTCCGCTAAAACCCATGGGGAGCCAATAAGTTGATTCAGCTGATTCAGCTCTGTCGGAGGTGGTGTCGTCGGTGCCTTGGTTGCTCTCAGCGGCGGCGACTTCGTCAGCTTGCCCACCGAAGACGCAGTGCTCCCATGCGACGAGCGCGGTTCATCCCCATGTTGACTCTTCCGATCCACTTCTTTTGATTTCTCCCGATCCCTATCCCGCTCTCTGTCCTCCTTGACAGCCTCCGACGACTTCTTGCGCACCAACCCAGCTGCCTCCAAAGCCGTCGTCGCACGCTGCATGATGCTAACGCTACCGGAACGGTTCTTGCGCGACTTGGATCCATCGCCTTTGAGACTGCCAGACGGCGTGTTGGGATGAGACCGCGAGGAATCGGCAATCAGAGACGATGACGGTGTGAGTGTACGTGAGGTAGGCGAGGTCTGTGGACGCGGAGGTGTAGCCGGACGAGCAGCGGCGATGGGTGTTGGAGGCACAAGCGCAAACTGTGGTGCACTTCGGCTCAATGTAAGATGGGTAGGAGTAGCGGATTCCGTCTGAGTCCCCGCGTTGATATGAGAGGTTTCCTTGCTTCTCGAGCGCTGTATCTTGTCCAGTTCTTTGTCGACGGCTGCAGTGAACGATGGCGAGGCTGCTGGCTCGATATCCTCGACAAGCCTTCTCTCTGCCTTCCGTTTCAGCATCCACCAGAGCGCGCCAGACGCGTCGCAAGCATCGTTGAGGACAGAGTAAACGATTTGGCCGAGATCAAAGCCGAGGCTACTGAGGTTGTTGAGGATTTCTCGCTCCAACGGAGTCGAGAAGATGATGGGAGCCGGGGTGGAGAGTAGAGATGGGAAGTCCAATTGCTGGCTGGAGGGCTCGGGCATTGAAGCCTTCTCGGTATCAGTGCCGTCCGGATCAGAGAGCGTGGATGACATTGAGCGCCGCTTGGTGCGAGCCGGCGTTCGAGTAGGAAAAGTGGGAGGCGCTTTGGATCCAGATGAGCTAGAATTCGTGCGTCGTGGAGGAGGGACCTCAAGAGTGTCTTCTACATCTTCTTCGAGGACAGTAGCGGGATGGGAGGAGAGTTTGGTGTTAATGGGTTCAATGTCAGCGGGTTTACGAATGGTCGTTTGGCTGAGGTTGGGGTGTAGGGCTGGCTTATTGTCAGAGTCCTCGAAGGGGTCACTGAGCGATTGATCAGGTGTGGTTGGAGGGGAGGAGTCGTAAGCGGAGATGAAGGCGTCGGAGTGTGATGAAGCTTCCGATGAGCGATTAGAATCTGGTAATGTAGGAGGCGATGGAGTGCGCCGTGGAGGTGGAGAGGGAGTGCGAGGCGGAGGAATGTCGTTGGGAGAGAGGTGTAGGGCCGACTCTTCCTGATAGGTAGGTACTGATGTAAACCAAGAGTGTTCCAGTATTTGTGGTATGGTCAACCGTTTGACGGTATCCTTGACCAATATGCTCTTTATAAGATCTCGCGCCTCTGCCGGACAGTGAGTGGGAGAGTCTTGCGACGAGAGTAAACTCACCAATGGAAAGCCATTCTGGATCTTCAAATTCTCCATGTATGATTTTGTCCCTCATCACGCTCTCATCATCGTCATCAAATGGCAGTGTTCCTGTAAGCAGGCAGTATAGTATGATGCCCAGCGACCAGACATCCACCTCTGAGGACTGCGATGAACAAACGTCAAGGAAAAGAAGACAGAGAGGCACTGACCTGGTCCCTGATACTTCTTTCCTTGCAACATCTCTGGTGAGGCATAGCCGGTGGTCCCGCAAAAGGTTTCCATGAGTGTGCCGCGCTCAAACTCGCGGGTGAAGCCAAAGTCGCCGAGCTTGACCCGGCAGCGCTCGTCTAGGAGGACGTTCTCGAGCTTGAGATCACGGTGGACGATGCCCTTGCCGTGGAGATAGGCGACGGCGAGGCAGAGCTGGCCGAACATGAATTTTGTCTCCTCCTCGGACATGCGGCCTTTCTCGACCAGGTAGTCGAAGAGCTCGCCGCCGGAACAGAGCTCGGTGACGATCCAGACAGACGACTCGGTGGCAATGACCTCATACATCTGGGTGACATTCGGGTGGTGCAGCTGGCGGTGGTGGTGGATCTCGCGGGTGAGGGCGGCGGACATGGCCTTGGGGATCTGCTTGAGGGCGACACGCGTTGACGTGAGCCGATGGGTGCCCATGCGCACCTTGCCATATGCGCCTGCGGAGGTGAGACATGCGGGGCGGCGGGGGGGGGGATGGCGGCTCACCTTCGCCTATGACCTTGCCGAGCGTGTAGTTGCCGATGACCCGTACTTTGTGGGACGAGAGCTCCTTGCCGAGTTCGTTGTAGGCGTTTGCAAGCTGAGCCTTTTGGTTCTGGGAGACAGAGCCCGTGTGTTTGTGGGTGGACATGACGGCATTAAACAAGAAGATACAGAAATCGAAAGGAGGGGCGATGGCGTGGAAGCCTTGAACACGAAGATGCACGCTGTACAAGCCGCCTCCTGGTTGTCGTTTCGGTCAAGTTCTGATTGTTCCAAAAAGGAAACCCCCGTGGCGTGTGAACCATCCGAGGCCGCCACCTCCCATCAAACTGTCAGATTCAAGCCACTCTATCGTTCATCAGTCCCAGGCTTCGAGCATTGTTAACACCAGGTATGTACGTTGCATCGCGCCCTCAACGGCCCGCTATCAGCTTCCCAACAGGTGAAATATATGGAAAACTTTCATCATCGAACTGTCAGATTCATGCCACTCCATTGATAACGCGGCGCCAGTCACGTTTCTACTACGCGACTGTAGTCTTTACTCTTGCTGACTACCACGGGTAGCGTTCTTGACTGAAACTATCATGACTAGTTACTATAGATTCTCGTGCGTTTGTCATTCCTATGAAACTCATGTTCTATAGGCTTGGTCGCTCTTGGGTAGGGTAGAAAGAACGCAAGTCAACTCACAGCTTACCTCGGTGAATTTATAGATCTTCTCAGCCAAGGCAACCGCGACGTGACCTCGAGCTTGCTTCTCTCTTCTTCCATCCTCAAATAGCCTCGTCCTGGAGAGCATCCTCAGGCCCACGCAGATGATGCAACAATGAGATTCTTTCCATCCACTCATTCCCTCATGTCTACTCCAAGTCAACCTCGTCCCGCGTTCGCGTAAGTTAGTATCTCGGCGTTCAACATCAGCTGCAACATCCTCTTGGGGACTACCTACCTGGCGCGACTCACCTTGGACCCGCACCTGAGATACAATGAATGTTCCCGGTTGAATCAGCTCACTAGTGAGGTTAGCTAGCTTCTTTGGATCATTTTGCTTTGCTCTACCTCAACCGGCCGACTTATCATAGGGCATCCTTCGGACCGTCGGTCACGGTGATGGGTACCGAGCAGGCCGTCGTGTGTAAGCAACTTAGCAAGTGGCCCGTGGGTGACGAGCGCTTGGGAATCTGGTGAAACGGATGATGAGAAGTAGATATATTTGAGTGTCTGATAATATTAATAGAATGAACGGAAAGCATCGCAATGTAGGCTTCAGTCGATATTCATCATCGTCCGCTAAATCCTGAGTCTGAACGACGTTCCTTGAATCGTGAAAGCTGACAGGTCTGGATCAAGTAGCCATACAGATCAAGTATGAGAACACCTCTCCTAGACTTGAGCCAGTCTCATCCAAACAATTGAGTGCGCCTCGCTCAAGCTCTAGCACCGGCCCGGAACCTCCGACGCGAGTCATAGACCATCATAACTTTTCTTGTGACCATCATGTCAAGCTAACGACTTAACCATACCATGTCGGATTGCTCCTCCCCTCCGAGCTCACTGGGTTCGATAACCCCGCCGCCACAAACGCCGCCCAACCTTCACCAAAACAGCATCGATCCAGCCTCGCCATGGCTGGTTCAAAAATTCGGCGGCACCAGTGTCGGCAAGTTTGCTGTCCAGATCGCTAGGGATATCGTTGCGTGCGTTCTACATGAAAATCCGTATGCTTTCCGTGTTGACGAACGGTTCTCAGCAACTATATCGACTCAAATAAGGTGGCGGTGGTATGTTCTGCGCGGTCGGGGTCTACGAAAGCTTTGGGAACGACCAACTTGCTTTTGAAAGGTGCTGAGGAGGCCCTTTCGACTAAGCGCCGGAACGGATCTGGACTTGTGTCTGGGGCCGCCACACCCAACTGTGGAATATCGGGATGCGCCAAGGACTTGTCCATGTCTATGTCTCTTCCATCGACGCCCTCTGTGAATGGGTCGCCCCTACCGCTGCCGGCATATCACAATACAGTTGATCTTATACGACAAGAACACTTCCATGCTGCTAAGGAAACTATCAGGGATCCTGAGATAAGGAAGGAGTTGGAGGATGAGATCAACGAGGATTGTGTATGGCTGACGAGCTTCTTGTCTGCTTCGCAGGTGTGAATTTTTGTTCCCCTAACGGAGGTTGTCAGAGCTGAGTCTCATTCGCAGGTTATAGGCGAAATATCGCCTCGTTCTAAGGATACTATCATTGGTCTGGGAGAACGCCTTGCTTGCAAGTACATGACCGCAGTGCTACGCGATCACGACATCGATGCGGAGTACGTTTCTCTTGAGGATATCGTCCCACCAATGGAAGACGATTCCTCCACTGGTACACTAGACCAAGCGTTCTACGACCGTCTCTGCGTCGCCCTAGGCGAACGCATCAAGCTTTGCGGTAACCGCGTCCCCGTCGTCACTGGATTCTTCGGGCCCATTCCTGGCTCCCTCCTCGCCCAAGTCGGCCGCGGATACACCGACCTCCTCTCCGCCCTGCTCGCCGTAGGGCTCTCCGCCGCCGAGCTGCAGATCTGGAAAGAGGTTGACGGGATATTCACCGCCGATCCGCGCAAAGTGCCCACCGCGCGGGTCATACCGCTTATCTCGCCCGACGAGGCGGCGGAGTTGACCTACTACGGGAGCGAGGTCGTGCACCCGTTTACGATGGAGCAGGTTGTGCGGCGGGGCATACCGATTAGGATCAAGAATGTGGAGAGGCCTGGAGGGCTGGGGACAGTTATATATCCGGAGGGAGAGCAGGAGATTGTGGAGGGTGGTGTGCCGGAGCCTGCGAGTGATCTGAAGGCGCTGTTGGAGCTGGAGGCGCGGAAAGGGCCCTTAGATCATATGAAGCACGCCACGGCGGTGACGATAAAGGAGCGCATCGTTGTGCTCAACATAAACTCGAACCGGAAGAGCGTCTCGCACGGCTTCCTCGCCGGGATTTTCAGCACCCTTGACCGATTCGGTGTGGTCGTCGACCTCATTAGCACGAGCGAGGTGCACGTCAGTCTGGCGACGTCGATTGACGACAAGTCGAAGCAGCTCGAGCGTTTGGTGAGGGAGTTGCGCAAGTCTGGGACGGTGACGGTCCATACGGATATGGCGATCTTGTCGCTTGTCGGGAAGGACATGCGGAGTATGGTTGGTATTGCGGGGCGGATGTTCACCACGCTGGCGAAGGGCAATGTGAACATTGAGATGATCAGCCAGGGCGCGAGTGAGATCAACATTTCGTGTGTTATCGACGGAAAGGACGCGGTCAAGGCTCTGAACTTGATACATCAAAGTTGTTTACAGCCTGCGCCACAGCGAAGTGAGTGTTGCCTCGGCTTGTCTTGTCCTGACTAAGATCTCCACTCTAGTCGGTCCGTGGTTGTTTTGAAGAGTAGAATAGAGTGCACTATCGTCGTTTTTCCAACGAGGAGTATAGTGCGAACAGTCCCAAACAATGCGCCGGCTTTCCATCGGTTCAGGATTGGACGGCTTTGAACGTGTCGATTGAGGGACGACTCGCGGCTTCTCCCCTTCAGTCAATTCTGTAAGGATCGTGGAGTTTGCACCTCGTCGTTCATAGTGGTGTCGGAGCGAGGAATGGGACGCGGATGGATTTTGTTAAGTTTGATCAAATCGAGAGTTAAACAGAACTCCGAGCGACAACGTTGATGTATCCCTTCGGAGCCTTGACTCGTGTCTAACGGTACTGAATACCAAGCACCAATAGCACTACATTCGGGGTGAACACGAGAATGACAAAAATCAGGCAGCTGTTTAGCGCGGCTGCGCCCTCGTCTCTTCGGTTCCCATTGACTGATGCGCAGTTGACCAAGATCTTCTATGCAGTGTAAGGATCTTCAACCTGTCGTCATAAAAGCGCGCTGGGTACTCATTGCTTCGATTGTACCTAGGATGTCTCTCATTGCCTACTTGTGCCGTCTAGTTTCACTTCTCCTGTACACCCCAGTTCTGGCTCAATGTCAACGCTGTCGAAATATTCTTGGAGATCCTGGGTTTCCCACAGTGCAGGCTCGGAACGCTCTGAACGCGTCGATTGAAGGTCGGCTTGCGGCTGTTGTTCCTTCGGGTCAGTTCTGCAAGGACCGCGGAGGTTGCACCGATGATGAATGGACGAGTGCTCTCTTTCGTGCCGGTATACCTGGCGCGATGGACCAGGTAATTTATGTTAGTACGTTTTCTGAATGATCTTAATCAACATATGCAGGTGAACTGGGAGCAGGTACATTTCCTGTTCGGATTGATAAAGCACGCTTTAAGCACCCCAATTCTAACAACAATTGTTGTAGAATTATAACTCTTCACCGCCTCAGATTTGCGTCCGGAATACAACCGGGACGTGCGAGCAAGGAAACGTCCCCTTGTATGCTGTGTTGGCTGTCAGTGCTAGTGACGTTCAGGTGAACCGTTAATTATCATCTCCGCCGCTATATTGACGTCCAATTCTTTCAGGCTGGAATTGCCTTCGCCAAAGCCTACAACCTCCGCCTGAGCATCAAGGCTTCTGGTCACGACTACCTCGGTCGATCCACGGCGCCGAGCTCACTGCTCATATCAACCCATCTCCTCCAGGACATAACATTTCACGAGGATTTCGAACATGGCAAGGGCTCCGCGGTGACCGTCGGTAGTGGTCTCCCCATGAATACTCTTTACCAGGCGGCAAAAGCTCAAGACAAGTTCCTCGTCAGCGGCGTGGCTGCAACAGTCGTTGCTGCGGCCGGTTACATCCAAGGTGGTGGACATTCGGCACTCTCACCGCTGCTGGGACTCGCTTCAGATAATGTTCTCCGTGCGTACCGACACGGTGATTGGATGAATGTGTGCTTGGGCTAATTCACGAATAGAGTTTACTATCGTCACTGCTGAGGGGACATTGATCACGGCGGATGAAAATCAACACAGCGATTGTAAGTGTCGTGAGGCCCTGACGATCTTGTTCCAGCTCTGAGACTGATGAAACTCTCTCAATAGTATTTTGGGCACTCCGCGGCGGCGGCGCGGGATCATGGGGTGTGATCATCTCAGCCACCTACAAAACCTTCCCCACCTTCAACGTAACTGAATCTTTCATCGCAATCAGCGTCGCCGGTACGAACTCTACTTTCGGAACCATCGCCGCCCTTCACGCACAACATATCTTTGACTGGGACGAATTCCACGCCGGGCAGTACTTCTTCGCCTACAAGAACACCTCAACGGAAATGGTTTTGGTCCTGGACACTTACTTCCCTAGGACTAGTGCGGACGACGCTCGAGCTGCTATGCAGCCTCTTTTGGGACATTTCGAAGCTAATGGAGCTCTGGTGGTGCGGGAAACGTATACTGAGATGAATGTCAACGATGCTGTGACAGCTGCTGACGATAGCGTCGGGGTCAATCTTTTCATGGGGTCTAGGCTTATTCCTGAGTCAGTGTACAGAGAGTCGCCGGGTGGTATTGGTACTATGTACGAGAAACTATTTGCGGCGGGGTCATACGAGTACGCGATCGTTCTTGTCTTTCTTGCATATACTAACGATGTTCTTCTTAGCGTACTTGGACATCTCGTCGCTGGAGGTAGGTAATCTGAGAACGGCCTGGACGCTCATTGAGGCACTACGGCAGGAAAGGTATCAGAAAACGCCTATATCGATTCGGCGGTTAATCCCAAATGGCGGTCTGCTAAGACTCACGTAAGTACGTTGAATATTAGCACTCAATTCGCATTTGAGACTGATCGTAGCTCGTCGTTGTCAACCCATGGTTGGACACCCTTTCACCATCAAACGTCCGCTTCGTGAAAGAAGCTTTCCAGACCCTCCAGCTACCCATCATCGAAGAACTCGTTGGACCAGACGCCGGTTCGTACTCGAATGAAGCCGACTCCATCGAGCCAAACTTCCAGACCACCTTCTATGGACCAAACTACAACAGGCTTCTTAGCATCAAGCGCAAATACGATCCCCATGGCTTGTTCATTGTCACTGGTGGTGTCGGGAGCGAGGAATGGGACGCGGAGGGATTTTGTCAAGTGTGAGATTGAGAGAACTCCGGGATCTGTTATTTAAGAGAATGTAATATGCTGTATATCTGCGTCAAACCTCGTCAGCATTTGTGTGTCGAGTCAATGTCATTCAGGCGACATTTTATCTTCAGTCGCGAGAGGCCATACCCATTTTGAGACATGGTCCGTGCGCTGCCTCCCTTCCCTATAAAAGCATCTTCCCATCAATTTTGATCCCCATCTCTTGTGCACGGGTTAGTACTATCGCCAGTGAAGTCACGACTGAGGCATAGTCTTTTGCTGATTGCAAATTATACATCCGAACTCGTCTATTAGCTTCGGCTTCTAGCAATTTTTGGAATCCCCTTCCTCCTCGTGGAGCCAGTGAAGATGCGAACGCGCGTCCGAGGTTCTTTGAGGACTAGTGTAGTGTAGTGTACCTGGTGCATAATATCAATTGCTTTCTACCATCTTTGAACGTTTGAACTCCTGTGCCTAATCCCATTCTTGTGTTTGCCCAGTTCCTCCCTTGCTGACTCGCTGCTAACGAGGAAATGGACAACGACGTTTTTGCGACGTATGCCCGCAGGGGGGTGTCGGGGGCTGTCTCAAATTCGACGCCACGTCTAGATGTCGCTCAATCGGTCCGAGCCTCCGAGCACTCAAGCTCACACTGGCAGGATTCACAAGGACTTGGACGGGTCGAAATCTTTTCTCGGTATCTGTGGTTGAGTGCTTTCATCCTCAATTTTTTTCTAGTGATCCTCGTTGCCATCGCGGAACGCAGAACTCCAACGCTTTCTTCCTTTTTGAACCTTCCGCCTCAGGTGGTTATCGCAATCAATCATCTCAGTATGTACTTTCAAGAGATACATCTCATACGTCAGTGACACTACATCGTCTGCCTCGCTCTAGAAGACTAGTTTTCGACTCACAACGGGCTTTTTTCATTCAGAGAATCTCTTCGCCCACAACAGGCCAAAACCCTTCCTCTAATTCCACAGTGCGGCGAAACACATCCTCAGCCCTCCTCCACGCCGCAGATCCTGGCTCAATACCCAGATCATCGAGGATTTTGGCTAGTCTGTCAACAAACTCGACGAATTCAGGGCAGCTCCAGTTGTCCGAGAGCACGAGCAACGCTTGATGCGTCGGGCTCGAATCATCGCTGGACGTGGGCGACTTGGCGATGCGCTGGCAGACGCCTGACCATGCGTCGAGGTAGATCTTTTGAAGTCTGAGAACGCGATGACACGCTAGCTAATACCAAGTAAACACGCACCTTCTCCATAGCCCAAAGGAAGACGAGGCCGTCCTCAATGCTGTTTCCATGGGCAATACGCGCCATTTCTGCGGTGTAGTCTCGCGTCCCTTTGCGCTCCGGCCACCCTTCGATCTTCAAATCCCATCGCGCCGCGGTGTCTTTGAAGAAGTTGACTTCTCTGGTGCTATTGGTCAAAGAGTACACGAGCACGTCTAGGATTTTCTGGTTTCGTCGTTCCTCCGGCGAATCGATGGGATGATAGGCATCGAATGGGATCAGGGAGATGAGGGAGCCAATGAAGCGGGGATAGGCGTGCGCGGCGTAAGTTCTATCCTGCGACAGCCAGAGTCCTAGGGAGGCATGGCACAGTGTACCTTGTCCTGCTGCTTGAAGAAATGGATGTTCCGTAGCTTCGCGGTACGACACTGAGCCTTTTGAGGATAACAGGTGTTCAGTCAGTGAGGTCATGGTGGTCGCTGATTGAGATTGAGATTGCGATCGCGGTTTGAGCCTTCTTTTGTACTTGTTACAAATTACAGCCCGAATTTCATCACACTTCAGGCGAAAGAGACTGCGACAGGTCCTACCCATAAAAATATCTAAAGCGGCGCACCGAGTGTCTCATTTTCTAACTTCATATAGGATGGAAGATATCGACGCCCATGATGAATTACTACTCACCTCGAGCCACCTACTAGATTTCCTCTACATAACAAGTGATGACGATACATATCGACTGGCTATCACTTTTCCGATTCGTTTCATCGTACGACTCGCTTCAGTTTTTTGAGCGCCCATTACCCTACTGGTACCTATCATAAAATGACCCAGCTTTTCGGGGGGTAGGTTGGTTCGGAAATATCATTATTTGCTGCCTAGATACATTCCATGCCCTTCAGAGAAACAGAGACTATGTTCGACACGACGCACAAGCCATTGTGGCGGAATCGCGGACCGGTAATGCCGCGGACCCGAGTACGCCAGTTGGCGAGAGCAGACGTTCCTGAATCCACACCTCCGACACCGACAAAAGTTGCTCAAGGTGAGCCCGTTTCTCGCTCTGCTGCATGCTGCGCCGCCCCCGTCGATTCAATGCCATCGGGGCTTTCCAACGACACCGGTTTCGCTGCGCGGGGAGGGAATCCAGGCTGGATGGCGCGGCCGCATTTGGATGAGGCCAATCGAGATCAGGCGGATGCTGACTTTTTTCCTTCCTGCTTGCTTTTCTATCGCAGATGGTGCGTCCCCTTGCTCTCCAGTGAATTCAGCGCGCTGACAGGAGTTATTTGCGAGCGCAGAAGGTCGAGATTGACTCCTTCTCCGGCTACCGTATCTACCCCTCCAAGGGCAAGCTTTTCGTCCGTGGCGACAGCAAAGTGCGTTTCCCAATCCCCCCATACTCCCCCCAAATTCATCCGTATCATCCGCAGGTCTTCCGCTTCGCCTCGTCAAAAAATGCATCGCTCTTCCTGCAGCGCAAAAACCCCCGCAAGATCGCCTGGACACAGGTGTACCGCCGCATGCACAAGAAGGGTATCACGGAGGAGGTCGCTAAGAAGCGCTCGCGCCGAACAGTGAAGCACCAGCGTGGCATCGTCGGTGCTGATCTCGCCGCCATTGCCGCCAAGCGCAACCAGACCGCTGCTGTCCGCGCGCAGGCACGGACTGCCGCCATCTCAAAGGCAAAGGCCGAGAGGAAGGAGAAGGAGGCCAAGAAGCCCAAGGTACGCATACCTGTCAGCTCTTGTGGCGCACTAATAACATCCGATAGGCTGCACGGACTAACGTTGCGTCTGGACCCAAGGTTTCCAAGCAGCAGATGAAGGGTGGAAAGGCGGGACGGTAAATCGTTGATTGACTGCATAGTTCATCACCATGTCGTTGTATGGTCCTTTCTATCTATCACTTTCCCTTCACACATGCAATGTATGCTATCATGTCATGAACGCGATGCGGTCCAACATCAAACTCTAAGGATGGCCATCAAGCACCATGGCGAGACGGGGTCTCTCTAGACGCCAGTAAGATTGGTATGACTCACGCTCAGCTTTTCTCTTTGCCGGCGGGACTAACACCGCTTGTGTAGGCATATGGGCTCGCGGGCTTTCAGAATGAGGTCAAAATCAATCAACTGTGCCCTACCCTGCGTATGCTCCTGGGCGCCAGCGCTATATGAGCAAGACAGCATTGATGACAGATTCTGGATGGGCGCTCACGGCAACCCCATTCGATGTCCTTCGCATCACCGAATCTATCGGTATATGTCTCTCCGGCTCTCTTCTTGTGCAGCTACACGCGTACACAGACAGAGCGCCCTTCGTGCTTAAATATCCGCAAGGTGTCACGCCAATCATGACCTTCTAACGCGCCGTACTATTGCCCTCCGAGTCCTTCCGTCATCCATCTCTATAGCTCTTCCCACCAATGCAGTCGTTCGTAACGCGCCAAGGACTAGACCACCCCACATTCTCGCCACCGCCTGTCGATGGCTCCTTGTCCATTCCTGATCTGTACGAGTACAATGGCCTTCACAGTCCTAACCACCCAGCATTCGTCTACTTCGAAAAGCCCGATATTCGGACGATAACTTGGTCGCAGCTCTCGACTGCTGTCAACAGAGCCGCATCTGCCATCCGCCATCACGTCGAGAAAAGCGGTCCCCACGACGAACGAGCCACTGTAGTGGCCGTTTTAGCTGATCAAGGTGCGTACCATGCTCACCCATCCTTCGGCTCAACGGACTTGCGACTTTCAGATGTCTTCACATATTCCACAACCATCATGGGGATCATGCGCGCGGGCTATCAAGCATTTCCTCTGTCACCAAGACAATGCGCGGCGAACCTGGCCCGCTTGCTCCTCCAAACGCGTACGAAGTACATGCTTGTCGGGGCCGAATCAGCAACCAGGGACTTGGCTGCATCCGCATGCTCGTCACCCTCGCTCGGCAGAATGGTAGGGGACTACGTGAAGTGCATACCGTCATTAACATTCCATGATCTTTTCGGCGCTGTCGCCGCGCCCGCCCTCTCCTGTTCCCCGGCAAGCCCGCGGCAAAATGACATCGCGCTGATCTTACACTCTTCAGGTGTGCTTCGAACCAATCCCAATTTGCACAGGCTGACGGCTGCAGTCACCCCTTCAAAAATAACCAGGATATCGCATGCGGTGTTATTGCAATGGGGATTGCACCCATGTACGTTTGGTTCTTCTTTCTTGCTCGGTTTCCGGGGCGCTGATGGATGTATCATGGCAGATTATGGGGAAACGGACTTGAGCCGGCATACGATGTCGATTCATTCCCTCTCGTCGACAACTTGTCAGTTTTTTCTTCTGTTCTTCCAGAATTTGTGTGCTTGCTCATCTGGTTCCAGACGGCTTGGGTATGACTCCAATAGCGTGGATGGTAATGATCCCCGTTCATCTCTAATACAAACGCGAACTGATCATGTTGTTCCATTGTTAGGTATGTACGGGTTTGACGCTGGGCGCGTTCGCACCGAATACAGTGACGCCCACCCCGGATCCACGCGATATATTGTGCGATTCTGTGAAGACGGGGTGTTCGGTCATGTTCTGCATTCCATCCTTTCTTGAGGTGAGCAATTATGGGATGGTATCATTACTTGACCTGCATCTTGACTGTTGATGCAGGGATGGGCGAGACGTCCGATGTCTGTACAAGCGCTGAAGGGTTTTGACGCCGTGGTGGGTGTGGCCTAATATGATGATTCATCGAGCTTGCTTGACAGACAGGTTTGCAGGTTTACACAGGCTCGACTTTACGAAGAGAGTCTGCCGAGAAGCTCTGGAACCACGGTATTCGATTGGTCTCGTGCTATGGAGCGTGAGTCGGGTGCAAAGCGTGTATCATTATTGACTTTCTGACTGACAGCCCCCAGTGTAGCGATCGGCTGTGCCACCTCTTTCTTACCTGGTGAACGCCCAGACATTGTTCCTGCTATCACAATCGATACTTACCAATGAATTACAGCCACTAATGATCACGGACAAGATCTATGGATTTATTTCAGAGTGAGCTGTCAATCCGATCTTTCGTGATGAGAGCTCACACCAAGTGATGTAGTTCTCCCCAAATTGTATGCCGAAGATGATACCCCGGGACGGAAATGTATACCATCTATTATTTACAGTGAGGACCGCTGTCATTCCTTGAGCCAAGCTCATACTTTCTTTATAGGACTGCTCGACTCATACTCTCAATGTAATCAACGTAGAGTCAAACGAGACACGTTATTTTGACACGCACGACCTTGTGGTGCAGCATCCAACCAATCCGGAATTGTGGAGACTATACGGACGGACGGATGACTTGATCATGCAATCCAATTCTCATAAGGTATTCTTCGCCGTCGTATTCCTTTTCGCTTCCGTGGACTCATGTGATTGAGCAGACGAATCCCCTTCCCATAGGTTAGTTTCAACGGAATCTGTTGGACATCCAGCTTACTTTTATGTGAAGAGGATATCATATCACGCCACTACATGATCAAGTCTTGCCTTCTGTTTGGACACGGGAGGCGGTTCTTGGGTCTGCTCGTGGAGCCCTCTCGGCAAGACACTGTCGACGTACATAATTCACAGTACCTCTTCGCCTTCGTGGATAACATATGGTTCGTTCAATCTCATCCTTCAATCAAACCTCTTCATTCTAATTCACTATACAGGCCAATCGTCGAAGAGGCAAACCGCCCCTCCCACGACTTGTCCAGGATCACAAAAGACATGATCATGGTCACCCGTCCATCGAAGCCTTTCCGACTCACGTCGAAAATGACTCTGGATCGCATAAACATCTTGAAAGATTATGAACAGGAAATCGACGACCTATATCGCTCTGTTGATCCTTTGAGCCCGGTTGAGTCACCGTCAAATGCGTTGTGCAAGGTAGATATGACCATCTGCGTAGGACTGGCGCGGATGGGCGTGGAGAAGTACTTGCAGCGGCAGCTAGAGGATGACGATGACCTCTTCCAGGCGGGATGCGATAGGTTGGTCATTCCTCTCACAGCACACTGAATACGTTGATTCACATGCACAATACTCTAGTCTCCAGGCCACGTCCATCCGAAATGCGATCTGCAGCGTTCTGCATCATAGCTTCAAGCTGCCGACGCGGAACATCCCATACAACGTCGTCTACACAAACCCCACCATCCGCAAGCTGGGGCAGTACATTGCGCATATAGTGTGCTATGGGCAGGCAGCGGTCGCGTTGTGCACGACCTCAAGCCGCATAGGCGAGATGGAGGCGATGGTCAGGAAGTACAGCTCCGAGTCTGCGTTCCCCATTCGTACGCCATCGCCAGCACGTACACCCGCGAGACATGGCGGGGAAGTCGTGCTCTTGACAGGTACCACTGGCGCTCTGGGTTCGCATCTCCTGCACCTGTTGGTAAAAGACCCCACTGTGGATTATGTCTACGCTCTAAATCGCCCAGATTCGAAAGGCTATCGCTCGGTGTATATCAGACAGGCGACCGGGTTCAAGGATCGAAATTTAGATTACTCCATACTCAATTCGGAGAAGCTGCAGTTGTTGGAGGGGAGTCTGCATCAGGAGCACTTGGGGCTGGGGGAGGAGGTTTACGAAGAGTTGAGGCGAGAGGTGACTTGTGTGATTCACAACAGTAAGTCGGAGTCGCTCACAGTCATTCGTCCGTTTGTCCTTGATCTCACATATGTGATCAGGCTGGACGAAGAACTGGGGAACAACCCTACCCTCTCTAGAGCCTCTGGTTGCGGGGACGCGTCGTCTGATTGATTTCGCGCTTTCGTCAAGCCAACCAACACCGCCGCGATTCGTGTTCGTGAGCACGTTGACGTACATGAGTGCGTACAGCCGAGCATTATCCAGCATCTTTGACCAACTTTCATTCCAGATTGGCACTCGGGACGTGTGATACCAGAAGGGCCTAACCCGCGCCCTGCCACAGCTTTGGGTACCGGTTACACGGAGAGCAAATGGATAGCTGAGAACCTCCTCGTCAAGGCTGCGGAGGAGACGAGCCTGTCAGTGTCCATCATTCGCGTAGGGCAACTGTCCGGCGGGCCCAACGGATCGTGGAATCCCAAGGAGTGGTTACCGTCGCTGATCAGGTCTGCGCAAGTGGTACAGTGTCTGCCTAATCCGCATGGTGTACGTCCACATTCGTCCAGGCGCGTTCTGTCCTAACCCTCCTTCGCCTTTCAGGTATTATCATGGATGCCGGTGCATTTGGCAGCTGCAGCCATATTGGAAATGCGCCACAACAACACCTTGTTCATGAACCTCGCTCATCCGAATCCAGTCCCTGCGACGGTCATTTTCAAGGCGTTCTCGGAGGCGTTGCAGGTGCCGTTGGTTGACTATACGGAGTGGTTGGTCGCGCTGGAGGCTTCCATACGGGCTGGCACGTCACTGACTTTGCTGTCGCTGCTGGACTTTTACCGGGGTGCATATCGACCACTTGGGTGCGTTGAGACAGAGGCTTTTGGGATGGCGTTGGCGGAGACTGGTCGGGCAATGGAGGCCTCGCCATCGTTGAAGCATTGCACAAAACAACTTGGGTCTGGAGATGTGGATACTTGGGTACGATATTGGCGAAGGATAGGACTGTTAGCACAGCGTTGATATATAAAACTTTGCAACGAGCTATTGATAGTGGTCCTGACCGATTCGCACAAGGGCGACTTCATCATCATGCCCTGGCAGGAGGCGTCACAAACTGATTCAGCTGACCGGAAGGTTGGAGCATCCCAAGTCCTGAGACTGGGATAGACTTAACATAGGACTCGGCAAGATAATAAGAAGGAGTTGGTATCCGGGGCCAGAATGAGATACATAGCAGGTAAAGTAAAAGAGAAGTAGGGAAAGTCCGAAGTACCACCCGCCTTTACATGTATTAAATCCTCAGATCATTTGCTCCATCGACGACATAGCGACATGAGGAAGAAAATAAGAGTATGAGCATAGATACATCCACGACGGAGAGAGAAAAAGAAAATGAGCCGCTCATTTCTGTGTCGCCTTTACAATAGAAACGACGATGATGACAATGATTACTGCGATTGCGACGCCGATAATGATTCGCATCTGCAGAAGTCGGGATGATGAGTGTGTGGAAATTAGACGTCGGGATGGAGACACACCTTCATGTCTTTCCACCTAGACGACGGGTATGACGTTAATATGCTAGAGTGATGCAGAAAGAGACTGTTGGACATACCACATATTCTGAGGGAATGTTAGAACGGCTTTGGCACAGCAAATTACTGGTAAAACGCACCTTTCGGACTCGGTTAGCGCCCCGTCGGAATCCCTGGGCAGACACAGCCAAGTTGTCTATCCGTGCGCAGGTTCGTCAGCACTCATTGCTGGCCGGCAGAGGCAGTCGGGGCGACGCACCAGTCTTGTCCTGCAGCGAATCCAGCCGCTCTCCTCGCTCCGCCACTTTGGTGATGTTCTCCCTCATAATGCCAACAGTGTCGTCAATTTGTGCCTGTATAGCAGCAGTCTTCGGGTTGGCGCCGCCCTGACTGGTGCCCGTCGGGTTCGAGGACGAGCCATTGCGGGGCAAATAAGGGTCGTAAGGTTCAGACCTGCGAGGCGGGCGTCAATGGGGCGGAACATAGCCTTGCTGGAACGGTGACGACGAACATTATTCAAGTGGGTGTCTAGGCAAATTTGTGGTCAGCACGTCGGTCGGGACAGCGCCCAGATGTGGGTGCACGGCGGCAGAGGCTCGCTCACCGTTTCAAACGATTTTGAGCAAGACGTGGTTGGGCGTTAGTGTACAAGGCGAAGGCGCTGTCGTTGTTCTCACGTGGGACCGGGCATACAGCGTGACCCAATTCAGTCAGTGACTCTGTGACCATACGCGGTGCAGCGGGCTTCGACAAGGCCGCCGCAGTTATCATCTTGTCATTGTATATTACGCCACAAAGCTATACATATCATATCCTACCACGCTCCAAGAACTTCTTTGGTAGGTCAACATGGCGCGCGCGTATGAACTCTGCCAGGCTCTTTGCCAGAGCGTCCATCCTGCTTGTCGACGACACTCCATTCCCGAGGTAGCCGTGAACGACCTGGATGTATGTTTAGATTTCCGCAGGCAGCAACATGTAATGTCTCACAAAATGCACGGCCCAAATGCCCGGAAACTCGACACGCTCAATTTTGTTTCCGACATACTCCTTGGACAGTAGATCCACCAACTTCTGATGGCTAAGGAGAGACCGGAGCCATGGGTACTCGTCTTCGTGGCGAACGTAGAAGCCGACGTTTGCGTCTGAAGGCGATCAACTTCGAAGTAAGGCACCGAGTGCGAGACGACATACTGCCACCTTTGTCCTGTAGCTTGGGTTAGCGAAAAACAGCTTGAGGAAATGAACTTGACTGACACCAGAGCGCGCATGGACAATCCATCCCAACGGACCTCGAACTGTTTCGCCTACATCCAGCGCACTGGTACAATCATAGTTGGATTGTTGTATTGCTTTCACGGTCTCGAGCTCGCTCGGGCCCATTATATCAGTCGAGGTGTCTGTACCAACGACTTGATACTGATTCTTCAAATGCTTCGCACTCATCAATGCTGGCCAGCTGCCAGCCGAAATCATCAGCTTGACGTAGGGAACGGACATTCGACTCACTATTCGATGAAAGGTTTCGGGACAGTTATACGATGATCAAGCTGCCAGTGCATGAACTTCAAGCTAAGTAGTTGAGGGCAAACTGACATACGTTGAAGTGCATCCCGGGAAAGTGTCCCAGCCCTTCGATGAACGCCAGGTGGATCAAGTTCAGGAAGGAGGAGAAAGCCTTCAATTTGGGCGCTTGGACGAAGATGCGAAGCATGGCGGTCCCGAGAGCTTGCGAAGAGGGGTCTTCCTCCGGACTGTTGAGAGTATGAGGTTGGCGAGCTGTGCGCGAGCACTAGTGCCACATACACGCCATATTGGGTACAATCAAAGACGCTGAAGTCCTTGATTCTCTCGCCCAGGAAGGTCTTCATGTGTAGCTCGACATTTGCAAACTTCTCTGTTTCGAGTCAATGCTATTCATGTCACTCAGCCGTATGATGTGAGTCTGGCACTCGCCCTTGATATCCAGCCCCGTGGCGCACACCCAATGTTCAGCCTGATACCCACCAACAGCGCAAATCGCTACCTTGGCGGTGTTTGGTGGAGGAGCTCCCTTGACACCGAAAACCTGGACACGATCTTGGCCCACTTCTTTGACTTGGACATCGTCCAGGATACCTTGGACGTCGGGGTTCAGGTAAATCTACAAACAAAGACCACATCAGCCATTGGTTTCTTCTTAACCAGCGCCATGGTTCCAGGGAGGTACGCACATTACCCTGAAGCTCATAAAGCATCTGCGAACGCACAGTATCAATCGTTACCATCCCATTGACTCCACCCTCCTCTGAATCTGGTCGTGTGACAACGAAGGTCCCGTCATCAGACACTTCGGCTATGGGAAACGCCAGGTCAATAGCGCGGTCCCCGAGGGTCTTGAAGCCGCTGAAGTTACCTCCTGTGGCGTAGGGGCCGCATTCCTAGAAGAATTCAAGAAACATCATCAAGTCTTTTGATGGAATGAGTTATCCGGGCTTACAATACAATGCCCCGCGATGAGCGCACCTGCGAGACGGTCGTACTCCGTCCACGCCCAGCCGTGCCACCATTTGCTGGCGGCAATTACGGGAGACGCGTCTGTCACGCGTCCAGTCTATATGAGTAACCTCAATTAGAATTGCCGTAGGGATGGGACTAAGACGAACGATGATAACATCCGCTCCGGCCTCTAGCGCTGCTACAATACCACGGGCGCCACAATACGCATTGGCGCTTATAGGTGTGAGATTCCAGGAGGATAGTGGGCGTTGGTCTTCTAGGTGCGGGAATGTTTCATCCAACGAAGATAGGGAGGGCAGGAGGTCGTCTCCAAAGACGGCTGCGACCTATGCGGGAAGGGTTGAGGATGAGGATGAGGGCAAGTGTGAGATGATACCTTAACATCCCGATGCCCCCGGGCCTTCAAAACCTCATGACAAGCTCTCGCAAGACCTTGTGGGTTCAGCGCTCCTGCATTGGTAATAACCTGTGCTCCGCTTCAATCATACTTCGCAGCCCAAAGTCAATTTTTGTTCCACCTTCAACCCCCTCTGAACGATGAAATCCACAGCATCAGTGAACTGATTCAAGAACTGTTTCTCGTATCCCGGGTTAGGGTCCAGTGCCAGCCGTGCGAGGTTGATCTCAGCAAGGTAGTCCCCGAAGAGAATGTGCACGTTCCCGTGCAGGGCTTGGCGCGTGAGGGCGTCGCTGCCAGAAGTTCAGTGTTGTTGTATGCGAAGTAGATGGGTAGAGTACTATCGATCTCCGGCATATCCGCTAAATGCGCCAACCTAGATGAGCAGATGAATTAAAAAGTGTGGGGTGCCAGTGCTGAAGGTCATGGCGAAACTTACACGGACGGGGGGACGAGGCTGCGTGGTCATGGATTGTCACTGAGTGCGTGGATGAGAGAGTATAGCCGCACTGGTAGCATCTGCGTGGGACAGGAGGGTGATCACCGGGACGAGGTTCTTTGGGGCATTGACATGTTGAGGTAATAATGCGCTTTGATTCGACGCGATTGAGAGCCAGAACCTGTTCATGCTACCACACAGAGAAGGATCTTCAAGCATCGCCGCAATTCTCGAACCAGAGACAGGTGTTATACGCTTTATGGGCAAGGGGCACTGACTTGAGAGGAAATGATCAGATAATGGTAAGTTAACAGGACCAGAACAATATCACCTGGCAGCTATGACTTATAAAAGACAAGAAAAGCTTCACAGACGAAGATGAGGGTAGGAAGTAAACTTGTCATGTGGTCGCGTGTCACTCATCGCGAAGTGTCTGATGAAAGTCCAAAACCTATGAGGCAGGATATCATCTGGCTAAAGCTTTCCGTCCATACGATTGACCGTACGAAGACCTTCATACATAGAATGGTATCCTCGGCGCTTACAACCACCCTCTAGCATCTAGCCCTGTGGCGGGACGGAGCAGACTCCACGTGTGAGCGCGCTTATATGGGTACGGACAGATAGTTAGCGCGCGACCCAACGGAGGCGTAAAATATGATAGTGTGAATAACGTAAAGTGTACATTCGAGTCCGTGTAGTGAAACATGTAGAGGGAAAGACTGAGCGCCCGTGGATGGTTGTTGTCTAATGTGATAATACAGATGGAGATTAGAGACGTGGTGTCGAAGGCTGGGGTTCCGGAGCGTATTTCGCCTGTGATTGAAGAAGAAAAACATCAGAATTGAACAGCGCACACGGCGATGTCACGCACCATCTCATTCTCCTTCTTCGCATAACCGCACTTTTCGTAGAACGCTGAGAGTTAGTTAGCAAAAGGCGCCCGCATCCGCATTATGGTCGAGATAGACTGACGTATGTTGGAATCACTACAGTTCAAGATGGTCTTGTAGCATCCACTGGCTTCGCTTATGCCAGTCAGCGCTTGGATGATTCTCAGCCCCAGCTTCTTTCCCTGTTGGGACTTGTCCACCGCGATATCCTCGATATGGCCGACGCTTCCGAGCCCGCGCACAAATTTACGCTCGATGAAGACACAGCCGACCGCGACGATGCGGTCACTCGCCTTGTCGACGATGACGATGGGGTAATACGTCCGTGGTGCGTCGCGCATGGCGCGGAACTGGTCTACCCACGCAGCCTCGCCGGGATCTGTCACGACGGTCAGGACAGAGAGGACGGCGAGATGGCCGCGGTGGTAATCCGAGGAAGCGAGAGGGCGAATCTACGCGAGCCTCGCGGTCAGCAACGGAACAAAAGCTCGGAATGAAGCCGCGCACATGCAAATCCTGGTGCAACTCTCTCCTGACCTCGTGAGTGATGAGGTCCGGGCTGAAGAGAAGCTCAAGGTCACTGTCTTGTGTGAATTTGGACATTTCAAGTGAAATGGGCTTGAAGGAAAGTGTATAAAAGGTGAACGAGTTGAAGATAAAGATGAAAGTGGTCGTCAAGAGGCAAGTTAAGGCGAGCAACGTTCGTACGTCACTTTGCTCCCGCCCGCACAGCCACCCAGTCACCGTTTCACAGGGCGCTGCAAGGGCGCTGCGGGGCGCCCATCAGGCGCCCATGTATAGTAAATCTATAGCATCCAGGGATAAACTGTCTCTGAATCTTCTCGTGCTGAAATTTGGCTGAAAGTGCGGTGCAAGATGAAACCGATAAGCTAATAATGGAGCTTTGTGAAGCGAGGAACGGCTTGAGATGCTTGCGTGATGGAAACAAGGATAATTGGGAGATAAGGGTGGAAATGATGACAGAAAACCGAAGGATGAAAGCACCCTACCAACTTGAACTTGCCAGCAAGTAGGTGGCCGGAGACTCGGACCGTTGTCTTCGATCATGATCGAACATCTTGAGTTGAACTCGTGGCGTCGAATTCAGGACGAATTCAAGTAGACCTGGCCCAGAGTTCGCCTGGCGAGCAAATGTAAGAACCTGGTGGCCACCGTCAGACTGTACTCATTGACAATTGCTTGTAGAGCGCTCAGCTCCGTGTGGAGAGGGACAGAAAGGGAAACACGGAACAGGCTGCTTTGAAGACGTTCACATCAGAAGATGTTAGAGAAATCATTTATATTATCCAGCAAGTGAACTAAGATCCTCGGAGAGCCTCGGACGCGCGTCGCATCTTCACTGGGTCAACGAGGAAAAGGGGATTCCAAAAATTGCTAGAAGCCGAAGCTAATAGACGAGTTCGGATGTATAATTTGCAATCAGCAAAAGACTATGCCTCAGTCGTGACTTCACTGGCGATAGTGCTAACCCGTGCACAAGAGATGGGGATCGAAATTGATGGGAAGATGCTTTTATAGGAGGGGAGGCAGCGCACGGACCATGCCCGAATATATGGGTATGACCACTCGCGACTGAAGCCTCGTTTGAATGACATTGACTCGATACAAAAAAATCCAAGTTGACAGAAGTTGAGGCGGATATACAGCATGTCATAATTTCATAAGATATGACCAAGGAATACATAAACATCAGATGCTCGTTCTCTCGATCTCACACTTGACAAAATCCATCCGCGTCCCAATCCTCGCTCCCGACACCACCAGCGACAATGAACAAGCCATGGGGATCATACTTGCGCTTGATACTAAGAAGCCTGTCGTAGTTCGATCCATAGAAGGTGGTCTGGAAGTTTGGCTCGATGGAGTCCGCTTCATTCGAATACGAACCGGCATCTGGTCCAACGAGCTCCTCGATGATGGGCAGCTGGAGCGTCTGGAAAGCTTCTTTCACGAAGGGAACGTCCGATGGAGGGAGGGTGTCCGGCCATAGATTAATAACAATCAGCTATGAATCATTTGAGAAGCGTTCTTGTGTTTTGAGTGTGAAGAGATGTGGATCATACATGGACTTTAGCAGAGCGCCATTTGGGATTGATCGCTGAATCAATATGGGCATTCTCTGATACTTTTCCTGTCGTAGTGTGTCAGTGCACGTCCAGGCCTTTCTCAGATTACATACCTCCAGCGACGAGATGTCCAAGTACACTAAAAATCTCGTTAGTATTATTTGCAAGAAAGACCAGAACGAGCGATCTCGTACGCGATGGAGCCCGCTGCAAAGAGTTTCTCGTACATAGTCCCGACATCACCTGGCGAGTCTCTATAGACCGACTCAGGAATAAGCCGAGAGCCCATGAAGAGATTAACCCCGACGCTATCGTCAGCAGCCGTCACAGCATCGTTGACGTTCATCTCAGTATACGTTTCCTGCAACACCACCGCGCCAATGGCCTCGAAATCGCTCAAAAGAGGCTGCATGGCAGCGCGAGTGTCGTTCGCAGTAGTCCTGGGGAAGTAGCTGTCCAATGCCAACAACATTTCCGTCGAGGTGTTCCTGAATGCGTAGAAGTACTGTCCAGCGCGGATTTCGTCCCAGTCGAAGATATGTTGTGCGTGGATGGCGGCGATGGTTCCGAAGGTCTCGTTCGTTCCGGTGACGCTGATTGTGATCAAAGATTGAGTCGCGTTGAAGGTGGGGAATGTTTTGAATGTTGCTGAGATGATGACGCCCCATGAGCCCGCACCCCCTCCGCGGAGCGCCCAGAATACTGTTGATGAAGATGTCACTATGATTAAGAAAGGAATGCCACTGTCTGAACTTACGATCGCTATGCTGACTGTCATCAGCAGTTATGAATTTGCCGTCTGCTGTGACGATAGTGAATTCTGCCCAATCATAAGCCCAAACTCGATTCACACCGCTTCGGTACGCACGAAGAACATTGTCCGCAGCCAGCCCAAAAAGTGGCGAGAGCGCTGAATGTCCACCACCTTGGATATAACCACCCGCTGCGACAACAGTACCAGCAGAGGCGCCGACGAGAAACTTGTTTTGTGCCTTTGCTGCCTGATAGAGAGTATTGAGGGGCAGACCACTGCCGACGGTCACAGCGGAGCCCTTTCCGTGTTCGAAATCCTCGTGGAAGGTTATGTTTTTGAGGAGGTGAGTTGATATGAGGAGGGAGCTTCGCGCTGTGGAGCGACCAAGGAGGTCATGGCCAGATGCTTTGATGACCAGGCGGAGATTATAGGCTTTGGCAAAGGCGATTCCAGCCTGAAAGAATTGAACGAATTGAACATCAATACAGCGGCGTAGACGAAAGTGATGGTTTACCTGAACATCACCAGCGCTGATGGCCAACACAGCATACAACGGGACGTCTCCTTGCTCGCATATTCCAGTTGTATTTCGGATGCAAATCTGAGGCGGAGTAGAATTATAATTCTATAACGACTATCGTCAGAATTGGCACCAAGTTGAGGACAAAATATATACCTGCTCCCAATTCACCTATAGATGTTAGGCAAGTAAGAACTTTCATCAGCGAACTCAGGAACATACCTGGTCCATGGCGCCAGGTATACCGGCACGAAAGAGAGCACTTGTCCATTCATCATCGGTGCAACCTCCGCGGTTCTTGCAAAACTGACCCGAAGGAACAACAGCTGCGAGTCGACCTTCGATTGACGCGTTCAGAGCGTTCCAAGCCTGCACTGTCGGGAATTCAGGATCTCCAGGTAAATTGCGACAGCGTTGGCATTGGGCCAGAAGTGACGTGCACAGAAAAAGTAGGACTAGACGGTACAAGTAGGCAATGGGAGACATCCTGAGGTACAGTCGGACAGGTGAATATCCCGCGCGCCTTTATGACGACGCTGTGAATATCCTTACAGCATGGGAGATCTTGGTCAACTGCGTAGCGGTCATTGGGGACCAAAGAGGCGAGGGCGCAGCCACGCTGGACAGCTACCCGATTTTTGTCGTTCTCGTGTCCACCTTGAATGTAATACTATTACTGTAAGTAGTGTCGTTATGAGTGCCTGTGATAGCTGTCCTTCGAGATTCGATCGTCAAGTACCGGCGCAGTGAAGGAGTTGTATAAACCAAACCATTTCACGCATGACACATGCAGGCTTCCCATCGTGCCGTTGGACATGAGTCAAGGCGGGCTAGACATTGGTCAGTTTGTAATGCAGATATCAAGGATGGACGCTGCGGAAAATGCAGGCGTGGCACAGCGCAGTTACAATCGGGGCGACCAAGTTCCACCACTGAATTGTTACCCATCAACAGTCCCAAGAAGCATTGACCTGAAGTTGTTACCGCTGACACGAGCTTCAACTCTGCGTCGAGGCATTGCTTGGAACTATCCCGCGACGTAATATAGCTCCGAAGTATAGGAAACAACTGAGAACAACGACCAATAAGATATGCGGACGCGCACAATCGTCAGTACATGAGCTCTCGTCTCTGTAGCGAACTCCAACTTGGCCGCCATGTGGTCATGTCCGCGAGCAGTTGAAGATAATATGGCACCGCTACATGTTCATCTCGTGCTACAGCTTTTCCCGTTGCTCTGCGCTGTATGGATCCTATTTAAAAAAGTCGGGCGAAGAGCGATATGTGGAGAGAAAGAAGACTAACCCTAGAGTCCGCAATCCTTCGGTACGCTTGCGTCAAAGTTGCACGGGCAGAAAGTTGAACAGCAGGCGGAAAAAATGCATTCGTGAAGGCCGTCGAGCGTCTTGCGGTCATCTTGAATTTGGAAGGCTCGCCCGCACAACTACGTCAGAAACGGAAGGAATCGCCGGCGAAGACATTGACAGCAAAGAACGGTCTCTGGCGGTGGCGGTTTTAGAGGCAGGGCTGTATAGATTTGTACTGCGTATAGAGTAGGTAGCGATGATGTATACTGGAGGAAGGGTGAGAACAGCGCCAGGAACCGCAAAGAAGGACGTACTGGCGCATTGGGTAAATCTTGGTGTCTTTGGCGGCGTTGCAGTCAATGCGGCACAGGCTCGCCCGGGTGTTCTGAGGATCGATGTTCATCGGACAAGAGCCGCAGATGCCCTCGCGACAGGTCCGCCGAAAGATGAGCGTGGATCAATCTAATTTCAACGTCTTGATGAGCGCATCGAGTAGCATGGGCCTCGTTTGGTTGAGGTCAATGGTGTAGCAGCGTCGTCTTCTTGGCCGGCTCTTCGGGGAACTCCTTGTTCATGACCGGCTTGTCGAGCGGTGCGGCCTGGAAGGCGGCGAGAGTGGTGAGGAGGGGACACGCAGCGGCGGAAAGATGACGAGTAATGGACTGCATGGTGGACGTAGTACTAGTAGGAGGCAGCAGCCTGAAGTTTGAACACTGGCAGGAACTCCTGAGCTCCTATCACGTGCAACTTCGGGGAACTCCGATCATATCCCCTCTTAGTTTCGAATTACTCTCTCATTACTACCTCGGACGAAGCACAGGTTCTCATGCAATGCCAGGATTGCGTCAAAGCCCGTCACGGCGGTCCTGTGAACGTTCTACCACATGCATAGCGTCGAAAGCACTCAGGCTCTCAACCACCACGATGATCCGAGTCATGTCTACGCCCAAGAAGTTCTCGATGCCCGACCTGGAGAGGGCAGTCGCTATCGCTCCCCAAAACTCTTTCTACCCCAGGCTCGTACTGACTTCCGCGCCTGGATTGACCAGTACAACGCGATCGTCTATGTAACGAAGCTGAGGGCATTTATAAGCATGGACTACTGTAACATCGAGCTCCTGGACTCGGTCACCTACCCGTACGCCAACGGAGGGACCTTGTGCGGACATGGACCTGGTGATCTCGATGTTTCTGTGGCAACGTGGACTATACTATTTCTACTAGCAATGTTCCGGTCTCTCTCACAGTTTAACGTGCTGTAGGTCTACGACGAATTTACTGACAATGAGACGGGAGAGGGTGACAATCAGGCGGCCATCATCGTCTGGCAGGCTCTTCACGACACTTCCTTTGAAGGTGCGGAGAAGTTATAACATGATGAATTATGACACAGTAAGTCGCAATGCGACCTGTGTTCTGAGCCTCTTGCTTGCTAGCTTCAAGCGGGTTCATGTAATCCGCTTCGGCCCGGACGTTGCTCGTCGCTCTGTCGACCATTTCTGCGAGTACGTCAAGACCGAACATCCAGGACTATATTGACTTTCGTCGCGAGGCGAGCGGCATCCGCCCCTCCTTTGACTTATCGAAGTTCGTCCAAATCGAGCTGAAACTATCTGATGAAGTTTCTGAAGACCCAGCCTTCGTCAGTGGGTATAACGCCGTTACTATGGACCTCGTATTCTGAATGTACGTGAATAGTTCTGTGCTTGTTGTGATAAAGTGCTGAGCTCGAGAGCTGGATAGGACTTGTATTCCTATAATACAGTGGAACAGGCGAAGGGGCACGCGGCCGCCAACGTCGTCACTGTGATCATGGAGTCTACTAAGACACTTGTGATTCTGTCAGATGTCGACTTCGTGGGCGAATTCTCCGAGTGTCTCCTGCACCAATGGCAAGTCGCCAAAGAGTGCGCTGCTCAGTCTGGGCAGCATTGGCGCGACGCGGCCAGAAGTCTGGATGCCTACGGTGATTGGATTCGTGGCAACGCTGAGTGGGTAGGACATATCTTACAAGCTTGTATCTTGGGTTGATACTGAGAGTCAGACTACAGGTGGAGCTTGACGACCGAGAGGTACTTGGACGAAGACAACTCGAGGATCAGGATGATTCGTTGGCTGATAATGAGGATGCCCTTCACCCACATCTTGAGCTTGTCCGGGTAACGGGAGAAGATGAAGTAGTACAAGATGTCAGTGTGAGTTTCGTCATTCATCGGACCAAGAACACTTGCCTCGTCGTTGACTCTGTAGATATCATCTCGCTAGTTCCTATTGTGGTGGTCGGTAACATGCGACATCCGATTCGGGGGTCGCAAGAAAGACGGAGGTGGCCCTGGGTCGTACAACATCATGTTCATCACTTCCTGATGCCAGCTATTGATTCCCGGGCTGACGGTGCAGACAAAGGTGCGGTTGGCGCATGGTGTAGCAATGGACAATTGCGGAGACGCTGAGAATTATGGTCCATAGAAGATTGGTAAGCTGCCATGGGCGTCTAACAGCCTGAGTGGCCCCAAGCTTCTTAGACTTCGACCTCTACCAACACCACCATGGCGAACTTGAGAGTGATCGGAAACAGTCTTGTGAACCCGATCGGCTTCGGCGCGATGGGCATGAGCATGTCTTACGGCGCTGTTCCATCCGACGATGAGCGACAGAAGGCAAGTCTCAGTCACATTGAACAAGGGCCATGCTGAGAAACTCTCTCGGACTAGCTCCTGGATGCTGCTTATGAAGCAGGGAGCACTCATTGGGATACTTCAAACAGCTATGCGGATTCGGAGGAGGTGATAGGTCAATGGTAGGAAGCTATTCAACCAAGCCGTCGATGACACCATCACGATTTAATCAGGTTCAAGCGCACTGGCAAGCGCGACGAGATTTTCCTTGCCACCAAGTTTGGTGTTCACTACGACGAGGATGGCTTACGCACCCGCGGTGACCCAGAATATGTCAAGGAACAGTTTTACAAGTCTCTCGAGAGGTTAGGCGTTGACTATATTGATTTGTACTACTGCCACCGGTGAGTCACGATATCTATCTACAGTCTGGCTCAACTGACACTGGTTTGAAAGCATTGACCCTACCGTCCCTATCGAACAAACTGTCGGTGCAATGGCCCAGCTCGTGAAGTACGTGAATTTGCATATTGCCGGACTGTCTTTGTCCCTGACAAAGTTTTAGAGAGGGAAAGGTCAAATACCTCGGCTTATGCGAGTGCTCTGTCAATGACATTCGTCGCGCGCACGCCGTCCATCCCATTACTGCATATGAGATCGAGTACTCTCCGTTCGTGCTCGACATTGAGCACAATGGGATACTGGAGACCTGTCGGGAGCTTGGAATCACGACTGTAGCGTACTCGCCCTTGGCACGAGGTCTCGTGACTGGCAGGTTCAAGTCTCCCGACGACTTTGAGGTCAACGATTACCGAAAAATGATACCCAAGTACGCTCAGTGAAGTCATAGTCCTTAGGAAGCCCTGCTGACGATTGACCATAGGTACTCGAAGGAGAACTTCCCCAAGATCCTCGAGGTCGTCAAGAAGATCCAGGCCATTGGCGAGGCTCACAACGCCACGGCTGGCCAGGTTACGCTTGCATGGATTGTAGCGCAGGGCCCCGACTTCCTGGCCATTCCCGGAACCAAATCCGCCAAGTACGTCCAGGAAAATACCGCTTCGTCCAAGGTGCAGCTCTCCGAGGATGAAGTGGATGCTGTTCGCAAGATCGCAGAGGAGAGCGAGATTCCTGGTGATAGGTACGACCCCCTCGGCATGGCGTGGTCGGCGCTACAGAGCCCTTCTCTGAACTGAGAAAATCATGAATATGTACTGTCCCAGAATCGAGGATGTGTGAATGTACTCAGTTTGATCCCATACTCTGCTCATGTCTTCGCGTGTTTGTTCATGATAGAGGTCAGACTCATGACTGTCAGGTTAGTTTGCAAGCCATCAATATGTAGTTCTGGATGCCGGCCGAATTTGCGATTTTCCAAAAGTGTCTTTCTTTGACTTACATACATACCGACTCCCAGAGAAACGACCATGACCGAACAAAGGGTAAATTTGAAGAAGCGGAAGAAACCTTCCAGCGGATCAGTCCGGCGCGTAGTACAGCGCCGGTCGAATCACTCAGCCACACCAGTACGAGCCGCTCTGAATCGCTGTCTGCGACATTGGACATTGCTAAACTGCGAATAGGAGGACGTTGTTGGTGGTCTCACAGTGCATAGACTGCCTCAAAATTTAGCTCCAGTCTGGACTGACTGGTACCATGCTCCAGTATTCGAGGACACTGTCGTTATCCATGGCGGTACAATCCCTCGCCAGTCTGGCCGCGAGGATCGAGTTATCAGCTTAAATCAATTCTGTGTGTTCGACACCGGGAGTATGACTTGGAAGGTAGGTCAGGCCACTATAGGCTATAGCTCCGGGCTTGGGCACACACTGAGCAATTAGTACAGACGTTGAATATTCGCAAATCCAACCGAGACGGCAATGCCGCCAATCAGTTCCTTCAAGGGGAACCACTTCCAACCATTCGTCAGGATGCATCCGCGGCGTGGACGACACCGCAAGGAGAGCAATTCACTCTTATGTTCGGGGGCGTCAACACGGACGGCGATGTTTCAAACAGATTGATTGCCGTCGACGTGTCTGGCAAAACCTGGTTTTATGTGAATGTGCACGGAGGGGAGGTCAGGGCGAGGGAGTCGGCTTCCATGATCACGGTCAATAACTTTCTCTTCATATTTGGTGGTGTGGGTACTCTGTGCTTTAGCGTTGCAGAGTACAATGCACGCAACGGCTGGTCTTGGAAGGTCAAGGATAGGCCGTATCCGGACGACTTTTCGGCCAAATGCTGGATCCTATCACCCGCTTGCGCCCATCTATAAGGGAACGAAAATCTTGATAGGTCCCGGATCGCAGGTGGAACCGACCGACGACAACTGTGAGTAAATTCACATTGTCAATCGACCTTGTACGTGATTATATACGATCATATACTCATCTTCGTTTGATTCCAGCCTTCTCCTTCAGCAATGAACACTTCTGGATTTACAACATCCAGAACATGACGTTTTCCAAAATCCCGACGCTACTTGGTGAATTTCCCCCAGAAGAAGTAGATTACTACAATTTGGAAACTGTCGAGTTTGAGGAGACAGACGATCAGGCTTCTAAGGATGTTCTGATCATCACTTGGCCTTATAGTGACCAGGACAACGTCTACAAGCCGGAACTCTGGCGCTATCGCGTCGTCGAAGAACGCATTGGCTGTTTGAACCTTTCTGGAAAGATATCAGAGCTCGGACTCAGCCTACGATCCTTCCGCCAGGTTGGGAACCGTGCTTTCCTCTTCGGCCATGACCACTACGAACTTGAGAACGTATCTGACCGGCGCTTCAACGTTGTTGTTGAGGTTGACTTCAAGGTCAGTAGATGCCGCTCTTTCCAATGTGTGCTAAAGGGTCGTTTAAAGAATCTTCTGGCCGTGAAAGTGGAGGAGTAGAACGTCGATTGTATACGTACAGAATCACAGCCAGTTTAACGTGTAAGGAAGAAAAATTGAAAACCAGGAGGCCTGCGCCAAGGTAACCGTAATGATGAAAGAGTCACATCGCAGAAGATCAATGACCGAAAATGTCGCCGCTGCTCATGCTGGGCAGTACACCATATACATCCTTTCTCCTGTTCTCCGTCGCGAGCGGAGCTGAGGGCATCGGCTGTTTGACTGCCTCGGTCCGGCGTGTACTGAAATTGTCGGATTTGTGGCGTGGTTGAGTGACGGTTCGAGGACGCTCGCGCGGGGTGGGCGAGACATTCATGGATGCGCGTCTCAGGTGCGGCTTCCTCCTAGGAAGAACGTCCTCCTCGTCTGCTTCCTCCAGACTCGTCAGCTTGGGAGTTCCACGAATGCTAAGACGCGTCGAGCATGGGCTACCGGCAGGAGGGCTATCGGGGATGGAGTCAGATGTGACAGAGAGTCGGCGCGAAGTAGGCGGAGGAAAGCTGCGACGGAGGCCGACAATGACTTCGACGGAATTTCGGATGAAAGTATGGTTCTCTGCAAGGTCGATCGCCAGCACAGCGGGCAGTTTGGCGTTGAGCACAACGGCGACGGAGATGAGCTGGGCGTGGGTCATGGAGAGGAGATCCTCGTGGCAGCAGAACGGGATGGTGTCGAGCGCGGTAATTACGATGGCGTCTTCGGCGGTGTCCTCGTTCTGCAGGGCTACGCTGCCTGGCGGATGGCAATGGACATGCGGAGTGGCGACGACGGGGTCGGGCTCGCCGTAGTCGGGGAGAGGCTCGGACTTGCGCCTTTGGAATAGTCTGCGGACGGGCGTGAAGGGAAAGCGCAGTTTAGGTTGTTTGCCAGCTTTGGGCATGCTAGCGGTGAGCCACCGATGATGGTGGTGAGGTGGTGAGGTCCAAATTGGGCATTGCCCAATGCGAACAGCCATCAGCATTTATTCTGCTCCCGAACTGTTCCTCCCGACCTTCATCCCGCCCCGCGCGTCGGCTACCATTCGCCCGAACGTCGTTCAGCCACCGTCGCCCTCTATTCCCATTCACCTCGAAATGAACAAGCAATGCCCTTGTCACCATTAGGCGTAGCGTCCGATGACTCCAGCATTCTCACCCGAAGACGCATTTCGACGGTGGACCTCCCTGCGAAAATTAAATTTACGAGCGACGTGAGACGTCCGCCGCTCTCGTCGCTACCCAGCAACCATGGCATTGAGCCTCCCGAAGCGGAGGATCCGAGCGGCATGCGCAAGAATCTCGTCTTCGATATGAGGCAGATGGTCGGCGACGCTGTTGGCAATGTGCGTGATTCCTACGCGATCTTGAGGAGCGAACTGACGTCCGGTGAAGATGAGCATCAGCCCGTACTCGCGCGACATTGTGCTGGCCGCGTATGCCCATCCCCATCACTTTCCAGCGTTGGCTGACGATGATAAAGGCGTCGGGGACTCTTCATCATTGACCTCCAGGACAACACGAAGGTCCCCAGGTTTCTTCCCCAAGGCGGCACCTGGGACGTCGCCGACGTGCAATGGAACCCACATACCTCCCGAGCCGAATACGTCGTGTCGACATCTTGCGAGAAACTGTACGTCCCCAGTCATCGGCAGCCCCAAGCTTCCTTGACGCATCCCTTAGGCTCATATGGAACCTCATGGCTACCGGAAACTCCAACATCGAGCACATACTCTCCTCGCATTACCGCGCTATCACAGATATCAACTGGCACACCAAAGAGCCCGATATCGTGTCCAGCACCGGTATCGACTCGTGGATATGGACTTGGGATCTCCGCGAGACCAGGAAACCGACATTTGGACTCTGCGCGTTCAACGGTGTGCTATTATACCAAACGTTTGAAAGCACTCCTCTCATCTCTACTAGCCCCAGGAACTCAAGTCAAATGGAATCGCAAGGACTCCAATATTCTCGCTTCCTCACATGCCAACGAAGTCCTCATCTGGGATCGGCGCAAAGGCTCCCTTCCTATCTCGAAGATCAGCGCGCATGCGTCTAAAATCTACGGTATTGACTGGTCGCACCACGACATGCGGGAAATTGTCACCTGCTCATTGGACAAAACTATAAAAGTGTGGGACATACACGTACCAGAGCCGAAGGCCGTCATCAACACAAACTATCCTGTTTGGCGAGCTCGTAATATGCCTTTCGGACGTGGTGTGATGAGTCTTGCTCAGCGAGGAGAGACTATGCTGGAGATGTACGCGACTGATGATCCCAGTGGTCCCGTCCATGAGTTCGAAGGTCACACTGACGTAGTCAAGGAATTCGTTTGGAGGAGAGGCGGACCAGGTTTGGCCTATAATCCTATTTTCGCTTCCAGGTCATTCATTCCTATTTCCAGACGGAAACGACTTCCAACTCATTACATGGTCCAAGGATCGCACACTTCGATTCTGGGGTATTGATCCTGATGTTATGCAGGTACTATGGCACCTTGCTGTGCTGTGTATAAGCTCACATCTTCTCAGCAAATCGGTTCGACACCGGTGAAACCTAGGGCGTTCGACCCAAAACGTGTCATCTCCTTCCGAAAACCTCCCCATTCCCCCAAGCACTCTGTCCTTCTTTCAGCTCCCGTTGGGCATCGCTCTATCCTGGCCGAAGTACGCGCTGGTGCTCCTCCGCGGCAGCCCCAGCAGCCCGCCAATCAACCGCAATCCATCTTGAAGAACCAACCGACGACGAAGATGACGCGAGGCTCAACTATGCTGCGCGAAGTCGATAATTTGACCTGGCTTACAAGCGTTAAGATCGAGGACCGGAGGAGGGGCAGCTCTAGCAACCCGGGCAGTGAAGGGAACAATAGTGCTGAGGCGAGTCGGATGAGCTCCCGGTCGAGAGGAAATGAGGAGGAGAAGCAGAGAAGTTTGAGTCGAGGTCGACCTAGTCTCAACTTTGGCATTGAGGAACCTATGGAGAGCTTACAGGACGAGTACGTTCATATTTCATTAACCTTCTGCCTGAGTCTCATAAATTTGCAGGATCACTCGCGTCGTCTCAACTTTGGCGCCGAACAAGGTAAAACTCGAGCGGGTATGTGTGTTTGTTCTATTGTTCGTATCTATGATTAATGATCCATTTCTTGCTAGCACGAACTCACGGCTGCGAAGAAGCGATTCTGTACCATCGGACTACATGGACCTTGGGGCCAATCTCCCACCGTCAACAAATTCGTATTCATGCGATTCACGTTTACATTTCCCAAAGACTACCCACATAGTGGGCCCGACTCTACCCCCACAGTCAGCATGGACGCGAATCCGTTGATCTCCATCAACGACCGGGCACGCATCATACGCAAATTGAAGACCATCAGGGAGACTTACCGACCGTGCTTGGAACCATGTCTTCGATTCCTACTATTCAAGAATGAGAACGTGGACGAGAAGCCGAATCATCTGGATTCAGAGTCGAGTGATGAAGATGAAGAGGACGATGATGGGAAGAAGAGGGAGAGTGAGCAGACTTTGGCGTTGTTGAGGAGTAATAAGAATTTGGCCGAGCCGAGGACGACCCAAGGGACGTTTGGTCCGAACGGTACGTGTTTCCATGCTCTCGAACGAAATGACCAACTGAAATGCCGACCTGAGGCGAGCTTGTCTGTTTCTTTAACAATCCTCCTAGGTCTATGAAGAACCTTCCTCGGTTCGTGGAGTCGCCGACTGTTCGCTCTAACACGCCTGAAGAGGCAGAAAAAGACAACTTGTATCAGTCTCCTGCTTTGGCAACCGACGCTATCCGACGCTTAGAGGCTGCGGCTGTCGACCACCAACCTGGAACTAGCCAGCGGCGCACGGACGAGCAGATAACCCGCTTCATGACCAACGTCCTGACGTTCTCGCAACCCCAATTCCGCCACGGCTTCCGCGCTACGCCTGAACGATATGTCACGCAGCAGAAGACGACGGTGCTGCTGATCAACACCACTACGATTGCTGGCGGTGACAAGAAGGTTGCGTGGGGGTACGTTTTCGATGCTGCGGCGTTTGTCGATGAGGATGACATAGGGGGTGTGGGAGAGCTGTGTGCGAGGAATGCGAATGTTGCGATGAGTCATGGGAGATACGACCATGCGAGAGTCTTTGTTACTCTTGGAGCTCTGTTGAGCATTCGACGAAACCAGGCGTACGGACGGGATGGGAAGAGCACGAAGTTCTGGAAATTGGTTAAACAGATGTGAGCTCCATTACTGCTTTACTCCCACTAACTCACAAATGAATATCAGCATCCAAACCCTCGCGGATCAGAAAGACGTCCAGATGCTGGCCATGGTCTCCATGATCGCGCTACAAATCATACCGCCTATTGACGGGCCGAAGCCCATCGCATCGAAGACACGGGGAGCAGCGACGCCGTTCCGTTCTGGCTACTCTGAAGTCGTCGCATACCCAAATGACTACTTTGGCAGGACCAAAGCCGCTCAGCGCCTGAGGTCCGGCCGGGAGAGCCCAAAGTCACCTATGTGGCCTCGGTTGCCGAGCGCTCAGGCCTCTCCAAGCCTCCCGTCCGCGTCCGCCTCGTCTGTGTCCTCACGCGCCGGGTCGTGGTCCAGCCTGTTCACGACGAACACGATGCGCCAGTTCATGGCGGACAAGCTGACTGGTGTGCAGGATAGCTTGAAGGACGGGCTTATGACACCTGCTGCAGAGAAGACGCCGCCGCTGAGCCGGAGGTCGTCTGCTATACCTATTCCGAGACGGGAGCCGGCCTCGCCTCGCACGACGCAGAGGAAGAGTACGGGGAACGATTCGCTGTCGTGGAATGAGGAGAAGAGGAAGGCGAGTGCTGTGTCCTTCTCGCCTGCGAAATCTCTGGTGTCGACTCTTACGGCTACGTCTCATCATGATCCGGGCCCGAGGAAGCAGATTGTCTTCCAAGAAGCAGTAAATGGAGAGGAACTGTCAGTCAAACATCAACCATATCATATTGACGTGATGCTGAAGGTTTTGCTAGATTGCCTTTGCCCTTTCATAGAGGCGAGGTATATATGTACTTGCGATACGTCAACGAGTACGCTGAAGTCCTCTTCCGATGGGAGTTGTACCACAAGCGGCTAGAGCTGCTCAAGGTCGTACATCCACATGTTACAGCCGAAGCTGATCAGCACGAGATTGGTGGGTTTTACCTGCTTGTGTGTATCTATCTGGTCTGATTGTGTATGCAGGTGTTTCGAGACTATGCGAGACATGCCACGCGGTGCTGCCCGTCGACGCTGGGACGTGCTCGTCGTGCAGCCACTCGTCTGGGATGCCTAATTGCTCAATATGTCGGTTGCCTGTCAAAGGTTCGTGGTTACTATATGGGGTGCTGTGGGCTGCATTTACTTACGATAACTCGGACAGGGTTATCGCAGAGCTGCATCCGTTGTTTGCACGTTATTCATATGTTTTGCAGGAGGAAGGTCAACGTCACGGCGTGTCCATCGGGGTGTGGATGTACGTGTAAGTGGAAATGAACGGGGGTCTCGGGAATGTTTACGCCCTTCGAGAATCATCGTGGTCGTCGCGTATCCTCCTTCCTCCCGTTTCCCTCCAACTATGACCCGATATCGGACATGGACGTGTTGATGGGCACGTCTATCCTCAACATTCACAATCTCAACGCATAGGGATGATAGGTCGACGACAACGAGTCCGTCATGTGCCTCCGCTGGGCAATCTTCTTGATGTTGTCCCGGTCCGTCCCAGGAAGATGAACATGCTTGAGGGCGCAGAGGGAAAGCATGGATCAACCTCACTTAACGATTCGAAGCGGTCCCTATGCAAGAGCTTCGCACTGGAGGGAATGAGGCCTCTCAAGAAAAGAGTCATGAGTGGTCCTTACAGTCGCGATAAGGCGGTCGGTTACCAGTCGGTTACATAGTCGATGTTCGTCGGACTCGGTCGGAGCATAACCGGATTGCTCTGTATGCAAGTCTTTCCTCGCCGTCGCCAGTTTTCAGTCTCCCGTCGCGGACACACCGTGACACAGAGCATCAGACTTCCATGTCATCACGTAAATGCACTGGCAGTTGATGGGCTGCTATACCCTAATCCATGCCGTACATACTACAGGACCGTACTCGACCTGAAGGAACAGTTTTCTAGTTGCGCGGCGAATGGTCTTGCGGAAAATCCCCCGATTGGATGGGTTTGCCAGACTCTCGAAGACCGAACTTACCGCGGGAGATCAGCGCATAGCCGCGGCCGCCTATGTATTCGTCTTCCGTCGCGCGCGCAGCCTAATGTTTTCATCTCTTGTCCACTCACGTTGGTCCTCTGCGCTATTGTGCGTCACCCATCATGAATGCAAGCCTTGCTCATTGTGACATCGTGGTTGGCGCACAAATGAGGAGGATGGATGTGTCTATGTATATCGATGCACTTAACTTAGTGTCCTCTGCTGCCCTACCGGACGTTCGACCAGTTTAGATCCCGTCTTTGTTCTACATAGTCTTCTAGTCTTCTAGGCATGCATGTCAATAGATGTCATTGCATGATGCATGTTGATTGCCCCATCCAGTGGCTTGGCAAGCCTGACTCTCGAAGGGTCACCGTGCGCACTGTAAATTGTTCTCATTCTTCTTACCCTCGACACGCCATGGCTGAAAGGAAAAGAGCCTCCATTTCCCTCCAATTTGTTCGTTCATCGAGCTCAATGAGTGCAAAGCTGACAGTCCTTTGACAGACCATCTTGGGCGCCTCGATAGCTGGTTCGTTGCAAGATTTTCCGGCCCAACCTGTCCTAGTAGTCTTCACACAGTAGCTTTCAGGTCTCACAAGCGCCATCGCGTTAGCGTCTGCCGGTCATCGTGTTCTGGTTCTGGAAAAGGAACTCAGCTTGGGAGGATCATCGCAGGTTCCGGACGGAGGTGCTAGGTGTGTTCGGGCAGTTACAGAAGCGTGGGAGTGTGACACTAATCGATACGTTACTTTGCACAGGTTGCCACCCAATGGCTCGAGGATATTGTATCACTGGGGACTAGAAGAACGCGTTCGCGCTGTTAGCAATAAAGGAGATGGGTTCAAGGTATACAAATGTGAGTTGGCCATTCGCACGCGTCGCTGGAGCCGTGAATGCTAAAGCTCCGTCTCCAGACCAGTCGGAGTCGGACGACTACTTCGGGACCCATCGTTGGGAGGAAGAACTGATCCGCGACGCGGGTGCCGACTTCGTCCAGCTGCATCACAAGGACTTCCTTCGACTACTTTACGATGCCGCCATCGCCCGTGGCGCCGCTGTTAGATTTGGTGCCGAAGTCATCTCCCTTGACTCCGAGGCACATACTATCGAACTTGCGTCCGGGGAGGTTGTGAAAGGGTCTGACGTGATCGTGGGCGCAGATGGATTGTATGGTGTTGTGCGAAAACATCTCTTGGCAGAGAACGAACAAGAGGATCTCAAAGATGAACCGACTGGATTTGCCGTCTACAGCGCGATATTGCCCAAATCGACAGTCACGCAAGACCCAGAACTGGCCACCTTGTACGATGATACCAATGTGAGCACTCCCAATCAGACAGTGCGAAATCAAGCAGGCTGAATCAGGGTTCCTTGTTCAGAAACATATGGTCACCTTTCTCATGGGACACGAACGAAGTGCTCAGACTCTTATTGTGGTGCGTTAGATCAAGTCATATATCTTGGTTGACACCGACTTCTCTACGTTACAGGGCCATAATGAAGACCTTGCCCTTTGGGTTTATACCAAGGACCACGCCGAGGATGGCACATGGACAAAACCAGCAGCGCACAAAGTGAAGGACGTTGTCGGATCATGTAGTTCAAGAGTCCGGAAGCTAGCGGCGCTCGTGGACACCTCGACGTGTGTGCAACTGAAGAATTACGTGCAGTTAGAATCCTGGGTGTCAGAAAGGTATGGAATCGACTGATGGGTGTATGATTTTTTTGGAATGACATTCTTGTCCAGCGGGACGATTCTGGCCATTGGAGAAGCAGCTCATCCGTTCCCTACCCTTGCGTTACACTCATACTCGATCTCTCTGGAAGATGGTGCTTTCCTAGGGAAATTGTTCTCTAATATCACCTCGCGAAATCAGATTGGAACTTTCATACAGGCGTTCGAAGACATTCGGTACGCATTGCTCATACTTTCGCCTCCTCTGAGTATAATTTTCTCTCTTCCCAGAAAGAGTCGATGCGCATATATCGATGCTGGCGAGCAGAAAAATGTCATGATGGCGACACTTCCTGACGGTGAGCTCCAGCAGATCCGAGATGCGATCATGCGGCAAAACGAAGCTCTTGGTAAGAACGTAATGGACGGGGACGATTTGCACGAATCAGAAATTGGCGCTGAGTTGCAGACTGTGTACGTATGGCTTATTTTTTTGTCCAGCATCGATCTGACTCAGTCTCTCTAGCTTCGGGTATGATAAGTCCTCCTGCCATGTTGCTGGTACTGAACAGGCTCCCCAGATATGATGCAGAGGACGATGCAGAAAATTGGTTTATAACATGGGGTCGCCTTCGAGCGCACTCAGAGTCACCTATCGCGTGGACTCATATGTCAGCACACATCTAGATATGGCGATAAATGCCACAACCTTAACGCCGACCATTTTCTTAGGGCCTCACGACTGTGCGAATAAAAAAAAAACCCCGTAATCAAATGTGCTCGTCCTAGGCGGCTAGGCCCATCTTCTGATGATCCTGACGACCTGCTGGTGCCTGCTGGCGCGGCCCGCCGTCAAGGGAAAAGCACCCTTGCTACTCTCCCCCTCATGGATGCTGCCCTATACCACGCAAAGACTTCACTTCACTAAGTCGGACATCATGACGACGATGATTCCCATAGTGCGTCTTTCTTCCTTTCGTCTCTTCGTGAATGATCTCTGACGCATACACTAGTCCATATTCGCGATGGTATCAGCGCCTCTAAATTCTATCAGCAACGTCCCACACCTCGTCTTTTGGCTCTGGGTACATCTTCTGCATTTCACTGTATCAAATCAGACGCTGGATCTCGAGGAGAACGAAATCAACAAGCCTAGTGAGTACTCAGCACTCAGCGCGCGAATGCCACTCGGTGGCAGCTCGGCGGCCTCACAGATTCCGCTAGTCCTCCCTCTGCCTGCCGGACGCATATCCCTGAAGAACGCGGTCAGACTCCGGTGGGCTTTGATGCCCGTCTGTTGGGTGTTATGTATCCCTGGCATACTACTGAGTATGTAGTCTTGAAGAGGTCATGTATGCAGGCATGACCCTTTGCGCCTTTAGAGCCTGTTCGGCAACCGGGTTTGGAGGGAGGTTTTGACGAAAACCGGGTTTTGAGAATCGAAAACCGGGTTTTCCTAATCAGTAGACGTCACGCCGTGATCCAACAGATTCCAAGGCATCAATATTAGAGTGTATCTTGCCCTTATCCCGCAAAAGAAGTTCCACAACAATGTACGCTGATGCGGTCACAGTGCAGAGCACCAGAGGGCTTGGAAGAGATCTATCTGGCAGGACAGTGTCGTTCTTCTTCTTCTTCTTCTTCGGTGGCTTGATGATAGTCACACAGTGTCACACAGCAGGCAATTTCTGAAAACCTGGTTTTCAATTCTCAGAACCCGGTTTTTGTCAAAACCTCCCTCAAAACCCGGTTGCCAAACAGACTCTAAGTACAACGAGCACCACGGGCGTAGAGGATATTTCCACGTTATGCATTAAATGGTGTAGGCTTTGCCCGCTTTGCTGCGTTTGAGGCTGGAACCATGTTGGTTGCCAGTACTTGTGATTCTTGAAGTTGCGATCATAGATTGACCCACCTTGACCCACAGCGGACAACAAGAGGTCATTGGACACGGCGGGACTACTCGCAATATTTCTCAGTGGTTGTATATTTGCTACTACCGTACGCTTCTCTCAATCCTGCCGCCAATTATCAGTGATTACTCCTTGAAGCCGTAGATATACGCACAACACTTCCGGAATGTGAGCGGGGATGCGCTCATCAACAGAGAGACCTTTCCCCTCTGTTTCCCCAAGACGACTAGGGTCTAAGATAGCCATGCTGTTTGGTGTCCTTGCCTGGTCTATCACTCTTTGTTGCAACTGGGGCCTCAACTTATACACCTCCTGTGCTTTCCTTGCGTTGAGCATTCATGTAGAAGGCAGGTTCATCATGTATACGTTGGTGGTGCAAGACCGCAACTCATACTTCCATTACAATGTGACAATTCTTTCCATCCTTTGTGTTCTTGTGCACTGAAAGTTGTCATACGAGTATGGGTGGTTGCTGCACACGCTCTGTCTGGCTACTGGTGCGTGGTTCATGAGATGCACACTGTTTAGTCCCTTTTTCTGCGAGAACATACTGTACATATGTATGACTATCAACGACATTGTATTGGTACGTCCTGGAATTTATGAGACCATGGGTATCCGAAACACTAGTGTATAAATGGTTCTGAGACTCCGTCGACGAGTTTGGACCGCCTTTTGCTATCAGGTTTCTCTAAATCTTGCCCAGAGTTGATGTACCCGGGAATGAAGACTTCAGCAAGCCAATATGCTAATTGTCAACATTCATATTGTTGGACTCTTTGGCGCTGTTTCCCAGGTGCTCAGACTATAGACATATATTGATGAGCCTTCCAGTGCCTGCATTGTTCAAAAAGGTAATTTCATTACCTTCTTTTCTGGTGGGGCAAGCTTGTCAAAGTCTTTGATCTCGATACACGCATCAAGATACGCTCCAGGTCTGCGCACACGACCCTTATATATGAAGAAGAATGCCCGTTTGTTGAGGTGGACAAAGCTGTGCGTTGTGAAATCAAGCTGATCAAGCCTTTCCTGGAGCCCGAGACATTTGATTCTCTCGGTTGGGGGAACAAAGTAGCGCCAAATGTCAGGTCTTTCTGTTACGTCTCAAACTTGAGGGGAGGGAGACCATCCGACAATGACATCATGCGGCAGAGAACATGTTTTTTGTCAGGATGAGCGTTGGCACAATAGATATTATATGAAGAGATGTTATTGGGGAATCATCATTCATGAACCAATGGTTTCGGAGACGCGGGAGAACTTATAGCGGGTCGGATGGAAGTACAGCAGGTCCTGCTCTCGGAAACTGTAACGTTCTGGGGCCTACATCAAATAATCAGTTATTTGCACACACCATGCGAGACCTAGCACCCACGTCTTTTGGATTCTGTCCTAGTCTCAATGCCAGACACTCGCCAACAAGATACTCAATGACAGTCGATTGAGTACCTGGCAAAGCGTCTGGAAAAACTTGGGGTCCCTTTGACACAGTCGGATTTTTCCCACGATTTAGCGAGATTTTGTGCAAGTCCAATTTTTTTTCATGTCCCTCCCGTGATATATGCTCATACCTTCATGTTGAATGCATATATCAGTCAATCCACGTTTTTATAATTCTCGAATACCGTGCTGATCTCGAAAAATCTGTCCATTATTTGGAATGTTGTTACATCATGGTAAGCACGTGCACCAACCGGGTCCAACCCACCCTCTGCGCCGCAATTGTTGCTGGTGGCAAAATATAGCCTTTAGTGAACAACCCAGCAGTTCAAAATAGATGGAAATGTACTATCATTTCCCAACTTCTGTGATGTTTTGAACATAAATAGGCCCACATATGCTTCAGATCTGTCTTATTATCACCCGAGTACACTCAGAAATCATGTCTGTGAGAGACTGAAAGGCCTCCAGAAGCTCAGCTTGACTTGCCTTTATCTTTCCCTTGCCAATACCAGTGTGCTCATATGCTGTGACGCAGCTGGCAGCAGATACTCTATCTAGGTAGTACTTTTGGAATGATTCATGAATTGAAAGGGAACCAGAGTAGTTTAGGGAAAAATAAAAACATGCCTCACTTTCAAATGTGCACATCAAGTGATGAACATGGTCAAATAAGTCAAAGGACAAGGTTGAGTTTTGTTGTTAGTGGCAAAAACAACGAAGTTCAATAAATTCGTGGGAAGAAATCCGACTGTGCCAGAAGGGGTCCAAAATGTCCCAGTCGCTTCGCCAGAGGGTCGATCGGACCGGACGGGCAAAGTGACTGGTGTCGAGTCTAATTCTGTCCTGGGGTAAGAAGGATCTTGTCACACCAAGTATCTGCAGATCCAAAAGCACAAGGAATGTTGAGTGCCCGTATGTGGTCAGGATAGTCCACATCTTTCTCAAGCCACTTCCACCCCCTACGGGAGTATTCCAAGACAGAGTACGAGGTCATCATACTCTTCAGATGTCCCGTTTGCCCTCCAAATATAAAAAGTTTTTTTTGCCAACGCCGATCATTGCTGCAGCTACGCGACCTTGACAATTTCCCAGCACTCTCTCTTCAAGTCAATGACAACGAGCTTGCCCCATGACTCCGCTGAGGGTCAATTGAGGCGTTGGCCGCCAAAGAGAAAGATGAATGGTCCAGACAAGAAGCGCAGAAAAGTTGATGCTGGTCAGTATATTTTTGGGAGCAGCTCAGTTGATGATTCGAAGCAATTATTTGGGTCGAGGCGGATTTTCTCCTGAGGAAGACTTCAGCTGTGAAGGTGACTGTAGCTGGTCCCATGCTTACAGTCAAGTTGCACCAACTTCCAAGACTTGACAGCTACTTTGAACTTGTATAGAATGTTTGTCGGAACATATTCAACCTTCTCATCCAAAGGGTCTTCCTTGATATCCATTGTGGCGTCGGCCTTCGAGCTTCCGCCGTAAACGTACACCGCCAGTTCATCAATGTCAATGAGCGGAGTTGACCATTCAGTGGCCGGTGTCGGAGAATCACTAGTATTTAGGGAACGAGTCAAAGACACGAAGTCGGCCATGTTCTAGGAATCAGAGGCGTGTAATCAAGTGTGAAATCACAAACCTGCTGCTTTCCCTTTCCTTTGAAATTTTGTAGTTTTGTACGTTGGTTGCTACTCGTCGGATCGTCGACGTGTGTTCTTTTCTGTCTTGAGGTGCGCCGAGTCTGCCCTTTTTTTGAGATTGTGTGTTGTTTGGAAGTAGGTATCAAGCTGGAGCCACGTGGCTGGATCTTGCTGTTTGAGCATTTGCTCTGGATCGAGTCTGGCTAGGCTGAGACACACGAGCCATTCGAGCGATAAGGCGATTTGCAAACGGGAATGGTGATCAACAGAGGCTAAGATCGACGTTGTGAAGCAAGAGTTTGTGCGTCACGGTGCACGTGCTAGTGAACGCGAGGCAACAAATTGAAACACCGGACCTGGCAGAGAGCGTACAGACGAGGCAGTTGCTTGTTTGGCAAGACGTCCACGGTGGCATGACCAGCAGGTCCTGTGACCAACATTGCGTGAGCAACAGCACTGTGAAACGCCGACCTGCTTAAGTTCAGTCGGTGGAACGGATGAGTAACGGATGACTTACGGTTCAGTCTTATGCGGTAACCGGATTGAAGCCAGTAGGCAACTCATCCGGTTCAACGGGTGAGTTTGACACAAAAAATGACCGCTTTCAGTAGTTTTGCAATCTGTGAGGTGGTGATGCACCTCATGACTTTCATACGTTAACTGTATCAGATCCCGTAGGCTTTGCTTCTTGTACTGGCTTTTGATCCTTACAAATGAACAAGTACAAATTGAAAAAACAAGTGGTATTGCAATAAGTATATACTGAGTGTGCATAAGGGGGATTCCTACGAACAAATGCACCACATAAGCACGCCATTGCGCTGCCTTGTGTGCTCTCGGGCCATATTCCTACCGTGCGCGCAGCATTCTCACTGTGCACCCGGTCGCCGTGGTTACAATCGTACTGTACTCGAGTGTATGGTAACAACGTAACACGTAACACAGGCCCCGTTGTGTATCTTATTTTGCGTTGCGTAACGCGCAACGCAGGCTCCGTTGTTGACTTCGGGGGCGTTACTCAGGGTGAAATTACCATTTTTGGCGGCCGCCAAAGGCGGCCCGTTTCTACTTTTGGCGTGCGTAACGCACAACGCTGGCCCCGTTGTTGAGGTCGGGGGCGTTACGGTGCACGTGATGGTTGTTACCATTCACTCGAGTACAGTAGTCTTGTATGTCATTGTAGTTGTCGTGGTTCATCCTCGTGAGTGTCGTCCTCGTCCTCTGGTGATTTTGGACTGGTTCTCGTCCTCCTCGGTCTTGCTCTCGTGCTTGTCCTGGTGCTCATCCTCGTCCGGCTCTGGTCCTCGTCCTGTCTCGCGCTTGTCCTCGTGCTGGGCTCTCGGCTAGTCCTCGTACTGGCGTTGATCCTCATCCGGCTCTGGCGCTTGTCCTCATCCGGCTCTGGTCCTCGTCCTGTCCTGCGCTCGTCCTCGTGCTATCTTTGCTCGTCCTGGGCTCTCAGCTGGTCCTCGTCCAGCTTTGTCCTCGTCCTGGGCTCTGTTCGTCCTGGCGTTTGTGCTCGTCCTGAAAAGCTCGTGCTCGTCCTGCAGCTGTGGCGCTTGTGCTCGTCCTGGTTGTGCCGCTCTCGCTCGTCCTGGTCTTTGTCATGATCGTTATTTGGCTATTTGCGGTCGTATCCTCATCCGGGCAGCGTGAAGTCAGGCCATTTGTGTGGCCGCGGCAGCGATCGGGTGGGCGGGATGAGCTTGAGAGAATAGTGGTGGTGTTTGACAAGGTGGTGACGCACGCCATGCTTGCATCAAAAGTTTTTTTGAACTCCGATCACACCTCTTGTGAGATTTTGTACAAGTCCAACCGTATGGTTCTCATCCGGTCAATCTTGAGCTCAAAAACGTATGAAAACCGTATGAATTTGAATCATCCGTTTGTAAGTAGTTAACCGTATAACGATGAATAACTTCCGTTTTTCGGGTGACTCTAACCCGAGTTTGATCTTACAGTGCAGGGTAAACAACAGTACGGCAATCGCTTACTCCTCCACCTGGAAGCTTGAAGGTCATGTAAATCAGTATTGATACAGAGCTGCCTTCAAACGCTGCCTTGGGCATGACAATGATCTCAGACGCTACATCCTTCACATGCCATATCTGAATCTCATTCTTCCCGAGACCTTAGTGTAACAGGTTCCGAGAAATCGATAAACAAGCGCACTGGTGGCGTGATTTCATGTACACCCACCAAGAATAGAGGCACAACAGAAGAGATGGCATCGTAGCATAAACTCAGCATCTGTCGCTGTGGAGCACGTACGTTTTCCCAAGATTCAATGGAAACTGGGTCATGAAAGGTTGTTCGTCACGGTGGATCAGACCACAAATTCTTTCAAAGTTTGTCGGCATTGAGCTAGCCTTGCTTTCGAGCACCTGCCCGTCCCTACCAGAGGATGGAAACATATTTCTAGGTGCATGAGGCGAATTTGTCTCACCAGAAGAATCTGAGATCTCGAACAAGTCTGATGTGATTCCATTATAACGCATTTGTATATATCTGAACGTACGCCTTTCACGTTAAATTTCTGAGAACTCAAACTTGCTGTGGCTTATAAGGTTCGCTGCAGTCGTGATGGCTGCTGCCGCGGTCTCTGTCCTTATCGAGGTCATGATCATTGATAGTCTCCGTTACTGTCTTGATGTGGATGGGTCCTGTCAGGTCGGACCTGGCGGCGCGAAGTTGATACGCGTCGTTCGTCTCGAGATCGCTGGTGACTTTCATGGTTCGCTTCAGTGAGCGGCGGCAATTGAGGGTGTCCATGAGTGTCTAGAGTCCGTCAGATATACATACATACGAGCCTGTCGGCGCCACAGGGAACGTACGTTAGTGTACATCCGCCCTATGCAGGTGGCAAAGAAGAAATATATCCAGCTTGCGGGTGATGTGAGGAACCCAACAAGATCAGCTACGTCGCCGTTAGATGCGATCATCGGTAGAGCGACAAGCAGCTTGTACGTACCAATGGACCACAGTGCCCCGAATAAGCCGGTTTGAATGGAGGCTCGAATCAACTGTTAGTGAGCGATGTCAGTAGCTGGCCCTAAACCACACTTTTACGACATACTCTTCTAAGGACGGCATCCGTGTCGTGGAAACCAGTCTGAGAGTTGAAGAAGACCCAAGAGAGAAGAGAGGCAAGGATGATATCGAGGGAAGCCTGACAAACAAGCCAAGCCGTTATGACACCCTTGATTTCGCCGAATTTGAGAAACCTACAGAAACATCGTCAATGTTTCATAAACAATTCCGAACCGGTAGACCGTGACGTACTCTTCGAGCTGCCAGCATCGGATGCCGACCGTAAAGCCCAGGCCCATGGACGTCGTAGCCGCGGAGAGCAAGAAGATGAAGATGGGGAGATTCTTCGTCAACGAATAGTACCTTATATTGAGGTTCAATAGACGGGTAGTAATAGCAAAGTACGTGGACTGACCTCCAAGAAAGGAATAGATGTGTTATCATGGCAGCGATGGAGGTAAGGACACCTGTCCAGGGGAGCTGGGATGTATTGGCCTCAGGCGGGATGAGTGGAATACGAGACTCTTACCGGCCAGAAAGCGTCTGGCGGTGTCAGTAATGGCGCAAGAACATGCTAGAGAGAGGCTCACTTGATAACACAGCCGGATTTGCGTAATTCGTGACTCTGTGAACGTCCGTACCTCAGGACACGAACTTTCAAAGACAGTGAAACTTACACATAGTACCAGCACAGATATATCAGACTACCACTGTGAAAGAAGTCGGTGCATATCAGAGATATGACCATGAGCCTGAACTCCCAGTCAGCGCGTCGTCATGTCATGGTAGAAGATGGTTATACCTTAGCCATGGCGGATCATGGAACTTCGAGATGAAATACACAACGAATTGGTACGACACAAGACCAAGAAGAAATGTGTTGACTATGGTGCGGTTAGTGTAGGTTTGTGGGCAGATGTGTCGAGCGTACAGAAAGTGCCCAACAGCATAAGACCTATAGAACGCGTAAGCCAATCGTCGACGGAAAACAAGTCAGCACACGCACCAATGGTATTGTCATATTCACCCATTATCGAGCGTCGCGTGAAGGGACAGAATTCAGAAAGAGGCCAACGAGAATGGTACAGGTGACGACGCCAAAAGGTAGGTCAAGAATGTCGTACACTTCGCTGAGACGAGGCCCAACATATATGTACTAGGACGGTGTATTAGATGTGAGGGTCAAGATGGTGGAAAGAAAAACACACGGGCAGGGTAGCCCGGTCGTCTGGGGAAGGCGGGGGTCATTTGTAGAGTGTTTGCGACTATTGAAATGACGAGAACCTGCGAATGGCGCTGAATAGATCAAGGGTACGAATCAAGACTGCAGGGACTTTACGACGTCTCGGCATTCAGACTCCAATCCCGGACCAGGTCCGAGCTGATGTCGATACGACCGTTCCCGACCATACCGACGCTAATAAGAAACAGTGACGCCTCGACACACCGAAAACAGATTGATTGAAGCTATGAGACGAGATGTAGATTGGTCTTAACGAGTCGTCGCATGGTGGGTGGCCGGATGTAGCCCGGGGTGGCCGGGACGCCTTGTTCTTAAGATGCTACGATCGCAAAGGGCGAGAAGAGCGGACGCTTGGGTTCCACGAAGAATTCGAAGATATCAAAGATCGGTTATGTGGGAGTATGAGGCAGTGATGGACGCACGATTTATCGTCAATAACTCAGCCGAAAGCCTTGACAACGTACCACGAGTCCTTGGAAGCTGAAGTCGCCGCTACTGACATAACGACACTCAATCATGATGATGCGGATCAGCGGAACGGTACGCCACTAGAGGAAGTAGAAGTAAACACCGAATATTGGTTGGTGGCCCAATGATTCAGAGCCACGGATGACCATGGACGGCAACTTGAATAACCTTCATCTAGATATGTAAGCGGTGAAAGGGAGGTTCGTTGAGCTGCTCATTGCAAGGGTCTGAGTGACGGCAGCCATATGCATACACGTATGGAGGGACCATCCCTTGGGAATAGATCCTGGATGGAGCGGAGACTTCGGCGATACCACCTGGCAGCACGTACGCTGCGAGAGCAGTCGTACTTTGTTTGAAATCGTGACACTTCGTACGGTCAGTCAAGAAACGGATAGAACGCGGCGTAGTGTACGGCCTTTGTCCAAATAAACTGATGGAAGAGGATTTCATCTGAGAGATGATGGAAGCGACGTTTGAGAAGACAGACACACTGTGGGAGTTCTGCCACGTGGAAATCCGCGGCAGTACATGCCGGCTAATTCAGGCTTCCAGCTTGCGCCGAACTCGACAAAACCTTGGGCCTGCATCTACATACAGATGTATTTCTGTCTGCTCCCTGAGGCCTGAAACAGTGACACTACCAGCTACTACCAGCATCACCAAAATATGCCTGCCGACAAGAATCACGTTCATGGCCTTGGGCAGGCGCGGGTGCTGTCCGAGTATGAAAATATTCATGTTGTAGACACTGGCACATCTGGTATACTGTAAGTATCTGGGCTGACTAGTCTAAGGGAGACTAGGCACATCTTGAGCTCTCTCATGCTATACAATGTCTGGTTACTTATGCTTTCACCGGCTGCCATCTTGATGTCAATCCTCGACGTACAGACTTGAGATGTTATCTGAAGGCGATGACAGTAGTACGCAGTACAGTCCGAGACCTGCCCATGTCTGCCATTGCTGTCGTTTTTCTTGTCAAGGTGAATCCTTTTGACTGGCCAACTGTGCCTCAAAAATCTGATTACTGTATCTAGTTCCGACGACCCCTGGACTGTCCTGCACTCTCATACCTCAGTAATGTCGACCGATATGTACTAATTGAGAGCCTGCGGCTGGGATCCATATCGCTGTCATCAGTGCCCATGGTCCGATTGCAACCGCCGGTGTCGACATCTCTAAGACTCTAACCACGGCGCTCATCTCACGATTAGAGTCAGTGGCGGTGGCGGTGAATGAAAATTCTTTTCATACAACCCTTCGTCAATGAAATCTTGTTCAACGTCGGATCCCGACTGAACTGCCAAGTGGGACAACATCCACTCGAGATATCTCTGCCACTCATCCTATGCCTAGTACGTATATATCTCAAACGCGCTTCACGTTCGCGGTAAGGTTTCCTTCTTCTTCAAAAAGAGGGTGCAGCACAGCGCGCTGGTCTCTTCTTGATTCTCACGGCATTGAGCGGACGGGCATTGACAGGAGGTTAATTGAGGACACCTACGACGCCACACGGGAAGACGAACTCAGCCTCTTTCTAGTCAAAGTTTAAGATTGGACACTGGTGCAATTCTGTTAGTGCGCACGAAATCAATACAATCAAAAGGTATCTATGTAATTAAATATGTAACAGCACGGAAAATTAAAATAAGTTAGATACAACTTGGAGTACAACACACAACATGCACTTCACAACCTCCCCCCTCCTCCTACGCGGTCAAGGCCACCGTCGCCGGTTCCCGCTCAATCGCTGCGTCATCAAGTTTTAGGTTCTCGATGGCCGAGGGAGAATTTGCGGCGGTGACATCTGAGGTCCTGTCCTTCAGTTCCTGGTCCGGTTTCGAAATCTTGTCCGCTGGCGTTAGACTTGAAGATCCAGGTCTACATACCTGATTAACCACAGAAGTAAGATGAAATGATTCGAACTCGGAGGCTTACATGCCATCAGAATGTCCTGGTACGCGTGTACCATCCGGCGCGATGCCGCATGCCCTATCACGACGACTGATTAGCATGTCGAAGGTCGAGCCCTGGTAGGTACGCACTCAACAATCTGCTCCCAATAACTTACAGGCTCGAACTCATACGCGTGTTCGCCGCCAAAGTCCGCGTCGAGATGCGACGCCGGGATGAGCTCCAGCAGGTCAGGGTTGAAGCGCATCTGTACAGCATCCGTTCAGCATGAGACGAGGATGGACGTGGACGTGGACATTACCTTGTCGCGCGTAACAGGATCCAAGAACGGCGATATCCCTTTATAGAAGAAGCTGAGCATCCACGGGAGGTTCACGACGAGCGCCCGGCCCAGGGTCTCTACGTAGTGCTGCTGGAGGATATGCAGCACCTTGCGCGCGACGGATATCGAGGGGTTCGTGCGTAGAGTGGTAGACTTGTAGTCGACGATGATCACGAGGGATTCTTGACCGGGCGGCATTAGGTCTTTTGCGCGTTCTCTGGTGAGAGTTGTGAGAAACGCGGCGATGGCCCCGGGGAAGGAGATAACGTACAAGCACCACACGAGATGGCGCAACTGGCGCGGGCTTGTCTCCGTGTTTTCACGCCCTGGGCGCATGTATATTATGGGGCGGCCGTCATTGTCGAAGCCGTTGATGAGGCTTCAAATCGTCGTGAGTATATGCATGTAAGTTAGGAGATGAAAGGATTTCAACGTACATCTTGCCAGTCTCACTCTCGATCCTAACTTCCTCTGGCGCGATCAAGTCCGGCTGGAACTCGCGGCGCCACTCGATAGTGGCTTTGATGCGCTTCTTGGCATCGGGAAAGTTACCCTTCGCAGAGCGCAGATAGCGCGGGATGGTGTCCGGTTTATTTATCCAGCGGCGCTCCCATGGATGGTACGAGTCCGTCTCTGGAAGCAATAGGCTATCTGCGTACTACACAGCAAAACCAAACCAATTATAACCATGAGTCCGAGGCCCACCCGAAGCTGACTCAGACCCACCTCCTTCAGCTGGACGAGCTGCTCCTTTTGTTCATCCGAGTATTGATGTATCGGGCCGATTTTGACTGTGGCGTCGGGGGCAGTGAGCACTTTCTGCGTCGTCGTCGCGGCCATGGTGGTCAGAAAATGAAATACCTCTCTGCCCGGCGTTGGGACATGGCTTAAAGGTATGGCCTTTACGTCAGTGTATCATAGTAAGAGTGTATTATTCAGTTTCGATGCGTCATCGGCACCGATTTGGATCCCGAGACCTCCGGATGCCTTGCTTGTTCTCTTCCACAGCGCCACATGGCGGGTCAGAGAGCGCTAGATCGTTTCCGACGTTCTACAGGACAATAATCCGATGGTTTTTCTCGGAGGAGAAGGCGGCCAGCAGCGGCGGCGGCGGATCCGGGTGTGCATCGGATCTGTAGGAACAATATTGTTCATCAGGATTACCTGACGCCCGACGCATGCCCGCCCTTGCAGCGGCGGTCGTCAGATCGCTAATCCCTAGTCATCCAAAGGCCCAAATGCTCAGAAGGGACTGTCAGTGTCGAGATGCTCATGCTGAGAGCTTACTCACTGACCACGTGACCGCATTCGTGCTCACAAATCTAATCGTGATCTCCGCCTTCAAAAAACGCCATCCGCCCGCATCCCATCACCCACTCTCCACCAACACCCCCCCCACTACCACACGAAATGGCCCCTCCACAAGAAATCCAGAGCCTCGAAGAGTTCCAGAAGATCGTCAGTAGCCTTAGCAAGTCTTAGCCCCATCCTGACGATCGCCCTGCAGATCAACGGCGACAAGCCAGCAGTCATCGACTTCTGGGCGACGTGGTGCGGCCCGTGCAAGATGATCTCGCCCATCTTCAAGAAGTTCGCGGACCACGCGGACTACGCCGGCGTCGCTTTCTACACCGTCGACGTCGATGAGCAGCCCGACATCGCACAGGAGGTGCAGGTGACCGCCGTGCGTAACATTGTGCTCTCTGTGGCGCTGTTGGACGGCTGATTGGATGGATTACTTTAGATGCCCACCTTCCTCGCGTTCCGCAACGGGAACAAGATCGGCCAGAGCATGGGTGCCGTCCCCGCCAGCCTCCAAACGCTCGTCAAGACTGCCGCCGCCGCCGCCGCCGAAGGTACGACACTTGTCTCCCATCTCGCAACCATCCCATATCTAATGCCACATAGAACCCAAAGCATGATAAATAATATCCTGTACCAACACTCATAGATATCTGTATTGCCCATGACCCGATGTACATAAACTTCAAGCAAGATTGTTACACAGTCAGTCGTGAATATTCAGCTACTTACAACTATACAATTTGTACACTAAGTATTTGGTGTTCTACTACAAAGCAAATGTTAAACGGAAGAGAGAGAAAGGAAAGAAAATGCCCAATGCGAAAACGATATAGATAATATGTCGTGGGATCCAAGCAAATGCGACGCTGGTAAGCAAAATAGATTAGGGTTCCTGCAGGTTGTTGAGAAGAGTCGTGAGACAGCGCTTGGTGACCATGTCGCCCTTGAGAAGGACGTTGAACGTCTGGTCGCGCAGCGGCTCGGGGAGGCATGCGCGCAGGGCCTCACGGGCGCGTAGGTTGTCGCTGAGGCGCAGGTAGCAGCGGACGACGTGCTTCAAGAGCCGAACCGCCTGCGTCTCGACGAGCTGGTTGACCATGTTGCTGAGGACGGTGCCGACGGCGTAGAAGCGCTCGTAAGTGTGGCAGATGTACGTCAGGCCCGTCTCGTCGAGGAGGATCTTTTGGACGATGAAGATGGCGACGGTCTTGGAGAGCTCGGAGCCTGTCTCCATGATGCGAAGGCACAGGGGTATGATCTCGGTAGAGAGCAGGAAGTTGATGACTGTGTTGTTGTCGTTTTGCTGAGGGAAAAGGTGAGGTGAGATGAGATGAGATGAGATGAGGCAGCTGCGCGAGGCAACTTACCTTGACAAGGGCCCCAATGACACCGAGGGACGTCAGACGGAGGTATTCAAACGGGCGGGTTTTGGAGGTGGTATTCAAGAAGGGATATAGGAAGAGGGGTATATGGGCTATAGGAGCGCATCAGATACAGCCGGGCGCGGGAGGTGGTAGAGAGGGAACGGACCGTTCAAGAAGAGTTGTCGCGTGTCGGTGTGCGAGGCAACACACTGCAGCAGGGCCAGGGCGTTGCAGACACGGTTGGATACATGCGCCGTCAGATTGGGCGGCGACAGCAGCGGGTAGACCGAGACAATCTCCTGCAGCAGGGCGGGCATGATGCCTGTGAGGTGCCCTGATAAGTATCGTGGTTGGGACGCAGAGCGAGGTCGCTGCTCACCAAACGAATGCCACAGGACCAGCGCCAGGTCGTCGTACTGCTCCCGCTTCTTGCTCAGCTCGAGCAGAGCCCCCTCCCGCGTCGCGGGGTCCATGAGTTCGATGACCAAGCCGTAAATTTTGCCGTCTTCGTAGGCCGTCAGCTGCGAGGTCAGACTGAGGCCGGCACCGGGCACAAATGGCGCGACGCCCTGGTGCGGCACCGGATGGGCGATGTTGGCTGCCGGGGGCGGCGTCGCGGAGTACGGGCGCGAGAAATACGGCGCCGCCATCATGGCGAGAGGAAGAGACAGGGCTGATGAGTGTCACGAGCGTTACATCTGTTTCCTTTGCACCCATGCGCCTGCTACCGCTTTGCGTCCTCTCGCTCTCGTTTGCGGTCGCAAACGCGCTCCATTTCTATCTCGACGCCAATGAGAAACGTTGTTTCATTGAGGAGCTGCCGACGGACACCGTCGTTGAGGGTGCGCCATCCGTAAAGCCGGCAACTACGGCCCTGCTAATCGTGCACACCCAGGCCATTACACTGCGCTGGAGTGGTCAGAGGCCCAGCAGGCATATGTAAAGGACGACGCGCTGGGAATACACGTTGAAGTCGAGGTGCGCCCGCCCGCGGCTGCGTGAACACGTATTCACCTTTTTTGGCGCATTGACAGGAAGTCGATTCGGGCGAGACCGTCGTCAAAACAAAAGGCCCGTCGGACGGGCGCTTTACGTTCACCTCGCACGACTCGGGCGACCACTCCATCTGCCTCTCGACCAACTACACCTCGTGGTTCTCCTCGACCCACATTCGCCTCTACCTCGACATCGTCGTCGGCAAGACCAAGCCCAACCAGGACCACGACCGCACGCACGTCTCGGAAATGGCGGGGAAGATCAGGGATCTGAACCAGAAGCTGGAGGACATACGGCGCGAGCAGCAGTACCAGCGGGAACGAGAGTCGGACTATCGGAATTTGAGCGAGGCGACTAACAGCCGCGCGGTGTGGTACAGTGTGGTGCAGATTGTGGTACTCGTTGCGACTTGTGCATGGCAGCTAAGGCATTTGAAGGCAAGCAGTTTCGTTGCTCAGAGGACCACCTCTCTTACGTCCATTCACAGAGATTTTTTGAGGACAGACAGATGCGATAGTACCCAGTTGTACCTTATGCTATCCGTTCATATGCTTCCGTCTCAACGTCTGTTATTGCATTCTGTATGACACGCAGCACTACAGCCACAAGAACGACGTCCTAGTGAGAACATCAGTGTTCCTCGCCACCTCCGTCAAGTTCTTTCCCCCATTGGTCCTTTCAAACACAGCAACGCCCCCACTCCCGACAACGCCGCTCGCAACCAGATACTCCGAATTCTCGCCCCCAAATTCCATGCCCCTCACCTGGTCCAGTCCCGTGTACGCCTGCTCGATGAGCTTCAGCTGTCCCTCCGTATACTCAAAGATTGCGACCGAGTCTCCGCGCGAATCCGCCGTTCCGATGTTGCGGTTCGACACATAAATGTAGTCAACGGGGAACTTGGCGTTTGCAGCAGGCATCAGGATCTCGGCGGCGCCGTACGAAGCACCGGCTGGCGGGTCCGAGGGGATGATGGACACGTTGGCGAGGAGCGCAGAGGTGTTCGTGCTGCCGAGGACGGGTATGGCTTGGATGGTCAGCGTCGAGGACAACTCATGGATCGTGTACAGCAGGTCGTCGCGAACGTGAATGTGCCGCGGCCCGCTGCCCGTCGGCTGGTCGATTGACCCAGCGATACGCCAGCTGCCAGGCGATCCATCTTCGACGAGCCGCCAGACGGTATCAGCTCCCTTTTGATACTATCAGCACGCTATGCTTTCTCAAAGCACGTAAGGCCTACTTACCAAGTCGGGTACGAGGATCTCACTGCCGTACTCCAAGGCCATGTGCGGGTGCGAGACGCCGCCTGCTGGTGGAGGGAATGTGACCACGCCAGCAGACCCGTTAAACTGCAATGGTGTGGGGGTGGTGGGTATGACGCGACCATTTCCCGAGCCGTAGTTCATCGCGGCGACCTGGCCTGTGGAGAGCGCGACGGCGAACGCAGGGCTGTCGCCGTCCGTAGCTACAGTATCTACGGCGCTCGATACCACTCCGTCAGGTGTCACGGTGAACGATTGCACGGCTCCGGGGCTGTTCTCGTTGGTCGCACTGTATTGAGTGGTTAAAAAAAGATCTTCCCTCATGATAAGAACGTTGACTGCGTACTAGAATATACTTTGGTTTGTAGGATGCGCCGTTATCCACGACGGATTGGATCCGGACGGGTATTGGTTTATGAGGGAAAGCGTTGACGCGTCAGAGTTGAAGAGGTAGCTGGCGATGAAGACGTCGTAGCCGCCTGCGAGGATCGTGAAATTGACCATGGTCGTGTCGTGAGAGAAGGAGGCGAGATGCGACCTGGCGGTCCCATTTTATAATTTACTACACCACCCTGTGACCTTTTACAATTGTCGGAAGGTCGGTTCAAGCGCCATGGCAATGCGGCAGAAGTTGCACCTCCATACGAAGTGTTACGAAGCGCGAAACACATGGTCCGAACTTTTGCCAGGCTTTTCACGATGGTTGTTATTATAGTTATGGGCAATGTGTCCGTCGATGGTGCCGTAGTTGTGCTTGGTATTAGTTGCGCCAAAGAAGTTGATGGTTTCAGTACCGCACGAGCACAAGGGATGTTTATCAGCAGGTATGGAGTGAAACAAGCGACGCACGCTACCAGCTTACTAGTACTCGCCAACTAGTCCCAATAAGAGATCCGCCACCTCCTCCTCAAACCCGCTAGGCATCCCAACCATCCTCTCAAACTCCCACCTCACCTCTTTGAGATTCGGCGGCCGCTCCTCCCTGGGAATCGTCTTCTTCCGTTCCACCCAATCCGCCCGAAATTCATCATCTTTATAATTCACCACCATGCAGTCATCACACTCTCCGCTCCACATGTTCTCATTCTCACCCAAAGACGTGCTACCCCAAGAATACACCGGGAGGTTGATGTGCACGGACTGGAGGTGCTGTAAGCCGGAGAGGGACTTCAGATAGTGTGTCTAATTCCGTGTCCGGATAAACGTCAGGGATCCGAGGTATACCAGATTGCTCCAAGATATAAATGAACGTACAGGAAGCCCCAGTCCATTGGTGTAGACGATCCCACTCGGTACGGGCTCCTCGAAGTACACAATGGAGCACGTATTGCACAGACCGCACCAGATGTTGACCTGGCGGAGGCGGAGGCAGCGCAGCGCCGGGAAGGTCTGCGCGATGGCCGAGATGAGCATGGGCGTCGGAAAGTCTGCGCGGCAGTCGAATTCGGTGATTCTTGCGCATGCTAATCCTGAGAAGTGCAGATTCCACCCCGTGGCCGAAGGACGGTGCGGCGCATGTATGCTGTTGAGCCAGTCGATGCGTATATGTCGAAGCTGCACCAATCCGTCGACGTCCCAGATCTGGATGGGCGTTGGGTAGCTTCTTTGCACACAGTGGAGTTCCCTATATGCAGACCGGACTCCTTATAAGCCAAGCCACAGATTGGGATAAGAGGCGCACTTTGTACACCTCGTGAATATTTCTGGGAAGTCGTGAGACGTGAGGTCAGACCCGCAGGTGAGGTATATGCGCTGGAACCAATGTTCGAAGAGGACAGCGCGGTACGCTTTGGAGGATTGAGAGAACCCGTCTACGGACGACCATGGGGGTTTGATGTTGACTTCTTGTTCTTGTGAGGATCCTCGAGACTCGATGACAAGATAATGCACGACGTGATGGACGAGTTCGAGAGGAAATTGCATTTCAGTGTGATGGACGAGAGTAAAGTGGCGGAAGTCGGCCCGGTAACCGAGATCGTCCAAAGTCGACGATCCGGAGTGTTTGAACGTTGAACGCGCAGAGTTCCGCGAACGGCGGACGTGCAATTGTAGCTGTTGTAATTGAGCTATAACTCCATGACTTTTTAGTCATTGAAAGGAAGCGTGGCCAATTCTATGTGATGGTTGGCCCGGGATGGTGGCCATTCAAGAGTAGTCTCGTTTCAGACTTTGTTGTACTTAGGAAGATAATCGTTCCTACTGTTACAAACGCCAAAGTGTCTTCAAGTTAGTCGACTTTCCATCGGGAGTACAATTATGTAAGGGCAGAGTAGGACTAGTACCATTGATAGTGAGCAACGTATTGCCCTTATCAACCAAGGTCTGTATACGATGTGATGGCATATCATGTTTCCTTGGGTTCTTTGACCGCCATAATCCAATGGAATTTCTCTTCCATTCGACCAACTTTCTCAACCGCGATCTCGTCAACTACGATCCTCAGCCCCTCTCCTTCCTTCTTGAGCACAGCCCTCGTCCCCTCGACACCAAGTCCGCTCGAAAACATGGTGACTCCCATCCAGTCCTCACGAATGATATCGCCCTCGTTTGCACCCAAGTTGAACAACATCCACCCGCCCTCCTTCAACCACGTCTTGATCTTCCCGATCATCTGCCCCTGCTCCTCCTTCGGCAGATGAAAAATCGAATAAAACGCAACCACAGCGTCGAAGCTGCCGGGTTCGAAGGTGAGCGCCATCATGTCGCTCTGGATGAGCGTCGCTTCGGGGATGTGCTCCTTGGCGAGGGTGATCTGCGAGGCGGAGATGTCCACGCCTGTCACGTCGAAGCCGTGCTTGATGAGCGTCTGCGTGCTCGGAACACCTGCGCCGCATCCGAGCTCGAGGACCTTGGCGCCTGCGGGGATTAAGCCGACGAGCTGGTCGATGTAGGCTGCACGCGTGGTGGTAGGCCTTGGGGTGGCCCAGGCAAAGTATTGCGGCGCGACTTGGTCGTAGCCTCTCTCCACGACGCTCTTAGGGTTCTCGAGGGCCATATCGTTGGGTCTTGTGGGGAAAGTAAATGACTGTTGAGGTCAAAGCTGTACTTATATGCATCGGTTGATCAAAGATAGACGTCGGACGTCCGCCAGGAATAGACATGCAACTGGAAAACTGTGGGTGTAATGTCCATAGCGGCTAGACCCTAGATTGTAGAGCACAAGGTCGCAGAAGATATGACTCGTCGTGTTTCCAAGAAGGAGTTTCGTCGCCGAAAACTAGATAGTTATCATCAGGGGGAAAGCGCTAGTCAGCAGTCGCCTCCCTCGGCTTCACCACATAATTTTCGGCCGCTGGCATTCCGGGGTACCTGCGTGCTCAACAAAACATCGGGATACATCGTCGAATTTGCCCTGGCAATCAGGCGAGCGATGGAGTCGAAGGATACGGCAGTTCGGGAAATCATGGCAGAGCATAGCATATGACATGTAAAAAAATACAGAGACAGTAATGCATATGTCTACTCTGCGTCGACGACCGATGTCTGCAGGCCCTGTGAAGAGGTCAGTGGACATGTTCATCAAATGCGAAGGTCAAACGCACCTTGAAGGTGGTAACGGGGACGTATGAGGCGTAAGTGTACAATTTTTCCTTTGCGTTCTCATCGTCGTTACGCTTCCCTGGATATCATGTTAGTAGTAGCTCCAGGCAAGGCAAGATGCGACGCACTCTCAAGCTTTAGCCTCATCCTGTGGGGGACCGACTTGATGCCCCGGGACCAGACCTCCTGGTTGAGTTTGGGGTCGAGCCGCACGTCCTGCGTTCCCATCGCCTTCTGCGCAAAGGCCACGATCGACTTGACGGCCCAGGGAGCCCTCTTCTTGAATGAACGTCCGTGCACCAATTTGTGGAGGTGGATAGTGTACTCCCTCGTCACAACGTCTTGCAGCGCCGAACGCTTTCCAGTCTGCCAAGTCCGTCAATAATCCTGCTCTCTGCCGCATCGATATCGGGGGATATGCACCTTTTTGGCGGTGACCTGGACGATGTCAGCATTCTGTTAGCGACAGGCAAAGCATATGTGGCGCACCATTTTGGGAAGTCTTAAGGGCGGGTAGGTCGATGGCGAGAAATATTGCTTAACGCCGTCGTGTGTCTGTCCGTGAGAAAATGTCTGTCCGTGCGAAAACTAAAGCTTAGTGCCGAGTGTGGCTTGCTTCGGCAGTACCGGTAACGTCCGAATAATCGACCCTGCAGAGCCGCCGCACGACATGCCGCCAATCGTGCCAATCATGCATCTGGCCCTCAGTCACCTCGTCCCGGACCAGGGCCCTTCGCTTCTGATGTGTGTTGTTCTCTTTTAACACTCTCCACTTGTGTCCTTGTTTTTGCTTTTGGCTACTCCCTTGTCCTTGACTGTGTATCAATATCACCCTCCCTCCTTCTCATGTTATCTCGCTTGGTCCACAATCAGAAATCATAAGTAGAGCAACGGTCATCCGCATACTTACATATGAGAACCTTTCGACAAGCCCATCACCGACAGGTACACCATACCACACACCACAACCCTGCCCATCCTTCCGTTTCTCATGCCACAAGCAAGCTCCCATACGCGGATAGCTAGATACGCCGCCCACAAATGATATAAAATGTTGAACTACGTTCCACCTCTCCTCAACCAACCATTCATTCGGTACCGGTTTGAACACTCTCTCCTCCCTCTTCGTTCGACTCCACCGCCCTCTTTCATAAATTAACTATGTATTTCTCCCTTGCCGTCGTCTCTGCCTTGTTGGCCACCTCTGTCTCGGCGTCGACCTTGACCCTCGAGCGCCGCCAATATCCTGGTATGCCGTCTCCTCCTTCAATGGCACGATGTTATCTCATCTGATATGCAGATTGCGCGAGCCAGTGTCTCGTTAACGTCGACTACCACGGATGCAGCGCTTCCAGCATAACCTGTCTCTGTAACAACTCGGACTACGTCAAGGAGACCACCGCCTGCATAGTGGACCACTGCACTGGAGATGACCTCCAACAAGCGCTCAACGTCGCCGAAAGCGTCTGCGAGTCCGTTGTACGTTCCATTTTTTCCGCGTCTCCGTAGTCGCCGCTCATTTTTTTTTCTCACCATCAGGGAATCACGCTCCAATCCAGCTCGGTCCTTCCTTCGACCTTCCTTAACAGCGCGAGTGGATCCGCCACGTCTACTTCGGTGTCAGCCACGACCACCAGGTAATTCGACTATCCATCGCGCTCTAAACTCCGATGCTGACGCGTTTCTTTCCCTATCAGCATTGAGCCATCCTCCAGCACGTCCTCGGACAGCAACGGCGCGTTGAGCCTCCAAAGCTTCTCCCTTTCTGGGATCGTAGCCGGTGCCTTTGTGGCCCTTCTCCTCTAAAACATCACCCTAAGCCTGGGGATTCCAGGCTGAGCATGTCCATCCAGTATACCACAAACATACCATCGTTCGACTCTTCTCGTGTATTTAAAGTAGCCGTCACTTATTACCACAACCGACTGTATCCGCGTAGATTCGCATTTTCTCACTCATCTGTGCATATCATTTCTACGTTATTCAAACCACCCTCTCGCAAACCTTCGGTGTGTACTGTTTATATAACTCGAGTGATTGGACCCGACACGGTCAGGGCACGGCAAGCGAGAGGACACTTCATTTATCACGCGAGGCTAGCCTTCTCGAGGACAAAGCAGTCTCCATAAACGGGTTTGTCATGGGACGTGGTTGTGGTGTTCGCTTATACTTGGACCCATGTGTGAACTTTCATTTGGAGGACAACCATGGCACGTCCATCACATCAGGAACAGCGCGGAGTCGCCGGGCGACGAATTGGAGAAGGGAAGCACGACGAGTGATCACGAACATGCACACATGTATCCTCCTAGGAAAATTAGTATGAACGTTCCCAACACTAATACGCCTCACAAAATTATGACATGCCTGATCCTCGGAGGGCCCAGGACTTTTGTTGTTGAGGTGTCATTCATCCCAGACCGTTGGCCACCTCTGGGTGGGTGGAGGAGCTAGACCGGAGGGAGCTCGAGGAATCATCGTCGTGGCTGCGACCATTGCTTACGCGTATGAGGTTTATGCGTTCAGGACGACGCCTTGAAGATTCGATGGGTTTGAATTGGGTCGTGGCACAGGGAAAGGGAGAAGTAAGACATACGACAAGGTGAATCCTCTGCAAGCTTGTTAGGATGATGATCATGGCACAGCGTTCGATACGCGAAACATATCTGCGACAACAGCGATGACAGACCATACGACGTTCACAAGCCGACCGTGACTATAAACCGCCGTGTCGGTTACGCCTCTAAGATGTTACTGCATATCCGTTCAGCGCTCGGGCGGCAACAGTGGTGCGCCTTCTCATATACGGTCGACTAGGAAGTGCAATGCTGAAAAAGGCCAGATTTCAATTGCGAGCTGTGGTGGCAGAGAAATTTAAATGATCAGCCTTATAGAGTTCGCCACAGAGCCTAGACAAGAGAAGGGACGTCGATAACAGTTGTGCAGATTCGCAGAGGAGGAAGCGGTCGAGAGACGACGCCAGAAAGCATAGAGAAGACGGTCAAGTTCAGCTCGTCAAGATTGGAACGACGTTGTCAAAACTAGCGGCGGCATGAGAGTTTGAGTCTAATTCGAGTGAATGCACCCTGACCCGCCTCGATCATTGAGGCAAGGACCGGGGTGGACCGAAATGGGCACTCCGCCTTGCCCTCGTACTGCATGCCGCCAGGCCCCGCTTTTAACTGGCTCTGCGTGGTGTCATCTGCAGTCGACGTTCTCTCCCATGCAGCGCGTATAAGAGCGGCGCAAGCCACCGGTGGCGCGATTTACCGAACACGACCTACGCGTCCTCAGCCGAAGCCAACGGTAGGAGACGAGGTCTTGCTTGACACAAAGGTACGTCTATCTTGCCATTGCTTAGATTCTTCGAGCAAACGAGACACAAGATCGAGGCTGTCGTACAAGACCCTCCAGCAAGACATGTTCGCGTCCAGCCTGAGATCAAAACAGCGGCACCAATCGTACCAATCGTACCAGAGGAGCTAGTACGCCGCGGCCACTCTTCTCACTTTTCTTTGTTGACTTCCTAACAGGTTCCAGCTGAGAACAATTCAGCTGCGCCAGCAGTTGTGGAATCATTACTCGAGGAAGACTTTTCAAATGACGCGCCAGCTCTCCATGCCGAAGACGTGCCAGTTCACGCCGTCGAAGACGTGCCCACTCTCCCTTCCGAAAACTCACCACTTTCATATACCGATGACTCGCCTGAGCCTCAGTCGGCACCCCTTTCACCCTCACCTGAACCTCTGCATCCAGTACCGTCTGACCCTTCCCCACAAGACGAGCCAGAACTTGTCCTCGAGCGCGTCAGCCATATGCCTGAACTAACACCTACACCTCGCAATTTGTCCTCGTCCAAAGTACCTTCATCTCGAATCGCACGTCTGTTCCACTATGGAGGTGCGTCTCGCCCCAGCCCTAAAGATTAGGAAATTCATGATTTTGCACAGGATTGGCCGCCTCTCTTGGTTATGGCGCCGCGTCAGAGCTTGTGCGGCGCACTGGAAGCAGTGGAAATGGCGGGTCTTCACTTGTCATGACTGAGGCGAACATCAAGCGATTAGTTACAAAGCTATCACAAATGCGTGGCGCAGCTCTGAAGCTGGGTCAATTTCTCAGTATCCAAGGTAGGACAAGGGTGGCATCATCCAGGTAAAACTTAGATTGACGCCTCCCTAGACACACATATTCTCCCGCCTGAAGTCGACCAAATCTTCCGAAGAGTCCAGGATAGTGCTCACTACATGCCAGATTGGCAGATGGAGGTTTGTGGCCAGCATGGCGTCCATATCACGACTAATTGTACACAGAAAGTCATGCAGGATGCGCTCGGCGCTGATTGGGCATCCCACTTCGCCTCCTTCGAACGGATACCGTTTGCGGCTGCGTCGATTGGTCAAGTGCACCACGCTGTCTTAAAGCCTGAGCTGTCTCCAACGAATGATGGGCTTCCTGTGGCGGTCAAAATACAATTCCCGAATATCGCAAATTCCATTGATAGCGACTTGGGATATATCAAACTCTTGCTGACTGCTGGAAGTCTTCTGCCCAAGGGTCTTTTCCTGGACCGGACAGTTGCAGTAGGTGTCAACCTTCTTTATCAGTGAGCGTTGCTCACTCACTATGCTCAAGGTCATGAAGGGCGAGCTTGCGGACGAGTGCAATTACTCTCGAGAAGCGTCGTTTGCCAAGCAATTTGCTTCCAACCTGGAACGGGACGAGCGATTCAAGGTTCCGTGGGTGTGGGAAGGAAGCACTGAGCGCGTTTTGATAATGGAGCACATAAACGGCGTCAGCGTCGGGGAGGCAGACGTCAAAGCGCTCTCACAAGCGGATCGGAACGACGTTCGTTGACCTTCACTCTATACCCGAAAATGTCTCTGATCCTCGCGCAGATCGCATCTCGAGTGATAGAACTCTGCTTGAAGGAGCTCTTCCAGTTCCGCATGATGCAGACTGACCCGAACTGGACCAATTTCTTGTGGGACTCTCGGGAACGCAAGATTGGCTTGGTCGATTTCGGCGCTACGAGAGAGTACTCGAAAGAGTTCATGGATGGGTGGCTAGGGCTTCTTGAGGCTGCAACGTCTGATGACTGGCAAGCATGTGTCGATTTGAGTCTCAAGATTGGTTACCTTACAGGGGAGGAGGACCAGGTATGACAGCCCATCCAACTTCAGTCACCATTGCCTGACAAGGCTCCAGATGATGATTGACGCACACGTCAAATCCATGACCTTGCTCGCAACGCCATTCAAGGCTACCACCGCCCAGCCGTTCTCGTTTGGACCCAAATCCCAATGGGCAGACATCACGGCCGAGATCCGCGCGCAGATCCCGGTTATGCTGCAGCATCGGCTCACACCTCCGCCTCGAGAGACGTACAGCCTTAATCGCAAACTCAGTGGGGCGTTCCTCCTTGCAGCGAGGCTGGAGGCATCCATAGACACGAAACGTATCTGGGATGTCGTCGTAGGGCAGTATCGCACCGATAACGCGTGAAAATACATTGATTAGAAGTCGCCTATCTATGCAATGAGAGCAAGATTCTATTGACCAAGCAGAGAGTGGGGAGTGGGGACTGGATATAGACACCAGCCATTTTAATGTTTGTTCGTGGGTATCGTGGACCCACAATGACAGCAAATGTCATTGAGCTGTGGAGTGAAAATGCACTTCCTTGTGGGCTGGGGGGTCGAGACCCGACATTGTGCCACTTTCAATGTCGAGTTCAGACGTCAAGGTCGGCTATGGGCCGCTCAGTCAGTGCTGCGATGTCAGTGAAAACATGGGGAACGCACCATTCTGCTTAGAGCGGTAGTGGTACAAGGCTGAGGACTCTGGGTGGGAGAAGTTCTGAGCATGGACTGCGCGCGCGATGGGGGCTTGTTTGTGACCTCATTCACACCAGCATTGAGCTGTGATGTCGTAGCTGCAGTGTTGATTTCTGCGAGAGAACGCAAGTAGTCGGCGTTCTCGGTGCGCACCCCGGTCAAAGTGTTGGACCGACTCATGTTCAAGGAAACGCTGCGACCGAAGGAGAAGAACGGAATGGATAGTCCGTCTGCGAAGGTCTAGGTTAGACTACGTCACAGGAACTTGTACTTGAACTCACGAATGATAATGGAACCTAGAACGACGAACGAAACAATGGGCTGCAGAACCGTAGCCAAAAGTTCAGCTTGGCCTTGCGGTGGGCTGTGTGGCTCTGGAAGACGCGATAGTGCCAGAGTTGAGACAAAGATGGCGCCAACACCCATCTATTGATCAACAGATAAACGCAGGAATACAAAGGACGTGGAGGATACACTCACAGGCCCAAAGTGTCCCGAAAACAGCGCCTCTCGCCAATTCGTGATCTCGGGGATCCACTTGAACAGCAAGAGAATGGAGGGAATCCGACGTAGCGCCAAGATGGCGATGAAGAGCACGACAAGGCGCCATGGATTGATTCCGTACTGAGGCATGTTGAATGTGTCAAACGGAAGCCAGGCTCCGATGTACACAAAGCAGGCGCAGTTCAGGACAAGATCGATGACGGAAGCGAAGATTTCGTCTTCGGTATGCGTGTTGAAGTTGCCATCCCAGGAAATGGCGGTGCCTTTGGAGGGTCAGTATCGTTTCGGAGACATATAGGAACGTGATAGACCAGCAGCGAACGCAGCTAGAAGATCGTCGCTTCCAATGGTACTAGCAATGCCAATTGTGAATAGGGCGAGTGCGAGGTATTGAGCCACATATGATTGGCGATCGATGTAGCCTCTGTTGTGAGATAATTTCATCAACCAAGAGAAACCTATGCCTGAGTTTGGGTCAGATGGTTTCATTTATGATCATTTTAGAGTTGAACATACCCAGAAGAGCGCCGAGTATAGTTCCCAGAATGACTTCGTCTGTTTGGAGTTGAGTATTGCGCTGAGAGGGAGGAAGCGGACGTACAAAGCTAGCCGATGAGGAACCACTTTCCGATGGCCTCACGCGTTGTGCTCTCAACAGTAAGGTAGATCGAGATCGTAAGGAAAGGATAGGCTGATTATGGAACGGAGTTAGGGAGAATGGTGGCGCTGGTGATGATTTAACACACCAAGTCCATCATTGGCAGCAGATTCCGCGGACAGAATCTGGCGTAGATTGGTGGGGACATGTTTTGTGGCAAACTTTCCACCTAATTAAAGGATGACATTAATATAGTAAAGAGACGGACTCAAGTAAATCTTGTGCACTGACCTACAATCGCTGCAGAGATGATGGGGTCCGTCGGCGTAAGACATGCAGCGATCGCGAGGCATGAGACGAAGTCCAGGACTGGAAATAGACCTTTGAGAAGACCTGCAGTGCATTACATGAGTGCTCCATCTCGGGGGTCATATTGATTGAACGCACTGGCAACAATGACCCAACCGATGGCCATAGTGGGGACGACCATGACTAGAAGGCTTTTACAATGCTTCGCCATGTAAGACCGGGGAAGTTCGACTCCGATAGCGAAAAGCCCAGTAGCGAGTACTAGCCGGGTGACCTCGAGAGTGACGGCCTGCGTCGTCGAGCCCCAGTCTCTAGGATCGAAGATACCGGCGACATGTGGCCCCATGAGTACTCCGAAGGCGGTTCCGAGAACGACTTCGTTGATGTACAGCTGCCAATAAGTGAGGGTCGGTCAGGTTTCGCCCCCCTTGGGATAGCCGTTCACCTTTTCCTTGACTAGCAGGGAGCACATGGAGAACTAGACGCCCTTCTATGTCAGAAATGCACATTCGTGTGTGCGAAGAAGCTGGGACCCACAGCAACAACGAAACCGCCCAAAACGATGTAGGCGAGTCCGGGTGAGGTAACCTGTTCGACTGTGTAATCGCTCAACGGGAAATGTACATAGATTGCAGAATACAGACTTCTACAAAATCCGACGATGACAAGCCCATGGCGTCTAGAGAAATCGAGTTGGTGAAGGGAGTAAGAGATCAAAAATTGTGACGCCAAGAACATACATACGCGATATGATGGGCTATTTATACGCCTGGCTGTCCGTATCGGCCCGGCGGTATTGGCTCACCTCGGTTTCGAGTACGTGTGGCACTGGCACTGGCAAATGAAAACGAGAGCTCCCATGCTGAGAGGGATAAGTCGCTCCGTTCATCTCGACGCAAGTAATCAAACTATCGTTGATGAATACCAAGAAACGATATGGCGTATGAGGTTCTTTAGCTAAATGGACCGCTCTGTAAGTTGTCATTCCATACAGATAAAGCTTGTGATGAATATCAAGAAGAATTCTGGCATATGAGGTGCTTCTGCTAAGTGGATCGCTCTGCAACATCTGAAGCGAGTAAGGTTATTGTGGCAACGATCGCACTGGGAGATCACTTGGCACTCTGTTGCTTCAGGTCCTCAAAGAACGCCTTCACGTCGGCGTCACCCACAACCTTGCCTTCGTTCGCAAATGGCCGAAGGTAGTTGACCAGGTTATCACTGGCAAATATGAGAACGTGCATCCTTCTCGAGATGAGATATACTGACCGCATTGCGTTGAACGCATGTATACCATTTATGGCCCTTTCTCGAGGAATATGATTGAGTGCTCTCATGCCCAGCTCTTCAAGTGAAAGCCCCGAGTCCGGGTCCTCCGGAGGTTCATAGGTTTCCTCCTCCTTGAGGAGGAACGCGTTGGCTTCTAGAGAAGGCAGGCACGTCGCGCAGCGACACCACCGATCGCGGAAGTCGTCCGTGAGGAATACATCCCCAGCCCCAAATTCCGAAGACTCAGAGTCGAGAATCTGCTGAGCGACAGTGTTGAGCGGCGGTGCTAGGCATATAATACGAGGCTTCTTGGCATCACGTTCATCTAACTTTGAGGGGGAGAGGGCGCGTTTTGATGGCACTTGGGCGGGTGTATCATCAGCTACCGCGACGGTCACCGTAGGCTGGGATTCAGAGGCACCGATAACGTTCCAAGGATGCGAGATGGACTCTCGTGACACTATGAGGCAACCAGTGGTTCCAGCGTAGCGGCGTAGAGTAGGGATTTTGCGGACACATGCGGCACAGACTAGGGAATCATAATCCTCTGCGCGTATAAGAGGGGGAGGAAGTCCCGATGAAGACGCCTCAGATACAGCATCGTCTACGTCGCCTTCAGGCGCGGGCTCGTGCGCGGGTTCAGATGATACGGGTGGTTCGTAAGGGCCAGGCTTTTCGCGAAGATTGCAACATGATTCGTGGAACCAATCCTGCAGTTGCTCAGGAATGTGCCGTGCACGAAAGCATGAAGCTCACCTCACAGGAGAGGCACTGAATCATAGTTTCTCTCTCCGTGTTCGGGTCGTAGGGCCTTCCGCATCGACAAAACACGCCTTGGAAATTTTGCGGGTACGCGTTGGATGTGTTGGGATCTTCGGGACGCACATGAAGCTGGCATGGATGAGCAAGTGCTGACGTCGGGCAGTCGCATCGGAAGTCTCGTTTGGGAAATCTGTAGGTTATTTGAGCACATGCTATAAGCGATGAAAACGCGCCACACGCACAGCTCTATCTGCTCATGGTCGGTGTGACACGCGACTGAACACGCAGAGCAAATTCCACGTGGGATATTACACGTAACACAGAGATATACAGGTTGTCTGAACATTATTCAGTCAGCAGGAACGTGCTAGCCGCGGATGAAGAGTGCACACCTGATGGGGCCAAGGGGATATGTGCATTGGTTGAATTGATGAGGGAGAGCCTCGGATGCCTCCTTGAGTAGATTGTCCTGGGATTCAATGAATTCCTGGAGCGTGGCCTCCATTATGCGCCCTTCTGCAGCAGTTGGTGGTCGTGAACGAAGGGATTTGTTCCACGTGATGAGTTTACAGCTTTGATCAGTGCCATCACCTGGACTAAATGATTCGCCCAAGCCCGCCACCGCACTACGACCGAGACAGGCCCATGATTGTACGGCACTCGTGCACCTATCTAAATTAGCCACGGCGGTTAGCCGAGCTGCACATGTGCGCGCTTAGCTCTCCACTTGACTCTACTATCCACCCTGTGAGCTTCCTTCCACTCCCAGGATTGGCGCCAATTGATCTACTCTACCAGACGCGGAATGCCGGCCTGATAACGATCAATGCAGACTTCGGCGGAAGATGCCATCACTCAGCGCTTTCTTCCAGTGAAAGTAGTTTGACACGAAACGAACTCCCTGAGCTAGACGCAGGGCCATATGAGCGCCACTCTGAGAAAGGTGCGTTCTCATCTATGTCGCCGCAGCTGTAGTTTCCGATGACATTGCGTTCTTAATCACTGGCGTTAAGATGTCTACCTGCATCACTGGCAGACGCGGTACCGCGTTACTTTGACATGTCATCCGCCCAAACCTATAAAGACTTCCTGTACCCATGGTCGTGGTTCTTCCACCCACTATCTACCCCGCTATCAACATCGTCTACTCGACTCCTACACACTCATGGCGTTCTTTATGCGCGACCAGATCCGCAACAGCTACAACGAAGGCGGATTCCTGGGCTTGAATGCGACAGCGGCGAGGACAGCTTTCACCCAGGCCATGCCTAGTGAACTTGCGTCCATAATATCCGCGCTGAGCTCGCACACCATACTACTCGATTGGCTCCTTCTTGCGGGCCTCCGATGGCTGTACGATCTATACCACTCCTTGTCCATGAGGCGCACCTGGCTCTACGAGAAGCTCTTCCAATGGATCTATTTTGAGGTCGAGTTCAACAACAGCGACGCGTCCCAAGGTGAGTTTCGGTCCATTATATCGACATCCTAGCTGATCGCCATCCACAGTATGGTTGATGACTTGGCTTTCAAGGCAGCCATCATTCTGTAAGCCCCGAGGCAGTCGTGGGTGGGCGCAGATGTTCTGACAGTCGTTCTGCAGCCAAGGCGCGCCGTATAGAGTTTACTCGATTATCTTATGGCATCCAATCCGCCTCTTTAGGGCATCACGGCCCAATCGATGAAAAGATACGAGAGATGACATACCTACCCAACTCCAACATACCTTTCTCTTTTTGGTTCAAAGGGCATTACCTGACAGTCGCCTATGATAGTGGTGGCTTCGGCGGCGGCGGCGGCGGTCGCTCATATTCGTGGGGCGGCGGTCCTCCTGTGCCTGGAAATGCTGGCCCGATAAAAATAAGGTATGAAAGATGCTCGGTCCTAGTAGTAGGCTAATTTTCCATCTGTAGCTACATAGCCCCATGGCCACATTCCAGAGCAATTATTCTCGATCTGCTCGAAGACGCTCGGAAAGCATACGCCTCTAGTATCGTGCATCAGACACATATCTATACCTCTTCCACGTCAGTTGATCCCGTCATTCGTGAAGACTCTGACTGACTATGGAACAGCGGACCATACGGCAGTGGTCAGAATTGGATCCTCGCATCGAGCAGCCCGAAGCGCAGCTTTGATTCGATAATCTTGAACCCGGCAGTCAAGAGCATGCTGCTCGAGGACGCCCACAACTTCATGAACAGCAAGCAGTGGTACGCCAAACGAAACGTTCCATACAGACGTGGCTATCTTCTGGTTGGTCTCCTTTCCTCAGTTCTATGCTGTCCCGAAGTGCTGAGTCCTCGTAATTAGTACGGAGAGCCTGGGTCTGGCAAGACTTCGTTCATCTCGGCCATCGCAGGGGAGCTCGAATTGGATATATACATCATCTCGCTGTCGCAGCCAGGTATGAGTGATATGACTCTGGCTAGCCTCTTCAGCACCCTTCCTGGCCATTGTATCGCTCTACTAGAGGACGTCGATGCTGCATTTACGACTTCTCTCAATCGAGATGCGCCTAACGATCCGACGTCTTCTGCGTGGCCACCAGTGCCATATCTACCGGAACACCGATCAAAGTAAACTTACCCTTCACACTTGAAAGGCACAGCTCTCTAATCATTATCTCTAGCGTCAGTCTCAGCGGCCTGTTGAATGCACTGGATGGCATTGGTGCACAGGAGGGACGAATCCTTTTCGCGACCACGAACAAGTACGGCTCACTTGATCCGGCGCTCACACGTCCTGGACGCATGGATATTCACATTGAGTTCAAGCTCGCTGCCAAGTATCAAGCTCGTGACCTGTTCAAGCGGTTCTTCGACCTTTCATACGAAGGAGCCAATGTCGAGCCTTCCGAAGAAGAGCCAGAGGGAGACTCTATCGACGCAGACTCGGATCCTTCGTGCTCTTCCTCCTCTATGTTATTGGCATCGGAGTCGACATCTTCTCCTGCTGGACCGACCCCCCCAGCGACCCCTCCCCACTCGCCGTCATTCATCTTCACTGGGGAGCTGCACACAACCAAGCTACCGCGGCTCTCACAACGGCGGCTGGACGAGCTCGCCGACGCGTTCGCGGATGCCATTCCTGAATTTAAGATCTCGATGGCGACTCTCCAGGGCTACTTGATGCTGCACAAGACGACGCCAGTGGCTGCGGTTGAAGGCGCTAAAGCTTGGGTTGATGAAGTTCAGAAAGCGGCGGCGCTTGGTCGGTTCAATGAGTATCCTAAAAGTCAAGGTGGGATACGACGAAGTGGGGGTGGGGGCCATGTGCGGAGAAAAGGCCAAGCGGCACCGTGGCGACCTCCGACACCGTTCTCTGTTCGTGGTGGCTTCATCTCTGATTGAGAGGATTGATCGACGCTACTTGAACATCGAGAATGTTAGTCGTAGTATACACACATTCCATGCTATCGGATAACCTATATAAAATTAAGTTTTTAGCCGATTTACGCGCGCTAGCTCACTCACAACGCCATATCAGAGGAAAACGAATACGCTCTAATGGTGCTAAAGTCTCCATAGCATCACCGTTTGCGGTTAGCCTCGATCACTGCGTGCGCAGTGCTGTCCACGAGTCTCGACTCTCCATCTCAATCTATGAGTCATTCATGTCATCCCCCCGCAGCATGACGTTGCTGCGCCACGCTGCCCCGCACACGTCATGCATTCTTGGCTCGGCATCCAAACGAGCGCTGGTTATAAAGCTTCGCGCAAAAGCATAGTACTCTCCTAACAAACATCCATCATGTCCAGTATCATCAACAAGATCAAATCCAAGACCGGCACTCAGAGCCAAAACAAAGGCGAGGAGGAGCAGCAGTTCTCTATCCAGCCTCATCCGGCTGTGCGTCCTTTCCATCTACTCGGTATGCGGCGCTCTTTGGAGGTGCTGATTGTGCTATAGAGGACCAACGACCCAGCGGACTTGCAGCCCAACCAGCCCGGCGGCGGGTTGAGGTCTGACCCCGTTATGGGCGCGCATCACGCTCGGGATCCTCATGTTCCTAGCGAAGATATGAAGAGGAACATGCCTGCTGCTATGGTACGTCCGTTCGCTGAGACGATGTCAGCCCAATCTAATCAGAGCATTGCAGAACCGCGACGATTATGCCAAGCGCACGGCTGAGCTCAACAAATAAGCTCCAGCCTTCATGAATCACGAATCCTACAATGTATCTTGTAATCATTGCCCGGCTATTAGTATACGCTGTACGCATAGGCCTGTAAACTTATACCGCTATAATGTGTATCGATAACACGAGTTTTGCCATTTCACTTAACGTGGACTCAGAGTAAGGAATGTGCTGTATTGATTTTGTAGCCGAAAATGCGCAGGCTGAACAGGATCGTTTTGACATTGTCTGCCGTCTGGGGCATTTCCAGCGACGCAGACGCGGGAGATATCACTGGCATGTCGGGCCATGGCTATTGTTCGCGGTCACGACGGGCACAATTTGATAAATTCGCCTCGGGCCTGTTGGAGTCGAAGGCAACACGAGGTCATTTTACATTCAAGTCTGGCCTGTAATGATGCGAGCGGTCATGGCAGGAGCCTCGAGGAGGGCAAGCTGCAGTTCGGAAGTAGTCTCGTCCAGTACTAGAATAGGCCATGACATCACAAATTCGATGTTGTCCTCTTCCCTCTTTCTTCGTCGAGTCAGGATGTACGTGCGTCGTACGACAGCCGCCCAGGTGCTTACTATCGGCTTACATTCCTTCAGACGGTCAACAACCACAACCTATAGTACCCAGCACCGGAATACATAGGACCGCGCTCGGAACTGGATCGGAAATCGTCCTCCATTAGTGGCCGCTATTTAGATCCACCTCAACCTTCTACCTTCTTCAAGCATGTCCTCCTCGAAGATGAACGCTCCCGACCCCATCCTGCTGACGCTCTTTGCCAACCGGTTTATGAGCGTTGCAGAGGCGATGGGCCGATCACTGCAGCAGACGGCTATAAGCACAAACATCAAGGAGCGCCTTGACTTTTCCTGCGCCCTCTTTGCACCGGACGGAGACCTAGTCGCAAATGCGCCTTTCATTCCTATACATCTCGGCTCGATGAGCTTGTGCGTGCCACTTATGATTGTCGCGTCTTGGTCCTGATCATCTCTAGCGCTGTCAAGTATCAGATGAAACTTTACGGAAAGGATCTCAAGGAAGGAGACGTCCTAATGACAAACTCTCCCCATGCCGGCGGATCGTCAGTGCTTGTCGGCTTACATTCTGCTCGCTAACAACCCACCAGCCATCTTCCCGACATAACCATCATCACCCCAGTCTTCGACTCCAATACCAAGGAGATCATCTTCTTCACCGCTTCGCGTGGACACCATGCCGATATTGGCGGAATACTCCCTGGCTCCATGCCCCCCACATCTGTCAATATCTTCGAAGAGGGCGCCGAGATTGTCAGCTTCAAGATCGTTTCTAAAGGCATGTTCGACAAGGAAGGACTGTATGAATACATGATCGACAAGCCGGCGCAATACCCTGGCAGCTCTGGGTGCAGGAATATCCGAGATGTCGAGAGTGATCTCAAGGCTGTAAGTCCCATAGTTCGAACTGCCGGGTCAAACTAATATCATGTGTAGCAAATTGCCGCCAATCACAAGGGCATCCAGCTCATTCATGCCCGTTCGTGATCTCCTCCCATCATCTTCTCGTTTCTTACACCGGAATAGTCGTCGATGACTACGGCCTCGAAACTGTGCAAGAATACATGTACCACATCCGCTCGAACGCTGAGATGTCCGTCCGAAACCTCCTCCGCGATGTCGTCAAGCGTTCTGGAAGCAGCGTTCTTTCCGCTGTAGACTACCTTGACGATGGATCACCCATCCAACTTCAGGTCGACATAAATGCAGAGAAGGGTTCAGCCGTGTTGGACTTTGCTGGGACTGGATTCGAAGTGCGGGGAAACCTCAATGCGCCCATTTCAGTGGTGCATTCTGCGGTCATCTATTGCATGAGAGCCATGCTTGACCTTGACATTCCCTTGAACGCGGGCTGTCTTGTTCCCTTGGAGAGTACGTCGCGTAAATCTCTTGTCCTGATCTTGTTTATTGACATACTATTCTGATAGTCAAAATCCCACCGAAAACCCTTCTCTCGCCATCGAGAACAGCAGCTGTGTGCGGTGGCAACGTCTTGACTTCTCAACGTATCGTCGATGTAGTCCTCAAGGCATTCCATGCATGTGCCGCTAGTCAAGGATGTACCAAGTACGTATTACGCGCGTCTCAACTCATTTATAATGACCACTTCTCAGCAACTTGACATTTGGCACTGGTGGAAAGGACAAAGACGGCAAAGCAATCCCAGGATGGGGGTACTACGAGACCATCGCAGGAGGGTCTGGCGCTGGCCCATCCTGGCACGGAACCTCGGGCATACACACGCACATCACCAACACCCGTATCGGCGACGTTGAGATCTTGGAGCGGCGGTACCCCGTCATGGTGCACCAGTTCGGGCTTCGCGCCGACTCGGCGGGCGTTGGCAAGTACCGCGGCGGCGAGGGCGTAGTACGCGAGATTGAGATGCTCGAGCCTATGCAGGTGTCCATCCTATCCGAGGTACGTCGTCTTGATCCCAATCATCCTCAACATTGACTTGGCCTTGTAGCGCCGAACGCGTCAGCCATACGGCTTGGAGGGCGGAGGGCCCGGTGGGCTGGGGCGGAACACATGGGTGAAGAACTTGAGGGAGGGCGATGGGGATCTGGTTGACGGGGCGGAGGTGACGCGGGAGATCAATATTGGAGGGAAGGCGACTGTGTGGATGGGGAAGGGCGATCGGTTGGTGCTGGAGACGCCTGGCGGGGGTGCCTGGGGTGCGCTAGAGGGTAATGAGTTGCGTGAGGTGGCGGATCATGTACATGCTTGGGAGCCGAGGGGGTCTATTGCTGAGAGAGCGAGAGCGCAGGCGGCGTTTTGAGTCTTGAGTGCAGCAATGTATAAAATACCGGAAGATCACTTAGCAGCCTCAATGGAGAAATCGTCTATGGAAGGCTTATGATAAGATGTTGGACCTCTTGAGTCTTGGCGTTGCTTCAGTACTATTAGTCAGGTTGCGGCGGGAGAGACGAGGGCATGTTCGGGAAACGGAAGCTCGTCATCGATCGATCGTTGCTTGATGGTTTTTTGAGAGACTGGTCATGGCCGTGAGCGACTGATGTGGCGTGGTGTCAACTACTGTCTATTCAGCAAGTTAAGCAAATGAATTACAGGACGCGTTAATTTGGATCTGTGTCCACTGACAGCGACAGTCAAGGCAACGTATGACTCTCCTCCCTACTGCACCAAGCCTGTACGCCTCGAGGGATGTCTCGGCTTCCGGCGGATCCAGATGATGTACAAAAACAGAGCTAATATACACACACACGACCAATTTCGACTGGTTCGTAGGAAGTGCTGATTGGTGTTTGACTCTGAGTCCTTTCTTAGGCTTTCCACTGAGATCTCGCAGCGCCAGTGACGGTTTGCATTTGCGACAGGATGCGAGGTAACAGAGATAAGACTGTCAGGATGCGGGGGAATATCGGCACGCCTTCGCTTCCCAAAGTGCCACTGGAGGGAAGTCGAATTCGAGGTATCAGCCTCTGTGGCACCATGCCACCGGTTGAAGATGTATTCTGCGGAATTGAAACCGGCTCCTGACTTGAGCCCAGATTTTATACATCCGGACCACAGTGCCACCCCTCTCAGATTGTCGGACCAGACAGCTTGCAACGCAACAACAAATCTCCCCCCATTTTCCCGGTGTTCGAAAATGAGAATACCCGACGTGACGCCATGATTCATGGCAAGACGAGTCTCGGTCATGCCCGACTGCTGTTTGCAAAGAGTCCTGGGGTAAATGTCGTGTAGGGAAAACCCCGCCTCCAGTGTCTGGTCGAGAGACACACTGAATGTGTGTTGCGCGACCAAACTGGGGAATGTAGTTATATCTTTGCCTATCTGCCATACGTCGATGACACCAATGTCAAGGATATAGAATGGAAGACCGATCAGAAGATGTGTCCCGGCTTCGCCTGAGCGTCGAGCCTCCACCGCAATCATCGTGTCGTCTGTCAGGAATTTAACGACTCTGTCGGAATGCCCCTCTACCGTCACAAGTGACTGTGATTCATTGCGGTAGATAGATAGATAGGAACGTCTGAGATCCTCTGGCCCAGTCTTTTCCCAGTCGAAGTTTAGAACAATATCGAACCAGAGATGGTAATCTCCTTTGCCTTGGTTGGAGGGAAACACAACAACAAGAAAGGTTTTCGTCTGGTCATGTCTGAAGGGGAGGATGGCGACAGGATCGCGCGGCGACAACCAGATATTGTGCTGGGGTTGCTGTACCCAGGTGACCCCACTTCCAAGTCTGGGCCGAAAGTGCACATCGTTGTTGTTCCAGAGACCGTGCCTTTGGTCAGGAGCCCCGATATTGAAATATAGCTCCTGTAGACTCCCCTCCGCTTTGGATGACTCTAGTATGAATCCCCGCGTTCTGACGAACTGGAGCCTACTGGTATTTGGCGCCGCTGATCTCTTCACGTAAATGGCTAACGGCGCCGACTCTGGGTCGCTTTCCCGGCGACAGTCCAGAAGTGCATGAAATTCGTCGGGGCTGTTGAAAAGAGGGACAAGGCGAAGGTGTATATGCAGGCCCATATTTGTGATGGAGAATGATTTTCGATCCCCGTCGCCAGAGTCAAGTCGCTCGTACTCGCCACTTTCCCTAAATTCGTCTGGACTGGTGGCAAGTATTCCGACATCGACTTGGTATTTCGATTTCCAAGCAAAGATGGTCTGATCGTCTGACACCTTCAAAATCTCCTCTTGCAGCCTGGTGAAAGCATGCTGTCCTTCGCCGTACATTGTCGGCATGAAAATACCGAAGATGCCCATCAACGAGTAAGCCCGGTCCTCTGGGCAGGTTGTATCCCTTCCGGCGGCCCAAGACATCCGCTTCGCGACGCTGAGCTCGTCGATAGGGAGTGTCTGAAAAAGGACGGGCAAGGGGATTCCAGTGATACCGCTGATGACGTTCCCCAAACTTTTCTTAGTTCCGATCTCCGTCCAATCCTTTCCCAGGAAGATAACGCTCGATGGTGCCAGCAGCTCCTGCAACGTCCATCCCCTCTTGAACCACCGGCTTTTATAGAAGTCTGGTGCCCAGGACTGAACATTGGTCCGCACATCTGCCAAGTAGGCATAGCAGACTTTCGCGCCGCGGTAGTATCGGTACATGGAGTTGATGGCCTCCGAAAGCTCGGAGCTACTAGATTTGTCGATACAACATGTGTCGATCCAGATGTAGTCGAAATTCTGGGAATGCGCCAGCTTGCACGCCTGCTCGATCTTGGCGTATCCCTTCAGATGCTTGATCTTGTCTGGATCTTGCATCTGCTGAAACGACACCTCTTCGGCTTCCCAGGTGTGAGAGAGGATGCCATATGGTGGTATGTTACGCTCGTTTGCAAAGTAGACGAGTTCGATTGGCTCTTTTGTGGTAAGGAGTCGCATTATGACACTACAAGACCTCAAGAAGCAAAGTCTGAGCCAGATAGTAAATAGAATCGTCAAACTGAAGCTCACCGATAGACTCTGATATATGTTCAACTTCCCGAAACGTTCAATGGTCAAAGGATGATAGTCTGACAAGCGCGTAAGGTAAGCAGGTATGATATATTCCTGGGTGGGAAGACAGACCGACGAACGATTGCGCTGCTGGCGTGGTGCAGGGAGGATATTCTGACACGTGTAAGGCGGATGGCGAGGTGAAGGGAGCTGAGGCGGCAAGTGTGAGCTGCGTGTACCGCCGAGGAATGACAGCCTGAAGTACGAAGTGGCTGGTCACAGTGACAGGGTCGCAGCCGTGGATTTGCACTGCTGAAGTCTTGGTCTCGATGGAGGGTTCCACTTTGTCGAAGTTTGGTTCTCAATGAGATGAGATCATAACAGTCGCCCCATCGGATGGCGGACTCTGTATCTTGAGACGGCCCGAGACCAGCGCGGACCCTTCCACTCTCCAAAGCCCGAGTAGGAACTCCAGGCCGAAAGGATGGACTCCTTCCGTAACGCAATTGCACGCATCGCGGTGGGCCAAAATTTATCGTCGACGTCAGGGTTGAGACAACTCATAATCGAAGTCAACACGAGTGGAGAGGAGACTGTGGGCGAGGTGATAGAGGTACTGGAGGATAAAGAGGAAGTGCAGCGTCGGCATAATCATATTTTTCGAGCTTTTATAGCGGAAGGTGCTCACGGAATGATGGCACGATGATCTGACGCGGCAGAAAAGGCCGCACAGAGGTCATTAGCTGCATGATGATCGTCGTGTGCAAAAAGTGTGAGCCCTGGCCCCTCTTAGTCTCCCTTAGTCAGCCTACAATAAATCCGCAACAAGTTCCGTTTATTGTAGTCTGATTTCATTCGCGCCAGCGATACCGGTAGTCAGCATTCGTCCTAATCAGGAAATACGAAAGAGGCAATTCGACCCTTCCATCCGAATCCGTCGCCTCTGGCCTCCTGCTATATCAACTGTGTCCTTTGGTCGCATAATCCATCCGTCTAATTCCATAAATTATGTTGAATCTTACATGCTTGCTTTCATACCTGCAAGCAATTCACGAAAAACCGGAAAATGCGCAACTGACAGCCATTGATCCTCTCATCCCATCTCCAGAGCTTTTTGGGGGTCAGCAAGTCTACAGAAGCTGCACCACTATCACATATGCGGATAGGAAAAGTGCTAGTAGCAACAGAAGTGCAATTGAGGTCCTCGACGCGAAGGATATCGATGGAATTGAGCAACGCGGGCAGCTGACAAAAGGTCACATGCTTCGGCAACAGCCGAATAGCGACTACCGGTATCAGTAGCGCGATCAAAACTAGACTAGGCCCCTCTGCCATCTGGATCTCGTCGGCCCATCACTGATCAGGCCACGCGAACGGCAAAGTGTGGCTCGGATCATTCGCGGCAGGGCATGGCTGGATCGGCCGCCAATCGGCCCCCATCCTGGCGTATATCAGTCATTGAGGCTTTCAGGCTCTGTCCACAGCGCAATTCCGCAATTATAGCTGTCTGAGGTCATAGACACTGAACCAAATATTCCTCCGTAAAAGTGAGATCTGAGTCGTCAGCCAAAGAAGTTGGAGCTGGCACAGCGCAAGCAGTGTAGTTTTCAGGCATACTACACTGTAATCAACTTTCAAGGGCTTGAGTCGGACACTGTGTCTTGACAGAATGACCTAATGACCATTGTGGTCGACTTGATCTACATACTCGAGAGCTCAATATCATTCTGATCTTGTTCAAGTAGGGACACCCAGGAACCGTCAATAATTCACAATCGCCGTGCTGTATTCCAGTTCAGTCCCAACGAAATGCATCCAGTATCTCCTTTACACTGCTAATAGCACGAGTACTCTGCATCACTGCCCGAATCAGCATATACAAGAGGCCTCCCTCTCCCAGGGCGTCTCCGACCGTGACCGACGTTAAGCGAATTCGGTGCTCGTCTCGTAGTGTCCTTCTGGCGCGTCGCATCCTTCTCGACCCACTCCGCGGCTTTCTCAACAGCGGCAATTGGATCCATCTTATGAATCAGCAGATATCCCTGAATGGCGGCCATTGAAACCTTGCCCTCTGGTATTGAGGCGGCAAAGGCTTCCGCAAGCTCTCTCAACCGGAGGGGAGAAAGTTGTGCAAGGGCATCGGTGCCGGAAGAGTGGAGTGATCCCATCATGGTCACTGAGTCGGATGAGGTATTGGGAGACGAAATCTCAAGAGTCGTAGACGACGGAGATGGAGAAACGGCTATCTCAGAACTCGTTAGTTCCAGTGCCAGTGGAGCATTAGCTTCTCCGAGGGCGCATTCGTCCGTCGCTGAATCATCAAGGACAGTTCCTGGCACATAGTCGGGGTTGTAGAAGCGCTGGAATATCTCTCGAATCTGGTACCCATCTGCCAGCTTGAACTCCAGATGAATATCCATTCGACCGGCACGTGTGAGAGCTTCATCGAGGGCTTCAAGTTTGTTCGTCGTCGCGAACAAGATCCGTCCTTGTGGGGCGGCGACCCCATCTATGGCATTGAGTAAGCCACTGAGGCTAACCCTGTGAGAACTATGGTCAGTATCATTGAGCCAAAGATGGAAGCGAAGTGCATCTACCCTTTGAGAGTATCAAGGCTAGCATCTGAGGTTTCGTCCCGATTGAGGCTTGTGGTGAACACCGCGTCAATGTCCTCAATGAGGGCGATGCACTGGGGAGGAAGTTCGCTCATCAACCCAAGCAGGGTATTGTCGTCGATATCACGCTGAGAGAGCGAAAGAACGTATATATCAAATCCAAGCTCGCCAGCGATGGCAGAAATGAATGAGGTCTTTCCAGAACCGGCGCTCCGTACAATAGATAGCCTCGACGGAAGGGCACTCCGCGTCGAGCATACCATTCCGAGCTGTTCAAAAAGTCCCTGACATCGTTCATGATCGTTTCTTTGAGATTTGACTGCAGTATGAGGGAATCTAAGCTTCGGCTTGGGCTACAAGAAGAAATCTGCCCACCGTCCCTGCCTAGTATAACTAGAGTTTTATAGAATCAGGAGGATTACTCTTGCAAACATACAAGACTCACCATTCGATGGATGAAGAATACACAGTAGTAAATGAACGCTTATCCAACGACGAGACGTAACAGTCTCTTGCTTGCTGGAGCAGCTCAGTCACAATCTTTCGGCGAAGGGCAACGATCCTAGTACCAAAGTCAGGCATCTCAGAAAGACTGCGCCGAGATATAGTTACTTGATACGAATTGGACCATCAAGCGCTGCCTGAGTGAACGTGACACGTCGCCCCCTGAACCAGCAAGAGTGCGTGTAGGGAAAATATGGAACATATTTGAGCGCGTGAATGTCTTCAATTTCCTCAGGAGAGCAGGAGAGAGAGCCCAATTCCCGTGTAGAGACTCCATAGCGATGTTTCTTGATCTCGAATCCGCGAGTTGGTGCTAAACAATTCGTGATGATGAATATTGCCCAGCAACGGTTAAGTAGATAACGACATACCCCATTGCCCTTGGTCAGACAACCAAAACATAATCCACGCTGTCCATTACTTGGTCACCGGCGCTGAAAGTACACCGAACGAGACTCACTGTACGTGGAACCTTGTTGGGGAATGGTAACGTCGATAGTCACCGCGCGTAGAAGCCACTGGTAGACAAAAGAGTGCCCGAAAGTAAGTCTGTGGTAGATCTCATAGAAGAGGCCCATCACAAGAGCACAGAATCGTTGGCTCGATATTGCCAACAACGGCAGGACATATGCGGGAAGAGCCGCGGAGGGCACGGTCGTGGTCGCGTTAGACGATCCACTGCCACTCAGAGTCGCAAGCAGAGTCGCGTTGAAAACATCCATGCCACTCTTCAGAATAGGCGAGAGAGCAGTCAGCACAGTGGTGTCCATGATGGAGGCGAGTGTGTAGGAGAGTAGGAAGAGGTCGATAGAGGTGGGGTTGAAGGAAGGAGGCCATTTCTTGGTGGCTTTTATAGTGAGAGGCAGATCCGTCTGATGATGAGCTGTACGAGCTCCAGGTAAGTGGCCGAAGCGGGATCGTCGATGAAGGTCAGGAACCAAGTCAACTGTAACAATCGGGCGTGATCTCAGATCTCACCTCGAGGCTCGCGATCGCGTGGCATACGGAGAATGCCGATAATGACGGGTTAGCTAACTTAGGGTTGAACGTTGAAAAGCTACATTCCACATCACAAAGGACCAAAGGTTTAGAAGCGGCACGCCTGTTGCGATGCCCTTGTATTCGTGCATCTGTATATACAATTACTGTAAAAGATAAACTGTACAGATTCCTTCGTTACAAGACTACATTGTCCAGGTCGACTCAGGGGAGCCAGTATGACAACGAGTGTGTATTCAGTAACAGCGTGAGGTCGCCCTTTCGTGAGGGTGTGGGGGGTGTATCGCAGAGCGAAAGAGTCAGAGGAATGAAGCAGTAAGAAAATGTGCGATGTTGACTTGAGTGTCAGGAGAGATGTGCCCTTATTGACCCTTGGCTTTGGCGGCCATCTGTGCATAGAAATGAGACAAGCCGACTTGCAGGAGAGTTGAACATACAAGGTTGAGAGCGGAACCAGCCTTGAACCAGGCAATTTGTCCCTCGTTGAAGGAATGAGCGAGAGCAATGTCCTACACGACGTCAGTGAATAATTAGAAATAGATCGTCTGATAGGAAACCCACCTCAGAGGAACCGTCCTCGTGCTTCACACGCAGAGTGAGGTTCTTGCCGGGAGAGAATGTATCGAGGCCAACAATGTCAACCTTGTCGCTAGGCTTCACCCGGTCATAATCTTCGGGGTTGACGAAGGTGAGTGCGAGCATTCCCTGCTTCTTCAAGTTGGTTTCATGGATACGAGCGAACGACCGAGTGATGATGGCAAGACCTCCAAGATAGCGGGGCTCGAGAGCGGCGTGCTCACGGGACGAGCCCTCACCGTAGTTGTGGTCACCGATAACCACCCATTTGATGCCATTGTCGCGGTAGTAGGCAGCAGTCTGAGGTACACCTCCCCATTCACCGGTGATCTGGTTCTTGACCTTGTTCGCCTCGCCATTCTCAGCGTTGATGGCACCGATGAGACAGTTTTCTGGTCCAATAGTTATCAGCGTGTGACACACAAAGAAACCAAAGGAAACTCACGAGAGATGTTCTGGAGATGACCGCGGTACTTCAGCCAGGGACCGCCAGCACTGATGTGATCCGTTGCTACGAAAAACGGTCAGTGGATGGTCACTCGAGGAGCAAAGATTTACTTACTGCATTTGCCTTGGGCCTTGATGAGGACGGGAAGGTCGGTGGGAGTCTTTCCGTCCCAAGGCTGGAAGGGCGAGAGGAGCTGGAGACGGTCGCTCTTGGGGTCAACAGCAACGTTGACACTGGCACGGTCGGCGGGAGGAGCCTGGAACGTGTTTTCGCCGGGGTCATATCCACGGGGAGGGAGCTCGTTTCCAGTTGGGTCGCTGAACTTGAAGGGCTTGCCGTCAGAGCCGGTGAGGGAATCAGTGAGAGGGTTGAAAGTCAGGGATCCAGCGAAGACCATGGCGGTGACGAGGTCGGGTGAGGCGACAAAGGCATGAGTGGCGGGGTTAGCGTCGTTACGGCCGGTGAAGTTACGGTTGTATGAGGTGATGACTGGAGCGAGTGAGTAACATATCTTATACAATGTTGAGCGACTTACTAGAGTTAGCTTCGCCCTTGGGGACATCGCGACGATCCCACTGTCCAATGCAAGGTCCGCAAGCGTTGGCAAGAACGAGTCCACCGATATCCTCGAACGCGGCGATCTGTCCGTCGCGCTCGATGGTGGCACGAACCTGCTCGGAGCCGGGAGTGATAGTGAATTTAGCCTTCGCCTCGAGACCGTGAGCGGCAGCTTCCTTGGCGATGGATGCAGAGCGGGACATGTCCTCGTAGGAAGAGTTGGTGCAAGAACCGATCAACCCAACCTTGAGCTCTTCCGGCCAGCCATTCTTCTTGACCTCGGACGCGAACTTGGACAGAGGGGTAGCGAGATCAGGAGTGAAAGGACCGTTGATGTGGGGTTCGAGTTCAGAGAGGTTCTGCATAGCACATGAGAACGTGTAGCATCGCAGAGAATTGATTACTTACGATGTCGATGACTTGGTCGTACTCGGCATTCTCGTCAGCCTTGAGGTTGTAAGCGAATTGCTTGGCATAGTTGGCGATATCGTGACGGTTGGTAGCGTTCAAGTAGTCGACCATGCGGTTGTTGAAGGGGAACATCGAGGTGGTAGCACCGATTTCAGCACCCATGTTGCAGATCGTGGCCATACCCGTGCAAGACAGCGACTCGACACCAGGACCCTTGTATTCAACGATAGCACCAGTTCCACCCTTGACCGTCAGGATACCCGCAACCTTGAGGATGACATCTATAGAACGCGTCAACCTTATGCTGCACTCGTGAGAGCGGGTACATACCCTTTGGAGTAGTCCAACCGCTAATCTTTCCAGTTAAGTTGACACCGATGACCTTGGGGCACTTAAGCTCCCATGGAATGCCAGCCATGACATCAACTGCGTCGGCGCCTCCAACACCACAAGCAATCATTCCGAGTCCTCCAGCGTTGGGCGTGTGCGAGTCAGTGCCGATCATCAATCCACCGGGGAATGCGTAGTTCTCCAGGATGATTTGGTGAATAATACCAGATCCGGGTTTCCAGAAACCAAGTCCATACTGTGAAATTCCAGTTGGCGGTTTGTGACGAGCAAGCACATGGAAGGAGACATACCTTTGCCGTTGCGGTAGCCAAAAAGTCGTAGACCTCCCTGTTGATGTCGATAGCGCGTGCGAGATCCTTCACACCGCCAATTTGTGCCTCAATAAGATGGTCACAGTGGACAGTGGTTGGGACGGCGGCAGTGTCCATACCCGCGGACATGAACTGGAGAAGGGCCATCTGCGCAGTAGCGTCCTGGCAAGCAACTCGCTGTTGAACACGTTAGCTATACGCAACGGAAACAAGGACAAGTAGGGCTTACGTCCGGTCGTAATTTGAGGTAGCTCGTCCCTCTCTCGATATCCTGACCATGAGGATCGTCAAGATGACCGTACAGGATCTTTTCAGACAACGTCAGAGGGCGGTTGAGTCTGGACGGTGGTCGTCAGTCTAGGCAGGCCAGAAAAAACGCATAAGAACGCACCTGTCGCGTACAATGGCAACATTGTCCTCAATGCGCTGGTAGTTGATGTAGGCACCCTTTTCCAGGAGCGACATCGCGACCTTGGTGTCGCCAATTCGGGGCGCAACGGTGGCCATGCCAGCGGCCAGGCGCCGGACTGCATTCGCAGTGCGATTGGAGAGGTTGAACATCTCGACCAAGCCAGAGGACTACAACCAAGGATCTAGAATGAGGACAAGCTCGTAATTTGTTAAAGCCGGGACAGCAGGCCAAAAGCGGGTCTTGTGATTGGCCACCCTTGAATTACGTTGGCAGCGGTCCTCCGCATTTCCCCGCCAGCTAGACCGCATACAGATGATTGAAAGAGATGCAGCGGCATCCGTTCCTATCCCGCTCTTTGAACATGACCACGACGTAAGCTATACAATATAATACTTGAGTACCGGACTCCAGTCGATTCTGAGAGTCTAGAGTCGAGAACAGACCAGTTCCTGAGCAAGGGACGGCCTTCGATGGGACGTAGAATACCTGGTACCATAGACGTACATAGATTGTAATGCTATCAGTCTACTGGCAGTGGTTGTATACGGCGGCGCAACGTGACAATCAGTGTGTCTGCCTCGGAAGCAAGCATGTAACCTGAACCTCAGGTTCAGGACTCAAAGGAGGTATTCATTTCTTCTGACTCTCAGCCAGATAATTCCACTCCCTCTCCAACGTCGCTATGTCCTCACCTATCCGTGCCCCCATCGCGGCCTTGGCCAATTTTCGGCTCAGCGTATCAACAGCGTGCTGATCCGTCTTCGCTGCCTGTGCTTCATATACCGCTGTCAGGTACATCCAGTTAGTCGGTCTGCATTCTCTAAAATAGCAATGGAGCATACAAATCACGGAGGCCATATTCGACATTGGTGGCGGAAGATCATGAAGTGATTTCGCAAGGCATTGCCGCCGGTGGACTACGAAAATGATAAGGGTGAGGCCGAAGTAAAATTCATGACGGTTCGCGTACCATCCAAAATGAGCTTTTCTACCTCTTGAATTATGGCATCGTCTGTCTGAAGATCATAACAGTCAAACACCGCGTCCTTCGCTGTGAATAGAGCGACCTACAGCCCGAGGACTCATACCAAAAAGAGATGTAACATCTTTTACAAACTTATCCTCTGCATTCGTTGAACGCTGAGAAGGTGACATGGATTCTACAGCACAGCGGGTCTTGTCGATGTACTGCGCTGGGTAGTGCGGTGCGGCCTCGACGACCGACGATTTCATGTCCGGCAACGTCACGGTCTGAAATGTATGTACCTATCTCTACAATTCAAGAGGTAGTTCACCAGAGACTAGTCGAGAACCTCACCTCGGTTTTAAGCGTCCGTATGGCAGCCAGGTAGCCATTGGTCGTGTCAGACAATCGCTGCAATTCTCGTTCGTCTTTTGCCTGCAAAAGGTCGTGAACACCCCTTTTCGTCTGTCAAAGACAGACGAACAATTTCTTCTTGCAGTGCATCCAGGGTTTCGACACTCGATGCCCCAATTTGACCAATCCCTCGATAGACGACTTTATCGCGTGCATCCTTCCTTGCCCATTCCATAATCTGAGAGCTTCAAAACGTTGAACTGAGATTGAAACGTCTGATGGGCAGAGGACCCACACAGTTAGATCCAACTGATTTTGAGACGACAAGTGTTTCTGCAAGGCGCGCTTCAGTCGGACTGAATAATCCTCCTGAGCAACCTCATCGCCCGCAGGGAAGTCCAAGGAAGATCGCAGACGGAGATAATGTGCTTCGATGTTCTGATACAAAGCTTAGGTTGAACCGGCTGACGGGACGAAGGAAACGAACAGTCAAGGTATCTCGAGTACATGATGTTCTCGGCGGAGGAATGGATCGTCGATCCTCAGGAGGTAGTACAGGCGCCTGATCCAAAAACGTTAACGCCGGATTGCCAGTCGGTCGTTGAGTGGTACTACGTACCATGGCGGGCCGTTCAACCATGGCTTGGCTATGCTTAACAGTCAAGAAAGCTTGTAGAACATCATTCGTTGAACCCACTTCAGAGTCTTCAACGACGCCTGAATCTCCTCGAATGTCTTCATGCGCTCAGTCTCTCTCCCCTCCAGGACTTTCAGCAAAAGATCGATGCGCTGCTTGTTTTGAAGCTCAGATTTCAATGCGTCTATTTCATCTTCTGCATGATAGGTCGTGAGTGGAGCGTCGAGCATTGTCCATTGAAGATACACGAACGTTGCCGCTCAACACTAGCGATCTGTTGATCCAACTCCAGTCGATACACGTCCAACGCCCTGTTCGCACTTGCAAGACGCGCCTCGGCTTTACTTGCCTTCTTCGAAATCTCATTGTCTGGTCTGATATTGTCAACCACGTGGTTCAAGGCGAGGTCCTAAAACGAGCGCACAGATTGTGTATGGTTTGACGCGCGTCGGTGACAGCTGCACGTCCGATCATGCTCAAAGAGATATCGCTCAATGCAGCTGCGAATGGGCCGCGATATAGACGCGAAAATTGTTCCTCTGTTATCGTGGACGGCATCCCGAGACTAGAAAAGGCATCATACGCGTCCTTTGACCCGCGTGGAGGCGTCATGCTTGATTGATGGTGACGGTGGTGATGGTGAGAGGCAAGTGCGACAGGTTCTCGTAACGACCAATCTGTCCTATCAATCGGATTCCCCATTGCTGCCCAACAAATATACAACGCCTGGTAATGTCGTACTATCCTACCAACACCTTTAGAATGTACGAGGCCACCACTATCCAATCACCACTCCAAAGCAAAAATACCCTCCCTCGACACACTACGCGCAACAGAAGAAATATGACAGAAAGAAAACACGATTAAAGATAAAGAAAAACGGCCGGGCTCCTCGCCTGAGGTAGGAATGGTAAGGAGTGTGTGGAGCGTCTGTAGAGGGTATCTTGATGGATTGAAGTGCAAACGATAGCGAATAAAGAGAAGAAAAATATTATAACTAGTTTCATAAAAAGTCGTCAAGGTCGTGCATGTGGTGCAGCGGGCTATAGGCGGTGGCCTGGGACAGCCCAGAAGAGCATGGTCAACGCAACGACGAATGCCGTGATGAGGAACGACACCCAGACCGCCCGACCAAGAAGCAGCTTCTTGACGTACGGCTCACGTATCCGGAGTAGGCGGAAGGGAGTGGTCTCTGACTGTCCCAGAAACACAAGAAGAGGATCAAGCTCATACTGGTGAGCCACAAGGCAATAGACCGCGACGGTGAACGGAATAAATAGCTGTAGACAACAGCGTGGTCAGGGCGTGTAGCCACGTAGGTAGAGGCAGAGTACTCACGAAGAGACGTTTAGATTTCGGTTTCACATCAAGGAAGACGAGAGAGAACGCCACTGCTAGGGCGAGCCAAAGCGTGAGGAGACCGACGATGAGTCGGACTAGAGCCGACACGGGAGTCAGGTTGCCAAACGCTTTAGCTCGCAAGAAGCGGGGAAAGGCGTCCTGCTCCATCGCCCGGAAACAGTATTCCTTCTGAGCATGGAAGATATCTGGTATCTGAGCCATGAGACTCTGTTCGTTCGTGGTCCTCGGCTCTTGGGACGAGCTCAGGGGGAAGGAATGGATACGAAGGGATGGTGGGAGATAGATCTCGTGGTTCTCCTGGGAGTTGACCGTGTTCGCTGCGGGGGAGAGATATCGGAAGTATATTCGCTCTGCGGAGGCGATGAGATCCTGGCGAGTGATAGCAGCCGAGCGAGGGATGACAGTAGGGGCACGCGAAGCGCGTTTCAGATTGAACAGCGTTGGTGTGCGACCGGAGAGGGAGAAGGGGGTGGTGGAACGGGCTTCGTTGGGCGACGTGGTGTTGACGCGCGTGTGCTCGGACAACACAGGTGTCGGACGGGGTGACGTCGAGCCTGCGCCTGCCTTTTCGTCGCCGGCCATCGCAAGATTGTGCTTATCCTGCTCGCTCAGCAACTCGCCCGTGCTGGCAGTGCTGCGCTTGGCGTCTGGGTTTATGCCGACGACGGTACCGTAGATTGAACCCCGCCGGCGTGCATAGTCCCAGTATTGCGGCCAGTCGTCCTTGATCGTCCTGCCCGACTTGCGCACATCCTTGAAGTAGGCCCTGCACAGGTTCTCGTGCTGCTGAACATCAAGCCAGAAGTCGAGCATATCCTCCGAGCCCTCTCGCTGGAGAAAAAGACTGGAAGCACGATTAAATGATATTGGCGAAATGAGGCAAAGGACGCACTAAAACATGAACAGATCGACGGGAGGTCTGGTCCGCCGGGAGAGAACCTCTGTGAAGGAGGGCAGCCTGTTCTTGCGGCTGTTTGCCCAGTCATCCTGCTGTTGCTCGTCCATCACAACGCGGGTGGGCCAAAACAAGGGGAAAGAGCGTGTGGAAATTCGGTGGTCAACAAGTAGCAAACTGTCACATGGCGGTCACATGTAACAATGCCGGCAGCCAACTTCGGTCCGTCTCGGCGCAGACCGCCAAGCCGCCTGCTCACATAAGCCCACCTCTGCAGCGCGCCATCATGTCGTTCACCAAGGCATTCTCCCCCGCTCTGCGCGAAATACGCATTCTCTGCTGCCAAACAGGCGCGGCCTCGGCCGGCACAAGGTAGTCGGCATCTGCATCTGCATTCTGGACCCCAATTTGAAACAACCCAGGCAATTCATCGTCTCCAAATACCCCATTATCAAACAGCACAACCCCGACCTGCCGGTGCTAATACGGGAGGCGAGCGGCACTCCAGCGCGTGTGTTTGCGAGATTTGGTGCGCCCACTCTTCCTTATTTTCGCCTTTCCTCTAACGGTAGACTACTACAGAGCGTGGAAGGGAGGCGCACGTCGAGCTAGACAACCTGAATGCATCGGATGTAGAAGCCAAAGTCGCTCAGCTACTGGGATCATAACAAAGACGTGCAACTGTTCCATGATACTTGACATCCAATAACTCAGTCTTCCATCTATCGAAGCAACAGTCAGTCAAATCGGGACGCCACACAGCTCCGAAATTTCGCTCATGCCGTCTATCTCAATCACGGAGCAGAGATGATTTGGGTTTCACCTTCAAACGAACTGCGGTATAGCCGTTCTCATTCATGTCTCCATTTCACTCTGTTCCGCCATCCCGGTTTCTCCGTCAGCCCATACAGAAGCAACTCGGGTAGTAAGAGCGCTCTGTTATGATCCCTTCTTCTTGAGCTCCCACCATCAAGAGTGCTATCCCTTATGTGATCCATCCTCACGTACCGCTCGAATGACACAAACCATAGGATTAACTTCTGGTGACCGCGCCGGAAACTCTTCTTCCAGTCGCCAACCTGGATATTGTGGTTCCCCGCTCATACGAGTCCTCTCCAGAAGGTCACGGTGAACATCTGCATCAAGTCGATTTCTAGTGCCGGGGCCCTAGATATATCTTGCTTCGTGGTTGTTGACCAAGGACATCGAAATCCCTCCGAAGAACGGTCGTTCTTTTGCCTGACTATCACTTACAAAAACAGAATTATAGATGCATTAGCACATCTTCAACCTGTATTCTTGATGGAGAGGGCATCCCTCGCTTCGCTCTCGAAGTATCACCACCTCAATGTTATCAGGCAGGGACGCGTAGGTGGCTCTCTTGGAGACCCAGAGCCGCCGAGCAGTGCTTGAATCACCTCGTACGCTGACAAGAGTCACTCGTTCGCGTCGTGGTGAACGCCGCATAGAGACTCGTCGATCCATAATTTGGCATAAGGTGCCATACGAAGGCGTGTGAAGGTGCACTCTGGCCTACTGGGAAGTAAGAAAATTCTTGGTGGACAGAAGGAGGCAGATTGCTCAGCTCTCGGACTCAATGGAGAGATACAGTCTGCAGTAGCCAAACGTAGGATTGTAACAGAAGAGAAATGTCAAGTCAAGATTAAATTAAAATGATTTGGACTGGTCGGAAACATAGTTCGGAGTTTGCCGATTTGATCGAAAAAATCGCTTGACCAAACCCGTCACCGCCGCCAGTGCCAGAAAAGCCGACCTCCATGGCTCAACAACGAATGTCTCTGTGGGCGACGGAGGAGATTGACGAGGACCTTCAAGATGTTGATCTTTCCCTGACGATGGGAGCGTACGGCCAGCCCGGCTTTGACGATGGTGAGTGCCGCCTTGTTCTAGATAACCTGGCTGCTAACTAGTGTTGCTCGCAGCCCACATTCCCCAACCCCAATTTGACGAATCCACTCTTATCGCCGTGCAGCATCAGATGGCACAGCAGGCGCAACAGGCGGCATTTGCGCAAATACCAGATGTCGTGAAGGGCGTACGTGTTGCAGCGTCTTGATCCCGTCTGGTTCGATAACGCGCCCCCCAGTTCATCGTCCACTTCCATCAAGCCGTTCTGGATAACAACCTCGCAGAGATCACGGTCGCATACGAGAGTGGCTGGAATAAATACACCGAGAAGTTTTATGCGCGGACGGAATGGCCGGAGGCGGAAATCATCGCACCACTTGTCAACGATGGTGCGGGACTGCTATCTGATCCTTGATGCCCTCTAATAGTTCTGCAGATCCCATATTCTTGATCCTCTACCGGGAACTTTACTACCGTCACGTCTACTCTCGGTTACAACCCAACATCGACGATCGATTCCATTCCTACGAAAACAGCTGCGAACTGTTCAACTACCTCCTCAGTGCGTCTTGTCCTCTCTCATCTAGGCCATTCTCATCTTGTCTGTAGACTCCGATGGCCCCGTCAAACTCCAACTCCCCGAACAATGGCTCTGGGATATCATTGACGAGTTCATCTACCAGTACCAAGTCTTCTGCACTTGGCGCTCAAAGATAAAGAGCAAGACCGATGAGGAGCTCAACGCTTTGGAGGAGGGCGCTGGTGTATGTTTTCACCTGACATATGAGACGCAACTAATTGAGAGTATAGATCTGGAGTTCGTATAGTGTTTTGAACGTCCTTTACTCCTTGATCCAAAAGTCCAAAATCAACGACTACATCGAAGCCACACAACAAGGCAAACCTGCAGAGGAGATTGCGTGCGTTCGTTCATTTTATTTCTGTACAAACGACTCATGATAAATTCGACAGGGAGCTCGTCGGTCCTTATGGTGTCCTGCCCTTGTACAGAATGCTGGGATACTTCAGCATCATCGGCCTTCTCCGCGTGCATGTCCTGCTCGGCGACTTTACCCTCGCTCTCAAAGTCATGGACAACGTCGAGCTCAACCAAAAATCCCCCTTCACCCGCGTCACCGCCTGCCATGTCGCCACATACTACTATGTCGGCTTCTGCTACTTGATGTTACGGCGCTACCCCGACGCCATTCGGACCTTTGTCGCAATTCTGAACTTCATAATGCGTATGCGACAATATCACACAAGAAGCTACCAGTACGACCAGATCAGCAAGACTGCCGACAGGATGTACGCCCTCTTCGCAATGTGCAACTCGCTATCGCCCAGTCGGTTGGATGACAACATTGCCAACATCGCCAAGGAACGCTTCGGTGACCAGCTCGCGAAAATGTCGCGCGGAGGGTATGGAATTCATATTTGACCGGGAATGGAGATCTGACCTTGTTCCACAGCGAAGCCGCCCTTCCCGCCTACGAAGAGCTGTTCCTCTACGCATGCCCCAAATTCATCAACGCCAACTCACCACCGTACGAGGACCAACAAGTTATTGCTCAAATGCTTGCCGATGAATCCACGCCTTCCTCCGATACCGCCCACCGCCAACTCAACCTCTTCCTGTCTGATGTCATCGCACAGCAGTCTACCCCGACGCTGAGAAGTTTCTTGAAGCTGTACACGAGCCTCGGCTCGAAGAAGCTCGCGAACTTCCTGGACGTGGACGAGGAGGAGATGATCCAGGAGATGATGGTCATGAAGCAGTGCAGCCGGAGCGTGAGTCGCGTGGGTACAGAGGGTGGTAGCCTTTTGGATGGCCAGATGATCACGACCAGCGACCTCAACTTTGTTATTGACGAGGTCTGTGTTTGCGTCCTGGTTCCTCTTCTTCATAAGTCTCATGGACGTGTCAACTTTACAGAACATGGTGCACATAGCCGAGTCCACGGTTGGCAGGCGGTATGCAGGCTGGTTCATCAAGAACACGGAGCGCACACAGAGGATCTTCGATGATCTCAAAAACCTGCCTCTGCCCACCCCAACCAAGGCGGTACCCGCGCCTCATGCTGAGAACGCACATAGCAGCAAGGCGCCTGCGAAGTCTGGAGGTCCCAAGGTTGCCTGGGGTGCTGTAAAGGCTTGATGGGCTGTATCACCTTCACGTTATCTCTATACATGATTTGCCCTGTGTTTATATCACAGTGCACTGTTCGCCAATATGTGTATCTTTCTGTATGATTGGGACACGTAGGGCATCTCCATCCTGAAAGCGGCGAGAAGTACATATCTCCAGGTCTCCGGTCTGCTCACGGAACTGCTTGCTGTGGCAAGGGACCCTTGTTGCACTGCTTCGTGCGTCATTTCTAACAGTCTGCTATTTTCGTCATCTGCTGTGCAGTGCTCGCATGTGCGAAAAGGTTGTGGAAAGGCAGTACCACGGAACTTTTACACGTATATAATGAACGCGTCGGATCGCTTGCTCTCAGACTCCACCTTCCCTTGCACAGCAGAAATAGGTGAAACGCGATTCTACTTCGATCAATAGTCCTGCCCTTATGCGGCTTGCTTCCATAGTGCCTAGACTACAACTCTCTCTCCCGACCATCACTATCCCGAACTCTTTCCAATGGCTGATCAGCTGGTGAGCACACATCCTACTGCAATTTCGACCCATGCTCACTGTTTTTGCAGTCCAACGGCACGTCCTATCTTTTTTGATCTTACGATGTAATCTGACTTGTCGACTATCACTTCAGAGCAAATAACTGGTAGGCTGCACGACGTTCATTTTCACCTTCTCGGCTCACAGTCTGGTTTCCAGAATTCAAGGAGGCGTTCGCCCTCTTCGACAAAGGTGTGTCTCCCCAACCCGGTCTCCCCGTCTGAGCGGCACTTGTAACACATTGCAGACGGAGATGGCACCATCACAACGACCGAGCTCGGGACGGTCATGCGCTCGCTAGGCCAGAACCCGACCGACGGAGAGCTGCACGACATGATCAACGAGGTGGATGCCGACGGCGATGGCACGATCGACTTTGCCGAGTTCCTCTCCATGATGTCCAGGCGCGTGCACGACCTCGACAGCGAGGAGGAGATCAGGCAGGCGTTCAAGGTGTTCGACAGGGATGGCAATGGCACCATTAGCGCCGCTGAGCTGAAGCAGGTCATGGCTGGTCTTGGTGCGTATCGTATCACATCATTGGGTGTGGCGCAACCTTATCTTTTTGGTTAGGCGAGCGCCTGACTGATGCAGAGCTTGATGCGATGGTGAAGGAGGCTGATGCTGATGGTAACGGCGTCATTGATTACGCTGGTGCGTCCCCTACAGCTTCCAGCCTGACACAGTCTAATACTATAATTACAATCCAGAGTTCTTCAAGGTTCGTACCCACATTTTAATTCTCCAAGCCCGGACATCTCAAGTCTCCGCAGATGATGCGCGGCACATAAATGAGAACAACCAAAATCAAATATTTGTATTCCCATTGTTTTTCTCTGCTCCATGTACACCCTTGACTATCCAAACATACCAAATCGTAATTGAGATATTCAGTATGAAAACCCTCCTGTTCCCAATGAGTCGGGCAAGCTCCCACCGCAACCCCTCGCTTGTGCTGCACTGGCGTCCGAATCAAGTTCAATGACAATCTCCCCGCCCCCTACGACATCGTGCCAGGATATGGCGCAGATACTATCACTTTCCACTCCATTGATGGTCACGCTCTTGACGTAGACGCTACTACCGCTGGGAGGAGACGACACCAACGTCGAAGCATCGAAGTTCGTCACCTTGAAGGACGTTTGTGTCCCAAGGACACCGTTCGTCAACTCGAAGGACGATACCATCGGTGACCCGATAAGCATTTGCGTCGTGCCAATTACAGGATATAAACCAAGAAGGTGGAAGATGAGTAGGGATGCCATCGCAGCGGAATCATCGTTTCCAGGGAGCCTAGCATTCACTTGTTACTAACGGCAGTGCCGCAAGGATGCAGATCGAGGACACACACCCGCTGATGCCTGTCCCAAAGTTTTTGAAGACGACTTGTCTAACTCGTAACGCGCTCAAATCTGGGCGACCCGCGTAGTGATATATCCAAGGCATGTTAAAGGATGGTTCATTGCCTGCCAAGAAATATCCCTTGGAGAAGTAATTATCGCTGGATAAGCAGGCGGTGAATCCTGAGTTGGGGGGTGAGGGATTCAAGTGTCACTCACACGCGAGCGACGAAGGAGTCGTTACCGCCCATTAGATCAATTAGGGTTGCCACCGTATGGGGCGCAAAGAAGCTATACTCCCAAGAAGAGGCTAAGAATTTCAATGAGTGTAGAAGTGGACGGGATGTGATACTGACATTCATAGAATCCGACGTTGTTATCTGTACCACGAGCGCAAGAATGTCCGACTGGATCAACTGGCGAGCAGGCGTTGGGAGGGCTGTATGCGAAGGTCCCATTCTATTGTCCAATTCAACTCAAAAACGTCAACTAGTGGAAAGAGGGCACTGACAGGATACCTTCTCTGCGCGAAGCCAGTGAAGCCATCGTCTGTGAGATTCGGATCCCACATGTTTATAAAGTTGAAAGATCGGTTTGTGTACTTTGCAATGTCATCCCGAGATTTGGAGAGTGCGATGGCGGCCTGACGAACAGCAAAGTCGTTCACGGCGTACTATCATAAAACGACTTCAGATTATTGGTCAAGCAGCGGATCGTGTCTGCATACCTCCCACGCCCTCGACGCCTCCCGTGTTGGCAAACCCGTCGATCCCGACGGATCCACCCAATCTGTAGGGATGTACCCAAACTGAATCCAGGCGGTGTTCTGGCGCCCAACTAATCATAGAGGTGTCAATCTCAATCTCGGCGTCATAGCACAGGATAACACAATACCTCGATACCAGTCTGGCGGCTGTACAGGACAGGAATATGGTATCGTGAGAGATCGTGAGCGTCATTCAGATATGACAATGTGATGGAATGTCCTAACCGTATTTTCAGCTGTGTCGACGAGCGCTTGATACAGATCATCGGTCGATACACCCAGCTCCGAGGCATGAGAGGCATATTTGACAGCGAAGTCGCCTACAATTGGCATCCCGTTACTGCCGCCTTGTACGTACCCACTGCATGTCAGTAGGAGAACGTTTCATCAGTCAGAATCCACGAAACGGTGAACACCCACGCCTTAGTGTTAGCACGACATTCCGGCAGGTATCCTGTCGCGAATGTGAGGATGCTACGGAATATATAGGACACTGATGACCTGACCAGTATTCCTCCAACCATCGATGTACGAATTCACTATCTCGGACCATTCACGCGGGTTTATGAGGGACTGAAGGGGATGTTCAGTGCGGAATGTATCCCATGAGCTGGAACAAGCTATTAGGTTTCATCGCATGTGCTACGAGAAAAGCAGTTACCAGAACAACGCGTCGAAGAAAGGCTGATCGGTCTTCCAATAAGGGTTCTCATCTGTCAAGTTAGCAGGCACCAAGGAGGAACGATACAACTGGAAGTCTAGCCATTGAGCGGGATCAGATTAGAGATCACGAGGCTCCTCACCGATGAGTAGAGAAGCTCGACAATCGTCGCGTCTTCGACATCTGTGTCAATCTGAACGCGTGATAGCACGTCTTCCCATTTGTCGACTGATGCTTGTTGCACCGAGTCCCAGTCCCATGAGGGCACCTCAGCTTCGGCATTGGCACATGCTTGACTTGCGCTAAGCATGGAGATTCCGAACCGTGCAACGACGCTCGACGAATTGAAGGACAGGAGCGCTCCTGCTTGATCCGTGTACACGCTGCCTTTGAAAGCATAGCTCAGAGACGTCGAGTTCGGGGTTATGGTGATTGCTGTAGCATTTGCGGACGTCGACTTGTAAGTTCCAGATGCGACCAAGGGTTGGGTCACGAAGTCGGAGACGAAGTCATAGCAAGCGTGGGCCTGTCCACCATCAATGATCTTTTGGTGTATGTGCATGGAAAACCTTCGTACCGTATAGTTGTCAGTTCCGTAACTCTAAGCCGAAAGATAAGATATGGGCATCATGCACCATCGGAGGACTTACTTGAAGGAAGACACCGTCTAGCATCACGCGACCGTTCGATATGGTGAGACTGCCACCTTCAAACGAGCGCTGCAAGTCGTTGGTAAGATCAACAACAACGTGGCTCGTGATTGTGCTTGGGGGAAAAGTGAACCGAATTAGTCCAGCTCGTCGGGTTGAGGTCGTTTCAAGCTTGATGCCATTGGTAAAAGTCGTCGTGAAGTACCCAGGTTGTGCCGCTGTGATACAGTAAGTCGAGATAATGATGACAGATCACACAACGACAGGATCCGACTGACCGTCAGCTCCTGCGGCTCTCAACGCCGCTCGGGCTGTGATAGCGACCGGACAAGACGTGAAGTCACAGTTGGTCAAGGGGAACAGCGGAAAGATGCCATAACCGCCGTTAGTGTTCCCCCCAGTGCCTTCATCATGCATGAGAGAGATACCAGTGATGCTGGAATTGTCGGCGATATAGCCGGCTTGTCTTGGTGCAGTGCTCACGTCGATGCCGACCTTGGCCATGGCATGAGGAACAGCAGATCCTAAATTACAATGTCAGGTTGATCGATGGCGGGAAGAAAAAGAGTGAATAACTTACCAGGGAATACGTTTCCACCACTGCCGCCGTTGGCGGCTGTGGCGGTTCCGATGAAGAGGTTGACGAGAGATGTCAGATTCGCAGTGGTGCCGTACGAGAAAGGAAAACTGGACAAGTAGACAAGCAAGATGAACAGAGAGGATGTTCGTCGCGCAACCATGATTGAGAAGAGGGTGAACAGATATCGTGTAGAGGTCTTCTCAACATGATAAGTGAAATGTCAGTATGAGGTCCCAGGAAGCACTGATAGGAACAGCGAAGGCTCATTGTGTTGTTCGAACGTTTTGTACTGATCATGAGGGTCCAGGCGACACACGTGCATGATACGCCATGCAAAGTCCTCGCGTGTTTCTTGTCTGATAGTACAGGTGGAATAGTAGCAGTTGCTAAGCAATCCACCTGAACATGAAAACCGTTTCATCGATGTCACTGAGAGGACATACGTCAGCATTTATTTTTAAAGTCAATGATAAACTTAAACCGCGCCACAAAGAGCGCGTCATAGGCAGGTCATAGCGCCCCGCTGCCGATATATATAAACTGGAAACACACACAGAGGTTCAGAAACCCACTGCAATCCACAAACGACCCACCGACCACTGCATAACCATGTCCTCTACCGAGCAATTCACTCCACGTTCCAACGCCGTTCCCCCTTCCGCGGTAGGCTCTGGTACTCGTTCAGACATGAACGGAGCCACTTCCAACATTAGCGACAATCACAACCGCGCCGCAGTGGGTGATTCGTCGTCTACGACCCATTACCCCGCGCAACAGCATCCTGGCACTATCCCCTCTTCCAACGTTGGCTCTGGTACTCGTCCTGCTGCGCACGAACCGACATCCGACGTTAGCCACAGCCACAGTCGCACTCAGGTGGGCAATGCTCCGGCGTCAACCGAACAGCAGCACGCTGGGGCCGTTCAATCTTCCGCAACTGGCTCTGGTACCCGCCCAGACGTCAATAACCCGACTTCCAACGTCAGCGAGAACGCAAGTCAGGGAGGGGATTCGGAATACCCAGAGCAGAAACACGCTGGGGCTGTCGGTTACGGACCCAACTTTCACAAAGGACCGGTGAGTGCATTCCTCCAAGATCTGTTCGCGACCTTATGCGGTTTTAGACCATGGGCGACAAGATTGGAGGTATGAAAGAGGTGCTCAAAGGCAAGGTGACGAAAAACCCCGACCTCGTCAACCACGGCCATGAGCAGCAGACTGGGGCCCTTCAGCAGAAGGCGAAGGAGGCAGATGTGAGTTGATGAGTATCGACGCATGGAATCAATGCTGAGAGAACCTTGTAGGACCTGGAGAATCCTTTCAGCAACGCGGAAGCTAAGGATGAAACAAAAACTGAAAGCACACCAGATGCTACTGGTCAACGCCAACCTCAGGCCAGCCAGTACAATATGAAGGATCAAGCTGCGACTGTTGCACCTGAAGGAACTTCTGCGGCGGAGGCGCAGCGCAAGGGGGATCACCATGTGTCGGGATTTGCGCCTTGAATAATCGTTGAGTTCGAAACATGGACGAGTGAATTTTCAAATACTGTATACTGTTCAATTATAATCGCAGATTTTGAAGCTTTTTCGACGTAGTAATTGTCGTATCCTGGGGTGAATGAGATAATGGCTGTGCGCGCGATGTGAAAGCACGATGATTCAGTCAAGATGCAGTGGTAATGGTACCCTGGAAGTTTCAGTCGCAATGAATAGATGGAAGTTCATTTGAAAGTGGTGGCCTAAAATGGTTCAGCGGCATTCGATGACACGTGTCTCTTGCGTGGCCCTTTGATTTGCCACCAACATCATTGCCATCAACCTTCATCACGTCAAGTGTACACACGCTACAGACACGCTATCCACCCGATTTACTCGAAAGATTCTCGGAAGAAAGTGGAGGTGTTGGTGTCATAAGGTACAGAGGCACGCGTACGTGAGTCTATTTTGAAGTCAAAAACGGTCACATTGACGATCAGACCAGGACCTGCGCCCGGTACTACGACGGTCCGTAAGGTCATGAAGCGTCTTGCGAGGCGCTGGATTTTCCGACCATCGAAAACGATTGCATCCTAACGACTGTGACGGTCCGCGTAGTCATGCAAAGTCTTGAAAAACATCGAATCTTCCGACAATTCAACGGGGAAAGGAGACGGAACCACTCCAGGCTTTTGGTATAAGTAGACGTATGCCCTCAGAAAGCAAAGCTCGTCAACCACCACGGCACACGAAACTTCCTCTTATCCTGCATACTTTGTAACATCATGATGTTGTCCCTACTCCATCTTGTCTCTGCCGCTCTCTTGGTTCCTTTCGCTTCTGCGGCTCCTGCTGAGCTTCAAAAGCGTCTGGATACGTCGACCCATTGTGGTGAGTATCACCGTATCTGGAGTCTCAAGGCGCTTACCGTTGTTCCTAGGTCAATGGGATGAGGTTAACACCGGCAGCTACATCTTATACCTCGACCAGTGGGGCGCGGATAATGCTGAATCCGGCCAAGCCTGCGCGTCCGTTACTTCCGTGAGCGGTGATACCGTTGCGTGGACGACTACGTGGTCGTGGACTGGCGGTTCAGGTAGGGATTGCCAGATAGCGAAAGATCGTTCACTTATATGAGCCCAGGGGTAAAAAGTTACACGAACATCGGGGCTCTAGACAACCTGAACAAGCAACTCAGTGCTATCTCAAGTATTCCTGTTTGTATTCGTGCCACCTCTCGTGTTTCTGAGCTCATACCACCGACAGGCGGTGTGGCAATGGACTCAATCTACCACCGGCACTGTCGTTGCGAACATTGCTTACGATCTCTTCACCTCCTCCACTGCTGGTGGATCCAATGAATACGAGATCATGATCTGGCTTGACAACATCAACGCTGGACCTATCTCTTATACGTACAGCTCTTCGGGCAGTCCCACGCCTATCGCATCTAACCTTTCCATTGCTGGCAAGACATGGTAACGGTGTATACATCTTCATGACGACCGGAGGACTAACGACGCCGATCAAAGGGATTTGTACTATGGGAGCAACGGTGCCAACCTCGTTTACTCTTTCCTGACTTCCGACGGAAGCGCCGTGACCAGCTTCAACGGTGATTTGAATGCCTTCTTCCAAGTGAGCCTTTTGGTTCAACTGTTGTATCCCGACTGACCATCATTTTCAGTACTTGACTTCGAGCCAAGGTCTGGCTACCTCGCAGTACCTTACTACCGCTCAAGGCGGAACTGAAGCCACCTCTGGCGGGGCTACTCTTACCTCGTAGGGCCTCTGTTATCGTCTCCCGTATCGTGTTCTGACACATCACCGTAGCTCTGCTTTCAGCATTGTTATTTCTTAGAGCGCTTGAAAAAATATATAAATTCGCTGCACTGCTTCCTGCCATGACACCTCCAATATCTCAAGGTTGGACGTTGAACGTTGAAACCTTGTATGCGAAATTCAGGTCTGTTCTCGAATGGAACGGCAGGACCGGCCACGGGCCGCATGCCTACCCACTTGACCTTGATTCATCACGATGATCATATCTTCCATTATGCCAAGGAGAAGTGCGGCATACTTATAGACTATACGTCCACAGGTCACAGGTGGCTCCTCGTTGATTCCTCCAGACATGTACCTCTTTCCAATCTGGATCCTTCCGGCCTTCCTTCTCCGTACCGAAGCTCGGCCAGCGTCTTACGCTGTATGGGCGGCAGACTCGGCCATCGCTCGCGGTCAAGGAAACGGGCTTGCTTTGAGCGGTTCTACGACAGTCAACTATGAACACGGCGAGCTACAATGGGCACTGCGCCTACTTTACGAAGAAACGGGCAATGAAACATACTATGACTACATTCTAGATGGGGCAAGCAGAATTGTTGATGACAGCGGAAATATTATTGGATCCGACTATAGGCATGTCCCAGTTTATATCATTGGAGACGTTACTCATTCTCCGCATAGATTGGCAGCCTATTCACAAGATCCTGTCCGGTATGACATCCTTTGAGGCGCATGCGTAAGTAAGTGCCGCGTTGCTCACCCAGTCGTCGCAGAACGGGGCCGACGTTTGCCTATCTGTGCGTGTCATTCCGTGTTTTGCAGTTGTCTCTGACTTGTCGCGCAGGTATCAGAAGACGGGTGCCGCCAAATGGAAGACTGCCATGGATACATTCTACACTCAACTGATGGGACAACCTCGTACAGCCGAGGGACAATTCTGGCACAAGCTAACATACTTCAACCAAGGTACGATCGTGTCAACTAGCATATAGCACCACTCTCCAGAACAGGCTCAACAGGATGGCTTGACGGAATCTACATGGGAGAAATCTTCTATACAACCTACGTGAACATGTTTCAGCCGACGAACACGACCGCCTACAGTATGGCCTTCACAACCCTCATTTCTTTGTCTGACCATGTTGAAGAGGACATCGCCCACCAATTTGACCTCATGTACACGAACACGCTCCAGGAGACGACCGCCGCAAACTATACTGGTTTGCTCTATCACGGGTATGATTACTCGCATACTGCAGTGTGGGCCAGTCCAGATCGTGGGCATTCTCCAGAAATATGGAACCGAGCGGTGGGATGGTACATGATGGCGCTCGTGGATATGCTTAGCATATATCCCGAAGACCAGGGCCTGTTCCTTACACAATTCCAAACGCTTTCTTCCCGCCTCATCGAGGCAGCCGATTCAAGCTCCGGTGTCTGGTGGCTTGTCATGACTCAACCTGGACGCGCCAAAAACTACCTCGAAAGCAGCGGCACTGCCATGTTCGTGTACTCGATCCTGAAGGGTGTACGACTTGGTTTCCTTTCCGACGAAGATGGATCTCTCGTTGCAGGAGCGGTCAAGGCATACAGATATATGATCGCAAATTGGGTGGTCGAAAAGTCGGATGGTACAATGGATTGGCTCAACACTGTTTCGGTTCGTCGACTGATGGGTCTTTCCGCGGTACTATCTGAACCTGCATATCTTTAGGTTGGCAGCTTGAGTGGGAACGGCACCTTTGAAGTATGTACATGCTTCTTTTTCAAAAGCGAAGCATGGCTAACCTCTCATCCAGTACTACGTTAGCGTCGACACAGCTCTCAATGACTTGAAAGGTCTATCCGCATTCTTGCTGGCGAGTATAGAGTACGAACAGCTCTAACAGTACCTCTTGAACGCTAGGCGAATACGAGCATCATCCGTTCCGAATGCCCGGCCCGCTTCGATGCACTTGACCTTACTCAGATTCTTTAGCCTGATCTCAATAGACCAGTGGATACTTCTTGCTCATCCGCCATCCAATGATGCGTCATGTTATATTCGTCGAGGTCGTGCACATGCTTTCGCCGGAGCCGTCACTGTTCTTCGCTGAGGAACACATAACAAGGGCGTCAGCTGTGAGAAACGCCGACCGGAAGAGAAGCACACACAGTTCAAGAATACAGCTATAATACGTGAGCGAAGGGTGATTCATGTTGACTTTCTAGCATGTGGCTCTCTACTGTATGCTCCCTAGCGTTGGCACTCCTCCTTCGTACAGCGGATGCAAGGCCCAAATCGTACGCTGTCTGGGCTGCCGATTCATGCATCGCTCGTGGCCAGGGAAATGGACTTACCTCGACCGGGACCACCACCGTCAGCTACGAACACGGAGAGTTCCAATGGGGGCTGAGTATGCTGTATAACATCACGGGCAACCAGACCTACTACGACTATATACTGGCTGGCGCGAACAGAATCGTCGCTGATAACGGAACCATTATTGGAGCAGACTATTCGTATGTTCGGTTGCCTTTCGTTACTCGTATTGATCGTGCTTATTCTGCACTCTCAGATTCTCTGCTTACTCTCAGGATCCGATCAGGTATGAGCCGTACCAACCAGATACTCACCTGCGAGTTGCTCAACAATTGTCAGGACTGGCTGGACATTTGCCTACTTGTGAGGATTGTGACCCGCTCTCTGGGGCCTGAACGAAATTCACTCCACTCGTAGATATCAGACGACCGGGGATCCAAAATGGAAAGGTGCGATGGACACATTCCATGCCCAGCTGATGGGCCAGCCTCGCACGGCTGAGGGACAATTCTGGCACAAACTAATATACACTAACCAAGGTAAGCATGATACGTAGTGCCTGATGGCAAGCGTGGTCGTTGAACGGAAGACTGTAGGCTGGCTAGATGGGATTTACATGGGGGAGATTTTCTATGCGACGTACGTTGACATGTTCCAACCAGCGAACGCTACTGCATACCGTAAGAGCGCCAAACATGCCTCAGATCACATTCAATTCTGATCATCTTCGCAGAGGACATCGCCCTTCAATTTGATCTGATGTACGCGAACACCCTCCAAGATGCCAGCGCCTTGAACTACACCGGACTGATGTATCATGGATATGACTATTCACATACCGCTGTGTGGGCTTCGCTGGATCGTGGACATTCCCCTGAGGTCTGGATTCGAGCAATGGGCTGGTATATGATGGCACTGGTGGATATGATAAGTATCTATCCAGGTGATGTTAGTCCGTTCCTCGAAAAACTCCGAACGTTGGCGCCACGCGTCATGGCGGCTGCCGATCTCACTTCTGGCGTGTGGTGGCTGGTCATGACCCAGCCCGGACGTGCAAGGAACTACTTCGAGAGTAGTGGATCTTCAATGTTTGTATACGCTATCTTGAAAGGTGTGAGGCTCGGATTCTTGAACGACGGGGATGGTACGTTGGTTACGGGGGCAGTCAAAGCATACAATTACCTGACTGAAAACTGGGTGGTTGAAAATGCGGATGGGACGATGAACTGGCTGAACACTGTTGTAGTGCGTGACCGTCGTCAATTTGATCCATTTGCTCGGGGAGTTGACGCTTTCTTAGGTGGGAAGCTTAGATGGAAATGGCACCTTTGATGTAGGTCTTTCTCGTCGTTATGATATCCACGTCTTACATTCTACCAGTACTATGTCAGCGAGCCAACAGACGTCAATGACCTGAAAGGCCTGGCGTCGTTCTTGTTGGCTAGCATCGAGTACGAGAAATTATAGATGCCTTTTTGAACGCGCTGGCCTTCTGCAATGCACTCTGACCGAATCTTTGCTGACGCATTTCCCGTAACAAAATGTGTACCATAGTAAAAATCACGGCACAGACGAGATGCGCCATGGTATCGACATTTCGAAATCGCATCCATACAAGCTCCCCCGTCCCTAGTGATTCGCATGCACCTCGAATAATGACAAGTAATTGTGATCAAGCCGGATTCGCCAAAAAAATCTCGTTGAGCGCCTCCATGCCTTCCTTCCTGTAGGTATCCTCAGTGACTGTAAGGGGGAACAAACCATCGTTGAAGGACAACATCTTCGGCGACGCGTTGGTGTACTTGGGCCAGGTGATACCAGTGTTTCCGTTCGGATTCAGCGTTGTTACGAATCGAATAATGTAGTCCTGCATGTCTCCGCCTGGGAAGTACGAATTGAAGAAGAGATCTGATGTATGAAAAGACCCGAGAATGGGAACAGCCTTCAGGCGTTTGTGAACTGATCAAGAACACACGAGTAAGCGTAGTCAAAGAAGGAACAGCGAATAGGCGCACTGTATGTGTAAATGTCCTGTTTGCCGGATAACGCAGATATGAAGAACCGACGTGGTGCTTGGAACACGGCATCTCCTTGCAACGACGCAAAACGTTTGAACTGAGGAGTGATCGCGTTGAAAAGGCCGGTATCATATGGAGATCCTTGCAGAATAGACGAATCATACAAGTTCATGAGGCGCGTCACGTCTACTGCAGACAGACTTGGCAACATGACATTCTGAACATATTGTCGCACCCCGGCATCGGTCCTGATGGCGTAAGCCACGAACGTGTAGCACGGATTGGCTTCTACTCACGTAACATTGAGTTGGGCAAGAGAAAAGAGGGTGCCTTCGTCGTCGCAGTTTCCTGGTCGGGCGGGACAGTCAGGAACTGGTGATTCTGGATACAATCTAAGCGTATGGTACGTACCAGTAACGATGGGTATCTTGGCTACTTTTCCTTGTTGAATCAAGTGCTGCGGAGTGTCCGTCAACAAGACGCCATCGGTACGCGGTAGCCACGCCAGGACCAAAGACTGATGTTTCCGATGGTCAATACTGCTGACGCACTCAGCGAAGAACTCCCACCTGAAAATCAAAAATGAACGGGGAAGCGTCAACAGCCTTCCTCAGCACGTCGTACGATACCGTTCGGAGGCACTGCAAGGTGTCCGAGGAGCTTGTACAGCCAGTCTTGGTCACGATATCATCATAATCTAGCCTCTGATGAGCCTCATCAAGAAACGTCGGGCCAGAAACCTTAGGTACATTTTTGACCGTTCACGATGTCACCGACAGGGATGGGTGATCCAGATTGCATGAATGCGCCTCGGAAGAGCCCTTCGGTATTGCCTCCATTGACGAGCATCTGCATGGACGCAGAGATAGCGCCAGCGGATTCGCCCCATCTATCGCGAGGCCCTCAGCGTCGTTCAACAAGATAGATATCACTGTGAGACTCACAGAGTGACCTTGGTCGGATCTCCACCGAACGCGCTGATGTACTTCTGAACCCATTTGAATGCGAGACGTTCTTCATGATAGATCCTCTTAGCTTGTGGTGCAAGGCCCAATGCAGCAAGACGTACGATCGTGAAGTCCAAGGTTTCCGACCCCAGCCGCTTTGACCTCTTTTCCAGCGAGGAAGCCGTACGCTGAAATCGTGGTAGTAAGAATTCGATGTAATAGAGCCACTTGTCCACCGGTGAACGTACCGGATACGCGATAATTGAAAGAGACATAGATCATCGGCTGTCCTAAGTCGATGGAGCGCTTAACAATGCTCGTCCCATCGTACCTGTTAAACAAATATGAGAAACGGAAACAGGACAGTGAAAAGAAAGAGATGGACATCGCAGGACCGCCTAATTCAAAACCGCCTGCGGAGAAATGAGCATTCAATGAGGTCTTACTGGAGTATATGGGGTCGGAGTACCTCCAAATATCCACTGAACGGTCTTCAGGACAGGTAGTAAGCCGAGAAAATGAAGAGAACTCACGATTACAACTGGTAGTTTCGAGGCTGAAGTAGCAGTAGCGGGCTTCAGCACATTGATGGTGAAACCTACATAATCAAACGTCGAATGACATTACTGGAAAATAGTCGACAGATCCTCACAGTCCTCAGCTGAAGGAAGAACAACGCCGAAGATAGAGTTGACAACGTAGTCAAGAGCCTCTGCCGGCAGTCCCGTGAGAATAGGCAACTTCACTGCTTGCTGAGGGCACGATGGACCGAATGCGGTGGCAGTGTGCTGCCCAGAGTACGGACTGACTGGTTGAGGAAGTTGGAAGCGAAGATCACCCGTCCTTGAAAGAATCGGGTTGGAAAGTACGCGCAGACGTACGATGGACCTAAACTCACGGCGCCAATCCAAAAGGTATACCGAGAAACTTGCTGACTGCCCCGGATGTCGTTCCGGTGAATGTACCATTATCCAGCGTCACAACGGGAGTGGCGCGCTCAGATAAGTCCGCCGCAACGAGGAAGCCTTGGAAGAGGAGTGAATACAAGGGAAAGATAAACATCCTGGCCACCGAGTAGGAGCAAGTCAACTCCTGCAATATCCATCGAGAAAGAGTCGCGTCTTATAAGGCTTGGAAGGGTTGCAGCGTTCCCGCCAAATCAGGTCATGGGAGAGATCTTCACGAGTCATGCCACCGACGAGCATACTATGGCCACGGGTACAAAGCCAGCGAGGTTCAAGGCGTGCATCACATCCCCAATTATGGATACTCCCAAACTACGAACCGTCAAAAAGGTAGAGCCTCGCATGCGAACCGGTATTTCGTCTTTCCCAGACGAAACATGGAATATGTCTGTTCCACGATGAGCAGCACAAAACCCCGACATTTCTGTAGAGGGACGAGATATCAGTCATCCCAAGGAATGCTAGCGCTACAGTTTGGCTACATGTTGTTGAGGAGCAATGCGTACCTCGCAACATCTGACGTCTCTGGCCTGCCAAGGGATCCCTGATGTGGGAGCATGATCAAAGCCGTCTGGCTATGGAAGAGCTGTCATATGCTACCTTCCATCTTCATTCAGTCCTCTTTTCAACGTGATTTTGCAACGGGTTTACTGATGAGCGGTGCCAAGGACAGCCCAGCCACCCTGCGGACTTGAAGGACGAATGAATAACGAATGCATGAATCCTTGAACGAAAGGAAGTTGGACACCAGGGCGTCAGCTCCGACTTGTCTCGGCGTCGTGAACTGAGGTGTAAGGACTACTACCAGGGACCCAGAAGACAGTCGTTATTACCCTTTCTTACCACTACAAAAGACAAGGCTCCGAGTGCAGTTTCAGATAATTCGCCCGAAAGAGTAAGCATACATATGTTCTACATGGCGATATACATATCTAAGTGTTCCTACAGACTTGCTGTGAGATAAAGAGTGCAGAAAAATGGCAAGCACAGCAGTAATAAGTAGCGAGGTCGTCTAACCGTCAGTGTATACAGGTCCTGCATGATTCGTCCAGATGCCAGCATGTAGATTGAAATGTCACAAGAAGGCCCGCCTTTGTTAGTTGTTTCGGTGGATCTACCAGCCAAAAACGCTACATTTCTGTGAGTAATCCATTGATAGGTCAAAGGGAATGTGCGTACTCTTCGTGTATTTCAACGCCACCGACTTGATCTCGCCTCGTCGGATCTATTTTGCCGACCTCTTTCGCGACATCGTCCGCCAACGAGACAGGTCCGCAGACTGCAACCAACATCCCAGTATGCGCCTCTCGGTCTTTGACACCAGACCCGAGGGTCACCGTCTTGGATATCGTAGCCTCCAATAACGTTGAAATCTTGGGCCGACCAGGCGACAGAGACAGACGAGGATGGAAGAAGTCTCTCGGGAATGGGAATTTGCCGATGACAGCGCGCGTGTAGAACACAGATATCCTAACCGGCGTAAAGACACTTTGCTGGATCATGGCTGATAATGTCGGGACAAGAGGGACGAGCGCGGCTATAAAACGCCCCGCTTCTCAGTAATGAATGAGAAAGGGTAGACATATGGACAGTACCGGGGTCCTGTACGATCCAGACGAGCTCTATGATCTTGATCCGACTTTCACCCTTGAGATCCTTCTGGATGAGCTCTTCGATGCCTGCAAGGGCGTAAGTGATACCACTACCACCGACAATGAAAACGGCAGCAGAGTTGCTTGAAGGAATGGCATGACCAGGACCGCCTGAAGGGTTGTTAGTTCGAAAACAAGGAGAAATCGTAGTCGAGGCGTACCGTACGGTCCGTCAATCATAACCCTTACGTTCGTGCCAACACCGGCCTCGCTGTGCCTTCCCGCCCTTGCGATGTCATAGAGCTTGGTGGTCCAACTGCCAACCTTCTTGACCATGAGAACCATCCCTTCAGGCGAGTTATGGGCGCTCGCGATAGTGAATGGGTGGACTTCCATGCAACCAAAACCCATGCCGGCTGAGAGTACGCGAAGCCTGACATGCTGACCCGCACGCCAGCCAGAGTTGATCTGCGGAATCTCAACACGAGTGACACCCAATTCGGGAATGGAGCGGAGGGTGGCGGTGTGGATACGCGTCTTGATGCAGCGTAAGAGGTGGTCAAATGCGTATAGTCCAATGGCCGCGAGGACAAACGGCTTGTCGCCATCTTGATGCATCCAAGCCTGGTTCACTTGAGTGATGTCTATATGACGGAGAAGAGTGCACTCACAGCAACTAGCAAGAGCGAAAAACCAACGATGTGACTTGTCATGAAGATGTTGTATGCCCGCTTTCTCCACCCTTCCGTAGAGAAAAGGTAGATCACATCGACGCAAACAAGACCAATAAAACCCCAGTAGTTGGAGGGCTTGGCCAATTTCTCGGTGAAAAGACCATTCAACGACCATTTGTAGACTAAAAAGCTGTTATAAAATGGCAAATGTAGGTTTGTTGTCAATACTCACTGTAGTCGATGCTGTGAACATTGACGCCGATGATGAGAATTTTGCCGGAAAGTCGGTGCATGAAGTTGAGCTGGGAAAACCATGCCCGTGAGACTTTGCATTATACCGGTAAAAATATCGCTTGCCTTCTCATACCCGAGACCCAAGAATGGGCCCAAGACATTATTCTTCGAAGCAAATGCAAACACGAAGGGTAATTGTGCGATTCCAACCCATCCCGATCGTGCCGCGTCCGTAAACGGATTGGACTTGTAAAAGGTTGGGTAGATCCAACAAGCCAGATACAACAGTACAAAGATCCCTTGGGCGAGGGAGAATCCGGGGGCAATCCTTGTGCTAAGTTCGGACGCGAGGGTGCGCAAGACAGATGGGCATGAAGCAACATGTGTTGGGTATTTCATGACCATGATGCTGCCCTTCTCGTCAACGCGCTGGAAATGGGTGGAATGGGATGCGTAGGAGTGTGAGTCACTGCTGGATCCGCTGGTGGCGCTCGCTGCTGCCCGATCGTGGGTAAGATGAACGATGCGCGGAGACCAGGTGCGAGTAGGGATGTAGCGAAAAATGTGTCCTTGAGAAATCTCCGACCATGAGAGGAAGCGAACAAGCGCGCGAGGAATGCGCAGGGCGAATAGGAAGGCAATGAATGCGAGTACGAGGAGCGAAACATGGTAAACGAGCGCCTCCGCGTCAATCTCTGGGGAGGCCGCAGCGGAGGAAGAGCCAGAGATGGAGGAGGCGACGGAAGCGGTGGCGGAATTTGTCGTGGATGCGGCGGCGGACATAATGGTGGTAAAGACTGTCAAGTCGCAAAAGAGCGAACGACTTGCTGGTTTTATGAATTGGCAACGCGATTGCAGCGTGCTGTCGTTACCAAAGTCTAGAAGCTGATCTTTGGAAGTGACTGCAGCCTGACACTCTTCAAAGACACAGCAAAGTGAGTAAGAGAATGTGAGGGAAAGGAACGCCAGAAAGGAGAGATCATAGCATGGCGTCGACCTTATATAGAGCAAGGCTGTTGCTAGGTGAAAATGGATTGTCCGGTCCCACCTAATCCCACGTGGCGCGATCGCATTATTATTAGATCACTTAATCTCCTCCGCTGATGGATCTCGCAGATTAGTATTGCGTCCTTATTTCATACTACATAGGCCTGTCCTGCTGAGCTACTCGCTGTCCTGATCCTTCACAGGACGGCTGGTCCCCTCATGCTCGGTCGCCGTTCCCTCAGCAATCACTCCGGGCGTTCTCATGCCCGGTTTATCCCCGGCGTCCCCGGCGGCGGCAGTACGCTCCTTATCACCATCTTGCTGTCAGTGTAGGTAGTTCACGTTGTACAAGCAAACTTCCGCACGTCTTCCAGCACGCCGATGGCTTTCGACCGTGTATTTCTTCCTTCGCAGTGCGTTTCCTCCGCGGGAATACTGCCTTGTAGTCCTTTCGGTCATGTTCATTGTTCCTAGGCCCAGACCCGACTCGTAATTGTATCAAGGTCAAGGAACACAAGCGACGGTCAACGTTATCGAACCAGGCTGCACTTCGACACAACCAGGCTGGACACAACGTAAGGACATTCGGCCGTGCTACCCAGTCACTCCCAGTGGGGGAGTGTCAGCAGAAAGACTGATAAAAGCAACAATATGAGTGGAGTAGTATCAATCATCTGCTAATGGTGTTCGACTTTCAACTAGTATGCGTATAGAAGTGGTTGTGTGATTAGGTGAACATACATAGGTTATCACTTTCGAATTATGTTGATCCGCGCGAGGATTGATTATACTCGCGCAGAATCTTTTTGGATCTGTGCATCTGTGGTGTTCTCGACGAACTCACTATGTCCAGCGAAACCCGTCTTGCTTTCGGCGACATGCTGCTCTATGGGAACAGGACGACCATTGGCATCCAGTACGCCAGCTTGATAATGAGACCAAGCCCGAGTAGGCACCTCGAGTTCCATCAGCATGTTGATTTCTTCTAGCGAACGGCCTAGGCGAATAGTCAGTCCCATCTCGCTTCCACGCGAATAGAAAACGCACCCAGAGTTTCAGGAATATAGAAGTAAACGAAAATGAAGGCGATGACGGTTCCACCGCCGTCTAACGAGAAGTTTCAGTACGCAAGGGAGAAAAAAGGCGCTCGAACTCACAGATGAAGCCGATCATAGGACCAAGGCCGGCCGAGCCGGGCTCGTCGTTGTACAGGTAAGGCAAGGTAAAGGTGACAGCCCAGGCTGCTATCCAGAAGCTGGCTGTGCTGACGCCCTTGTTTCGCAAAGTCAGATTTGCCGTTTGGGACGTCTGACGTGCTTACCATGATCTTCGTACGATTCTTTCCAGTCGCAAGTTCAGTGGCGACGACCCATGCAAGAGGGCCCCAAGCCAAGTTGAAGATGCTGAGTGTAACCGTCAAATCGAAAGAAATATGGAATCGGATGACTAGGCCTTACAACACATAGATAATAATCATGGCGGCGATGACTGAGTTGACGGACTTCGACCTCTGATCGGAAGGAATCGTGCCAAGGCCTCCGCAAATGAACAGGACGACCGCCATGCCTACGGTCGTCGAAAGCAAGAGAGGTCGGCGGCCGATACGGTTCACCAAGAAGAAGGAGACGATGACTCCAGCGACCTCGACAACGTCCGTAATCATCTGTATGTTGGTTAGATATCAAGTCGTCAGATGCTTGAAACTACCTACCGTAACCAAGAAGGCGTCGGTCTGTCCGATAGACTCAAAGAAGACGGTTCCATAAGAGACTAGAGTGGTAGTCAGAAAGAGCTACTCGCAAGAAAAGAAAGACAGCTTACAGATCTAAAATTTGGAAAGTACAGAATCAAAAATGCGACGGGTACATCAGATACAGGCGGATGGGACGAATGGCAGGCGCGTACAAACTGGACACCACCGATCTGCTGGCAGACCAAGATGCCGAAAGCTCCGAAAAACTTGCGTTTCTGTACACCAGAGAAGATATCTCCCCAACGACTCTTGCCACCACTCTCCTTGGCTTCCGCTGCCTTTGCGTCCAAGATGACCTTGATTTTGCCATTGATGTCGGCATCGGGGTTACCCTTGTGAACACGTTCGAGGGCCCTAGTTGCATCCTCCTTGCGATCCTTGGACAGCAACCAACGGGGTGATTCAGGTACGAACAAGAGACCAACAGCGATGACGAGACAGATGAGGATGTTCAACGCGATGGGGAAACGATAGGAGAACGTTGAGGTGTAGTCCTTGGTACCTACATCGATGTGTAAGGAGGGCGTCGGAGAGGGATCGAAGATTTTGTCCCACCTTGCGCCACACCAGCTCCAATAACCTGACCGATGGCCAAGAAGAGCTGCCAGGACGAAACCATAGTACCACGAATAGCCGCAGGCGGGATCTCCGACAAGTAGAGTGTCGTACAGTTGGAAACAATGCCGACACCAATGCCGAGGACGCACCGGCCGATCACGAGAAGGGGGATGGAGCCAGTTAAAATCAACTGGAGGACGGCACCGATGGTGACAAGGATGAGGCAGGCAACCATGGCACCCTTGCGACCACGAGCGTCGCCAATGAATCCAGCACATAGTGAGCCGATGACCTCGCCGACTTGAACGATGGATGCGAAAAGCGACTGATACGATGAAGAGATGGAATAACCGCCGCTGCTGTCTTTGTTGCCGAAGTCCCTTTTGAACGTGGTCATGGCCAGGATGCCCGTGAAGTAGGTTCTGTGCTCAGGTAAGAAGAGAGGCTGCACGAGGAATAGGTAATTACCCATCATATCTAGAGTGAGGAAAACGTTAGACGAGTTGAATGTGACATACAACGGACGACGTACCCGTAAAGAACAGCACCAAGAACGAAGACCAAGCAGAACAATGTACCTCTAAGGTTGTGTTTGTGGAAAACGCCGTGGTTAGAGGTCGTTACAGAAACATCGCGGGGTGCGACTGCCCCAGCCATATTGATGGGGTTGAAAAGACAATGGGGATTATGGGGGTGAAAGAAGAGGTGAAGATCGACAGTTTTGAGACGAAGATATTTATACTTTCCGTCGCGCTCATGCTTCTATGAGTATGATCGCGATCTTGCTCGCTCGAACGATCGAAGTGGCAGGGAGTGGCAGGAGATACTTGCCTAACCTCGGATTGTAAAACGCTGTATGCCTGTATCGTATGGCAATACCACCGTAGACTAACTAACATACATACTCAGACTTGACACTGAGTGCCCAAAAGTCAGGCCACCAACGGACGACTGCAGACTGCAGTAACCTTTTGCCGGTCTGGTCATAGTAACGGATGGTGCGGAAAATAGATTGTCCATAAGTATACTCCTTCCGCTCCAATGGTTATAGCATCGAGGCTGCAGATGTATGTCTCTCGTCTCTACACAGTAGTAAATCAACGCTGGACAACAACAACAAGCGGAATAGTATTGGTATAACGAATTATAAAAAGAATCTACCATGTTCTAAGCATCTATGAAGGTCCTCTGTACGAGAAATCTATAACCTTTAGTCGCGACTGACGTCACTGTGAAGGATGTTCTGTAAGCCGCAAGGTCTAGGAAGGCTGAGAAACAGCGTACCGGCCGAATAGTTTGGTCAAAATCCAGTCGTTGGCCACGAGAGCACGGTTCCGCAACGAGAACAATGTGCTCAAGTAGGCGGAACGCCAGAAGAGGAAGGTGGCTACACCACCGCTCGCGATCTAAAGATGCGCACGTTAGAAACGGGTGCCGGAGGAGATCGTAGACCATACATTGCCATTCATGAAAGGCAGGTCAGCAATGGCCTTGTCAGATCCGATGTAACTGTGCCATGGTCAGTTGCCAACACGGGACATAACAAGACATGATGACATACGCCAAACTGCCTTGGTGGGAGTAGTGGAATGGCCTCAGCTTGACCATGTCGATCTGTTTTTTGACGCTTTCCAAATCCGATAAAAAGGCCTTCTGGTCCTCCTCCGCAACGACGGTCGGTGCTTTACTCTCAAGGGCCTGCAGTTTCGAACCCAGAGCTTCCTTCTTAGCGATTTGAGCAAATACGCGAGCCAAGTAAGCTCCTTGCTGAGACGCGACCTGCGCAGTGGGGGCATATGAAGTAGCGGTACAGTCTCCGATGGCGAAAATGCCATCAGCGCCGACCATGCGAAGGTGGTCTGCAAAGCATTGATTCAGACGGATTCAGCAGAGAAAATTTTGCTCTGACCATCAACAGATATACCGCGTCGGTTTGTTTGAGCGGACGGGAACTTGGCCATGAGGTCTTGAGTAACCTTGCGCCCCTTATTGCCCTATACACAACGACGTTAGTAAGAAGAACATCAAGATATACATCATTGCTTACAGCAGCCCAGACGACCATACCGCAAGGCACTTCCTGGATGCTCTTATCGGGCATTTGGAGAACAACAGACTTGTCCTTGACCTAGCGAAAGTTAGCTATGTACATCGCAACAAGAGTCCACCAACCTCCTTGACCATGGTCTTCGTCATGATGTCAATTTTACTCTCCTTGAAGGTCGCCTCGGTGTAGTCGATCAATTGTTTGCTGAACATGGGCAGCACCGAAGGAAGGGCTTCCACCAACGTGATGCGAATCTTGCTGGCAAGTTCGGGGTACCAAGACTTCAAGTCGTCCTGCACGCCGAACATCAGTCAATTTACAAAGAGCACGATCACGAGACATACTTCGAGAAAGTCGTGAATTTCACCACTCAATTCGATACCTGTCGGTCCGCCACCAACAACGACCATGTGGAGCAGTCGGTCGACTTCTTCAGACGATTGACCAGGGAAAGCGGCGGACTCCATGCCTGGTACGACGCGAATTGGAAGTTCCTCAAAGAGCGAGTAGAAGATGCTTACAGTCCATGAACCGCCGTTGCATCTAGATAACATCGTGTCAAAGTTGGATTAAATCAGAGTTGACGATGACCGCACCTTCTCAGCATCCTGGATCTCCTTCATGAAGCAAGCCTTGTCTTGCACACCGGGAATCCCAAACGTCTGAACTTCAGCACCTACAGCATATACGAGATAGTCGTAAGGTATCGTGGTAGAGGAAACGGAGCCCTGGATTTCCGAATCATCTGGAGGTGAGAATTAGAACCACTACGTCCATCCTGCCAAAGGACACACCTGAGAACGTAACGGTCTTTTTTATGGGCTATATGGCGGAGGATGAGGAGGATACCGGGGCGCGTGGGAAGCATGCTCACATCGACTTCATGGGCCTCAGCTTCGATGACGGTGACAGCCCGAGTCTTGTGTCTGGTGACATATCGCGTAGGCTGCAACACTGAGCGCGCAGTCAGCGTGCCAACAGCGACGCTAGGAAGAAGAGGAGTGAAGAGGAAGAAGTTGTTGGGACTGATGACCACCTGTATCGTCATTAGCGTGGCCCAGGACGCGGAAAGTCAACTACTCACCACGTTGTAATCCGTGGTGTCCATGGTCTTCAAAAGGCTCGTGGCACCCCATCCGCTACCAAGAACGATGATTGTCTTCTTCTCGGGATCGTAAGGTAGCTGCGTTCCTGGGTGACGGTCCTTTTGCGTGATGTAGAAAAAGATACCCGATCCGCCGACGACCGTGATAAGAGTAGTCCAGCCGACGCCTTGTAGGAACGACCGCCATTTTGAATGTTTCGGGGCAGCAGGAGGGGGTACTAATACTGTCGGCTGGCAAAGGCGGGTGGCGTTAATGCGGGCTGGGTGACAAGCGAACTGCCTGCGCACCTCTTCTGCTCTCTTAGCTTGAGTGGTCGTGAGAGAGCGTTGAACGGAGATATTAGATCCCCGTAAGCCCACCGCTCTGGAACGAGAGAGACCGAGTGACCTGGCGACTGGGGATACACAATGAGAATTCGAAGCCTAGCACAATCTAGACCATGAACTCACTTTGACGACTGCCGCGAGCGACCTGCATATCGAAACGCTGACGAACGGGCGACGATAGAGAGGAAAGGTTGGCCTGTCGTGGCAAGCTCACAGAGCGAAGACAAGACAATTTTCACGCGAGTCAACAAATATTACACGGCAGAATGTGGAAGGCCGCTGGCGATTCCTTGACGCCCGTGCCGCCTCCGGGTCAAATCAATTGCGATAGCGTGCTCTTCGGCCTCAATTTACAGCTACTTCTACGACAATATTATCATACACGTCTACTTGTTTGAGCGATACCTACAGCTGTAAAATGCGACCAAATTCCAGTAGGTAGAGCAGATTCTAATCTATGGCTGCAAATATTTCTCCCAAACCTTGGCAGAGACTGCGGCTTTGGGACACCGGCGTCCTGTCCACATCTCAAACTGTCCATAGCCCTGCTCCAGCAACGCCTCTACACCTGGGACCGTGATCCAGTTCTTTGCCGTTGCCTTGGCTAGAAGTAATAGTGGCGTTTCAATCGGTTTGTATGCCATGTCAATCACCACAGCGGGACCGTCACGGTAATCGAAGAGTCTGTCTGAGAAATGGAGATGACTTGGGTCGAAGGACGTCGTCGTTTCCGTGGCTGGGACAGTGCATACAATCACATTGGGAGGAACGCTTCCGCTGGGCCATTGTGCGAGCTTCTGAATCGGCTGCACATTCGCGTCGGGGAAAGTCTGTGCCAAGAGCTCGGCCTTGCTGTATGTCCGGTTGAAGATGTAGATCTTTTTGGCGCCGAGTTCCTTCAGAGCAAAGATGGCAGCGCGTGCGGTTCCTCCCGCACCAATGACCAAAGCCGCATGAATGCCACCAAGAGGGATACGCGATGAAATGCAACCCCGGATTCCGATCCAATCTGTATTGTCGCCATATAGAATCGGTGTCTTCCGTTCGGGAGAGGTGAACACGGGAACAATTGTGTTGACAGCCCCAATGAGCTCAGCCGCTGGCGAAAGCTTGTCCAGAAGAGGTATGATGTCCAGTTTGTGCGGGATGGTGACGGAGGCTCCACCGAAATCGGGACTTGTGACTGTGGCCTTTATCTCCTCGCCAACCTGAGCAGTCTCAAGTAGACCATATACATGCGGAAGACCGAGGATGTGGAAGGCCGTATTGTGCAGCGTAGGCGACATGGAGTGGGCAATCGGGGTTCCGAAGAGGAAGAAACGTCGCGGGGGCATCTGGCCGATCAGGTGCAGCGCCTGCTGGATCTGGACGAAAGAGAGCTGACCAGGAGCCGCCTTTACAGGGAGGCGGGGATGGGATACGGGGGTGAAGACGTTGTTCAGGACGCGAGACAATTGACCTTCCAGACCCATGTTGATGGCCAAGAAGGGCTTCGCGCTTGGGACAGCGTTCATACGCTGGACAAAGTTGTACAGCTCGAAGTTGTCCTGCAACGAGTTGGCCTTCCCAACAATCTTGACAATGTCGCCGTACTTCTTCGCCGTGTCGTACTTTTCTTGCACGACGGGCCCGTTCCATTTCATATTACCGCTCCAGTCGTGCCAAGAAGCGATGATCTTCGACGCGCCCTTTGAGTCGACCAACTTCTGGATCTCAGGTAAAGGAAGTGACAGCTCCACGTCGATGTACTCGATGCCCACGCGAAGAGCCAGCTTCAAGAGCTGAACAGCCTCTTGGACGGCAGTATCTGGGAACGATCCACCTTGCGAAACAGTCCTGACAGTGAAGACGATGGGAAGATGGGTGTGGCGACGAAGAGCAGCAATCTGGTCGGCGACATAGGCCTGGGGAGGAATGTACTGACCCACGAAGTCGAAATCTTTCGGAGAACGCAGGAGATCCACACGAAGTTCCAGGGCATCGACACCAATAGTCAGCTCCTCCATTTGCGACAAGGCCGGCGTGATGTCAGGGTACGTGAGCGACAGGAAGTACGAACGCTTCCCGGGTGCGAGGTTGGAGGGGAAATTGGGCTTGATGCCGGTGATGTGGCCGAAGAAGCGAACGATCTCGTCGCTGGTGTGTTTCCGTCCGACCGGTGAAACGTTGTCGCCAGACGTAGAGCCGACGTTGTTGACAAACTGGTGGCTGCAGCATTCTTTGAACCAAGGCTCGCGACGGTTGAACACGTCCATGATGGGCTCTCCGTACGCAGGGCGGGCAGCTTCGATACCGAGATACTGCAACACCTCGTCGATATGTCGCAGAACGTGAACGACGGGTCCGTGCTTGCGGTAGTCCTTCAACATTTGACGACAAGACGGCGTCTCAACGATTCCACCACCGAGACTGATGACGTGCTTCTCCGCCTTGGTAGCGAGCAGCTCAGCCAGAATCTCGGTCTCTGCGATGCGAAAAGCTGGCCATCCATGGTCGTGAACGAACTGTCGCACGCTTATTTGATGTTTCTCTTCGAAGTAGACATCGGCGTCAATGCATGTCCAGTCCAACGCTGAGGCAGCAAGGTCGCCAACGAAGGTTTTGCCTGAGCCGCGCATGCCAAAGAGAATGATGGAGGCATCCGATGTATGGTTGTCTGTTCCACTCACGGACGCGATAGAGGCGGCTGGCTGAGCAATCTCGACACCTTCTACGCGAAGACCAATCTAGGAAATAATGAGACACAGGAGATCAAGCAAATTTGATGCATACCTTGTTCTGAAGATCGTCCCACCAATTAGGCCATGTCTTTTCAACGCAACGCTTTTCTTCGATTACAGAACCGGGGACGACGCAACCCAGCACGCTGAAAGCCATCGCAACTCTGTGATCATCATAGCAGTGGACGCTGGCGCCAGTCACCAACTGGTCGATAGGCTTCCCTTCGATCTCCAGACCGTCATCCAGCTCTGTCGTTTTGACTCCGAATTTGGCTGATGCGGACCCATGAGTACTGATAGGCTTTTGTTCAACAATTGGACCCACCCAATTGATCCATCATGGCCTGGATCCGGTTACATTCCTTCACTCTCTGGTTCGCGATTCCACGGATACGGGAAGAACCCGAGGCGCATGCGGCTAGTACAGAGGCGGTCAAGAAGGCGTCGGTCATGACCTCCATATCAATCTCGCCGAGTCCCTTCAACTGACCGACTGGCGGTCCAGTGACGGTCGTCTCCGACTCTGTCTGCGTCACTTGGCATCCCATCTTCTCAAGAACGCTTCTAGCAAACTGGGCGTCTCCTTGGAGGGACTCGGTTCCGATGTTCTCGATGGTGCATGTCGTGCCGGTGATAGCCGCAATGGCGAGGGGGTAAGTCGCTGAGCTGGCGTCGGACTCGATGTTGTAGACGCTCGGATTGGCGTAAGTACCCTTGGGGATATCGTATATGTCCAGAAGGCGGTCAGTGGAATCTTCTTTCCTCCTGACAACATCGATACCAAAGGTCTTCATCATCGCGATCGTCATGTCGATGTATGGCTGAGAGATGACCTGTCCTCCGGTAAGATGGAGGGTAATGGCCTCTGTCGCGTAGGGTGCACAGAGGAGGATGGAAGATACATATTGACTGGAGACACTGGCGGACAAGTGAATTTCTCCACCGGACAATCCGTTCGGTGCAATCGAAAGAGGAAGACAGCCACTGGATTCGAGGAACTCGATCTCGCTCCCATTCGACTTGAGAGCGGACACCAGAGGACCGATGGGCCGTTGCTTCATACGAGCGTTGCCGGTAATGACGGTGGTCGATGCGTTGGAAGATGGGTCTTTCTGAACGAGAGTGCAGACCGTCGTGAGGAAACGCGCGGCAGTACCAGCGTTCCCAAGGTAGATTTCTTTGCCCTTGGTAGGGAGTGAAAGGTGGCCAGAACCACCTTCAACGACGAGGGTTTCGCCGCCATCTTCCCAGGAGAACTTCGCACCCTGTGAACAAGCTTAAGAGGAATATTTCGTCTCGAAAATTCTTGACTGACCTTGAGGTCCATGAGAGCACCCATCATGACCTGAGTGTCGTCCGAATGAAGGAGATTTCTGAGTCTGCATGTGCCTCCTCCAAGAGCAGCGAGCACGAGTGCACGGTTCGAGATACTCTTGGATCCTGGGGTAGACATCGTCACAGGATTCTTGCTGGGCGTCCCAGGAATAACAACGACCTGCTCTGCCAGGACTTTCTTGATGACTTCATCTGGCACGCCCGTCGCTTTCTCCTCCCACGTCTTCCCGATACGGTCCAGAATAACGATCTTCTTCTCCGACCCGGCATTCTTTTTGTCGACGCGCATAACATCGAGAAGGCGATCGACAGTCAGATCCTTCGCCTGCGGGAGGATGGAAATACGGGGATCGCTCATCGAGACGGGGAGATTGTACGCCTTCAAGCATCGCGTCAACCTGCCGACAGCGACTTGATTCAATATGCCCATTTGGCGCGAAAGTTCCGCCTCTAAGATCATTCCGATGGCGACGCATTCGCCGTGAAGAATGGTGGGGGTCAGAACGGCCTCGATGGCATGTCCAATGCTGTGCCCAAAGTTGACGAGATTTCGCAGTCCTTTCTCCGTGGGATCGATGGTGACAATGTGGGCTTTGACCGAAATGGAGCCCACGATGACGGAGAGTAACAGCTGCTGAGCTTCTGAACGCGTATCATCGGTGCGACCGGCGTTGGAGGTAGAGGGTGATTGCAGTGCTGCGAAGATCTCGGTTGAGCGAGATTCGAGAGAGGAGAACTCTTCGGCGTTCCAGATGGCCGCGGTCTTCACGACCTCCGCCATGCCATTAGAGAATTCTCGGGATGGGAGTGTTTCGAGGAAGGCAGCGTCTATGAACACGTATTCGGGTTGCCAAAACGCGCCAATCAAGTTTTTGCCGAGCGGTGTATCGATGGCCGTCTTGCCCCCGACACTAGAGTCGACCATGGCCAACAGAGTGGTTGGAATCTGAACGAAGCGGACTCCTCGCATACTGAAATACTATGAGAAAGGTGCAGAAAATAAGCATGGGGTGACTCACAAGGTAGCGGCGACGAATCCAACGAGATCTCCTATGACCCCTCCACCAAGGGCGAGAATGACTGTGTCTCTAGTGCATCTATTGCTCAATAGAAAATCTTCAATGTCGGCCTTGCCTTCGCGGCTTTTGGATGTCTCTCCAGGAGGGATCACGTAGCGGAGAAATCTGTACGCGTTGCTCGCTTTCGCGGTCCCGTTGTTTTGAGTTGTCCCGGTATTCGAGGTCGCATGGTAGGCCTCGAACTCGTCCTCGAAGGCCTGCAGATGGAACCCGGCAACGTTTGTGTCGGTTACGAGCACATAAGTGGATGATGAGAGTGCGGTGATGACGGTGTTCACGATGTAGGGAATGAGATGGAATCCGCAGTGGATGGACTCTTTGCCCAGGATTGGAACTTTGAAGATGTCCGGGGTCGAGGACGACATGGTGATGGGAGGGAGAGGACTGCCCAGATGTGCGGGCTTTTGAGTGAGTCACAAATCTGATTGAGAGTTTTGGTTTTGAGAAAAACCGACACGTGAATTAGGGGCCATATGTATCACCGCTCTATGTACACAACCGCTCTCTGTCGCCACTTGGACGACATGAACGCGTCTAAGAGCAATTACGCGAGCGGTATCACTTATAACGCTTTTTGATAATCTAGCAATCTCCCCACGTCGGCTCACAACGTTCACCGTCCTCGAGTTCAACGTGGCGCCGACATTCATACACATCAAATTGTCCTCAGGCATGAAACACAGGATGGTTTTGGTGGTTACATACTCGGGAGGTATCGTTGGAGATATCGAGGGTTATAATATCTCGGCGACTGCTAACAGTGTAACATCTGAGCATATGCAAGTCAGAGTCTAGTAAAGCATTCAAGACTTGTTGCTATGCTCATTGATTTGCGGGTGTAGTTCGGGGTTCCCGGCTCGCTCTTCCTTGCAGCCGCCAGCGTCAGAGAAATGAGGACGAGTCACGCGCACGGTTCTGGGAGTTCTGGGACTCGAAGTGTCGTCGTGGGCCGGTCCAAGGCACCCTTTGCTGGGCAGTGGGGTCCATGTAGTCGGGCCTCGTCGGGCCGATAATTTCGATCGGGTAATGCCTAGGGTTTTCCGGACTACCCTTGACCAGCCTGTTGGTCTCTTTCCACGACGACGATATATAATCTCTCTCGACTCTCCGCCTTGAGGCCACGCCGCTTTCTCTCCACCATGCCTCTCCCGGATGATACCAGGCCCCTCATCTCGTACGCATTTTCTTTCCGTCAGGTCCGGGTCTGACTTGAATACCTCCGGACCTTTCAAATTCCTGCCTGACATCCCTGTACTTAAACTGCGTGATCCAGTTCCCGTTTAACATACAGCAACCCTTCGGCGTTGGATCCCGCCATGACGCAAGACTTCACGAACCTCAACAACGGTGCGTCTCCCTCTCAATCGAATCGCAGGTACTTGAATGTATGCACAGAGCCAGTCTTGAGGTCGCCTATCAAGTCGGTCGTACTCAGCGTTATCGAGAAGTCGAAGCAGCTAGCTGCGTGGACTGCGGTGGACCAGCACATCAAACCAGAGCACCGAGTATGTTCGAATATCCCGCTTTGTTCCAAGGCTACTAATATCAGTTCCCATCTAGGTTATAGGAATTGGTTCTGGTCAGTATTGCAGAAATACCACGCCTCGCCATCTCATGTGGTTTCAGGATCCACCGTCCCATATGTGGTTGAACGCATTGTCATGCAAGGCTACGAGCCCAACAAGAACCGAGTTTTCATCCCCACCGGTCCGTCCGACAAATATTATCGTGTCCGGGTTCTTACATTGCCGCCAGGATTCCAATCTAAAGAGCTCATTGTCTCATCCGGACTAGCTCTGGGCGACGTCGATCAATACCCGACCATAGATGTGACTCTCGATGGAGCCGATGAGTGAGCCAGAATTTGAGCCAGCACCTCTACGACCGCTGACGAGACTTTGACAGAGTCGACACTAGCCTCAATTGTATCAAGGGTGGCGGAGCCTGTCACTTACGCGAAAAGGTCTTGGCCGAGGCTGCTAGCACGTTGGTCATCCCAGTGACACTGCGTCCGATAGATTGACACCACCTTAGCTTTATCCTTGTCGCAGACTACAGGAAAAACGTCCAAACTCTTTGCACTAACGTTCGTCAGTCAACTGCATACCGAAAAGCTTTTCACACCCAAGCTTAGTTTAAACCTGGTGTTCCCATCGAAGTCGTCCCATTTGCATATGCTAAGGTGCTGCACAACTTGCACGCCTCGCTGGGATCGCCGACCGCTACTCTTCGTATGGCTGTCGCAAAAGGTTTGCCCGTGCCGCATGCTCAGTCCACGTTCTGGCTCACACTTTGCAGCTGGACCAGTTGTGACGGACAATGGCAACTTCGTTATCGATGCTCCTTTCTCGCACGAGATTATGATGGAGCCTTATAAGGTCTTGAGTCTCGCAATGCACCTCTCCGGTCTCTAATTTCGATCAATTGAATAGATCATGGCGCGCATCAAGATGCTCACAGGCGTCGTTGAGGTTGGCTTGTTCTGTCGTATGGCAAAGGCTGCGTACTTCGGCAATGCTGTGAGTCATTTCACGAAGGTATCCTTCTACGTGTCAATAAACCTTGTTTTGTTCAGGATGGAAGCGTTACAATTAAGTGGGTGGGAGGCAAAGTAGAAGAGGTTAGCGCGCCCCCATCTTGAGAAGTGCGGTGTAGTAGAGCTTTGAAGAGAATCATGTAGACATAATGTATTTTGAATATGCTATGTATGACAAACTATGTAAATCGTCCTACGCAGCAGCGGCCTCTGGAACTATACCTACATGTCATTTTCCAATATCCATCGAAGTACTGTCGCTCGGTTATCGCTTTCATAGTACTGGTCACGATTTAGTGAGCTAAGGTATATCACAAAATATGTAAGTAGCAACATATCCAAAAGAGTAGATCGTTCTGGTAAATTATCATCGTTTATCCGAACGCCCACTCAAAGCCCTCAATTGGGACTGGAGGGCAGCACTCCATTGACATTCGCCGCAATCTTCGCCAGGAACACTTTTGTCTCTGCGAGGATAACCAGCCTCCCTGGGCCCGCGAACACGAGATTGGAAGATGCCATGCCTAAGAAAAATTTTCCGATTAAGTCTCCATCTGCGTTCCAGACCTGAGCATGATGTTCAGTATTAGGCTAGCGCCGTTACAGCGACACATACGTGGACGCCGTCGCCACAACTAGAGAACACGTTGCCGTTGGTATCGACCTGGACCCCGTCCGGCACGCCTGCGTCCACGTAGGCCAGAACGCGACGGTTCTTGAAGACTTGTGACTGGGGGTCGACATCGAATGCGTAGCTTGTTGGAAGAACAAAAGTGGTGAGCGTGCTTCGGCACACTTGTGATGATTGATTGAAGACATCTCACATCGTGGCTGGCGCTGTCTGATTGTTACCCATGAAGCCTTGGGCGGCACCTGTATCCGCACTTCCGAGTTTGCGTGAGTGATGGGCGGAAGAGTCAACAACGTAAGCATGCCTCACATGTAGGCAGTTTTTCCGTCCCCAGTAAACGCGATTCCGTTAGATTTGGCGAATCCATCGGCCACGACGCGGATGGTCGCCGAGATGGGATCATAACGATAAACTGCATTGGGCATCAACGGCAGCGGTCGGAAGTTATTGAGAAATCCATAGCTACATCGGGATAATGGTTTGTCGTGGTCAATTCTAACGAGCGGAACGCACTCACACGGTATCCGTGAAGAAGATTTTCCCACTAGGATGCACTTTGATATCATTCAGAGAGTTGAACTGCCGACCATAGTAATTATCGAACAGAACAGTGGCGTTGTGAGGAGGCTGAGAATTGACAAGCGCGACATTGGGCGGCCTTGGGCCACGTCCAGAGTTGATCAGCAAGAGAGAGGAGTTGTATGGGCCGGTTCCCCCGTTCGTCATCTGAATCGGTTCAGGCAAGTCAAGCTGCCGTCAGAGAGATGTTTTAGCACTGCTTAGTCCGCTGAAGAACAACTTCAATGCACTCACAGGTGTTGGAGGAACGTTGACTACGAAGGAACCATTACCGAGAGATGCTATTTGACTCTCAACGTCACCCAGGTTGATCATACTAACCAGGTTGTTGTGTTCCAGGTCGCTCATTCCGAGCGCTCCGCCGTCATTACTAGCAAAGAAGATTTCATCGGTTGCCACGTCGTAAATAGGTGCTTCGTGTGCGAAGGCAAAGGTGTCATTCGATGATATCTCGTAGAGGAAAGGGCTTTCCCCAAGGATCTGGAGGAAGGAATCGTCGAATATCTGGAAGAAAGGCGGCGTCGAATTGGTCGGATTGAAGAATGTGCTAAAAGCGTCTTCGCGAAAGACGCCGTCGGTACCTATCGTGGCGGATTCGCGTAGATTCACAAACTGAGAAATCGACGATTGAGCTTCAATAAAAGAAGGGCCTGGACGGGGAACTTGCGACTGCTTGCGATGACTGAAATTGTAAGGTTTCGCTTCCTGGGCGGCCACGGACAATCGCCCATTGACACGCCCCGATGGCCGCAACAGCAGCTAGTATACGGAGCCAGGACATCGTGGTGGATTGAGGAGACTTGGGCCCATGAGAGACTTCCCCAGGCTGGGAGTCTTTTGACATTGTAGGCGCGCGAGAAGAGATATGACGGTCAGCTGATGTCTTCCCGATACGCCGGCGGCCGCCCTGGCCCACGTGGCTACGCCTGTTCGTGATTCAAACCTAGTCTCGAAACCAAACTCAACGATGTGTGAAGATAATCGTTCACACCTGTAGAGTCTGGAATTTGTTAAGCGGGCACCTAGTAGGGATGCCTCGGAGTTTGAAAAAGTGATGGCCGTCCGGCATCGCGAGTGCTGGTTGACTTGACTATGAGCTCTTAATGGCCGGACGCCTGGTCAAAGGGCCGAAAGCATTGGTGGATTGTTGAATATGCATCCAGCTTGCTGTCTAGTCTCTGAACAAACATCGGGTACCAAAGTCATCTCGAGCCCAAAATGATGGGCGTTCCAAAAGCAGATGGATCGAGATTTGAAGGAGGTGCGGTCCGTTCATGCCTTGACGGCCATCACGATATTCAAAGTCCGAGGCATCCCTATGAGGCCACCCGTATACAAATCCTAGACTAATTCAAACCCCCATGCAGAATCCAAATACACGAACGGCCCACCATCCTAGAGCAGATGCAGAACTACGGCTCTCATGGACGACTTTTCCGCTCCGCCCCACTCGCCGGCGACGCTTCTAGATTTCCACTCTCCTACACGTTCCCCCCAGAGTAAACTTCCCAGCCATGACTCGGAGAATCCGCTGACCCTGCCGACTTGAAGGCTCCGGCGACATTCTTTCCAGATTCTTTCTCTCACTCAATCTCATGCTGGCATCATTATTCCCCGGTATCCATCGTGTCTTTTCCTATCCCTTGACGTTCAAATCGCATCAATGGGTACGCTTCCGAGAAAATGGGATTCCGTCTACTCTTTGGGACGACTCTGCTGATTATCAGCACAAGGGTTCCTCGCTTTAGGTAAAGGTTTGATGACCTTTGGACCTTATCACAAGAGCTGAGATGGAAATTCACAGATAAACACTACTAAACCTCCGACTCCATCAGCGAAGAGTTGCAACCACTGTAAACCATCACGACGGTTCTCCCTGCTCCTAGTCGATACGGAACAGTCTCTACACGTTTGGGAATCGTGTCTCATACCAGTACCTTCCGAGCATGGTGCTCGGGGTAAATTTTGCTTCTGCTTTTGAGGGATTTCCGCCAATCAAAGGCGTACGATGGTTCAATCTTCTTGTTCTCACCTTGACGCCGGTCATTGGTTTATACGGAGTATTCTGGCTCGAGGACCGTCGACAGACGGTGCTGTTCGCAGTGGGATACTATGTCTTTGGTATGCTCGGTACGCCCTCAAGCACCTATACTTCATGAAGTGGGAACTGAGTGAGCATACGTCAGGTGTCACTGCAGGTCGGTCAGGTCTTAGAGAATGAGCCCGTATACTCAAGCTTCACTCAGGCTATCACCGCCTTTGGTCTCACCGGTCGTATAACGCGTCTTATCCCCTCCAACTCTTTTTGCTTGCTGGAGGGACAAGTGCTGCGCAGGGCTCCTGCTATTGGTGGTCTCGTTCGCATCGATCGCACCATCGGTACACCGATACGGAACAAGATCCATATAACTCCAACTGTGGCTTGTTGTGGACACACATTGGGTGGATGATATTCAAAACAGATCTTCACTCCGGTTATGCGGACGTTTCGGATCTGAGGAAGGACGCGTTACTGCGTGCACAACACAAGTGGTATTTTCATCTTATGGTGCTCTTCGCATTCGCCGTTCCTACCGCCATTCCCGGGTTACTCTGGGGAGATTGGCGTGGCGGCTTCTGCATTGCTGCTGCGTTCCGCTTGACCATCGCCCATCACGTCTGTTACCTGCTCTCGAGCCGCATTTGAAACTAATATCTCTCTCTCAGAGCACCTTCAGTATCAATTCAATTGCACACTTTCTCGGGGCCACGCCTTACGATGATGTTTTGAGCCCTCGCGATCATTTTCTCTCTGCCATACTGACGATGGGAGAAGGTTACCATAACTTCCATCATCAATTTCCCATGGATTATCGCAACGCAATCAAGTGGTACCAATACGATCCGACCAAGTGGTTTATTGCCCTGTGCCAATGTGTGGGTCTGGCCAGCCATCTTCGCAGATTCTCGAGGAACGAAATCTTGAAGGGATCATTGATGATGCAACTGAAAAAATTGAAGAGCGTCCAGGATTCTCTTGAGTGGCCGAAAACTATCGAACAACTACCTATCGTGACCTGGGAAGAATGTAGGCGCTACTTCAATCGCAGATCATTCGTACATCGCTGACGCCATTCGCTTCTAGTTCAGGACCGCTCGAAAACAGCCTCCCTCATATTAATCGCGGGTTTCATTCACGACGCTTCTTCCTTTGCGCAGGAACATCCAGGGGGATTGGCTTTGATCCACCAAAGTAGTGGTTTAGACATGACCGGATCGTTCTTTGGCGGCATCTACAGGCACTCAAATGCGGCTCACAACGTAGGTATCTACAATGCTCTTCTAGCCTATCTCATAAATGTGTTCTAGCTGCTTTCTATGATGCGTGTGTGAGTGTCCGCATCAACAGCTAGGCATGGCGCTCATTCTTTGTAGGGGGATTCTACATGGTGGCGTTGAGATGCATCCCGAGCATACACTTCCGCCCGCTCAAAATCTCTACGTGGGGACCCGCATAGCCCCTCCTTGAACTCCTTAGTCAGGGAAGACCTTCTCGGCTGATCGGTATGCGGATAAATATGACATGTAGATACTCTAGAGGCAATGGTACTCTCCTTCTCTTGCGGCTCCAGACGGGAACGGATCTTAAGGTATAGTAGCCTGCAGAGTTCCCCGACTTTCGGATGCAAGATGGTTCCGTGGCATTCCACGCTGCCGCGTCATGTATCACGGTTTGTAAGTAAGTATTATCGGACACCAAAGTCGGAACACTATACGGTTTCAATGAACTGAAGCTGATAAGGCCAGCGAATCGTGATGTCACACGTTTTGAAGTTCATATACGCGAGCTCGGCAAGGTCTGATTATCGTGTGGCGATCGACGTATACCTGTTGTTCGCTGACGACACTCAATAGATCCTTTACCGGAGTTCATGTGATCCAGCCTCTAGGGTATTTTGATTCTCAACAAGTCCGCGGACTCGTCAGACGTGTCTACCGGATATCCGCACAGGTTGCCTGACCTGCAAGGAACACTGCCAGGTCCATCCCAGAAGGTCACAAACAAGACTCTGCAATAGGTTTATACGTTACAGCGCTGTCAATTCCTTGAGATGGGGAAAAGCTTATCCGTCTCGATGCCCTTTCCTGTCGGCGCATACCATTGTGGCCATATAAAACCTGGTGTTCCCGTCTATGTGTCCCATCATTATCTCCCGCACCATGACTATTCTACAATCGCCCATGTCGCTAGCGCATATTCCCACTCATCTGACGGTACCCCAATTCCTTTTGGATGACTACGCGCATCCTAGCCGACCGAAACGTCCCTCACACATGCCTTGTCTGATTGACGATGACACTGGACAAGTCGTGTTCATGAGTGAGGTGTGTCTTGTTGCCGCCGGATTCGCGCTCTTACTGATTTGAAACTAGATACGTTCACGGTCGCGCAATATTGCGGCTGCGATGTATCACTCTTATGACATCAGTCAGTAGGCGCCGCTCACATTGAACGTGTGTTGGACCTAACTCTTGTACCCAGGGCCCAATGACATCGGTTGGTTTCATGGCTCTTTCGCTTGTGTCTGTGCATCTCATAGCGTCATAGTGGCCATTATGAGCTATAATCACATTGGTACGAGTCGTTATGTCTTTCTGAACTTGGTTAAACTCTCGTAGATTTTGGGCCATGCGCGTGGGCTGCCCATCGAATCGGTGCGATCGTCTCGTACGCCTATTGCATGGTGCACCGATATCCTCGCTGATGAACCTCTACTAGCACTATCAGTCCAACCCTCTCATCAAAAGAACTCGGTAGACCACCTTGACGTTGAAGTTACCTGCTCATCTGACTCCGACATTAGTTGTCCAGTTGCGCTTGACAAAGCCCTCATTGATTATTGCCCATGCGGACTGCCTCTCGAAGCTTCTTTCCATAGGCCCAACGATCCAACTACCTCTTGACCGTCTTATCTTCATCGACCGTCCGATTGATATGGCCGGACGCTACCGGTCTTTACAAGATGTCATTGAGAAGGGAAGTCATTATCCGAGCGCAGTGGAACTGACTCTCGGCGAGGATGAGGCCAAGAGTACAGTTGCCTTCTTGGCACCGTCGTCCGGAACCACCGGAATGCCTAAGGTAGGATTGCGAACACCTAACTACACGAGAGTCTGACTTCTCATCCTGATCTAGGCAGTCGCTGTAACACACTTCAACGTGATCAGCATCATTGTACAAGAAGCGACACTGAACCATCTCAATGATCACTACGCGCCTTGCAATGAGCAACGCTTTCGATGCGGAGACGTATGTGGCGGGTGTAAGTACTTTCAATGCGATCCTGAAATGAAAATGCCGATTTTTCCTCCCTGACAGTCTTACCTCTCTATCGTAAGTTTTGGGTTTCCCAGTATTGAGTTTGCCTAACAAGATTGCCACGAAGACATATACGGTCTCGTGTTCAATGTGAGTAGTCAAGTATGCCTTTTCCATCTGTCACCATGTTGATCTCTCTACAAGTTACATTTCATGATTTATGCGGGAGTATGTGATGCAATTTAGGTCCCGCTCGAAGCACTGACCCCTGTTGATACTACAGATGTCGCTGGTTCTGGCACGAAGATTTCATTTTGAAAGCTTTCTAGCCAGCGTAGAAAGATACCAGATAACTCATCTACCGTGAGTCCAACTATACTCTCGAGGGCGAAGATGGCGACGTTTTTCTGATGATGATATCGCAGATTGGTTCCCCCTCAAGTAGTCTTATTATGCAAGGTTGAGCGCTCTTTGCCCTTACACAATTGCAACAACATTGAAATGACCTACCTCCAGGATCCAGCGACGAGGCACTACGATCTGTCATGTGTCCGTTACTGTATCGTCGCCGCCGCACCGCTGAGCGCGTCTCTTACGGAGGAGTTGCTTAGCATCATGCCCAACGTCGAGCTCGGGCAGGCCTATGGTACGTCCTTCCTCGGAACATGATGTTCTTTGTAGGTACTTGACTGAATTGCGCTAGGCATGACCGAGACATGCGGAGCGGTCAGCATGGTGGGAAGATGACCCTCCCCGTGGATATGGACACTAACTATGAGGCGCTAGTTTCCTGTTGATCAGAAAATCGGGACTTTGGGTAGCGCAGGACAACTCCTTCCGGGTACGACTGCCCGTGTCGTCAAGGAGGATGGCACTTTGGCTAGTGAAGGAGAAGCAGGGGAACTGTACGTCAAGGGTGGTCAAGTCGCGCTGGGATACTATGGAAATCCGAGAGAGTATGTGCGAACACGCATCAACTACTTACAGTCCTCCGCTGATTTGACCAATCTTAGGACTGCGGCAACTTTTGTCGACGGGTGTGTTTGCTCGCTGTACCCCTACGACTGTGTGAGCTGAGCCCAGTCAATCTAGTTGGCTCCGAACGGGGGACCAAGCCATGTACAAAAATGGGGATATCTTCATCCTCGAACGCGTCAAAGAACTGATAAAGGTGCGTACCACGAAAACCAGTCACGGTTCACTGACGAGTACTACGTAGGTCAAAGCATTCCAGGTAGCGCCAGCGGAATTAGAGGGCGTCCTCTTGACACATACATGCATTGCCGATGCCGCCGTCATTGGCGTGCCCGATGAATTCGCAGGAGAACGACCGATGGCGCACATCGTGCTGAAACCTAGAGTTTCTCAAGCTGTCCGAGAGGATCCCATGTTCGCGAGGCAGCTAAGGACGGATATATATCAGGTAAAATGAACAAACTACGTACCCTTCATAACGGCTTCTGAATTGCCCAACAGCACGTTGCACGAACGCTATCGCCTTACAAAAGGCTGGACGGCGGCATTACCTTCACCGCAGAGATACCGCGGAACGCCAGTGGGAAGATCTTGAGACGGGTATTGCGGGAACGATCACGACGCGCAGGTCGGGGGGACTTCGCACGAGCGCGGTTGTGAAGTACTTCTTTTATTTATTTATGTACATTATTGGAGAATAAAGTTACAGATCCCTTGGTACGAGACTACGTTATCCTGGCCCAGATAATTAATTATAAAGGGACCATTCTGATAGTGAGTACAAAGTCGTGAAGCCGAGCGGGGGATAGAGGTATAAAGCGGAGCGAAAGCGTCGTACATTAACATGGAGGAAGTGTTCGTTATTTATGGGTCGGAAGAGATGTAGTCTCAGGTGCCCTTAGCTTTTGCGGCCATCTGCGCACGACGATTAGACGAGTTTAGAGATGATGATGAAAATTCACGTACGAGGTTGAGGGCAGAACCAGCCTTGAACCAGGCAATTTGTCCTTCGTTGAAGGAGTGGGCGAGGGCGATGTCCTACGCGACATCAGTGACAGTCCAAAATAAACATATGGGCGGGGAAACGTTACCTCAGATGAACCATCCTCGTGCTTCACGCGCAGGGTAAGGTTCTTGCCAGGCGAGAAGGTCTCAAGGCCAACAATGTCGACCTTGTCGCTGGGCTGGACCTTGTCGTAGTCTTCGGGGTTGACGAACGTCAACGCAAGCATGCCCTGCTTCTTCAAGTTGGTCTCGTGGATACGGGCGAAGGACCGGGTGATGATGGCGAGGCCTCCCAGGAAGCGGGGTTCGAGAGCGGCGTGCTCACGCGACGACCCCTCTCCGTAGTTGTGGTCGCCGATGACGACCCACTTGATGCCGTTATCGCGGTAGTAGGCGGCGGTCTGGGGAACACCTCCCCATTCACCGGTGACCTGGTTCTTGACCTTGTTCGCCTCGCCGTTCTCAGCGTTGATGGCACCGATGAGACAGTTTTCTGACGACGAAACGATCAGCAAGGATCGACACACGAGGAGGCCACGCAGGACTCACGAGAGATGTTCTGGAGATGACCACGGTATTTCAACCAGGGACCGCCAGCGCTGATGTGATCCGTTGCTGCAGACATCGGTCAAAGCATGTCCACTCAGTTGGAGTAGTTACTTACTGCACTTGCCCTGGGCCTTGATGAGGATGGGGAGGTCGGTGGGTGCCTTTCCGTCCCAAGGTTGGAAGGGCGAGAGGAGTTGGAGACGGTCACTCTTAGGGTCGACAGCAACATTAACACTGGCGCGGTCGGCGGGAGGTGCCTGGAACGTGTTTTCGCCTGGGTCGTAGCCGCGGGGAGGGAGCTCGTTTCCAGTTGGGTCGCTGAACTTGAAGGGCTTGCCGTCGGAGCCGGTCAGGGAGTCGGTGAGAGGGTTGAAAGTCAGGGATCCAGCGAAGACCATGGCGGTGACGACATCGGGTGAGGCGACGAATGCATGGGTGGCGGGGTTGGCGTCGTTACGGCCGGTGAAGTTACGGTTGTAGGAGGTGATGACTGGGAGCGAGTGAGTGATGATTCTCTAAGGTGTGTTGAGCGACGTACTGGAGTTGGCTTCACCCTTGGGGACATCGCGACGGTCCCATTGTCCAATGCAAGGTCCGCAAGCGTTGGCAAGAACGAGTCCACCAATGTCCTCGAACGCGGCGATCTGTCCGTCGCGCTCGATGGTGGCGCGGACCTGCTCGGAGCCGGGAGTGATGGTGAATTTAGCCTTGGCCTCGAGACCGTGAGCGGCAGCTTCCTTGGCGATGGATGCAGAGCGGGACATGTCCTCGTAGGAAGAGTTGGTGCAAGAACCGATCAGTCCAACCTTGAGCTCTTCCGGCCAGCCGTTCTTCTTGACCTCGGACGCGAACTTGGACAGAGGGGTGGCGAGATCAGGAGTGAAAGGACCGTTGATGTGGGGTTCGAGCTCAGAGAGGTTCTGCATCGCACATGAGAACGTGTAGCATCGCAGAGAATTGATGACTTACGATGTCGATGACCTGGTCGTACTCGGCGTTCTCGTCAGCCTTGAGGTTGTAAGCGAATTGCTTGGCATAGTTGGCGATGTCGTGACGGTTGGTAGCGTTCAAGTAGTCGACCATGCGGTTGTTGAAGGGGAACATCGAGGTGGTAGCACCGATTTCAGCACCCATGTTGCAGATCGTGGCCATGCCCGTGCAAGACAGCGACTCGACACCAGGACCCTTGTATTCGACGATAGCGCCAGTTCCACCCTTGACCGTCAGGATACCAGCAACCTTCAGGATGACATCTACAGCAGGCGTTTAGCGTATGCTCGACCCGTGATAGCGGGGTACGTTACCCTTTGGAGTGGTCCATCCGCCAATCTTGCCGGTCAAATTGACACCGATGACCTTGGGGCACTTGAGCTCCCATGGAATGCCGGCCATGACATCAACTGCGTCAGCGCCTCCAACACCGCAGGCAATCATTCCGAGTCCTCCAGCGTTGGGCGTGTGCGAGTCAGTGCCAATCATCAGTCCACCGGGGAATGCGTAGTTCTCGAGGATGATTTGGTGAATGATGCCGGATCCGGGCTTCCAAAAACCAAGTCCATACTGTGAAATTTTGGTTAACGGGTTGACACAGAGCAAGCACATGAAGGGAGGACACATACCTTTGCCGTTGCGGTTGCCAAAAAGTCGTAAACCTCCCTGTTGATGTCGATAGCGCGTGCCAGATCCTTCACACCGCCGATTTGTGCCTCGATGAGATGGTCACAGTGGACGGTGGTTGGGACGGCGGCAGTGTCCATACCCGCGGACATGAACTGGAGTAGAGCCATTTGTGCGGTAGCATCCTGGCAAGCGACTCGCTGGTGGAGACGTTAGCTATACGCTACGGAAACAAAGACAAGTAAAGGAGGGCTGACATCCGGTCGTAATTTGAGGTAGCTCGTCCCTCTCTCGATATCCTGACCATGCGGATCGTCAAGATGACCGTACAAGATCTTTTCGGACAACGTCAGAGGGCGGTTGAGTCTGGACAGGTCACCGTCAGTCTAGACTAGCGGAACAGAAGCACAAAAACGCACCTGTCGCGTACAATGGCGACATTGTCCTCAATGCGCTGGTAGTTGATGTAGGCGCCCTTTTCCAGGAGCGACATCGCGACCTTGGTGTCGCCGATGCGGGGCGCAACGGTGGCCATGCCGGCGGCCAGGCGCCGGACTGCATTCGCAGTGCGGTTGGAGAGGTTGAACATCTCGACTACGCCTCAACTTTGAAGACGAAGGAGAACAACAATGGAGAACGAAGGAAAGGTGGCAAAAACCAAAAGATCGCCTTGTGATTGGTGCCTTGTGGATTACATCACTTTTGACGGCTTTCATCCGCGTTGACCCGCCCCTGCCTTCGGCCAACCAGATGCAGATGATTGTGAACGTCGGGTTAACTTTGTGCAGCGGCATCGTACATACTGCTGACACCAGGTGCGCCGCTACGGAACATGTGAGGAAAGCGGCGACTCGGATCCATGAGAGCCTTCAAGCCTTGGCCTGACGAAGAACAGGATGTCCAGTATTACAACCGTACATAATTGTAGTCTAGATTCAACAGACACCCATGTACGCGTCTAGCTGCCTTTCTGCACCCTCCAGAAATCGCAGGGCCTGGGACGCGCGAGATATGTACTCGGGGTCCATCCCACTGCTCCCAACGTCAACGCTAATGCAAGATGACGCGGACGCGCCGTGTGACTTGGCGCGGTGATATGGAACGGCAACTGGGACTAGCAGGATCTGGATGATCCTTCGGCAAACAGGAATAGCGTGCGCCATGGCCCATGAGGGCGTGATTCCGCGTGAATGATAAATAAACGCATTCTGCGGGGATGTGGCGTGAGTAGGCGAAATCAAGCGTCGGGAATGCAACACTGACCACTCTCCCATGTGCTCGTCGCCGTCACCGTCATCCCCGTCCCCATCTCCATGCAAGTGCTCGTCCACCTCATCCTCGTCGCTCGACCCAGATCCCTCATCCACGTCCATCCCATTGCCCCAGTCCAGCTCATCCGGCTCCTCGACCTCCACCTCCACGCGCTGCCTCCAGTCATGCTGCTCCCGCAGCATCGTCACCGCGCGGATCGCCCGGTCCACCCGCTGGTCGTGCGCGGCCTTGATCTCCATGCACTCCGCTAGGACGTCTTCGTACTCCGGCTTCCTCGCCTGAAAGCCAAATTTAGAGGTGGTGGGGACAGGCGCGTCGCTGACGACGCCGACAGAGCCGTGCGTGGCCATGTGCGCGGAGAGCCGCCGGATGGTGGCGTTCTCCCTGTCGAGCACGGACAGGATCTGTTGCGTGCGGAGGAGGTTCATCACGCGCCCCGGGCCTTCGACGTCGGGCCCGGGGGCTTTGGGGTGTAATGCCATTTGCTCGTAGGGGTTCGCCTGGTGGGAGGATTTGTGGATGGGGGAGACGAGGGCGGTGGAGAGGCTGTGCGTTTGGGAGAGGAGGATGTTGTATTTCGAGAGGATGTCGGGCCAGGGGGGCATGGCGTTTTGGTATAGGGCGGCGTCGAGAGTGCGCTGGAGGGCTTGCACGGATTCGAGCGTTTGGTGGATCTTGAATTTGAGGGATTCGAGCTGGCCGATGGGGAGCGCCATGATGGGTGGGAGTGGGTACTGAATTTAATGGATTTGCCAAACACGCGCCGCGGAGACAATCACGCTGTGACTCAGAGTCACCCAACCATCAACGCGCTTTTCCCGAACGGCCATTGCCATTGCCAAGAGTACGACGAATGTTTTCGATTCTACGGGCCCGTGCAGCTGCTGGGCTTGCTGCGTCGGCCAGGACGGCGGCTCTGACACGTCTCTCTGCTTGCCGACCGCTCCTTGCGCGCACCTTCGTAACGTCTCCACCTTCCCTGCTCCCGCCTGCTGCTGCCGCCGCCGCCGCCGCACCGAAGGCAAAGGCCAAACCTGGCCCCAAACCTGGCGCCAAGAAGACCGCCGCCGCGACGAAGAAGCCCGCCACGGCCGCGACGAAGAAACCCGTCAAGAAGCCTGTCGTGAAGAAGAAAAAGGCCAAAGTGACCAAGGTCAAGGTCAAGCGCAAGCCCGCCAAGAAGCCCACGAAAAGTGAGTCCCCCCCGCCGCCGCCCCGCAAGCCTTCGTTGACCTGACCGCGTTAGTCGTTATACCGCGCACGACTGCGCCGGCGCCGCCCAGGTACAAGACGGCCATGCGCGTGTATATGTCGGAGGCGCTGCAGGGGTTTAATTACCAGAAGGACGGGATTGAGGAGAGCCGGAAGAGGTTTGCGGATATGCACGCGCGGTGGAAGGGGTTGTCGGAGGGGGAGAAATTGGTGCGTGGTATGCTTCGGCCTGTAGCGGGAGGGCGCGCTGAGCTCTCGACAGGTTTACAAGCAGAAGGAAGCGGCGGAGCGGGAGGTGTTCGCCAAGGCGCTGACGGAGTGGTATGAGAAGACGCCGCCGAGCATCGTGAAGGAGTATAGGCGCAGGCATAAGAGGGCCAGGTTCATGCGCAAGCCGAGGAACCCGGACGTGCCGAAGATGCCTGTGAATGGGTTCGTTAGGTGAGCAAGGGAAGGTCGCGCATGCGTGCGTGGACGGTGCTGATGTGGGTGATAGGTTTATGCTGGCCACGTCGAGCGGGGGGGTGCTGCCGCTCGCGGACGCTTCTGCACGGTGGAAAGCTCTTCCGGAGGATCAGAAGAAGGTATGCGGGTGTTTTTTTTTCGTTTTTTTGGAGGCGAGGTCTGACGTTCCCGATAGGTTTACCAGGACGCGTACAGAAAAGACGTGGAGGAATGGAAGGCGGCGCGTGAGACCCAGAAGGCTGCTGCCTCGGCCTAAGAATGTTTCGATGCTTTTTTTACAATATCATTTCCGTATTCCAGCCCGACCGACGACGTTCATTCGCTGAGAGTAGCTTTCCTCGTCTGCGAGAGAGATTTTTTTATTTGTAGTAAAGTTTATGCGTATCAACCTATATTGCACCCCAGAGATTTGAAGGTGAAGTTCTGCCATCGTGAAGTGTCGGCATGCGGTGTAAGGGAATGTACGTCATGCGTGTATCTTAGCTTTAGACTATCGCGACGAAATAGCGCGCTTGATCTCTCAGTCAACCACTGATTCTGGGCCTGCTTTCGCAATGAAGACGTCTGGTAGTTTGAGCAAGGAAGACGCGCAGGCGATCATCGACAAACATCATCCTGACAAGATGCTGGTTGTAGCTGTGAATCAGATCCGCAATAATGGATTCAGGTGGGGTTTCTCTCTGACTTCCGTTTATCATGTAACTTAGTCGATCTTCTAGTTACACAAAGTCGAGCAAGACATACATCGTCGACCTCGCTGAATCAGAAGGCATCGCCGCTACTCATTCGTCCTTTATCACCGTCTTCGACTCCTCTGTGTTTACTGTAGACGCGTACCACCCGAACTCTCTGGAAGTCTCGGCCCACCTCCTCTCTCTCATCAGCAAGAGCACTGATATCCCCATCTCCCACCCCTTCCTCGACACAGTGCCCTTCCCGTACCTGATGACCGCCGTGGACGCATCCCCCCTCATCTCCCTCGCCGACGCACGCCGGACGGGCGTCCTCACCCCCCAGCAGTCCGCGCGCATCGACCTGGACCTGGGCAGGTTTTTGGGGCAGCTGCACAGCGGGGTGATGAACGAGTGGTATGGGTTGCCGGGGGAGGAGCCGAGTTATAGCTGGCAGGAGACGTTCACGGCACTGTTTGATGAGGCGCTGGGGCGGGCGGAGGCGCGCGGGTATGCGTTCGAGCTGCGCGGCGCGATGAGCAGGGCGATTGCGTTCTTTTTGTTTGACGATGTCGAGGTGCCGAGCTTGGTGTGGGTCACGGCGTCGGAGGAGGATGTGTACCTCTCCCTCGGGCCGGAGCCGAGCATCAAGGCGTTCCCGCCGCTGGTGGCGCATGCGGTGTGGGGCGATCCGTTGTTGGAGGCGTTTTTTGCGGGCGAGCCTAGTGAGGCGGTGTGGGAGGGGTATAGGATGGGAGGGGGGGAGGAGCTGGTGCTGTTTAGGCGGCAGAGGACGAAGAGGCTTTGGTATACGGTGTTTTTGGCGTTGGTCGTTCTTGAGGAGAGGGGGGGAGGAGAGGGGGAGGAGAGGGAGAGGTGGGCGGTGGAGACGATTAGGCGTGTTGGGGAGGAGTTGAGGACTGCGCCGTGTTATGGGTAGGCAAGGGAGGATGACTGACAGGTATAGTATACTTATTTTGGGGGAATTCATAATTGCGGTTTGGATGCTACCGTCCATCTCTTTGGGATGAGGATGACAACTACTGTGGGCTTGGATGCGGGACCGAGTCGAACCGGTCCCATGTTCTCCGACTTGGGTGCCGAACAGATGGAAAGCACCCGGGTTTACTTACTCTGTCTTACGCCGCTGCACAAACGCAACAGCTAGCTGTACTTTATGATCATGTTGACTGCTGACGGGCGGGTGATCATGTTGGGGATAGCTCTGTAATTACTGATACTAGCTACTATCGAAGTTTCGGGTGGAGATGGCATGGACATGGGGCTTGTCAGTCCTAATCAGACACTGGTACGACAAGGATACCGAACGCTGCCGGCAGCAAATACCGTCAGGCGTCATGTCATCTACAGTAGCAACTACTTAGCAGTACTGGTATGTCGTATTTATAGGTAACCGGATCGCTTGATCGTGATGATCGCATTACCAAGCCTCGTCTCACCAGGTTACCTCTACCCACCACGGCCATGTCTTGGAAACTCGGCAAAAGTCAGTACCCACCAATTCCCGCTCTCACCTGTGTCCTGTATTTGTGAATTGGGGTCTGATGTTGTGTGTGCGTGTGCAGAAACGAAGGAGCCGAAGGAGAGTGGGATCATCTCGCGGAGCGCGACGCCCATCCCGTCGCGGCCGACGACGCCGAAGCCGCCGGGCGTGGACCAGTTCAGGAGCGGGATGTTGACTATTAGGATCTTCTCTGGTATGCCTGCCTTCCCTCCCTGCCTTCCCACCTCCCTTCCCTGCCCATCACCGTACTCACGCTGGTGCTTCTAGGACGCGGCCTCAGCCTCCCTTCGGACGTGCCCGTCCCCGCGGTGATCCAGCACGCCCTCGAGTCCAAGTCCAAGCCCCAGAACCAGGCCCAGAAGAGGGAGAGCATGCAGCGCAAGCGGTTCTGGTGGCTGCCGTATGTGGTGCTGGAGTTTGACAAGAACGAGATCTTGATTGATGCGATGGGCGGGGACTTGACGTGTCCGGTGTGGAATTATAGGGCGAATTTGTGAGTCTATTGTGGGATTTGTGGTGTGGGTACTGAATGGTGTGTTGGTGGGCAGTGACGTGAGCCGGACGTCGAACGTGTCTGTGTCGGCGTATTTGCGGACGGCGCCGGTGCAGGGGGCGGATGATATGGGGAACGACCTCCTCATGGCGCGTGTGGATCTCACGCCGATGCTGGATGGGCATGTGCGTCTTCCTTCCCTCCCTCCCTACCCCCTTCCCTCCTCATCCTTGTTCTTTACTCTTGTTTTTCTAGCACGCCTCGGACCAATGGTACGCCGCCACGGCCGGCTCGGGCTCCTTCCACCTCAAGATCGACTTCAAGCCCACGCGGCACGACGAGCTCCTCACCATCGACGCCTTTGACCTCCTCAAGGTCATCGGCAAGGGCTCCTTCGGCAAGGTCATGCAAGTGCGGAAGAAGGACACCCAGAGGGTGTACGCGCTGAAGACGATTAGGAAGGCGCATATTGCGCAGAGGCCCGGGGAGATCACGCATATACTGGCGGAAAGGACGGTGCTGGCGCTGGTGAATAATCCGTTTATTGTGCCGTTGAAGTTTTCGTTCCAGAATCCGGATAAGTTGTATTTGGTTATGTCGTTTGGTGCGTGCATGCTTCCACCCACTCACGAACGAACGAACGAACTAATGAAACGATTGTAGTCAACGGGGGCGAGCTGTTTTATCACCTGCAGCGGGAGGGCAAGTTCGACCAGGACCGGAGCCGGTTTTACGCGGCGGAGCTGTTGTGTGCGCTGGAGCATTTGCATGGGTTTAATGTCGTTTATCGGTGAGTCCGTCCCCGCCACCCAGTTCCCACCCTCCGTGTAAAGGTGACTCATCGGAGCATAGGGACTTGAAACCGGAAAACATCCTGTTGGATTATACGGGACATATTGCGTTGTGTGATTTTGGTGCGTCCGCCCAGATGTGTATATATGGTGGTGGTGCTGATGAAGGTGGTGGTGGGTAGGCCTGTGCAAGTTGAACATGAGCGAGACGGAGAAGACGAACAGTGAGTGGCCATGAGAAATGAGAACTGGGCACTGATGGTGGTGATTGTGTGAAGCGTTCTGCGGCACGCCCGAGTACATCGCACCGGAGCTGCTGGAGAGCCAGGGGTACACGAAGACGGTGGATTGGTGGACGCTGGGGGTGTTGTTGTATGAGATGATGGTGCGTGCCCCCTTCCTTCCCTCCCTCCCTCCTTCCATCCATCCATTCCTTACTTTTTTTGCAGACGGGCCTCCCGCCCTTCTACGACGAGAACGTGAACACGATGTACCAGCGGATCCTGACGGACCCTCTGAACTTCCCGCCGGACATGTCCAGCGAGGCAAGGAGCGTGATGACGGGGTTGCTGCAGCGGGACCCGGCGAGGCGGCTGGGCGCGAATGGCGGGGAGGAGATTAAAAGGCATCCGTTTTTTGCGAAGTATGTGGATTGGGGGCGACTGCTGGCGAAGAGGTACCCGCCGCCGTTTAAGCCTAGTGTGGTGAGTGTGGTTTTTTTTTCGTTTGTGTCTTCCGCCGCGCGTTCCCCATTCCACCCTTTGTTTTTGTTTGATTTTTTTGTTTGTTGACCCGCGCCCCCCAGGAATCCGTGCTGGACGTGGCGAACTTTGACACGGACTTCACGAACGAGGAGCCGCAGGATAGTGTGGTGACGGACTCGGCGCTGTCGGAGACGGTGCAGGACCAGTTTAGGGGATTCACGTATAACCCGACCGGGGAGCATTTGAGCGAGAGTGTGAATTACCCGAGTGGGATGTAGGGGAAGGAGAGGAGAGGAGTGGTGAGGCGGGAGGTGGGAGGTGGGAGGAGCAGGTGGGAGAAAAAGTGGGAGGAAGGTGGGAAGGTGGGTGGGTGTGGGAGAGTGGGAGAGTGGGAGGAGGACCTTGCTTGTTGTATCTGATACCCCCTAGTTCACTCAGAAAAAAGTTGTATGTTCTCTGTGTTTGTTTGGAATGTATTTATTATTTATGCTTCTGGTTGGTGAGGTGCAGAGAAAGTATGATGCCGCCTTGGTCGGCCGAACAGATGCGTGAAAATTAACGTGTAGATACTGCCAGTGGGAATGCATGCCTAGGTCTTGAAAACGACGATCAACACGAGGAGGATGAGGATGAGGACTCCGATTGTGACGGTTGATACTGTGGGATGGGGTGGTGAGCATATAAGGTAAGAAATGAGAGGAAGATGAGAGGGAGGGAGGAGAACACAGATCCAAAAAATCGCGGGAAAAGAAACGGGAACTAACCATTCCCCTTCACGCCCCTAACGACCTTATCCATGCGCCGCCGCGCGCCGCCGAGCCGCGCGGCCGTGGCGTCGACCTCTTCCTCGAGCGCCTCGAGCAGCCCGGCGTGCACGTCGAGCTCGGAGTTGATGGAGGTGCTGAGGAGGTGTTGCCGCGAGATGGACGCGGAGAGCGTGTCGAGGTGCGTGTCTTGGTCTGAGGGGGGTGTTAGCGAGTCCAAGGGGGATGGGAGGGTGTTAGCGAGTCCAAGGGGGATGGGGGGCAAATGTGGGGTGGGGTGGGGATAATGGGATGGGGAGTGGGAAAGGCAGGAATTGGGGAGGGACGCACCCTGCATCAAGCGCTGCTGCTCCTGGAAGAGCTCCGCGTCGGGCACGTCCCGGTATGGCTCGTCTGCGTATGGGTCGTCTGATGTGGATGTTGGGGTTGGGTTCGGGTGTGTTGGGGTCGTGTCTCTGGGGTGTACATTAGATTGAAGCGAAACAAATCGAATTGGTGGGAATGAGACGCACCTGTACGGCGAGTCCGTGTATGGCTCCGGTTCCGGTTCCGGGGCTAGGTCATCTGGCGGTAGCCTGTGTTCATTAGATTAGTGTCTCTCTCTTGATGGCCGACGCACCCAAACATCCCGCGCATCACGTCGTACTGCTTCCGCAGCTCCTCCATCCCACCATTATTCGCACCAGCACTATTCACACCACTTATCCCGCTCGTAGAACTCGCGGCCAACCCAGTCCGGATAACATCCAGATTCCGCCGGATGCGCGCGTCGTCGACGCGCCGCCCGGACCCGTTTTGGCGGTCGAGGAGGAGGGAGAGGGTGGTTGAGGCGAGGGCGGTGAGGCGCGCGGGGGTTGGGGTGGGCGAGGAGGAGGGGGGTGCGGGGGTTAGCGAGGAGGGGGCGGGTGCGGTGGACATGGCGGTGGGTTGGGGGGTTGGTGAACTGGGAGATGGGTTAATGGGGACGGTGAAGGGTGGGCTAGGGTTCGGAGATAGGGAGAAGGCTTGGGAGAGTTGGAGGGTGGAGGAGGAGGAGGAGGGTTGGGTTGAGTGTGTTGGTGGGCGAGAGAAGCCGGGAATTGGCTGAGAGAGATATTGGGTTATGTCGGTATTGATTTGGCGGGATTGTTGAGGAAAGGAATTGATGATTTGGGGTGTTGGCGTGGTTATGGGATTGGTGTGGGTGTGGGTATGGGAGTGGGTTGGCGCGTGCTTGGGCGTGGGTGTGGGCGTGGGAGGACGACTCCGCGCACTGTTGCACTATTGTTGCTGTTAGCAAAGCAGTCGTCTAACTCTGCAGCCGCTGTTGGCTGTTGGCACTTGGTGGTCGTGAGCAAAGCCGTGTTACGTCACGACAATTGGCACTTGCCTTTCTCGTCACTTCCCTTCAAGTTCCAGATTCATCTCATTTCTGATCTCGTCGTCCTAAATCCCTTTCTAGATCTCGCCGTACACACGCGCCAAGACGTGTGGGTACCAGTCCAGTACCGGCGCAGTCCCCAGTTCCCATCGATTGCTTAGCATGCGTGTAGTATAAGAAGGACCTTCCCGGTACCGCTTTTTGGTCTTTTCCCACTTCACCTAGGCATTGGGATTGAAGACGTACGGTACGATCCTTACTTGGAGAACTGAAGTTGACTGTAACACAAGCCCCAATCTATCCATCGACTACTATCCAACACCAACCAAAACCACATACATAAATGGCAACCACCGCGCGACTCGTTACCGCGCTCGTCACCGAGGGCCTCGTCCCCGCTACGTTCCACCCCGGGAAGGCGGTGCTGCACTTTAAGGGCGGGGAGGAGTACGAGGTGCCGCTCGTCGGCGTGCCTGTCCTGGACGATAACAACACCAACCTCGCTAACGACAATGACACAACCAACCTCGCTAACGACAATGACACAACCAAAAACGGCCTCGGTCGCCGCATCGCGCTCCTGGACCCCCTGGACATCTCCCTCCCCGCGCTCCCCGCCTCGCCCATCCCGCTGTTCCGGCTCTTTGCAAAGCACGCGGGGCTGGGGGAGAAGATCCGGCGGGACGTGGAGGAGGAGCTGGAGAGTAGTGTGAAGTGGGTGGGGGTGGGGGAGAGGGGCGCGGGGAGGGTGCCGACACTGGGGCTGGGGCTGGGGGAGGAGGAGCCATCCCCCGCGATCGCATGGGAACAAAGCGTGGTGTACGGGCACCCCACGCACCCGATGCACAAGACGCGCAACGCCCTCCCGCCCATCCGGCTTGATGATGCGTATGATCTCTTCCACCCGCGTATCCGCATGGTCGCCGTCCGGCGGGACACGGTCCGCGTGAGCGGGGAGTACGAGGAGAGCGTCAAGCCATTCATTGCGGCGTTCCCGCCGTTCGACTTACCCGGGGACGGGGGGGGTGAGTGGATCCCGATCCCGGTGCATGACCTGCAGGTAGCGCAGATCCTCAAACACTTCGGAGGGGAGGGGGAGGTGCACGTGTACCCGCCGCATATCGGGGTGGTGGGTCAGGCGCAGCAGAGTCTGAGGAGCGTGCTCATCCCCGGGGTGCACCACGTGCATCTGAAGCTCCCGATGGCCGTCAAGCTCACTTCGGCGTACCGCACCATCTCGCCTGCCTCCGCGTTGTTCGGGGTGCCGTTCTGCCGCGAGGTGCTGGAGGGGGAGGGAAGGGTGGAGTATGACCGGGAGGTCTTGACGGTCCTCCGGGAACGCGCGAGCGTGGTGAGCGCGCACCCGGACCCGATGGTTGCACGGCACCTGGCGGTGATCATCCGCGAGTCCCCGCCCCCGGACATCCCGCGCGTCGTCGTGTGCACGGCGTTCACCGACCGCCCTGCGGCGTACCCGCAGGCGCTGATACCCGGTCTCCCGCGCCTCGAGTGGTTCACCGCCTACACGGCGCTCATGCTCAAGGCGTTTATCCCCCCCTTACTGGGCGAGGTGCCCCTGGCGTTCGAGTGCCACCCGCAGAACACGCTGGTAAGGCTTGATGAGAGGGGGTGGCCGGTGCATTTGTGGGTGCGGGATTTTGGGGGGCTGAAGATCTACGCGGCGGGCGACGAGGAGAAGTTGAAGCATAGTGTGTATGCGAGGACGAAGGAGGAGGTGTGGGTAAGGATGTATCATACGCTGGTGCATAATCATTTGCAGGGGCTGGCCAGGGTTATGGGGCTGCATTATGGGGGCGAGGTGAGTCTCGCCGTTGGCTTCGAGGATAACGCTGATAAGGGTGGGTTTTGAAGGCGTACAAGGTGCTGGATGGGCTGTTGAGGGAGTATATCCCGGAGGGCCATGCGTGGTTGACGGAGAAGACGTTGCCTGGTGAGTGAGCCGAGCCCGAGCTTTAGCGAGGCCCTCGTGTAGCTTTGGCCGTGTCCCTTCCCATACTAACACCCCTTGCAGGCAAGTGTTTCCTGCGCATGCGCCTGCAGGAGATGGACCGCTTCCATCTGCATGCGCCGTTTGTGAACTTGATTGGGTGGAGGGGGGTGAACGGCGAGACAGATGCCGTCAAGAAGGAGACGCCGGATGAGGTGACCGCGAACGGGACCGCTTTGGAAGGAACGACCGTGACGACTGCGATAAAGGACGCGACCGCGGGGGCTATTGGCGCTACCGCGGGGGCTATTAAGGAGACCGTGCCGACCGCGAGCGCTCTGTTCACGGACACGTCCATGCCGAGGTGGGGCAAGATCGAGGGATGATTCGGGATTGTACGTTCAAGTACAAAATATGTAGGTTAGGTTTATGTATGTGTCTCAAAATGCACATTTGCGTGGCGGAGTTCTGGAATCTGCATTGTGCAAGCCGCGCTCAAGAGTCAACTAAGAACTTGTTACTTCAAACTTCAAAGTTTACTGCGCCATAGGGTGGCGCAGTAAACCCTAGGTTTTGATACACCTCGGGTTTACTGCGGTTATTAACGGTATTGATACGGTATCGAAAGGTCGAGGAGTAGGTTTGGAGGTTTCGATACCAGCACGTGATGGCTTCACGTGACGGTCGCGGCGCTGCTGGGCGAGCCTGAGACCAGCGACAAGAGAGCGGGGAAGGGCGGGAGGGCGGCGCGCCCATCACGTGTGTGCATCACGTGCCGGTATCGAAACCGTTAGTAACGGTATCGAAACCTAGACCAAAATGTGGGTAGGTTAGTAACGGTTTCAAACCTACCAGGTAGGTTTACTGCGCCACCCTACTGCGCCACCCCTAGGGTCTAGGCCCAAAAAAGTTTAAAGCGTCAAGCGTAGGAGTTTAGTGCATTAAGGGGGAATCGAACCCCCGGCGGGTCGATACAGTTATTCACGCAAGAATGGATTATGGCAACGACCCAGGTTACCACTACCCCATTAATGCGCTGGCGAGGAGCGTTTTTGTTGGATCGGGTCTGTCTTTCCCTCCATCCGCACAACCTCTTTCCTCTGTCCGCGCGCCTCCATCCCCGACCCTGCGGTGCAGCCGAAACACTGACACCGGGGTCTCGATCATGATCATGAGAATCCAGATCAGAGCTTGGGTGCCTGGAGACCGCGCAGCCACCATCTTTCCCTTTCCCTCCGTTCTCCCACCTGTTTCGGGTTCTTCGACTGTGTACATACGACCACCGACTCGACGCTCGTTACTTTGCTTTGGATTTCGCTGCGCGCCGGACGCTCGATTTCTGTTGTATTTGATTGGATTCGAACTCGACTTGGAAAGAAGGAACTAGGGAAGCGGAAGCAAATTGGAGATGGGCGCATCGACGGTGTGGAAGATTTCTTTGGGGATGCAGCGTGCGTGTTGAATATTGAATTCCTTCCATTTCCACTGAGGACGAAGATGAACATGGTGTTCGTCCGTCCGTCCTCTTTCCATCCCGCGCCTTCTCGCCGTCCATCCATCCTCACCTGCCCATTTACTGTACACTACCGCGCATTGGTTCATCCCGACGCCCGCGCGCTCGCCCGATCCCCACAGCTCCATGCGCCCGTTCTTCATCCCAAACCGTTACCATTGTATCACTTGCCTGCATTCCTTGCCTGCATTCCCAACCTACATCCCTTTCTCTCATCCCATCCGTCCCATCCTTCGTGCACGCTAACACGCCTCCCATCCAGTGGTCCTGCTGATCTTGACAATAACAACCCTCGCGCTCTCGGCGCGCGTGAACGAGTTCCAGGAGTGGTTCTGTGCGTGTATTTCTCTTTGGGCTTTTCCGTTCGTTTCGTTCGTTTCGATTCGTTGCTCGTCCGGTCCTCTATTCGTTCCTCATCCGGTTCTCCACACATTCCTCGTAACTAAATCTTCTCCTAGACGCATCCGACATCCTCGCTTTCACGCTCTCCCTCCTCTCGTTCATCCTCCTCCTCCTTCTCGCGGTCCCCATCGCGCTCTCGACGACTAATCACAAGCTGGCGTATTGGCTGGGTAGAAGGGGCGCGGGTCGGTGAGTGTTTGAAATTTCGGTTCTGCGTTCACATATCTTGGTCTCGTACCATCCGTCCCATCACACCCCATTCTTCCCACTGCGTCCATTCCACTCGTGCGCATCCGCTAATCTCCAAGCAGGATGTCACCCCCGACCGCGCGCGTCCTGCAGCTCGGCGCGTACACCCTCCTCGCCGTTCTGTGGCTTTGCGTGGCGGCGTTTGGGACGTCGAGGTGGAGGGGTGTCCCTATGGGGTGTCCGGGGACGGGGGATGGTGAGTGTAGGTTCTTTGTGATTGTGGATGAAGGGAGAGAGACACGCAGACTTGGATGGGAAAGTCAGGAGATGTGGGGAGAGACGCACGTAGGCTTGGATGTGAAGACGCGCACGCGGTCTTTGATGGATGAGGAGAGACACTCGCCCGTGATACTAATGCTGACGCCCCCGACAGACGTGGACGCCGACACGGTGGCGTGGTGTGTGAACCTGAAGGGGTTGAGGGTCATGGTGTGGGTGCTTTGGGTGGGGTGTGAGTGCCTTTCTTTTTTTTACTTCCACACCATTCCACCTCCACATCCTTCCGCCATTCCTCTCTTCGCTTCCTTCCACATCCGCATTCCTTCCTCCCTTTCCTGCCGCCACACCGTTTGCTCTTACTAGATCTGATACATGTCTAGACACGCTTGCATCGCTGACGACGTTCCGTTCCCCTGGGAGCGGTTCGCGCCGCGACACGCACGGGAGCTTCTTTGGGAGTGTGGATTATGGGAGTGGGAGTGGGAGTCGGGCGCAGTCGGGTGGGTATGACAATACCACTAGTGGCGGGTATGGTGCTACAGGGTACGGCGCCACTACTTCTGGGGGGACAGGCGGGTATGGAGCGACAACGAGTGGCGGAGCCGGATATGGAGCAACAACAACCGGCGGCGGAGGCGGAGGAGGGGGAGAGATGCGGTACGGGGCTGCTGCGAGCGGGGGTGGGTTGAGCTTCGGGGGCGGGTATGCGTTTGGTGGGGAAGGTGTGAGCGGGAGGAGATGATGGGCGGGAATATTTATTTGTTTCATTGTTTGATATTTAAGTGGGTCCGGTGTGCACGTGTACTTGGTACTGTAGAATTGATATATCCTCTAGAGTTTATGAATGGATCAAATTTCAAGGAATTTCATTCATTCGTCTTTTCCAGGCGGGTCTCAGCCAACTTGTAGCCTGCTAATATTCATTAGGAAGATGAATGATGTTATTTTTGCTCAATTTGGGCTTTACCCCTGATTTTTGTTTGTGTTCCTCCTCATATTTTAGTTTGTCTTCTCTTGTTCAACTTTATTATGTTGAGTAGATTTTGTTTCAATACTGTGGTGTTCCAGAAATAAGGAATTTTGTCTTCTGTTCAAAGTTGATCAATATCTGAACAATTGTCTCACAACTTCAACTTGCTGTGTGTTGCCACGCTCTTTTATGTGTAATGTCCTTGGTACGCTTTTAATTGTATGCAGTTGCACTGTATGCCCTCTTATTCTGTTGCATTAATATACTTTTGCCTTGGCGCTCATTGTTATGATTTGAGCTTGGAAGCTCTGACAAGCTTGTGTCCTACGTTTTTCGGGTAAGAATATGCCACCACAAGAAACCCCATTGAGACCTGAGCGTCTGGCGCTCCATTAACAGATGTATATCTAGACTAGCCGTTTGATATTCTCAGAAATCCTCACGGACTAAGTATCATACACTATGAGGGTCCGTGGTGGACAATATTATTATTAGCTAAATTGTCGTCATATTTGTTTCCGATGACACAAATCCTATTTTTGATGGCGGAATCTTGTTTTTGATGGCGGAATCTCAAGTTTGATGCATCAAATTTTGGACTTGGTCTTATGTTTAGGATGTGCATGTTGCAATTTACAAAGACTTTAGATAAAACACTAGTAAAACATACAGATCAAACTAGTCACAGATATTATGACACTCTGTAATAATCGTGCCCAACCACTGACACAATAACCACTGAGCCAAAAGGCTACTATGACGACTTGTCATTTAGTGTGGTTGGGGCTATATATACCATGTGTTATAGACTGTTCCGCATGTCTATAACAGTACCTCCTCCTTTAGGCACTGAACCAATGGAGTCTGAGTTGGGACAGGGCCCAGCAGCACAGCCACTGATCACAAGGGTTCTATAGCAAAGCCCCCAGGGACGCAACCCTGCAGGTCAGTCGATTCTGAGGAGTCATGGACAAAGTATGGAAATTTGCCCATGAGCCAGATCGAACCGGTGACCTGTTGAAGTCGTCATACTGTAATAATCGTGCCCAACCACTGACACAATAACCACTGAGCCAAAAGGCTACTATGACGACTTGTCATTTAGTGTGGTTGGGGCTATATATACCATGTGTTATAGACTGTTCCGCATGTCTATAACACACTCGACTGTTGGTTAGTTTGGAAACTTTCTGTTTGACGCCAAAGATCCAGACTCAGAATTTCATTTTAACAGCTCACTTATATTGTAAATAATGGTTTATGAAACATACTGAGACTTGGCAAAGTTCAATGATTATCAACAATGAATATTGATGCTATATTTGTATCCATCCATCTGATTGTCATATCCATGCGTCATGACACAGGATTGGACCGGATCTCCGACTTACTCAGCCAGTCACGCGTCTCCTTGTGACCCCATTAATCATCCATCCTCGCCAAGTCTTGCCAAGTCCAGCCGGGCCACTCGGACCTCTGCACGTGATTCTTTACTCAGCATCTCTACTGCCAAACTTGCCATACCCTTGACCCAGACCATGCTGCCCTTTGCCCAATACATGTGGACCTCTGCTTGTGATCTTACTTATCTCCTTATGCATCTATCTATTCAGTCCAGTATTTAAGCGCTTATACTTTACCTATGTTTCCTCAGTTTAAATATCAACTTAGACGCTCCAGTCTAGTCTTCATCTCTTCTTCTTGTCTGAACTCAACTTGCGGAACTCCGCTCGTTGGTAAAGACTTACATTCTCCAACTTGTGTTGTCCTTACGGACCTCCGAGCTCATCACTTGTCTCTTTCCTTCGGGTTTGCTCTCCTTTGGCGGACCCCCGGATTCAAGGCTCGACTCAAGGGACCAACCTGCTGAACGCAGACAGCCCTGATTCTGGACCACCGACAATCCTCAAGACCGGGGCCCACAACCGAGGGATAGCCGGACTACCGCTTGACGGGGATCCATAGGGTTGCAGGTGTGGAAACACGTGCCAATACAGAATAGGTAAACCTTTTACCTTTTCTTTCTTTTAACCACTTCTACGCTTATTCTTTCACAGGCTCGGAGCACCGCTTGTGCTGTGCTTACCGAGAAATCTGGTTTCGGACATCCGATTGACTTAGTCTGGGGCACGGTCTTAACAATTCATGTGCATGAATAAGAATATACTCAAATATATATTCGTGGACATCTCTAACACTCCGCCGGCGGATTTATGTTTGTATTATTAGTACATGTCATCTTGGACTTATTAATTTTTTTTTTGTTAATGCCTTGATAGAAGAATAATGTCATAACTTATTGGATGTGGAGGCAAGGCATTCATCACCGTTTGGCCTAATGGTAACACACCCTAGTCCGTTGGTTCCCAACGTGAAAATAGCTGGAACTCTGCAGGTTCAACTCTTGTAGGGTTCATTTTGTTACAATGCCTTGGGTCTACTCACAATACTAATAAAAGTGGGGCAAGTATCAACGGGTATCCGGCAAACCAGCCTCTTGGCCCAATACTTACTTGATACCCGAGTAGAGTAAGGGTTTACCCGGAAAGAGGTGTTGTACTCGAGTATACCCATTTTCGCAGCACTCGTTGAGGACTCTACCGAGCGTCCAGCGCGTTTGGAAGTGTACAAGGGGAAGATGCGGTGGGGAGGAGATTCAGCGCCGCGCGGAGGAATGTGGTGAAGTCGTTGAACAAGACCGACGTGCCAATCAATGCGGAAGATGCCGGAGCAAGTGGCGGTGGAGCAGATGACAGCGGAGGAGCTGTGGCTGTAACTCTGAGAAGTGGCGGAAGTGAAGTGGGTAAAGAGATTGGAACATATTCTTGGATGAACTGTTGAAAGAATGAATCAAGCGTCTTGATATTCTCGAGATCCTGAATGATAGGATGAACACGGAGAGCTTTGTCAAGACTCTGAAGATGCGCGACCAAAAGAGCGCGTTGACTGCCGTCATAACCAGATATGAGCCTCAGCTTGGAATGACAGTATGCCTCTCAAACTTCCGGCAGCAGAAAGACGGTTGTTCCTTGGAAATATTGAGAAAGACACTCCAAAAAACAGGCCTGGTTATAAGAAAAGTCGTCGGCCTCAAACCACGATGTGAAAATGCGTAATAAGGTGGTAATGAGAGAGCATTTTTCAGTTTGAGGATTGTGTCAAAGAAGTGGAGGAAGAGTGCAAGTTGTCGGTGGATCAAGAGAGGGAAGATAATGGGTGGAGGATTGAATCAATCAAGAATTGCCAGACAAAATGAGATCATCACCAGTGAGTAGCCAAATATCCCAAATGAGGGCCCAATCCATGACTGGTGGACAAAGACCAAAGCAGCTGATGATGCGGAAACAGTCACCAGCACAATACACATTGAGAGCCATGTATACTAGTTGAGGTGAAACTTGAGAATGCTGTGGCGAAACAACATCAACTCGGCCGCAACAAGATCTGTTTGAGACGACATGCATCAAATGAGGGATTATGAGGCCCAAGCCAGCTTTTACAGCCTGAGCAGTATCACTATGATGTGCTCAATCTTGTAGCATGACCATTAAGTGTGACATAATCTGCAGCGAACTGATAAGCTTGCTGCGTACATTTTATCTCGGCGTCTGAATTGCGCGTTGTAGACATCAAATACTGTCAGCCAGGGTGTGAGGGCTTAAAAAGACAATAAAGGGAATTTTTATTGAATATAAGCATAGGGATACACAGTATCAAGTTTTGACTTACAGGAGGTTGGCCAAGAAACTTCAGAATCATGAAGCTCCAAAAAAATAGGACCAAGTATTGACGTAGAATTAACTGCAGCGGTGCAAGCAAATAGGGCTTGTTGCAGTACTTGAGTTGGAGAAGCTTTATTGTCGCTATAATCTGAAAAGATGTTGGCGTGAGATTTTATCATAATATCAGGGCACATACCGTCATCAACTGTAGTAATATCTATATCAGAGTCTTTGTCATTCCGGAATAACTATATCTTGACAACTATTACTGTGAACGAAAACTTGATATATATGAGTACGCTACAGTTCAACGCCAGCGCGAGGATTTCTTACGCTTTGCACATTTATGAACAGAGTTATCTAAAGGATGCATTAAAAATGCAGGTTATGATTGAAAGAAAGTATCGTACCCTTTTGCGCATCCTCTCCAGCCTTCCGCTTTTCTCTAGTCTTGGCCCCAACAGATGAACTTTGTGTGTCACTATATTGGAAGTGTGTAGCAGGCCTAACTGGCTGCTTGGAAACAGAAGCTTGATGTGTCTTAGAAAATGGAGCGGATGGAGGTTGTACCCCAGTCTTGGTTGTTGTCGCTTTGGAAGCACGCGTCGTAGGAACGGTGGGCGTAGATGGTAGTGCAGTTGTCAATGCTTTTTTTGAATGATCAATACTGCGCATAATTTTCTCAGCGCCTTTGTTACTCGTTTCAACCAACCAATCTTTCTTGAGAGGCAACACTGAAAAAGCAAGTTAGTGTACAAATATAATTTAGTGACAAGCATACCAAGTTTGCGCTCATCAAGCTGCATTTGCCTTGAGCCTTTGGTCGGCTTGGAACTACCGCCAGCAACTCTCAGAGTGAGTTTCACCGGCAGCTTTGCCTCCTTGAACTTGCTTTTCTTTGAACCCTTGGCAGCTCGATCGGTCACTATATAAGATTTCATGAATACACTTTCACCAAACCTTGAGTACAGTAACATTACTTGTGTCATCATCTTCATTGACAGGGCATGGCGACAATGTTTTAAACCACGCCTCGTATTTATCTGCGTACTTGGTCACAAATTGGGCATGTGACGCACATAATAACTGAGTGTGTAAGACAACTTGTTGGCGAATGCTCAGTTTAGCAAAGTCTAACAGAAATCAGCAATGATCAATAGTTGTAAAAGATAGCTCACCATTAGTAAGCTTAGACTCAATCTACGCTACTCCAGTTGGCGCAAAGGTCCACTGAGTTGGGACTAGATCTCCGGCTTTGAACACTTGTCTAAAGGCCTCGTAGGATGCAGCAAACTTTTCATCAAAGTTACCTTGTCAAAGGACGGAATTGGAGAGTAGGAATAGCGAGCGGCAAAGAAAATCAAACTTGTCCGCACTTTCCAAGACCACGTTTCTGTCGGCTACCATGTTGGTCTTGCTCGTATATCCACGTTTTGTTTCATGCTTAGATAAGAAATAAGACGAGGTGGATTGGCTGATGATGGTCAACGTACGCGGGCTAGTGTGAGGTGAACGTTGTAACAAACTCAGATGTTCTACAATAAGGTTAGAATAACCATCACAACAGCTGCATATACATACGTGGGTGTTCGAGCTGAGGTCTCCTTCAACTCTGACGTGAGTTGAATCGGCTTATGAGTCGCATCGGCGGCCACGTTGACAGTTGATCGACCACTCATAACAGCGTGCTGAGGGTAGAGCACAACAACATAACAATAGGCCCACGACTTGATATCTTCGACAGTTTTGACATTTGGCGGTGCAAGCGGTGGAGTCCCACCGTGCCAGCGTAGGCCTGAAATATTTACATCAAGTGAATTGAGTGAAAGTAAGTGACAGATATTAACCTGAGAAGCCCATAATCTTGAGTCCGTCCAACACTACATAGAATCCAAGTTCCACCAAATAAAAGCGGCCACCCTCATAGTTGGGTGGAAGATTGCTGTTGCATATCATTGTCGTATACCCAAAAATATCATCACTGGCATCTATATGTACTGTCCCAAAGGCGCCCATCTCCTTCATTTTGTCAACTGAGATGCTCAACGTTAGTGAGGGTTCTCAATTAATACTTGAGAATTTACCCGACGTGTTGAGTTGAGGCGTAGCAAGATTCATTTGAACGCTGCTGAAGGCCGTGTTCCGATGTGTGCCAATACGAGGAGTGTTATGAAGATTGGCGTTGTCATCAAGGAGCGCCGTGAGCTCTGGATAGCGCAAAGCCAAACCATCAAATGCAAGCCTCGTTGTAGTCTCACATTACAGATTAGCAGTTAGCCTGACGGCAAAGTAGGTGGCTTACTTCGACAATATCTTTGCGCAACTTGAAATCTCTCTTGTCATTGAGGTTGCCGGCATCTGTAACCTTCCCATTGGCGGAAGGCCCAGCGAGGTTCTTGGGCTTCTGAACATTCATACCCAATGAGTAGCACCAGGTGTCTTTGACGCTGATTAGGTTGAAGGTCTCAAAATGAACGCGGTCACTGGTGCGAGTCTCACAACTCCCAAGGGCGCCGTTGCGGAGAGAGTTGAGAGATTCCTGAATCTTCTCGAAAGCCTCATCAGAGTCAAAGTCGTGTCTAAGACAAAGGTCAGCAAGAAACAAACACAACAAAGATGAATGACTTGCTGATCAAAGACGTACGCCTGCAAAACATCCTGTTCTGGATGGCAAGTGTCGTCGAGATCCCGGGCCCAGACCATATCGCCAGGCCATAACTTGTACAAACTTGCGCAAAAATCTTGGAGCTGTAGATGTAGTAGATCAGGAACACATACCTTGCTTGACCATCATCTCGTTGGGGCCCTTGGGAATACCAATGTGGTTGTGGGCGTAGGCGGCCGAAGACTTTGTCTGGTTGACCTGTGTACTATGGTAGGTGATGATCAAAGTAAAAGCGGATTCCAAGGGTAGGGAGCATTTTCAGAGACCTCTGCACTTCTCACACACTCTCTCATACTGTCTGAGCTCACTCAGTACAGTCTAGCACTGAGCAGCAGTGTTCTCATTGTGGTATCTCAACTTTCTCCAAATGAGCTCAAAATCATTTGGCAGTAAATCGCAAATCACAAGACATTGGTCATAGCTACTAGGGTTTGAAGGTTCGGTCTCCCTAGACCGGTAGAACTGGGAGACTGGACCGGACTTTCCAGGCATAGGACTGGTCGGACTGGTCCGACCAGTCCTAACGGTCTCGGTCCTAGGTTCGGTAAATTTGCCAGATTTTTGTAGACCGCCCATAACCTGCAAGTTCGGAATAGACCTCTGAAAAAGAAGCTATCGTCTAACCACACTATCAATCCTTATCACAACTAGTACTCTTTGTAAGGGAGCTGGGGTGCACAAAGGTTCGAGAGAACAAGGTGCTTTTGGGGTAATGGAGAAATAGAGATGTATTCCGAATGCTGTAGTTAAACTACGAGTTGTTTTTGGGGGTGTAGGGATTCTGATTGAAATGACACAAGAAAACCTTGAAGTCGTAGGCCGAACCTCTTGACGTATGAAGACCTTAAACAGTGCGAGGCAATGTAGCTTCTACCTATCAAGTGTTCTGGTGTACAAGGACTTTGTCTTGGAATCGTCAGGCCGCTACCGCAGGTGTTACGCCACTAGACTGCTAACGAGAAGGACTCCTTCTTGCACTTAAACCAAACTTCTAGTGTCTTGCACCGGGACCAAAGGTTCCGAAAGGTGTCTCAGACGTTGACAACACTCGTTCAAACTCAACTTATTCCTCAAAGGGAAGTACTTCACGAAAGAGCGTGAGTGCAGGGCAGAACCACTTGCAAACCGGCCTTCTTGCAAATACAAGGTTCTAACACCAAGTAGATTTGTTGGTACTCGACTTGGTACGTCGGAATAAGGTTCTTTTGAGTCTTTCAAGGAGTTTGGCAACACCTGATGTCTTTAAATCTTGGAAAGATCTTTGGGGTCTTTGGGTACTTTGCAGAAATGAGTCGAAACTCGAGATAAATTCACTACAACGGCTGCGTCTGACTAGCGACTACTGGAGGGGGCTCTAAGCTACTGAAATATGGGTCCTTTGGGCCCTTTTATACTACTGGTGGTCTCCTACTGAGTAAGCATCTATTCTAGGATTGGATACATCGGACATTCGAGTCATACAAATGCTGGATTCTTATTGGCTATCCCTGGTCAAAACAACTGCAGACAGGCCGCTTGGTCCTTTAGCCATATACGCCACCTTGGCGGTATGGTATAATCCTTGGGTCCAGGAGATTGAGGTCCGATAAGGACTTTGATCCTTAGGTATCTTTATGATGCAAGGTCCTACGGACACCTGCTTTCTTGTGGATGAGTTGGATGGAGATCGTTAAGAACGTCCTTTCGAGCGCAGACACTACAGGGGAGGGCTTTCTTAAAGTGGTAATACACCCTGCTTTCAGGGTGGTCCTTGATCGTGGATCATGATCGATCGGCATAGCGGAAGGCGTCGGTTCGGAGTCCTTGACAGCTCCGAAGATTGTTTCCCCAAAAGGGTTGTGACGTCCTTGAACTATTTCGGGACCTTCCAGGTCTTTGGGTTGAGGCGTGCCAGTCTTGGGTCGCTCTAACTGAACCGCTTGGAGACCTTTGGACCCTCCTTGGGTGCAAATGGTTATAGCACATAGTCTGTAGTACAAGGTACACGCAAAGATATGAGATCTCGAAAGAGATCCAACACGCGGATAAGGATATTCGGATGAAGGTGATCGAAGGTTTTGATCGCGCCTGTCCTAAAGGACTTGTTAAGGCGCCTGGACCTTGTCCTGGAGGCTTGCCCGCGTCAAGGCAGTAACTCCTGCGTGCTCTATCCTAAATACTTGACTGGAGGTTCCTAAGGTCTTTGGGCTATTCAAGAATCGCAAAATTCCCCGTTTCTAGTACTGGAATAGTACCCTGCGTATCATCTCCCCTTGACTTATGAAATGTCGTCCGCGACATAGTCTTTGGTGGTTCAGAACCTTTATCCTGAGTACCAGGCCGTCGTGACAAAGTCCCCTTTTGGTTTCTGTCGCCCGATGGACCCTCTGTTGCCTAACTTCGTTCCATTATAAAAGGTCCTGGGACTTGTCCCCAGACCTTTCATTCCTGCCTTTCTTCTATCATGGCTCTCAAAACTTGGACTCCCATCGCAAAACTGCTTCCCACAACGCCGCATGTTCCGTCCGCGAAGGACTTGATCACTACGCGTGACCTTGGCGCCGGTCTTGTCGCTTACGCGCTCGACTACGATCCTCCAGCCAACACACCCGACTTCCTTATGTACCTCGGCATGCACTTTACGCTCATCATTGCCAAGGTCCATCGTCTGGACCTTAAGAAGGTGTGTTCAAATCCCAACGTGGCACAGGAGATCACCGGCTATGTTGACAAGATCATGGAGAGAGTCCTTGTGCGTACTTCCTTTTCTTCGTTCTTTTCCTGATCCTGACTTCCATCCTGTCCTTGTTTTCCTTAGGCCGTCGCCCATGACCTTCGCACCTTTCCGACTAGACATGACCACGAATAAGGAGTAAAGGAGAATATTCATGAATATATTCTTAATCTTATTCATGAATATGAATATGATGAATATATTATATTTGTGAATAAGAATAAGTTGACGAATATAGAATATGAACCTTCAAGTTCACATAATCCTCAACTCATTCATGAGTGTCTGACAATACTGAATTCTCAGTACTAAAGACAAGCTTATGATAAATTTAAATGCTGTTTGAATGATTTATAGGTCATTCAATAACTTTAACTGTGATCTTGAGTGACATTGAGATGATTATACTTGTATATTCGTGAATATTCATGAATAAAAGCAAAATATTCGCATTGAAGATTAAGTTGACGAATAAAATTAGGAGTATATTCATGAATAACAATTATGACCCTTGGAGGGGGGATTATTCGTGTGCATGAATAAGAATATACTCGAATATATATTCGTGGACATCTCTACTACTGTAGTATTTTGACCGTATCTTTTGGTCACAGGTCACGGACCTCTTTGAAATGAAGATCTGAGCACTTTGTCCCAGGTCACAGACAAAAATCTGAGGTACACAAGGCTTAAAAAGGAAATTTTTCTCCGTCCGCCTGATGGGGGGCATACAAATAAGGCAATTCCCGCTTGATTTGTAAGAAATGAAGATGTGTCCCGGTGAAGATGAGAGGTCACAGGTCACACCCCATGAAGATATGGTCAAAACACTACAGTAGACATGACCACGAATAAGGAGTAAAGGAGAATATTCATGAATATATTCTTAATCTTATTCATGAATATGAATATGATGAATATATTATATTCGTGAATAAGAATAAGTTGACGAATATAGAATATGAACCTTCAAGTTCACATAATCCTCAACTCATTCATGAGTGTCTGACAATACTGAATTCTCAATACTAAAGACAAGCTTATGATAAATTTAAATGCTGTTTGAATGATTTATAGGTCATTCAATAACTTTAACTGTGATCTTGAGTGACATTGAGATGATTATACTCGTATATTCGTGAATATTCATGAATAAAAGCAAAATATTCGCATTGAAGATTAAGTTGACGAATAAAATTAGGAGTATATTCATGAATAACAATTATGACCCTTGGAGGGGGGATTATTCGTGTGCATGAATAAGAATATACTCAAATATATATTCGTGGACATCTCTACAAGTTTTACCTTTTCTTTCTTTTAAACACTTCTACGCTTATTCCTTCACAGGCTCGGAGCACCGCTTGTACTGTGCTTATCAAGAAATCTGGTTTCGGACATCCGATTGACTTGGTCTGGGACACGGTCTTAACAACTTCCTTATGATGTTTTTAATAGTCATCCTCCGTCCGTTACCTTCCTTTCGCAGCTCTTCCGGGTATGGACATTAACGCCCGTGTTTACCAGAAAGCCCTTCAAACCTTAGGCGCGATCAATGGTCAAGAAGCTCCTCCTAAGCGTAAGCTTAACAATGAGAACGCTCGTCGTGTTGTTAAGGCGGCCCGATCTTCGACCTTTGGGGTCGAACCCGTTGTTCTTAAACAACTTGAAGGCAGTAAGGTGCTTCTTCCTCACTTCTTGGCTTGCCTTGTTGATTCCTGGTTACTTCTTTTTAGCGAACCAGTACATCAATGGTCTGTCCGCTGCATTGGCCCAAGTCCACAAGTGTATTTCAAGGTTGTCTGGTCTTGACGATCCCAACATCTCGCCCAACTTGGTCATTTTGAAACGCCAGTACCGGCACGACATTATCTTGACTTTCAACGAGATTCAGGGCCGTATCCAAGTCCTGCAGTCGACTCGCAACCTTTATATCTCGGCCTTAGACGCGATTGACCAGGCTCAGTAGACTACAAGATCCTACTTTAGCTTAGCTTTCGCCAAGTCTTAACCAGTACTACTCATAGTTTTTGCTACTTCGTCTTTATACTGGTTTCGGATTTCTTTTCCACTTGTAGGAGCGGTAGTCACTTTATTTCCTTAGACTACTCTAGGCCCAGTTGGTGCATAATCCAACTCCTTTCAATTTGAACCCTCAAAGTTTTCCTGACCGCCTCTTAGTAGGTCTAAGATCAAACTTAGTTCAATCGGCTATCGCCGATCGTACCTACCTTTAGACTGGTGGCGCCTAAACTTTGCATTTTATCAGCTTGTTTGGACCTTTAACTGGCGGGGGTCCTCTTTTAAGTCGGTCCTGGAGACGGGATTCTCATCTTTGATCATGCCCGCACCCGTCCTGCCTTCTTTTGCAGATACGCGCATTCAGGGCGTTCGACTTCGCTCGCCTTTGACCTCCTTTCAACATGACTTAGTCACAGCGGACCTTGCGCTGAGCTGCGCCATGGAGATGTACAACTATACACGCTACTTCGTTGCGGTAGTTCGTCGTCCTGATGGGACTCTAGCTACGGAGGACGACACTTGCCTCCTTCCCCAGCTCAAGCCTCCTGTTCATGCCTTTGGCCGCGACAAACCTCTAGACGTCCCAACCTTGCGCTATCTTTTGCACGTCCTGGTAAGTCTAGTTGACTTTGCCTCGACACCTTCCTTGATTAACGGATGGTCCTAGGTTCGCTTTCGTTATATTTGGGAACCCGCTTTTCACTTCCAGAACGGGGCCATTCCTCACGGTTTCAAGGCGCACTTCTTTCCTTTGTACTACGCCGCCGTTGAACTTTGCAAGGCTTGGTTCGCCGAAGGAAACACCTTTGATGGTGAAGGCGCCCGCTTCCACCTGGGGGACCTTAACATAGACATCCTTGCAAGTCACCCTTGGTTTACCTAAGAGTTCGTCGACCTTTCATGGTGAGTTAATCCTGGTCTTTTTCCTTTCATATCTTGTGGTCGGTTCTGACCTTAGACGTAGGTTGAGGCCCATTTTGGTGGTTACTCTGGCTTTTCCACACTTCTTCGCTCGCTTTACATCGGGTCCGACGATCTGAAGGTTTCCTCCGTCCAGTATGGGGACCTTCCTGCCGACCTTGTCACGGTTATGAAGTGGTGGCCAGAGTTCCAACGTCAGAACTCTGCTCTTTATGACTGGGACAACGTCTACGCGTTGGATAGACCTCCCAATATGCGTCGGTTGATCCCCGAGATTGACCTTCCCGCCAATCGGGTCCGTGATCAACTTCGTAGTTTGAGGTCCGTTTGTAACTTCTGTGTTTCCAGCGCCCCAACCAGTCACTGCCTATCATTGATCCACTGCTCTGGCTCATCAACTGGTCGGAGGCCACTGAAGTAGACTACGAACTCCTTGCTGCTAGTATGTTAGCAGTCGACCTTCGCAACGCAGGTCCTTTCTATGCGCGCCTTGCGAACCTTGCGGTCCCTCCTGATTGAAGTCGTTTTGCTTAGTCCTTAATTGACTTTTTTTTTTGATCTAAAGGTCGCCTTTCTTTTCTTCCTTACAAATGGTCCTTATAGTCACATTGCTTTTGCCTGTATTTACTTTACTTGCAACGTAGTTCCTTGTGGACCTTTTTGACTTTTAAGGTTCCCAGCCCCTGACCTTTGCGACCTTTGCTATATCAAGGAGAGTCCTGGACTCTCCCCTTGACTTAAGGTTCCAATTAAGGTTCCTTGTTCTTGCACTTTGGTGGTTTTCAAACGGTTCTTTAAGTACAAGAATTCGTAATTTTTTGTATAAATTACAACGAGGGGGGGGGGGGGGGGTGGGCGGGCGATGCGTGTATAGGAGTGTCCTTTTGGCACTGACTCGTATGTATGTATATCAAACAAAAACTAGCAGCGGGACGCTACTAACGTTCCACCACGATCTCTGCGATCTTCCTAAACTTCCGCCGGCTTTTCTCGTTGAGGGCGAAGTACAGCGCGTGTTAGGACCTGAGCCAGCACTCTCACGTGCTCAAGCTCATACAGCGCCACACGGCAACTGCACACCTCCATATGTGAATCCCATGTCCCAAAGCCGTCCTCGGGGTGGAGGCCAAGAGACCTCCTAGGCACTCTGCCTAGTAAGACTCCTGTTCATCTTGTCTAGCCGTTGTCTTGCTCAATGGTAGACCCATTGTGTCGTTGTGGATCCTATTCACCTGCACCACTCATTACACTCCATTAGGGTAGCGCTACACAAGCGGGGATCAATGTCTAGCACCCTCGGTGCATAGACAGCAATCTAACAGTGACTGCACCATTGCCTCGTCCTCGACGAGAGCAAACGTACAGCCAGTGTCCGAGAGATCCATCCATCTTCATCCCTGACCCACTCGACAGAGATCCCCGCGGGATACCATCAATGAGAGCGAGCGTCCAGTTGCATGGCATGTCGACGGCGTACTCAGTGACGCAAGGACAATCCTGTGGCAAAAGGATAGTGGAGAGGGAGGAGAGGATGACGAGTAAGAGTACAATTCAGCAGAGAGTGAAGCGTACAATGAGAGAGGGCCCCTTAGAGAGCAATTCCCCAATGGCAGAGGCAAGATGCCAAAGGGTACTGCAAAGGAATATACAATAGCGCAGATGCAATAATGTCCAGCTCTGAAGTACATAGGGGAATGTACTTCGACTTATATACTGTTCTAGTGCCCCAAATTGGTTACTGACTGAGTCAGAGCTCCCACTGTGTCGGATGCGATGGAAGATACTTAATCCACTGTTTCAAGGGGCGGGGCGCCCGATCGGCGGGCTGCCATTGGTCGGGAGGGCGGGAATGGCGGGAGCATGCGCTCATGCGCCTAAGTATAGACTTGGCTCGAGTCATAGGCTGCCAAGAAGTTCCTGGGATGACTCTGGAGACTCCTGAATGAGTCAGAGCGGGTAAAGGGCGGGATCCCGCCGCTCCACATGCTGCAGCGACTCCTGAGTGAGTCAGAGCGCCCAATGCGGCGGGATGACGTTCTGGAGGCGCCCTGAACCTTCTGGAACCTTCTCTAAGATTCTACAACCTTCTCCTGCGGTCCAGAGGCTCTCCAAGCGTCGAGTGTTAGTGTTGTGACTTCTCCTTCAATAGATATACCTCTAGATGACTCCACGAGTCTCTAGAGCGATTCCTGGTAGTGGTACCTTGTGTGTGCTTCCTTCTTGAGTGCTGTAGCTGCTCCTGAGTGTTGTGGCCATTACAACGATGTGTGCAATGGTCTGAGAAGTGATCCAAGACCAAGAGAAGTTACTGTCATGCTGTGACAAGTACCGGTTCCCTGGTGTTCACATTGATCCACTGTGACTCGAGTATGCGCAGGTGCTCCCGGAGCTCCTGAAGCGTCTAGACTCTGTCATCATCCTGCTTTACTTCCCGGTAGAGCTTCTGTGGCATGGAAGATAGATCATAGATGTGTGTGCAGCCATAGCAAGCCAGAGTTGTGGCTGTGGCGATGAGCCGTGTGGCTGTGTAGATGAGACAAGTGGTCTGCCTGGAGACGCATCATGACAGCGCGAGGACCTTGTCTACGTCTTCGGCGGGGTCGACGCAGCTGTTGGAGACGGAGGACGGCACGTCTTGACGGCTGGCACCTTCGCCCTTGTCCTGGCGCTTGACTGCGCTGATCGACGTGGTGGCCCCCTTCGAGGACTTGGTCGAGGCGGGAGGTGGGGTGGCGCTGACCTTTCCCTTCTGGAGGCGGGTACGGGGCGCTTGGACCTCCTCGATGTTGGAGTCGCCGGTCTCCTCTTCGTCCGACGTCTCCTCCTTCTTCGCCTTGCCCTTCTTTCCGGCGGCGTTCTCGACGCGACGGCATTTCGCCGCGGGCTCGTCCTTCTTCCGCTGCTTCTCCTCCTTCCACCGCTGGTCCGCTTCCTTGGCGATAGCTTGGGCGGCGTCGGAGTAGTCCTGGTGGCAATGGGCCCGGATCTGGGAATCGGGCTTACTCCTCGCCACGACCTGCAACTGGGCGCGGACCTTCAGCGCGACCTCCTTCCACGGCTCGGGGACCTGACTTTGCCTCCACGCGACCCAGCACGGACCATGCTGCCTGTCCTTCTCCTTGCATTGGTCGCACGTGAAGCTGTTGTTCTTCTCCGCGGGCGTGGCGTGGATCCTGAAGTAGGTGCATGTCAACCGCTGCTTGATGCAGGGGACGCAGACACCGTCGTCGCGGTGGAGAGGGATGCGCGGATTGCTCTTGTTGCGTACGTCAAGGACGAAGTTGTCCTCCTCCCCATCACTGGCCTTGGCGTCCTCATCCAGCTGGTCCTCCTCCGGCTCTTCCTCGCCAAACTTGCGCTTCTGGCTTCCACCGGTGGTGGCGCGCGCGACCGATATTCTCCTGCCAGGTTCAATGTCCTTGTCCTTTGGCTCTACCTTTACGGCAACGGCCTTTGGCCTTGTCGAGGCGTCAGCAAACGTTAGGGGCGCGATGGTGCGGCGGACGTACTTGATGCTTGATTTGGGACTGCCCTTGCTTGCCGTGACGTACGGTTTGCGCTTGGGGGGTTCCACCTCGGGCTTGGTCGTGGGTTCATGGTGCGAGGAGGGCGCCGGGGACAGAGTTTGCGAGTCGCGGGGACTGGGCGACTCCTCCTTTGCAATCTCCTGCATCGTGGGGCGCGGCGTATCCTCGTCCTCGACCTTGCTGTCGAGGCTGGGCGTCCCATCGCGCTCATAGTTGGTAATTCTGAGCTCGGTTATTGCCTGCTTGATCAGGTTGTCCATTGTTTTGTAGAACGATCCTTGGATGGCGGTTTCACCGCGCTGTCTTCTCATTTCCACAAGCAGCGCGCCCCAGAACAAGTTGGCCCGGTCCTGGTCGTGTACGAAATTCCAGAGGTGATCCAGCTCCAGAAAACAACGCTGGGTGTCGTCCTCTGAAAGTCGGATCGCGAGCTCGGGGGCGATGCGGTCGTTGTCTAGGAAGGTGATATTGTAGAGAGGGCGGACCTGCCTCCTGTAGGACGTGGCGTCGCGCCACGCGACGCTCAGCGCCATCTCGACGCGTTCCAGCGGAGTGGCCTTGTCTGCTGGGGTCAACCCGAGTGCGTCCTGAAAAGTCAACCAGTTACCAAAAGACTCCGTTACGGAGGTACCCCTTGTAACCAGCCTCCTGCAGGATGTCTCGGGTTGACGCTGGGCTGGCGCACAGCGACTCGGCCAGGCGCAGACTGATCCCTGCGTCCAGCTCCGGTGGTGCTGTCATGTTCGTGAGGAAGCCGCTGTAATTAAACAGGGGGCGAGTCATCTTGACATGGTCGGGCCTGGCTTCACAGGCAATGGGTGGAGGCTAGCGCGAAGAGTTGCGGTGGTAAGTTTTTGTGTATTTTTACGCGTCGTTGCCCGTCACTCACCTGTTCCTGCGCTAGCGCCTCTTTTTCCTCTTCCTCCTGAGCTGCGGGAGGCTCCTGATGTCCTTATAGCGACGTTGGCGGCGGCGGCGGCGACTGCTCCTTTTGGTAAGTAAGTTTGCATGCCGCCCTGCCGGTGATCGTGTTGGTTGCTTACCTTCACGTCCTCCTTGCGCTCGGTGTCTTGAGGCGAACTTGTTGGCATTGTTGTGATGGTGGTTTGGTGCGTGGTGCTTCCTTTTTGCGTTTACCACATCACCTTACGGCTTCATCACCTTTAAGCTTTTCTTGGTTCGCACCCCGCCACTTCTCTGATGCCTCGTGCCTTGTCTTGCTTCCTTATTCTGTCCTTAGTTCAAGGCTACCTTAGCTACTATTGTAGCCAGCTGGGCACAGAATAAGTCTTAAATAAAATTTTTATAGTCTTTGAATAAATGGACCGATGTCCCTCTATTCCCTCTTTACTTTTCTGATGACGTCCCCGTCATCTGGTATGGTACCTTGGCTTTCTTAGAACCTTTGGTTCATTCCTGGGCACTCACGGTCACGTAGTTTTTGCCAGGATATCTAAGGTCTGTATGATCGGCTTACTTATGAAGTGTAGTCGATCAAAGAACTGTTTTCCAAGGTCTATTGGATCCCGTCGCGATACAAAAGGTATTACACGGAACTGAGCTATCTTGTCTTTGTAGATTGTTCCGTTCAACTCGCAGACAACATAGTTTCCTGCCGAGGTCCTTGTTACTACTGCGTAAGGTCCCATAAACCTTTCCTTGAACTTCGCATTCATCTCTGATTTGATCCTAGTATTCCTTACTAGTACCAATTCACCAGTTTTGAATTTGTAGCAAGGTATACTATTCTGGAAGTCCTCCAGGAACTTTGCAGCGGCCTTCTGTTTATTTAGAAGGACCTTTGACCTTAGTTTAACAGTATCTTCTTTGTGCTTGATGAGCTGTCTAGCTCGGAAGGCAACAAGGTCCGAATGGGAGACCATCCGGTCTGGTGCTTCAACTAGCCACGTCAATTCCTCCAGGTCCATTGGCATTATTGGTTTACAACCGGTTACTGCCTGGAACGCTGAAGTGCCTAGACTTCTCTTTATGATAATGCGCTCCGCCCAAAGGATCTCGTGTAGGAACTCTGGCCATTGCTTGGGTTTACCCTTGCATACCTTGAAGAGAGATTGCCGGATATCCCAGTGTCCTCGTTCAATCTTTCCGTTGGCTTGCTTATTGTACGCCGTGATCAAGATACCTGTAATACCATATTTCTGTTCAATATGTACTAAGGCCTTCTTGATTGCTGGCCCATTATCGGTTACAATTTCCTTGATACATCACCACCTGCACAGAATGTCCTTGAAGATCCATTCTCCCAGTGACTTGGCGGTCTCTTCCTTGAGAGCCCTTGCCTCTGGCCAACTTGTTAATCCACACCTTGCTACGGTCACAGCATTGAAGCCGACCCATTTTGAAGGTCGTTTTTTTCGAATGGATTCCTCTCCTGCCTTAGGCATCCTGAAGGTGTCTATATAAGCTCTTTCGTAGATACTTGGAGTCGAAGTAATTGTTGGTGCAACCTTTATGTTACGTTTCTGGCGTTTCTGGCATAGTACGCAGGTCCTTACATACCATCATATGTCGATCTCCATACCTGGTCACCAGAATCGTTTCATGATGAGTTGTAATACGAAATATTGCCCTTTATGTCCTGCCCGGTCATGTAAAGCCTTACAAACCAAGATTTGTTCGTTTGGGAGTAACACTCGACGGGGATGGGAGTCCGAATGAGTTCGGTATAACCTTTCATGCTGGACAAAGAAGTCTTTGCTCCATTTCTTCAAGTCTTCATCCTCAAGTACATCTTCTGATTGTAAGTAAGGTTGAAGTTTGGGCAAATAGGTCTCCCACAACTGCTCCCATTTGCTTTTATTGAGCTTCGGGAACTCTGTGATATGCATCCATCCTTCAATATCTTTAACGTTGATTAGTCCCAAAGTCCTTACCGCTTTAAAAACCTTTATATGGTCTGATAAAGGACTCTGTACTATTTCTTGGAAGAAGCCTCCCCTACTGTCAATGTCATTCCTGAAAGTGTCAAAGTCTAAAAGTTGCTTCTCTATAGGCAGACCTTTGGGCTCCTGGTACTCAAAGGTATTGACTTCGTCATCCTCTATGTTTACGTGAGGTCTGGGTACTACCACATCATGCGCTGAAGCTGGACGGCAACTTAAACCATCCGGGCCATGAACCTTTCCTGGTACGTGTACAAGTGTAAAGTGGTACATCAAGATCTCCTCAGCCCACCTTTGCAGGTTTGTGTTCGCTAAGGAGTTCACGTTGGATAACATGCTTTTGATGTATTTGGCATCTACTTCAATTTCTAGTTTTCTACAACCTAGAAGGTAGTACTTGCACGCTGACAGAGCTCTGAAGAGCTCGAATAGTTCTCGTTTGGCTTGTGAGTACCTTGCTTCTCTTTTGTTCAGTGTTAGAGACATAAACTTTGCAAAGTATCGTTTTTTGGGGTCATTGGGATCTACTTGGGATAGATAGAAACCTACTACCTGGTAAGAGGTGTCTACCGACAGCGTGATTGGTGTGGACCATTCATAATTCAGTGGTTTCAGCATCGGACAAGTTCGTATGTCTTTCTTTAAGGTATTCATACTTTCCTGCTCCTCGTTCGTCCATCTGAACTTGGTAATGTCTTTTGTTAACCTGGTCAAAGGTAACGCCTTCTTAGAGTAGTCCTTTACGAATGCTCTGAAGATTCCAGCCGTTCCTAGGAACAAACGGACTTCCGTCAGCGCCTTACAAGGGGGCCAATCCGAGATCACCTTAACACAATCTTCGGCTGGCTTTCTACCTTCGTAGGTACAGACATGTCCCACTACCACAATCTCTTCTGCACAAATGATAGCCTTGTGACCCAAAAAGGTCCCTCCGGCATGTTTCATTCGTTGTATGATTCTGTTCATGTTCACAAGGTGTTCCCAAACGAAACGCCTCACTTCAGGATGACCTGGAAGCGTTTCGTAGGTACCATCAGCTTGTTCATATCGCGTGGCGGGCCCGCAGACGGGCACATCATCGATATAAGGTCTGGTAAAGGCTGGTATTTCATCTTTGAAAATTGTTGTAACGTCGTCATGAAAGATAGGTACTGAGTTAGTCCAGCCCATCGGTAAGGTTTTTAACCTTAACGCTCCGTAAGGTGTCGAGAAGGTGGTCATATTGCGAAACGCGGTGGCAGGGAGCCGTTCGTCGTATCCAACGAACAGGTCCAAAGTTCCTCCACAACTTCGTCCTGCAAAGGACTCCGCTAGTTCCTCCGTGGCTGGAAGTAACCCTAAGTGTGCAATGGTCACCGCATTAAGTGGTTCCAGACTATGCACTAGGCAAAGTTTTTTTCCATCCTTCTTAACAACACAGAACCACCTAAAGCGGTATGAGGAGTTCGAAGGCTCATACACGCCCAAGTTTAGTCTGTGTTTGATAATTTTACAGACTTCATCGTAGATTCCTGGTGGAATTGGTATATTCCTTAATACCTAAGGTGTGTGTGGTATTACCAGGATATCCACTGGTGGAAAGAACTCTGGTTTGAAGTGTCTTTTCTCAGATTCTTCCCAGGCAAAACCTTCGTTCTGGTTACAGAAGACGGAGTCTATAATCCGTCTTTCTGCATCCGTCAGGAAGTCTCCTACATGGTCGGCTTGTATCTGTTCCCTCCTTTCGGCGGTATATCTACCTGTGGGTACGAAGGGTGGTGGATCAGGTACTAACTCAGGCATCTCAGCAAGTGGGTCTCCATGAATATGGCGCTTGATCCTGAATTCTTCAGGTAAGGTTCCAAGGTGAGCTTTGGTTTTTAAGGCTACTAGCTTGTACTTCTTTCTTACGAATACACTCCTCTTAAGAATCTGACTTTCCAACTTTAGAAACTCCTGTTGTGCCTCTGCCAAGTAATCCTTTGGTAAGGTTACCGACAAGCCCGTAAAGACCTGTTCTAGCTTCTTTGGTACCCCATAGAAGAGATTCAAAGTTGCCGTGGCGTAGGACTTAAGTTCTTCTTGATCTTCCGCAATCTGTTTGATATTGAATACCTTGCAAAAGCCTTGAGTCTTGGTTGGGACCTTTAGTAGTCCCGTAGGTGTCACCATATGTTTTGGGACTGTCATATGTATCGATGCCTGGTGCATCAATGCATGCATAAAGGTGTGTTGTTTCCTTAGCTTTTTGGCTGCCTGATGAACCTGATTGGGTGACTTCTTCATGTATAAGGACATTAAGTTCCCTTCCCCGAAAGTCTCCCTGTTATCACCAGGTACCCAACTTTGTTTTACTTCAATGTTTCCTTCTGGTGACCTTTCAAGAATCAACACGGCCTCTTCGTAGGAATTTCCTATGTCCTTAGGTTCCCGTGAAAACCCGTTTGTCCTCCTGGAATCATATGCCTTGGAATTTGACCTCAACAATAAGAAGGTAATGATAATTTCTTCCCATTAGTGTTATCCATGAGGGTCCCTATCGCGTTCTCGTTGGGAAGGTTCGTGATGACCAGGTTGGAAATAGAGATCTTCACGAGTCATTAGAAGTAGAGAATATCCTTGATCCGAACCTTGACTTTGATCCAAAGTTTAAATCATTAACATGTCAATGATCTGAACCTAAGGATCATTGTAAGGATCAAGGTTCATTCACTGAAGGTAAAAATCATTGAATGATCATTGTTGAATCATTAACTTTATGCAAATACAAGTACAAAAAAGCTTCCACAGTACTTAAACAGCTTTCAATGGTACATATTGATGATTATGCATGCATATTCTATCAGACATCAGACATCTATCACCCAAACATAGAAGGATCATTCAATGATCCTTGATTTGAACTGCTCAATGATCCGAACTCAAGGATCATTGAAAGGATCAAGGTTTATTTAATTTTGGAGAGGATATCCTCTCTGAGGATCAAGGTTCAGATCATTGAATAACTCGTGGGGATCTCTAGTTGGAAACGATCTCGAAAGGTCATCCCAGTAGGACCTCATAGGCGGGATCCTGCAACACATGCAGCTGGAGATAATAGACAATACCTTCAAAGTCAAAAGGTATATTACAAGCCAATCCCAAGGTACTGATTTGTCCCTTGTCCGCACTTTCCATACACTGCATGAAACATAAGATATTTTCGGCAAAAATATGCTAAAAAAATGTAAAATTTTTTTAGCATTTTTTCACTTTAAAATTGATGAAAAAATGTTAAAATAATACATAAATAAGGAAATAAAAAAATGATAGATAGAGAATGAATATATGCTATAAAAATTAAGTTAAACAAACATAATATTTATAATATATTTTTACACAATTTTTCATTAGAAAAACTAGCAATTTTTCATAATTTTGGTTCAAAAAGTAATATATAAACAGTGAAAATATGATGAAACAACATATAAAAAAATACAATAATATTAAAATTTTTTCAACAAGAATACTTGAAGCTTATTTACTTAACTATCCAGAAATTTATTATCATATAAATTATAAACTTATTTACATCATTTTTTATGCATATGTTTATAGAATCAAGCAATCAAGATATGATAAATATATTGAATAGAAATGATATACTTAATGATATAATATATATGTAGAAGTGAGTATAATTAAAGATGAAAAAATGTTATAAAACAAAAATATATATATAATGAAAATATGATCAAAATATGCAAATAAATGAAAAAATTCAATTACATGAAAAAATGCAATCCTGATGAATAAATGCAATCCCAGTGGATAAATGCTAAAAAAGGCAAGTTCGTATTAGGTGGTGAATATATGCAATCCAAAATTGTGAATAAATGATAAATATAGATAATTAGAAATTCTCAACATTGTCTTATTGTTAATTACAACTAGGCTGAAGGGAGTTTTTATAATCAATTCCTAGAAAAATGAGCGCAGTAGCACCTTCTCATTCTGAATGTAGCATACGAGTGCCTTGTCTTCAATTAAAACTGTGTTAAAGGGGGTTTTCAAGTCCTACAATTTGATTGAAAGTGGTCCCACAGTCCAGAAATTAGAGCTTTGCAATAGCCCAAACTTGAGCGCAGTAGCACCTCCTCGTCATGTACGTGGCACAAGAGAGACTTGTCGTCTGTCAAAACTGGGTTGGAAGGGGTTTTCAGGCCCTACAAATTGATTGAAAGTAGTCCCACAGTCCAGAAAATAAAGCCCTGCAATAGTGAACTTGAGCGCAGTAGCACCTCCTCATACTGTACGTAGCATAAGGGTGCCTTGTTGTCAGTCAAAACTGGGCTGGAGGGGGTTTTCAAGCCCTACAAATCAATTGAAAGAGGTCCCACAGTCCAGAACTCAAAGCTCTGCAATAGCCCGAACTTGAGCGCAGTAGCACCTCCTCGTCATGTACGTAGCACAAGGGTGCCTTGTTGTCAGTCAAACCTGGGCTGGAGGGGGTTTTCAGACCCTACAAATCGATTGAAAGTGGTCCCTTTGCCCAGAAGGCACTCTCCGTTGATAGCCCAGACTTGGGCGCCGTACCTCTCTTTGCCCCACACATAGATCAAGGCGGTGTTGCACATACCTTGGATGCTGTTTGGAGGGGTTTTCTGACCCTACGATGTGATTGAAAGTGGTCCTGTCGCTCAGAAAGCACTCTCTGCCAATAGCCCAGACTTGGGCGCCAAACCTCTCTTTGCCACACATATAGGTCAAGGCGGTGTTGCACATACCTTGGATGCTGTTCTGAGGGGTTTTCTGACGCAACAAAGCAATTGAAAGTGGTCCCTTTGCCCAGAAAGCACTCCTCGTCGATAGCCCAGACTTGGGCGCCGTACCTCTCTTTGCCACACATATAGGTCAAGGCAGTGTTGCACATACTTTGATTGCTATTTCAGGGGGCTTCCAGACGCAACAAAGCGAATGAAAGTGGTCCTGTTGCCCAAAAGACACTCCCTGTCCATAGCCCAGACTTGGGCGCCGTACCTCTCTTTGCCTCACACATAGATCAAGGCGGTGTTGCACATACCTTGGATGCCGTTCTGAGGGGTTTTCTGACCCTCCAAAGCGATTGAAAGTGGTCTCGCTGCCCAAAAAGCACTCCCCGTCAATAGCCCAGACTTGGGCGCCGTACCTCTTTTCGCCTCACGCATACGTCAAGGCAGTGTTGCACATACCTTGGATGCTGTTCTGAGGGGTTTTCTGACGCAACAAAGGGATTGAAAGTGGTCCTGTTGCCCAGAAGGCACTCCCCGTCGATAGCCCAGACTTGGGCGCCGTACCTCTCTTTGCCTCACGCATACGTCAAGGCGGTGTTGCACATACCTTGGATGCTCTTCGGAGGGGTTTTCTGACCCTACAAAGCGATTGAAAGTGGTCCCTTTGCCCAGAAAGCACTCCCCGTTGATAGCCCAGACTTGGGCGCCGTACCTCTCTTTGCCACACATATAGGTCAAGGCAGTGTTGCACATACTTTGATTGCTATTTCAGGGGGCTTCCAGACGCAACAAAGCGAATGAAAGTGGTCCTGTTGCCCAAAAGACACTCCCTGTCCATAGCCCAGACTTGGGCGCCGTACCTCTCTTTGCCTCACACATAGATCAAGGCGGTGTTGCACATACCTTGGATGCCGTTCTGAGGGGGTTTCTGACCCTACAAAGCGATTGAAAGTGGTCTCGCTGCCCAGAAAGCACTCCCCGTCGATAGCCCAGACTTGGGCGCCATACCTCTCTTCGCCTCAGACATAGATCAAGGCGGTGTTGCACATACCTTGGATGCTGTTCTGAGGGGTTTTCTGACCCTACGATGTGATTGAAAGTGGTCCCGTTGCTCAGAAAGCACTCCCCGTCGATAGCCCAGACTTGGGCGCCGTACCTCTCTTCGCCTCACACATAGATCAAGGCGGTGTTGCACATACCTTGGATGCTCCTCAGAGGGGTTTTCTGACCCTACAAAGCGATTGAAAGTGGTCCCTTTGCCCAGAAAGCACTCCCCGTCGATAGCCCAGACTTGGGCGCCGTACCTCTCTTCCTCTGTTCGTAGCCCAGACTGGAGTGCGGCACATTTCTTGGCCTCACGCATAGGTCAAGGCAGTGTTGCACGTACTTGGAGTCCTGTTCCAAGGGAATTTCAGACCCTACAACGTGATTGAAAGTGGTCCCGTTGGCCAGAAAGCACTCTTCGCCAATAGCCCAGACCTGGGCGCCAAACCTCTCTTCGCCCACACATTGATCAAGGCAGTGTTTTGGTTCTGTCAGTCCAAATCAGAGTTGCCGGAGCACGCCATCCTGCTTTGTGAGGCATCTAAGGACCTGGTACAACTCAGACGCAATGCCTTTATCAAGTTAGCTTCTCAATTCCCCCAGCTATGTGACCCAAAGCTTGCCATTGAGCCCAGAAATGCACTGCAGGTTCTCAAAGCCTTGATATTCCATAGAGAGTGTGCGCAACTAGCTGCTAGTTTGGTTGCAGATATATTGGATCTCTACGAGGATCACCCGATGTTTTGACTGGTGGTGTCCTTATCATAACACAAAGTAAACGATCAATGAGAGTCTGCGGAGACCTTGATAACTCTTGAATCGTACCACTGCTGGAGAGATCTACAGTCTTTAAACACGGCGAGCTTGTCTCACCAGTAGGAGTTCAATGTCACGACATACCTTGGTCAAGTATTACGTAGATAGTCCTTACAACTCAGCAGTTCCTTCGGGACCCGGTCAAGTATAATACACTTCCTTCCTTCCTTCCTTTCATTTGTGTTCTGATTCAATCATCACACATCTGCAAATCCCCAAGCCCCTTGAGTTTAATACACACAGTATGCAATTGCAGCAACTAAATTAAACAGTATGTATCGATACTCTCTGCGCCGAGACGAATCAATTCATCAAGCGCCTGCGACTGCAATGTCTCGACAACCTCAATGTTATTGACTCGGAGCTCCTGAACCGCAGATTCGAACAATCAAAGATTGTGACCAACCAAATGTAAACTCCTCAGGCTGCTTGATGGATTGTTCAGCACCAGGGATAGCGCGTGAGCTGCAGGGCAGCAACTACGAAGACTGTGAGGAGGATCCTCAATCGACAACATCGTCAAAGATGGCATGAGTGCAAGGATGCTTTCCATGTCCTGTCCCCGAATGGGCACTCTGGACAGAAAAAACGTCTGTAGCTGGGCGGATGACCGTACCAGGAGGTTTCGCAACCCAGATGTGTCTGCGCAAAACCCTCGCGGAGCAGGGGATGCGGCAACCATTAATGTCTGCAACGAAGGCAGTGAGAGTTCACCAAGTAAATGGTTCAGATTGGCTTGTGTTTGGGGATGAATGTAGAATGACAATACGCGAAGGTGTCGGTGCCTGAGGGGAGCAAGAGAGAACCTTGGGGCGTAGTGGGCGGCACCCTTGGGGTACGCACATGGAAGCATAGTCGCAGAAGTTAGATCAGGAAACATGGCAATGGTGTGGAAGGATGCGGGATAGCGAGGCGTTGCCTGGAAAACCACCTCCTCCAGCCTACGAGGTATGTGGCAGTCTGCAATTTGCCATGGTAGATCCACGCTCCCAATGGTGTGTAGGCGGCGAAGATCCTGAGGGACTTGGAATATTTTCCGGTAGTAGATAGGGATGTAAGGATAGAAATGTGTTGGAGGCAGCAAGAACGTAATCCGCTTGAGGCGCGTGGGTACTGGAGAGCAATCGAATAGCTCCAGCATATCTCCAGCAAAATCGAATACCTCCGACATCCCTCCAGTGGTGGGATGGAGGTTGAGTATAGCAATATCCGTGCATCGTGGCATACCAGTCATCAAGACACGGACGATCGCAATGAATTCATTGCGAGCGGTTTGATACGACAACAGCAGTGTGGGTTCAAGATTCAGGCGGTCGATTACGGTGATAGTGATTGGGCGAGAAAGGGAGTTGTTCAGCTGTCGCGATATGTGCTCAGAATAACCTGGCCTGAGATGGTGGG